>CM046658.1:74996523-76385898 GCA_025594165.1 Tamias sibiricus | reverse complement strand
TGAATTTCTGATATGCAAAAACAAGCAAATGCTTTTCTCCAATAGCAATTCAACCACAGATAAGCACTAGGACCTTGGGGAAGTCGTTTAAACCTCTCTGCGTTTCAATTTATTTACCTCTCAGAGTACAATGCTACAAACAACAAATACAATTACTAGAAACTTTACTAACTTCTGTAGGAGGTGCTGCAGTAATCAGAAACAAAATTTTAAACTTGTTATGTATTGCCTGTATCACAAATTCTAAAAGTTAACCAACGTTGGGTAGGCGAGGTAAAACAGAGGGGTTGAGATTTTTGCCTGCCAGGCAAAGAGACAATGATTTTCATTAGGAAAACAGGACTGCGGGTTTTCGTTTTAAGTGGAGAACCCTCGGAGGAAGCCCTCCGCCTAGATGATAGGGAACCCTCCACCCATAAGATCAGGGAAAAGGCTGCACAAAAAAGTCTCCAAAGTAGAGCGAGGGAGCCAGGACACGTGAACCACTAGTATCACGCTCTCGTATCAAGCACGGCGCGCCCTTCGAACCCACCGGCTTCACAAGCACAGACTTAAAAAAGTTTGGGAGCCCCCGAAACTTCCACGCGACGCACACCACGCATGCGCCCGGCCGCCTGCGCCCGGCCGCCTCCGCCGCTGGCGCACCTTCCGCTGCTGCTGCTTCCACCGCGTGAACATCAAGTGTCGCCGCTGTTTGTTCTTAATCTCCGAAATGCTGAAGCCTGGGGGAAAGGCAGCGGCTTTCGGGGGTTGGACCCCGCTTTCCGTCGCTCCATCTCCAGCAACTGCAGCCTCTTGAGGTTCTTCGGTTGCAGCTTTCCTTTTCAGGCTTTTTTTTCCCGCTGCTGCCACTCTTTTCCCCAGCCCTCGCCATGTTGTTTGCTCCTTTTGCTCCTTACGGAAACGGAAGTGGCTCTTTTCTCTGACCGCATCGTGGGCTTTTACTTCCGGGGTCGTGAGGGTCTTTAAACGAGTAGACGGCTTTGGGAGCATTAGATTTTTTAAGAAGGTTCCATGATTGAGTGCAGAAAGCTTGCGCAGATGTATGAACAGTAAAAGGATGAGTTCCTGGACTCCTTCGTCTAAGGTCAAACATGCCAAACCCTCAATATAATGGGAAAAAATAACCTTTGCCCTATTTTGTTACATTTTACTACAAAGAAACAAAATGATCCAAAAGTTGTGTGGTGAGCTATAAATACATGATATAGGAAAAAGTAGAACAGGATAAAAGATGTGGGGGTAAAGAGGCACGTTGCAACTTTAAATAGGATTCACAGAGTAGACTTAATTGAAAAGGTTACATTGAGCCAAAAGTTTAAGGGAGGCAATGGAATAAACTAAGCAGTTATCTGGGTGGAAAGCTGTTGTGAGAAAAGCTCTTAATGTGGGAGAAAAGCTGCCCAGGAAAAGGAAACAGCCAACTCTGTGGCTCCTAGTCAGCACCAAATTTGACCCGTTCAAGAAGCATCTCACAGACAAGAAGTCGTGAAAATAGAAGAGATGAAGGAGGGGGTAGAGAAATTGAGATTGCACAGATCATAGAGTTTCGTGAGGACGCTGACTTTTCTTTTTATAAGACGCAGGTTTCTTGAAGTGTTTAAAGAAAGAAGAATGATATGATCTTTTACTTTTTTATTTCATTCTACTTTTTGCAGTGCTGGGGATCAGACCCAGGCCTTGTACATGCTAGTCAAGTGAGGGATTATTGAGCTACATTGCCACCTCCCTTGACTTCCATTTTAGAAACATCAATCATATTCTTTAAAAAGGATACTTGGTATGTTACGGATCTTAAGTGGGCCCCAAAAGCTCTTGTGTAGAAGCCTTGGTCTCCAGTGCAACATGTTGAGAGGTGGGACCTTTTGGAGGTAATTGGATCAAGAAATCTCTTAAGGTTTCATAGCTTAATGGATTTGGCAGGGAGAGGCTTTGCTGTAAAAGCAAACTTTATTTCTACTTTTTTTTTTTAAGTTGGACACAATACCTGTATTTTATTTATTTATTTTTACATAGTGCTGAGGATGGAACACAGCACCTCACACATGCTAGGCAAGCGCTTCTTCATGCAGTGAGCCACTTTGTTCAGCCATGCACTCCCCTCCATGATGTTCTGCCTCACTATAGTCCAAAAGCATGGCCTTCACTAACACCACAGATTGAAACCTCTGTAACTGTAAGCCAAAATATCTTTCTTCCATATGAATTATTTATCTCAGGTATTTTCTCACAGTGCTATAAAACTGACTAACAGGTAGATGGAGGTGGGGATAATAGTGGCTTGAATCAGCACAGGTCTAGTGGGGATGTGGGAAAGTGATCAGATTCTTTTGACAGGTAAATTTCTGATTATTGAATAAACATTTCAAAAAGAGAAGAGTCAAGTATGACTCCTAAGACTTCTGACCTAAGCAACCAGAAGAATGGAGATATCACCAACTGACATGGGAAAGATTTCAGATGGAATGAATCTGAGATCAAGGTTTCAACTTTGGGAAGGGTTAAAGTTCAAGACATCTCTTAGTGATTCAATTGGCATTGCCAAATAGCTAGTTGGGATTCACTATTTCACAACAGGAGAGAGATGGGGGCTAGAGATAAAAATTGGGAGTCATTAGAATATGGATATTATTTTAAAATATTAGAGAATGTAGAGAACTGAAAAAGAGATGAAGACCAAGGACAACCCTGGAGCAGCCCCACTTGAAGAGCTGGAGAGAAGAGGAGGATCCTGCAAAAGAGAATGAGAAAAGAAAATCAAGGGAGTCAAATGCCATGGAAATCAATTGAAGAAAATACGTCCCCTATGCTTAAATTTGCTATATTCCTCATTGTAATTTTATGAAATGACCCCCCACCCTCACCACACAGTAACAAAAGAATCCTTATCAGTTTCTTGTTAGAACTCAACTTTTCAGAAACTGCCTTCATTCCAAATGTTACATTCCAATATCTACATTGAATGGTTTGGTAATCTAATACTTTTGTGTCCATACTTCATTTTTCACCCATTCAAGTTATTTTTTAAAATATTTATTTATTTGCTTTAGTTGTACATGATGCATTTATTTGTACATGGTGCTGAGAATCGAACCCAGGCCGCACACATGCTAGGCGAGCGCCCTACCACTGAGCCACAGCCCCAGCCCCTTAAGTTATTTTTAACAAAACTAGGATATTGAAAGCCTCAAACTTGTATCGTCTAGAATCCAAGTCCTATCTTTACCCATCATTAGGCCCCAAGTCCAAAATTGTGATTAAAAAGCTAAAACTTCTATGTTACATTCAAAATTGGATTTGTACTATACAATACAATAAAAAGGAAAATATAGTGTTGACATTAAAAATCACTGATGTGAGTTATCTGCAATTAAGTCATATAATATTTTGTACAGTTTATTTAAAGAGGGATAATCAGGCAAAAAATAAAGATGAGGAAGGGTAGAAGAAAAAGAATAAGAGGAAGAGACAAATCATCATATGAAATGTGTAGGCTTAAAAAATATATTTTGAAAATTCCCTGTAGCCTGTTGAACCCATTGTTTCTTAACATCTAAGCAACTTAGTTAAGTTCTGACTATAGTTCTGGTTCACTATTTCCATTACACCCACTCACTTTATGCACTTAATGAATAGTGTGGTTTTCTCAGCTTTCTGACGCTATAAACAATACTTGAGGTAATCAACTTATAAAGAGAAAAGGTTTATTTGGGCTCATCGTTTTGGAAGTTTGGGCCTAAACCAGCATCCCTACTTGAAAGACAAAATTGGTCTAAGGTGGCATCTGTATATAGTGAACTGCAGAATAGTTTGATGTGCAAACTTGAGGGTATACACTTGAAACCAAGCAACTGAGCCTCAGTCAATCATAGCAGCTGAATGTCCAATCAGTTAGAGGCTAAAAGCTGTCAAAACTTGACCATATAAATAAGGCAAATACCAACCACAGCCAATCAGGTTGTCTCTGTATGGACTGTCTTTCTGCTGGCTATAAATATGATCTGCACATGTGGTCAGGTGGAACATTCTGAACCATCTTCCATTTAGAATGCAGCTTTTCCTGTTCAATTGAAGATTGTTAAATTTTACAGGTCTAAGTTTTCTTGTAACTAGCTTGAATATTTTATCTTCCTTTATAATATATCCTTTCCTCCTAAGACACAATCCTGAAATAGATTTAGGTAACTGCCTTAAATTTATTCAGAGTGCCCTACAGATGAAAACATAAGATGCTTAATATAAAGATTTCTTTTTTTCTTCATGTATTATTTATAGTAATAACCTCTTTGTGAGTTGAGAAAGTATTTCTATGATCAGAATAAAATCTTTACTTTGGGCCAGGCATGGTAGCACACACCTGTAATTCAAGCAGCTCCAGGGGCTGAGGCAGGAGGATCACAAGTTCAAAGCCAGCCTCAGCAAATTAGCAGGGCCCTAAGTGACTCAGTGAAACCCTCTCTCTAAATAAAATGAAAAAAAAAAAAAAAGGGCTGGGGATGTGGCTCAGCTACCCTGGGTTCAATCCCTGGTAACAACAACAAAAAATCATCCTTATTTTGAAGAAGTTACAAAAACATTGATCAATTTAGCAAGTATGTATTTAATATTACTTGCTATAGTTTGGGTCTGTAATGATCCCCAAAGGCTCATGTGTTAAATGTTTGGTCCCTAGGTTGGTGCTAATGGAAGATGGTGGAGCCATTGAGAGACAGGGCCTAACAGGAAGTCTTTAGGTCATAGTCTTGAAGGGGATAATGGGATTCTAGAGTCTTCCTCTTTATTGTTTATTGGTCATAAGTTCAGAGCAGTTTTACTCTCTCATGGACTCCTACTTATTGATATTTGGTGTCTCCACCAGAAGCCTAATTGCAATGATTCATCTGATTGTGAATTGGAGCCTCTAAAACTGTAAAGTGAAATAAACCTTTTCATTTTTTAGGTTGATAATCTCAAGTGTCAGTTATAGTGTTAGGAAGCTGACTAACATACTATTCAATAAGTGCATAGGGTGTGTGGATACGATGGAAATAGTGAATCACAACTCTGGTCAGATCTTGACTCAGTTACTTAGCTGCTATAAAATCTCAGTTATATCACATAATTTCCGTGAGCCTCCATTTCATCTATAAAATGGGCCAATTGTACTACTACCATGTAGGTTGTATAGAGCAGAGTAGGGAAAATCTTTATTAAAGAAGGAGACACACCCAATAAATACTAACTAGCTGTTTTTGTTATTTCTTGGTGTCACAGACTGTGCTAAACAGTGTAGAGGAAAAATACATCATGTTTACCCTTAAATAGGGTTTAATTTAGAAGATGCTGAAACACAAGTCTAATGTGATAAATGTTGAGTACAGATTGAAGTAGATACTTAATCAGGCCCAGTTCAGCATTTGAGTTTTTTTCCACTAATTGCTTCATTATTCATCATTTTCAAGACCTATTACCAATAGAGTGTTAATTTTAAAATGCAATGCTTACTTTTAATGTTTTGCAAATACTTTTTGGTGATTTTTTTCCTGACATTTTGGGACTAATGGGAAGCAACTCTTAGATATCAGATGAGTTCCATGATCCAAACCAAGATTGGGTCAGAAAATTTGATGTACTTATTTATTTATTTATTTTGTAGATGAAATGTTTGCTATAGAAGATAATTCCAATGTTATATGAACAATCTCAGCTGATAGGTGAGGAATGGATAGATGATTTGCCATGATGACAACCCAAAGAAAATTCAAGAAAAGTCAATTATAGGGTAATCTCCCACATAAAAATAAATTCAAAAACTACACAATAAAATGTCAAATAAAATCCACTAACATATTGACTTTGTACCTTAGTTAAAACAGTTTATCTCAAATATGTATGAATGGCTAATATATCAAAAATTTCACACAGAATATGATATTTAAAGTTAAATGCATCATGTCAATGACATAAATATCATAAAATTATAGTCAACTTAAAAAGTTATCTATCCATGCTAAAGTATACTCTCATATTCCAGGAACTGAAAAGTGAATTAAGAAACAAACATATTATTTTAAAATATGACTTAAACTGTTTACATCAACAGAAAGCATCCTAAAGTTACAAAATAAGAATTTACTGTATGAGAATAAAAATAGTAAGTTTTGGGGTTGGCAGATTTATTTATAATGTGGCATAGCCCTTTGACAAACTTAAGTAAATCAATGTCTGTTGAGCTTAAATTATGCCACAGTCTATTGGTAAAAACAATGGAACTATTATAGAATTAATCTCTCATCCATTGACGTTTCACTAATACCCAAGAGCTGTTTTTGGCATCTGAACTACTTACTCTAAGGAATTCGTGAGTTTTTTTTTTTTTTAATTCCATATCTTAAGATATTTTAGTTACTAAGGAGGTTTGCTTTTGTCAACAGGATTCTCAAAAGTCAGCTTTCCTTTGAAACAGAAACAGACCAATGAAACAGAATGAAGAACCCCCAAATAGACCTACACATAAAGGGTTAATTCCTCTCTACCAATGGGTGTGTAGAATCCACAATGTGTAAAAAGACAGACTCTTCAATAAATGCTGTTGAGGAAACTGGTTAGCCACAGGTAAAAGAATAAAATTAGATCCTTAGTTTACACTAAGTTGATTTTACACACAAAATCAACTAAAAAACGAATAAAGCCTTAAATGTAAGATCTGAAATTTTAAACTTCTGAGAAGAAAACATAGGCAAAAAGCTCCTTGACACTAGTACAGACAATGGTTTTTTGCATAGGAAAACAAAAGCACAGGAAACAAACTGTGTAACCACATCACACTACAAACACTGCACAAAAAAAGGGAAAAAATCAAAATGAAAGGCAAATTAATGAGCAAAAATATTTACAAATTGTCTATCTGATAAGGGAATGATATACAAACACACACACACGGAACTGACACTACCGGATAGAAAGAAAAGAAAGAGAGAAACCCACTGGTTAGGATAACTATTATTTATACAAAGGAAAACAAGTATTGGAGAGGATGTAGAGAAAAGGGTAACCTGGTACACAACTAATAAGAATGAAAATTGGAATAGTCATTATAGAAAACAATGCAGAATGCCTTTAAAATTAAAAATAGAACTGCTGTACAACTCAACAGTTCCACTTACGGGTATTTATCCCAAGGAACTGAAATCAAGATCTCAAAAAGATGCCTGCATTTTCATGTTCATTATAGCATTACTTACAATAGTCAAAATATGGAAAAAAAAACATAAATTTCCATGGATGGATGATATGTAAAGAAAATATGCTATTTGCTTACAGCAGAATTTTTTTGTTTTATTATTATAATTATTTATTTATTCTAATTTGTTATACATGACAACAGAATGCATTTCAATTCATAGTACACAGAGCAAAATTTTTCATGTCTCTTGTTGTACACAAAGTAGAGTCACACCATTCGTGTCTTCATATATGTACTTAGGGTAGTGATGTCCTTCTCATTCCATCATCTTACCTATCCCCATGCCCCGCCTCCTTTCCCTCCCTCCCCTTTGCCCTATCTAAAGTTCCTTCATTCCTCCCATGCTGCCCCATCCCCATATGGATCAGCATCTACATATCAGAGAAAACATTAGGCATTTGGTTTTTGGGGATTGGCTTACTTTACTTCACTTAGCACAATATTCTCCAGCTCCATCCATTTACCTGCAAATGCCATGATTTTATTCTCTTTTAATGCTGAGTAATATTCCACATTTTCTTTATCTATTCATCTACTGAAGGGCATCTAGGTTGGTTCCAAAATTTAGCTATTTTGAATTGTGCTGCTATAAACATTGATGTAGTTGTGTCACTGTAGTATGCTGTTTTTAAGTCCTTTGGGTATAAACCGAGGAGTGGGATAGCTGGGTGAAATGGTAGTTCTTTTCCAAGTTTTCCAAAAAATCTGGATACTGCTTTCCATATTGGCTGCACCATTTTGCAGTCCCACCAACAATGTATGAGAGTGCCTTTTTCTCACATCCTCGCCAACACTTATTGTTGTTCGTGTTCTTAATAGCTGCCATTCTGACTGGAGTGAGATGAAATCTTAGAGTAGTTTTGATTTGCATTTCTCTAATTGCTAGAGATGTTGAACATTTTTTTCATATGTTTGTTGATTGATTGACATCTTCTGAGAAGTATCTGTTCAATTTCTTGGCCCATTTATTGATTGGGTTATTTGGTTTTTTGGTGTTAAGATTTTTGAGTTCTTTATGTATCCTAGAGATTAGTGCTTTATCTAATGTGCATGTGGTAAAAAAATGTTTCCATTTTGTAGGCTCTATATTCACCTCACTGTTTCTTTTGCTGAGAAGAAGCTTTTTAGTTTGAATCCATCCATCCCATTTATTGATTATTGATTTTATTTCTTGTGCTATACAAGTCTTTTAAGGAAGTTGGGGCCTAATCCAACATGATGAAGATTTGGGCCTACTTTTTCTTCTATTAGGCACAGGTCTCTGGTTTAATTCCTAGGTCCTTGATCTACATTGAGTTGAGTTTTGTGCATGGTAAGGGGTTTAGTTTCATTTTGTTACATATGAATTTCCAGTTTTCCTAGCACCATTTGTGGAAGAGGCTATCTTTTCTCCAATATATGTTTTTGGTGCCTTTGTCTAATATAAGGTAACTGTACTTAACATGGGTTTGTCTCTGTACCATTGGTCTACAAGTCTGTTTTGGTGCCAATACCATGCTGTTTTTGCTATTATTGTTCTGTAGTATAGTTTAAGGTCTGGTATAGTGGTCCCACCTTCTTCACTTTTCTTGCTAAGGATTGCTTTAGCTATTCTGTGTCTCTTATGTTTCCAGATGAATTTTATGACTGCATTTTCTATTTCTATGAGGAATGTCATTAGGATTTTGATTGGAATTGCATTAAATTGGTATAGTGCTTTTGGTAGTATGGTCATTTTGACAATATCAATTCTGCCTATCCAAGAGCAAGGAAGATCTTTCCATCTCCTAAGGTCTTCTTTAATTTCTTTCTTTAGTGTTTTGTAGTTTTTATTGTAGAGGTCTTTCATTTGTGACAATAATGGGTCTGAAGGACATTATGCTAAGAGAGATAAGCCAGGCACAGAAAAAAGAAATACTGATAATCTCTCTTATACATGAAATCTAAAATAGTCAAACTCATAGAAATAAAAGTAAAATGGTAGTCAGTAACAGATAGGGAGAATGGAAAGATGTTGGTCAGGGGGTATGTGATAGGTTTCTGTTACAGTAATATAATACCTGACATAATCAACTTAAAAATAGGAAAGGTTTATTTAACTCACAGTTTCAGAGGTTCTAGTCCATGGTCAGTTGACTCTGTGGTGAGGCAGCACATCATAGGAGAGATTGCATAGTGGAGCAACCTCTTTATATACCTTATACCTATACACTGAAAAGCTAAGGAAGAGGAAATGGTCAGGTTTCGAATATTCCCTTCAAGGGCTTACCTCTAGTGACTTAACTTCCTCTTACTAGGCCCTACATCTTAAAGATTCTACCACTTGCCAATAGCACTAGAGGGTGGTGACTGAGTCTTTAACAAATGGGCCTTTGGGGGAACTTATCCAAGCACAGCAGGTTACAACATCTTGGTCATACAGGTGAATAAGTTCTGGAGATCTATTGTATAGCATGGTGGCTACAGCTAACAGTACTGTACTGTATACTTGAAATTTGTTAAGAAGATAAATTCTAAGATTTCTCCCCCCGGCACTGTACCAGTTACCTGCTGTGAAGTGATAAATGTGTTAATTAGCCTGATTATGGTGATCATTTCACAATATACATGAATATGAAATCATTAAGTTATATGTCTTAATTAAAATATATATAGTTTTTAAAAATAAATTGAAATCAACAGGAATAGAATTAATGTAATTTTATGAAGAGACATGAGAGGCACACTCTGTCACAACCAAACCAAACTAAAGTGACTCAAATATGAAAACTTTTCAGACATCGAAGATTTGAGTAGTGATTACATGCTGAATGCTGTCATACTCTGTGTACTTTACACTGTAAAATAAGCGTAATACTTGTGACGGACTTTTCAAAAACCAAAATTATATTAGGAAATGTTATCAATAGGTCTTCAGATTGTGTCTTTGAAATAATATCTCATCATTTCCTTCAGGCATTTTTTCCCAACAGATGCTATATGTCATGGTGACTTAGGACACAATGACAGTTCTCAATGTGTTTTCCAAATAGCTGATTCCCTACCAAGAAGATGAGCTGGTTAGACAAACAGAAATTTTTATGCCTGTCAATATTTCCAGAAAGTATACAGTTCCCATATGCATCTTCTAAGGTTATCCAAATTTCTGACCAGGGAAAGCAGCACCACAAAAAAATTGCAGTTCCATTACAATATCATCTCCTAAAAGAATTTCTGGTTGTATTAGATTATCAAAAGAGCTTTTATTTACATCTTTGGAATGTATCTTGCTCCTGTGGTTAGTGTTTCTGAAGATGGGGCAATCATCAATGTAGTTGTGCTACAGTTACACCTTCATATCTGTGGGTTCCACATCTGCAGATGCAAACAACCAGAGATAAAAAATACTTGAAAAAAATTGCACTTTTACTGAATATGCACAGACCTTTTTTCTTGTCATTGTTCCATAAAAATACAGTTTAACAACCATTTATATAACATTTGTACTGTATTGGATATATGTAATATATCTATATCTCTCTATATTAGCACATGTAATATAGATGATTTAAAGTATACAGGAGGATGTGCATAGGTTATATGCAAATATCACATCATTTTACATAAGAAAATTAAACATTTGCAGATTTTGGTTTATTTGGGGAGTTCCAGAATCAGACCCTCTGTAGATACCAAGGGAAGGACAACTGTATCAGTCTGAATGATTTTTCTGTATCTAAATATTTATTCTGTCAATTCATTCATTCAACAAATATTTAAGTTATACTTCTTGTCATGTCTGCAGATACAGCCATCAAAAACAAGCCATCCCACTCCTGGGTCTATTCCCAAAGGACTTAAAAGCAGCATACTACAGAGACACAGCCACATCAATGTTTATAGCAGCTCAATTCACAATAGCTAGATTGTGGAACCAAGCTAGATGCCCCTCAGTAGATGAGTGGATAAAGAAAATGTGGTATATATACACAATGGAATATTACTCAGCAATTAAAGTGAACAAAATCATGACATTTGCAGGTAAATGGATGAAATTGGAGAACATAATGCTAGGTGAAGTTAGCCAATCACAAAAATCCAAATGCTGAATGTTTTCTCTGATATAAGTAGGCTGATTCACAGTGGGGTTGGGTTGGGGAACACAGGAGGATTAGAGGAACACTAGAAAGGTCAATGGGGAGGGGGGAGAAGGGAGGGAGCAAGGGGGTATGAAGGGAAAAAAAGATGGTAGAATGAAATGGATATCAGTATCCTAAATGCTTGATTGAAGACATAAATAGTATGATTTACTTTGTATTCAAACAGTGTTATGTAAAAAGGTGCTCTATATATGTAATATGAATTGTAATGCATGCTATTGTTATATATACAACAACTTCGAATAAAAACAAAAACAAAAACAAAAACAAGCCACATCCTGCCCCCAAGGAAATTCAGTGGAGAAAGACCAACAAGTATGGTACATCAGCAAATGCAAAAATTGTGAGAGGTTCTGGGACCGATACCTTGTTTTATATTCAAGACTAAATCTAGGATTACACCTTCAAGTGTCTTCTTCAAAGAACCAGAGCTGATACACAGTCACATGCCACATCACAGCTTTCTGTCAATGATGGTCTGCACATATGATGGTGGGCTTATAATACTATAATGGAGCTGAAAAATTCCCATTGCCTATGGATGTCATATCTGCTGTAATGTCTTAGCACAACACAGCACTTGTGTGTTTGTGGTGATGATGTTGTAAACAAACCTACTGAAATACTAGTCATATAAAAGTATAGCACACTCAATCACAGACAATACATAATCCTTGAAAATGACAACAAACTACTAAGATACTGGTGTATTTGTTTACCATACTCCCTTTTACCATTAGAGTATATACTCCATCTATTTATATTAAAAATGCTTGCTATAAAACAGCATGCCATATTGCATCAGCAGCAGCAGTCTTGTGCATATTGTGTTTACCTTATCTCTTGATTGCATTGGGAGGCCCTGTTGAGTGATTATCTATGCCATCTAGGTTTGTGTAAGTGCACTCTAAGATATTCCAACAGTGGTGAATTGCCAAACAACACATTTCTCAGAATGTATCTCCATGTTAAATGACTAATGACTGTATGTGGAAGTCCCTGGTTGCAGTTCAGAATTCACTTTCTATAGAAATTAACCCATGTATTGTGATCAGATCACTTAGATCAGAGACACAAATATGTAAAACAAGGTAATAAAATATAAGACTGTCCATTCTTAAAAGTTATTAAAAACTCTTAAAAATTGTTGAGGACCCACAAAGAACATTTATTTATGTGGTTTGTATCTATCAATATTTACATGTAGAAATTAAATTTGAAAAAATATGCATTTATTTATTTCATTTATTTATTTAAATCTATTAATAATAGGACTATTATGTGATAGTTTACATACTTCAAGAAAATGACTATATTTTCCAAACAAATAAATAGGAGTGCATTATTTTATATCTTTTTAGATATTTGATGGAAGATAGCTGGATTTATATCTGCTTCTGCATTTAATCTGTTGTAATATGTCATTTTGGTTGAAGTATATGAAGAAAATCTGGCCTCAACCAAATGTATGATTCAACAAGAGAGAGGTATGTAAGAGCTTTCTCAAATAGTTTGGGATATAGCCTAACCTGAGAAATAGAAATATTACCTCAAAATTTGAGAAATTGTTTCTTAAAGGTTACTTGCAATATGGAAACTGAATCATATAAATGAACTTTTCATATTGCATTAAAATTCATTTATCTATTTATCTATATTGTATTTTGGATGGATCTTTTATACATGCATCATTTTGTAACTATGCATTTATTGGTCATTTGGAAAATATTGGTTCACTGAGTTATGTGTATCTTCCAAAAATTGACACATTTCATTATATAATATTGAAAAATCATATTTAAAAAAAATCACTGATAATCTCATCAGCAACATATTGGAATACTGGTAAGCTATCAAGTTCATGGCGGTGTTTAAAAGTTTTCCCAGATTTCAATTTTTATTTGAGCAGTGGCTTCCTGGATCTGGGTCAGGACGGTTGTACTCTCCATGCAACACAGACTGTGGAGGGAAGGGTTTAGGGAAAGGAGTAGGCCTGGGCAGTGGGCCTCTTGTGGATTGTAAACTTCCCAGGGCTATTGCTCAGGCTGTTTCCCTGTTGCCTTCTCTCATTAGTGTACACCTGATTGGCTTGCTTTGTATTGCCTCCACTAATTAATTAACAAGAGAAATGCAATCATAAAGCCTTAATATGTTCTGGAAGTCTGCTTGTGAAAGCAATCTGAGAAGTTCTTTGTATGATTCCTTCCACCTTCCTCAGTCCTGTGTATGCAAGCCACTCCTACCATATGATAGATCCTAAGGGAGAGCCAAAGTCTATACCATATGTTGCTTCTGAGTAAGGATTTTCTTCTCTCCTCTTCCACCGTACAAAAGAATGTTTATTTACAATCTCTGATTTTATCCTTTAGAGAATCAATAAACATTTAAAATGTTTTTCTGAAGCTTTTTTCCTCCTATAGCAAACAAATGAAATAGAGATTTTTAAAAATCTCTTTATCCTTTATCCTTTTACATTCTAATAGAGATGATAGATCTCATATAATGTTGGTTTGGCGTCACAAAAAATTTAAAGTTAATCTTCATTTAGGGAGAAAAATGAAATCCAGTAGCTTTCCTGGAATTTCTACCACAAAAGCCTGCAGGGCCTCTCTGGGAGAGAGAAAGGTGAAGAGACAAAAGAGCATTCTGAGGAACTGAAAATGTGTTTATGAGATAAGCATAACAGTAGAGATATGGGGAGAATGTAGAATTGGATTACACTCTTATCTCCCCCCCCCCCCTTTTTTTTAAATGTCACTACTACTTAGAGACTGAAGAAGTAGGGATTAGGGACAAAGAATCTTTCACTAAGTCATCAGGTTCCAGAAGTTTCCACCATGTTCCAGTATACTCCAGGAAGATTTTGTTTATTTAGTTTCCCTAAAATTAATCCCTTCTCCAGGCTGGGGCTGTAGCTCGGTGGTAGAGCGCCTGCCTCACACGTGTGAGGCACTGGGTTCGATCCTCAGCACCACATAAAAATAAATAAAGATATTGTATCCATCTACACTAAAAAAAAAAAAAAAAAAAAAAAAAAAAATCCCTTCTTTATTCTAATGATCACTATATTCCAAAATATGCTTTAGTCAGTGGTGCTAAATAGTGCCCGTGACTGAAATGTTTCATGCTAGGATGTTCCAGTGTCTTCCAGGGATCACTGAATACTAAATATCTTATACTAGCCAAAATCTTACAAAAGGCTTATAAAGCTACTTGAAGTAGAATTGGGGAGCAACTTCTGGAAGCTTAGTAAAAATACAGAATTTTGAGGCTCTCTCCCAGACCATCTGAAAGACCCCAGGTGGCTTATAGACACATTTAAGTGTGAGAAGCACTATGGAAGAAGATGTGTTTTATAAACCCTCACACTGAATTAATTTTTAATCATCAGAGAACTTGTTTCATCCAAAAAATATTATGAGTGAGTTTAAATAATTGTTATTTTGTCGATGAAAAAGCAATATTTTATCATTTAAAAAGTGATAGCATACTCTACTGTCATGTATAACTAAAAAGAACAAATAAAAAAATTAAAAAGTGATAGCATTGCCCCAAAGTAAGAGAGACTGATAAAAACTATTGTGGGAACTCACAAGAGCCAACCTATGGAACCAACACAGGTGCCCAGCAACAGATGAATGGGTAAAGAAAATATGGTATTGAAAGGTGAAAAAAATGCAAATGCTTGTGTAAACATAAGTCTTTCACCAAACTGTTCTCAGTCTTTAGAAAAGCCACAAAATATTCTTGCCCCTTATTTTGTCTAGCTTGCAAAACTGGGTGGCTGATCACCCTTCCCCTAGTGGTCAGGCTGACCCATAACTCAAAAATAATGCTTTGTACGTGACTTTATATGGTAACCAATCAAAAGAGCGCTGTGAAGCCCCCCCTTAACTTGTATGTGTTTCATTATAAAAACCCTGCTAAATCTGGGCTCGGGGCCTCTTAGCGTCATCGGTTACCGAGTGCGCGGAGGACCAAGCTCGAGCTTGCTAATAAATGACTCTTTGTTATTGACCAAGGACTCTGGTGGTCTTCTTGGGGGTCCCAAGCCGCGGGGCACAACAGTATAAACACACAATCAGGTATTACTCGGCCATAAAGAAGAATGAAATTATTGCATCTGCCTGTAAATGGATGGAACTGGAAGCTGTCATGCTAAGTGAAATAAACCAGACCCAGAAAATCAAAGTTCAAATATTTTCTCTGATATGAAGAAGCTATTTCAAAATAAGATGTGTGTGGGAGGAAAGGTGAGGTGATCCATCAAAACAGAAGAAAGATCAGTGAGAAAAGGGATTGAGGAGAAGGGAGGATGGATGGGATAAGGGACGAACAGTGGAATTTGTCCTAACTTTCCTATGTACATATATAAATATACCACAGTGAATCTTACTTCAATGTATATCCACAAGGCAATAAAAAAAAAAAAAAAAAACAAGAACAAAAACCAATGCTATAAGTAAATAGCAGAAAGATTAGTAGAGTAGAGGAAAGGGAACAGGGAAAGGGAGGCAGAGAGGGAAAGAGAAAGTATTGGGAACTGAATTAGAGCAAAATACATTCCATGCTTTTGTAATTGTGTCAAAATGAATCCTAATTATATGTATAGTTTATCTGACTGATAACGTATCAATCTGGGAACTAATGGTTATACCTTGTCAGAAAAAAAATGGCTTTTCTCATTTTCCAATAATTCATGGAGGAACTTAGGGAAGATCCAGAACAGCGCAGTCCCCAGACCAGCAGAGTCCACATCACCTGGGGAACTTGGTATAAGTGCAGATGTCTGGATCTCTTTCAACCAGAGGCTGGGGGGTGGGACTCAGAAGTCTATTTTAGGTGATCCTGATAAACAACCAAATTAGAGGCCCACTGATCTTGATTTAATATTATCACCTGACACTTAGAAGCAGACCATTAGGACTCTGTTTTGTTAGTGTCCATGATTATCTTCCTTAACTGGCAGATTTAGTAACCAAATCAGCTTCTCCCCATGTGTAGGTGTCCATACTAAGTGACACCAAAATAATTATTATAGCAAGATTTTGTTATCTATATATAGTTTTAAAAGTTTAGTAATTATGGTAAAACATGATATGATCATCACCTTTAGGCAAATAAAAGATTAATGAATGGCTACAAACTCTTGTGTACTTTTCCTTAAAGTTAGTTAGAATCTTGATATTGTTGTGTGTCCAGGTAACTCTTGGGCACCCAATTCATTTTAATCACTGTTAACATTAATATATAACATTGATTAGCCCACATTGCCCAGGAGTTGCTGACTTTTTAATCTTAGTAGTAAGACATTAAAGTCTCTTCTTGCTAAATGCAATGTGGTATCCCATATTGAATGCTAAAGCAGAAAAATAAACATCAGTGGAACATGGATGAAATCTCAATAGAGTCTAAAGTTTATTTACTACTAATGTACCAAGGTTGGTTCTTAGTTCTGAAAAATTTACTATGTAAGATGTTAACACTAATGAAAACTTGGGGAGAGTATACAGGAACTGTATGCATTATTTTTGTAAATTTAATCCAAAATTATTCCCCCAAATTTTAAAAGAATTTTAAAATTATTTTAAAAAAACATTTCTCCCTAACTCTTTGCACAATCCTTGAGATATTTCCAGGTAAAAGAAATTGAAGAACTGGTGTGCATCAACTCAGGCTGCCTGTTTGTGGGTAGACCAACAGTTTAATTTGTTTTGTTGAGATACCCACAAAGCCACTGTCAGCCACAAAACACAATTGCTAAATGTATAGGATAGACAATTACTCTCCATTCCTTGAACTTTTATATATAGAGTTTCTACACAAGTACTTTGCACTTGGTGATATATTGTTTTAATAATAATCCTTAAATCATTCCATGGGTGACTGTTCCCATCCACCCCCGCCCTCCTCCAGAGCACTTAATGCCTTGTGCTGCAGGAAGCAGGCATTCACAGAGCTCAGATCTCTGACTAACTGACTGACTCAATGTGCTACCTGTAATTATATTTTAAATTTTAATCAGGGCAGTTCTAGGAACTCAAGGGGATAAAGTCAAAATCAACTATTCAAGTTAGGTTTGCATAAATTGTCTAGAGTGAATAGACTTCATCAAAACTTGTCAAGATGCAGATTCTGTCAGTGGAAACCAGAATATCAAAAATTCAAATCATCCTATGAAATATACTCAAGACTGAAGGTGAATAGTTCATGGTGAAGTTAACAGAATAAATTTTGTGCTGAACACAAAGTTACCATTTTACTTTTCTCATTCTGTTTGTTTTACTTTATTTTGTTTTTTCCCTCACATTTTTTATTGGGGGCATTATAGTTGTACATAATGATGGGTATTTCGATTTTTTAATGTAATCAAGAAGCAAAATATTATCCTGCTGTGGCTGTTGTTGTGTCTTGAGAAATTCTGAAAAAGGCCTGAAATAGAACCATTTATCTTTCTGATTCTCTTTAGTATTATCAATGTGAACTGAAGCCAAAACTGTTTAAAGATAGGAAGAACTATGATATATCTAACATTAGCGATTTTCAAAGTGTTTTAATATATCCTTAGTCCTTCCAAAATTCCTATAAAATATATTTAAGGCAAGAATCGTACTCATTTTCCCAGTGGGAAAATGGAAATGCAAAGAAATAAACACCAGCACCCAGTTTAAACTACAAATTGTAATTCTTATGCTATTGCTTACTGCTCTTTCAACTAATCATGTGGCTTGTCCTGAGGTCCATATTACTTAGAGTAAATTATCAGATGAACACAACGCTATACATCTGCATGTAACTCATTTTCTTTTCTTGACTCTGCAGTGTATTTTCAGAAACAAAGCACTTGATGAAGTATAATTTTGATCCTTCAAATGAGGCAGATGTATGAAGTTTGTAACAGTCAATGCAACATCAATATTTGTTTTTCATTTAACTATTTCAACCCATGTATTCTATTGTAGATATGGTAGAGTTTGATGCAGTTTTGGTAAAATTAATTTAAGAAAAAAATTATCTATTTTATGTATAATTTCCCATTTCCGTAATTAAATGAGGGAGACTTATCTCAGGCATTCCAAATTACAGAAAAGTGGAAAGAATTATCTTTAAGATTTTGAGAGGTAAAGAAATAAATTGAAAATTATTTGGTTAATATAATTACAAAATTATTGGTTAGAGCAGGAGAATTACTGATTTTTCTTCCAGGTTTTCTTCTCAGGAATAAGGTAATTTTCAAACTAAACTACATTTTACATTCAAATAATTAATGGGAAGCTTAAGAGATGAGCTGATAAAAGTAGGTTTACCTTTTGAACTGCTAAAAAATTGTAACTTCTCACATTCTATAAAAGATGTACCCCAACATGCATATATATCTGATAAAAGATACCATCTATTCCACATTTTATCTGAAATCTAAGTTGGACAGTTCTTACTTTGTTGTGAAACTAACATTTGATGTAGAAATTTCATGGGGTTTGCTGCTTTAGATAAGGAGATACAGTGTATAATGTTTTCCTAAGATGCTGTATTATCATAGTCCACATTTAAATGGGGGGCATGGTATCAATTCACAAACATCTCCATTTAAAAAATGGAAATCTCAGTAAACCTGGAATGGTGTTTAATGAATACAGTACATTTCATCCATATAAACTATCAAGTAAGATTACCCCAGTACTTATTTAATTATTCATTTAAAAAATAGTTTTGAGGGGTGGTGGGGGGGCGGGTTGTGGCTCAGTGGTAGAGTGCTTGCCTCACATGTGTGAGGCACTGGGTTCAGTCTTCAGTACCGCATATAAACAAATAAATAAATAAAGGTCCATCAATAACTAATAAAAATGTTTTAAAAATAGTTTTGAGCACTCACAACCAGATATGAACCTTGTGAGGAAGCCAAGGAATCAGAAGACAAAACAAAGCTTCTCTCTGCAAAGAACTTCAAATCTAATTCATAACCAAAACATATGAACATGAAATCTTAATTAGATCTCACTCCAGGTATTAAATAGCACTGGAAAAGAACAGCACTGTGGGAATCAGGGAATTGTATTTACTAATAAGTGTAATGCATCATAAAGGTTAAAAGCACAGGTTTTCAAGTCAGCCACATCTGGATTCCACTTTCAACTAATCTCATTTAGCTGTGTGAACTTGAACAGTCTCTTAACTTCTCTAGGAACATGTTTCCTTCTTCTGTAAGAAAGTAGCATCTAGCCCATGGGGATGTTGTGGTGATTAGGTGAGGTCAATAAAGTATGGAACAACCCTCAGCACCAGCTGTCTAGCATTCAGTATGCTCTCAATAAATAACTGCTATTAGTAGTTTATTATTACTGGAAGGTTTTCTAGAGAAGACAAGAACCAAGGCAGTCCTGCCCAGTATTCAAGCTAAGCCTTACTTCATTTGTTGCCTCTTGAGGAAAAGAGATCAGCACTGCCTCACTTGGAGATCTACTCAATGACTTTGGATAAATGCATGTAAATACACTCATTTATTCATTCATTTATTCATTAAATATTTTTGAGTGCCTTCTCATTTCTGGCAGTACCAGGAATTCAAAGTACCAGGAATTCCTAAGTACCAGGTATACAAAGGTAAGTAAAAACACTCAGGCTCTTCTTAAAGACCAATGGAGGAGACAGACATTTAACAAATGATTACATAAATATATATAATTATTATAATGGGTTTTATGAAGGCATATGTTGTGCCCTGACAGTGTATGACAAGGGGATACCTGCCTAGTTCAGGGAAGATTTTCCAGAGGAAGTGAATTATGACTTAGAATATAACAGACTTGGAAGTGGGGAAGGATGTGTAGGCAGATGGAAAAGAATATGTGAAAATTGAACTTGGTGTGCCTGAGGCCTGAGAAACCAGTGTAGATGGAGGGCAAAAAAGGGAGCTGAGAGTATGAGGGCTTTGGGTGCAGTGGTAAGACTCGAGATCTTTATCCTAGGTATAATAATGCTAAAGTCACTAAGAGGAGTGAGTAGGGGCATTGTGTGATCAGATATGTGTTTAAAGAGGTCACTCTGGCTGCTGTGTGGCCAAGCTAAAAGTTTTAGAATTAGAGCAGTATTTCTATAATTGATTATGATTAAACAGAATATTAGAAGGATTAAATTCAGTGGGGTTATAAACATGAAAAGATTCTACGTATTTTTTTTCTAACCAGTGCCTTCAAGTGTGCTGATAAAATTTCCTTTCAAATTCCTTAATATTTCCAGAAGATTTAGTGTTCAGATGACTTTCTGTTATTAAAAAGTCCAGTTTGGTCTTGTCCAATTTTATACCCAGTTTGAACCTCTTTCCCCTGTTTTCCCCAAAGCCCTCCTAGTCTCATCATTTTTCAAGGACTGAGAGACATCCATGGAAGCGGGTTTGGCAGATAGTCTATTTTCTTACTCTTCTCTTTTAGAGAGTTTCCTTTGTTCCATGGCTTGTGAGGCCTGAGAACTGAGGAGAAGTCACAAATGTCTCCTACTCAATTGTACTTGCTGTGCTCTGATAGGCATCCCAATGCTGCCTCTATCTGATGAGGCACTCTTCAGGAAGCCATGCAAGTGCCTCTGCAGAGTTCTGCCATGAAGGAGAGGCCGTGTCCTCTCAGGTCTTCTTTGCTCCTAGTGTAGGGGTCCTCTTACTTGATGAGCAGCACTTTGGCCAGGTACCAGCAATTCACCCTGAGCTTGACTTTATTCTCTGGTGGCTTCTGAAATCTAAGCATCCTGCCACTGCTATAACTTCTCTTTGTTCTGTTAATTTTTTCTTCTGCTCAGATTAGTGCAGAGAGCAGATCACTAGTCCACCACCTACATAGAAATCCAACCCAGCAATGATACACTTACATAAGAAGGCATTTCTTGTCTTTATAAGTAATTTGATCGGATTCCCTAACTTGACTTGGGGGAGAAGAGCCAAATTACCTGCTCCTAGGAACTTCTTCATGACCCTCTAGTCTATAAATAATGTAAATATAGATATAAACAATGCAGAGCGGAGGAGGAGAGAATGGGAGACTGATTCAACCTTTCTCAACTAGACAATGGGTGGATGGTGCCACAGGGGAAAGTCAAAGAGTACCAGGTTGTTCGGATGGAGGGGAAGCCCTGGGTTTGATTTTGGGCATTTCAGATGTGAGGTGCCTCTGAACTTCTAACTGGAGTTACAAGCTTTTGATGTGTGACTTAAACTTGGTAATCCTGATCCTATAGAATAAGTTTGACTGAAAATATAAAATATTGATTCATGAATTAACTGGATTCATCAATGAGTTCTAATTTCCCAAGTTGGTGGGGTAATTTTTTCCCCCACAAAGTTCAAGATTTTTTCACTGCTGGCTTCCTCCCAAACTAAACAGCAAGCAGTTCCTTTTCTGGTCTTAACCACCTCAAATTGGGTAACATTTTCCTTAAGCATCATTCTCTATTGTAGTGGTGTTTAAATTGTTTCTTATGTCCTGAAAATTCCTTTACCAAAGACTGTGGATCCTACTACGATGAAACAAACTCTTGTTTACATGCGTTCTGTTATTATACTTCTCATTTACTGTATTATTGTAATGACCAAAAATATTGTAGCAATATAGCAAGGAACACATTTTATTGCAATAATAATAGCAGCTAACATTTAGCACTTTTTATATGTCAAACAATGTCCTATGTGCTTTACATCTGTGACTCATTTAATCCTCTCTACAATCCAATGTTTGGGTACCATTATAAGCCTCATTTTTATAGAGTAGGTATTGAAACAGGGAGAGGTTAAATACCTTGCCCAGAGTCACCTCACCAGAACCAGGATCCACACCCAAAAAATCTGGCTCCTGAGATCACTTCTTAGGGGCTGTGCTATAAAATGATTCACCATGCAAAACTGAGTATCTCAGTAATTAAACATGATAATATTTTGGAGTATAGATTTCATCATTCCAGAATTGAAATGAAGATAAATAAAAATTTGTAAAAGAAATATGAGCAAATAAAGTAGACAAAAAATGGCACATTATGCTTGCAAATGGACATGGAGATTAAGGAGAGTGAATTTTGGTGATTCTAATGTACACCTGTGTCCTACCTAGACCCTTTGTCCCTCCCCACTGATGGTCTGCACGTCCCTACTACTACTTTAGTAAACATTTTACACACTTACTGCATATGCCAAGCACAGCAGGCCCTTGGAGAATGTTGGTCTCTGATTGGAAAGTTTATTTACTCATTTAATAACTGGTTTTTCAGAGCTTTCCTTCAAAAGCTCACAGATCTGTAGGGGAGATAAACATATACATAACAAATTATAACAGTAAAATAAATTTAAAAATTGAGGCATGTGCCAGATGTACAGTGGGGATACTGAGATGAACGAAAGTGGTAGAGAATGGCTATTAGGGAAAAGAAGACACCTGAGAAGCATCTTTAAAGAGGAGATGCTTGAATTAGATAAATTCTCCAGGCAGACAAGGAATAGGGCAAGTCATTCCAAGCAGAGCTAGTAGCATGTGTAAAGACTCATGAATATGAAATAGGATAATGTGTTCAAGTTGCTGCAAGTCCTGTAATTTGAGGACATAGGTGGAAGGAAAGAATGAAGGAACAAAGGAAGGAAGAGAGGGAGGGAATAGAACTGACAATAAAACTGGATGAGTAGGCAGAAACTAGGAGAATATGAAGGAATATGGAGCTTTATTGGAGGGAATGGTGAACCAATGAATAGTTGTGAGCAAGGAAGTTACACAATAAATTTAGTATTTGGGCAATTTGAACTTTAACTTCTTTAGATTAATTATCACACATGAGCAATGTATTAAAAAGTAATGTATGCCTTAAAAAAACAACAAAGTGATGAAGCATATGAGATTTTTATATTGCTAAAGTAGCTATCCATAGTGACCATGTATTTTTTATGCCTGCTTAGTACCCACTCGCCCCACCCACCACCCCATTTGTAATGGCATCTGATTTTTTCGTTTGGAGGATTACCCTATACCCAATGCCGGCATTCAACTACAACTATCAAACAAATTATCTTACTCCCCTTGCCTGAAGGAATATTGGGCAAGAGATCTGAACAAGACTCCTCCAGCTCCTCCAGAAGTTTAATTTTGTGAGGAGTGACTCAAGGATAGGAAAAGACTGGACTTGATCCAACTGGTATTAGCACCCCGAAGGGACAGTCTTGTGCTTCCTGTTACCCAGATTATCAAAGTTACCTCAGTCCTCCCACTTCTGAAGCTAGGTGTTCCCAGTTTGCCTTTGATTCTCTGAACTTCCCCATAACCTAGCAGTAAATTCCACTGTTGCTTGAGGTAACAAATTCTGCTCAAACCAGGCGCAGTTTGCTTTCAAGCTAAGAACCTTAAATTATATGTCACCTGGAGGGGATGATTTGCTTACTTTTACCTGCTGAAATTAACTGGAGATCTTGGGCAAAGGTCATTGTACCTCTGCCTACCTAGACACAGCATGCAGCCCTTTTCTCTCTGGGTCTTATGCTGGCATGAAATGGGTATAGGTTTGCTTTGCTTTCAGAACTTGCATCCTTTCCTTATTCTCTTCTCACCTCAGCCCAGGACAGGAGGAACCTTTTTCACTTTATATCTGGCCAAGATAATTTTTCTGTTTGGCATAAAAACTCACACCCTTCACAAAAACACTTATGTCCTCCTAAGACCTTAGAGGTATAAAGAAAAGACTTGTAGGCCTCTTCTGATTTCCATCTTGCCCCAAACAACTCAGAAGCCATACACACATAATTATGTGCTTAAATTGGGAGGCAGGGTGCAGATAGAAAAATGTAAAGGCACAAAGAAGGAAAAGCAAACAAATTAATAATTCAAAAAGTTCCAGTATTTTAATAAGAAAAACAATGGTGCCTGAATTATCATTTCTTATTTTTATAACTGTTTTCTGTTTGTATGCCTTTTTGTTTATATTTTACTAACAGATGGAGAGTCTAAATTTTTACTAGATGTGTTAGGTTCTTTTCCTAGGTACATAGCACTCTTTAGTCACTGTAATGCTAGCAATGATTATGCTTGTGTCTGAAGATGAACAGTTTTCATGCATTTCTCAAATCATCTGAAAGAGCTGTCAGAAGCTGCACTTCCTGTCAGAATGTTTGGGACGCAGCCTGTCCATGTACAATACTGGTGTTTGTATAGCTGGCAAGATATTACCATTTAGTCATATTTTTTTGCCCACACCTTGACTTCTGGCATGCAAAGCTACCTATATACTTTTATGTAATAGCAAATCCAGATGGCAGAATGTATTGTGGGGGGGGGTGTGCAATAAAGGACTCACATGTGGCTAGAATTTATGGTGGAGTTTCCTTCCTAAGTCTCCAGCCTTGCCATATTCTACAGTGATTTTTACAATATTAAGAACATTCTGATAGAACCAAGGCTTAAAGGAGATAAAATGGTGCTTCTTATAATCAAGAAGGTGGTTCCTTCTCATTTTTCCCTTCTTGCATCATTTCTTTCTTTTCTACAGAAACAATACACAAAAGACTGACATGAAAAGAAAGAAAAAAAGGCACTGAAGTCAGGGAAAAGCCAATAAAAGAAGCTATAGTCTGAAAACTCAAATATGAAGGAGAAATTGATGCCCTTAAATATTTTTAAAGTATTCAAAATTGAAGGATTAGATTTAGTTCACAAAAAGTACTAAAAAATGTCACATATGCCTTCTGACCTCATACTACCCTCCCCTCTTCACTCCTTCCCCAAGCCTTTCTGGTCCAGGATGTTTTAGCTGCCCATGTTATTTTAGAGGCCATGTCACAAAAGCCACAATGTTTTTGATTACATCCTTTTGATATATGTCTTACAGCAATTACTCCTTGTTACTAGGGTTCCTCTAATTAAACAGAGAGCTGCTTCTCACTGCTCTATCATGACTCTGTGGTGAAGTTATCCCTCCTCCAAGGGACTGCCTGACAGAATGACAGGAGTTGGGAACCAAGGTTTGAATTCACTTCTTCCTACAATCCTCAGAATGGAGGTCACTTGTATTCTGAACACCCTAGAATTGCTTTTTAATCTTGTTCATATTTATATTTTATTTTTTATTAATTCTTTTTACCTGTATATCCTTGCTAATAAATAAAAACTTTTATTTGTCTATGAATGTAGCTGATAGTACTAGAAATGGTAGTTTGTCAAGAGTGATGGCAAAGAAAGCCTAGATAATTCCTTTTATTACAAGTTTGCCTTCTAAGAGGAGTTTACACTTAGATGAGGGTAGCATCCTTTATGCTAGCAAATGCTGTGCTCTCCTGGTCCCTCCCTCCCTCCTTCCCTCCCTTCCTTCCTTCCTTCCTGATACAATAATAAATCCCTTTCTTAGGGATAATAAATCTGGCTTAGAAGGGAAGCATGAAAGGTGGCTTCATCCAATGATGGCCTTTCTTTCTTTGGAGACTTGCTTTCATAATTACCCGGGCTTTGATGTTTATGTTTCCATATTTGCTGTCATTCCTTGATGCTGTCGTTGATTTTCCTCATAAGCTTTTACCCTCGTAACTTTACTTCCCAGAGGCAAAGAACATGCTCTGTACCTGACTGGATTACGAAACATCTGGGTTTGCCTGACCCACCCCTCTACAGGCTGCAACACCCAGGACACTATGAAGATGAAGTTGCCATGACTGGAGGTCAGCAGTATTCTGCTGGGGCCCAGTGAACTTAAACCAACATGGAACCCCCAAGGCCAAGCTCTAGAGGGTCATCCCTGAACCTCCTTAAAGTAAGTCTTCAGCCAGGTTGTTAATTATTTTTGGTGTTGGTTTTTGAGATGCCATTTCATTGGGCCTTTAAATATTTTGATCCTTGGCATAGAAAAACGAGTTCTGTGTAAGTAGGACTTCGTGGAATGACGGTGATTGTTAGAGGACTATTCTTTCTTTTCTCTTTGGAAGGGTCTCTTTCTCTTTTGTTATTTTATACTTTGTATCTTGGAAGAGATATTTGAAAAGGGGACTTGAAAGGGAAGGGAAGTGAAATTCAAGGTTTAATGAATAACATATACATTTTGGTTTTGTTTTATATAACTTACATTCATTTTTATAATATAATTTCTCTGAGTCCCATGGGTTATATCGAATATTATTTACTATTGATTCACACTTTTATTAAAGTCAGCACTTTGAAAATAAAGAGGGAGAGACTTCCACCAAAATGTAAACTGAATTAATAGATTATTTTTGTCTATTTCATTCACTGCTATATCCCTAGCACTCAAAATAGTGCCTGCAACAGAGGTGACACCCAATAAATATTTGTTGGTGACTGACTGACTGAATGAATAAATGTTACTGTGATTTAATAAAAACAAATTCATTTTAAAATAAGAGGTATGTATATTGAATATGAAATTGTAAATATAATAAAGCCCCTTATTTAGAAAAGTCCCCTAGGAAGACTTGCAGCACCCAAGCTGGAGGAAAATGGAGAAAATACGTTCATTTGTATTCAAAGGTGAGAAGCTCTTTTATGTTCCAGATTGTTTTTGCCTCAAAGGACAAGTGTGGTTCATTTCATGTTTTTCATTTTAACTCTTTTTTAGAAGGTAAAAAGACTGATCTATAAAAGCAATGGATTGTTCTATTTATTATTTTATTCTGTGCTTATTAGTGCCCATCTTTAATGAACCCTAAGGTACTGGTAGTCATATTCAATCCCACAGTTTAGTCTGGAGGTTGTACTTCTGCCCAGACTGTGGGCAGTGCCAAGCAGACTCTTATTGGAACTTCCATTTTTGTTTTTGTATGATGCTGTTCATCTATTTTTGCATCCTTCTCAGGCCAGCAGTACAAAGATGGGGAATAAAAGATGGGGATCTGAGATGTTGGTAGAGGTCTTGGCTGGTATCTTTTATCATCCACCTTCTTTTCTATTTTTTTTTCTGCTTTTCCCCTCCAGTGGCAAAGCCAGAGTGGACCCCAAATTCAGAGTGTGGTCTCAGGAGTCTCAACTTCAGAATGACTTTTTGGAGGCTACGAGGTGTCCGTGACAGTGAGGCCAGAAGCTATGTCTGAGGCTTTGCCATTAAGTAATGTGCTATAAAAAGCACATAACTCAGTCTAATACTTTTATGTTGCAGTTGAAGTGTTACATGATTTCATATTATAAAAACTTGAATTCAACACATAAATCTCTCTCTCAGGTCAACTAGGCTTTGTGTTTTTTTTTGTTTGTGTGTTTTTTTTTTTTTCCTTATAACTCCCTCTGAGTTCATTCAAGGCAAACATTTCCAAACTAACCATTTAGAAAAGACACTCTAGTGTAGTGGGGAAATCATAAGATTGAGAATCAGGACTCAGGTTTATATTGGACTTTGTTGGTAAGCAGTTTTTTATCCAGATGAGTCAAGACCCTGTGTCTGGTTTTCTTGATTTATAAACAAAGGAAATTTCATAAAATAAACTATAACATTGCCTTCAGCTCTAGTGTTCCATTTAAGTTCAAGATTTTTGTACTTCCTTCTTTCTTTTTGAATAATGGAAAATAAAGTGTTGGAAAGAACCCTAGCATCAGTTCAATAAATGATAGTTAAGTCTGAGTTAAATAGAATCTGGAAAACCCACTTGGTTTATAGAGGAGGGAATTAAGTGAGCACAAAAAAATTCAAGGAACTTACCTAGGTCACATCACTAATAAATGGAAGAAACCTGATATTTTACCATCAATCATGTGTTCTTTTTTTTATGTCAGAAAAAAAAATCATTTTATTACCTTTTGATGGTGGTGATGGGTGCAGAGGAAGCGCAAGTTTCCACAAAAGGATGGAACTCTTTTGTTCTGCCAAGGTGGCCCTGCTTATTATGATAATCCCAATATACATCTTGTGGCAAAATGTCTGTGGCTGTCATGTAGAGAAGTGTTGGTTTCTTTAGCCTTAGACACAGACCAGAAACTCCTGGAGAAAGTGGCCACTCATTTCTTTAGGAAACAAACAACTTTCTTTAAATTTTTCCCTCTGACTTCACTTCTAAAATCATGCTGCTTGTTCAAATAGGAAAGGAGGTAAAAAAATATCTGTTTAAGCAAGTGAGAACCAGGAATTCCAGTAGGCATTCCATGTGGGTTTTGGGGAACCTGATGGACAAGTGACATACACAAATGTAGCTCTGGGCTCCATGCACAGTTTCCCTGCTTAGGACTGAGCGTTGTCTAGATCATCTTCCTCCTGGAGGCTTCCTGATTTCCCTGTTTCTTTGAACAGTGTCATTACCCAACAAGTTACTTAAACTCAAACTTCAGTCATCTTTGAGTCCTCCCTCATCTTTGATACATTGAAACATGGATTCTTCCTTTGCAATATGTCTGAGATCAGTTTTATTTCCTCATTCCTCCTGTTTTTCACATATGTCACAAAAAGTCATATTTTCTAAGTAGTTTTGGGCTTAAGTAGAGCTGGGTTTGAGTCAAAGCTCTGCCACTTCCTACTGGTGCATCATTGCTTAATCTCTCTCTTAGTTACCTTATCTGTAACATGGGAATAACAGTTGTATCAGCCCCAAAGAATCGTGAGAATTAAATGAAACAACATATGCAAAATACTCAGTAGAGTGCCTAGCATACATGAATTCAACACAAAACCATAATTATTATAGTTTCTTCTCCTAGTCCATCCTACTTCCTGCTTCTGACACTTATTCACCTCCAAAGAGAAGAATCAGTCAGGGTTGTCAAGAGTCCGTCTCTACAGCTGGACTGCTGGCATTTGCCAGCTGGGTGATCTTGAGAAGTTGCTTAACTTCTCTCTGCCTCAGTTTTCCTATATGTAGGGTAGAGATGATAGTATCTACCTCAAAGGGTTATTATGAGGTTCATATAATTAAAAACTAATAGCTAGTGTTTTGAATCATTTAGAGTAGTGCCTGGCATATACAATAAATCAATATCAGTGTTTGGTAAATGAATAAAAACCTACACTAGATTCTTTTTTTTTCTTGTTTTATAAATATGCTCAGTCAAAATATGCTTGGTTTTTTCCTGCAATTGTTTCTTTGGACTAGCTGTTTCTTCCACCTGGAATGCAGGGTGGTTTGGTGGAAAGAGTCCTTTTTGTCTAGGGAGAGTAATGGGTTTTACTTATATGTCAGCTTTATTAGTGGTAGCTACCTAGAGATTTCTATTGCCAAAAATTCTGAGGCTTTATATGGTTTCAGTGAGAAGAATTGGCTAGTTGTACTCCCCATGGGCCCTGGAAGGAGAAGCAGACACACATCCTTGTATTTCACCACAATTAAGAAGTAGTCGTGCCAAATTCTATTGTTATATTGTGTGCATGTACAAATATGTAACAACAAATTCCACCATTATGTACAGCTATAACGCACCAACAAAATAATGTGGAAAAAAGTAGTAGACACAATGTTTTCATAATAAAACTAATACAGTTTTTAAGGACAAGATAAATATTCTTAATACTAAGGGCTAAAGAAAAGAATTTTTCATGGTTCTTTGTAAATCATAAATAGCATTCTTCCAATTGCTTTACATAGTTGAATTAATTTTTCCTCATAGAGGCCTCTGATGTAGGCACTTGTCTTCATTTACAAAGGAGGAAGCAAAGCACAAAGAGGTTAAGTAACTTGCATAATAAATGGCAAAGCTTGGATTTGAAGCCTGGGTGAGCTACCTCCAAAATCCACACTTTGGGCAAATACACTAACGTGATTCTAGGTAGTACATGTCCTTAGGTTACTTCTTCAGCACGTTTAATTTCATTTTAAAATAAGGGAACTTAATACAATTTGAGTAAATTTGATTTAGTACTGTCAGAGAATTAATTCTACAAGGGCACAAATCACTCTTCAAACGAGTATCTCTGATTGTTTGGCTTAACACAGCAATAAAATTAAGAATTTCTCAAGCAGTGGATTTAAACCACTTCCTGCAGCGCTCAGGATTGGACAGAGATGTCTCTGGGGTAGCAGGGCTAATGTGGTGAATGCAAAAGGGGCTCTGAACCTCCAGTCCCACTTCAACCAGGACAGTCTTACTTCATCTAATTAAATAGTAGAATTCTAAATAGGATTTATCTTGAAGAGATATCTGTATTTGAAAAGTGTTTTATGAAAATCACTGACCTAGAGAAATAAATGGACAGCATATGTTGTGGGTAACCCTTATTAAATATTATTTCTGGTCAGTGATCTGTTAACATGAGTTTGGCAGCACAGTATGCAAAATTACATTTCTGGCAAGTATCTGGCATGTGACAGGACCATAATGTTGCTTTTACAGTTAGGTATACATTTACTGACAGTGGCACAGAGGGCAGCAATATTCTCTAACAAAAGCTGAGGCATCCCACCTAGAGTCACATAATAGTTACTAGATTGTTCAATGGCTTATTCCTTGAATTTTAGAAACTTACATGTTGAAACAAAAAATAGCAGGTCTCCTTGTAAGCTCTTCTTTGCTGGTGTGTTATTAGTCAAGAGCACATGGTTAAAGTATCTTATTCATGGATAACAGAAAAAGTATTATATTTGGCTTCTATGGCTTTTGTAGTATCTTGAGTTTTCAATTTTTAAAAAGATCCTATTTTTTAATAGAAAAGCATGTTCCAGTAATCCTGACATCTGTAAAGCTTCCTAGAATCTATTTCTCATTAAATTGAAATACATGTCAACATTAATTTGGCATAGAAGGTGACAAAGATTCTTTGCTTGGCTAAACTTTAGTCAGACTTCTGAATATTCTGCTAGGCCCATCTGTATACTTATAAACTCCAGTAGTAGCAAAGAGCCCAGCGAAGTCAGGTTAGCAAGAACTCCCCATCCCAATATCTGACCATAGTTGGTATTTTGTTAAGTTCCTCATCTTCCACCACTCCCCTCATATCTGATCACTTTAATAGTGAGAATTCTATTAGAGCTGGGTGAGGTGGTGCATGCCTGTAATTCTAGCTACCCTTAATTGCAAGTTAGTGGCCAGCCTCTGCAACTTAGTGAGGCCCTTTATAAAAATAAAAAAGAAAATAAAAAAGAAAAAGGACTGGGGATATTTCTCAGTGATACAACACCACTGGGTTCACTCAGTACTGGGGAAAAAAAAAAATCCTATTGGGTTGGTTTAGCCAGCATTCACCTAAACACCTGATGTCTTCACCTGGTAATTTTCCATCCACTGATCCCCACCTTACTCCATGGCATTATATTCCACTTGCCCAAGATATATTTGGAGTTGGATTCTCTCTCCTCCTCTGCAAGATCCTGTTGCATGGTCCATATACCTGTCCTGAGTATCCTAACAAGCATCATTGAATGATTATTTTTTTATTTAACAAGGCAGAACTGAAAAGGAAGTGGCACACAACAATAAGAATGCTCCTTTTGGATTTACTTCTAGAATCCAGGCAGGGCTCTAGCCATCCCATGTTTTTCTGAATAAACTTGTAAAAATACAGGGCATTGGTTCACTTGGTCTCCTGGATTAGCCTTTAGGAGTATGCTTAAAAAAAATAATCTGTCTTCAAAAAGTGTACAATTCTATTCATAATAAGTTTTCGGTATCACAGGAAGGAGGACTGTGGCATTAATTATTCAAAACTCTGAGCTTTGAACCAGTAGATTTTTTGGCCTCAGGCGCCTTACATGATTGTCTTAGAGCAGATTTGCCCTTCTAATTATGATTTGTTTTAAGCATGTGGCATTTAAAATGTCTTTACATTCAGGAGCACCCACCCCATGGGAGTAGAGTGGGTTTGGGAGAATGTTGATAGCAAGACAAAGCCAGCCTGGTATTAACATTTCGTGTGGGAAATCTACCCAGAAGTAATCCACATGGGCAATAATTGAAAGTTGGTTTTGTAAGCAAAACTCATTACTCCAGTTGATTTGTGACTTTGTGGAGCTGAGACTCTAATCTCCATGGCATACCTCTTCAGTGCCCTTATCTCTGAGAGTTAATAAGATATTGATAGAGTAGGAGAAAGGAAATCCTCGGTCCTCACCATGGGCACTGCTGTGAAGTCCTGGGCATCTGCAGACTCCATTTAAATGAAATGAAGACTTGAATCCCTGCTGAAATAAATTTAACATTTCAAAAGTAGTAGAATTTAAATGGTGATTGAAAACCAGCTGCTTTTTTTTTATGCTTACACATACCTTTACCTAAGCTTTCTTGAAAGAAAATATTAAGGAAATTCCCAAGGAAGGAAACATCTTGACCTGAAGTATTCTCAGTGAATATTCAAACAGAACACCTTCCACTGGGTTTATAAAAGCATGGGGATTGGAGATTAGGTTTTTCCAATTGTCAACTTTTGCCCTAAGAATAACGAATATTAGGGAAGATGGACCAGTAGTCATATGGAAAATTGTGCTGTTTCTTTATGTAATGATTTGAGTGTATAATGTGACTCATATCTAATTTAGCTAAGGAAGTAGAATCTTTAGTTTTTCTGCTCCACACTGCCTCCTTGTGTAATGAAAATTGTCTTGTTAATAGACCTGCATATGCATATTCATGGGAATATAGTGGTTTCAACAACCCAAACCAGTTAGGTCACCTTGTTGAAGAAAATCCCTTTTTTGATAATTTAATAATTTCCATTCATCTATTTATTATTTCCAACTTTCTCACCCCCCCCCCCCCCCCGGGACTATTTCCTCAATTAGACAATCTCCATGTTTTGTTTTGTTTTTTGGCTTGTACTCCTTATCTCTCTCATGTGCCTTTAAATTGGTGAAAAGAAATAAGAAAATGGATGAAAATGAAAGCACTGCTTTTGTTACTGAATATATCATCTTTGTAAGTTTCCGTGGGATGGGAGATAGAGCGCTCTGGATAGGTGAAAAAAATCCACTAATCAAAAGATTCTATTTATACAGGTGTTCTAATTTTATCAAAAGCAGTTGGTTCAAAGTAGTAAAGCTCAATGAATTTTTTCTTTTTTTGCCTTCTTCCTGTTTATTCTTGATTCAGCAAACTGGTGCTATTTGTCTTCATTTAATTTATTCAACAAATAGCCATATGCATGTGTTAGGTGCTACAAATTCTTTTAATGATTGAGGATAAGTACTGCAGGAAACAAAACAGAGACATTTCTCCCCTCATGGAGCTTATTCTCTTAGTGGGGGGGGATAGAAAAGAAAGAAACTAAAATAACACAGATAAGGTTAGATGGTGAGAAATGCTAAGGAGAAAAATTGAAACAGGGAAAGGGGATAGGGAATGTGAAAAGGAACAGTGCAATGCTAGGCAGGCCAGAAGGGCCTTATAGAGGAGGTAAAATATTTTACTGAAGTGGTGAAGGGGCAGGGTAAATGGAGGAAGAAGTGCAAAGGTCCTGGCCAAAAGGAGTTGGCCAGGAAATGTGTTCCTGGCTTATTAGAGCAACAGCAAGGTCATCATGGCTAGAGCAGAATCACAGAGGATAAGGCCAGACAGAATCTTAGAGATTTTTTTTAAGGATTTGGTATTTTAGTATTATGTAGATTTGAGCAGAGGAATGAAACATTAAAAAAAAAAAAAGGTTGTAGTGGTAAGAATAGAATGGAAGAGGGTAAGAGAGAAAACAGTATTAATAACTAGAAGGTTAAATTTCAACTTTATAGTCATTCCATCATCTACTCTGTAATATGCTTGCCCTCATGAGATGGCAATTTGTTATCAATATGCAGGGGTATTTGCCATGATCAAGACTTGTAATTGATAATGAGTTCCATGTAGTAAAAAAGTTGAACACAAGCAGGGAATACTTTTTGAATATTAAACAGTTGGCTGTACAGTAGTCAACAAGATTTTTCTATGTAAAAAACAAATGATCAGAGGCTGGGGATATAGCTCAGTTGGTAGAGTGCTTGCCTTACATGCACAAGGCCCTGGGTTCAATCCTCAGTAAACACACACACACACACACACACACACACACACACACAAAATCAGATTTGGAAATAGAAATGCAAATGAGATTTTAATTAATATTTTGTGTTGGTAGAGATATCCCATCTTACAAAATTGGAACCTACATAGAAAGAAATTTGGGGTATTTAGGAATGGTTTGTGTTGTAAAAGAACAGCTTTCCCTGTGTTAATATAGGTTCACGAGATTTCAACTAGGAAGAGCTCTTTGTGCATTATAAAAACTTGCTTTCTTTTATGTAGAGAAACATTGCTTTCACACTCAGCCCTACTTTCCAGCAAAGTCTTTTATATTGCACTGTTTGTATTCTACTAGAATGACATTAAATGCACTGCATTACTATCGTACTAAATTCATTTTATTTTTGTAATTAATACTTGGAAAATGTTAACATTATTATTTCAGAAGCTAGTCCTGAGAGCAGACTGTGGTTGCTATGTACACTGCTAGTAAGGGGCTTAGCATGGTTTTATATGTGCAGAGAGCCCTTACAGCACCCTTCCATAAAGAAATCATTGATTTGAATATTAAAGGGTATAGTAGTGTTGAAAATGTTCCACCAACACTGATGGGAGCTCTGGACAATTCATCCTATACTTCCTGAAAAACAGCCTTCAGTGAGCCCATGGCATAATACTCACAAAAGTCTTCATTATTTGCTTATTCAACATAAATTTGTTGGAAACCTATTATGTGCAAGCTGCTATGGGAGGGCAGAGATAGTCAAGAATCAAAAGAAAGAGTCTAGTGAACGCATGAATTATCTTCAGTATGCCTTTCTACTAATAACAACTTTATCCCATTCCTTAGGAATTATTATTTGTAAACATAAAATGAGTCCTAGCTACACAAAATATTATAAATAAAGAATGCCACCTTTCCATTTGGACCATCGATTTGGATAGCACTGTCTTCTCTTCATCTTAAGTATAGAAGAAACAAGAATCTATTTTCACTTATCCTTCCCATTTGTTCTTTAACATTTATTTTACATTATCTGATTAGAGATGCTGATTCCCTGCAATTAACCAGGCTTGTTTGTTTGATACAAACCCAGTTTTCAAGACCTTGAGGAATATTTCCATCAGTTCTAGGAAGGATTATCACCAGTGTCCCCTTAATTATGTTTCCCTGGATACCAGAAATAATTCAAGCATTTTACCTAAGCAGGCTTTCCAGCCAGTCTTAGCTACTATGGAATTTTCCTAAGTGCTCCACACCCTTGTTCAAAGTGCTTTTCTCTTGCAGGCCCTCAGAGACCCTACACTGCCTCCTGAACACCTTGTGGTCCCTTCAGAATTACTTCATGGGCCCTTTCCTTCCAAGAGCACTCTGGGCTTCTCCCAGCCACCTATCTTCCTTTCATCCTCCATCTAGAATCATATAGGATAGAATTTCTGAACAGATCTTTATGAATCTCCTTGAACCATAGCAAATTTAGCAACCACCTTTAGGGTAGCTACTTCATAGAATTATAGTCATAGCATATTTTTAGAATCAGAAAGAAACTTAGAACTTAACACATTTTAATAAGTATGATTTTTGCTTAAAAGAAATCTTATCTGGAAACAGTGTTTATAAAACAAGTAAGAATAGAACTATGTAAGCTGGAGGGCCAAGCGGTCCCCAGGGTTCTCCAACTTGTCATCCCTGTGTTCCCATATAACCAGAGACACCAGAGAAGTCTTACTCCACAAGTCCTCTGAAAACTGCCTGACTTGCTAGATGAAGATTGTCAAACAGTTTCACTTTGTACTTCCTCCTTCCCCTTAGAGGTCTGATCTCTGTTCTCACGAATTTGAGACTATTAACTACCAGATCTACTTGCCAGGGAGCCAGTCCCCTTGCACTCACAGATTTAGCAACACTTTGCAGCAGTGAGTGTCATGAGGCTAGGTTTGATTGACAATGGTCCTGGAAAATATTCCAAGGGCCTAGACACAAGTGCTAAGTTTTCTCTTATTGCAACATGACACTCTTAAAAATATTTAGCTAAAATAGACCCTTGTGAAAATGTTCTCCTTTCCAGTGACTGTGGTGAGAAAGCACTTCCCTGTGAGTTTGCAAAGACACAACACAGTTCTCATTCTCACTTCAGCTTTCAACCAACAAAATCCAGTTGAATTTCCCTTCATAGCAATTGTCTCTGTCCTCAGAGAAACCTAAAACTCATTTTACTTACTTTAATGCCAGTGGAAGGAGGATTGGCATGAAGATGGTAGTTATGATAGTTCTTGGAAAGGAGCATGTTAGAAAATAACAGATTTTTTAATTTACCTGTCCCACATGACAATTTAGGGCAGATAGAAGATAACTAGGAAGGCTTGATGTAAGACACAATTTAGTTTAGGTTCTGACTTGAAAATAAAACACTGAGTTGAACAGAGGGGGAGTAAAAGGTGGATATTGGATGGCTCCTTTTATGTTTTACAGCTGGAAGTTAGATTTTGTCATCGAATTAGATCATACCCACTGGGGAGATAGTGGGGTGCAGAGGAAAGCATGTGGGCTTTCCAGGCCTTTCCTTCTTCTCCTTCCTTCCTTCCTTCTTCTTTGTTTGTTTCTTGGTCATTAGCTTATACTTTCTTTTCCTTCTTTTTCTCTTTTCATCCTTGGCAATTTTTCTAAGCTCCTAAAATGTGCATGGCATTGTTAGTTGCGGGGGTCAAAACACTGAAGTACATAGTATGGAGCTTCAGCTAGGGGCGTACTTACATGCCATCTTTGTCATTTAGTAGTTGAGGGACCTTGGGTACATTACTTAATCTCTCTGAGCTTTAATTTCATATTCTGTAAAATGGGAGTAATACTAATTTCTCACAGGGTGGCACCAAGGAAATGAGATACCATGTGTAAATCACTCCCACAGAGTGCCAGGTACCTAGTAGAGATTTTAAAATGGGAGCCTACTTCCTTTGATATGTACGCTGAATCCCTGAATCCATCCTCTCCTCATCACCTCCTCTGTTCCCACCCTGGTCCATGCTCCTGTTCTCTGGTTCCCTTCAACTGGTTTTTCAACAGCTTCCAATTTCCATTCTTGCTTCCCCAGCAGGTGATTGTCTACATTGCAGCAGAGTGACCCTTCAAAAGTGTGCTAGGATCATGTCCCTATTGGGAGATGGGGAGGGAGGGGGGAAAGTGCTGGGGAGTGATATTGGACAAATTATATCATTATATTGCATGCATACTGTGCAAACATGTAATAACAAATTCCATCATTAGGTACAACTATAATGCACTAATAAAAATGTGGAAAAAATAAAAATAAAAACGGGAGCCTAGTACAGATGTCCATCCTTATAAGCATTATATTCTAATAATTAGGTTCATCCTCACAAATTCTGTGAGGGTTTGGATCAGACTCTTAGTTTTACCCTGCCTCAGAGAGAGCATCCTGAACATTCAGCAAACTGTAGACCAAGAGTTGCTCCATTCCAGAGACACTGAATTCCCCAAATCCTGTCTAGACTCCAGCTTATGACCTTTAACCCTCCACTCCCTCCTTTCTCTCTATGTTTCCTGTCATACCACAACCATTCACTGCTACAATCTCACTAGGACATTTCTCTTTAATCCATTTCTCTGGCCATCACAATCTATAACTCTGAATTTACCCATCTGCTTGGTTTTTCTTCTCAGGCCTTCTGCTTACCTGTTGCTGCAGGAGAAAACCACTCACCAGGGCCACTGCTCCTCTTCAGCTTTGTATTTCCAGTTGTACTGTCTCCTCAATACTGCATTGAGAGGCTTTCAAAACTTTTTAGTTGGCTTGATTTTTCTTTCTTCTTACAGCATGAAACCTTCACCAATCTCCTTGCCCTCCCCTCGATGCTGTCCTTCTAAAATCACCGCCACCATTTACACTCATTTGTGCGTGATTTTCCAGCTGTCCCAGAAGAAAAGGTATTCTTTTCTTTCCCAAGACTCCTCCTGTGCTCTTGGTCGTTTCCTCCCTTCCAACTTCTTCTGAACCAGGCTGAACCAATTATGTCTCCTCTTGTAGTTCCTATTCACTGGCTCTTCCTCATTAGCCTTCAAAGATGTTCAAGTCAGTTGATCTTAGGAAAATTTCTTCTGCCCTAGTCTCTCCTCCAGGTGCCACTCAGTTTCTCTCTTTTATGTCACTGCCAAATTTCTTGATAGTGTTATTTATCCTTATTACTTTTGTTTTCTCATTTACATTTCAAAATATCAGTAAAATTGGACTGTTACCCTCAATACCATACCAAAATTCTATAGGGGTCTCCAGGAACCCCCTATATAACAAAGCAAATGGTTTATGTTTTTATGCTTCTTGACTTCTCTTTGGTTTTTGACACTGTTGACTTCTTCCTTTGTGGAATTCTCTTCTCCTTTGTCTTTTGATAATTCTCTTCATTTTCTTCCCAAATCTCTGAGCATTCTGTCTCAGTTTCCAATAGTGGTTCCTTTTATGCTTATTTAAAAATATTGGCATTGTTCCCAAGTTTCCATGTTTAGCTTTTTCATTTTTTTACATTCTTTTTAGATGATCTTCCCATAGCCATGATTCCAGCTCTGACATTTAGGTTGATGGTTTTTACATCTATAACACCATTCCGAGGCCCTTCTCCTGAACTCTCCTTCCTCTGACAATAGTTATCTGGATAGGTTGCAGCACCTCACAGTCAGTGGTGCTCTCTTGTGCCTCCTTAATCTGACCAGGCCACCTCTACCACCTCTCAGCTTTAATATTACATACATACAGTAATTCCCCTGGTGAAAGACGCCAAGACTTCCATGGGGTTCTCTCTCTCTCTTTTTTATCATGAGTAAGTAGTGATTAACAAAAGTCATTACTTAATATTATGAGCATTTTCCAACCCTGGGTCTTTTAAAAAATTCAAATGGTACCCAAAACAGTAAAATTATTGAGGTGAAAAAAAGGTCTTAATCGCTAAATTCACCCTGAGCTAAAAGAGAGTAAATAAGTAAACAGTTCCAAACAGTGAGAGAATTGGCACTGGCGAGAATCTGCCTATGTCTCAACGCATGGAGCAGGAAAAGACATTTCTGGTGTCATCTATATAAATTTCTAGTGTTCTTTGAATATATTTTTGCAGGTAAAGTCCAAAACTGTTTACTAAAGACATCTAATTGCCTATTTGTTTTGTTTTTTAAATACAAAGCAAAACAAAAGAAAAAAAAAAAAAAAAAAAAAACCAGGAGCTGTTCGGTCAGCAGGGGGAGCACTATTACTTTTCTCTGGGAAGATTTTCACCAAGGCAACACTGTTTTTAATATAGACCACATCCTAGCAACCAGGAAGGAAAAAATAATGATACGATCGATACACTTGCTCCCTCGTGGTTGCGATTTTTAAAAATAGCTTATTTCGCCTTTGTAATTGAAAAGTGTTTGCTTAGGAAGGGGTCTTTGGCTGTCATTCATCTTTTCTGTCCTTCCTTTCAGTCACTCTCTAATTAGAGAGAGAGGTGTTTAATCCAGGATGTAGGGTTTGAAATGGGTCACGGAGCTAGTGTTCCTGCACCTGGTCACTATTTAGTATCTACAGGACATTGAAACAAAGACACTGATTTGCTCATTTAACTTAGACTGGTTAATACAGTGAGAGAAATCAGGCAACCTGAATTTCTGTCTGAAATGACCTTTTGTTTGAGTGAATTGATTCAAGGAGATCTAAATGGGGACATGGTGTCCTTCTCAGACTCAGCTGGAATGAAGCCTATCAAATCCTGGTGGTAGTACTGTGTAAAGGAAGAATAAGGAGACCAAGTTCTTGTCTGGATTCTACTCTGATCTTGAACAAGCATTTAACTTAACTCTTTGCACTATGATTTCTTTTCTTATAAGCATCACATGTTTTTATGAAGAGGAAATGATAAAATGAATTTAAAAATACCTTGAGATTAGGAAATATCTATAGAGTAATCCATACATGCATGTATAGTGCATACATACCCTGTGTGTGTATAAATACATACATATGTGTGTATAGCTAAGTAGATGTATTTATATCTATTTAAGAAATGTGTATATATAGATAAAATAAACCAATACACATACAGGAGATATAAAATGATAATTCTCACAAAAAGTATTATTCTGTTTATAATGATTATTCTGTTCACTCACTGAGGATAATAATAGCTCATAGTCAGAAATAATAAAGAATCCAAATAAACAAATTATAGAACCAGTCTAGGTGTCCATCAGTAGATGAATGGATAAAGTAATGTGATGTACATACACAATGGAGTTTTATTCAGCCATAAAGGGGAATGAAATTATCTCATTTGCAGGAAAATGGATGGAACTGAAAAACATTATATTAAGCAAAATAAGCCAAACTCAGAGGATCAAGGGTCCTATGTTTTCTCTCATGTGTGGAAAAGAAAGTTGGATGGAGCTCATGAAAATTGAAGAGATTAGTAGAGGAAAGGGACAAGGGGAGGGAGGATGGTAAGGAAAGAGGAAATACTGGGGAATGGTAATGGCTGAATTATATTGCTATGTATGTGCATGAATTAATATGTAATAACAAATTCCACAATCTTGTGTAATTATAAAGCACCAAAAAAAAAAAATAAAAATATAGGAAAAATAATAAAGAATCCAATACTTTTTGGAAATTGTTTAATTTCCTCAAATAATTACTTGGTGAGGAGAAGTTTATATCACTTATTTCCCAAACACATTTTTATAAGGAAAGAATTAGAGATGATGCTATTAGTGAACTTTATAGTACACACCCATCCTTATCGAATAATATGCTTATTTAAATGCTCTACCAGTTTGCTTTTTCCTTATTTCATTTGTACTCTGACTGGAAGCATGGCATAAAATATTTAGTAAACATTTCAAGAGAAATAAATGAATAAAAGGAAATCTAGTTTGGCACCAAAAATATTTTATTCCCTCAATTTCTAAAATAGCTGATTTTTTTCATTTAATCTTTCTCTCTTTCCAAATGATAACAAATTAATTAACATGTGATATTAGTGTTTTTATTTTCTTAAGATAACGAATTTTAAAGAAAACAAGTGGAGTAGCTTTTGTTTTTACCAATAGCGTCTTCCATTATAAAGTCCAATTTGATCTATTTGATCTGTGGCTAGTTAACTTAGAGGTACAGAGTGAGGTGCTAATGAAGTCAAAGTAATAAATTTAATTCCTGTGAGCTTCAGGTTTACTTTTTCTATTGCCATAGACACATTTCTAATCCTGAGTAATCATTTATCATTTTTATTATGATTCATATCCGAGACCAGGAAATGAAATACCATCCAAATAAGATGAGACAGTTTCCATTAAAAAGAGGCAACCAAGTCCCTTACCCTCCTTCTAAGTGTTTTTTGTATCATTTTGGGATAGCTCATTCATAATTATAGTTTATATTTATGTAGTACTTAGGAAAGGATGTAAGTTGGAGAATGCCAGGTATTTTAATTAAATCTGACAAGAAACCAATACCATACCAGACAAAACTGAAATCTATTGAAAAGTACCCTGGACTGGGAACTATACAAACTTCCATATGAAATCCAACACTTCCATTTACCAGACTCGAGCATTTAAAACCTTTCGCAGCCTTGATTTTTTCATGGGAGTATGGAGAGAAATACTTATCTCTCTGCTTATTATAGATACTAAAAGAGCTAATATATATAAAGTACTTAGCACATAGTAAGTACTCAGTACATAGTAAAACTGTCTTTATCATCCTCATTATTATTATAACTCCTGTGTAAGGGTATAGTAAGAATTAAATTAAAGCTGAATATGGCCCACAATCTTTCTTGAAGGTATTTTATACATCATTAAGCATTAATTTATATAATGCATTATTCTCTCAGAGAAGATGACTTTTTATTCATTAGTTAAAATTAATATTGCAAATTAGTGTGCATTGTGTGCAAAATACTGAGATAATCACTAAATATCTTTAAAAGTGGAATTATGAGACTTTCACTTCCAGGTAAAATGCAGTTGTCCATGGGAGTACATACTCCCAGTATAACAACCAAGATAACCTGTCTAAATGGCAAAAATCATATTTTAGGACATCAGTTTTCTGTGGAAGTAATGAGGAATAGGTGAACCATAATATTGGAGAGAGTAGAATCCTTTCCAAAGCGAGCTGACATTATCTGATATTTTTTCACCAGGCTTTTCCTAGACAAGTTTCTGATGGGGTGAAAAAAAAAAGCAACTAACTTCTTGGCAGGTATAGGAATGAGGTGGTTCAAACTCATAGTTGATTTTCCCCATAACACATTTGATGAATTTGGTTCCTCACAGAAGGACTTGGGGCTAGGGCAAAAGCTTCTAAAAGGTTGAGTGATATATATCTCCCACAGTTCTGCAATGCCTTGGAAACAAAGACCCTCCCTCACATACACCAGCAGTCTTTCCTCAAGACATCTGCCAGATATTGAAGCTATTGGTGACAGAGAGCAAAGAGCTGGGCTGGAACTTCTCAAAGTAGAGTTGGATTTCATGAAGCCTTTCAGGGATGAGAAGATGAAGACTGCTACCCTCACAATCATAAGCCCAGGAGAAGAATGACCTAGGTATAAAGGTAGTTCTGAGCTAGAGTGAGTCTTAGTAGTAAAAGTGCATTTTAGGCCCATGAAATTGAAATGACCCAACTCTTCACCTCTCTGCCTACCAGAGGAAAGGAGGTTCCTCTCTGCTAGTAGATAGAGTTCAGAATCCTTATGATATTTTTATACAGAATGTCTGTCACATAATACAAATTAGTAGACATATGACAATGCAATAATTAAGAGAGAGGCAGGACTGGGGATGTAGCTCAGCAGTAAGTCACTTGCCAAGAGAAAAGACAGATAACATGAACAGCCCTATATGTGATCTAGATAGTAAAGTCAGCAGACTAAGAATTTCATTCAGAGCACAGAGTGGAGGCCAACAAGGGAATTGACAATTCCAGGAGAATAATCATCACTTACGATTGAGCTATGTTTGTAAGTGAGTGTTCTCAATTGACAGAAATTGTCCCATTTCCCTTTTCCTTATTGGGACGGGGAAGAATGATATGAGTAGGAGAAAAATGGTCTTTGGATAGTACACCAGGACCAGGGCCTCATGGTCTGGGTTGTGAGTCATGGTAAATCCTCTAGAGTTCCAGGACAGTGGTGGTGGGGAAAATTGGAAGAGCTGGGTTACCAAATTCAAAATACCAAAAAGGAACCAAGGAACAGAGGCTAAAAGTTCAGGAATACAGGAGAACTAATGTTTAAAGGGAGAGACTAAAGACATTCCCTGACCAAAAGTGCAAAGCATTGGAGGTAGACTGGAAGAGGAATATTTGAGAAGTATTAAGGAGGCAGAATCAAGAGTGTTTGGATGACTGAATGAAGAAAAGGGAAGCATCTTTGTATCTACAAAGCTAGGTTATTGGATGAGTGGCTCCCAGTGGTTCCTCCTAAAGAGGGGCAGGTCTGATAGGCAAAAAGCAGGCAATGGATATGGCAGAATTTCAGTACCACCCAGGTGGAGATGGTCACAGTACCATTTGACAAACTCACATGTGTGTGTGTGCGCACACTCACCTAAGTGAGAACTTCTCAGAAATATAGATATGGGTACCATTGAAGCACTAATGGATAAGATCTTCCAGGGAGAATATTTCAAGGACATAACCCTGAGAATGATTAACATTTGGGGTTCAGATAGAAGAAAGGAAAATGAGGGGACTCAGTCAAATGTGCAAAACATACAATTAAAGGTTTAAAAAAACTTTGGAAATTAGCAAGATATTTGTTGGAAAGTTGGCACAAGATTGAGAGCTTTTCCTAAAAATTTGATTGTGAATGAAAGGAGAGGCATAGGTCAATGTTGGGGTATGGGGTAGGAGATATAGGAAGCAGGCAGATTTTTTGTTTATTTTAACATGTTTACATGCCTAAAAGAAAGATCTAGCAGAGAACAAGTGAATGAAGATATGGGAGGAGAAAAATAGTGGCATCAGGTCCTAGAAGGGGTAAGAAGTTATGGCATCTAGGATAATCAGTGGTGACATTTGATTACAAAATACATATGCTGTGTGCATGTAAGTGTGTATGTGAACATACGATATGAATGTATATATATCAGAAAGATGTAGATAAAATCATTTCTTGCTGGATGGGATTTTTAATATTATAATATGACTATGTCTAATATTTTAAGTGAGAGTACCATGAATAGCCAACATAATGTAACCTAACTTTAATGCCAATTTAAAATTTTTACTTTGGAAAATAATTTTTCCAAAATGTTTTACATAGTACTTTGCCTTCTTAAACAAAATGTTCTGAACACAGTCTGACCTTTTCTTGATGACTCACTTTGGACATCAATCATTCTCAATGGTATAATCTAGCCATGCCCTTAGGGGCGTCTGAGGTCCACAGGGCTGTAGGCTAATGCTAAGTGGCTCCAGACAGCTACGCTTTTAGAATTCTTCCGTTTTTTCACCCTGTCATTTGTTATTGCCCTTCTGTTGTCAGTGTGCCTTGACTTCCTGATTCTCATGTGTCACCTTCACTTTGTATACACGTGCTGGGTGAGGGGCCCAGAGTGTCTCCAGATGTCCCCTAAATGCAGACACAGACACAGGGGCAGCTTGCTCAGCCACTCAGGTCCTTTTCTGAAGAACCCTAACTCAAAGGAACTCAGATCTTCCTGGCTCCCAGATCCCAGCTGGTCCCACAAGTTGCAAGTCTGATTTCTTGAATATAGGGACAAAACTGGCAAGCTCTGAAGCTTGGACCATCCTGTCCTTGGTCAGCAGGCACACCTCTTCCTCATGGAGGTGTAGGAGTGTAGGCCTGAGTCATCGGGGCTCTGATTAAAATTTTATCATCAGATGGTCCTAAGCTACTGGGCACTGCAGTAAATGAGTCATAAATACAATGTTTTGCTTTTGTTTTTATGTCATTGGGGCCCCAATTTATTCTGTCCCTGGTAAAACTGGCTGGCTTTTTATAGCTTCTTTTCCTGCTCTCTAAGAACCAGCTACCCTAGAGACAGATTACCCCCTAGTTAGAATCTTTGTCTAATTCCCTCAGGAGGACATATTACCTTTCTGGGCTGAACAGCCACCTGCACGCACACGCATACCTGTACCCATAGGAGTAGAGGAGTAGAGGGAAGGGTCAGATGTGACGACACTCCTTCCCTTGCATCCAGCCCTTTACACTGCCATCCATTGTAACACCAGGGCTGATCTTGACTTTATGTCTTCTGGTTTTTTCCTTATTACTGAGGTCTTGAATAGGTTAAGAGGGAGCTGGATCTTAGAAATCTAAAATGATAAACCCCCCCCCCCCCCCCCCCCACCACCACCACCAAATGAGGGCTTTGTCTCTGGAAGAAGTAGTCAGAGTGTTCTGTTGCTCCTGTCCTTCAACATGTCGGGCAGAAGTCTAGATGCAGAGGATTGTGTATCAGGTACAAAAATGCAGATGGAATCAGTTTCAGAAGCAGATGTGATGTAGCCAAGGGTATCAGTAGGAGCTGCCAATGAGTCTCTCAGCTATCAGTTGCCATTAAATTACCCAAGGCAAAGATTGCAATATGATGTTTATATAGCAAGACCTGCCTATTAAGTATGTAATGGTTGTTAAATTGTCAATAATGAGCCAGGCGTGGTGGCGCACGCCTGTAATCCCAGCACTTGGGAGGCTGAGGCAGGAGGATCGCGAGTTCAAAGCCAGCCTCAGCAATGGTGAGGCACTTAGCGACTCAGTGAGACCCTGTCTCTAATAAAATACAAAAAAAGGGCTGGGGATGTGGCCCAGTGGTCGAGTGCCCCTGAGTTCAATCGCTGGTACCAAAAAAAAAAAAAAAAAAAAAAAAAAAAAAAAAAAAAAAAAATTGTCAATAATGAGATCTCAGAGGCTGTAAAAATCAAGGTAGCTTCCTGTTTCTTTCCAAAAACAATTTTCCCACTTGGGTTTTTATGAAATAAGCTTTCTGGGGGCAGTTGATTTGGTTGTAAAATCGACTTTTAGGTAAAAGAATAAAAAACTGAAATAAACAAAAATCAGTTGCATTTAATAGAAAATGATACCAGGGCTGGGGTTATGGCTCAGTGGTAGAGTGCTTGCCTAGCACACATGAGGCACTGGGTTAGATCCCCAGCACCACATTAAAAAAAAAAAAAAAAAAAAAAAAAAAAAACACACTAAACAAGAATTATACCATTCTTTGTACAAATGCACAAATATATGCATACAAGGATGTATACAGAAATATTTGAAAAAATACATGCAAGCGTATTAACAGTAATTTTGTTTGGATGACAGTGGAAGTATTTTTAAAAGTAATTAGTTGAGTTTATAGAGGTGTCATTTCCATACAATAAAACAAACCCATTTAAAAATATAGTTCAATGAATTTTGACAATGTATATATATTTGTATCCACCATCAAAATCAAGAAATTAATCCCAGCACTTGGGAGGCCGAAGGAGGAAGATTGCGAGTTCAAAGCCAGCCTCAGCAATGGTGAGGCACTTAGCAACTCAGTGAGACCCTGTCTCTAATAAAATACAAAAAAGGGCTGGAGATGTGGCCCAGTGGTCAAGTGCCCCTGAGTTCAATCCCCAGTACCAAAAATAAAATAAAATAAAAAAGACATTAAACATTTGTGTGTCTCTCAAAACTTTCTTTATGCCTTTAAAAATCTATTTCACCTGCCCTAACTTTCAGCCCCAACCACTGATCTGCTTTTATGAACCACTTTGAATTGTCTTTCTTTGGCTTAGCTGCATATTATAATATTATCCAATGAACACATATTTATTTTTAATAAATAAAGAAAAATATTTTAAAATTTCAAGATACTTATAAGAGTATTAAAATTAATTTGAGAGACTTTTACAAAATTAATTTATATATTTCCTACCATATTCCACCAATAGGTGGAATTTCCATTTGCCTGCATTTGTCTCTGACGGTAATGACCAACACATCCTAGTCATTTGGCAGAACATCACTGCCTCCAAAGTCAGCAGCTTCCCACTTCTCTCAGGAATCAGTTACCTCCAAAAATGACTACAATCTTCTCACCCAAACAAGAAAGAAAAGGAGATAGATACTCTTTCAGAAGGTTGTAGATATACAATATTGATATCAATTTATTAAGACAGTCATTTGTATAACTCCTCTTCCTTCAATTCTGTTTTAAATATCTCATACAGTGACAGTTTAAACTTGTAGAAGATTAATATAGTCCAAATTATCCAAAAGATTGCATTCCACACAGACCTCTCCTGCCAAACCATGGGATGCTTCCTGGTTCTACAGGAAATGAAGAAAAACAGTTGTGAATGAAAGAGATAGGATTTGGGGATTAGATTAGGATGCTGCAGACCTAGCAAACTGGTGGCTTCCCTATCTACAAAAGTTATGAAGAAGATCCTAGACTAGGTTTTGGGCACACAAAGAACTTCTATTAAAGCCAGAACAAATTATCAGATATTTGTTGAACACCTGTCTGCCTAATATCCAGATACAAAGTCCTCCTTTGTGTCAAAACACCATGTACTCTTCAGACAGATGTAGCCTAGAAACCCTGATCAAAGTACATAATTTCATTCAGTTAACACTGCCTATGAAGGTAGGGGTTCAATATGCATAGCCTGCCTACCTTGCATAAAAACTTTACATGTATTGATTTTCTTAATTTTCTTCATTTTACACATAAGGAGATCAAGACTTTGAGGGTTTAAGGAAATCATCTGAGGTTGTATAGCTGGAAAGTGGCAGAACTGGAATTTAAGCCTTCAGAAACCTGCTCTCATGGCCTCATGCCTGTTTGCTCTGCAAATAATTGCAGCAGTGCCCTTTAGTCTGCTTGTTATTGCTGTATCAGGAACATTTATACTGAAGGCATTTGAATCACGGATGCTTGTTAGGCTTGTGTGTGGCTTAATCTTCTGTAGGAAATATGTCTTCCATTTATTTCCTCTTGATTCCTCAAGTGTGAGATAAAGCAAAAAGTGATTTGTATTTATTTATTTGTCTGTTATTGAGAAAACACTACCACCATGGAGAAAAGGAACAATTCAAACAGCTTTTGCAACTCCTTTACTCTATTTACTGTTAGACTGATTTCTTCAAGTAATTGAGTAGTTAGAATGTGGAACAGACAGAGCATTTGCTTTCCCTCAACCTCTGAATTAATACTAATTAATAGAGTTAATATTGATTGTCATTCTGGCAGTTTAAAATGGAAAATAAAGGAAAGTTGTTAATTGCTAGGCACAGAACTGTTTTACATAATTATCTTATTCCTATTATTAACATTCTTGTTTTCCAGTTTAGAAGCTAACTTGGAGAGGTTAAGTAATTTGTTCAAGGTCACACAGCTGGTAATTGCTCAAGGTTGACAGACCCAGGTTTTGTACCAAGGCTGTGTGATTCCAGAGCTGTTACTATACTAGGCTCTCTCCCAAATCAAGCTGGCTCTTATGGGGTGGCACAATTAATTAGATCAAATAACACTAATATTTGCCAAAATATCCAAAAGCTTTGCAAAAAATGTGGAGAAACAATAAAAATATCAAGCAGTATTAGAAGTAAATGGGACACATACAAAGAGAAGCCAACAGAGGCCACTTAATAAGGAAGAATGAAGTGGGCTCAGGGATAGCCCAGACCTTGGTCTCTAACCATCACTGCCTACAGGAAAGGAGTTGTGTTGATGTTTTAAACAGAATTTGGCAGAGTTACATGTCATGGGCTACCGCCTACTGGATGATGAGACATCATCATTATTGTTTGGCTGGTGTGTGATTGCTGAAAGCCTTTTCTAAAGAGAAGTGTCAGAAAGAGTGGCAAGACTAAGACTAAGATATGGGCTTTTAAAGTGATTAATTGGAAAGAACTCCACTTGACTACATTTGTTTTTAAAGTGATTAATCGGAAAGACTATATTCATATAAATGCTGGCAAGATAGATAAGAAATCATTCAAATCTCTTTATGGTGCTACCTCACACAGGCCTGATCTGCTTACATCAGGTTATAACAACTAGTTTGTATGGATATTGATTCTAATAGGTCCAGTCATAGAGGTCACAGAGGCTGTCTGTTTACAACAGAGAACATCTTTTCCACCTGGCTAGGATCAGCCAGCCATCTGCGGGGCTCTGAAGACAAAGGAATCTGTGTGAGACAGAATGTGCAAATCCATTGCCATTCTTATACAAAGGCTTGCAGATATTTTGCCAATGTTAAGTAATAGGAGCTAATATTTATTGAGTACCTAGTACATCTTGAGTTCCTATTATGGAAATAACTACAGAATTATTAATTTTGATATGAAATCTGGGCGGGTTTTGTTTTGTTGGAAAAAGTCTCAGATTGATCTTTTTTTGTTTCACTTGTTACTATTTCGGGCCAGGACCTCATCATCTCACATCAGAATTATTGTAAGAGCTTCCTAAAGTGGAATAAAATAGGGAAGAATGAACTATTTTAGAACTGAAGGAACATGATTTAATTCAAGTCAATTACAGGGCTCAGAGAGAGATTAATTTCCTTAAGTCATTGCCTTTATCACATGTTCATTTATCACCTTGAAAATAATCAGGGCTTGCCCACTGAGTGGAATTCTTGTTTGGCTTGAAAGTCTCATCTTGCATTATGGCCCCACTGTACCTGGCCAGTGCCATTCTTTTAAATTTTCCAAAGCACAGTCTCACCTTTTGTTCAGCTAGCTCCCAACTGTTGTCTCCTCCTCTACACTGCACAGGTCTGCTTTTGAGATTCTGCTCATGCTGTTATTTTCTCCTAGAACATCCTCTCTCCTGTTACAGCTTTTTAAATTCCACCCACCCTTGAGGAGCCCTAAATCTCTACATCCTCATTGGAAGCTTCTTGACTGTTCCAGGCTTCATTAATTAGCCCTTTCTGAATTAGTAGTGCTGCAATTTAGTATTTAGTTACAGAATTTCAGGATTGAAAAGGACTTTCTGATCAACCTCAATCTATGCATTAATTTCATATACCACACTCACCCAATGAGCTTTGGCTCTGCACTCAAACATTTATCTAGGCCGTTTCTGCCATCTCTTACATTCATGAATTCAAACAATAACAGCCGGATCCCTAATTATTGGAGGCAGTACACAGGAACTGGGTTCAACTATGAATAAGACTTAACAATCCATGTTCTCCTCATGAAAATAATATCGAACTTCTGGCAAGATAACCAACTAGAGGTACTGGATATGCGTCTTCCCCACAAGGAAGGATCAAAAACACAATAAACAGCTACTACTTGGCTAGAATATTAAGGAAGAGTGTTAGGATGCAGTGCAGATTAAATAGAGAAACTATGGAACATGTAGATTCTGAGTGATCAGGAACAAAGGACAATGAAATGTCTTACTTTGACCATTATACTGACCCTTGTCTGGATGAGTTTAAACATGGGGAAGCCCTTGCATGATGGATAAAAGGTAAATAGGAAGCCCTCAACAACCTCCATTGATACATGGACACCTGAAATTTTTGCTGGTTGGGGAATCCTGCAGCCTTTGTGGGTCCTGATCCCCATTGTGGGAGACCTTGTGAAGGGCACCATTGTACTACTCCAGAGGAGGAATACAGTTCCTATCACACCTTCCCTTACCTAGACAACTGTTGACTGATGCCATTTTGATGACAAAACTAAGCATGTGCATGTATGAAGACAAGAATGGTATGAATATATTTTACATACAACCAGAGATATGTAAAAATGTACTCTATATGTGTATTATGAATTGTAATGCATTCTACTGTCATATACAACAACAACTTAGAATAAAAAAAAAAAAAAAAAAAAAAAACTAAGCATGTCCCACCCCCCTGCTGTGTGAACATACCTTCCTGGGGGCCAGGGTGACTCATCTTCTGCACAGCTCATTGAACTGGTAGGTACACCTTTGTTGCCATGTGTACACACAGTATGGCATCTACCAGTGCCCAAAGGAGTGGCCACACAATGGGTACCCCACCCACACTGCTGTGTACCTCACCTGGGCTACAGGACTATCCCCACTCCCACACAGCCTACAGTGACTGGGGGCTTTCTGTACCCAGCTGCATTCATACTATGCCCAAAGCCATTGATTATAGTAAAAGAAGCTATATGGAGAATATGCTACATGCCCAAAGCCAACATAGCATACTCTAAGATATATTCAAGAGAAAGTCTTTAAATAAAAAAGTTACACTATAAAATTGGTAGAGATAATAAATCTGCCAGATGTGCAAATATCAATGTAGGGACATGAGAATTATGAAAAAACAAAGTAACATGATGCCTCCAAATAACACAGTGACTATCCAGCAACAGACCCTGAAGACATGCCTGAAAAAGAATTCAAAAGGGATCCTAAAGAAACACATTGAGATACCAGAGGATGCAGATTAGACAACTCAGAGAAATTAGGAAAACAATCCATGGTAGGAATCAGAAATTTAGAAAGGGATAGAGATAATAAAAAAAATAAATTGAACTCTTGGAGCTGAAGTTCATAAGCCAAATAAAAAATAGATTTGAGAGCCTCAACAACAAGCTAGTTCAAACAGAAGAAAGAACTTCTGAACTTGAAGACAGATTTGTTGAAATAACCCAAATGAAAGAAAAAATGAAGAAAGTCTCTGAGACATTATTGGACATCATCAAATGAACAAGTATCTGAATTATATATTTTCTCAGGAGAAAAGAAGGGAAAACACATACAAAATATCTTCAGTGAAATAATAACTAAAAACTTCCCAAATCTTAAGAAATATGGATATCTGGGTCTGGGAGACTTAAAGGATCCCAGGCAGACTTAATCAAAAAGGGCTATCTCTGCAGTATATTATAGTCAAACTGTCAAAAGTCCAAGATAAGAGAAAATTCCAAAAGAAAAACACAGCCAAATAACATTTAAGAAAACTCACATTAAGTCCTTTGGGTATAGACTGAGGAGTTGGATAGCTGGGTCATAAGGTGGTTCTATTCCAAGTTTTCCAAGGAATCTCCATACTGCTTTCCATATTGGCTGCACCATTTTGCAGTCCCACCAACAATGTATGAGCGTGCCTTTTTCTCACATCCTCGCCAACACTTATTGTTGTTTGTGTTCTTAATAGCTGTCATTCTGACTGGTGTGAGATGAAATCTTAGAGTGGTTTTGATTTGCATTTCTCTAATTGCCAGAGATGTTGAACATTTTTTCAAGTATTTTTGACTGATTGTATATCTTCTGTATATCTTCTTCTGAGAAGTGTCTGTTCAGTTCCTTGGTCCATTTATTGATTGGGTTATTTGTTTTTTTGGTGTTAAGATTTTTGAGTTCTTTATATATTCTAGAGATTGTATACTACTGGGACACAGCCACATCAATGTTTATAGCAGCACAATTCACAATAGCTAAACTGTGAAACCAACCTAGATGCCCTTCAGTAGATAAATGGATAAAGAAAATGTGGTATATATACAAAATGGAGTATTACTCAGCAATAAGAGAGAATAAAATCATGGCATTTGCAGGCAAATGGATGAAGTTAGAGAATATAATGCTAAGTGAAGTAGCCGGGCGCGGTGGCGCACGCCTGTAATCCCAGCACTTTGGGAGGCTGAGGCAGGAGGATCGCGAGTTCAAAGCCAGCCTCAGCAATGGCGAGGCACGTAACAACTCAGTGAGACCCTGTCTCTAAATAAAATACAAAAAAAAAGGGCTGGGGATGTGGCCCAGTGGTCGAGTGCCCCTGTGTTTAATCCCTGGTACCAAAAAACAAAAACAAAAACAAAAACAAAAACAAAAACAAATAATGCTAAGTGAAGTTAGCCAATCCCAAAAAGCCAAATGCCAAATGTTTTCTCTGATATAAGGAGGCCGATTCACAATGGGGTTGGGATGGGGAGCGTAGGAGGATTAGAGGAACACTAGAATGGCCAATGGGGAGGGAGTGAAAAGAAGGGGGCAAAAGGGTGAAGAAAAAAAATGGTAGAATGAGATGGATATCATTACCCTAAGTGCATGTATGAAGTCACGAATGGTGTGAATATACTTTGTATACAACCAGAGGTATGTAAAAATGTGCTCTACAAGTATAATATGAAATGTAATACATTCTGCTGTCATTTCTAACAACTTAGAATTTTAAAAAATCACAAAAAAAGAAAACACCCATTAGACTAACATTAGATTTTTCAGCAGGAAATTAATAGATCAGGAGGGAATGAGGTGACATATACAAAAGTCCAAAAGAAAATAATAGCTAACTAAGAATACTATAACCAGAAAAGCTATCTTGAGAAATGAGGGACAGATAAAGACCACTAACATAGATATAGAGTAGGCCTGTTTCCTCATTCTTTCAAATATTTGTTCTCTTCATTTAACTCAAGCTTGTATTAGCTTCTTCTTTATTTCTGTCTTCAGCCAATCACATTATTTAGTCACGCTGCATCTTCTGCCAAAAGCTTTAGGTCATTTTCTAACTTGTCTGTTGCTAATCTACATCTCCCTTCAACCTGTACCTATGTGATGACCATTGTGTTTTGTTTTGATTCAAGGAGAGAGTCTTACATCTATCCTTATTATATTTAGCGTTTGGATTTAACCCATTACACAAACTTTTCAAGATCCCTTGGGAAGCCAATTGTATAAACTCCTTGATCTGCTATTCCTCTTATTTGTCACCCACAAATTTAATAAACATATTTTCAAATACTCAACAAAATCATTGTGTTGGTCAGTTTTCTGTGAATATAACAAATACCTGAAATAATCAACTTAAAAAGATACAAGCTTTATTCTGTCTCACATTTCTGAAGTTTTAATCTACAATTATTGAGATTTTTGCTTTTGTGCCTGTGATGAGGCAGCACATCATGGTGGCAGCAGGTGGTAGAATAAAATTGTTCACCCCATGGTTAGGAAGAAAAAGAGAGAGAAGGAAGAAAGGATTGGGATACCATGATCCACTCCAAGGGCATTTCCTCAATAACCTGAAGATCTCTTACTAGGCTCTACCTTTTAAAGGTTCTATACTCACCCAGTGGTGTCATTCTAACCTTTTTTTTTTTTTTTTTTTTTTTTTTTTTTTTTTGGTACTGGGGATTGAACTCAGGGGTACTCAATCACTGAGCCACATCCCCAGCCCTATTTTTTGTATTTTATTTAGAGACAGCATCTCACTGAATTGATTAGCACCTTGCTGTTGCTGAGACTGGCTTTGAACTCACGATCCTCCTGCCTCAGCCTCCCCAGCTGCTGAGATTACAGGTGTGGGCCACCGCACCTGGCTCCACTCTAGCAATTAACACATGGACACTGGGAGGACACTTAAGATCCAGACTATAGCAGTCATCTAAAAATATTTTTGGAAGAGGGTTAAGGACAGGTTCAACTATAAGTTCTATAAGGGCATCTGTCTTATTGATTTTTCCTTATGCTTATTACAGTGCCTGGAAGAGTATGTTTAGTTAATTCAACTGGAAAAAGTGCTTGAGCTCTTTGACATGAAACCAAGAAATTCCTTTCAAATTGGCCCAGATTCGTTATTACCAGCCTTTGAGTGATGAATAAATTCATTGAACTGTACTTTTGATCATTCAATGTTATCATATTGATGATAAAGGTATGTTGCTGCCCAAAGATACTGTATCTACAATAATTCTATAATCCACCAATCTTGAAACTCTTGTCAGAAGTGGAAATAAGGTATTCAGAATGCCTGATTCATAGACAATCTGGTTCATACCCAAACCTGCAGAATGTCTAGTTGATTGCTTTCTAATTATTTATAATCTAGTCCTTTAAATATGCTCCTGAATTCATGCTATGGATTATACTTGAGATCATATCTTCCATCCAGTTGTAAAAATTAAAGTATTTGTCTTCTGCAATATTTATTTATTTATTTATTGTGGTACTATGAATTGAACCCAGGGTCATATGCATGCCAGGCAAGCACTCTACCACTGAAATATATCCCCAGCCCTGTCTTCTGCATTTCTTCAAAGATCATTGTTCTTTCAGTAGTTTTCCATATCATTTATTGAAACTAGAAATAAAACCTCATCATAGGGAGCTGTGTGCTCTCTTAAAATTGCTTTACAGAGATCTTGATTTGATTTGCTCTGATCACTTTTTCTAACTTCTTAGTGTGAGTATCATTTACCTTCACTGAGAAGAAATAAATGAGACAAAGATTTTTTTTTTGCATTCACAAATTACAATTAGTTCCTGATCCAAAAATAAGTATAAAGCATTTTTTGTTTAACATTTTTGAGAATAGTATGAGGTTTTAGTCTTCATGTGTATATGTTGGTGCCATCCTTTTATTTTTCCCTATTTATTGATGTTTTTTCTCATCATAACTTATATATACTTGAGTCGTTATTGGGCTTGTGAAAAAGCAGGCTGTGCACTTACATTCTTTTTCTGGAACTTTTCTCCTTTTCTTTCTCATGATGAAATCACCACCAGAATTTCATTTAAACCTCTTGAGCTGCATTTCCTTGAAGAGTCTTCTGCCATTGAGTCATATTTCCTTTAGTAACTCAATCTCAGACCTTCTAAACCTGTTCTATATTCAGCTTTTCTTTCCCTGATGATCATCCAGAAATGGTGCCCTTTTCTCATAGGGCACCATTATTTTTTATTTAATCAAAAACTACTCCTTGCTTGTAAGACTTAAGTTCAGAGTTGAAATTCCTGTAGTCATTATATCTACTTCTTGGGAGATGAGGTTGTCAGTGTATTAAGCCAAAATCAATCAAGAATATTTTCAGATGAATGAGACCCTAAACAAATGTTTGAATGTTTGAAGAACCATCATTATTCTTTCTTATTCCATCCCACCAATTTCTTCCTACTGCTTCCATGAAAGCATATTTTTTCATCCTATCTCATAATCTCAACTTTATTTTCTCTAAAATCCATATTCCATTTTGGTATGTAAGGCACCTGAGATTCTGAGTCTATGAAGATTGTTCATAACTGTGTCTCAATTATTATTTCAATTGAAATGACTTGGCACCACACTCAAACTGTCATTCTTGTTTTTATGATTTAGACAAGGATTTTTCACTTGTGATAAGCATTAATCTACTTAAGCTAGCGGAAGCTAAATATGAGATGTTTAATGAAAAAATATAGGAGTATGTTGTGTAAAGTTTGTGACCAGGGAGAACAGCTGGGTTCCATAAGGAACTCAACTGAATCTGGGCAGTTGGGAATTGGCAGCACTCTCCCTGTGAACCTGTGCTTCTTGCAGTGTATTTTCACCATTTTCTAGCCTCTGCAACCCAGTATGTTCTATATTTGCATGCATGTGGCATAAAATTATGATTTTAGATCCAATGCACATGACCTTCCAAATCCAGTGCCCAAACCCCCAAATTCAGTCTTGTTACCCTTTGTTTAAGCTTTCTCCCAAATCCAATTGCCTTATCTTGGCCTATGGTTTATTTTCTTTGGTGTCCCAAGCGCACTCTTGGTCCAGTCATTTGAAGCTGGAGAGGAAAGTGTCGCTTGATATCAACAGAAGGTGGGTAATACCTTTTCTAGAAAGGTGTGATGGTAGGGAAGAAATTATTTGGTATCTTCATTTTAGAACTGCCTCCCTCCACTCTAGTGCCATAGGTCTATTTCTGTTTTTAATTTCTTTTCTTCACACTCATGTTAAGTAGCTTCCACCCAAACGCAATCTTACACTATTTTTAAAATAAGATACACTCCCAACTTAGATGTGGGTCTTTTCTTCTAGCTTTTAAAACCATAGTTTAGAACTTAAATTTCATTCACTAATATATGCCACACCTTCCTCTTTCTCCCAAAGGCAATCAATAAAAACATTTACTATATTCTGAAGTGTTCTAGCTTCCTTTCAATGATGTCATTCCCTAAATATATTACCCGGTCTTCCTACAGGAATCAGTATGGTTGAGTGACAATCCTGGAAATATGCTTGAGAAAGGGCACAGCTAATTCTCTTTGGTTTATTATGGTTGTTTTTAAACTCCATCTCAGGAAATTACCAACACCAAGATAAATATCTTCCTCCCAAAGTCAATGTATGGTATCCTTGAATTAACAGGGTTATTCAATTTCTTTCCAGAATTTTTTTCCCTCAAAGGTGGGTAGAGGGCTGGGGTTGTGGCTCAGCGGTGGAGCGTTCGCCTGGCACGTGCACGGCCCGGGTTCGATCCTCAGCACCACATAAACATAAATGCATTGCATTGTGTACAACTAAAGCAAATAAATAAATATTTAAAAAAAAAAAAGGTGGGTAGAGCCACTTCCCATCTCCCCTTCAACAGGAACCATGTCTTTCATGTATGTACCCAATAGGCCAGCATCTTTCTGTCACATTCCTACATTCTTTCTTCCATGTAATCTGATTTTGATTGTTTTGCCTTTAGATTCTTTTAATGAACTTGGGGTAGAGTCACAATTCTAGAAAATCGGATTTATCTTTTGGGGGAGGAAGCTCCAACCTATTATATATTTTTAGTACAACAGAATTTCTTCACTTTTGCTTTATTTTTACTCTTCATTTATCTTTCTATATACCATTGCATCAAGTTTTGACCCTCTTCATCTTTAATGTTCTCATCTTGTCCTTTTTGATTATCCCCTAATAATCTTATTTCATTGGGATTATTTATACTTAGATGCTCTCTGAGAGGCCAAAATATTTTTTCAGGCCTTTTCATATTTAAACATGTAAGTTCTCCATATAACATGCACTATACCCACCAAACCCATAGCTTATACTTGCAACAGACAGAAAAAAAAAAAAAAAAAAAAAAAAACCCAGCCTTTTCTCTACTTACATCAAACCATTTAGTCCCATGAATTTTGGTTGGTATTGAGCTCTCAGGACAGATATTTCCCTTTATTGCCTTATTGCCTTTTATTGTCTCTTGGAATAGAAATTAAAGGCATAGCCTCAGAGGTCAAATATACTGCTATGATCCTAGAAAAGTAACTGAAATTCTGTAAGCTTCAATTTCCTTGTCAGTAAATGAGAATAACAACATTTCCTAATGCACAGAATTGTTATGAAGATCAAATAAGAAAATGTGGGTTTAGTGCTTTTTGTATAGTAAATGCTCAGTAAGTGCTAGCTCTAATTGTTGTTGTGATTGCTTTTATTATATGGTAAGGGTCTTTAACTTAGGACCTATAACTCAAATTTTGTTAAGCAACTAGGTCTTATAAAATCATTAGTATTCATTTATGTAATAGTTTTGATTCTTGTTTCTTTGTTGTATTTCTATAAGTTGATGTGTTGTATTTATAACTGATTTTTCTCTTACCTGATTTAATTTTTTTTTTTTTTACAAATATTACTCATTTCTGAAACTTATTTTTTGTTGGATGGGTAGGATTCAATTTCAAATATCACCAGTATTTTCAAGTGCTAGCTATGTGACAGGATTGGTCTTAGCTGCTTGAATATACCTAGATAGTATCTCCTTTGCACAGATTAAAAATCCAGGGTTCACAGAATTCAAGTAAGTGGGCCAACACCATATATTTAGTAAGTAGCACCTGTAAGTATAACAGGTAAGAAGACTCAACCACAAACCAGTGAGAAAGAACTTTAGGAAGAATATATAAACAAATAGTGTGAAGGTACAGGGAGAGAAATTTTTCTGGGGCGGGGGAAGGTAAGAAGTTGGGGAAGTCTTTGTGAAAGATACGAAATTTAATCTACAAGATGACCAGTCAATTCATGAGAAACTAGAGTTCACTAGTACTTTTTCTTTCATTCACTCTGTTCCCATTTAAATTAAGTATATAATTTTGTTTATGATACCAAAGATGCAAAGTATATAAATAACCACTAACTAGAACATAAAATGGTAAACATTGGAAAGTTTGATGATATGTTGAACATATTTAAAGGCTTCTAATATTTAAATAATGGCTCTCATGCAAGATTCATTATGGATGTTTTCAATGATAGCACAGGTGTTGGGGTTTTTAGCCCCCGACTCCTCTCAACCCACAAGAGAAGGGGGAGCATGCCCAAACAAGGACGGATTGGGAAAGGTAAGAGCCGACTGACCATCCGCACCCAGCCCTCCTTTCAGAGGACAATCAGATGCATCAGGGAGACCAGTCAAGGCACGAGCTTAGTTTATTGAGGAAGTTGGATGGCCTTTATATAGAAGACATGGGCCAATCAGCAGAAAGGTTATAGGGGAGCATAGGGAGCACAAGCATATCACATTGGAGGAACAGCCACTAGCCTATCCTAGTGGTGGTTTGATTTTTCGTCATATGTCAGGGCAACACTCCTGGGCTAGGCCAAGCTGACATATCAGGAAGTGGGAGACAGACAGACAGTTAGGTTTTCATTTCCTTGACTTAAATTTCTATTCTTTCGGCTGATGTGTTCTTAATGCCCCAACATTTCCCCCTTTTTGTTTTATTGATGGGAGCCCACCTTACTTGAGGGTGTGCCTGTCTTAGGTTGTCCCCCTCTGGGGAATCTTACTTGTCACTGACTACCACCCTAGCACTTCAGGTGGACTTACCCAAGGCCAGCAAGCCTCGGCCGAGGGGAAGATATGGGACAGAACAGTCGCCTTTGGGAAGGCTTCCCATGGATGATTTAGACCTCCACATCCTGACAAGGACCATGGCCAAGTTCATAGGGCTCCCAATCAGCATTGCTGAGGGCAGCATATTGTTGGCGGACCACCATAAGCTGTACTGATTTGGCCCTGTCCTTAAGGAATTGAACAAGCTTGTTGGTTACACAGGGCTCAAAGGTGAACATGAGGATAACCAGGGGTCCCACAAAGGGAGAAGGTAGGGGAGCCACCCATTTAGTCCAGTCCAAAGGAAGCTAGAGTGAAGCTTGCTTTTGCGGCACTCCAGGTCTTCTTGTAGTCTTTTGATTTTGTCTTGGACAATGCCCGAATGGTTGGCATAGAAACAACACTCCTCTCCCAGAAACAGGCATAGTCCCCCTTCTCTCGCCGCAGGGAGTTAGAATACTTGTGAAGGGCATCCAGGACAATAGTGCTCCCGATGAATATTAGGAGGGAGATGATGAGTTCAATCACAACAAGACAGAAGATCCACCACAGTCTTTTCATTCTTGTGGAAAAAGGGAAAAGATCACACCTCAAGAGAGTGTGCTCTTGGGTGGTCATTTTGTTTTGATTGGCAGTATTTGAGGTCCCTTGCGGGTACCCAAATAGGGCTTGGTTCCCCAATTGGGAAGACACATCCAAATCCTCTGCCCACACTTATGAGCGAATCAGGACCATGCCAACATCCAGTTAGTGGGTCCTTCCATTGGACCTCAACCTTTAGATAGGGCATCTGGTTGGACCAATGTCTCTGAAAGGCAGTTAAGGGCTGGTCTTTGGAAAAATTTAAAATATTTAATGTAAACATTGCTGTTTTTAACTGATCATGGGGGCTGTTTCCCCCTTTTTGTTTTATTAATTGGTCCTTTAGGGTCTTATTGTGTCTCTCGATGATGGCTTGTCCTTTTGGGTTATATGGGATCTCTGTGGTATATTTAACGTGCCATCTTTGGAAAAATTCTTGCAATGATCTGCTCACAAAGCAGGGTCCATTATCTGTTTTAACCTGTAGGGGTAGGCCTAAGATGGCAAAACATTGTAAAAAATGGCTTTCAGCAAGTTTGGCCCTTTCACCAGAAAGGGCAGTGGCCCAACAGCCATGTGAGTAAGTATCTATAGACATAGATATGTACTTCAATTTTCCAAATGGCGCATAATGGGTTACATCAGTTTGCCAGATGGCATTGTGCCGCAGGCCTCTAGGATTTACCCCAGAGGACTGGAGGGGTGGGATCTGTAAGAAGGGCATACAGGATTTACAGGTCCTTACAATCTTTTTCAGATCTTTTATAGGAACCAAGGGAAATTTATGATATAGCCCTCTCCAATTTAGATGAGTGAGGTCATGAAGGCCTTGGGCCAGCTGGAGATCTTGTTGGGGTTGGGCTGTAGCCACCAGTGTCCCCAATGTGGCCAAACGATCAGCCATTTGGTTGCCCCGTGTTAGGAACCTGGGCAAGTCTTGGTATCCTCTTAGGTGTTGTAGGAATATGGGCTCGGCACGCCCCTTTAACAGGGATCATACCTGAATCATTAAGGGAGTTATGGGATTTTTATCTAGCTTAATATAAGATGAAGCCAAAGCTGGCAGCAGTTTTTACTACAAAGAGGCTGTCTGAAAAGAGATTCATGGGCTCATGGACATGAGTTAAAGCTAAGGCAACTGCATACAATTCTTTAAAGTGTGCAGGTCCAGTGCCTGGCTAGAAATAGCTAACTTTTTTTTTTTCCCCTTGGGCATGCAAGAGGGAGGGAAATAAACTATGACGGCAGATCACTCTTTTCCTCTATCAGTGAACACATTCATGGCTCTAGGGAGGGGCCTAGTGGAGAAGAGAGTGGGAGGAATCCATTTCAGCCTGGAGAAGGAAGTTACCCACCTAGTTGAGCCATAGTGGCAATCAACCTTCCCCAAAAACCCTTCTAATGCACAAGATACTCTGTTGTTATTTCTTTGAACCCACTCGAAGTCTGACAAGCGATAAGGGACTGTATCAACATCCTTGATTGTTACAATCCACCTCCCCATAGAACGGTCTTTCATTCCAGCGCAGGCCAGCTTGTGATCTGTGGTCATTCCCTCCCAGACTAGCATTTTGACAAATTGATCCCGCAGGTGCCGGGGGTGGGGGGATTTCCTTTGCAGGCTTCTTTCTTTCTTTCTTTCTTTCTTTTTTTTTTTGTGGTACCGGGGATTGAACTCAGGGGCACTCGACCACTGGGTCACATCCCCAGCCCTTTTTTGTATTTTATTTAGAGACAGGGTCTCACTGAGTTGCTAAGTGCCTCGCCATTGCTGAGGCTGGCTTTGAACTCGCGATCCTCCTGCCTCAGCCTCCCAAAGTGCTGGGATTACAGGCGTGCGCCACCGCGCCCGGCTGCAGGCTTCTTTCTACCTCTCAATAAAAGTGGCCAGGTCCTCGGTGGCCTTTTGGGTGATCCCCGCTATGGGAGGCTCCAAGGGGCCTTCTTCCAATTTTTTCCAGGCAGCCAGTCCCAGGGCCCGTACCTGTTCCTGATAGGGAGCTGGGATGGCGGCCTGTTGAAGGCCAGTGGAAAACTGGTCACTAGACCCTGACAACATCCCGTAAGTTACAGGGACCAGGGGATCTGCGGCCTGGTTTCTCTGGGCCTGGGTGTGACATTCATCGTTGAAAAAGGCACACCACTTTAAATACAAGGGACCAGGGAGAACAGCTTTAGTTAGGTTCTTCCAATCCTGGTTTGTGCACTGTTGGTGAGCTAAGCCCTGGAGGATAGTTTCAGCCCAAGGCGAATTGGGTCCGTCCTCTGAGACAGCTTTTTTAAGTTCCTTTAGGTCCTGAGCCTCCCATGGATACCACAGAGCGGGCCTATTGCCCCCCCCCCCCGCCACCTCCCCCCTCCATAACATTTACCAGGAAGGCCATACATGGCGGAGGGGGATTTCCGCCTATACTACAAGATGGCTGTTCTAACGACTTCCCACCAGTTGGATAAGATGGTGGCGGATGCTCCCCAGGTGGAGGGTGACAATATGGCGGAGGGCGCTTGCCACCCCTGGAGTTTGTCGAAGGTTCAAGAGCAGGGGCAGTTGGCCATGGAGCGGGGGGCCTAGCCAGGAATCAAAGGAGTCTAAAGGGTCACCACTATAATGGGTGTTAGGGTTCCCTTTTTTATTTGTGGGATGAGGACACGCCCGACGAGACCCGAGTTGTTCTTTATCAAAGGTCTCCCAATCTAGGCTGCCCCCTGAGCCTGTTTTAGCGGGTATAGAGGTGGATAACTGAGGTGTTCCGCCAGCGCCCCCAGATGCCCCCCTTGGGGGCCTGGGAGAGAAACAAGCCTTAAGGGCTGAAAGGGTAGGGTATACCCCTAACGGCGGGCCCTCTCCCAAGTTAATCTCTCTCTTTCTAAAGAGTTGTTCCATGCAGTCCCAAGTAGACCAATCAAAGAGGTTAGCAGCGGGGAGCCAGGGGGCCGCCCGCGTTAATGTGTCCCAGACCTTTTCTGCCTGGGCATCTGAGACCTCTAAGCCTCGGCTTTTAAGCATGAACCTCAATGCCTTAAGGGCTGGATCATCGTATTTGGTATAAGTTTGCCCCATATCTTCAGGGATGCCCTTACCTCGATACTAGCTTGGCCCGATTCGCCGGTACTTTCGGTTTGGTAGTCACTCCTTTAATGTCCCTGTTCGGGCACCAGAATGTTGGGGTTTTAGCCCCCGACTCCTCTCGACCCACAAGAGAAGGGGGAGCACGCCCCAACAAGGATGGATCGGGAAAGGTAAGAGCCGACTGACTATCCGCACCCAGCCCTCCTTTCGGAGGACAATCAGACACATCAGAGAGACCAGTCAAGGCACGAGCTCAGTTTATTGAGGAAGTTGGACGGCCTTTATAGAAGACATGGGCCAATCAGCAGAAAGGTTATAGGGGAGCATAGGGAGCACGAGCATATCACATTGGAGGAATAGCCACTAGCCTATCCTAGTGGTGGTTTGATTTTTCGTCATATGTCAGGGCAACACTCCTGGGCTAGGCCAAGTCCACGTATCAGGAAGTGGGAGACAGCCAGAGAGTTAGGTTTTCATTTCCTTGACTTAAATTTCTATTCTTTCGGCTGACGTGTTCTTAATGTCCCCAACACACAGGTATTCTTTCACTGAGTTAGTCACAGTCTTCATAATACAAAACTAATCTTTGAAATGCTTGGTAAATATGCCGATTCTGGGTACAAATGAATCCTCCACTTCTGAAGGCTTGGTATGGGCTCCGATTTAGGTCTCCAATACATGTCCAGTGGTTTTTGGTGCCCTTTTGGGAAATACACCATTTGGCATGGTCCTGGTAAGAACTGAAATAAGACTGTCGAGATATCTTAATGGCTTTGATATTGTAGACATGGTAAGGAAGGGAGCAGTTTGAAGGAAGCTCTTGTCTTTTTCGCTGCCAGGTTTCTGTTAGCAAGTGTGTCTTCAACTGTTGAGCCATCCAGGCTGCAAAGATGTCTGGGTTCGGGAGGAAAGAGAGAGGTTGACATTTACACTTTGATAAATCCCTGAAAATATCCTCAGGAAGGAATGTCATCGTTCACCTCTGATAGGTGGATATCACAAGCACAACAGTAATAATATAATTGAGACAGTGGATGGGAAAAATTTTCTAAATCCTAAAGTGGTATGCAAATATATGCTATCATCATTACTATGATGAGGATGATATCTGCAAATGTCTTGTTTCACACAAACAAGGGAGCAATATGTGTTCTTGCCTTGAAAGATCTTTGGAAAGAATAAGGCTAGAGAAGTAATCAGAGGCCAGTTCTAGGGATCTTTATAAGTCATGACAATATGTTTGAATTTTCCTGAACTAAAAGGGGAATTTTTAAAGAATGTTAATGGAGAATTAATAAAAACTGATTTATGATGATAGATATCAATTGAGAGGCAGTGTGCAGGATGACTTGGGAAGGGTGGGTTTAAAAGGAGATAGGAAAAATATAAAATTGTCACAATAACTGTAATAGTAAACACAGGCATGGACTATGGTGATGGTAGAGAGTTTGGAGAGGATAAGGTAATTGTGAAAGTTATTAGGACCTGGAACTGATCAGATTTGGTGGTTTGATAGAGTAATTAAGGAAAAGAAGGGATCAAGAAAGCCTAGGTGACTGTGCCGAATGCCAGAAAAAGAGTGAGTTTGTGAGGGGTGATGATGAGTTTGGCATCTTAATTTGGTGTGGTTGTACCACCTCCAGTAGAAATGTCCCACAGACTATTGAATATCTCACTTGGTACAGAGGTCTGGGTAGAAATTTAGACTCGGGAGTCATGTGAGGACTTGCCTGAAAGGTTTAGCATAGAATGTAGACTGAGACAAGGAAGGACAGAGGACCACATGCCAATTCCATCACCTACAGAGTAGTCAGAGGAGGAGGATGTGGCAGAAGACACTTAAAAGAAGTGGAAGGAAGACCAAGAGATGAACACTCCCACTACCAGTGAAGTGTTTTAGAAAGTGTTTCAGAAAGTGCCAAATTTGCAGAGACTATTTCTATCCTGTTAATTTTTGCATCTCTAGTGCCCAACATAGGGCTTGGCAAATAGGCATTCAATAAATCATATGCAATCTGCAAAAGGAGGAAGAAAGCAAATAATCAAGGAAGTCAGTTAGGGGAATACACCATTTGGCACGGGCCTGGTAGGAACTGAAATAAGAAGTCAGTGAGGTCACCTAAGGCAGCTACTGTGGTGGGGGTGGAGGGTGGTGATTGGTGTCTATAGGCAGAAGCAAGACTGCAGTGAGAGAGCTTTGAGTAAGTGAAGGCCCTGATGAGGATTTTAAAAGAAATGTAGGAGAAAAAAAAAAAAAAACAGAGATGTGGGGAATTTTGAATTGAGGGAGGGTTTCCAGCATGTTTGTATGCTATGAAAAAGAACCTGTGGAGTGGGAGACTTGAAGCAGAAGAGGCAAAACAGATCAAGTGGACAAATCAAGGTATTTTTGAGGCTAGAACATGTTCCAGAGAACAGGGGATATAATGTTTCTGTTGGGATGTGAGAAAACCTGCTTAAAAGGAATGAAGACTGGTAAAAAAAAAAAAAAGTTGGAGGGCTGGGGTATGATACTGAAGTGGTTTTTCCCTAGTGAACTTTGTTGTCTTTGTGGGTAAAGGGGCCCAGTAGTGTAAAGAACTTGAGAATAAGGAAGACTCAAAATAACTGTTTAGGGGATGGAAGAAGAAGAAGGGAGAGATGTGCTCAGTGGGAGACTGAATTTTTCACTGGTCCCTGGCTATATGGTTGTGAGAGAGCTCTGCGATTTGTACCAGCAATTCTGCTATTGAAGTGGCACAGGAATATGTTTAAATTGACCCCTAACTTCCTTTAACCTTTCCTTCTTCTTTTTCCCTATTCTCCTTCTTTTCCCTTGAATCATTAAAATGTTTTCTCTAGGTAATCCACAGTGAGTCCAACAGCAGAGTTACACAGCATATCGTTTGACGATAGTCTTTCATACCATCAAGAAAAGAATCCGATTTTGCAAAATGGAGGAAGTTTTGTCCCTGGGCTGACTGAAGTGTGGCGAGGTGCTGGCCAGGAATCTTTGTTGAGCTTGACCTGGCACACAGCTGGGGCATGTAGACAAGGTCCCTGCAAAAGGTGGCTGGAATGGAACAGCTATAGACATTTGGGTTGCAGACCAAGAGCTGAGAATCTGAATCAAGAAACAGCAAAGAAAAGTTGAAAATTTAGACACAAATGAAATGCCTATGGAGATTATAGATCTTGTTGTAGATAAACAAATACACAACAACAACAAAAAAAACCCATACGTAGGCATTCCCCTTTTTGAAGCAACGGCCTTCAAATGGCTTTAGTTTACAGTAACTGATACCTACTGAGCACTTCATGCTTTCCAGACATTGTGCCATGAGTTTTGCACCGGTTTAGTCTTGTCATCCTCAGAGCAACCTTATTAGTAGGTAAGTTCTGTTGTTATTATCCTCATCTTATGTATGAATTAACTGAGCCTTTATGTCACTGATGAAGTTGATATTCAAGCTCAGAAAATTTGGCCTTGAAGGCCGTATGTTTTTTCTCCTACATATGCATATAGAAAAGTAGAGAACACCTTGTTTCCAGAATAACCAATTTATGAGTGTGTACACCTTGTATCTACAATGTTTAGCTCTCTAATTACCACATGATGCCAACTAGCTAGATTAGGACGTGACTTAGGCAAGAGGCTCAGTGATCCTTGTAATAAGATAGAAATTTGAGGAGAAACATTTTCTAAACCTGTATTTGAAAGCAAAGATGCTCTTCACTGCTGTTTAGCCGCTTTCTCAGTAAAAAGTGATTGGTAAAGCAGAGTTCCTACTTTTCCTCCTCCCACACCATAGTTTGCCAAACGTAAGTATTTTTGGCTATTTGAGCTTGAGATCTTAAAAGAAGTTTATCTGGCTCAGATGTGTCATGTTGGCAGGGTACAGGCAACATTTGGTCTGCAAAGTTTTCTTTCTTTCTTTTTTTAAAAAATAAGATTGAACCCATATTTAAAAATCAGGATCTCTCTTTCTCTTTCACACACATACACCACACACCATAGGTTTCTGGTTCCTCAGGAAAAATTTGTAATCTGTGGGCCTGTATTTCCTAAAGAGCCACAATATGATGACTCGGAGGCCTTTGAAGCTTCCAGGGGAAAGTCAACACCCCAGCTTGTCATGGTCCTCAGGGCCCATGCAACATCTGGCCCCTGAATTCATTTGAAACTCCTGCCCCTGATGTCATTGGTAGGCCAGTAAGCCTTAGCATGGCAGAGGCCGTGTTAGAACACAGGTATCAGAGGGTCTATGAATAGATTAATAAATGAAGTGACACATTTATTAATACATTTCTTAGTTCCTTCTCCAACTTTGCTATCTCCTTTCACACATTCTGGTATTACCTATTGCTTCATACTGGTTGTACTTAAAAGTTATACAGATGCCACTTTGTCCATTTCGTCTCCCAGTGGATGGATAATCATAGCCTTCTTCAGGAATTGGAGGAAACCGGGGAATAGAATGAATAAGCCAGAACCCCTGGATTCTGTTCCACAGCAATAAACCTACCCAAGATACATTTAAGACAGATAATTAGAAAAAGAAAAAAAAAAAAAACTTCCATTTAAAATAGGGTTCAAAGCTGCAAAATTTATGCCTGCTTATGCTTTAGTCTAATGTTTTATTAGGCTAATAATCACAAGGATCATGTTCATTTTTTAAGGATGTCAGAAGCAATCTAGACACACCTCACAATGCCTCATTACTGATGATAAACCACCACAAAAGGGAGGCGAGGGTGGCTATCCTGTGAAGAGTTAAGAGGAATTTCTTGTTAACTACAAGGAAAATTTGTTTTGGCAGAGTGCAAATTTGCTAAATTGGAGTTTGACCTTGTTAAACTATACAGTCACCTGGCAAGCTTCAGATAGAGTCTTTACTGCTAAGCAGCTAACCTTTTTTCAAAAGCCTGCTAACAAACAGAGGTAAAGGAGAAAATATCAAATGAAGAAATGTACTTGCAGTACTGTGTTTTAAGAAACTAATGCTCATTTATTGGAAAATAGTCACCCAGTTCTACAGATCTGATAAAAGAGGTAAACAAGTAAAAAAAGCAAGTCATGCTAAAGTATCCTTATTAATTATGTTTAGTAAAAATCTCTAGAGCTTAATAACATGAATTCATTCATGTTTTCCTTACTAGAGTGGAAACCAAATGCCTGCTAATTATTTCTTTTTCAAAGAGTACACCTTAAAAAAGTGTGCTTTTTACTGGGTACAGTGGTATACATGCCTGTAATCCCAGATACGTGGGAGGCTGAGACAGGAGGATTGAGAGTTTGAGGCCAGCCTCAAAAACTTAACGAGGAGACCCTGTCTCTAAAAAATAAAAAAAAGGGGATGTGGCTCAGTGGTAAAGCACCCTGGATTAAGAAAACAAAGCATACCATTGCTCTTTGGGAGGAAAAAAACAAAATCAATACCTACCTCTTGGTGGAACATGTTGACAGCTCTGTTGCCTAACAGAGCTGGATGGTCTCCAAGTATTCCCCTCTGCCCAGATAAATGTGCTATTTTGTTGGAATCTCAACCTCCTAGTATGAATGCCACAAATGTTAGGGTATCTGATGGCAAAGAGAACTCCCTTCCTCAAAACTTGACAGCAAACCTTGTTTTCTTTTTCTCCAAACCTTGCAGCAACTAATAAGGTGGAGTAGAAATGATAGTCAGAAGTTGCTGGAGGACAGGTTGGAGAATGTGGTGTGTTATTAAATTTGTTGGGTTCCATGTAAATAGGGCAACTTGACAAAATCAAGAGCTTTCGATGCTCATGAACTTTGAAAACCACTACAAATTATATCCTTAATCAGATGTTGCAAATTAGCAGTCTATGGGCCAGATACAGACTGAAGATATATCTTATTAAGCTTGCAATGTATTTTTAAAACTTTCAAGTCATTGCCAACATTTAAAAACTGGAGGGAATTTCCAAAAAATACTAATTTTCAACATTTCCTGAAAAATTGCAAGGTGAGAAATAATTGCACCCTTTAGTCTGTGTATATACCAGCTAGTTCAGCCCACTACACTCGCTAATATTACCAGCCTGCTCCAGGAGGGTATCTGAGTTTGGAACCTTCTGAAAAATATTTATTGTCATAGTTATTCATGACATATTTTTAAAATAGTCATCATGATAGCTTTTATAAAATGTTTTAAAGTAAGTATTTTAGAAAGGATTAAGTCTGCTTATCTAATGGGTATCAGGATTACAGATTTTTTTGTTCACTTGAATTTTGAATTTTTCTATAAATATATATACATATAGTTTATCAATAGAACAACAGAAGTCACTAAAACAAAAATCCCTATATATAATAGCCAAATAAGTGTCCATCAATAGATAAATGTGGTATGTATACACAATGGAGCTTTCCATAGCTATAAAGAAGATCAAAATCATGTTATTGGTAGGAAAATGGATGGAAATGGAGAACATCATAGTAAGTAAAATAAGCTAGTCTCAGAAAGTCAAGAGGCATATGTGTTCTTTCATATGTGGGTGCCAGAGAAAAAAAGGGAAAAGGAAAAAGGGATCTCATAAAAATAGAAGGGAGACCAGTGGGATAGAGGAGGGGGATGCAGTGAGGGAGGAGGGGGAGAGACAGGGGAAGTACTAAGGGATGAAATTGACCAGGTTATGTTACATACGTGTATGAATATACCACAATGAATCCCATTATTATGCATAATTATTATGCAGCAATATGAAATTTTAAAAGGACTGTTTTGAAAACCTCAGCTATTAATTAGAATTATAACAATACAATTATCTCCATTGACTGCATCATAAAGACAAACTTTTTTGTTTGTTTGTTTGATACTGGGGAGTTAGCCCTGGGGCACTGTACCATTGAGCTACATCCTTAGTTCAATTTTTATTTCTTATTTTGAGGCAGAGTCTCACTAAGTTGCTGAGGCTGGCCTGGAACTTGCGATTCTCTTGCCTAAGCCTTCTGAGTTACTGGATAATAGGCTTTGCACCACCACACCCAATTATAACACAAACTTTTAAGGCAATAACAGAGTAGATTTGAAGTTTCATTTGTTCATTTGTTTGTAATTAAAGACAACAAAATACCTTTCAAATTGCTATATATAGTAGCAATATGTAACAAAATAGGTTAAAAAATTACTGTGATGTAAAAAACTAAAAACACTTTTTTTCAAAAATGTTTATTTCTAATGGAACTGTACATTATAAAGAGTGAATTTTACTTGATATTTACTATAACTTAAAAAACCTAACTACAAAGTGTGTGTGTACACATATTACACACACACACATAATATAGACTTCTTGGGGTATGTATGTATAAATATAGAGATATAGATGTGTGTATATACACATGTATAGATACATACTAACTGGTATTTCCAGTAGTCAGTACTTGGATTTTTGCTCTAAAAGATGTATATAAAAATGTTAAGAAATAAAATGACATTCCCCAAAAGGGTGCCACCAAATCAAATTATATAATTGTATTATAACCTGTTACATGGAAATCATATGTTTCAATTAATCAAAATAAAACATTAAAAACAAAGGTTATCTTTTTAATATGGAATGTGAGTGCATTCAAGATGAAAGATTTAAGAAAATGCTGATTTCTAATAGGAAAGAGAAATCAAGAGCTATTGTCACAATACCTTTGGTGTGTCCATATTTTCTGTCGTAATTCACAGGTATAGGGACGCCATCATTATATATTAGATAGGCTGTGCTGTTACCCTGCAGGAATACATTAGGGTTATAATGGCATAAATGCTCACAATATTTCTACCAGCTAGTCAGCCTGCAATACAAAGCTTTTGTTAATACACATGAGAAGTCATCCATTCTCTTAATAGGCAGCTCCCGCATCAATATGAATTCTGTAGCATGCAAGACCATGGGGGTGGAGTCCATTCTGAACCATGCATGGTTTTGGCTCATGTGACGGGGGTACTATCCATTATGATCTGCGTGTGAGGGTATATTCCTATTTCTCTTGATTGTTTTGGAATCAGGTTCTTATTAAGCAACCAGTGTATGATAAAGGAGTGCTGAATTATTTGTTCAGGAAATGAAGTAGGAACAACCAGCCAAGGATTACACCTGTTTGTTTTTTTTTTTTTTTTCCATTGATATTATAGGCACAGTGCAGAACGGGCTGTCAGGATCTGATTTCCTCTGTCTCCTTTGTGCTTCACTGCCTGGTCATAGTTTTTTATTTAATCAGGATTCCTCATTATCTGCTCCCCTTCTTCTCTGACATGGGAGGTTTTTTTCTTCAATCCATTTCTCAGTGTCACTTCACCTCTCTAACTTGATATTTCCCTGCTTCAAGAGAGTGGTGAAATTTAATGTGTGATATTGGATTTCCTCTGGTATGGCAAAATATGAGACAATTCTTAAGTTAGCCAAATCTCTGAGTCAAAATAAAGCTACTATTTTGATAGTGTCTCTTTGTCACCTTTTAGAAACTTACTTATTATTGTTCTGGGTGGTTCCATTCCATTTGTGTCATGATGCAGTGAATTTTATTGAAGCCAATAATGTTGATATTGAAAAAAAAAAAAAACTCAGTGACATAATAATAAAAGCAGGAGAAGCCAATCTACCGCCTTTAAAATGCCCTTTCTTTTCTTTCAGAAGAAAGGAGTCAATACTGAGTCTCTTACAGTTACTTAATTATTTGATGTAATCTAAAAACATTTTTTTTTTAAAAATGTGCAATGTGGGTAGCATTCTTGGCTACTGTACTTAGGCATATCCAGGAAAGTGAGATATTTTCTTACCCTAATTTTCCATATTCAACCATAGTTACAGAACGTCGTTTGTACCATTCTGTTCTCTGGAGATCTTTGGCAGTTGTTTTATGAGCTGACAGTGAATGTGGTAATGAGGCCATTTGTGTGCCTTTGGGGTGCAATGTGGAGGGACTCTGGGAGGATCTGGTGTGGGACTGTATTTTTATAATAGATGAAATTTCTCATTCTAACCAGGAGTGTAACAGCCAACTGAGATCAAATGAGTTGTAGCTATGGTGGGAAGAAAGGTTATTGATAACAGGGAAAGATCATAGACTTAAGAATAGGTAAACATGGTGTATTTCTTTGGACAGTTTTATTCTTTTAATACATATATAGAGTATTGTTTTGATTACTGGATGTTGAACAACAGGGGATCAATCTTTTACCCTAGACTAGCAGGGAATCACTTGAGGCAAGCACAGGCAACTACAATATAGTTTGATCCGTGTTATTATGGCATCTGGAGGGTTCTTATTTGCAAAAGCAAAAGAATGGAAATAATTCCAAATGTAGCCCTATTATTGGCCTTGATCACCCTTGACATTTGAGATTTAAAATTATTTGGTTTGATCTTGCATTCCACTCTCTGTTAGAGTTCAATTCCAAGTCAGGGGACAGGAAAGTTATGTTCTCATAGTCACTTCTGGCACATAGTTCCAGCTTCCAAAGAACACTCAGTCTTACCTAGCTATCATCCACGGCTGTGGCTCTGTGCCAATCAGACATGGAAACCTGCCCCTTTCCTGTCATTTTCTTCCAAAAACCAATCATTCAAGGCATTGTGTATGAACAGGTTTTACTGAAGGTAAGAAAAACTGAATGGTTTTTTATCACCACAATGTCCTATGCAATCTCCCTCTATGTTTCTCACACTTTTTAATTCCTTGCTTTCTTCCACTTTTTTTTTTCTTTTTCTTTTTTTTTTTTTTTTTTTTTTTTTTTTTTTTTTTTTTTTTTAGCAAAGCAGTTTAGTTCTTTTTCTTTTCCTAGGCTCTGGGCCTGCCTTTGCACCTCCTAAGATCATTATTGGATTCTGCCAAACTAAGTACCAACTACTAAAACTAAGATGAATGACAGGCTTGACAATGTTACTTTTTCCTCTTCCCTGCCCAAAGGAACAATGTAGGCATTTATTTTTTCACTAATGGCTTAAGCTCCTGGTCCCTGTCCTCAACCTTGGAAAGTAGCTACAGCCAGTTTACATTTTGCGTAATAGTCTATTTATTCAAAACAGAGTTGTTGTTGAGATTAAATAATTTTTAAAAACACCTAGAACTGTGCTCAGCACATCACATGTACTCAAACAGTCTACGAAGTGGTATTAACTTTGAGACTTCTCTCCGAAGACTGCTTTTAATGGCAGGTGAATAAAATGAGTATTACTTCAAACAGTGACAGCTCCCTGATCATTCTGAGTAAATATTCAGACACACATATGCAGTAGTGCTAGAGGCTAAAGCAGTCTTGTAGTTGAGCATTAAATTACTTGCCATATGTAAAAGCCCAGCACAGAGTCTGGCATATTATAGTTATTGTTAGGAAATGCATACGTGAGTGTAATTGGATGTTAATTATTGCTTGATTTTACTTGTCACCCTTGTTGGAAAGCAATTGCTGTACAACAGATGGAGCCTGGAATACTGGGAGGCTGCCCACACTGAACCAGCAGGCCTGCTTACCTATGTCTTTGACTGGCTAGCTCATTGCCTGATGAAGTCCAAATAGTAAATTTAGTCTCCATTTAGGCAGGTTCTAGGACCTTGAAACTAGAGTCTTAGCTGTCAACCTGCCATCTTGAAAATAATTAATCGGAAGACCCAATGGAACCCTTTACTTGGATTGTTGCCACTTATCAGCACCATGGCACAAACAAGCCATAACTCATGGCATGTTGATCACAGATCTATATTACCTTATAGCAGAGAGGGCTCTTCTTCCTGCTTCTATTAAATGGATAAGATAGCAAGCACTTGAGGGACTGGCAGAGGTTTTGGCAGCCAGAGACCTTAATAAGCAATCAGTTTGATGCCATTGGACATGGTGCCAAGTGAACTAACAATTTGGCATAACTGTGTTTCCTAAGGTCTTGGTTAGGTTGGTTCATTTAGTTGTTCTGGGATAGTTATGGGCTAGTCTATTTTTAGCTACTGGGATTGGGGTTTAAATGTGTAAGTAGGAAAAATCTTCCATAGCTGCTTTTGGAAGCTTTGAATTCTGTCTTATGCATTTTCTGCGATTCAAATAAATGATTAACTATAACATACCTGGGAGGCATATGCTTCATATAGCTGTTGTAATGTCCTTCCCAAAGCACTCTCGGTGTTATTCATTAAATGCTCACTCCTCTTCCAGCTTCTGATTGTGGAGTCTAGGTATAGGTACTCTAGCCCAGTCTCTCCACTTTCCTTGTCTTGCCTTTTGGGTAACTTATAAAAGATAAACCTAATGAAGAAAATATTTATGAATTACTATGACTTATTGATGGATTTTCTGGTTGCAGTCTGTATTAAATACTTAAATATATCTCTTGCTTTTGTTTCACAGAAAGCCCCTAAGGAAAGGGATTTGCTCAAGATCTCCACCTTTTCCTCCACCTTTTTCTTTGCTCCTCCTCAGGAAAGGAAATGTGAATCTGATCAGATATGTTCTAAGAAAATAGCTGGCCTGGTGAATGGAGTCCTTGAAATGAAAGTCCCTGCACATTGGGAGAGGCTCTCTATATGTTTGCACAGTCCTAATGACTTCAGTTGGGAGAAGACCGAGGCCCAGACCTGGACTGGAGAAGTCTTGGCTTCTCTTCTGCTACAAAAGTGCTTGGCATTCTCATCTCTTTGCAGCTGGCTGGTTTTGAGATTTGGAAGTTGGCTTTAAGGGCAGCTGTAGGTTCCTTTGAGCCTCCAGCCCAAGTCTCATTCTTCAGCTCATTTTATCCAAATGTTCTCCATGGAGGATTTGGGTCCAAGACTAATTATGTAAGCCCTTCTTTTTCTTTTCTATTGTTTCCTATTGTATATCTCCTTTGGGTATCTCACAGGGAGGACAGGTGATTGGGCCCACATAGCACTCAGGCAGTCTTAGATCATCTAGCCCAGAGTTTCTCAATGTGCTCTATTTATGTTTTGAGCCAGGCCATTCTTTGTTGTGGGGGCTGTCCTGTACACTGTAGGATCCCTGGCTTCTACCTGTTAGGTCCCCCAAATTGTGATAACCAAAATCCATGTTGCTTCCTACCTCTGTACTACCTTCTTGCTCTTTTTTTTTTTTTTTTTTTTTTTTTGGTACCAGGGATTGAACTCAGAGGCAATCGAACTCTGGGCCACATCCCCAGCCCTTTTTTTGTATTTTATTAGAGACAGGGTCTCACTGAGTTGCTAAGTGCCTCGCCATTGCTGAAGCTGGCTTTGAACTCGCGATCCTCCTGCCTCAGCCTCCCAAGTGCTGGGATTACAGGTGTGCGCCACCAGGCCCATCTTATGACTATTCTTAAAACAGCTCAAAAACTACTTCCTCACCAGGCACGGTGGTGCACGCCTATAATCTCAGTGGCTTGGGAGGCTAAGGCAAGAGGATTATAAGCTCAAAGCCAGTCTCAGCAACTTAGTGAGACCCTGTCTCAATAAATAAATAAATAAATAAGGCTGGAGATGTGGCTCCATGGTTAAGCACTTCTGAGTTCAGCCACTGGTACCAAAACCAAACCAAACCCCCTGGTACCAAAACCAAACCAAACCAATCAACCAACCAACCAAACAAACAAAAACAAAAATCTTACTTCCTCAAAGAAGCCCTTTAGGCTCTATGCTCCCCAATACCCTACCTATGCCTTTATCATAAATCTGTGAACTCGTTAAAGGTAGGAACTATGTTTTGTTAACACTCTATCTTCAAAACTCAGCATAGGGCCTAGTAGGAGCTTAGTAATGGAGTTTATCTATGTTCTCCAGCCTAAAGTTCACACAAAGTTTGATGTCATCCATAATGGCAAACCTAAACACCCTAACTAAAGAATGAACTAGAATGCAGCGCTATGTTATGTCTCTTTTGACACTGTACAGGAGGTCAATGACCCCCCACCCACCCCAACAGTTGCCTAACAACCAAGGTTAACCAAACAGGGCTGTGTAGGACCAAATCCTCCTTGTCCTCATAAGGAGAAAAACATACTCCAGTTTCAGAAAAGGAGTCATCTGCTTTATTTCTTATGTCAATATTATATTTCAAAAGCATGTTAAAAGGATTCTGTTAGGAAAAGCCACATGTAATTAAAGAAATTGTCAATTGACAGAAGTTGTCATCTTAATCCCACTTCTGCAGTGACCAGCTTGCCCTGCTGAGAGCACCGAATCAGTCAGAGGGGCTGCTGGTCTCTCATTCCAGACTCTACAGCTTAGAAGCTGTGTGGGAATTTAGCCCATTTGCACATTTTAAGTGCCTTTCTGTTTTAAAGGAAGGAAGTGAGGCGGAAGTTTTCCTTAGGAACACCACAGCCAGTCAGTCTGCCTCCTATACTTTGGCTTTCTATTTGCATATACCTATCCTTTCACTTCGTTTACCTACCAGTCCACAGCTTCACCTTCTTCATTTCTGCATGATATTGTTGATGCCTTCAGGACCCCAAAGAGGCCAAGGGAGAGCAAAGCCAGGGTTGTTCTAAGAAGTCTTGCTGTCATTTTCTTTCTGTTGTGTTTATTCCATGCCACAGCAGGAAACTTTCCCCATAGATGGTGGAGTCTGAGTTTCAAGTCTCTCTCAGGCTGTGCTGACTCTGACATTTGATTCCATTTACCTCTGCTCTTCGCTGCTCAGGCATTTTCAGAATAGGATGAATCCCATGTAATCGTGTGATTCTGTCACAACATCCCAGCGTGACTCTAGATGCTTTTGTGCTGAATTGTTGATGCGTTTGCAAAGTCATCAAAAAGTTCTGGAGAGACAAAAAGAATATACATATGTGTGTGTATATATATATATATGTATATATACATATATATATACACATATATATACATACATTTAAAATAAACATTATGTATATGAAGTTCGGTGGGCAGGGAACTCTATTTTGATAAGCAGATATTGGATTAAAATTCTCATGTTTTCCCCCCTCTGATATGAGAACAAATGCATGTGATTCAGACATTAAGCAGAAATGAAAAAAAAAAAAAAAACCTACCTTAATAATAATTAGATCTGTTGCTTATAATAATCTCTATCTTAAGAAAATAACTTCTAGACAGCACTTTCAAAGGTTACTTCAAAGTAAGAACATAATCAGTTTGCTGAATTTCACCAAGTGTTGACGTATCTTCTCCACCTCCCTAGTTTTGGCCACTCAGTGTGGTGCTTTGCTTTAAAGAGGCTTTGCTGTCTAACTGACTACTATGCAATCAGGCAAACATATTGACCGCCTACTCTTCAGATTAAATAAAAATCACCGGTTTTGTCCAAACTATTCTTTCTCATTCTTGAAATTGAATCTGAACTTGAAGGCCAAGGGAAAATGACCCATTACCATAACGACTCTAAAAAGGTGAGACTCATCTATTTTGGGAAGAAGGAAAGAATAAATAGACATCTGAAAAGAATTTCTTTAAATTCTTTTGAATTTAAATGCTCTTGAATCAATTATTAAAGATACTGTCATAGTAAATAGCAGTTAATGTCAGTCCTGGAAGTCACAGTGGCTCTAATCTGTCTCTCTGATTATGGATCCAGATCAGAGTCATTTAGAGGATCCAGATCAAACCATACCCTTGCAAATCAGGCTACTTCTGTGGCCCAATGGGCACTGTTTGGGGTTCTCAGAGTTCTTAGGAAAGAAAAGGCTCGTGGACCTACTTCTCCTAAGACAAAATTTTATGAGGGACACTCTGGGATACTGACCCACATTATGTGTAGTACCTGCAAAAAGGGTACTGAACCTAATCTGAACCTAATCTTCAGTCTGCTGAGTCAGAATCCTTCCAGTTGGGCTGAGAAACAGATATTTTTAAGGAGCTTGTTGTTGATGCTGGTGCACCCTCAAATTTTAAACTCACTGTCCTGAGGCCCAGCTATACCATTTCTGATAGACTAACAGCCTTCTGCAGGGAGCAGAAAAAATTGGCTAAACCAAGAAACATTTTTTACCATTTCTCCATGGACATTGTCTCATTTTATACAGGTTTCTGCTGTGTTCAGGAAAAAAAAAAAAAAAAAAAGGATTTCAATAATTCCAAACAACAACAATAAAAAATTGTGGCATAGATAAATTTTCTATTAAAGTGGAGTAAAATTGATTTTATTTGTTTATTTTATCTTGTAAAAATTACAATGGTGAGAACTCAGGTATAGGGTGTAAATTAATATATTCAGAAAATATAAGCAACTTATTTTCAGTTACGTAGGCTAATGACTATGTTGAAGTAGTTGAATAGGATATACACAATTCCTGCTGTCTTTTCCTCATTATATGCTTGGCACAATGCCTGGTAATAGTAAATGATACTTAATGTTAGCTAAGGTTATTATTACCTTCTGCAAAGTAGGCTGTGGAACATCTGTGTTAGGATGCTATTTGCTAAATCCTATTTTATTTAAAGTTCTGGAAAGACACTATTAGTTTGGTTTCTTTCAGCTGTCACTTTCAATAAACCCTCTCATCTCTTGCTTTTTCTGACCCAGACATGCTGGTTGTCAATCAACAACTTTCCTTTTACAGTTGTGACTGTTGAATACTGGACACTGAGGGTCTCCAGGGATTTCAATAAAGCCCTAAAGCCTAGATTCCAGAGTGCCCCATTTTTACTAAAAATAGCAAAGTAATAGTATGGAGAGAAACTCATGAATTTGGTGAATGAAGAAAATGCAAACAGAGAAGAATATTTTTCACAATATTACCTGCTTTTGAAGTCCAAGTAGTATAAAAGAATGAAATTCTGGAAAATTCCAGTCTCGATCTCTTCAAATAGTGTGTCTTCCACATTTGCTTCATCACATCTTTCTAGTACATTCCACGTCTCTTCTATCTGCTTTAGCTCCTTGTATGTCTGCATTAGTCCTTGATTCCTTATTGGGAGCCATCTTCTAGTTCTATAATTCTCTATTCGGGAACATTAATCCATTGTTTAATCTATCTATTCCAAATAACATTTTGTTGTTTTTTTTTTTTTGAGGGGGGGGGTACTTAGAATTGAACTCAGGGGCACTCAACCACTGAGCCACATCCCAGCCCTATTTTGTATTTTATTTAGAGACAGGGTCTCACTGTGTTGCTTAGTGCCTCATTTTTGTAGAGGCTGGCTTTGAACTTGCAGTCCTCCTGCCTCAGCCTCCTGAGCCACTGGGATTTACAGGCGTGTGCCACCGCACCCGGCCCAGATAACATTTTTGAGTTGTGTTTAATCTGTTTATTAAGCCATTTCTTAATGCATTTCTAGAAGTTTTATTGTTTTTTTTTTCTAGATTTACTTGTTCTTTTTTTATGGTCTCTTGTTCTTGATCTATACTCCATCTCTTATTTCTATCAAAATATTGAATATATTATTTTATATTTTGTATTTAATTCCAATAGTTGAAGTGTTTGCAGGTCAGACTTTGTTGTTATTTCTGCAGCTCTCTCTCTCATGATACCTTACTATTGTGTGTACTTTTGATTTGGGGCTGTAAATTCATGTTCCTTTAAACTTTATCTGTAAAAGTTGTTTTTCTTTTGTTCTTTATTTTTTATTTTTATTTTTTTTTTGAGATTAAGATAAAGCTGGGTTTTTCCAGTTTCTGATCTATGCTGGCTTCATCAAAGTACAATCATCCTGTGAGGACTTCCAGGACTTGGGCTGCTGGATTTATTTATTTATTCACTTGTTTGTTTATTTTGGCTTTTGAAAAATGCTGTACATATCATAAAAGTTATCTGTTTAAGTTCATTTTTCTTTTGCCAGGCTTTTACAAGACTGTTGGTGGACTGAGTGAAATCTAAAATGTAACATACTGAAGGAAAAAGTTGATGTACTTGTGTTAGGAGGAAAGGGGGAGGACTTGAATTATTTTGATAAAAAGAGATAAGAAAATGTAGAAAAAGGAGTTATCCATGAGAAATGTGATTTAAAGAACATGACTAAGAAGAGGTAATGAGGACTGGAAAATTGCATTTGCTCCATCCTTAGCTTCCTCTCCGTTGCTCTGAGAATGCAGGAGTTCCTGGAAGCCATCTTGATCTCCCCCATCTGACTGAGGTCTCCCTGCAGTGTATTCCCAATTAGAGTAACTAACACAATGTGTTACTAGTTAGTTTTTTTTTTTTTTTTTTCCTGAGTCTTCCTCTAAATAGTAGTGGTCAGAACACTCTTGTGAGCCACAGCTTATTTTTATAAATAAAGTTTTATTGGAACATGGCCACACCCACTTAGTTATGTATTATAGTTACCTTTACCTTATAATGACAAAGCTGAGTAGTTGAAACCGAGGCCCTTACAGTCTGAGAAGGCTAAAATATTAACTACCTGTTCTTCACTGGCTGGTCTAGTGTGGAACCTCAATGAGGGCAGCCTGGTGTCTGATTTGCCTGCTCTTGTGTCTCCAGATCTACAACAGTGCCTCCTAGATGAGGGATCAGATGAGAAAGGTTTCAGTTACTTCTATTTGGAGTGATGTGGAATTTAGAATGAATTAAATGGGATCAAAGAAACAAACAAATGCAGGTATGTAGTAGGCAAAACCTATTACAATAAATTTCATTCTGCTGTTTATAAATCAGGGAGGCAGCGGTAGCTATAAGGACTAGGCAGCCCTGGGTTTGGTTCCTGGCTCTGCTTCTTACTAGCCATGTATGTGATATCTGACTGCACTGAGCTTCAACTTCCTTTGCTAAAGACAGGGACTCCTGATCTCTACCTTCATAGGGAGCCCACGGGACTCAGTGAGATGCTACTGCCTGGCATATAACTGGTGCCACTGAATGCTCGTTCCTTCCCACTTTGTTTCTGTCTTTTCTACAACAAAGTTATTTCCTTTTCCTTGCAGATAGATTTAAAACAGTACTTTATTTGTGTGGTTTTTTAAATGACCTCAAATAAATCAAATAAATTTCAGTGTTTTTTGTCCAGATGAAAGTCCGTTGTTCAACTCAACCAGGTGCCTGTTCTTAACGGCTTGAAGCTGGATTTTCATCCAGCCCCAGAGGGCAGCGACCCCTCCATTTTCCTCCTGCTGACAGCACAAACAGGACTCTGATAAACACAGAATCCACTTGAGCTTAGCCTCCCCTGCAATGACAAAAACATGACTAGGGTGCTAGTAAAAGGAATGGTTTGGGCAGGGGGCATGTCTTGTGTTGATAAATTTCTGTCTATTATAGTGTTTTTTCAGTCTGCAACACTCTCTGCTATGCCAGTCTGCCTGTCCCTGTGTGACACTGGGCAACTGATTTAACATTTATGCACTACTTTATTTTAAAACAGGGATTCTTTTTACCAACTCGCAGAATTGTTGTGAGGAATAGATAAAACAATGTAGGTTCCAGTGGGTGGGAAATTAAATGGTAAAAATGGTATATACATGCAAGTATCTGGTAGTATGATTAATTCCCTCCTTCTGTTGGGATCAGCATATTTTCTTTCTCTAATGAGTGTGACTTTAGCAGCATTTGTCAAGCAGATCAAAGTGGGTGTAGGGACTGTGTTCTAGTGGGAAAAACATGTCACTTGGAAGCACAGGGGCTGGGCTCTCATCTAGCTTCTATTACCTAGTATCTATGTGACCTGGGGAATTACCTGGCCCTAGTGTCTTTCTTTGTCAAATTTGGATAATAATACTGACTTCACAGAGCTCTCATAAAGGATTAGAGAAAATAATATGAACACTTTTTCTTTTTTTTTTTTTTTTTTTTTTTTGGTACCGGGGATTGAACTCAGGGGCACTCGACCACTGGGCCACATCCCCAGCCCTTTTTTGTATTTTTATTAGAGACAGGGTCTCACTGAGTTACTAAGTGCCTCGCCATTGCTGAGGCTGGCTTTGAACTCTCGATCCTCCTGCCTCAGCCTCCCAAAGTGCTGGGATTACAGGCGTGCGCCACCGCGCCCGGCTTACACTTTTTCTTAAACATATCAAACCCTCAATATATGGTTGCTGCTATTATTTTTATTTTCAGGACTATACATTCAGAAATAAACATCTTTCAATATAAGCCTTTCAGTAAAATTGTCTTCTAAACACATTTCTGGAGGTCTTCATCAATCCCTTAAGTTTGGGTTTCCTGCCCCTATTCTAGAAGCTTCTGGGGGCCTTGCTCCAGGGTCCATGCCCTAAACCTGTTGGTGCAGTGGAGAAGTTGGCAGGAGAATTAGCATCTCTCCTGGCATTTGGTGGAGTTTCACTTCCTTAGCAATAGTTAGAAGAATTAACACAACTGAGTACCTAATTGGAATCTCTTTTAAGTAATAGGTTATCCTTTCTACCATAATTATGCAGATGCATTATTATACTGCTTTTGAAACATCTGCTTGACAAATCCCTTCAGAGTCACATTTTAAACATTATGCATATTCCTCTCAATAGCAATAAACCATTCTACAGGTTAAAGCAACATGTCTTTTTTTTTTTTTTTTTTTTTTTTTTTTTTTTTTGGATATCAACGTTTTCCCATCTAACATTTAATAGATTCCAGGCAGCCAAAAAATAAAAAATAAAAATACCAGCTGCCTCTAAGATTATTACTCACTGTTATTGTCCTTAACATTATTATGCAATTAAGATCCACTGAAGTAATATTAAGATTGCCACGAATACTCCTTTTTCTCATATTAGTTCAGCATTTTTCTCTGAAGTCTTTTTGTTCACAAATGCCCAAGAACATAGTCAAGCAAAGAAGAAACCCAGGCAGAGAATTGGAAGAACCTCTCCAGCACATTCCAAAGATAGAGAGAAAGAGGCCACCTCCACGCACAATTCTTCCTTCTATTCTAGCACATTGCAACTGAATTGTGATATTTATACATGTGTGATAGGTCCAAAATAACTAACATATTTGTATCTCTAGTGTGGAGGGTATAGATGATCCTTACAGTCTTCTAAGATTTGAGAGAAGAGTCTAGTCACTTTAAAATTTAAATTTACAAATGTTTCCCCGTATCTGGCCTAATATTTTTCCAATAGTTCTCCTCTAATTAAAATCTACTTATATGAACACATGCTTGATGAATACACACACATACTAGAACAAAATTCATTTTTAAGTATTGGAAAGAGCTAAAATTAACAACAACCTTAATTGAAGTATTTTCCCTTGCCAGCAGAACAGAGAAATTCAATGGTTGGAACATGGCATACTGGAATCAAAAACATAAGACCACAGCTAAGAGAAGCTACTAAAATGAAAGAGTTCTCTGCAAAAAATAAATGAGTTTGTATTAGAGGTTAAAATAGTTGGAAATTGTGCCATAATATTACCACTTCTGACAATACTAAATTATATAGAAAAGTTCATGGGTAGTTTCACAAGGGTTTTTTTATTCTCTTAGAACAATTTAAATTCACAAGTGACACAAGAAGATCTTGTTTCTTTTCTCTATGAGAGTTTTTATAGGGTAAATATAGACTAGTGTAGGTTGGTCTCCCTCCACTCCTCCATTTCATCCTGTAACTTGAAAATATGAACCTGAAGCTGAATTGATGGAGTGACTTAATATTGGAAAAAAATATTTTCCTTAATAAAATAAAAATGACCTAAATTTTCTGAAATACTGTGCAAACTGAGGGAGCTTGTTCCTTGGTCAAATAGTTTGTGACAATTTAACAAAGCACTGTCAAGTGCCATGAGGAATATAGATGACTTGTTGTTGCCTTCTGATTATTGCATTGGGAATACTAAGACAGGCACATAAGATAAGATAATAGAGGAAGAAATTGACCTCAAGTGCTAGTGCCTGTTCACCACAGTGCACTGCAAGGAAAAAGACAAGAGACATGCTTTATAGAGGAGTCCAATGTGAGATGAACTACAAGGTCTGGAGAGAGCACATTCCAGGCAGTGGGTACTGATGGATGATTAAAATCTGAGAGACTTGAAGTCAAATCCCAGCCAAATGGCCAGAGAAACATACTTCTTTTTGTCTTAGTCTTCAACTAGAGAATGAGGAAATTCATTTGGAATCTGTTACATGTAAGTATGAGTGTGTGAACATTAGTGTTTAAAGGAAGCCTAGATAAATGCAAAGAGGTTAGAAAGCATGGTGCATGGGAGAAAAGAGCACCAGCTCTAGATAAAGATTTGCCCCCAGTGTGTATAAGCAAGTAGGATTCATTCAAAATAGGATTTTTTCCCCCTGGTACTGGGCATTGAACTCAGGGATCTTTACCACTGAGCTATATCCCCAGCCCTTTTTTATTTTTATTTTGAGACAGGATCTTGCTAAATTACCAATTCTGGCCTCAAATTTGCATGGCCTCCGAGTCACTGGAATTATAGTTGTGCACTGTAATATGATTAAAAATATGATTTATATTGATAGGGATTGGTTTTGTCAGTATTACACCAATAGCACAAAGCAACGTGCACCTGAGTGGTATGACATTGTCAGTCCTTTTGATCAAAAAGAGAAATAAGGCTGTCTTCCTAAATTTAGTGATGGAATATACACTGCTTCTTGTCAAATTGGTAGGCCAGATAATGATAATAGCTGACATTTAGTGACCTTACTAAATGCTAGTCATTGTTCTAAGTACTTACTTTCAACCTCTCAATTATTGATAATAGGTACTACATTATCCTATTTTTCAGATCAAAAAGGGAAGGAATCAAAAGATTAAGTAAATTTCACAGGACCACATAGCTAACAGGTGGTGCAGGCTGTCCGACGCCAGAGCCCACGTGCTCTTACCCTCTTCTTACAATACTGCTTCACTGCATCTAGGAGGCTATACACCAAGAATCTTCAAGTCACCTCCTTTGTGCTATCTCATGGCCAGTGGGCAGGCATGGCAAGTTGACCAAAGAGTCTCAATAATTTGGACCCACCTTACACAGAGCAATGTTTCTTAAACTTTTATGAGTCATGAACTCCTTTGGAACCTAATGAAATCTACACATGCATTTCCCAGAAAAATCCACCCTGTGCCCCGCAAATGCCTAGTTTTAGTCACAACTTCATAGAGGACATACTTCCACCTAAAATCCATCTCACTGGGCCTTCTGGAAGTTAACAGGCCCCAGGCAAAAAAGCCCCTAGGCAACCTTATCATTGTAAACATGGCTTAGAGAGAAGCAAATGCTAATGATCTCATTGCAGAAGAAGTGAAAATTGGTGTCATTTAAAGCCTTTGAGTTCTCTCTACCATTATTTTATAGACAAGTATAATTCTCTATCTCTTTATATTTTAAGATATGCATAGGAAAAGAGATTCTTCTTGTGCAGAAACAGATAAAGATTTATCCCCACTGACATTTTATGCAGAGCATTACTCTAGGAAATTTAGTTCCTCTTTTTTTTTTTTTTTTTTTTTTTTTTTTTTGGTGCTGGGGATTGAACCCAGGACCTTATGCATGCCAGGCAAGTGCTCTAGCACCAAGCTACCCACCAGTCCTTGAATTTCCTTTTGTAACTTGGTTTCTTCAAACCACACACTGAGGCCTGAGGAAGGACAACCAAAGGTATGAGTATCAGTGATCATGAAACTTTAAATAAGGCCACTCACTATACCTGAGTGTAGACAGGTAGAAGTAAGAGCCATTTGATTTTGCCTACCCCAGCTTTGGTTTGGTATATACTTTATTTATCTCTACAAGTAACTGGAAAGATCCTTTAATGTGAAATTGGATACCCAATTATTATTTATCAATGATAACTATGAAATTTATTGAGCACTTACTATCTTTTCTTCCCCTACAGCTTTATGTTTTATTCCTGTACTCCTCACTTCAATCCCAAGAGGTGGACACTACTATTACCCCCTTTTTATAGGTGGAGAAATTTGCTTCTATTCAGAGTTAATAGGTGACAGAACAAGGATTCCATATGGGCTTCCTGAATTCAAAGCCCAAAGCTCATCCTCTCAGCCTCAGTGCTTGTCCAGTCCATGATCTGCTGTCAAGTCTTGCTGAGAGACTCTTCTGGGTGTTCCATCCTGGACTTGTTCCATCCTGCTCCAGGCTCAGATGGTTAGGTCTTTTTTATTCTTACTCATTGCTCAGTAAACTTGCTTACTTAAGCTTTGCTCTAGTCCCAGTTTTTCTTAGCTTCATCAGGATCCTGCTGAGAAGCACTGGCCTCTCCCTGGTGTCAAATGATCTCTGGCCTGGGACGGCTGCCTTGCACTTAGCAATGGGAACACTTCACATCATGGACTCCCTCTGCACCCATTTCTGTCCTTCCTGGGTCTCTGCTCTCTGTTCAGGCTGTGGTAATCAGAAGGCACAGTTCCTATCTCCACTTTCTCAGGAAGAGGAAGTTCCTGATGGGGTCCTGGCTGAAGCGGCTCTTCCTGTATTGAAATCTTCTGTGTATTTTCGTTAACTATTCTGTGTCATCACACAAGCAGTGGAGGTGGTTAGCAGCAACATCCATTCATTCATGACACATTTATCAAGCACCTATTTATGTTCCAGGCACTGTGCTGAGTGCTGGGGTTGCCATGGTGACCAAGAAAGAACTTGTTCCTGCTTTCGTAGTTTACTGTTTTGGAATGAATCAGGCACACGAAAAGGCAATTGCAGTACAATTTGACAAAGATTCTAAGCAATAACAAGTATTTTGAGAGCACATAAAAAGAGGTACCTACTCCAGACTTGAAGGACTGAGGCAGATTACCTGGAGGAAGTGTCATCTGAGATCTGAAGTTCAATAGAAGAAATGAGGCAGGCGAAGAGATTGGTGGTTGGGTAGCAAGAAAAAGAAAGAATGTTCTAGAAAGAGGGAATAGCAAATTCAAAGGCCAACAGCCAGAGGAAGCTTTCACAGCCTAGGCAGCACAATTAGCTCAGGATTGCTGAAGTAGAGTCTGAAGCAGGGAGTGAACAGATAGGAAGCTGGAGAGGTGTGGATCTGAAGGGTGGCTGTCATATAATCTCTCTACATCACATTGATACCACTTCACAAGCTTGTCTACTACAGCTTAGATATTCACTGCAGGGGATGGGACTGAAGACTGCTGCTGCATGTTGGAGACAATACTGATTTCAGAGATCTTTGGCTCTGGACCCCAGTTCGTGCCACCTAGGGGCTCCAAACACCAAGTGCCTTTTCCCCCAGGTAGCATACTTTCTGGCTCAAGACATGACAAAACTTTCCTCCAGCTGCTGCCAGCACTGTTTTCCTCCCCCAGATTGGTGCCCCTAATCAATGTCCCTTGGCTGCTGTGGCTTCCAAGGTGGGCCTGACATGGTCACTGTTGCTACTCAGAACAGAGTCAGATCCTTATTCACCAGCAGCCTATAGGCAGTGGTGGTTATCTTCACTGATGCATATGGGAACACCACGGCTCACAGAGATTAAATCACTGTCACAAGCCACCAAGCTATAAGTGGTGAGCAGAATTTGGACCTGGTCTAATACCAAAGCCATTAAAATTACACAACCGTTTTCCTTCCCTGTCGGTATTAACATTCTTATTAGAAGCTCTCAGATATACTGTCAGGTTCCTTATCAACCCTTTTCTTGATTGCAAGTTTTCTGAAGTTTGCATTAGAGTTTCCAAGAGTTTCCCTTCAGTCTCCTGGCTGGTAAGGGCCAAATCCAGCCACTTCACTCCCACTGCCAGTGTGTTATAAGACTCACAAGAGCTTGCTTCATCCGGTTCCATCCCCAGGACTTGAGACAGCCTTTCACACCACATTTTGATTAAGGGAATAGCAATAATTTCTGTTCCCCTCAGAGGAACCCATAATTTTTTAAAGCAAACAGATTTTTTAAGTGACCCATTGTGTATCGAGCATCCTAACTGTTCTATGCCAGTGAGGTTCCTTGTCTTCCTACCCAGACTCCTTACTGTGTGCTGTTTTTTGTTTATATTCATTTCTGTCACTTTCGTTACCATTTTAATGTTCAATTTCCATGCTAAATGAAATAGGTTTTTCTCTCCCTCTGCTCCCTCCTCTCAAACACCAGTAAAGCCAGTGACAAATCCTGTGGATTCTGCCAATGGAGATGGACGTGTTCGCTAGCTAAAGCTCCAGCTTCAGACTAGCGTCCTAATGAATCACCAGGCTTTTATTATGTCTCTTTGCTAAAAGCATAGTTCTCTCTGCAGCCAGATGGCCCTGGCTCTGCACTCCTGAAGGTAATCTGGACCCTGTCACCAATTACTCTTCTCCTTCCTGGCAGCAAATAGAAAAGGCAATTTTCAAATTGTTTCTATTGATCACAGGGCATTTTCTCCAGAATATCACTTTCTACATAAAAGGGCCCAGGATTATTTCCAGTTAACATAGCCAAGAAATTTTAGAGACAGAGGCAATTTACATAGTGGCCACTTTATAATTTGGAGTCAACAAACTTGAGTGTGAATCCTCACTGTCCTTTACTATGAACTAGAGCAAGTTGCTAAATCTCTTTGAAGCTCAGTTTCTCCCTTTGTAAACCAAGAATATTAGTGCACAGATCTGCTAAAAGGATTATATTAGTAGGAATTAAATAGAAATAGAGCAAATTAGCATAGTTTCGACTCAGGAGGTTCTTTTATTACTACTTGTCATTATTACTGAGAAGGTCATCTACCTGTCTGTCTTCAAGATAATCTGATATATTTCACTTTCTTTTGGGATGTGTTTTCTATGTAAGTTTCCATTCTTCCTCAAATATAGGATGTGATATTTCTTTCATAAGTACTCTGGATCTTTCACAATTGAATGATAAAATTTAAACTTAACAGTATGGAGATTCTTCAGAAAACTTGGAATGGAACCAAGTTAGACTTGGCTATTCCACTCCTTGGTTTATACCCAAAGGACTTAAAATCAGCATACTACAGTGACACAGCCACATAAGTGCTTATAGCAGATCAATTCACAATAGCTAAAATATGGAACCAACCTAGGTGCCCTTCAGGTGAAGGAATAAAGAAAATGTAGTATATATATATATATATATATATATATATATATATACACATGGAATATTACTCAGCCTTAAAGAAGAATGAAATTATGGCATTTTCAGGTAAATGGATGGAGCTGGAGAATGTCATGCTAAGTGAAATAAAGCCAATCTCAAAGAATCAAAGGCTGAATGTTTTCCCCAATATGCGGATGCCAATTCACAATAAATGGCAGGGTGGGTAGAGGTACTTTGGATTCAGCAGAGGAGAGTAAAAGGAGGGGAGGGGGTGTGGGAGTAAGAAGGATAATAGGATGAACTGGACATTGTGATCCTATGTGCATATGTGATTACACGACTGGTGTAATTCTACATCATGTAAAATCAGAAGAATGAGAAGTTATACTCCATTTATGTATGATGTGTCAAAATGCATTCTACTGTCATGTATAACTATTTAGAACAAATAAAGATTAAAGCTTAAAGAAATTTCAGTTGACTTTTTGCTTTCATTGAGCCTTCTTCAATAAAATGAGTGTGTCTTCATTACAGAACGATGAAGTGGAGTTTGTGCGAACTGGTTATGGGAAGGATATGGTAAAAGTTCTCCACATTCAACGAGATGGAAAATATCACAGCATTAAAGAGGTGGTGACTTCAGTGCAACTTACTCTGAGTTCCAAAAAGGATTACCTGTATGGAGATAATTCAGACATCATTCCTACAGACACCATCAAGAACACAGTTCATGTCATGGCCAAGTTCAAAGGGGTAGGCATTGTTCTTCATAGGTGCTGCCTATCTTAATGCAGAATTCACTGTAAGATAGCTTGGGGGTGTTGCTTGATTTTTAAAGTTTTCATTACTTTTTCAGCTATTTTTTGACATTTAAGCCATTTAAAAATTTTCCTTTCTACCACAAGATTCTCAGTCTTGCAAACAAAAACTTACATTTGCTTGCTCTTCCTGCCTTCCTTTGTTTCTTCCTTTTTTTCCTTCTCCTCTTTATTCTCTCTTCTTCAATCTTTTAGACTAATAATCCTATAGAACGAATCAACATGTTATTCCTAGTTAGGAATTATAGGGCTATCAGAGTCCTGGCAGGATTTCAGAAGGAAATTTGACACATTTTTGTCATCTCTCTCTTTGAGTCCTATCATTTATTGTTTCTTTTAGAATGGTGTGCATTTATAGTAGAAGGTAACATTTCTCTTCTTCCTGTTACCCGGAAGAACATCTTGAGAGTAAGATACATTCCTTTTTTATTGTTGAAATCTACTTTTCCAGATTTTAATGCCTTCCTGGCTTACTCCATTATCACTTACTTTCCATTAAGTGGTGGTTAATTGTACTCTTCAAGAGTGACCTAGATCTGATAGAACATGATATTTTTGCACTTCCACATCCAGTTTCTTCAAATGTGAATGAAGCTGTGCTGGTGGGCAATTCTAAATAAGTATTTATTTACCAACAAGTCTAAAAGGCAAGAAATGTAGACTCAAAGCTTATTTTTTCATATTTTTTTGCATGAAATCTATATCCATAACACATTAAATGAACACACTAATTGCAATGTACTTTTTACAAGGCCTATTTCCACTCTGAACCTTTCTCTCGCAAATCATAATGGCCCAGCAAAAGGAAAGGGCTGTGGAAAAAGAAATTGCTCTTAATTTTTTTTTTTAATATAGGCCTGTACTCTGAAATGAAAAGGGGCCAGCTACCATAGTTTCTTATATTTTCTGTTCTGGAGGACAGTGAAGGAATGGACCTGAATGTTAAAACAATTTAAGTTTATTCATTAGAGATGGAGTGACCATATATAATTTCTTATCCAAACCAGGATACTTTTGAATGTAAAAATGGGATGCTATTAATAATTATTTTGGGACAAATACAAAACGGAGCTATGTTGGGGAAACCTTCAAATAGACCACCTTAATTATATACATAAAGCTATAAGTAATTCACAGACCATGTTAGAACTTTAAAATATTGTCTGGAGATTAACACAGAGAATTTGTGAGAACGTGGTGGGTTGGTTTCTGGGAGTACAAAGACAGGGATTATCAACAGAAGGCCCATTTTCAAGGCAAGGCAGGTGAGATATTTCTTCATTAACATTTTTCCTCCGGGGATCCAGCAGACCCAGTTGCAGTGTTATGGAGGGTACTGTGATTGGTGTAGGTAATAATCTAGCTTACTCTGAGAACAATCTGAATGACAAGTAACTTTTTGCTCATCCACTGGTACATCGTCTCCTAAAAGACAGGTTTCTTTAAAAAACAGGTCAGACTCTCAGCTGGGGATGGTAATCTATGAACACTTGGAAGCTCCAATGAGAACCTGGTATAAGAATCACTTTGTCTTTCTTTTTAATTCTATTTCTTTTATTCTATAAATCAATTGACCAAGATAAGCTCAATGAGTGTTTTTAAACATATTTCTAAATGGGGAAAGTATTTCTGATCACTAGAATTTTGTTTCTTTTTACAGATCAAAACCATAGAAAACTTTGCTTTGAATGTCTGTGAGCATTTTCTTTCTTCATTTAACCATGTCATCCGAGCTAATGTCTACGTGGAAGAGGTCCCTTGGAAACGTTTTGAAAAGGTTATCTCACTAATATATGGTCCTGGTTTAATTAAAGAGATTGCTTTGTTATATATGCTAAAATTTTATTGAAACCAAAATTTTCCCTAATTTTCAGAATGGAGTTAAACATGTCCATGCATTTATTCACACTCCCACCGGAACACACTTCTGTGAGGTTGAACAGATGAGAAGCGGTAAGAAACCATTTTTTTCTTTTTTAATTCTGCGAAGGCAATTTCATGTGTTTTTGCCTTCTAAACAATTCTGCTTATTAACATGTACAAATGCTGTAGAGAATTTTTAAGGATTTTAAATTTGAGATGGGAATGAACATTGTGACTTTGGATTACATTAAAGAATTATCTACTTTTGCTTGAAAATATAAAAGTGGAACAATCATTTTGTAACACATTCTGGAGGTTGAGTGAGACAGATCATTTTTGTTATCCAATTTGGAGGCGAGGCAGGAAAAAAAAAAAAAAAAAAAGAAAGGCCCAAACTGACAAGAACCCATATCTCTGAACTTTCTCATCAATATTTCTAAAAATTTTTTTTAGTTGTATGTGGACACAATACCTTTATTTTATTTATGTGGTGCTTAGGATCAAACCCAGGGCCTCACACATGCAAGACAAGTGCTCTACTGCTGAGTCAAAGCCCCAACCCCATCAATATTTTTTTTGTACCATATCATGAAATAATTATAGTAACTTCTATAGGAAATAGTTACCAAATAACAGTTAATTTTTCTCAACACTTTATTTGCATAATAAACCACTAATAATAATGAATCTCATTAAAAATGGCAATAATAATTATATAATTCTAGTTACCAAGAAATTTAAAAATTAATGGTAGAACATTATTACAATACAGACCTAATTAGTACTGATAATTAAGTGGAGCAAATATTAAAATCCCCACATCCTGGGGTTGGGGCTGTGGCTCAGCAGTAGCGCACTTGCCTGGCATGTGTGAGGCACTGGGTTCCAGTCTCAGCACCACATATAAATAAATAAAGTAAAGGTCTATCAACAATTAAAAAAAGAAAGAAAACAGAGTTTTTTTAAATCCCCTAATCCATATTCCACTGATTTTTTTTGAGGTTGTCAGAACAGAGATAAATAATTCACCATAATTTAGATGAGACGACTTCTAAAACCATGAGCCATAGATGGAAGAAATATCTCTATCCCAATTAAAATATAAGCTTCAATGATCATCATAAATTGATAGTGTAGACTCTGAACATTTTTTTTCTGAATTTTCCTTTTCTTTTTGCCTTTGTCTCTTTATCATTCTTCTCCAGAGCAATCTTCAGTAAGAATTTGAGATGGCATCTGAGAGATGTCAGAACTAATATAAGGTCAATAAAATAAAAGGTCTCTTTTCATTCTGAGTTGTGATGGATAATGCCCCTTTTAGAAAGTTCTAGTATACCAGCTATCATTTAATATTTTTAACTAACAACACAGAGTCTAGATATAGGTAGGGCCTTATCAGTGTTTGATTAACAATTATAAAATTATGGTTATATGAAAGATTAAACAGGTGTATTAAGTTGAAAGAAATGATTTTTATCCTCTAAATGTGAAGTTGCATTGTATAACTCTCTGATCTGCTTTTTAGTTAAAATGGAAATAACTCTGTTCCTCCTACACTCTTCCCTTTCTCTTTTCCTGTCTTTTTTTCTCTTCTTCTTTATCCTCCTTCTTTCCTTCCTTCTTTCTTGCCTTTGGTATGACTTTGGAGGAGAGAGAAGAAAAATTTTCTTGACTGTTAGGCCAAACCACAGTGACTACCCTCACTGTACAGTGTACCCTTTACAGTAATCACACTAGGAAAAAATGAGAAAAATTAATTTTGATAATATATTTGATTTAACCCAACATATCAAAAATATCTTTATGCAATAAATGTAAAAATCACAAGTAAAACCTTTTACAGTCTTAAGAAAATATTAAGCATTATCTCAGTGGCTTAGCAGTCTGAGGCAGGAGGATCACAATTTCAAAGCTAGCCTCAGCTAGTTAGTGAGGCCCTAAGGAACTTAGCTAAGACCCGGTCTCAAAAAAAAAAAAAAAAAAAAAAAAAAAAAAAAGCCTTTGAATCCTGTATGTATTTTATGTTTACAGCACATTTTAAATCATATTAACCATATGTGGCTGGTAGCTTCTTTATTGATCAATATATCTCTCAACTGGTTTTCAAAGATGTTTAAGACACTGAGTACATTCTTCATTTCATTTTCAGTTACATAAAATAACAGCAGGGGATAGAATTACACTTCAGGAGAGCTGATTAAAAACTAAAAACATTTATGAAATGTTTATGAATGTTTATGAAAAGAGTTTATGCCATTCACTCCTATATCATTCATTCAATCATTAGATTTTGGACACATATTACATACACAAGGGACTGTAGGTAAAGAGATGAACATTGCTGATGCTCTCCCTGACCCCAGTAAGTTTACAGGAGATGAGTCATGGGAGACAGATCTATAAACAGATTCACTGCAATATGAGGAACTAAACCCCACAACGAAGGGATTTAAGGAATGATAAGGGAACAAAGAAGCACAAGAAACTAACTCTGCCACAGGAAACCTGGAAGTCTTGACAAAGGAGAGGAAATATTCCAACTGACTTTGAAAAAAATAATTCAGAACATGCTGGGCATGGAGAAAGGGGCATATAGACAGAAGAAATGGGACACATTCAAGTAGAATTCATGAAGAAGTAGAAGAAGAAAATTGAAATGTTTTGAGCACCAGTCTCAGGCAGAGGACTGAATTAGGCAAATATTTGTTGAAAAGACAAAACAACTTGAGGACCAGGAACAGGTTCAGTGAGACTGGTTCCTAGAATGGAAAAGGTGGAGATGGGGATGAAGAAGTTGGCCTAGATTGGACTCTGAGGGCTTTATGTGCTGTATTAACAAGTTTAGTGTAACTCCAGGGCATTTTTCCCCCCACAGTGGTTAAGCCCAGAGTCCTTGGGGTCAGAATGAACTCTATTTGAATTTGAACTCTATTAGCTAATAATTTCGTGATTAGGAACAAGTGAGTTTTACAATTTAAGTGGGTTTTCATTTGTAACATGAGGATGCCAGTGCTCACCCTACAATTGTCCAGAGAAATGAAGGAGACAAGAATCAAATTTATTATATTAATTTTATTAGAGCATTTAACACAGTCCTGGCACATAGGAAGCTCTACTTAAATAGTAGCCATAATTATTGTTTAGTAAGACAATAGAGAACCACAGGAATCTTAATGGTCAGGTGAGTGAGTGAGGTGTGTGCATGTTTGTGCTCTTGTTCAGTAACTCTGACCAAGGCCTAGTGAACAAGGCTGCTGGAGAAGCAGGCAGCAGTGAGACATTTGGAGAGAGGAATGTATGATGGGGTCTGACCTAAGGCAGCAGAAGTAGAGATGGAAAGACTCAGAGGTTGCTGTGGGCATCCTGTGAAGATGTGTGAAGTGATAACCAGTAGGTCTCAGTGTTTGGTTAGGACTGGAAGGCTGGAGGGAAGGAGGAAATTAAGTAGGCCCTAAAATGGGAGGACCAGGGAATCGACTAAGAATATAAACAAGGAGGAAGTTTATGGGGGGAGGGTGGTGAGTTTTAGAATATGGGATAGAGAAATATTTGGGGAACATCAGCACACTGATAGGTCAAACATAGGAAAGGATAGCATTCCAGAAAAGCACATTAAGTTAGAAGAGGAAAGATGAGGGCTTGGGGAAATTCCTTAGGTTAAGGATGGGCCATTCAAAGAGTAAGACAAAGAATGGTCAGAGAGGAGGTACGGGGCAATTATGTCATGAAAGCAGAAGAAAAAAAATATAATTCAAGAAATCAGGGAGAGAGTTTGAGGTGACAGAAGGCATAACAAATTGGTCTGTATGAACTAATATTGTCAAAATGTCCATACTACCAAAAGCACTATACAGATTTAACGCAATTCCAATCAAAATGCCAATGACATTCCTCAAAGAAATAGAAAAGGCAGTCATGAAATTCATCTGGAAAAATAAGAGACCCAGAATAGCTAAAGCAATCCTGAACAAGAAAAGTGAAGCAGGTGGCATCACCATACCAAACTTTAAATTATACTATAGAGCAATAGTAACAAAAACAGCATGGTATTGGCACCAAAACAGACTGGTGGACCAATGGTACAGAATTGAGGACACAGAGACTAATACATATAATTTCAGCTATCTTATATTAGACAAAGGCGCCAAAAATGTACAGTGGAGAAAGGATAACCTCTTCAACAAATGGTGCTGGGAAAACTGGAAATCCATATGCAACAAAATGAAATTAAACCTCTATCTCTCACCATGCACAAAATTCAATACAAAGTGGATAAAGGACTTAGTAATTAGACCAGAGACAATATGCCTAATAGAAGAAAAAGCAAGCTCCAATTTCCAACATGTCGGATTAGGCCCCAAGTTCCTTAATAAGAATCCTGTAGCACAAGAATTACTACCAAGAATTAATGAATGAGATAGATTTAAACTAAAAAGCTTCTTCTCAGCAAAAGAAACAAATCAGTGAGGTGAATAGAGAGCCAACTAATTGGGAACAAATATTTAATACATGCACATCAGATAGAGCACTAATTTCTAGAATATATAAAGAACTCAAAAAACTTAACACCAAAAAAACAAATAACCCAAACAATAAATGGGCGAAGGAATTGAAAAGATACTTCTCAGAAGAAGATACACAATTAATCAACAAATACATGAAAAAATGAACTACTCTAAGATTTCATTTCACTCCGGTCAGAATGGCAGCTATTAAGAACACAAACAACAATAAATGTTGGAGAGAATGTGGGGGAAAAGGCACACTCATACATTGCTGGTGGGACTGCAAAATGGTGCAACCATTATGGAAAGCAGTATGGAGATTTCTTAGAAAACTGGGAATGGAACCACCTATGACCTGGCCATCCCACTCCTGGGTCTATTCCCAAAGGACTTAAAAACAGCATATTACAGTGACACAGCCACTTCAATGTTTATAGCAGCACAATTCACAATAGCTAGGTCGTGGAATCAACCTAGATGTCCCTCAGTAGATGAGTGGATAAAGAAAATGTGGTATATATACACAATGGAATATTACTCAGCAATAAAAGAGAATAAAATAATGGCATTTGCAGGTTAATGGATGAAGTTGGAGAATATAATGCTAAGTGAAATTAGTCAATCTCAAAAATCCAAATACCGAATGTTTTCTCTGATATAAGGAGGCTGATTCACAGTGGTGTTGGGTCGGGGTACATAGGAGGATTAGAGGAACACTAGAATGGTCAAAGAGGAAGGGGGGAAGGGAGGGAGAAAGGGGGAATGAAGGGGAAAAAAAAGAAAAGGTGGTTGAATAAGATGGATATCATTATCCTATATGCATGATTGAAGATTTGAATGGTACGAATATACATTGTATACAAACAGTGTTATGTAAAAAGATGCTCTATATGTTTATTATGAATTATAATGCATACTACTATTATAAATACAACTTTGAATAAGAAAAAACACAAATTGGTCTGTATGTAATAGCTCATCACAAGAAGCTTCTTTTTGTATAAGTCAAGTTCAGTGTTCATTTGTGGGAGCTCTGCTCCATGAAGTTATTCAGAAATCCAGGTTAATGACAACTTCACATTTTTAGTCTTTACTTTTTGGGGTTACTTGGGAGTTGATTCCTATTCCAGGCAACCAGGAGAGGGAAAGATGTTGGAGGAGAAAAAGGAAGGGGCAAAACCTCTCAAGCATCAGCTCCATGGCACAGTGGCACAGAGCGCTTTTACTGGAGAGGGTCACATAATCACTCTGACTGCAAGAGAGGCAGCAAAATTCAGTCTACTGTGCCCAGGAGGAAGAGGAAACAATTTAGTCTCTGCCATGGGAGGGTTAAGAAGTTTGGTTAAAAGAGGACCAAAACAAACAAACTAAAAAACTCTGCTATTGGCAAATAGACTCATTGGTGACTTCTACAAAAATACTTCTAGCACAGCTATCTAGGTAGAAGTGAAGTGGCCAATGATCTGATGACCATTAAAAAAAAAAAAAAAAGTTTCTTTCTTTCCAGAAGTACCTGGAGTTAGTATCTACCTGAATTCTAATAACTTGGCTACTGTAGAATGGAAAATCTAACCAGGGCAATCAGGTTAAACCTTTTTCTTTCTGCAGAAAGCTACAGTGCTTCTGGGGACTGAGGCCTTGTTCCCAGAAGCTCCAGATTGAATCATCTAGAGCCTGGCCCTCCTCTGAGGTCATGCAGGGCTGGCAGGGATCAGGGCAAGGGAGGAGGCATCATTTGCCCTAAGTGTGCACAGGCATATGAATGTGTGTGTCTTCCAGGGTTGTGATACAAGGACAATGTTTGTATACTGTCCCTCTCTGGAGAGTATGAATATACTTTCTTTGGTAGCAAGTTTAATTCTTAATTTGCTTATTACCTAAGAGCTAAAACTGCAGGAATTGTGACCATGAGTCAATATTACAAGCATTGTTGTAAGAAATGCCTTTGTGTGGGTTTAACAGAAGAAAATAATCATCATCTTACACACACACACACACACACACACACACACACACACACACAAACTCCAATTGTGAAGGCTGCTGTTACAAATCTGAGTAGTGTCTTTACTAGGGGGCTGACTAGATCATGAGAATTCTTCCCCCTCAAACACACGCACTTAGTCACTCATTCCACTATTCAACTCCCCAAAGGGATCTTTTCCCAGCAGGATATGTGACTGTGCTTCTGATAAAATGGGTTCACTGCTATTTATCAACTGATCAAATAGTTGTGGAAAGCCTACTGAGTCTCAGGGGCCATTTTAGGCCCTGGGAATTGCTCTAAGACTCTCATTACATTATTTCCTCCTAGTGAATCTTGAAAACCCTGTCATTGAGCTGTATTTTTAGATATTCCAAAGTCTTCTGGTTCATTGAGAGATTCTTGAAGAAAGGAAGAAATTTTTTAACCTGAACAGCTGGGGGCTGCTCTTGTGTTGGTGACTTCCCCAGCCCTGAGAGGAGAGCCAGGCTCTGCAGATGTGATGCAGTCTGTTGGGTGAGGTGTCATACAGAACCCGGGTCTTCCACTTTCTTGCATTGTCTCTGTTGAACTACAAGCTTTGCTGAGCCTTGGCATCACTAGTGTGGTTGAGTCATTAATGAACTTAATCAGCCCTGAAACCTCTACACTGTTTGTATGAAAATTCACAATTCTTTAAGTATCACATTTCTTCTATTCTGACACTAATTGTAAAAAAAAAAAACAACAATAAGAAAAAAAAAAAAAAAAAAAAAAAAAACAGCTAAAGCATAGCTAAATAGAGAAATGGAAGATGGAGGAGAGATCTCAAGAGGTATTATCTTCTGGTAGTAAAGAAAAAAAAAAGCAACACACATTTAATTGATGTGAAGGGGTGGTGTTATGGCAGGGGGCTGATGAAATCGAAGTCCAGGAGGAGGACAGATTTAAGAGGTGACAAGCTTGACAGGTAGGGAGGGGAGAACCAGGGCAGAGATGGCCTCTGCCAAGGAGCCTATTGATGTCCTTCTGATATCAAGATGCAAGGTCTTCAGTTTCCTCATGAGAAAAGTTCTTGGCAGACCAAGGTCTCAAAATCACCTTAATCATTTCTTAGTTGTACCAAAGCCCGACTTCCTTCCATCCAGGTGATGTCATCTCTCCCCATACAAAATCACAGGGAGGGGGCGTTCATACACCCTACATGAGCTAAATGGACTCTCAAAGGCAAATGCTATTTAATCGATATTCACTTTTTTCTAGCACTTTACAAGATTGAGATATTCTAGTAGAATGATTTATATAGTTTTAAAATATCTTCCTTTTAGCTATTTGTGTCCTTTTGGGAGGTGTTAAATGTGGAAGCAATTATCCTCTTCATGACAGGATTTTTTTTTTTTCCTTTGGCTCAGTAAAGCTTTGTGCTTTGTGACACCTGATGCGTAGGTAAGGAATTGGGCTTATTTTCTATTAATTTGCTGTGAGTTCTTTCCCTTAGAGAGCTAAAGGGTAGATGTATGCTTCTCTGAGAGATAAACCGCAGTCTGTTAAGTGTGTAGGAGGACACTAAGAGCTAGAAAAGATTATGTTCTAGCAAAGTGAAATGTGAAAAATCTCCCTTTCGCCTTACTCCATAACCATGGCAGAAAAGGGGACAAAAAAGCTGATTAAGTGGTTTCACGGGAAGTAACCTAGAAAAGGACAGTCTTCTTGGTTGAATTACTTCTTGTTAGTCTAAATTGGAATCTCTTTGAGTGTGTGTGAGGCATCATATTTTTAGTTGAAGGCTCCATGAATTTGAAAGCCTCGGGTCCTTACCAGTGTTTTGGAAGCTGGGGCACTGCCAACAGAGGAGATAAAATAAGCCCTCTGATTTCATCCAGTGTGTCTAATGTGTGCCAAGGAAAAAATTCTTTTAACTTTGAAGAGAATAGGTTTTTGTTGTTGTTGTTCGTGAAAGGATGGGAGCACCAAAGGAGATGGTTTGTGCTCTGCCAAAACTTGTGGCAACAGTTAATTGTTTGGGGGAACACAAGATATTTTATGCTGTGGGAAACTGTTGCCAAAACACACTAAAAGTGCAACTGTTTTCTCCATTTTCAGACTCTAGTGAAAGAGTAGATCATTTTGAAGTGGCCTAGGGAGACTGACTGACACTCCCCTGAGATCAATAAATCTCATCTCAGGGCTGGCAGTGGACTGGATGGCACAGGAGAAGTCGTTTTCAGAACCCAGTGAGGCTTTTGAAGAGCATGGGAAACATTTACAGTTGATTGAAGTCAGTAAGAAAAAATCAACTGTGGCAAAACCACCTCAATGACTTACAGAGCACCTTCTATATGCAGCCATCTATTAAGCTCTTCGTATACATTGTCTTAAAGGTGTACTGACTCCAGGGAACAGGTATGATTGTCATCTCCATTTTACAGGTGAGAAAATTAAGGTGGAAAGAGATTAGGTAATTTCCTCAAGGTTATAGTGCTCATAAAAAGAGAGGTTGAACAGCCTGGAAAAGAACTGAGATTTGAATTTGGAGAAATCTGAGTCCCAAAGCTGTGGAACCCACAACCACTTTATAATGCTGTATTCAGGAATCCTTCTACGAATAAGACCACTGGACAAGCCAAGTCTAATTGGCTTACCCAGATGCAAACAATCAAGGCAAGCTATATTGGAAAAGATGAAGCAGGTTAATTGTCTTTGGTTATTGTTCACCTTTTTATTCCCTTCCCATGGTTTCTACTACTTGTTTTAATTCCATTCTTAGTTGCAAACCTATGTTTCATTCCTATAGGATTTTGTTTTCTAGGAGGGATTACTATTGGAGTAAATTATATTAATTTACAAATGCTGGAGACAGAATTTTTTAAGGAATAAAAGCATTTCCAAGATAGAAGCCATTTCTAAAACTGGTGCTTCAATCTCCATTTCAGATCAACGAAGATGGTATTTTCAGGCTGGTACCAGAGGCCCTCAAAGAACACAGTAGAATGAGAGGCAGTCACCTTTTCATCTCTTGGAAAGGCCTCTTACAGTACAGAAATGGGGAAAGAGAGTTAAAGGGAAGAGAAAACATTGCACAGATGGAGAGTGATATAAAAAGGGGGCAGAAAAACATGGAATCTCATATGTGGTGCTGAATTTAAACTCCACCTCTGCCAGCTTCTAGCCATGTGACTATGGGCAGATGAATAAAAATCACCTGCATAAAAATACCTACTTTCTAAACTTCTGAGGATTAAGTAAGATACAGACTGAAAAAGGCAACAGCCAAAGGCATGACTACAGACAGGACATTCTCAGCCAATGTTGATCCTCCTCTCCTCTCCCCTCTCCACATTGTATGTGAGAGTTGAAAGGAATCAGGAAGAGAAACAGGGAAAATTTGAGGGAGGTAAACTGTCTAGAAAAGAAAAAAGATTAAGCTGTGAAACTCTTATTCCTTGACATGCATCAATCTTGCTACACTCATTTATTGAACAAATTACTATTGATTACTTCTGCAATTCTCTTGGGTTTGACATTTAGACTCATTGCATTCAAAATACAGATTCTGTGGGACCATATCATTATACATTTAGATCTGATAAACCCAGCCAACTGAAAGCATTAAAGCATTGCTATCATCCTTTTGATCTTTCTTCAGATGTAGCTCCCAATGAGAACTTCAGAAAGTGAAACGATTATCACTTTCTGTTATACCACATTATCCTGGAACACTCTGCACAGAACAGTTTATTTAATCAGAACATATTTAATCAGCAGATCTACCACTAATTTCTGGTCATTGTGCTTTCTGATAGGTGCACCCATATAGCACTAAAAATATCAAAATATGGTTGTTGTTTACCTACCTCTGAAACCCACACCTCCTCAGGGAGCTGCAGTGATTAAATCCATAAAGCTGATGTGAACCAATAGATGCTTAAGAATGTCCTTGGACATGAATTCATATATAAGCATAGGAAAGTTGTATCTGCTTCGTTCTACTGTCTTTCCTACTCCCAACCCTCCTCCCTTCCCTTCATTCCCTTTGTCTAATCCAATGAACTTCTACACTTCACCTCCCAACCCTCCCTTATTATGAGTTAGCATCCATATATCAGAGAGAACATTCTACCTTTGGTTTCTTTAAATCTAACAACTTAGAATAAAAAATAAATAAATTATAAAAAAAATAAAATAAAATAAATTGAAGATTGAGTTACATTCCTCATCTTCAACTAAGACTGTGTAGTAGTGATACCTGAGACCTCTGGCCTTTAATTTTTAGGTTAAACAGGCCAAGAAGGACAGGTATTTTTCAGGACCAAATTAGAGACTGAAAGGAGGTGGACTTAGTAGCACTTATTAAGTGTCATGGCACTTTGCTATTGGGACTTAGCTCTGAGTGCAGCGTCCACTGTCCTCACCAGTCTGCGCAGACAAAAAAGGTCATGATAATATTGATTCCTGAATTTTCCTAGTCTTATGGCTTTTTCACTATAAACTGCTAGACTTGTGCAGCCAAACTCTTCCACCTTCTGGCAGCCTTGCAGGGCTGTTTGTCTCACATGTGCTGAGGAAGAAGTTTGCACCCATTGGGTCCAACTGCTACCTCTCCAGCTCTGCCCTGGTCTCTTCAGGCCCCACTAAACTGCTGGAGCTTTTGTGTGTTCCACATAGAAAGAGAAAGGGAACCCTCCCATCCCTTATTCTGTATCCTGTCTGTCACCTGGGCCCTGAGCTGTAACTTCTTGGCACACAAGTAAAGGGTTTCTTTGGATTATGCCTGTTACCCCTCTACCTGCCCTATCACCTATAAGAGGACAGCTAAGATGGGGGAGCCATTAAAAAGCCAACCTTCAAGGTTTTTTGCAAAATTTCGAATGGCTTGGGTCAAGGCACTTAAATGAAAATAAAGGCAAAATGAAAAAGATACCAAAGACTGGTAATATTTATGCTGGAATAAGGGAAAACACAAGTACATAATATCTGATATAGCATAAAATATAATTTATATTGTTCTCATTGATGAAACTTTAACATTATTGTGAACTTCTTAAAGTATCCAAGAATTATATTTTGGGCTGTTTAATTTTTTTAAGCTATTTTGTTCCTAATACTTATGACACTTTGTTGGGAAATGAAAGCATTCAAACATTTTGCTTACAGCAACATATACCAGTTGTGGATATGTTTATGGAATTTTCTATCTTAGATAAAACACTTTTTTCATTAATAGCTTTGTACTCAAAGGCTAGTTTCTTTATAAATTCTTCATTTTGATTAAAAAAATAAAGATGGGGGAGCCATACCATCCCCTCCATTTTTTCAACTCTCCCCTATCTCCCTGAGGTACCCATGAACAAACTTTAGCCAAAAAACTAAAGTCTTCTCCATCACCCAAATAAACAAATAAAAGTCTATGTGGATATCAATTTTGGCAGATCCATGCCTGTGAATCACCAGCCTCATCTTCCCAGTTTAAATTTAGGCTCAGCCAGGCCCACGCTGCTACCCATTCATGAAGTTGTCTGGATTTGCTGAGCTAATAACCACAGAGGCACTGAGATGTCACCGGGATCTTGTGGTGTTCAAAGTCACCAGCCATTGTAGATGGTCAACATGAGGGCTACCACCCCAATAAAGGGGTCACAGTAGTAGAGAGAAGAACTGCTCCTTATTAACTTATTTCAGCATGATTGTTGGTCAAATGAGATGGAGCTTAAAACTTATGTAGTAATTTGAGAAGATACCCTTGTGTATAGCGGAGAAGAATTTATTCATTTCTGTGGCTTTCAACACCATATGAGGGTTTATTATCAGGCTTCCAGTTTTCTTAAAGCAGGAGAAGTCAGGGAGTCATGGAGTCCAGATATAAGGAAAGGCCCAACAACCTTATCAATTAGAGGAGACCGGCAGAAGATGTAGTTCTTTGTACAAACATGGCCACATTTTAATGGCCAGGGTCCATGGTGCTAGATGTCAGTAAGAAGACCATGTTCTGTTTATGACTTCATCTCCTCTTACCTCTCTATTTGAAATAGGATCTCCAGTCATTCATTCTGGAATCAAAGACCTCAAGATCTTGAAAACAACCCAGTCTGGATTTGAAGGATTCCTGAAGGACCAGTTCACCACGCTTCCTGAGGTGAAGGACCGATGCTTTGCCACCCAAGTGTACTGCAAGTGGCGCTATTACCAGAGCAGACCTGTGGACTTTGAAGCTACTTGGTATGAATGAGTGTTAGGATGTAGAGTGTGGGCAGGTGGTATCTTCCCTTTTCCTAGGGGCCCAGAATTCAGAGTCTTAGATATAAATGGAAAATTTAGAGGCCATTCAACTCAATCTTCCCGTTGTTCAGAAGTCCCTTCTGTATTTTGCTTAAATCAGTACATCAGAATCACCTGAAGGCTTCTTAAAATATAGATCACTAGGCCTACCCCCACCAGTTCTGATTCTGTAGGTCTTGCGGGGGGGGGGGGGGGGGGACTGAGAATTTGCATTGGTTACAAACTCCCAGGTGATGCTGACACTGCTGAACTTTAGGAAATACTGCATCAGATGGAGATAATATCTAGGCTCAGTATCTCACAGTGATGCTGAGGTGGCTAAACCAGGGTGACCAAACTTTCCCAGTTTGCCTGGGACTTTCCTGGTTTCAACACTGAAATTCCCATTTCCCAGGCAACCCCTGGCTCTCAGGCAAATTGGGACAATTGGTCAATCTAGGCTAAATGCAAAATAATAGGATATTCAGAGAAGTACTCTGTAAATGGCAAATTCTTTAAAAATGTAAAAGGTATGATTATTATTATAATATCTTTGACAAGGAATAATTAGGCTGCTGAACTCCCTGAGCTTGCTTTTTAACTAGGTATCTTATTTCTTCACTGAAGCTCTAATTGTTAGAAATTTCTACCCTAGGATGAGCCGGCATCTGCTCCTCCTCCATGTAGTTTCCTCCCACTGGTATAGTTTTTCTCTGTTTTCTTTCTTTTTTTTTTTTTTTTTTCCTTTTTAATTATGTGATAGGTTTTAAAATGCTTGAAGAGAACTTCACCTCAGTCTTCTTTTTTCCCTTTTTAATTTCAAGTGCTCCCCTAGGCAGTAAGAACCTGCTATATTTATGTTGAAAAGAGCATGAGATTAAACATGCTCAAGTTAGGGCAGTGTTCTGGGTCTTTCACTTAAGACAAGGACTCAGAGTAGATCACAAACTTTTGAACTCAGATTCATCATCTCTAAATTGGGGAGAATAGTAGTGCCTGCTTCAGCTACATTGAGAAGTCTATGACGCTGTCCCGTAAAATGCTTAGGTTGAAGTTCAGCAGGGAGTAAAATTCTGAAGGCACCTGTCAAGGAACCAGCCTATCAGGGCCGTGAGGGGGTTAGAGAGTTTGGGTGTTCTCTTCACAGGTTCTTCAAACATGGTGAAAAGTCCGTTAGGCCCTGGCGCTGATCCATGAAGACAGCCTAGTGCATTCAGTGTTTGCTGAGTGGTGCGTGTGTATGTGTTTGTGTGTTTGTAGGGAAATGGGAAGTGAGTTTTGTTTTGCTTTTTGACATTATGAGAGAATAATCTCTTATAAAGCCATCAATAAGATTGATTTCTGGGGGACAGAAATGTCACTCCTTAGTTCAATAATGTATTCTTAAAATGCTGTTCCCTGTGAGTCCTTAGTCTCCTTCCCTGTGTTTTAGGGGCAGTGTTCGGGACATCATCCTGGAGAAATTTTCAGGGCCTTATGACAAAGGCGAGTACTCGCCCTCTGTCCAGAAGACCCTCTATGACATCCAGGTGCTCTCTCTGAGCCGGATTCCCGAGGTATGTTTTGTCCCTTGCCATTCTGACGATTTAGAGAACTTGTGTCTCCTGTCATCTCTGAGAAAGAGTTGAGAGTTAAAATAGGAAAGTGGAAGACACATGAAAAATGACATCTGTTGTTGTTCAAGAGCTTGTTATAGCAAGTGAGAAGAGAGCAAAAATGGAAAAATCTGCTCAGCCTAAAAACACAGGCCACTGATATAGTTCTTTGTTTTTTGTTGAAAATGCTTTGAATCCCTTCAACCTGCCACTTATGTAAGTCATTCAGGACACTTCAATGCCTTGATGAGATAATTAGATGGAGCTTCTGTGTTTTAGGGGTTCTAGAGAATGAAAAATAGATGTAAAGAGATTCGTTCCATCAATCCATCTATTTATTTGATGTTATTGGTTATGATGCCTCTGGCAGTACACAAAGGATACAAAGATTAATTAGACAATATCCTACCCCACAAAAGTGAATAATTCAGTGAACAAAAAAAAAAAAATAAGTAGACAATACAACAGATAGTAGATTATTATGGAAATACAGAGAAAACATTTAACTCAGGCATTGGAGACAGGAATAGCCAGATTTTCCAGAGGGAGATATGTATGTGTTCAGTCTTTAGGGACAAGTAGGGGTAATTTGGGCTTATACTCTAGGGTAATGAAGCAGAGTAGGTATGGAGGTAACAACATAATATTGTTATTTACTACTAAGAGTCAACAATATATGGAGTTCTAGAACTGAAAATCCTTCCACATGAGTCCTTCCTTCTATATATGTGGCAGAAACTAGTCAAGAGGGCCTTTGTAGGCTTATTTATAGAGCCTTTACTTTATCCTGAGAGCCCTTAGGAGCCACTGAAGAGTTTAAGGCAGGTGTGGTGTGGCCTGATTTGCACTCTAGATAGAGATTACTATGTCAGCAGTATGATGAACTAAAAGGATGATGGGGCCTCAGGCAAAGGCACCTGTTGGAATGCTATTGCAGAAATATGCAAGGAGATCCTGGGCCAAGCCATGATGGGGTTGGAAAGGAGAAGTACACTCCTTTAGACCTGGACAAGAGGGACTTGTCCCATGGGCCAGCACTTCAGAGGCCCCCTTCAGACCTTCCTCTGGCTATGCCTCCTTCAATTGGGTAAAGAGTTGGTAGACCTGAGGCAACAAACTCTCCAGGGGCTCACACGGCCTCCCAAACTTCCTGCCCAAATAGCTCTGAGATTGCTTCCAGAACCTGCAAATCTCTTCCAGAGACCTATCTCCAGAGGGCACATGGTGCTATTGGTGTGTCCATGCTTGGACCTGAGAGTGGACAAAGGGGCAAATGTTTGCAGGAGGTATTGATGGGACTTGGCATGTGATCTGGAGTATTGGCCCACATGAGTCCAAGAAAAGGGGTGGGGTGGGCCAGAAGCAGAGAGTTGGCTCTTTCCACGTAGTGTGTTTTGAAATGACACTCCAAAGCGTTAGAGAATTTGACATTAAAACCTGGCCTCCCATGTTGTTCTGAAAGTATATTTATCAAGTTGGGATAGACACATTTCACTTAACATTTTTAAGCTTGATTTATAACTTTTAAGTCTTTATACATGTGGGGACAGGCCTGGAGAGGAGGGACTGGAATGAGGAGGAGTTTACTTGTCTGTTCCTGGAGGCCAGTTGGATGCTGAACAGTTCTCCTAGGTTTCTGGTTTGAGGAGCACTTATTTTTTCAGAGAAGCAGTTTTCATACACTGAAGGGAGAGAAGTGGGTCTACCATCTAATAATAGGACTAGCAAGAGAGAACAGCATTGGGCAGTAGAGGAACATCAGAGGGTGTCTCTAGGACAGAGCTGGAAATTGTTAAAGGGCTAGTGGGGGCTGAGGGGAGTGGGGTGACAGAGAGAGAGAACTCACAGTTGCCCAATGTGATATATACTATTGTGGATTCCAGATAGAAGACATGGAAATCAGCCTGCCAAATATTCACTACTTTAACATAGACATGTCCAAAATGGGCCTGATCAACAAGGAAGAGGTAAGAGAAATTTAAAAATATTTAAAGCACATTTCTGCCACCCCCCTCCCCATCTTAATGCCTCTTTGTAAGTTGAGATGATAATATCACTGACTAAAACTCTTAACAGTTGCTGCTTTGGGGAATATTTATAGTTGCCACTGATTAGAGCCCTCTTAGACTATAGGACTTTCAATGCCTGAGGGTGAAGTACCACAGAAGTGGACCAGTGATTACAGGGGAGGGTGGAAAGTTGCAGAGAGGAAGAGACAAAGAAGGAACAGAGTGTGCCCAAGGAAACAGCTCCGAGATCTGCTTCTCGGAAAAGTGCCATGCAAGGTCGCAGCTTCATTATTCCCCCATCACGAGGCAATGGAGAGAAGAAAAGATTCTATTTTCATTTTCTTTCATCATCTCTACCTTTTGATTAAGTAGTCAATTCAGTAGCACACAATACACCCAGGAAAGATGAAAGCGTATTTGTGTTTCTAGTTGCAATTACAGGAGGCAAGATGAGGAAATTCATCTATTGAAAGGAAAGCTTTGTCTTGGAAAACGCACTGGCCCTGATGTGTTTTCAGCTGTGGCAGAAGGTTAAACCACTCAGTGTGTCTGACTAGGCAATCTGATGTCCTGACTGGTGGTCTGTATGGTCAGTTCCTGGGAGATTAGACTGTCTCTCCCCCATTGGCCACTTTCAAAATAGTAGCATTTCTCCATTGGATTCATCTGAAAACAGCATCTTGGGTCATTTCTTTTAGTGTATGGTAGGGAGTAAAATAGGAAAGGGGCCATTTATTGGCATGGCTCTGCTGCTGTAGATTCATGTTTCTTAATGGATAAAGATTAATAAAGGGGTCTTCAGAAGGTCCCACATTCTGGGCCTGCTGACCAGGAGTCTTATAATCCCTCTGGGCAGGTGCCTTGTTTCTGTTCTACAGTGTTGGTGGACTCCACTGGACTCTGCACCACCTTCAGCTGCAGGTGGATGCTGGAGGGTGACATTGGAAAACAAAGATCATGCTTAAGTGTCTATAGAGGTGATCTCAAGCCTGGAGTTGCAGGGGAGGACAACCTTAATCCCTTACATTGTTTGATCTGGTAAAAGGAGAGGCAAGGAATGGATGATGGTTTCCAGAATTTCATTAATTAGGATTTAAAGTGTTATTCCTATGATTATCTGCTAAAGGGGAGGAGAGAGACCTGGAAGGAATCCTGGCCACATCCACCAGAGGCAAACAATGGACCTAATCAGAAAAAGCATCAGGTGTCATGACTAGAGTTAAGCTCAGGATCCCAGGCAAAGAGAAGAAGGTCTCTTTGGTGCTCCTGAGCCACAGCCCTATACTGATCCTTCCAAGGGCTTACTTGTAGGCTGAGGTCTCCGTGGCCCTCCCTCTAAGAAGTCAGACTCACAACCCCCTCCTAAATCCCAGCTGGGTTTCTGGAAGCCGAGAAATCCAAGTTACTTGGGTCAGGTCTCTGCATAAAGGTATCTGAATGGCTGAACAAGCTGTCACTATGCCTTGAGGTTGACTGGAGCCACTCTCAGACCCTCGCCCAGGTGTGTACAGAGTGGAGGCAATACACAAGAAGCAGGAAGTTGAGGCACACTGACAGCAAAGAAAAGTGACAGATGACAGGGTGAGAAGATAAAGGAACTCGGAAATCAGAGCTGCCTGGAGCCCTTAGCACTGTGCTGGCAGTCCTGGGGACCTCAGATGCTCTTGAGGGCATGGCTGGCTGGATTATAGCCATCATTGGATGATGATCGATATACAAAGTGAGTCATCAAGAAAAGGTCAAATTGTATTAACTATAGTCTATTTAAAAAGCAGGGACATGTAATGCATTTTAGAAACATTTATATTCCAGTGATTACAAATTAAAAAAAAAAAAAAAAACTCTTTTTAATTTTCTGGGAAATTGACTCATCTCTCAACTAAGGCCAGAAAAATAAGGCAATGCCATGCTTGAAGTAACTTTACTATAGGGCATGTACATTTTACTATTTAACAAATTGTTTTAAAATTCATAGAAAGGAAAGGGTATTTTGATGTCTCTGAAGTTACCATGTGTTTTTTTTTTTTGTTTTGTTTTGTTTTTTTTTTGTTTTTTTCCCTTACAGGTCTTGCTGCCATTAGATAATCCATATGGTAAAATTACTGGTACAGTCAAGAGGAAGCTATCTTCAAGGCTGTGATATTGTGGCTACAGTATAGGAATCCATTCTCAGTTGAGGAATTACTTCATTTGCGATGCTGCAAATTGTAGTGTGTTAGTCATGTAACTTTTCAATGTAGTATATTGATTTATTCATTTTCTTCCCGTACTTTTCTTTATACTTGGCTCAGCAAAGCATTTTGTAATTACCTTATTAGTAATAATAACATGCTTTGTAGATATAATTTACTTTAAAAACACTGAGCAGTATTAGAACAATCACAAATCAATATTTCTTTTTGGTGGTCTTGTGCCTTACTGTCTTGGAGAAGATTTAGAATCAATTCATTAATGAAATTATCATGAATTAATGGAGGTGCCACATCAAATAATTTGAGCATGAGTTGAAGAAGCAAATATCATTTTCATTGTAGCAATGCTTCTGGGGAATGCAGAAAGTATAATAAAAGCATATTGAAAAATATCATCATTGTGATTTCAATTAACTGAATATTTGAATTTTAAAAAATTCTTTAGCATATGTATTATTGGTAGTTTATTCCTACTCTTAGTAGTTTTATGATCTTAATGTACTGATTTTGTGACTTACAATCCTTACAGAATACTTAGTAAACATTCAGATGTTAAAATAAGTGTAAATTGTCTTTTTAAATAAGCATCCCTTTGACACAAAGAGCCATATTTAATAAATGTTAAGTCAACACATGGATGGATGCATATACATATAAAAAGATGAGAAATATATATATATATATATATCAGCAGAGATGATTTCTTGATGAGTAGATTTTAATTTTCACCATGTACTTTTCTGAATCTTCCAAATATTAACACTTATTGCTTTTATCATCAGAGAAATAAATGTAATTGATGATTTTAAGATGCATACCAGTTTTAAGGGTCATTATCTTTATATCAGTTGACTAACATTACTATTATATGTATTCCACAAAACCTCATAAATTATAATTTCAAAAACTCATGGTTAAAACCTGTCCATATGAACATTCTAGATAACCTCTCTCCCTTTAAAACAATCTCCCTTTGTTTTATATATATATTTTTTAGTTGTATTTGGACACAATACCTTTATCTTATTTATTTATTTTTATGTGGTGCTGAGAATCGAGCCTAGCACCTCTCACATTCTAGGCGAGTGCTCTACTGCAGAGCCACAACCCCAGGCCCCCTTTATTTTCATTTTCTTTCTGTCTTTCTTTCTGTCTATTTCTTTTTCTTTCTTTCTTTCTTTCTTTCTTCCTTCCTTTCTTTCTTTCTTTCTTTCTGTACTGGGGATTGAACTTGACCACTGGGCCACATCCCCAGCCCTTTTTTGTATTTTATTTAGAGACAGGGTCTCACTGAGTTGCTAAGTGCCTTGCCATTGCTGAGGCTGGCTTTGAACTTGTAATTCTCCTGCCTCAGCCTCCCAAGTGCTGGGATAACAGGCGTGCGCCACCACGCGAGCGCCCCCTTTATTTTCTAAAAAATAAAATCTCCACTATTTTAGAAATGCTTACTTGTGAGCCCTTAGTATTGATTGATAATTCTGTTTCATTTACCTTTCTACTACTACTACTTAATAGAGTAGTGTGGTTTTGTTCATTAGATAAGGTAGTATGATTTTTTTTGTTGTTGTTGTTCTAAATGGTTATACATGACAGTAAAATTCATTTTGACATGTCATATATAAATGGAGCATAACTTTTCATTCTTCTGATTGTACATGATGTAGAGTTATACTGGTTGTGTAATCATATATGCACATAGGGTCAAAATGTCTGATTCATGCTACTATCTTTCCTACCTCCCTCCCCTCACCCCTCCCTTCACTCTCCTCTGTCGAATCCAAAGTACCTCTATTCTTCCCTAGCCACACCTCCACACACACTTATTGTGAATTAGCACCCAACATCAAGAAAACATTTGCCTTTGGTTCTTTGGGATTGGCTTATTTCACTTAGCATGATATTCTCCATCTCCATCCATTTACTAATAAATGCCATAATATCATTCTTCTTTAAGCCTGAGTAACATTCCATTGTGTATATATACTACATTTTCCTTATCCATTCATCTGTTGAAGGGCACCTAGGCTTGTTTTTAGTTATTGTGAATTGGGCTGCTATAAACACTGATGTGGGTGCATCACTGCTGTATGCTGATTTTAAGTTTTGAACACACATGTCACAGAAGAAATATGAATGGTCAACAAATATATGAAAAAATATTCAACATCTCTAGCAATTAGAGAAATGCAGATTAAAACTACACTGAGATTTCATCTCACTCCAGTCAGAATGGCAATTATCAAGAATACTAGCAACAATAAATGTTGGTGAAGATGTAGGGAAAAATGTCCATCATACATTGCTTGTGGGACTGCAAATTGGTGCAACCATTCTGGAAAGTAGTATGGAGATTCTTCAGAAAACTTGGAATGGAATGACCATTTGATCCAGCTATCCCACTCGTTGGTTTATACCCAAAGGACTCAAAAACAGCATACTACAGGTAGTATGGTTTTATTAGTTAACTTTCCATTACTATAGCAAAATACCTGAGGCAATTAACTTAAAAACAAAAAGGTTTATTTTTGCTTATGGTTCTAGAGGCTCCAGTCCAAGATCAGGTGGCCCTTTGCTTTGGGCTTCTTGCAAGGCCAGCACATCATGGTGGGAGCACCTGAAGGAGCAAAACCACTCACATCATAGGAAACAAAGAAGAAGAGGAGGAGACCCAGTTCCCACAATCCTTTAAAGAGTATGCCTTCAATGATCTAAGGATTGGAGGCTTGTTCCATATGCTCATCTCTCAAAGGTTTCATCATCTCCCAATAGCACCACCCTGGGGACCAAAAATCTAACACACGGACCTTTAGGAGAACTTGTCCAAATGATAGCAGTGGTGTAGTAGTTAATCACACAAATTCACTAAGTCCTGACTCTGGCTTTTCCTGTATATATGAAGTTTCCTCATCTGTAAAGTGGAGGTGAAAATAGAAATCCACAGATAGGAGTAGTCCACAGGTCTTCTGAGGATTAAATGGGATAATATTTATAAAAAAAGCTATGGTAGTATCAGTGACAAGCACATAGAAATTTCTTTGTGTTTGTTGCATATAATAAATATCCTGTTTTCTTTTCATTGTTACTATACTCAAATAGAAAGTCATCATTGGCCTCTGTGGGTCAGGAAAGAGGCGGGTGACCTTGAGAGCAGCACACCCTACCAGCTGCTGGGGGCCATTCACGAGTTAGGGCCAGCTTGGAAAGAGCATAGGAAAAAAGATGAAATGATTTGATAAGGGGAGTTTGGGCTACATTGAAAACTCATGTTGCAAAACGTGCTTCTACATCATGTAACTTTCATGGCCAAATGGCTTGTACCTTTTTTTCCTCTGCTAATTTGATAATTCTGTTCTGGAGGAAAGAGTCTAGCATGACTTTTCCTAAAAAAAAAAAAAAAAAAAAAAAAAACGCAAACAACCAAAAACTGAATTAGGTCTCTCTTATTTGATGCATTTCTTTATTCAAGTAAGTTTTATAAACTCTATTTTTTATTATCAGAAAAGGAGCCTATATTTGAGCAGAATCCTTAGAAATTATGGCCTGTTTCACACATACATGCAATTTTGCTTCTCCCAAACTCTTACTATACTTACTACAATGGATTACAGGTAGTTATAGGATGTTATGTTCCACGTGTGTGGAGGGAATGTCTGTCTCTGTCACACCGTCAAGGACCAGGTTTTTGTTTTGTGAATGTTTTCTTATGGTTAGAGTTTTAAGCTGTGAGCTGAAAACTAGCTTTGGGTTTTACCTGCTCCTTTTGGCTCTGGAAGGCCTGAACTGTAATTTGTATTTCCTTGTTAGTCTTGCTCCAGAAGTCTACAGGGATTCTGCTCCAATTTCCTGGGAGGCAGAGCTGCTCTCTCAACACGGGCCCCTCTCCTTCCTCCAATCCCATCTCACCACGGAGGCGTAATGCAGGTGATTCCAAGGTCACAATTCCAAGGCCATGTACTGCACAGAGGTCCTTTGCATGGTATCTGAGGAACAAACAGGCTTTTATGTGGGGCTTGTGGTTTTGGCAGCCAAGAATCTGGAGGCTTGTCCCATATGCTCTTATCCCATATCTTTCATGATCTCATTCCATAACTTCATAGCTACAGTCTCAAAGAATAAATCCCCTTCTTCCTTCTCTCTTTTTGTCTCTCTTTCTTTCTTTTTGTAACAGGGATTGAACCCAGGGGCACTTAATCTCTGAGCTACATCCCCAGCCCTTTTTATTTTTTATTTTGTGACAGGATATCACTAAGTTGCATAGGGCCTCACTAAGTTGCTGGGGCTGGCTTTGAACTTGCAATCCTTCTTCCTCAGTTTTCTGAGTGGCTGGGATGACAGGTGTGCGCCAGGGCACCTGGCTCCATTCCTTTCCTTTTTATTTAGAGGCAGACTTAAGTTTATACCATTCTTTATGTTTAGAAGCCAATTTTAATCTCCCTTAGAAATAAATCTTTTGAGACATGTTATACGTATTTATCGCTGAAGCAGAATTTATCTTTTTCAGTCAGCTGTAGGTTTTAACTGCAGAAATCTGAATGTTTCTGTAACTTTTTCATGCTTTGTACAGAGAGAGATTTCCTTTGCTTCAGACTCTGAGCTGTATGTGTTCACCTTTGTAGGGGCCTTTGCAAAACCTAACTTCTGCCTCCACACTTGAACTTAGCTTGTTTCTAAAGACATGGATTTTGAGTTTCCTAACCAGACACATCTGCTTCCAAAGGTTTCAAACTCAATCTTTTTGTATTTTTCAGTCTTTGTTCTAGTTCTTTTCCCCCTTATAGCAAAGTGGCCTCTCATTCTTTCACTTGCTCAGACTCCCTCTCAGAAAATCTGGAAGGATGTTGGAGGCTATTGAGAGAGTATTGAGAATACAGCGGCTATGGACCTGTTCCCAGCACACTGCAGAGAACCATATTTAGACCAAAATCATACAACTTTTCATAGGGGGAATGAGATTGCAGTATATGACGATCCTGTAAGTTCTAACTGAATGGTGGAGGGGAGCAGTGACTCATACAACTCAGATCATTGCATTCTTAGAAAAATCAAAGAAATTGAGTGTTGAAATAAACATCTAGTTGTTTTATTTTAGATAGGTGGCAACTGAAGAGGAGACATGAAGAGACATGTGCAAGTTACCTGTCTCTTTGCTACTGATGGTTCAATAACTAAGTCAGTAGCAGATTAGAGACTAGAATTCAGGTCCTCTGACTCCTTCTCTGGAACTAACTTCCTCCTCCATTGTGGATTCATAGCACCAGTTTTCCTTCTTAACTGTGTATGGATTAAGCCTGTGTTAATTTACCTTACATACTGCATACACACCACACAGAAGGTGAATAATCTACAGACATTGTGGTAGGTGGGAGAAGTCACCTTAGCATTAAAAATTCATCATAGAAATCTGCCCAAATAGATAATTAAGCAGACTGTCTAATTGGCTGTCAACTAACTGGCTGAAATTAATAAATGCAACTCCACTCAGACTTTGTTAAAAATTTTATTTAAAAAAATAATATACTAGCCGGGCGCGGTGGCACATGCCTGTAATCCCAGCACTTTGGGAGGCTGAGACAGGAGGATCGCGAGTTCAAAGCCAGCCTCAGCAATGGCGAGGCACTTAGCAACTCAGGGAGACCCTGTCTCTAAATAAAATACAAAAAAGGGCTGGGGATGTGACCCAGTGGTCGAGTGCCCCTGAGTTCAATCCCCGGTAACCAAAAAAAAAAAAAAAAAAAAAAAAAAAAAATATATATATATATATATATATATATACTTTTTTTGCCGTTTGTTATTGACCTATACCCACCTTCATTAAAATCACAAAGGTATCACAATCTTCCCTTCATTAGTTTCACAAAACCACTTTGAATGCCATTGAATGTTCATTTAGAATTCACCAATGCCTCAAACTAACTTCTTTAGGTCTTTAGGTACCAATAAAAACTTACATGCTTTTTTTTTTCAGCACATTTATCTTAACTCAGCATAACAAATTTTTCAGGGGCTTAAATAGTGCAAGTTTTTTGTTTGTTTTAGTTTGTTTCTTGTGCCTTTATGAAGATAAAACATCTAGAACTACCTGAGAGCTAAGGACCTACGGAAGTAGTACTATTTTATTTTTAGCAATATGAACATGCTTCAAATAAGCAGTGTCTGGGTTCAGCATACACTTGTTAATTTGTGACTTGAATTGGGATTAGATCATAGTAATAAACATTTAAAATTTGTTATTCATTAGTGCATTATAGTTATATATAGCTGTGGAGTTCATCTTGACATATTTGTAGAAACATATAAGCTTGTTTTCTTCATTTCAATCCCTGATACTTTCTTTTCCCTGTTCCCCAACCCCCTTCCTCTACTCTATTGGTTTTCTTTCTATTTATTGATTTTTTTAAAAATTGTGCATTATAGTTATATATAAAATTATAATGAATTGTGATATATTCATACATGCACATAGCATAGGTTGACCAAATTGAAATCACATTTTTGATTGTTTCTTTTTAGTTATACCTGGCAGTAGAATTCATTTTGATAAAATTATACAAGCATGGAATATATACTATTCTACCTAGGACCCCATTCTTATAGATGCACATGATGATGGGACTCACTATGGTGTATTCATATAAGTACACAAGAAAATTATTTTGGGTTCATTCCACTGTCTTTCTTTTTCCTATTCATTTTCCCTTCCCTTCATTCCCCTTTGTCGAATCTACTAAATATCTATTCTTTCCCTCGCCACCGTTGTTGTTAGTTTCCACATATTAGTGAAAACATTCAACCTTTGGTTTTGGGACTGGTTTATTTCACTTAGCATGGTAGTCTTCAGGTCCATCCATTTACTTGCAAATGTCATAAAGTCATTCTTTTTATGGCCGAGTAATACTCCATTGTGTATTTATACACCACAATTTCTTCATCCATTCATCTGTTAAAGGGCATCAGTTTTGGTTCCCTAGCTTAGCTATTGTGAATTGAGCTGCTGTAAACATAAATGTGGCTGTGTCACTGTAGCACACTGATTTTAAGTCTTTTGTATATAAACTGAGTGGGATAGTTGGGTCAAATGGTGGTTCCATTCCTAGTTTTTTGAGGAATCTCCATACTTCTTTCCATAGTGGTTGCACTAATTTTCAGTCCCATTAGCAATGTATTAGTGTACCCTTTTCCCCGCATCCTCACCAACATTTATTGTTACTAGTATTCTTGATCATTGCCATTCTACCTAGAGTGAGATGAAATCTCAGTGTAGTTTTAATTTGCATTTCTCTAATTGTTAGAGATGTTGAACCTTTTTTCATATATTTGTTGACCATTCATATTTCTTCTTCTGTGAATTGTCTGTTTAATAACTTTGCCCATTTTTTTATTAGTTGGTTGTTTTGTGATGTTAAGTTTTTTGAGTTCTTTATATATCCTAGAAATTAATGCTCTCTCTGAGGTGCAGGTGGCAAAGATTTTCTCCAATTTTGTAGGTTCTCTCTTCACAGTCTTGTTTCCTTTGCTCTGAAGAAGCTTTTTAGTTTGATACCATCCTATTTGTTGATTTTTACTTCTTGCATTTTAGTTTTGTTAAGGAAGTCAGTTCCTGAGCCAATATTTCAGAGTGTTGGGCATACATTTTCTTCTAGTATGTGCAAATTTTCTGGTCTAATTCCTAGGTCTTTGATCCACTTTGAGTTTTGTGCAGGGTGAGAGATAGGAGTTTAATTTCATTTTGCTACATACTTATTTCCAGTCTCCCCAGCACCCTTTGTTGAAGAGGCTATCTTTTCTCCAATGTATATTTTTGGCAACTTTGTCTAGTATGAGTAACTGTATTTTTGTTGGTTTGTCTTTGTGTCTTCTATTCTGTTCCATTGGTCTTCTTGCCTGTTTTGGTGCCAATACCATGCTATTTTTGTTAATAGCTCTGTAGTATATTTTAAAGTCTGGATTGTGATGCCTCCTATTTTGTTCTTCTTGCTAAGGATTGCTTTGGCTATGCTGGACCTCTTATTTTTCCAGATAAATTTCATGACTACTTTTTCTATGTCTGTGAAGAACGTCATTGGAATTTTTTTTTTTTTTTTTTTTTTGTGGTACTGGGGATTGAACTCAGGGGCACTCGACCACTGGGTCACATCCCCAGCCCTTTTTTGTATTTTATTTAGAGACAGGGTCTCACTGAGTTGCTAAGTGCCTCACCATTGCTGAGGCTGGCTTTGAACTCGCGATCCTCCTGCCTCAGCCTCCCAAAGTGCTGGGATTACAGGCGTGCGCCACCGCGCCCGGCTATGTCATTGGAATTTTGATAGGAATTGCCTTGAATCTGTATGGTGCTTTTGGTTGTATGGCCATTTTGATAATATTAATTCTGCCTATCCAAGAACATGGGAGGTCTTTCCATTTTCTAAGGTCTTTCTCTATTTCTTTCTTTTCTTTCTTTTTTTTTTTTTTTTGGTGGTACTGGGGATTGAACTCAGGGGCACTCGACCACTGGGTCACATCCCCAGCCCTTTTTTGTATTTTATTTAGAGACAGGGTCTCACTGAGTTGCTAAGTGCCTCGACATTGCTGAGGCTGGCTTTGAACTCGCGATCCTCCTGCCTCAGCCTCCCATAGTACTGGGATTACAGGCGTGCGCCACCGCGCCCGGCTTCTATTTCTTTCTTTAGTGTTCTGTAGTTTTCATTGTAGAGGTCCTTCACCTCTTTTGTTAGATTGGTTTCCAAGCATTTTTTTTTTAGATATTGTAAATGGAATCTTTTAAAACTACATTTTATTGCTCTTTTTATATAATGCCAATGATTGTACCATGCACCCTAATTCAATTCCCTATCAGTTTTGAGGTTGGCATTATAGAAAGACTGTCAGCTTTCTCAGCATATGCATTCTCTTGCCCTTGTTCTTCTGGACACTGGGCTTCATGAAATAAAGACTAAAGCACCCAATCTCCTTGCAGCAAAGTATTACCAGATGACTGAGTTCTTGTTAAAGGGATGTCAGTGGAAATGCTTTCATAGCAAGTGTGCTTCTCCACCTCTTCTTGTTTGGAATATAGCTGTGATAACTGAAACTCAGGGTGCCATCCTGAGCTATCACGAGGTGGCCAGCGCCTTGGCAGGGTAATTTTTTCCTGTTCAGGAGGGGATAAGCTCCTGAGGAAATAAAGTCTGAAGTAATTAGTGAAGAAATAAGACAAAGTCAGAATTATAGTTTTAAGAAGCATGGAGCACCTGATAGGTCCAGCCCACACAAGTGCTGGACCTGAACAACTAGAAAATGGCTCTGGTGGTTTTATTTAAAGGGGTACATCAAAGGCAGGGATAAGGTTTCAGGGGTGGATTCCTACTTCATGATGTCTTGCAGTGAACAGGTTGATTGGCATCTTGGCAGGCTACACCCATCTCTGAGAGGCTGTGTGGCTACAGCAGGTCACCCCATCTCCTGCGCTGTGTGGGACCTGGCAGGGCTGAATAGAAATTCACATGTATTTGGGCAGTCTTTACCAGTAGGATTGCCACTGGAATTTCCCTGATACCAGATTTTCCTATCACTGGGTGTGATGCCAGTTTGGTCCACACATGGTCCACGAATGGCTCTTGACACTGAGCTACACAGGAAGGTAAGTATTGAGGGCAACAGAGCAACTCATGAAAAGGCTGGGACCCAATCATGATGGAGCAGGCATCCCAGCTCTGCACTGCTTACCTTCAGACCTCATATATACAATCAAGAAGTTCTATCTTCCCTTATCTTTGTTTTCAGCTGAAATTAATCCTAAGTGATACACTTGAGCTACGCTGTCCTAATTGAGATGTGCTGTAGGCATAAAATACAGACTGGGTTTCAAAGGTAAATTTTTTTTTAAAATTGTGAAGTCTAGGGCTGGGGTTGTGGCTCAGCGGTAGAGTGCTCGCCTAGCACATGTGCGGCCAGGGTTCGATCCTCAGCACCACGTAAAAAATAAGGGCATTGTGTACAACTAACGCAAATAAACAAACATTTTTAAAAAATTGTGAAGTCTATCATTAACATTTTTACATTGATTGTATATTAATATTATAATATTTTGTATATGTGGGCATAAAAACAATATTGTCAGAAAGATTTCTTATGATCCTCTTTTATTTTAGTACTAGGGATTGAACTCAGAGGTACTTTACCACTGAGCTACATCCTCAGCCCCCTGCCCTTTTTTTTTTTTTTTTTTTTTTTTAGTAGCAGAGATTGAACCCAGGGGCACTTTAATCACTGAACCACATCCACAGCCTTTTTAAAAAATATTTTATTTTGAGGCAGGGTCTTGCTAAGTTGCTGAGGGTACCACCAAGTTGCTGAGACTGGCTTTGAACTTGTGAACCTGCCTCAGCCTCCTGAGCCACTGAGAGTACAGCCATGTGCCACGGTGCCCAGCTCTGCAGCCCTTTTTATTTCTTTATTCTAAGGCAGAGTCTCACTAAGTAGCTTAGGGCCTTGCTAAATTGCTGAGGCTGGCCTCAAACTTGAAATCCTCCTGTCTCAGCTTCCTGGGCTGCTGGGCTCTTTCTTTTTTTTTAACTGTGACTACTAGAAAATTTTAAATATAAATGTCTGTGATTCACATGATATTTTTATTGGGCTAGTGCTGATCTGCCTTGTCTCTGTATCTGCATAAAGAATAGAGGAAGTCCTGGAGGGGAATGGGAGCCACACAACTGAGCCGGGTTCCCAAGTCAGGTCAGTGGCGTGGCTGCATTCAAGCTCAGGTCTCCATGGCATGAGCCCAGTGCTCTCACCACTGCACGTGGTGTCTGCTTCCCGAGTTCAGGTGTCAAAGAGAGAACGCCACCTAGCCCTGATTCTTAAAGTCAGGAGCTGCTAACTGCTTGAGGAGTTTCCTTGACTTTCTCAAACTTTGTTTATAATCCGATGGGTTCTATAGTACTATTTTCAAGTAGTTATTTCCCTGCATATACAAATAGCATTCAACCCATTAAAATGGATATGAAACACAATTTACTGAATAACTCTCCTGCCTTTGATTCAGAAGGAAGATATTCAACTTGGAACACTTTGCCATAGATATAGCCTACAGATGTCAGAGCTGGAGGCCCCTGTGGCCAGACTGGCCTTGGTTATTTTACCTCACTTGTCTGAAAGCTTAAGGTCTCTAACGTTGGTGACTAGGGATGTCCCATGGGTGGTGTCTGGGTGATAGCACAAACCATGTTGCTGCACCTTTCCCCTTATCTGATTCCATGGAGATTTGGCTATCTTTGCCAAAGCATACCCCACAGGTAGTAGGTATGTTCAGTATTATTTTAACCTGTGCTCCTTGACCTTACCCTCCCCCTCTGCTATGATAGAGTTAATTCAGGAACTAAGGAGGCTCTCTGCATTCTTATTTGGAGGAAGGGGCGCCCATTTTCTATTTGGAGATGGCCTAGCATCTCCAGCTTTCCTGATTTCTCTTTAAAGACAACGGCAGACAGGACTACCATGACCTGAGTGTGATGAAGAACTATAAACTTCACTGCCTGCTTGGGGGAAGCCCAAAACTCCTCTCACTTCACATGCACGACCTTCCATTGCTGGGCACCAGTGCTAGGCAGCACACAACTCTCCCTCCAGGCTCACCATCTCCAAGTGTTTCTAAAACACAACAGCCACAGTCACAAAATGAACCTGGATGGGACCATTATAATCTCTTTCTCTCTACTTAATACTGCCACAATGGGCCAGAAATGGTACCCAGACTACTTAATTGCCTATGGAGCTACAGCATGAGACTAACGAGCTGTTCATTAATGCACCCGATGCACTCCCTCTCCTTCCCAGGGCTTCTGTTCCTGGTTTAGAAGCAGAATTAACAAGTATCTGTCCTGCAGCAGTCAGCTCTTTGAACATTTAACTTCATCCTCCAAATCATTACCAAAAACACTTAATGGCTCTGGGCCCAGACCTGACCCCTGCAGATCCCATTTGCAAGGATTGTCAAAGGCAGATGAATCACCACCAGTAAGTACTTTTTGTATTTGGCTTCCAAATATGGGAGTGGTTGGGCAACTCTGGGTCATTAGATTTCTGCAAATTAAATTCCCTAAAGATATATGTCACTAATACAATCAAAGGACAATGTGTGTCCCTGACAACATATGCTAATCTCAAAGGGAAAAAATTCTATATTCATGTAGGATATTTTTTGAGACTAGATTGAAGACACTACCACTGATTGGCCTCTTTTTCTTCACATTCATCATCCTGACCACTAAATACCAAGAATGATATATATTTTGATGCAAAAAAACAGCTCATTTCAATTAAATCTACTTGCAATCTCTAGTTCCTGGATTAACTTACTCCAAGGATGCTCTCTGTGTGTTTTTTGCTTTAGATTGGGCAGGGGAAAGGGAGTTTCTAAAACTTAAATGTCTTTAGGGTGCTGACAGTTACTTTAATAAGTGTTAAGTTTCTGGTTGTAAGCATTAGAGAATAGAAGATACTAACTAATTAAATGGAAATTTCAGTTTCACTAGTATTGTGTGAATGTCATGTTGAAAGTACACACACACTGCATTGGCCAAAGGAAAACATGTTGGTTTAGATTCTGCTGAAGAGTGGCCAGTTTGTGGCTTAGCCTTTAAATCAATTCATTAAATCTCATATGTAGGGTCAGCATGGTATGGGGAGAGAAAGTGTAGGGGCAGGTACTTTTAAAAATCCCTTCTGGTTCTGAAATCCTGTCTGCCTCTTGGGTTAAGAATAATTGAATTCAACATTAATCAGTTCTCACATAAACCTTTGCCATAAAATATGTTAGCATCCGGGTATGCTCTTTCCCACTCACATTCATGAAGAGCTTCCCCATGCAGCGCATGTATTTGCTACCAGCTGTAGACAAGATCACATTAATAGAAATCCGATGTGATCTGAAAAGGAATCATGCATCTTGCTTTCACAGCTGTCTGGAGACAAAGGCTGCCTACCTGCAAAATCTCAAGCTTCTCTCTGTGGCCTGTCTTGATTACACTGCTTTTGCCCTGGAAGGTGGCGGTGGGGGGTGGGGGGGGGGGGGGGGGGTGGGGGGGCGGAGGGGGATGGAAGCACCTTCCTCATTGCCAAGGCTCTCAAGCCGCCTGCTATAGGCCTTTATCCTAAGTGTAAGAAAGGCAGACAATCTTTAATTTGCTGATTTTACCTAAAAGCTGTCATGAGGCTGAGGAAAGATTTTACACTTTTCTGTTGCTTTTCAATTATTTCCCTTTTCCCCTCCAACAAAAACAGAGAGAAATCCAGGTCTGAAGTTTGAGTTAATAGAGCCCATGTTTAATTTCAAGAAAAATACAGCTTAAGAAATGGTTTCAGCATTATATGCTCTGAGTGCTTAGTGGTCCACTGATAGTGATAACTCTGAATTGTTCCTAAATATCCCTTTCCCTTATCTATAGTGTTGAAAGAAAAAAACTGAGACCAGTTACATTTATTAAAGTTTGCTGGCACAAGAAAATGTTTCCAGAACTGGGTAACATTACAGACCAAAAATGGCTTATAATGCCTCTTCTTACAATGTGGTGAACTCTTTTTATAACCAGAAAGACAGAAAATGGCATACAGATTATCCAGTTAATGGAATTTGGTGTTTACCTTATTTGGGCATAATTTGGAAACCTTCAGTTTGGGACTGGCTGAGAGGTTGCTTTGATTGACTGAGCCTCAGTTGCTTAGTTGCAATTGTAGATACTCGGGTTAAGTTGTAATTTGCTTATATATCAAGCTAGGTTGTAGTTTACTATATATGGAGACTACTTGGGGCCAAATTTTATCACTCATATACATAGGCTGGTTTAGGCCACATTATTTCAGTTTAAGACCAGAATAAAGAAACTGGTCATTTTAGTTGAGTCAATGGTTTCCAAGTTATAAAAAAAGAAATATTTCAAGCTTCCTCTGTAGCTCAGGTATGCCAATGAGATTGAAAATTCTGGTAAGACATAAGAAGTGGTATGTACAATTTCTTGGAAGTGTCCTTAAACAAAGAAGATCTGTTTTTTCCCCCTTCTTACTCTTGGTTGGAATTCATGTGATGATGGCTATGGCTGAAGCATTCATTTTGGACTGCAGAATAATTTTGGGAATGGATGTTAATGCATGATGGAGCACAAAGATAGCAGAAGGCTGTGTTCCTAATATCATAGAGGGCCATACCATCTTTGATATGCCTATCCGACATACAAGAGAGAAGATGACATTTATCTTATTTATATTACCTTATTTATATATTGGGGACAAGGGAGACAGTTTCTGTATCACTTACAGCCAGACCTATTGCAAACTAATATGAAGGTATTATGTAGATGCACAGAAGCAGGGCTTGGACATTCATCCTGTTCACCTTTTGAGTTGGAGAGAGGTCAAACATCATAATCACTTTACTGTGGGAAACTTCTTTATAAAAGTGTGAATCCAATGTAAGTTTTTGGCGCCTTTGTCTAATATAAGATAACTGAAATTATATGTGTTAGTCTCTGTGTCCTCTACTCTGTACCATTGGTCTACCAGCCTATTTTGGTGCCAATACCATGCTGTTTTTGTTACTATTGCTCTGTAGTATAATTTAAGGTCTGGTATAGTGATGCCACCTGCTTCACTCCTCTTGCTAAGGATTGCTTTAGCTATCCTGGGTCTCTTATTTTTCCAGATGAATTTCATGACTGCTTTTTCTATTTCTATGAGGAATGTCATTGGGATTTTGATTGGCATTGCATTAAATCTGTATAGTGCTTTTGGTAGTATGGTCATTTTGACAATATTAGTTCTGCCTATCCAAGAACAGGGTAGATCTTTCCATCTTCTAAGGTCTTCCATAATTTCTTTCTTTAGTGTTCTGTAGTTTTCATTATAGAGGTCTTTCATGTCTTTGGTTAAGTTGATTCCCAAGTATTTTTTTTTAATGCTATTATAAATGGGGTAGTTTTCCTCATTTCCCTTTCAGATCCCACTCCTTGGTCTTTATCCAAGGTCTTAAAAACAGCATACCACAGGGACACAGCCACATCAATGTTTATAGCAGCACAATTCACAATAGCTAAACTGTGGAACCAACCCAGATGCCCTTCAGTAGATGAATGGATAAAGAAAATGTGGTATGTACACACAATGGAGTATTACTCAGCAATAAGAGAGAATAAAATCATGACATTCACAGGCAAATGGATGGAGTTAGAGAATATAATGCTAAGTGAAGTTAGCCAATCCCAAAAAGCCAAATGCCAAATGTTTTCTCTGATATAAGGAGGCCGATTCACAGTGGGGTTGGGATGGGGAGCATAGGAGGATTAGAGGAACACTAGAATGGCCAATGGGGAGGGAAGGAAAGGGAGGGGGCAAAAGGGTCAAGGAAAAAAAAGATGGTAGAATGAGATGGATATCATTACCCTAAGTGCATGCATGTATGAAGTCACGAATGGTGTGAATATACTTTGTATACAACCAGAGATATGTAAAAATGTGCTCTACAAGTATAATATGAAATGTAATACATTCTGCTGTCATTTCTAACAACTTAGAATAAAAAATAAATTTGGAAAAAAAAAGTATGAATCAAGTTCTTCATAGCCTCCTTCTCCTTGTCCTCTTACTTGATCTACAGAAGTTGCTGCTCTCATCTTTTGTGTCTGTCACTTCTCACAGCACCTAACTGTTATTTTTCCTTTGATTTGTTTTGTGTTTGCTGCTTTGGGTAGGCTATGGAAATCTTGGGATAGATAATGTCTCTTTTGTAACCACCTCTCCCATTTATACAAAACAAAGTATTATTTAAGTTTCAGACACTCCATAAACTTCCTAATTGGAGTAATTTGGAGTGACTTTTTGAACCCCAATCACTATCTATACTATTTCTTATGTGTTTATATTCTCATCTTCAGATTTTTTGTTGTTTGGAGAAATTATTTCTATAGGACATTGAATTATGATGCTGTAAAATAGGAACTCTTGAGAAGGAAGAAGAGGGAAACCTAGAGAGTCCATCAATTCTCTGCAAAGATTTATATGCAGGAATATGAAATTCTGCCTGGAGAGAAGGTCTATTCCTTTTATCAGAATTAAAGAAAATAATCAGGGGTTGCAGTTCAATGGCAGATCACTTGCCTAGCATGTGTGAGGCACTGGGTTCGATCCTCAGCACCACATATAAATAAATCAAATAAAGGTCCATTGACAACTAAAAAAAATTTTTAAAAAAAGAAAATAATGATGACCCTGGAAGGCAAATAAAAAATATTTGGCTAAAATGATAGCTAAAATTGATTGTTGGGGGTGGGTAAGAGAAGGAATGAGATCTACTTGGATGATTCAGTTTATAAAGAAGACAAATTCACTTATAGATCCAGGTACTTTTTATAGATAAGCATTTTTAAGGCTTAATTTTCTTTCTATGGTTTTGAAGAGACTTTAATCTTTAATCCCCAAAGAAGTAACCAGACAAAGAAATCAAAAGATACACTAGAAATAAACTGAAGCAATGCTTTATTGCAACCACAAAGCACCAATTCAACAAGGCATTGACACACAGGGGTTGGACAATGTCTCTTTGAACAGAGATGTAGCAGGCCCACTTTTTCAATTTTTTAGGACAAGTACTCAAACCAGGAACCAAACAAAGAATCAGACAATTAAAAAACATTCCAGCATCATGAAGGAATATATATAAAAATATTCTGTACTAATAGCAAGGCTTTTTATCTATAACTCTTGGCAATTTTTTTCCAGAAACAAATCATTATAAATACTAACCATAAAGTAAAAAAAAAAAAAAAAAAAAAGATTTCTTCAGAAACAAAGAATATAAGCGAATCTATGCAGAAAATACCATTACCCCTATGACAGCTAGCTGAATACAGATGGATATCCCCACTACACAACAGAGTTTCTCTTTTCAGAGCTGTAACTCTGCTCCCAAAGGGGCCAAGATGCACCTCACTTCAAATGTTGTGTGTAGTAAATCCCAGTGAAACCTTAATAAGGTCAAGTGGAGGACCCTCTATAAAAAAGGGTGTTGGCAAACCCATCCAAGTAACACCAGCTCTATGGAGCAGAGGAATTCAAGGAGACAGTGATCCCTTTCTATTTTCTTACCCCTCCCCAAGTATACTTGCTTTCACTCTAAGTCTGTAACCCAAAGATGCTTATTCCATTTAAATAATTTTTAAGGATTTTTGGGAAAGCAATCCATGAACAAATGGAGAAAATCCTTATGATTTCAAAGCCTTTGAGGGGAGGGGTATCTAACAGTGTCAAAGATCATTCTACTTGACAAACTCCACAAGGAAAACCATCTGTGTATATCTTGTCCTTGCTCCTCCTGGCTGGATTCAGGCCAGCTGATGGATTGCCTAGTCTATCCAATAGGATAACGTTTCATTTGATTGAAATTCTTTACATATACACATGTATGTATTCTGTTTACAAAGTTTCATTACATGAAACCAAATTATGTCACTGTGTATTTTTTGAGGTCTAAGACCCCAAATGACTGCACTATGAAGAGCTATTCTTCAAGTGCTTAGTCTGCAGAGGTTTTACGTGATACTCATAGATTTTCAGAGCAGGTCCCAATTTTAACTGAAGTCCTGTTAGCACATCATTCCTTGTCATCAATAGCAGGGATTTTCCATCAATTTCCTACAATGGAAGCAGAGGGTAAAACCAATATGTAAGTCCAAAAACTCAAGGATAATGAAGAACAAAGGAAGCTCAAACACAAAAGTCATACCAGTTGTCCCTAAGCTAGCAACATTGTTTTTTTTAGTAGTGCCAAATGCAAAAATCATAGGATCTTCTATTTTTATTTTTTTATTCATTTTTGGATTAAACATAAGCCATAGCTGATCTTGTTTTCAAGATTATATAACAAATTTCACATCTTAAAAAAACTCATGGCAAACACACACACATACACACACACATGCACACACTTCATGACAAGTTTACAGCATGTCCCCTTAAGGACCAAAGATGTCACTTCTGGAAGTTAGGAAAGAGTGGTATGGCATTTGAACTCTGACTTATTTACAGACAAAGCTGATGTTCTTTTAATAACCTCTTTCTGATCCTCTTGACACTGAAAATTAAGTATATATTATATAAATGGCCCAATGGGGTTTAAAGTCTAGGCTTTCTCTGGGAATCTTGGCAATTGCAACAATGAGCATTAGTAAAATGACATCTTCTAGGAGGTTGTTTCTACCCTTTAAAAGAATCATTCTGTTTCACCCCAAAATTAACCTCTCCATTCTGATGGCTCCTACCACACTCCCACTCAATAGATCCTCAAGACTCCAAATAAAGTAGTGAGGGGTGGTGTCCTGCCAGCTGAAAATCAGCCCTGTTCTGCTGAGTCCATTCCTCTCATCCTTTGGGCACACAGTTAGGTGCGCTCCACTCCAGTTATTCTGGAGACTATGAAGCTTTGGGGTAAAATCAAAATGGCCTTATCACCAAAGAGATAAGGCCCTAAGCACAGAAAGTGGTTGAAAAATTCTAGAAAGGAAACACTGAGAATGCTGACTACCATTTTATATTTGTTATCGTTTACTGTAGAAACCTTAAACTGTTAAGAATCTGAGCTGGTTCTTAGGAGAGATGGGGTCAAAAGATGGACTGGCTGTCCTTGGTATTTTTGTTTATGGTTTTACTCACATACTCCTATACTTACTTGGACCAATAGACAAGGGAACATGAGGGAACAGAGTATGCAACAACACTACATGAAACTGTGACTCCCTTTTTACCAACTCAGGGAAGCCACTCCTCCCAACCCTCTTGTGATACTTGCCAGGCAGTAAAGAAATGTGCTTTGGATGCTTGAGAGTGTAGGAGTAACAGCTCCAGGTTAGGGGGCTGTAGGAAATGACACTTTGTGACCTCAGGCAAGACCCCCTTTCTCCTCCTTCTCCTCATGGGGTGATGTGGGAACCCAGGGTTTCTGACAGGTTTCCATGGCACTGCTCTTGAGCACATACCCTGAGCCATGAGTGACAGAAGTGCATGCTGTTCTCCCTTGAACCATGCTCTACAGGACTGTGGTCCTCATTTCACTTATCAACCACCTCACACAAACTGGAGCTGAACAGGGAACTCCTAACTGGTCTATGATGTTTTTGAATTTTGGAAACATTTATTTTGTTAGTTAATAGCAGACAAAATGTCTTACATTAGAGTTTGAAAGATACAACTATTCAAAACTTAACCACATCAAAAAAAATTGCTTACTATGGCAAGAGTAGAAAATCACTAAGGACACAGGAACTGCCTCTCATGATAAAGCTCTTTCTCTCTCCCTCTCCCCCTCCATTAGTGAATCCTGTAAGTCTAAGAAGGAATTTACTGTCTTTTTAATTTCTCATGTTATTGAGAAGTGATTTTATTCCCTGGTGCCTCTTATTTGACTTTCCATCCTTCTTCCCTCTGTCCCTCTCTCCATCTCATTCTCTTTTACACATCTGGAAAAACTTATTATTTCCTCTCCGGCCCTGGTGTTACTGGAAATCACAGTGGCTGAGCTGAAGACATGGTAAGGCCACAGGACCCTGAGTCACAGATTCCTGCAAAGCTGGTCCTCTGTCCTGGGCACTGATGAACACTGACCTGGAGAAGCCCTCCCTGCTCTCCATCTTTTCTTTGCTGTTGTTTGCTTATACATAACACTTCTACATATTTTAAACAGGCTTCAGGAAAGAGAAATTTTCTTCACTTCTATACAAGAAGAAAACTTCCTTTACTAACAAAGTGAATTTAAAAAAAAAATCTTTTCTGATAAAAAAAGTTCTACTACTCAGCATTTCTGTCAAAACCAAGTATGTCTGTGAAAATTGCTGAAATTTGAATTTTACTTAACACAAAATGGAAAACCATGTTTTATGCTCCAACTTGATTATCTCTTTGTTCAGGAAACACACTGCAGTTCACCTCAAACCAGAGCTGGTAGAAGGAAGCTCCATCTGGAGACGCTTATCATAAAAAAGTTGAAATGTATATTGTTAATTCATCCATATGAAAAATCTTCCTTCTTAAACCATGACTATGCAGCTCAGATGAATGAGGTGGAATATAGCATAATGAAATTGCAAGCTTCCTAGTAGGCAAACCACAGACTGAAGCCTGTCTCCACAACTTACTGTGTGGGTCTGAGTAAGGGCTTAACCTTCCCTGAACCTCAGTTTCCTCACTCATAGAATGGAAATAAAACCCTGAATAACTCTGGTGATTAGAAATGATTGATGTAAAATGCCTAGCACAGTGCCTGTCACATAGGAGGCTTTCAAGTCCTAAGTAGAGATGTATGGGCTTCAAAAGAAATGAGATGTGTTCTGAAGCCAAATCCATCTTTGCTTCCTGTCTTCAAGTGTGGGCCCTTTGCCACAGGGAAGAAGGCATATATTCCTGTTCAAGTTCAGAAAATTTATTGCAATTAAAATGCTCAAAAACTACACAAAATATTTATCTAATAAAAATTGTACACATAGGAGAGTTCTTTAAGAAAACTAATAATTTGTTATATAACTCCTAAAAAAGATTATGATTGCAAATGAAATCCAAATTTTGCCAATCATCATGGTGTACTGGAATGAGCTTGGCACTGGAAATTGGGAAATAGCGATTCTAGCGCAGACTCCATCAGTAACTTTCCATAAGGAACAGTTCCTATGGATCCCAATATGTTCATTAATACAAATCAAAGGGGCTGAAGTACAACCAACTCCAACTGAAAGGAGGGTGGCAGCAGAAAAAGATCCCAAGATTTTGCATGTACATACATGATAGTTAAAGGCAAAAACAAAAGATAATAATAATGCACATCTTTGGATTCCTGTGTTAATGAATAATTATTTGTTAGCTTCAGTGAAACTTGTTACAGTGATTCTGTCTTCAAATGAAAGTAATATTCAAGTTTCAGTTAGGCATTGAAATAAGGATTAGAGATGATAGGTTTAAATTTCCAGTTAGGATGAGACCCTAGATTTAAAAATAAATGAGTAGCTACAGCTCAGTAGATAAGAATGTGCTTTAGAGTAGAACACTATTTTACTGCTTATTAGGTGGGGCCTGGGACACGTTAATTAATCACTCTAAGCCTTATTTCTTTATCCACATGATGCGGGGAAAGCAGATACTGAATTTCACTGCAGAATGGATTTTTGAGATAATACATGTGAAGTAGAATTCTAGACATCAGCTGAGATATTAAAACCAAGGAAAAAGTACATAAAAAGCTTAACCCACTTACTTTTCACTCTTTCTCTCTGCCAGAATTAATTTATCCCTAGGTAACTTTTTGAATTGAGCCTGAGTGTGATGTGGTTCTCAAGAAATGCATGGAAAAAAAGTTGATGTAGGAAGAGAAGAAGCAAAGAGAAAGAGGATAGGAAAGAAAAATAACAGCTGTCAAGAGAAAGGTGACTGGCCGACAGCAAGGTAGAGGAGGAGAAATGTTGAAGAAAAGCTGATGGGGTTTGTGAAGGATGGCCCTGCAGCTGACTCAGAAGCCACATGTATGGTGTTGGTTTGTACTGTCTCTGATAGTGTATACGGAAAGAACCAGAAGTCTGGGCTGGAGTGCAACTGTGCTGCTTATTAGTTTTTTGTATCAACATCTGATCTGTTACCTCTTTCCTGGGAAATGAGAGGTTTGGTGGACTAAGCTGACCTCTGTTCATTCCAGTTTAGCACATGCTCAGATTCTAAGTCTGTCTTTGAGAAGCTTCATATGATACACTAGCCTCATATGACATTCCCTGTTACAGAACACAATAGCAATTCCTTACCAATGAGGTGGAGGAATCCGGTGAAAAAATCTTTCTTTTTCCACTTCAGTTTCCCCCCTCACATGTTCTAGAACTTTCTGTGTAACAACTCTCTTGCCATTCACTATCTGGCTGCAAGTGGTAACCAGTTTGAAGTTTCCCATTCCACTGCTTACAAAGGGTACAAATGTCTCAGAGGTAGAGAGATTTGATCTGGAGCCCACAGATACAAAAGTGGAAAATCCTGTGTCCAATATGGGGGTCACATCAAAAAAAGAGGAGCGAAATCTCCTGGCCCTATTCGTGTGGCCAAGAGAAAAATAATGTGAGAAGCGGTGTTCCTTTTCAGAGGCATTCTCAAAGACATGGCGTAGCCTCTCAAAGCGCGGTTCTTCCACCAGATGTTCCTTGTATCTGCTGTCTCTTTTGTTTCCCTTTTGGATGCAGTTCTCTCTGGGCCTGTCATAATCACTGCGTTTCTTGGCATCAGATAATACCTCATAGGCCTCTGCTACTTGTTTGAATTTCTCTGCAGCAGCCTCCTTGTCCTCTGGATTCTTGTCTGGGTGTACCCGCAGAGCCAACTGGTGATAAGCCTTCTTGATATCAGAGGAGGAAGCATTTGGAGGCACCCCTAATACTTTGTAATAATTCACCATGGTTCTTCAAACAGCCTTTCCCCTCTACAACCCTGGATTTATTTCCTGAAGAATTTCCATATAATTTTGGAAAGGAAGGTGGTGAACTATTCAAGTTTACACCTTCAATTATTTTCACATAGTTCTTGGGATGAAGTCTTCAGGGGAGAAATGCCTCTTGGGTGTAAGGATCCTCTGAATGTCCCACCCTCTCCCTCTGGCCTCCACAGCTCACCATAGTGGGTGACTATGAGCTCAGAATTCCAAGCCAACAACTCTCACTGATGCTGTGCTGTGTTGCTTTCCTATTGGTGGGAAATTTAGGATAGATAATTCACATATTGGGGAGGCTTTTTTAAAAATAAACATACCCCCCTCCCAAATAAGCACTGAGTGGCTTGTTAGCAGAGAGAAACTATTTGGCTCAAAAGTCTTTACCTCATTTGTTAGATAAACAGTTACAAGGCAGATGGATCTTACACTGAAATCAACTCAATGTCTATGTTGGCTCACTGAGGAGGCCAATGTCTTCAATAACTTCGTGGGTGTTACACTGTATTTTTAATATTCACTGCTAGCACAGTGTGGGTGATAAAGGGGCTGTATTATATTTTTAAAATCTTGTACACATTTCTGAGGAAGGAAAAAGAATAAAACTCTATCAAATGAAGAACTAGGTCACAAGACTAATCTAGGTAGATATAAAAAAGGATAGATTGAGGGAGTAGAATTGGATATGAAGACTTCGCATATATTAAATAATGCTTCTTTGATTGATCTGTTAAAGTGAGCCTTTTTGCAATTTACCTATGGATGTAAGTAGAAGCATCAAATGGTAAATGATTTTTTAAAAATGGCTTTAGAACCCTAGTGTAGCAGGAGCTGCTGGTTGCTCTTTTTACAGGACACAACAAGTTCACATTTCCCAGGCTTGTTTGTATCTTGGTGTGAGGCCTGTAATTAAGTTCTTGCCAATGAAATGTGGTGGTTTGAAGCACGCCTCTTTCAGGCCTAGACCATAAAAACCACCTACACAGGCTCCTCCTCATTCTTTTTCCTTACATCAACTGGTGTTAGTGCACAGATGATCTTGAAAGCTGCCAGTTAAAGATGAGAGATCCTCCAGTACCTTGGGCCTTTGAGTTATGGTGAAGCAGAACATCTCTACTGACTACCTTGGATTATTTATATGAGCAAGAAATAAACTTCTGTTAGAGTTACACCATTATACATGTTTTATCTACTCGCAACATCTTGGCCTATTCTAATACACCAACTATTTCAATAATTTCACCTTCATTTTAGAACCTACTCCTAATATATCATAAAGAAGAGTCCTATTTTTGCAACAGTAAATGTCCAACATCCTGTCCCATTACTTCCCCCTTCCTTCTCACTCCCATGAAACCATCTTTTCATTTTAACCTTCCTGTCTCCAGGGTTATGAGTCCCTTCTTACTTTTCTTTTCTTTTTTTTTGGGGGGGGGGATTTTTAATTGTTTAATTAATTGATTTTTTATTCAAAATTGTATTTATAACAGTAGCATGTATTACAATTCATAATACACATATAGAGCATCTTTTTACATAACACTGTATACAAAGTATATTCGTACTATTCAAGTCTTCAATCATGCATTTAGGATAATGATATCCATCTTATTCTACCACCTTTTTTCCCCCCTCCACTCCCCCTTGCTCCCTTTCTTCCCCTCCCTCCCCTTTGACCTTTCTAGTGTTCCTCTAATCCTCCTATGTGCCCCGACACCACTGTGAATCATCCTTCTTATATCAGAGAAGACATTCGGCATTTGGATTTTTGAGATTGACTAACTTCACTTAGCATTATATTCTCCAACTTCATCCACAGCTCCATGGTTCACCGTGAGGGCCATTCTTTTACTACCCTCTAAAATATCCCTGAGGTGATTAAGCTTCCACTGTGATTATTCCACAAATACTCCATCTAAGAGGAGTCTAGTAATCCAGCCCCTCTAAATCCTACACCTGGGGCAGCAAAACAAACAAACCAAAAAAAATCCCCAAATGAAAGCAAATAAATATAAGAAACCATGAAGAGAAAACACTATACATTTGCAGTATGCAACTTTCTGCTGTCAGTACAATATATAACAGTTTTTTTTACTTATCTTTTGTCTTCTCCATTTCCCTTTCCACTTGGCATCCATTCTTAATCTTTCCTATCTCCTCTAATTCCTTATTAAACCCCTACCTATCCCTCACCTCTCTGAGGAGAGTGCTTCATGTTTAGTAAAAACAAAACAACAATAATAAGAGGCTGTCAGGAACTCCCTTAATGTCCCTGAGGAAAAGAAGCACTAGTCAAGGTTCTGCAGAGAAACAGAACTGAAAGGATACTGGTTAGATATATCCAAACTGCAAGCCGGGAAACAATGGTTGGGGAGAAGTGGTTGAGGTAATGGTATAAGTTCTGGAAAGAATATGAAGGCCTGAGAAGCAGCATCAATGTCTTAGTATCTAAGGCCAGGAGAAGATAGATGTCCATGGTCAAATGGAGTGAATTCTTCCTCCTCCACATTTTTGCATATTGGGGGCCATGATCAGATTGGATGTTGCCCACCCACATTGATAGGATAAGTCTTCTTTATTTAGTCTACTGATTCAAATGCTGATCACCTCCATAAACACCCTTACAGACATACCCAGAAAAGCCATCTGGGCATCCCTTAGCCCAGTCAAGTTGACACATAAAAGTAATCATTATACAAGGGCAATCTTAGATCTGTAAACATATTCACCTATGCTCCCAACTCAGAGGAAGATACTGTTTTGATTAGTACTAATTTCTTCATATTCTTTTTTAAAATAAAATATTTGAATATTTTATTGACCAAATTAACTCATCATGTATATTATGGATGGCATTACCTACAAAAAAATTTATAGCAGTAAAATGAATATAATATGAAATATACCATGTTAGCCATTTCTAAGTATATAGGAGCATTTATTAACATTTAATATGTTGTACAGTCATCACCACTATCTCTTTTTTAGCTTTTTTCATTACCCCAGTCAGAAACTATACCCACTAATCAATAACTCTTCCCTCCTAATAGTTCTTGGTAACCTCTAATTTAGTTTATGTCTCTAAGAATTTGCCTCTTTTAGATATTTCATATAAGTGGAATTATATAATATTTGTCTGGCTTATTTCATTTCACATAATGTTTTCAAATTTCATCCTGTTATAGCATATATTAGAACTTCATACCATTTTATGGTTGAATAATATTTCACTTCAAGTACATACCACATTTTGCTTACTTATTTGTTCATGGACATGTTTGGTTATTGTAAATAATGTTACAATGGCACAAGTGCAAGTATTTGAGGCCTTCTTTTAAATTATTTTGGGTGGAATTGCTGTGTCATACAGTAATTCTGTTCAGATTTTTTAAGAACTGCCAAACTGTTTTCCATAGTGGCAGCACCATTTTATAGTCCCACCAGCAATGTACAAAGGCTCCAATTTCTCCATATTTTTGCTCCTCATACTCTTTTGATCTCATCCCTTTCCATAGCCTCAGGAGGTTTGCTTCATTTAACTGTCCTCAATTTTCTGTAATTTTAACCTGCCCAATTCTTTTGGCTACTTTCCTGCATGTAAATAAGTCTGGATGTCTCTACTCTTGGAAAAGAGCTCTCACACCCACATGACCCTGCAGCCCCTGCCTCTCCCTTCACTCATTTGCATTCCACCCACTTCTCAACTGGAAGGGATGGGTCCTCCACACTCCTCCTGCCAGCTTCTTGGAATTCCACTGCAAACTTCACCATGGCTCCCAGACCCCACTGTGCTTGACCTTTTTGGTATATTTTCAACTTGATTGTTTCATTTTTCTTGGAACTGTCCCCTTCAGAAGTTTCTACAAAACTGATTTTCTCCTCACTTCCCTGAAAGTTCTTTCTCAGTTGCTTTTTCAACTTTGCTCTCCAATGAAAACTGTGGCAGCCCTCAGGTGCTGTCCTTGGCCCTTTTCCCTCACAAGTGCCTTTCTCATTTTCTCTCCTCCTGTGGCTGACAATGACTCTTATATTTCTGTATCTAGGTCTCACTCTTCCCCTCAGCTGTCTGCTTCACTTAAATGTCCTACAGACCCTCTAATTTAATGAGGGTATTTAGTGAGGTATTGCTCAGAACTTATCTCCATCATCAAGTGACTGTACTTTCTAGCCTTTTTTTCTCTTTTGAATCCTAATGGGACCATTCAGCATCTTTCCGGCCTTCAGTTTCCTTGTCCTCTAAGCCACTCCATGAATCTTTAAAAAACATAAGGCTCAGAGCCGGGCGCGGTGGCGCACGCCTGTAATCCCAGCACTTTGGGAGGCTGAGGCAGGAGGATCGCGAGTTCAAAGCCAGCCTCAGCAATGGCGAGGCACTTAGCAACTCAGTGAGACCCTGTCTCTAAATAAAATACAAAAAAGGGCTGGGGATGTGACCCAGAGGACGAGTGCCCCTGAGTTCAATCCCTGGTACCAAAAAAAAAAAAAAAAAAAAAAAAACATAAGGCTCAGGACAGAACTCCCCACTTAATATCCTCAGTGGTTTATTGATGTCTTGTGTTAGGCAATCCAAACTCTGTTATCTGCACTGCTTACTTTACAGTCCTACCCATGACATTCTCTGTCCCCACCTACTACTGCAACTTACTTGGAGTTCTCAAAATAAACCACGTTGTTTCATGTCTTCCTGCCTCTGTATTTGTTTCTACCTCTGCTAAAATCTTATGGAAGTAAAATAATGCTCACAGGAACAATGAACATTATTTTACTTTAACAGTTTTATATCCATTTTAATTACTATTAGAAAAACTATAGCAACTATGGAAACAAGTAAACAAGTAAATAAGCACCACACACCTGGCTGTGTTACTATGTATTATAGCTGTTCTAATTTCAAATGAATGATTTGAACAACCACTTGGGTAGTTTAGTTTATAGGAATTATTCTATTTCAATAAAAAATTCAAAAGCCTTTTTCCTTATCCATTTTGTTTTCAACTCTCTTGGCTACTTTCTAATTGTTGGCACTACCCATTTGCTTGCTACTTTAACTTTTTTCTAAATATTTATGGACTGGAAGGGCACATCAGTGGAGTTTGAATCTCCACATTCCCTGTTCATCATGCTATAAAAATATTTTAAGCATTTCAGTAGCCTTCAATTGTTAAGAAATACCAGGCATCAAAGCACAGAACTTTGAGCTGGGCACAGTGGCATCTGTAATCCCAGTGGCTTGGGAGGCTGAGACAGGAGGATCAAGGGTTCAAAGCTAGCCTCAACAAAAGTGAGGCACTAAGCAACTAAGTGAAACCCTGTCTCTAAATAAAATACAAAATAGGGCTGGGGATGTGGCTTAGTGGTTGAGTGCCTCTGAGTTAAATCCCTTGTATCCCCCCACCAAAACAAAACAAAACAAAACACCTTGAATATCTTCAGTACTGGCATTATTGAATGCTGATAAAGTAATTCAAGTTTTTTCCAATGTGTGAGGTATTAATTAGTCTAATTCAGTGTTAGATTTATCATAAAGCTAATGAAGCTCAAGTTTAATAATTTTGAATTTGAAATTTTGTAATTTATTTTTCAAATTAATTGCAGGGCTCTTAGAATCATATAAACTTGAGGCCCTACAAAACCTGGCTTTGTCCCTGGTCTAATTAGAAATACCCATTTAGAATCACTACAGTTGAATTCAATCTGGGCATGACCTACGACATGATGCTCAGTGTTGTTCTGATTGGCTTACCACTTAACTACTCTATTTTGAGGTGCTTAGTGTTACTTAGAAATTTGTAGCAATAAGAAAATTTATTTCTCTTTATTAAGTCAATGACTATTCAGAAATTTATTTAAAGTTAGCAATAAGCCAGCTGTAAGGAAACCCCAATCTTAGTGTTTCATATGAATAACCTAAACACTCACTTGGGCATTCAGAGTAAAATCTGTTCTTATTCATGTGGGTTGAGGAAAGTAAGGGTTCAATAGGGTTAAATTAATTTGTCACCTTTAGTTGCATATTATTTTGTTATGATATTCTGATATTAAAATGATCTTAGAGACACATATTGTTCTAGAAATAGGATCACTGATGTCATTCACTGGTAAGATATTTAACAATCTGAACTGTGTGACAGTGACTATGACAGATCTCTATCTTTCATCTTCACATATATGCTGAGTTATGTGAGTCAGATGGATAGAAGCATAGAAATAAACTGACACTACAGTGGGGAGAATTGTTTTTATGACTTGCAGTTAGGTTCAATTTAAATGGTGATTATACTAGAATGCTACAATTCCTCATCTGGTAACTAAAAGCACTGTCAATGAAGATGGCTTTACACCAGAGAAATATGTTCATTTAGCTTTCAAAATTTGACAAAGTAAATCTTATCCTAAATGTTCTGTCTAAGGAATGTGGAGATGCTTTTGGATAAGATTAATCAAAATGGTCTTGCCAAAGCTTTTAGGAAAGTAGAATTCCTGAGGTACCCTTGTTTACTAAAAACTAGATGACCCATACCCATGGGTAAGTGCCAAATTTTTATGATCTACTCACAAAAACTCTACTGTGCATTGGAAGCATGCTTCATGAGGGCCAGTTCCAAGATTACACCTTTGACTCTTAAAGCAAAAGCTTGAGCAATGTTCCATCTATTTAACTCAACATTCACTTTATAAAAATTTGGGTCCTAGAAAGGCAAACTCCTCAGGCAGTTGGAAGAAAATAAACCATGAATCATGACTCCCCTTCATGCCTTTTTTCCCCTTCAGAAAAATCTGTCTGCCAGAAGACATTTGGGAAAACAGCTTCTGTACCACAGTGTCCATGAGAAAGAGAGATGGTGCTGACAATACTGTTATCACTGCCTTTGGGAAGGGCTCCTGCTGCCTCCTGCTGTTGTGGGCCAGTGAGCTCTTTGGGGCACTATGTTAGTGAGCCTAGTAGGCCAGAATCCCCACATGGTGAACAACTGCAGCCCTGATAACACAAGCCACATGCCAACCCAAGGGGGAGCAACATTTCTGGTTACAAAAAGGGACTAGCCAAAACAGTAATATAGCTTAAAACACAAATATTATTGACACTGGGTCATCAATGGCGAGATGAGAAGGAATTTATGCCTTTCCTCTTGGTAGTTCTTTTGGCTTGTAACTGTTGTGCATACATAAGGTTTAAACAAAGTTTGCTGTAGCCGCCTGAAGCGCTTGGAGCAACGGAGCCGCGGGAAGAACTTCAGAAGCAAACTGGAGACAAACAGCTTTTTATTCTGATAACTTTTCTCTCTGGTTCTAACAACAACTAACACACGCCAAACACACCACTAAAATGGCGCTGACCCGATCAGCAATTTCGGCCAAGTCACTCGAGATCCCGCAACAAATCCCGTGAGACTACGGGTGGCGACAATGGCCAAATCTCCACGGCTCATAGTCAACTGCAATTCAAGTCAATCCCCAAACAGGGCTCCTGCATTTCCCCCTTTTTGTTTTAAGAGAAGTAATGCTCTAGGACGTCTATGTGCAACCAACATTCTTACCCGTCATCGGATAATCAAGGCTGTGCCCTTGACTCCTGTCTTAGGTTGATATGTCGGCCACATGAGACTGTCCCGTGCGACTGTGCCTGTCTTAGGTTGTCCCCCTCTGGGGATCTTACCCGTCATTGGCTAACCAGCCATCCAATGGAGCCCTTTAGGATCGACTATATATGATGACTAACAGCCGTCCAATTGTGAGGAGATGTTGCGGCTTTAAGGCAACAAGCCTTTTGGTGATGAGCCAAATTGCATAGCATATCAAATTGTTTAAACAAATCAGCTGCAATTCAAGTCAATCCCCAAACAGGGCTCCTGCAGTTTGCCAGAAATTTTGATAGAGATAATTGTGCCAGAGAAGGAAAATTAACAGACATAATTGTGATTTGGTAGCTGGACGCCCTGACAAGGAAAAGGAAGTTAGGAAAGATCACCAGCTTAATCTAGCTGCCAGCCCATACCATAGGAACTGGGGATACCATACATGTCCTTCATACAAATCTTGCTCGACAGCCTCATATCTTCCAAAGGACACACTGCTAGAAAGCCATATCTGAATGTGGCTGTTACAGTAACATAGTATTCCATAATGTACTGTCATTAAGACAGATTCTCTTCTGAAAGTCAGCTCACTTACCAGTGGACATGTTTGACATTAGTGTCAGTATCTTGGTTATTATGGAATGCTATATCGAGATAGCATAGATTAGATGGCATAAACAACAGAAATCTATTTCCCATGGTTCTGGAGGCTGGAAGTCCATGATCAGCCAGCCTGGTTGGGATCTTGGTGATGGCACTCTTCCTGGCTTGCTGATGGCCTGTCACCTTTTTATTGTATCTTTATATGTGAAAAGATAGAGAACAAGCTCTTTGGTTTTTCTCAGAAAAGCACTATTCCTATCATGGAGCTCTACCCTTATGACCTCGTTGAAAACTTTTTACTTCCCAAATGCCCCACCTCCTCATACCATCACATCGGGGGATAGGGTGACCACATATGAGTTTTGGGGTACACAAACATTAATTCCATAAGAAACTGCCATGAAACAATAAGTGCCCCATATCACTGGCAACTGTACTGCACTTTCTGGAACTACACTTTTCAAATGTGGATAAATAGATGCCTTCTATCCCTGCTCCATTTGGGTCAAATGGCAAGGCAAAGCCTTCCTGAAGGAGACTGTAGGATATGGCTGTTTTATGGATTCCCAGCTTCTGTAACCTAGAAATGTGTCTGGAAGGGTCATGAGGTTAGGCTAGAGGTGGCCTGCAGTCTTCCTGTCAGGATGTGTTTGGTGAGTCCATTGCCAGGAAGACCCTCCTTTCCCTCTGTTTCCTTTAATGCGAAGAGGGAAAGTAGTGAAAATTTCAGAGCAGGAGAAAGATATCGATTGCTTCCAGAGAATAATTCAAGACTCTTCACCCATTCTACTACTCTTCTATGAGAATGAAGAAACTTGAACTTCTAGACCATGCATGCTTGTAAAACTTGTATTCTAAAAATTCATTTCTCAGGCTCCTGAGTTGGTAACCTCAACACAGGAGCAAGGTGATGTCCATTTCCTCCTTGAAGGATTCTGAATGAAATGTTCCCTTTTGTGTCTCAGTTTACCTGGTGCTAGAATGAGGTCATCCTTGAGAGAAAGGGCATGTTTCTAGGCCAAGCTCAGAGCTAGCCAGTTCTATTTCTGAGGTCATGCACAGAATCTGCAAGGCCCAGAGAGCACACTGTCTTCCAATCTTGGATGTCTGTCTCAGAGGAGTCTGAACAAAAGCCCAGCCTGAAAAGGATTTGGGGCATTTGGGAATCTGACCAAGAGACCTCTTAGCTAAATATTTTTGATGTTGTTGCTAACCTTTTATAATATTATTTAAATTTAATTTTAGAAGATAGCTACTCAACTGCAATGGCATAAAGGATATTAGACCATTAAACAACAAACTGAAATATGTTATAGCTGATCAGCTTTTACTTTTCAACCTGAATTGTGATTTTCACTGATTTCATTATAAAAATTTTCAAACATAAAGAAAAATTGTCAGCATTTTATATTGAACATCTATATCCCTACCACCTAAATTCTACAATTAATATTTTTATACTTACTTTTTCATACATCTATCCATGTAGTCATCTTCTATTTTACTGTCAATCCATATTTTTATGCTTTTCAAGGGAAACTGTATACATCAGTATACTTGCCACTTTTTATACCATTGCTTACTATTTTTATATTTTTTTTTCCTTTTTAGGTAAATGTATATGCTGTGTAATACAGGTATGAATCATTCACATATGTCAGTGCATATGCAGTGACCACAGCATATATCTATAATACAAGCCCTCATCAAGATACAGAGTATTACCGTCACCCAGAAAGTTCCCTCACAGCCCTTCCCTGTCATTCTCCACTCCACCATTCTTGTCTCCAATTAGAGGCAAACACTAATTTTTTCTACTATTATTTTCCTGTTCTGAAACTTAATCTAAATGAACTCACTCAGTATGAACTATCCTATGTAACGCTTCCTTCAGTGTAATGTTTTTGAGATTGACCCAAACTGCTAGATGTATCAGTTATTCATTCCTTTTTATCACAGGGTAGTATTCCATTGTATGACTATACCACAGTTTGTACATTTGTTTTTCTAGGATTCTAATATTTGAGAATTATGGAAAAAGCTAAGAAAAAAATTTTACAACCCTTTTTATAGATGTATGTTTTCATTTCCCTTGGGTAAATACACAGGAGTGGAATTGCTAGGTCACGGGGTAGATGCATGGGTGTTTATTTTACACCCCCACCAATGATGTAGGAGAGTTCTGGTTGCTACACATCCTCATGAAAATTTGGCACTATCAGTCTTTCTAATTTTAGTTCTTCTGGTGGGTATAATGCAATTTAGATTTCTATTTTGTCAAATTTCCAAACTAGCAAAAAAATACATATGTACAAAGATCAGGTTTGAAGGCAACAATAGTTAAAGAGATTGATGTGTATGATATTAGGAAAGTTACATCTAAATTCAGGCCATACAACAAATAGCTTGAGAGAATGAGCAATGCTAAAGGGAGGCAAAAGAAGCAGGTAGAAATATTTGTCAGTGTGTAATTCTCCCAACTATACTATAATACTAGAAAAGCAGTAACTGTCTAGAAAACTGCAGCCTTTGTTGGTAGAGAAATAGGAACTGTGTTTCCTTAGAGCTGGCCTGGGTGCACCATGAAGTATTCTCCAATTTACCTCCTCATGGTCAAACCTCTAGGAGGACCATCCCTATAGAGCTGGCTCAGCCCACAAAGTGGGGTCATGAATCACCCAGACTATTCTAAGAGATGCCTGTTCCTCCCTCCCTCTTTCCAACACCAACCCTGGGTCTGAAAGAAAGGGATTAACATTTCTGAGCATGAACACTGTGCCAGAACCACCTAGGCAATTTACATATCATGTCCTTTCATCCTCACAACATCCCTATAAAGTTAAGTATTGATAGTCTTGTATTAGAGATGTGAAACTAAAACTCAGAGAACTACAGTTACTGGCTAGGGTCATGCACATATAGAAGCACCAGAAGTTGACTCTAAGTCTTGCGCTATTTTTTTTTTTTTTTTTTTTTTTTTTTTTGGTACCAGGAATTTAACCCAGGGACACTTAAGAAATGAGCCACATTCCCCAATACTTTTTTTGTATTTTATTAGAGACAGGGTCTCGCTGAGTTGCTTAGGGCCTTGCTAAGTTGCTGGCTTTGAACTTGCAATCCCCCTGCCTCAGCATCCTGAGCCACTGGGATTACACATGTATGCCATTGTTGCCTGCAAAATCCTTGCACTATTTTTTTTTATTTTAACTTTTTATACATGTTTACAGAGTATATTTCATTTCATATTACATATAAATAGCACAATTTATCAAGTTTCTGGTTTTATATAAAGTATTTTTACAACAATTGTGTCTTCATACATGTATTTAGGGTAGTCATAAAAAACTCAGTCTGCCATTATTCCTATCCCCTTGCCCCCTCCCCCCTATCCCCCTTTGTTCTATTTAAAGTTTTTTCATTCCTCTCATCCCCACTCCCTTGCCTTTATAAGTTAGTATCTTCATATCAAAGAGATCATTCAACCTTTGTTTTTTTGGGATTGGCCAACTTCACTTAGCATTATTTTCTCCAACTCCATCCATTTACTTGAAAATGCCATGTTTTTATTATTTTCTAGTGCTGAGTAGTGTTCCATTGTGTATATATACCAAAGTTTTCCTATCCATTCATCCACTGATGGGCATCGGGGTTGGTTCCACAGTCTAGCTATTGTGGATTGTGCTACTATAAACATTGATGTGGCTGTGTCCCTATAGTAGTAAGCTGTTTAACTAAACATTGTTAAGCATATGGAAAACAAATTACAGGGGGCTAAATAGTTCAGTGGGTATTGAGGCCAGTAGTAAAATGTTCTGTGTGTCTCTTGGTCAGATCTCTCCCTCCTCTCTCTCTTTTCAATTTTCTGATTTCTAGTGTTTATCTGGAAGGTAGGGATGATTCCCTCTACCTGAGTGTGATCAATCTTTCAGAAGATGCAGATACAACAATCTTTAGCCCTCCTCTCTGCGATGCAACATGTCTCAGCCTTGGGTTTTCCTCTGAAGGAAAGGAATTATTAGCCTCCCACTTTCACCCTCCTTCCCCCTGGATTTCTTAAAGCCTCACTGTCCCTTCACTGCTCCTTTGGTCCTATTCCTCATCACTCCATCTGTCCACTGTGGGTAAGGGAGATAACTATGTTCATCCAGGGTGAGTTACCTGTTCCTGAAAAGCATTAGCTTGCTCCTCAAATCCTGCTGTTCGGAAATAATTGACGACATCCATCACGGCCCAATCGGCAGGATCAGGTGGTCTCCCATTTTCCATAGAACTGCAGAACACAAACCCAGACAGTTGTCATGGCACTGGGTGCGTACAAGTAGGGCCAGGCTCACTGCTTTGCCTCCCAGTGCTGGCCTGGGCCAGCTTGCTGGGACCATGCATGGCCTTCTCTTCTCTCAAAGGACCAGACAGACCCCAGTCCTCACACTACACCCTCCAGAAAGGCTGTGATCATTTTTTTCATTTCTTGGTATCAGATGATAACTACTCTTAGTAGCTCAGTCACTGCTTTCATAATAAACTATTTGATCTTTGATATAAATTTTTCCTCACATACTGTTTTTTTTTTTTTTTTTTTTTTAAATCAAAGACATTGAGAGTATCCAGTGACTTTCAGTGACCTGTAGCTGGATATTCATTCTGTACTTTACAGTACAAATATTCACTTTACAATGTAACTCCAACATACCTCTCTTCCCATCTCATGCCACCATCCTTCTCCCCATCCCTACACATCCAGGGATAAAACTATTCCAAATGGGCCACACTCTTTCTTAGACCGGGTCTTCTTACATTCTGTCCCAGCCTATTTTAATGCCTCCTCTCCTGTCTCTACAAACTCCTACCATTACTAGCTCAAAGGTCACCTCTTTTCTATTTTCTGGCACTGCCAGGTAATTATTTTAGTTACAATCTCCTCTGAGTTCTAGCACACCATTCAAACTCTCATTGTAGTATCTTCCACACCAGATTATATTATCTGTTTATTGGACAGTCTCTCCTACTAGAGTGGACCTGTGGGCTAGAGATACACATTTGAGACTGGGTCACTTCTCATTTTATTATTCCTAGAGTCAAGTGTGTACTTAGGAACTCAATCAATATTGTTCAAATGAATAAACAGGTTACACCTGAACATTTGTTTGAGAGGTTCCATGGTAACCCTTCTCATTGGATTTAGAAAGGAGGGACGGAAGTAAAATAGAGAAAGAATTGTAATGAGCTGCACTTGCTATAACTCTGCCTCATTTCCCAGACTAGATAATCACCTTATATAAGGTGATCTTCCCAATCACATTGTTTCTCTGCTTAAAATTCTTCCAAGGCTTTCTTTTGCTCTTAGGATAAATTCCAAACAGCATAAGTGGGCTTAGGAAGTCATTCAGGACAATGGCCCCCACCTCTCCAAGTTAGGAACACACTAGGAAGCTAAACCTACATAGTGCTTATTCATACAAACCTTACAGTCCTGTGGAGGTGGATATTAATCAATAACCATACAGGTAAACATACAGCTGCAAGTTAGGCAAAATGCTAGTAAGGACAGGTGCACTGTGCTATGACGGACTTTCCCTGTGGAAGTTTCCTTTGAGGTAAGACCCAAAAGGCAGCCAAGAGTTAACGGTATGAAGTCAGGTGAAGATCATCCCAGGCTTTGTAGCAGGAATACATATAGACAAGGCAACCATGCAGGTCACACTGAGGCTTATGGATTTTTGCTAAGAGCAATGGGAAGTTGTTGAATGGCCTCACAGAAAGGGGGTGACCTGACCAGATTCATATTTTGAAAACAGAAGGTATTGGAGAGGAGGCAGAGAGGAACAAAAGGTACAGATGAAAACTCTGTTGCATTCATCCAAGCCAGAGATCATGGTGACCCAGACTAGAATGGTGGCTATAGAAACAGAGATAAGAATGTGGATTTAAAAGCTATTTAATGAATAAGATTGGTATAAGTCAGTGGTGGACTAGACATAAAGAAGGAAGGGGACAGAAGTGTTATTTTTTTTTTTTTTCTATTCCTTTACATCCTCTGGATGCCCCCAGGTTTGCTTTTTCAGTTCCCTCTATTAATAATGATGGACCTGATCAAAGATTTCAGTGGAAAGTTCTACCCCAGAGTATGGCTAATAGCCCTACTATGTGTCAAATCTATGTAGATAAAGTTATTCAGCCTATCAAGAACAAATACCCAGAGCTTATGTGCCTCCATTATATGGATGATCTTTTGCTTGCTCATCCTAATCAAGAAGTCCTATTCATCATATTTAGTGATATATCAGAAAACTTGAAACGATATGGACTAAACATTGCTGAAGAAAAGGTTCAAACTAGATCTCCAATATTATATCTAGGATTCCAAATTATGGATATTTTTATTAGGCCTCAAAAATCTTAATAAATGAGGAACATCTAGCTACTCTTAATGATTTTCAAAAATTGCTGGGAGACATTAATTGGCTTTGCCCTACACTAGGCCTCACTACTGGCCAATTAAAACCCTTATTTGATATCCTTTGCGGGAACCCTGATCCATCTTCACCGCGAACATTGACTCCTGATGCTAGGGAAGCTTTAAAGTTGGTAGAAAAGGCCATTGAAGAATCCCATTGTAATAGAATTGATTTTACTTGACCGCTGATATTGATTATTATTTCTTCACAATATACGCCCACAGGAGTATTTTGGCAACAGGGGCCTTTATTATGGATAAATTTGCCCGTCTCTCCTAAAAGTACAATTGAGTCTTATACCTCCATGGTGGCTAAACTTACTCTTCAAGGACTTAAGACTTCTACTAAAACATTTGGCATTCACCCCGCTACTATTATTACTCCTTATTCATCATCACGTGTTGAATATTTATGCTTCAATGATAATAATTGGGCTATAGCTAGATGCTCTACTTCTGCAAATTTTGATAACCATCTTCCTAAGTCTCCTATCTTTTTGTATCAATCATCCCATTATATTTCCACAGGTAATAAAAAATCAACCTATTCCAAAGGCATTAAATGTATTTACAGATGGGTCCTCTAATGGCACTGCTGCAGTTGTCACTCAAAAAGAAAATATGATTCATATTACTGCCCATAAATCAGCTCAATTGGTAGAGCTAGAAGCTGTTATTATAGCTCTTGAAAGTTTTAGAGAACAGCCCATAAATATTTTTTCAGACAGCCACTATATTGTACATGCCGTCCCTAAATTGGAGCTAGCAGGTCCAATAGCACCTCATACTCCAGCCTTTAAATTGTTTTTTTCAAATTCAAAACCTTCTATGGGAACGTAAAGAACCTTTGTTTATTGGACATATTAGAGCTCATACTAATTTGCCTGGTCCTCTCCATGAAGGTAATCAAAAGGCCGATGCCCTTACTCAAACAATCTTTATATTTTCAGCAGTCCAACAAGCTACCTCGTTCCATTCTCAATTTCATGTTAACAGTACTACTTTACAACAAAGGTTCAAAATAACTAAAGATCAAGTTCGAACAATTGTGAAGGCTTGTCAATCTTGTGTGACACATTTGCCCAATCCTCATTATGGGGTTAACCCAAGAGGATTGATGCCCAATCATTTGTGGCAGATGGATGTCACTCATGAGCCAAGTTTTGGAAAATTGCGATTTATTCATGTGACCATAGATACATTCTCAGGCATGATTTTTGCTTCCTTACATGCTGGAGAAAAAGTTAAAGATGTTACATCTCATTGTTTACAAGCTTTTGCTGCACTGGGCATTCCCAAAATGCTTAAAACAGACAATGGCCCTGCATATACGTCCTCATCTTTCAAACAGTTTTGCGCAAAATTCAGTATACTTCATAAGACTGGTATTCCGTATAATCCTCAAGGCCAAGGTATAATTGAATGAGCTAACTGCACACTCTAACTTATGCTTTTGAAACAAAAAGAAGGAAATTGGACAAATCCTAAAGATAGATTAGCTGTTGCCCTTTTTACTTTAAATTTTTTAACTTTGGATTCCAAAGGATATTCGGCTGGAGACAGACACTGGAATCCACATCAACAACATAAACCTTTGGTTTACTGGAAGGATGTACTTTCAGGCACATGGAAGGGCCCAGACCCAGTATTAATTTGGGGGAGAGGATCTGTTTGTGTTTTTCCACAGCACAAGTTCTCACCGGTATGGATACCATCAAGATTAATAAAACAGGTACCAAATCAAAAGGGCCAAGATGAAGTTGTTGCGGAATCAAGATTAATAAAACAAGTGCCAAATCAAAAGGGCCAAGATGAAGTTGTTGTGGAATGATTCCCTTAAAAGAGGTATCAATCCACGTACCTGTGTGAGTTTGTCTCTTTTCTGACAAGGGAACCTCATCTTTGCCTTTTCAGCTAAGAAACTTAAGTTGCACGCTTTTTCCTTCAATAAATTCACAACTTAAGTCTCATTCCTCCCGGCCGGGATGAGAGGATCTCTCTTTAGTGTGCACACAATTGTGTTTTTCTTTTTTAATTATATGTCTTTATGTCTGTGCGCTTGTCTAGATTTCATGTAAATGTGACGTCACAAATGTATGTCTTTATGTTTGTGCATCTGTCCAATGTGACGTCACAAATAACAAAAACCGAGCGCTCACGAAAATTAACATAAAAAAGTGGATCCAAATAACTTTAATTCATTTAAGTTAAAAATTTAAAAATGAAGGTACCTTCAAACTTAATTTATAAGTATCTCTAGGACTTCTCTTCAGCAAGGTATATGACTAATACTGTATAGCCTGATATTTTGGTATTTGACTTGGGATTGTTTATTTGTAATTAACTTTATTTGTTAAACAGCTGATTAATTTAAATGGTTTCAACAGGCATATTCATAAAAGGTTGCTGTCTATGCAGAGGCTCAAAAGTTCCAGCTAACAAAATATTTTTCTATAATGCTCTTAGTCTTTCTTTAATCCGTTCTAAATGTGATATTTTGCCAGCAAATGTTTGTGGGAGCTCAAGCAGCAATGTGTGTGAGCAGAGATCAACTTCAGATACCTGAAGAGCTAATAATTCTATTTTTTAGTTTGAATTGCACTCCTACAACTCGCTTCTTGACTCAGTGCTGGAATGGCACTGCCTTTCCTCTAATGATTGTTGCTTGAGTTTCTAGGTACATCCCTATGCCAGTCTTAGCGGGCCCTGAAGATTTGCCGGTGGCATTGTCTAGACATAAAATAGAATGCTGCTGCTGCTACAGCTGCAGGGATCGCAATCGCTACGAGCATCCCTGCTGCTCAAGCATTAAACAACCCCACCAGCAGTGTGGCCTCTGCTCTACATGCACGAGGCCTCCTAGATCAACATGTTAGCAAGTGGACATTTTGATAGATCTTTCTAATATAGGATGTTTGGGACGTTGTACGGGACAATGCCTTGCGGGTACCCTTTTTCTTAACCCTAGTAGGGCAGCTGATTTGTCTAGAGAACTCAGTGCGTTACTTTATGGAACTTAGGGCAGCTGATTTGTTTCAAGAACTTGTTACACTATTTAATGGAACTTGGCTCGTCAGCACAAAGCTTACCACCTTAGAACTGGAGCATCTCCTCATGATTGGTTGGCTCGATTGGACGGCTGGTAGTCAATGACGGGAAAGTCTCATGTGACCGACATATCAACCTAAGACAGGAGTCAAGGGCACAGCCTTGATTATCCGATGACGGGTAAGAATGTTGGTTGCACATGTGGATGCCTAAGACAGGCACAGTCGGTCCTGATGTGGTGAGGGTTCACCCATCTATTTATCCCTCTTTTAAAACAAAAGTTGGGAAATGTAAGAGCCTTAATGAGGAGGTAGCTAAGATGGCGGCTAGCTGAGAGCCAAAGAGGAGGCGTTTAATTGTTTTCTCCTGACCTTAATGTAATCAACTAAGAATCTTTCTGTTCCCGTGAACACTGTATGATGCACCTGTAAGTTGAGCTTGTGACACGTGTATACTTGTTAAGGTGAAGAGTATTTAACCAGGTAGGGTTGGAGTTGTGTGGGGGTTGTTGTTAGAGTTGGAGAGAGAAGTCAGAAGAGAAAGCAGAATAAAGAACCTACTAATTCCCAATCTGCCTCTGAATTCTTTCCCGCGGTATCGTTGCTGCAGGCGGCAACAGCTACAGGTGGCAACAAATTATAATAACAAAGTATGTTACATTGTGATTTTAGGATGGGAGGCTTTCCTGATATTTTTCTGTTGTAGCATCATCACTTTTATAATTCTGAAATATCATGAGTACCAACAACACCACAATAATAAGGACTTCATAAAACTGCTGACCATGAAGATCAGGAGTGACGTGAAACTGAGAACTCTCACACATATAAGGTGAGGGAATCTACCCAGAAGAAATAAGGGCTAGAAACTAATCAACACATTTCATGATTATTCTACATAAGGTTAAGTCTGATGGCCCCCAAATCACAATAATTTAGGAAATAATGACATTAGATGACTCATTTCCTGAGAAGAAAATCCTATCTTCTTATAGCTTACCAGCACCTAGCACAGATCTGACTGGTACATAGTTTATATATAGCAGAGGTACTGTTACATTAAATGAACTGACAACCAGAACGCACTTACGGTCTATGAAATGCTCTTCGGAAATGTTAAGAAAGGGTAAGAAACTCAACTGAAGTACATAATAAGATAAAGCCAGGATCAGATTCCAGACATGCTTGGCTCCAACCTACCCTTTTCCCATTGTACTCCTTTACTGATTCAACAGCTACTTACTGAATCGTCTCAGTACTGTGCTAGATGCAGGGTTACAAGGACTAAGAATGCATAGTTCCTCAAGGAGATGGCAATCTGGGGAAGGAAAGCAGCTGAAAACAGCTGACCCTAAGAAATACTAGAATTGAGGGGCGAATAAAGTGCTACTGAAAACACGTGCAATGGAGGACATATTAGTTTTGTCTGAACTGAACACTTGAAGATTCTCTATGACAATTTAAAAGGACATCTATGGCTCCAAACACACCCTGACCTGGGACTGAGGGTTTGCAGAGGCACATGGACCCAGGTGTATATCACAGCTTCTACATTGCTGATGATAAAGCAAGATGGATGATTTTGTTGAGCCCTTCCAGGGGTTTTAGTGATGGTTTTTAAGGAACTACTGGAGAAGGAAGATAGCATGAAGGTGGCCGTGAGGTGGAGGTTGGGGTAGCTAGAGCCAAAGCCAAATAATATCTGGCACTGGAATATTTTGGAGGATAGATTAAAGTGACACTTATTCCTTCAGGGAAGGCAATGTCTCTCCTCAAGGATTGATATTTATAGCCAAACTCAGACTCTTAGCCTTATTCCCTTATAAGTGGTCCATTCTCTCCACATCCTTTCTTATAATGTGTGCATATCAGACTCCAGAAGGAATTTAAATAGCACTCTTTAAAACACTTCCCAGTTGGTGGCTCCATTGTGGCTGCTAATTTTGCACTGATAAAATGAGACAACAGATAGGAAAGTTCCATTGTCATTGGGTATTTATTATTTACTATTATCATAGTAAAGTGTGTCTTAGAAAATAATACATATTAAGATAATAAACCCTGAGTGTTTTTCCAGGCATTGGGATTTTTATAAAAATATATATATATATATATTGCCTTATTATAAAAATTAGCAAGAAATAAAGAACATAATTTGTCTTCAATTCCCTCTCTTAATCAAATAAATGTTTCTATTTAACCCAGTCACCTTTTAGCCTTTGTGCACATGGTTAGGTATGTCATGCGCTGACAAAATTCTATCATGTGTGAATAATTCACAGTAGGAAGTGATTATCCTTTAATTAAACAATCAACTCACTTTGAAAGAGAGCTAGAGAGATGTGATCATGGGGACAGAAACGCCATAAATAACCATTTGGCAGATATAATACAGATTAATTGAAGACTTCTTTACATGGGCACATCATAATTTTAAGTGCTGGCAGCAAATGCCTCCATTTCCCTTTACATGAAGGCAGGTGGGAAGTAGTTGAAATTTTCTCTAAATCTAGCACATGTGTATTTTATGTGCTTCTGATATCATAGATTCTGAAGGTTAGGCTAAAAGGGTACTCTAGATAAACAGAATCCATATGTGATTTTATAACTATTATATCCATTCACTGCATTTCTATTTCAAAGTTCAGAGGAAAAAAATACTTTAAACACTGATTAACATTATGGTGATATTTTTGGTATATTACTCCTTTTTACAAAGCTAATTTTGAATGTTACTTATTTTTACACTTAAAAATGCACTCTAATTCTGTACTGCCTTAATCTTTATACCTTATTTTAAAATTAAATTACCCTGCTTCTTGTCCATGTCTTAAAACAGCCTTTGGCTAAAAGCAATTTAATTCTGATTCTAATAGATTAATATAGATCCCTTTGCCTATAACATATCTAAGAAAGAAGCAACCAAATGAGCTTAGTTTTCTCCTCTATTCTTCTCCTCTCCCTTCACGCTAACAAGCAGGGATCTGACTAAAAAGCAGACCCAAAAAAGAGAAAGGATGAGTCAAAGGCTCTTGACAGGACATTTTTCATTTTAAAATATTCAGGTAAATAGGAGTTGGCTGCAGTATACCCAAATGATGAAAGCACTGGAAAAGCAAAGAACTCATCAAGCCTTCCATATCTTTTAAATTCTTTAGCTTAGCGTTCAGAAACAAAGTACCTTTCTAATTTGTACTAAAACCCAACTGGGTAATAGCCTAGACTTCCCCATGTCCATGGCTTTGTTTATGTCACTCCAATCCTTTCTGTTCAACTTTGAGGGATTACAATCCTACTCATTTTTTAAAAGGTACCAGTTAAATGTTCCCTTCCAAATACCTGCAATTAATATTTTACTCCACACATTGATTGACAAATTTTAACCTGTTACTATGAGCCAGGTCCTTAATAAGCATTGTAAACTCATAGCCTAATGAAGAGGATAATCTCAAATCAGCTGTGACAGGAAAAGCATCATGTTAGTTCCCAAAATTAAGGAACAGAGTGAATAGATGATAGAGGAAGGATGGCAAGGTAACATGGTAATGTGAGTTAGGCCATGGTAGGTGGGTGGACCAGAGGCTTTGGAGCTCTGAATCAGCCCCAACACCAGAAGCAGGAGCTGGAGACAAGAAGGGAATCTTCTTGTATCATTTCTTCCTTCTATGATAGGTATCTTCCCTTGAGTGCTGGATTTTCTCTGAAGTCACATAGCATTCTGTCCTTGGATACCTCTCCTCAGTACCCCATCTCAACTTTCTGAAAATAAGTATCCTATAAACAGCCTTTTTTCTTACCTGTTAACTTCTAGTACAAATACAATCCTCAACTGATATAAATAAAGACACTTCTTTAAAGAGGACTCAATGAATTTCTGGTTTTCATTTATTACTGAATAAAATTCATGCCAAATACAAACATGGATATTTCATAGCCTAATTATTAATGTTAAAAAAAAGTGGCCTAGACACTGCCTAAAGAACTCTCCCTTTCTGCCCTGAGCCACAGCACAGTGGTCACTACTCCAAAGGACTTAGGTATAGCTTTGTCACTTAGACAAACTTGGTTTTCCTTCTATAGAGATTGCAGTAGCAAGACAGAAACTGTATAGAAAACAGCAGCATTCAAAGACATATAGTGCATGTCTATGAATTCTGCTGGCCTTGACTGCAACCCTGTTGTTTTCACACTGAAAATATGACATCTTAATATGTACAATTTTATACATTTTTACTCTTTTGAAATGTATATTTTGTTAAGGCTATTTTTGCTACAGAAAAAATGGTATAACTCAAAAAACAATAAACAGACTCAATTCTTAACTCAAGTTATCACTTAATTGAAAGAAATAATCAAACGATCACTTATCACAAGGTCATATATCAGAATGAACAGATAGCAATAAAGTATTAACGTGTTTATTTTAGCTTCTCTAAAAAAAAAAAAAAAAAGCAAAATTGTACCAGCTATAAGTGTCACTATTAACTTCTACTTATTATCTACATTCAAGAAGTGATCCAATATAGAAACAGTGGACTGGAAAGCACTGTAGACCAAATGGACCCCCACAAAAAACATTCATCCCCAAACAGCAGAACATAATTCTTGTCAAGCATGCATGCAACATTCTCCAGGTTAGAGCTCATGTTAGTAACAAAACAAGTCTTAACAAATTTAAGAAAACTGAAATCATACCAGCTATCTTTTTTAACACAATGGGAAAAAAAAAGTAGAAATCAGAAGCAGAAGAAAATCTGGAAAATTCACAAATATGAATTTGTGGAACTTAAATAACACACACTTGAGCAACTACTGGATCAAATAAGAAACCAAAAGATTAGACAATTAGAAATTGAGAGAGAGGTGAAAATGAAAACACAACATATCAAAACTTAGGGTGTGCAGTAAAAGCAGTACTAGACTAAGAGATGTTTATAATCATAAATGCCCATCTTAAAAAAGAAAAGCTCAAATAAACAACCTAACTTTATACATTAAGGGAATTAGCAGAAGAAAGGAAATGATAAAGATTAGAGGAGAAATAAATAGAGAATGGAAAACAACAGAAAAAAATACAATGATTCTAAGAGTTGGCTTTTGAAAACATAAGCCAAAGTGACACACCTTTAGTAGACTAAGAAAAGGAGAGAAAAGACTTAAACAAAACAGAAATGGAAAAAAGATATTACAATTGATGTTACAGAAATGAGAAGTATCTTAAGGGACTACTACCATAAGCAATTATAAGCCAACAAATTGGGCAAACTAGAAAACAACGATGAATTACTAGGAACATATAAACTACCAAGACTGAATCACAAAGAAATAAAAAATAGGAAGATAGTAAGGAGATTGTGTCAGTAACCAAAAAACCTCCTAGCAAAGAAAAGCCCAGAATCGTCTGGTTTCACTGGAGAATTTTATCACTTAAGGAAGAGTTAACACCAATCTTCCTCAAATTCTTCCAAGAAGCTAAAAAGAAGGGAATACTTTTTTTTTTTTTTTTAATGTTTATAGCAACTTTATTCACAATTGTCCAAACCTGGAAGCCAACAAGATATCCCCTTTTTTTTTTTGTAGATGCCTCTTTTTAAAAAATTTGTTATTTTTAGATATTCATGAGAGTAGAGTGTATTTTGACACATTGCACATACATGGAGTAAATTTATTCTAATTAGGATCCCATTCTTGTGGTAGTAGATGACATGGAGTTTCACTGGTCATATATATAGGAAGGTTGTGTCTGATTCATTCTAATGTCTTTCCAAGTCCCATGCTTCCTCCCAGTTTCCTTCATTCTCCTTTGTCTAATCAAATGGAGAAGATAATACTTTTGGATTCATTTTATGAAGCTACCTTTACCCTGATACCAAACTAGAAAAAGATGAATTTCCATATCATATACAACCACAAGACTGGGATCCTAATTAGAATAAGATATAGTCCATGTTTGTACAAATATGTCAAAATATACTCTTCTGTCATGTATATCTAAAAATAACAAAAAGTTTAAAAACGATACAATAAGAAAAGACTACTACAGGTCAATATCCTTGATAACAAAGAAGAAAAAAATCTTTGACAAAAAAAAAATAACACCAAAAAAACAAATAACCCAATCAATAAATGGACTAAGGAATTGAAAAGACACTTCTCAGAAGAAGATACACAATTAATCAACAAATACATGAAAAAAATGTTCAACATCGCTGGCAATTAGAGAAATGCAAATCAAAACTACTCTAAGATTTCATTTCACTCCAGTCAGAATGGCAGCTATCAAGAACACAAAAACAATAAATGTTGGAGAGGATGTGGGGGAAAAGGCACACTCATACATTGCTGGTGGGACTGCAAAATGGTGCAACCGCTATGGAAAGCAGTATGGAGATTTCTTGGAAAACTGGGAATGGAACCACCCTATGACCCAGCTATCCCACTCCTGGGTATATTCCCAAAGGACTTAAAAACAGCATATTACAGTGACACAGCCACTTCAATGTTTATAGCAGCGCAATTCACAATAGCTAGGTTGTGGAACCAGCCTAGATGTCCCTCAGTAGATGAGTGGATAAAGAAAATGTGGTATATATACAAAATGGAATTTTACTCAGCAATAAAAGAGAATAAAATAATGGCATTTTCAGGTAAATGGATGAAGTTGGAGAATATAATGCTAAGTGAAATTAGTCAATCTCAAAATTCAAATACCGAATGTTTTCTCTGATATAAGGAGGCTAGTTCACAGTGTTGTTGGATGGGGGTACATAGGAGGATTAGAGGAACACTAGAATGGTCAAAGGAAAGGGAGGGGATGGGAGGGAGCAAGGGGGGGGGAGGAAAAAAAATTGATGGTTGAATGAGATGGATATCATTATCCTAAATATGCATGATTGAAGATCTGAATGGTACTTATATACTTTTTCTACAAACAGTTGTATGTAAAAAGATGCTATATATGTGCATTATGAATTGTAATACATACTACTATTATAAATAAAAGAAAGTAAGAAAAAAAATAACGAATCAAATTCAACAGCACCTTAAAAGAATAATGTACCATAACCAAAAGGGGTTTATTTCTGGGAAACAAGGACAGTTCAACATATAAAAATTAAACACTATGATGCACCACATTAACAGAATAAAAAATAAAAATTGCATAATCCTCTTGATACAGAAAGTGTTTGATAAAATTCAATACCTTTTTTAGATGAAATCATTATACCCAAGAGATTCTTGCATTCCCATGGTACTGTAGCACTCTTTGCAGAAGCTAAGGCAGGGAATCAACCTGGAGGATGGCTTCCTTTCCCATCAATGGATGAATAAAGAAAATGTGGTAAATATACACAATGGAATATTATTCAGCCATAAAAAGAATGGAACTAGAAATCATTATGTAAGTGAAAAAAACACAGACACAGAAATAAAAATACCACATCATGTTGCATCATGTTTTCACTCATTTGTGAAAACTAAAAGTCAATCTTACAGAGATTGGAGTAGAACTGTGGTCACTGGAAACTGGGAAGGGAAGGAAGTAGGGGAGAATGGAAATAAATTAAGGGCCACTAAAACACAGTGAGACTTTGTTTTGATTTTTTATAGCACAGTAGGGGTAATTACTGGTTTAAAAAACCCACAGTATATTTCAAAATGACTAGAAGAGTTTGAAATTCTAAACACATAAAAAGGATTCACATTTGTAGAGATGGAAGTGCTTATTACTCTGATTCAATTATTATACAGCTATACATGTATAAAATTATAATAAACTCCAAAAGATGTATGAATGTCTCAAAAAAATTTGACACTCTTTCACAATAAAAACTCTCAACAAACTAAGAATAAATTACTTCAACACAGTAAAGGCCATATATTAAAAGACTATAGCTAACACCATATTCAATGGTGAAAACTGAATGCCTTTACATGAAGTTCAGTAACAAGGATGCCATCCTTGCCTCTTCTATTCAACGTAGGACTGAAAGTCCCAACAGGAACCATGGCACTGCAAGTACTACCTATTGCAAAAAGGCAAGAAAAAGAAATCTAAAGTATCCAAACTAGAAAAGAAGAAGTAAAACTGCTCCTATTTACAGCTGATACAATCTTATGTATATAAAACCCTAAAGGCTCCACAGAAAAGCTGTTACAACTAATAAATTTTAGTAAAATTGCAGTATACAAGTCAGCATATAAAAATTAGCTGTATTTCTATACTATAGTAATAAACTATCTGAAAATAAAATTAGAAAAATAATTCCATTTATGATAGTATCAAAAAGTACAGAATATATAGCAATGTTTTAAGCAATTAAGGAAGTGACCATTGAAAATCACTAAATATTGATGAAAGAAATTAAAGAAGACACAAACAGAAAGAGATCTGATGTTTATAGATTGGAAGACTTAATATTGTTCAAATGTCTAACTACCTAAAGAAATCTACAGATTCAATGCAATTCCTACCAACAACTCCGTAACATTTCTTATAGAAATTAAAAATAATTCAAATATTCACATAGACCCAAAGCAGGCCTTAAAGAATCAAAATGATCTTGAAAAGGAACAAAGCCCGAGGCTTCACACTTTCAGTTTCAAAATACATTACAAAGCTAGAGTATATTTAAGCAGTATGGCACTGGCATAAAGACAGACATATAGACCAGGGTGGGCTAGGGGTGTAGCTCAGTGGCAGAGTGCATGCTTAGCATGGGAAGGCCCTGGGTCCCAAATACCACCAAAAAAGAAAAAAGAAAAAGAAAACAGAAACATAGTTCAATGTCACAGAATAAAAAACCTAGAAATAAATCCACACATACATGGTCAAATAATCTTTGACATGGTGCCATGAATATACAATGAGGAAAGGACACTGTGTTCAACAAATGTCATTGGGAAAACTGAACATCCACATGCAAAAGAATGAAATTAGACCCTTATCTTACCCTTAAGTGAATATCAACTCAAAATGGATTAAAAATCTAAACAGAAGATCTGAAACTATAAAACTCCTAGAAGAAAACATAGGGGGAAAACCTCAAGACATTGTTCTTGGTGAGATTTTGTGGATATGATGACCAAAACATAGGCAATAAAAGCAAAAATAGACAAGGGTGACTACACCAAACTAAAAGCTTTCTGCACAGCAAAGTAAACAATCAATAGACTATAAGTGTAGCCTGTGGAATAGGAAAAAAATAGTAAACCATATTTCTGATATATCCAAAATATGTAAGGACCACCTATAACTCAATAGCAGAAAATCTAATGACTCTATTGGAAAATGGTCTAAGGACTTGAATATATATCTCTTCAAAGAAGACACACAAATGACCAACAGGTATATGAAATAAGGTTCAGAGACACTAATCATCAGGAAAGCCACAATGAGATATCATTTCACACTATTTAGGGTGCTGTTATCAAAACAACAATGACAAATGCTGGCATAATGAGGATAAATTGGAACCCCTGAATTCTGTTTTGGGGAATGCAAAATGGTACAGCTGCTATGGAAAACAATATGTTGGTTCTTCAACAAATTAAAAATAAAACTGCCATATGATTCATCAATTTGACTTTTGGGTGTTATCCGAAAGTACTCAAATTGAGATCCCAAAGAGATATTAACACTCCCATGTTCACTGCACCACTGTTAACAAAAGCCAAGATGTGTAAACAACCAAAACGCCCATTATTGCATGAATGGCTAAAAAAAAAAAAAAAAAAAAAAAGAAGGAAAATATTTTCGTTTGTGACAACATGAAAGAACCTTGAGGAAATTATGCTAACCAAAATAAGCCAACCATAGAAAGACAAATTCTACATGATTCTATCTGAATGAAGTATCTAAAATAATCAAACTCAACGAGGCAAATAATAGAATAGTGGCTGGTAGAGGTCAGAGGCTCTACCTTCGATTAGCGAGAAGCTGTTGCTAATCAACTGGTATAAAACTTCAGTTGTACAAGATGAATAAGTTCTAGAGAACTACTATACAACACTGGGGCCTATGGATAACAATACTTTATTATACACTTGAAATTTTAAGAGGGTGGATTCCATATTAAGATTTTTTGGAACAAAATGAAGAAAGGAAGGAAAGAAGGAAAGAAGGGAGGGAAGAGGAAGGAGTCATAGCACATTCTAACTTATTCCACTATGTATCTGCAGAAGGGTCACAATATCATACCCTGATTAAAAAGGTTACTTTTCAGGTTTGAATTATTGGCTCAATTTGTTTATTTTCTTTACTTTCTACTTAGCTATTTACTATGTCTTGAGAGTTTTATTCTACTTTCCTTTGCTTTTAGTATAAGGCTTCTCAGCACCATGATCATCCTCCATGGCAGACTGCCACTCCCTGGGAAGAAGAAGAGTATACCAGGAATCATTATGTAACTGCAGTCAGGCAGAGTCAGGGCAGCTCCTGGTTAGGAACAGACAAAAGCAGCATGATGGAAAGAAAGCACTGGGAACTAGCTAATAAGGTGGATAAAAACTCTTCATTGCTTTCAAAGAACATACATTCAAGGACTGCTGATTAATGTGATGCTGCAGGAGTTCAGGTTTAAGAGTAAGTAACAAAAGCTGGAGCAAGGATCAGGCACACATTCAATACTTACTTAAGTTTCTCATTCCTCTCTCCCCGAGGAGCCAGACCAGGCTTCCAGGAAAACAACCAAAACCCCATGAAATAATTTACTGAATTTATTTTATTTATTTCAAATTTATTTTTTATTCTAAGTTGTTAGAAATGACAGCAGAATGTATTACATTTCAAATTATACTTGTAGAGCACATTTTTACATATCTCTGGTTGTATATAAAGTATATTCACACCATTCGTGACTTCATACATGCACTTAGGGTAATGATATCCATCTCATTTTATCATCTTTTTTTTTTTTTTTTTGTCACCCTTTTGCCCCCTCCCTTCCCCTCCCTCCCCATTGGCTATTCTAGTGTTCCTCTAATCCTCCTATGCTCCCCAACCCACTGTGAATCGGCCTCCTTATATCAGAGAAAACATTTGGCATTTGGCTTTTTGGGATTGGCTAACTTCACTTAGCATTATATTCTCTAACTTCATCCATTTACCCATGAATGACATGATTTTATTCTCTCTTATTGTTGAGTAATACTCCATTGTGTATATATACCACATTTTCTTTATCCATTCACCTATTGAAGGGCATCTGGGTTGGTTCCACAGTTTAGCTATTGTTAATTGTGCTGCTATAAACATTGATGTGGCTGTGTCCCTGTAGTATGCTGTTTTTAAGTCCTCTGGGGATAGACCAAGGAGTGGGATAGCTGGGTCATAAGGTGGTTCTATTCAAAGTTTTCCAAGGAATCTCCATACTGCTTTCCATATTGGCTGCACCATTTTGCAGTCCCACCAACAATGTATGAGCGTGCCTTTTTCTCCACATCCTCGCCAACATTTATTGTTGTTTGTGTTCTTAATAGCTGCCATTCTGACTGGTGTGAGATGAAATCTTAGAGTGGTTTTGATTTGCATTTCTCTAATTGCCAGAGATGTTGAACATTTTTTCAAGTATTTGTTGATTGATTGTATATCTTCTGAGAAGTGTCTTTTGGCCCATTTATTGATTGGGTTATTTGGTTTTGTGGTGTTAAGATTTTTGAGTTCTTGATATATTCTAGAGATTAGTGCTCTATCTGACGTGTGTGGGTAAAAATTTGTTCCCAATTAGTAGGCTCTTTATTCACCTCACTGATTTTTTATTTTGCTGAGAAGATGCTTTGTAATTTGAATCTATCCCATTTATTGATTCTTGATATTAATTCTTGTGCTACAGGAGTCTTATTAAGGAACTTGGGGCCAAATCTAACATGTTGGAGATTAGAGCTTACTTTTTCTTTCTTTTAGGTGTAGTGTCTCTGGTCTAATTCCTAGATCCTTGATCCACATTGAGTTGAATTTTGTGCATGGTGAGAGAAAGAGGTTTAATTTCATTTTGTTGCATATTGATTTCCAGTTTTCCCAGCACCACTTGTTGAAGAGGCTATCTTTTCTCCAATGTACGTTTTGGGCGCCTTTGTCTAATATAAGATAACTGAAATTACATGCATTAGTCTCTGTGTCCTCTATTCTGTACCATTGGTCTACCAGCCTATTTTGGTGCCAATACCATGCTGTTCTTGTTACTATTGCTCTATAGTATAATTTAAGGTCTGGTATAGTGATGTCACCTGTTTCACTCCTCTTACTAAAGATTGCTTTAGCTATCCTGGGTCTCTTATTTTTCCAGATGAATTTCATGACTGCTTTTTCTATTTCTATGAGGAATGTCATTGGGATTTTGATTGGCATTGCATTAAATCTGTATAGTGCTTTTGGTAGTATGGCCATTTTGACAACATTAGTAATGCCTATGCAAGAACAGGGTAGATCTTTCCATCTTCTAAGGTCTTCCATAATTTCTTTCCTTAGTGTTTTGTAGTTTTCATTATAGAGGTCTTTCACGTCTTTAGTTAAGTTGATTCCCAAGTATTTTATTTTTTTGATGCTATTGTAAACAGGGTAGTTTTCCTCATTTCCCTTTCAGAGGATTTGTCACTGATATATAGAAATGCCTTAGACTTATGGGTGTTGATTTTGTATCCTGCTACTTTGCTGAATTCATTTATGAGTTCTAGATGTTTTCTGGTGGAATTTTTTGGATCTTCTAGGTATAAAATCATATTGTCAGCAAATAATGATAATTTGAGTTCAACTTTACCTATCTGTATCCCTTTAATTTCTTTCGTCTGTCTTATTGCTCTGGCCAGCATTTCAATTACTATGTTAAATAGAATTGGTGAAAGAGGTCATCCCTGTCTTGTTCCAGTTTTTAGAGGGAATGCTTTCAATTTTTCTCCATTTAGAATAATGTTGGCCTGGGGATTAGTATATATAGCTTTTACAATGTTGAGATATGTTCCTGTTATCCCTTGTTTTTCTAGTGTTTTGAACATGAAAGGGTGCTGTATTTTGTCAAATGCTTTTTCTGCATCTATTGAGATAATCATATGGTTCTTATATTTGAGTCTATTGATGTGATGAATTACATTTATTGATTTCCATATGTTGAACCATCCTTGCATCACTGGAATGAACCCCACTTGATTGTGGTGTATTATATTTTTGATATGCTTTTGTATCCATTTTGCCAGAATTTTATTGAGAATTTTTGCATCTATGTTTATTAAAGATATGGGTCTGAAGTTTTCTTTTTTTGATGTGTCTTTGCCTGGTTTGGGGATCAGGGTGATGCTGGCCTCATAGAATGAGTTTGGAAGTGCTCCCTCTTTTTCTATTTCCTGAAATAAATTGAAGAGTACTGGCATCAGTTCTTCTTTAAATGTCTTATAGAACTCGACTGTGTATCCATCTGGTGCCGAGCTTTTCTTGGTTGGTAGGCTTCTGATGGCATCTTCTATTTTGTCACTTGAAATTGGTCTGTTCAAATTGTGTATATCGTCCTGCTTTAATGTGCTAGAAATTTGTCAGTGCCTTCAGTGTTTTTTATTTTGTTGGAGTACAAGTTTTCAAAATAATTTCGAATTATTTCCTGTATTTCCATAGTGTTTGTTGTGATATTTCCTTTTTCATTGCATATGTTAGTAATTTGAGTTTTCTCTCTCCTTCTCTTTGTTAGCCTGGCTAAGGGTCTGTCAATTTTATTTATTTTTTCAAAGAACCAACTTTTTGTTTTGTCAGTTTTTTCAAGTGTTTCTTTTGTTTCAATTTCATTAATTCCAGCTCTGATTTTAACTATTTCCTGTCTTCTACCACTTTTGGTGTTGGATTGCTCTTCTTTTTCTAGAGCTTTGAGATGTAATTTTAAGTCATTTATTTGTTACCTTTTTCTTCTTTTGAGGAATGAACTCAATGCAATGAACTTTCCTCTTAGAACTGCCTTCATAGTGTCCCAGAGATTTCGATATGTTGTGTCTGTGTTCTCATTCACCTCTAAGAATTTTTTGATATCCTCTTTGATGTCATCTGCAACCCATTGTTCATTCAGTAGCATATTATTTAGTCTCCACGTGTTGGAGTAGCTTTTATTTCTTATTTTATCATTGATTTCTAATTTTATTCCATTATGGTCTGATAGAATGCAGGGTAGTATCCCTGATTTTTTTATATTTACTAAGAGTTGTTTTGTGGCATGGTATATGGTCTATTTTAGAGAAGGATCCATGTGCTGCTGAGAATAAAGTGTATTCACTTGTTGAAGGATGAAATATTCTATATAAGTCAGTTAAGTCTAAGTTATTTATTGTATTTTTTGAGTTCTATAGTTTCTTTGTTCAGCTTCTGTTTGGAAGATCTATCCAGTGGTGAAAGGGGTGTGTTAAACCACCCAGAATTACTGTGTTGTGGTCAATTTGACTCTTAAACTTGAGGAGAGTTTGTTTGATGAACATGGATGCTCCATTGTTTGGGGCATATATATTTATAATTGTTAAGTCTTGTTGGTGTATGTTTCCCTTGAGCAGTATGTAGTGTCCTTCTTTATCCCTTTTGATTGACTTTAGCTTGAAGTCTACTTTATTTGAAATGAGGTTGGAAACCCCAGCTTGTTTCCTCAGTCCATGTGAGTGGTAGGATTTCTCCCAACCTTTCACCCTCAGCCTATGGATGTCTTTTCCTATGAGATGAGTCTCTTGGAGGCAGCATATTGTTGGGTCTGTTTTTTTGATCCAATCGCTAGTCTATGTCATTTGATTGGTGAGTTTAGGCCATTAACATTCAGAGTTATTATTGAGATGTGTTTTGATTTCCCAGCCATTTTTGTTTATTTTTGGTATTTAACTTGACATGGTTACTCTTCTGATTGTTTTTTCCTTTAGTGTAATACCTCTCTCTGTTGATTTTCATCATTGTTTTTCTTTTCCTCTTCATGGAATATTTTGCTGAGGATGTTCTGTAGTGCTGGCTACTTGTAAATTCTTTTAACTTTTGTTTATCATGGAAGGTTTTTATTTCATCCTCAAATCTAAAGCTTAATTTTGCTGGATATAAGATTCTTGGTTGGTATCCCTTTTCTTTCAGAGCTTGGAATATGTTGTTTCATGATCTCCTAGCTTTGAGTGTCTGAGTTGAAAAATCTGCTTTGATATGAATTGGCCTCCCCCTATATGTGATCTGATTCCTCTCTTTTGCAGCCTTTAAAATTCTATCCTTGTTCTGTATGCTAGGCATTTTCATTATAATGTGTATTGGTGTAGATCTGTTGTAATTTTGTACATTTGGTGTCCTATAAGCCTCTTGTATTTGGTTTTCCAATTCATTCTTCAAGCTTGTGAAATTTTCTGATATTATCTCATTGAAGAGGTTGTGTATTCCTTTGGTTTGAAACTCTGTGCCTTCCTCTATCCCATTTACTCTTAGATTTGGTCTTTTGATGCTGTCCCATACTTCTTGGATGTTCTGTTCATGTGTGGTCAACTTTATTTTCAAGATTATATACTTTGTCTTCATTGTCTGAAATTCTTTCTTCCACTTGATGTAGTTTGTTGGTGATGCCTTCAATTGTGTTTTTTATTTGGTTGTTTCCTTCATTTCAAGGATTTCTGACTGGTTTTTATTTTCAGACTTTCTATCTCTCTTTCGAAGTAATCTTTTGCTACCTGTATTTGCTCTCTTATATGTTTGTTGTGGTGGTCAATTTTTGCCTGTATTTGCTCATTTAGGTCATCCTTTGATGCACAGATCATTTTAATTACGAACTTTCTGAACTCCTTCTCTGACATTTCATCAACTTTGCTGAGCATGGGCTCTATTATTGTGGAATCCTGGTTTGTTTGGGGTACTTTCCTCCCTTGTTTTTTCATGTTGTCTATTTGCCTTCCTTTCTTTGCAGTGTAGATCTAAGATATTACAGTTTCTTCCCTATATTCTTATAATATCCTTGCAGGTTCTCTGTGCCTCCTCTTAGTGTTGGGCTATCAGAACCTGCTGTTGTCCCTCAAAGTATGCTACCTGGTGCTGGGTCCACACAGGTTGGTGTGGGTCAAACTGGTTGAGTCTGGGCTCCTGCAGTGGTCTGCTGGTTGGAAGAGCAGTCCTCTGAGCGGAGGTCAGTGAAGCTGTCCTAGACTCGCCTGAGCTCTGCAGGTGTGGGCTGGGCTGACCTGGGCCCGCCTTTGCTTGGGCAGAGGTTGGGGAAACTTCTCTGAGCCTGGCCACACTCGAGGGAATGTCAGCGGGATTGAACTGAGGTTGGCTGCCCTGGGGTGAAGGTCAGCAGGACTGACCTGGGCCTGGCGGCACTCCAATGTAGTCCCTGGGACTGTCCTCAGCCTGCTTAAACTCAAGCAGAGTTGGTGGGTGTGACCTTACTGTCTCCTGCTCTGGGTAGAGGTCGGCGGGACTGGCTGGAGCCTGGGTCTGTTGGTACTCTAATGTAGGACCTCGAGACTGTCCTGGGCCCACCTGAACTCAAAGCAGAGTTGTCCGGTCTGTCCTTGCTGGCTCCTGCTCTGGGGCAGAGGTCAGCGGGACTCAAATTTACTCAATTTTTGATGTGCCTGATTGCCTTAGAGATGGAGACCTGATGATGTGTGCAGGAGCCCTGATTGGGGAGATGGCTGAGATTGCAGTTGGCTGCGGACCATGGAGATGTTTGGGCATTGCCGCCTTCTGTGGTCTCGCGGGACTTGGCCCGGGATCTCGCGAGACTTGACCGGGACTTGGCGGATCGGGTCGGCGCCATTGGTTGTTGGTTGGTTGGTTGGACGAGTGTGGTTTTGGTGTGCGGGAGTTGTTGTTGGAGCCAGAGAGAGAAGCTACCAGAATAAAGAGCCTGTTCGTTTCCAGTCTGCCTCTGAACTTATTCCCGCGGCTTCGTTGCTCCAAGCGGCAATCGCTTCAGGCAGCAACAGATGTGAACTGCTGAACATGAAAGCATGGATGGACTTCAATAGGGAGCATTAGCTACTGTTTTATTATTATATACAAAAAGTTCTATTTTGTAATTGTTCAATGAAGACAGAGCTTTGAAATTCTAGCAATGTCAATAATTTCTAATCCTAATATTTTACTCCTACCATTCACATGGACAAAAGTGATAATTTCTTTATTTTAATGCTGAACAGGTTTTAACAGGCTTAGAGTTAGCTGTCAATGAGGTCTATTTCAAAAGATAGTACTATTCCAATCAAAATCCCAATGACATTTCTCATAGAAATAGAAAAAGCTGTCATGAAATTCATCTGGAAAAATAAGAGACCCAGGATAGCTAAAGCAATCTTTAGCAAGAGGAGTGAAACAGGTGACATCACTATACCAGACCTTAAATTATACTACAGAGCAATAGTAACAAAAACAGCATGGTATTGGCACCAAAATAGGCCAGTAGATCAATGGTACAGAATAGAGGACACAGAGACTAACACATATAATTTCAGTTATCTTATATAAGACAAAGGTGCCAAAAATGTACATTGGAGAAAAGATAGCCTCTTCAACAAATGGTGCTGGGAAAACTGGAAATCCATATGCAATAAAATAAAATTAAACCTCTATCTCTCACCATGCACAAAATTCAATTCAAAGTGGATCAAGGATCTAGGAATTAGACCAGAAACACTACACCTAATAGAAGAAAAAGTAAGCTCTAATCTCCAACATGTTGGATTAGGCCCCAAGTTCCTTAATAAGAATCCTGTAGCACAAGAATTAATAAGAAGAATCAATAAATGGGATAGACTCAAATTACAAAGCTTCTCAGCAAAAGAAACAATCAGTGAGGTGAACAGAGAGCCTACTAATTGGGAACAAATTTTTACCACATGCACGTCAGATAGAGCACTAATCTCTTGAATATATAAAGAACTCAAAAATCTTAGCACCAAGAAAACAAATAACCCAATCAATAAATGGGCCAAGGAACTGAACAGACACTTCTCAGAAGAAGATATATAATCAATCAACAAATACATGAAAAAATGTTCAACCTCTCTAGCAATTAGAGAAATGCAAATCAAAACCACTCTAAGATTTCATCTTACACCTGTCAGAATGGCAGCTATTAAGAACACAAACAACAATAAATGTTGGAGAGGATGTGGAGAAAAAGGCACACTCATTCATTGTTGGTGGGACTGCAAAATGGTGCAGCCAATATGGAAAGCAGTATGGAGATACCTTGGAAAACTTGGAATGGAACCACCTTATGACCCAGCTATCACTCCTTGGTCTTTACCCAAAAGACCTGAAAACAGCATACTACAAGGACACAGCCACATCAATGTTTACAGCAGCACAATTAACAATAGCTAAACTGTGGAACCAACCTAGATGCCCTTTAGTAGATGAATGGATAAAGAAAATGTGGTATACACACACAATGGAATATTACTCAGCAATAAGAGAGAATAAAATCATGGCATTTGCAGGTAAATGGATGGTGTTAGAGACTATAATGCTAAGTGAAGTTAGCCAATCCCAAAAAGCCAAATGCCAAATGTTTTCTCTGATATAAGGAGGCCAATTCACAGTGGGGTTGGGATGGGGAGCATAGGAGGATTAGAGGAACACTAGAATGGCCAATGGGGAGGGAGGGGAAGGGAGGGGGCAAAAGGGTGACAAAAAAAAAAAAAAAAAGATGGTAGAATGAGATGGATATCATTACCCTAAGTGCATGTGTGAAGTCATGAATGGTGTGAATATACTTTGCATACAACCAGAGATTTGTAAAAAAAGTGCTCTATATGTGTAATATGAAATGTAATGCATCCTGCTGTCATTTATAACATCATAGAATAAAAAAAAAAATAAATTTTTTAAAAAAGATAGTACTATTTTAAAATTGGTTTAAAACCTTACAACATTCATTACTGAGAAAAAAAAAATCATATTACTAATTATGAAAGCAGTGTTCTTTCCAAAATAAAAATACTGACTTTGCTTCCTAATGAAAAACATTGAACACAAAGGCAGAGATACACAATGAGATACACATATGCAAAAAAAGATATGGCACCAATATAAAATAGCTTGTTTTGGAAGTCCTTGCTAAACTTATTGTTCCTGAGAATTCTCTGTGACAACTGAGCATTTCAACTGAGAAGGTCAGGGGCATGGTGGTATGGGGAAATAAGCTGTTTCCTGTTGCAAAACTGATAACTTACAAGCACCTGCGATGTAGGAATATTGGTTTCTCCTCTAGTCCTAGGATAAAGGAAGAGGGGAAGAAAACACTACCTGATAGAAAAGAGAGTAAGAATAAGTGAATGGCAAAAATATATAAATAAAATTTACATTGAATATTTCTGATTTGGACAGATATACACATAATGTAAAATACCTAGAAATATTTTTGGAAGTTATTAAAAATTCTAACATGGATCTAACATGGCCAATAATATACCAATGATAAGAGCTTGTCACAATGATAAGGGCTTGTCATATTCCAAGTTTCATGAGTAATTTAAAATCTTCATATCTGAAATCTAAAAAACCAGAATACTATGATTTCATTTATTCACTAAAAGTTTATGTATGTGTGTTCTTTGAACATATGTGTACATATGTTCTTTGGTATATTCCCATATATATGTATATTCTTGAACACATGTGAATATAAGTGTGCATTTCTGTCACTATGTGTATATGTGGATATACAAAGTGTGTATACAACAATTTCTAGAAGGATAATATTCTAAACTATTAAGAGGACTCCCTGAGCTGTTTTTTTAATAATATAACAAGTGTCCATAAATCACCCCCCAGGTGAAATAAAAGCTAGAATTGTAGTCGCCGGAAAGGGATTGCAGCCTGGAACGGCAGCGCCGCGGGAAGGAGTCCGGAGACAGGATGGAGACGAAAAAATTCTTTAATCTTTCTGTCTCTGTCTCTTGTAATTTCTAACACTACATACACACTCTCACAAGAAACCAAGGCACCTACTCTTACAAGAAACTACAATATATCTATACAATAGCGATAACCCTGTCCTTTCTCTCTCTGGTCTCATCCCATGCGCCCGAGCAGGAATGGCGCTCGCTCGATCTGCTGAGTCACTGCTCAAATCTCTCGAGATCCTGGGCCAAGTCCCATGAGACTACGGAAGGCGACAATGCCCAAAAATGTCTATGGCCCGTAGTCAACTGCAATCTTAGCTATCTCCCCAAACAGGGCTCCTGCATAGGTAATAACTACATCTATCTGTGGTTCAGGTCCCCACCCCTACTCTTGCCACCTGGGATAATCATCCTCCTCAATCTCATATTTAGTCACCCTTCCCCTAGTGTACATATGCAAGAACGTCTCTTGAATATACACCTGCATCTTTCAATAGCCACTGGTAACATGTGGCTATTGAGCATTTAACATTTGACAGAAAAACTAAATTTTTTATTTAATTTAATTTAGTTTACATATGATTAAAAAACTTGAAGTGGTACAAAATATGTTTGTTAACATAACTCCATTGTTTTGCTTCACTTACATTTCACTTTAACAACTCCATCCCACAGGATGCTATTGTTGAATTACATCATGTGCATGTCTTCCCTAGTACTACACATACACAAATCACCCATCTAGTAGTTTGTGTCAATAGACTGATTCACTTCAAATGACTCTTTCCTTTGTATCCAGGTAACATTGTAATGTGTTGGTTCAGTATTTCCAGACAGTATGAGTTATGAAGATCCCCTTCTGTGCTGTAATTAGTAATTAAATTGATAAATGTGTAATTGCTTTAATTATTACATAATTAAATATTTTAATTAAAAATAAAGAGACACATTTTAAAAAGAGGTGTAATTGAGAAAAGATGCAGAAACTAATACTGGGACAATAAAGGAAAAAGGGCCTGGAATAAGATATGTTCACAATATTTTGAAGAAGTTATAATTTGTTAGAGCAAAATGAGCAAACGTTGTTTATTGTGTACAATAAATGGTAAGGATATGAAATGAATATTATTAGGAGACATTTTCATCAAAAGGAGTTAATTTGATAAGTTTCTTCTCAAAAAGCATTAAAAAAGAATTAATGAAAGTAATCATCTGAAATAAACATTAAACATCTAAGAAAACACTTCAAAGAGATCTAAAACAATATATGAGTTTATAACTTTGTTTAGTATAAATGGCTTGGATTCTTGTTTAAAAAAAAAAACAACAACACATTTTTTTCCCCTAACTGACATCTGGTTATTTTGGTTTTGTTAAAATATTATGAGAAAAGCCTAAAAAGGTACTTTAGAAAAAGTGAAAGTTTTTCCAAACAAACCATCAAATCATTGTCAAAAGAATACAAGGTCTTCTAGTGACACAACCCAAGACAACTGATTAAAACTTTAAAAATCACAAGTACTTTTCTTTAGCTTTAGATGAAACTATAATATAAAAGATGCTGCCCAGTTAATACTTGGAGCATGTTTCACCTCAAAAGACTTCTAACCTTATGAAGAAATGGCAATTTACAACCTGAAAAAAACCGACTCATGATTTAGGTATTTTTAATCATTTGCTTCTGCCACAAGAATTTCAGCTAAATATGAAAAAAGTAAACTTTAAGGCAATGGATGGTGCTTCATGTTAGGTTAAAAAAAAAAAAAAAAAAAAAAACCTGGGTTTACTGTAATTGTAAAACAAGAGATCAATGTTTACTTTACTGTTTCATTCCACTGTATAATATCTATGTTCAATTTCCTGAAGTGAACTCTTAAATAGTGTTGTAGATACCATTATTAAATTGTTCAGCATATATTTGCCAATAGTATGACTCAATACCAGTAATGAAACTGTTAAAAGAAGATAATGAATTTGACAATCTGTATTATTTGCCAGGGCTTAATAGTTAAGTTCTGGAAGAGTTTTAAAACTATTTGTAGTACTGGTAAAACAAATCAAAGATCTGATTAAAATAAAAAGAATGCTGTCTAAATATTCAAGAATTAAAGACAAAAATGAAAGAGTAATTTGTTTCTTTGTTGATATCACACTGCATACAAATGAGCTAAATTTGAAGATACAAGAAGAGGAAAAAATGATTTTTGACATAACTAAATAAGTACAAAATTTTATGTTGAAATTGCAACTTTTCAGAGTATAATAAATTAATGACTTTAAACATTATTCTAACATGAATAAACTTAAAGAAAAATATTGAACAATGTTTTATTGACACTGATAAACTTATAGTTGCTTATCAACTCATATGTACCTCTGAATTCAATGATAATAATATTAAGCTGACATGTGCATTAATAAACTTATTTAACTTGGACAGATGTAGTTTTGAGACCAATACACTTGTGCTTCAAATTTAAATAAAGATAAATCAGTTGTGTCAATGTGGATGCAAATATGACAAGAAAATTATAGTTTGGTACTTGGTTTAGTTATTATAAAACTTTTAAGTATATTTAGAAAATTAGTTGGGGATGTGATTCTTCTTTTTCAACTGTAAATTTTATGAAATCTAAATGAAGATCAAGTATTGTCAAGTATGTCCAAAGAAAAATTTAGGTCCAACTGGAGGTATACTATAAATCTACCAATCAATGTATTTGGAAAATGTAGGATAAGGGGGGATTCAAAATGGACGAGTAGAGAAAGGCTGCATACCAAGTTGTTCACTGACTCGCTGCTCCTCAGTGAGGTGGGTGAAATGGATTTCACTAAAATTCAATATTGGACAGTCAGAGTATCTTTGAGACTAAGAAATTTGGGTATGTTAAGTTCACCACAGAGGTAGGGAGATCACAGAAAGAAACAGATTTGGTGTGGAAAAACCTGAGACCAGAAAAGAGGCCTGAACTTAGCAGATCCAGAGGCTGCACAGTGTGTGGGTGCCTGGAATGTGCTCTGTTTCCCAAGTGGCTGTGGAGAGCTGAGGCAGGAGCGGTCTTGAGGTGACCATGCTGCAGCTGCTGCTATGGGAGCCAGGAGATCATAGCAAACACTGCCATACTGTCCCAGTAAGTGCCTACTTGTGGCCTAGTGTGCACCTAGCAGAAAGTAAGTTCATCAGGCACAGAGAATATTTATTCAGGGGATTTGAGTCAGAAAAGCAAAGGAAAGCCTAAATCCTTTCTCCTTTGAGTCTGGTAAGTCAAGTGACCAGATGAAGCTGGTAGGGAATCTGATCAGGCAGGTGTGAATACACTCAGGGATTAGGCCTGGGAAGGCTGTGTACCTCAGCAGCAGTGTGTGGAGGGCTGGCTCCCCTGCCCCATGAGTAGAATTCTTGGGAGTCTCCTGAGATCCTGACCCCCAAGAGAGATTGGCAACTGCCAGGTCCAGGGATGTGTTGATCTAATCTCTTCAGACAGACACCAACAAACAAAGCCTCTGAGGCCTGATTAGATCTAAGCCACAGAAGCCATTCTCCTTTTTGATGTCTTCTGCAACCCACTGTTCATTCACTAGCATATTATTTAGTCTCCAGGTGTTAAAGTAGGCTTTGTTTCTTATTTTATCATTGATTTCTAGTTTCATTCCATTATGATCTGATAGGATGCAGGGTAGTATCTCTACTTTTTTATATTTGCTTAGAGTTGCTTTATGGCATAATATATGCTCTATTTTAGAGAATGATCCATGTGCTTCTGAGAAGAAAGTGTACTGACTCGTTGATGGATAATATACTCTCTATATATCAGTTAAATCCAAGCTATTGATTGTATTATTGAGTTCTACAGCTTCTTTGTTTAGCTTTTGTTTGGAAGATCTATCCAGTGGTGAAAGTGGTGTGTTAAAGTCACCTAGAATTATTGTGTTGTGGTCTATTTGGCTCTTGAACTTGAGAAGTGTTTGATGAACGTGGATGCTTTGTTGTTTGGTGCATATATATTTATGACAGTTATTTCTTGTTGATGTGTGATTCCCTTAAGTAGTATGAAAATGTCCATCCTTATCTCTTTTGATTACCTTTGGCTTGAAGTCTACTTTGTTTGATATGAGGATGGAAACTCCTGCTTGCTTACGTAGTCCATGTGAGTGATATATTTTCTCCCATCCTTTCACCTTCAGTCTGTGGGCATTTTTTCCTATGAGATGTGTCTCTTGAAGGCAGCATATTTTGGGGTCTTTTTTAATCCAATCTATCAGCCTATGTCTTTTAATTGGTGAGTTTAAGCCGTTAATGTTCAGGGGTTATTATTGAGATATGATTTGTATTATCAGTCATTTTAAATTTCATTTATTTCTATTTTATTTTTGGTATTTAATTGACTTGATTTCTCCTATGGTTAGTTTTCCTTTATTGTTGTTCTTCCCTTTGAAGGTTTTCATTGTTGCTTTTCAATTCCTCCTCGTGGAATATTTTGCCAAGGATGGTCTGTAGTGCCAGCTTTCTTGTTGTAAATTCTTTTAGCTTTTGTTTATCATGGAAGGTTTTTTATTTTATCATCAAATCTAAAGCTTAATTTTGCTGGATATAAGATTCTTGGTTAGCATCCCTTATCTTTTAGAGCCTGGTATATGTTGTTCCAGGCTCTCCTTGCTTTGAGGGTCTGGGTTGAAAAATTTGCTGTGATGCGAATTGGTTTTCCTCTATAGGTTATCTGGCCTTTAAAATTCTATCCTTATTTTGTATGCTAGGCATTTTCATTATAATGTGCCTTGGTGTAGATCTGTTGTAATTTTGTACATTTGGCGTCCTATAGGCTTCTTGTGTTTGGTTGTCAAATTCGTTCAAATGTAGATTCAAAAATTCTTAGAGGTAAATGAGAACACCGATACAACATATCAAAATCTCTGGGACACTATGAAGGCAGTACTAAGAGGAAAATTTATCACATGGAGTTCATTCCTTCAAAGAAGAAAAGGTCAACAAATAAATTAACATTACACCTCAAAGCCCTAGAAAAAGAAGAACAAATTAACCCCCAAAGCAGTAAAAGACAGGAAACAATTAAAATCAGAGGCAAAATCAATGAAATTGAAAAAAAAAAACACAATTGAAAAAATCAACAGAACCAAAAGTTGGTTCTTTGAAAAAATAAATAAAATTGATAAACCATTAGCTATGCTAACTAAGAAAAGGAGAGAAAAAAAACTCAAAATTACCAATATATGTGATGAAAAAGGAAACATCATGACGGACACTACAGAAATACAGAAGATAATTAGAAATTATTTTGAAAATCTCCAACAAAATAGAAAATAATGAAGACATCGACAAATTTCTAGAAATATACGATATGCCCAAATTAAATCAGGATGACCTACACAATTTAAATAGACCAATTTCAAGCAAAGAAATAGAGGATGCCATCAAAAACCTACCAACCAAGAAAAGCCCACGTCCAGATGGATACACAACAGAGTTCTACGAGACCTTTAAAGAAGAACTAACGACAATACTTCTCAAACTATTCCATGAAATAGAAAAAGAGGGAGCCCTTCCAGACTCATTCTATGAGGCCAATATCACCCTGATTCCAAAACCAGGCAGAGATAAATCAAAGAAAGAAAGCTTCAGGCCAATATCACTAATGAATATAGATGCAAAAATCCTCAATGAAATTCTGGCAAATTGAATACAAAAATACATCAAAAAAAATAGTACATCACGATCAAGTGGGGTTCATTCCAGGGATGCAAGGTTGGTTCAACATAAGGAAATCAATAAATGTAATTCACCACATCAATAGACTCAAAGATAAAAATCATATGATCATCTATCTCAATTGACGCAGAGAAAGCATTTGACAAGATACAGCACCCCTTTGTGTTCAAAATGCTAGAAAAAATAGGGATAACAGGAATATACCTCAACATCGTAAAGGCCATCTATGCTAAGCCCCAGGCCAACATCATCCTAAATGGAGAAAAGTTGAAATCATTCCCTCTAAAAACTGGAACAAGACAGGAAAGTCCTCTTTTGCCACTATTATTTAACATAGTTCTTGAAACCCTAGCCAATGCAATTAGACAGACGAAAGAAATAAAAGGGATACGGATAGGAAAAGAAGAACTCAAATTATCACTATTTGCAGACAATATAATTCTATACATAGAAGATCCAAAAATTTCCACCAGAAATCTTCTAGATCTAATAAACAAATTCAGCAAAGTGGCTGGATATAAAATCAATACCCATAAATCTAAGGGTATTGCTCTGTACATCAGCAACAAACTAGGAATTCCACCCCATTTACTAGAATGTCAAAAATAAAATAAAATAAAATACTTGGGAATCAACCTAACAAAAGAAGTGAAAGACCTCTACAATGAAACCTACAGCACACTAAAAGAAAGAAATTAAAGAAGATCTTAGAAGATGGAAAGATTTACCTTGTTCATGGATAGGTAGAACTAATATTGTCAAAATGACTATTCTACCAAAAGCACTATACAATTTCAATGCAATCCCAATCAAAATCCCAATGTCATTCCTCATAGATATAAAAAAAGAAACCATGAAATTCATCTGGAAAAATAAGAGACCCAGAATATCCAAAGCAATTCTCAGCAAGAAGAGTGAAGCTGGTGGCATTACTATTCAAGACCTTAAATTGTATTACAAAGTAATAGTAACTAAAACAGCATGGTATTGGCACCAAAATAGACCAGTAGACCAGTGGGACAGAATAGAAGACACAGAGACTAACCCACACATCTATAGTTATATTAGACAAAGGTGCCAAAAACATACATTGGAGAAAAGAAAGCCTCTTCAACAAATGGTGTTGGGAAAACTGGAATCCTTATGTAATAAAATAAAATTAAACCTCTATCTCTCTCCATGCACAAAATTCAACTCAAAGTGGATCAAGGACCTAGGAATTAAACCAGAGACCTTGTACCTAATAGAGGAAAAAGTAGGCCCAAATCTCCAACATGTTGGATTAGGCCCCAACTTCCTAAATAAGACCCCTAGAGCACAAGAACTAAAAACCAAACATTAATAAATAGGATGGATTCAAAATAAAAGGCTTCTTCTCAGCAAAAGAAACAATCAGTGAGGTGAACGAGAACCTACAGAATGGGAGCAAATCTTTACCACATGCATTATCAGGCAGAACATTAACTTCAAGGATATATAAAGCTCTCAAAAACCTTTACGCCAAAAAAAAACAACAACAACAAAAAAAAAAAAAAAAAAAAAAAAAAAAAAACCCAATCAATAAATGGGTGTCGTGAAGTTCTAACGGGTTGGAGTCTTTAACCTCCCTGTACCCGGGATGGACCTCTTTTGTCCAGCAAAAGAGGCCAGAGAGGCCTTCCCCAACGAAGAGGCTAGATTGGGAAAGCGAAGGCCGCCAATATTCCCTCCACCTGCCTTTTGAAGGCTCAGGAACGTACCGGGGAGTCCAGTAGGTGGGTGCAGGAGCTCATTTATTGAAGGGATGCATAATGCTTTATAGTGGGCCATAGCCAATCAGTGACCAGCAAGGCGGTTCTGGTTCTCACAGCCACGCCCCCTGCTTAGCCTAGGTCAGGTAACAGGGTGTGGTAATGTGGCAAGCAGCCAGAAAGATCCCCTAGGCAGACAATGTAAGGTCCCAACAAATGGGCTAAGGAACTGAACAGACACTTCTCAGAAGAGGATATACAATCAATCAACAAATATATGGAAAAAATGTTCAGCATCTCTAGCAATTAGAGAAATGCAAATCAAAACTACTCTAAGATTTCATCTTACTCCAGTCAGAATGGCAGCTATCAAAAACACAAACAACAATAAATGCTGGTGAGGATGTGGGGGAAAGGGCACACTCTTACATTGCTGGTGGGGCTGAAAATTGGTGCAGCCAATTTGGAAAGCAGTATGGAGATTCCTAGGAAAACTGGGAATGGAACCACCATTTGACCCAGCTATCCCACTCCTCAGTCTATACCCAAAGGACTTAAAAATAGCATACTACAGGGACACAACCACATCAATGTTTATAGCAGCACAATTCACAATAGCTAGATTGTGGAAACAACCCCGATGCCCATCAATAGATAAATGGATAGGGAAACTTTGGTATATATACACAATGGTACACTACTCAGCACTAAAAGAAAATAAAATCATGGCATTTGCAGGTAAATGGATGGAGTTGGAGAAAATAATGCTAAGTTAAGTCAGCCAATCCCAGAAAAACCAAAGGTCGATTAATTCCTTTGCTATGATGATACTGAATTATAGTGGCAAGGGAGGGGGGATGAGAGGAATGAAGAAATGTTAAATAGAAAAAAGGGGGAGGGGAGGGATAGGGGCAAGGGGATAGAAACAATGGCAGAAGGAGTTTGACATCAATATACTAAGTGCATGTATAAAAACTCAAATGGTATGAAAATACTTTGTGTAAAACCAATGACTTGGAAAACTGTACTCTTTATATGTAATATGAAAGGAATTGCACTCTAAAAGCATGTATAACAAATTAAATTAAATTTAAAAAATTTAAAAAAAAAAACAAGTTCCAAGCCAGCCTCAGCAACTTAGTGAGTCCCTAAGCAACTTAGTGAGACCCTGTCTCAATATAAAAATAAAAACAGGATGGGGATGTGCCTTGATGATTAAGCTCCTCTGGATTCAATCCCTGGTACAAAACAAAACCAAAAACAAACAAAAAAGTCATAGTCCTTCCAGGCCATGGCACAGGCCTGTAATGCCAGTGGCTCCAGAGGAGAGTTCAAAGCCAGCCTCAGCAATGGCAAGGCACTATGCAACTCAATGAGACCCTGCCTCTAAATAAAATAGAAAGTAGAGCTGGGGATGTGGCTCAGCGGTCAAGTGCCCCTGAGTTCAAACTCTGGTGCCCATCCTCAAAAAAAAGCCATAGCCCTAAACACTAAAACCTAAAACTATAAAAACTTATATAAGAAAATGGCAGAAATCTTTTGAGACTTTGTTTAGGCAAAGATTTCTTAAATATGACATGAAAAACATAATCCATAAAAGGAAAAATTGATAGATAGGACTTTGTCAGAACTAAAAAAAAAAAAAAAAAATGCATTTTCAAGAACATTGTAGAGAGAATGAAAAGACAAGCCACATGCTGGGAGAAAATATTTTCAAATCTTACATATGATAAAGGACTTGTATTAGCAACATATATAAATACTTCTATGCAACAAAGATGAAAAAAATAACCCAATAAAAGAGGGAAAATATTTGAATAATACTACACCTAAGAAGATACACAAAAGTCAAATAAGCACATGAAAACATGCTCCACATCATTAGACACTAGGGAAATAAAAGTTAAACCTACAACAAATACAATGTCTAATATGAAAAAGATTGGTCATACCAAGATCACAAGGATATGGGACAACTTATGTACTCACAGTCTATTGCAGAAATGTGTATGGGACAACCAGTTTGAAAAATAATCTGTCAGTTTGTTAAAAGATTAAATACACATCTACCACAACCCACCCAATACCATTCCTCTTCCATGGAAGAGAAATAAAAGGATATGTCCACAGAATAGACTTGTACTTGAAAGATCAAAGCAGCTTAATTTGTAATATCTAAAAAAGTGAAAACTACTCAAATGTCTATCATCATGTAGATGGACAGTTAATAATCTGTTTTATATCCATACAATGAAATATTATTAACAAAAAATAGTGAACTAAGTAATAACATGTATAAATCACAAATTAATTATGCCCAGTGAGACACCAGACCATATATACATATATACAAAATTCTAGAAAAATCAAACTAATTTATAGTGACAGCCTATCAATGGTAGCCTGGGGATGCAAGGGCAGAAAAGAGAAGGTGAGATTATAAAGAGTTATAAGGTAACTGGGGATAAAGGATACATTCATTATCATAACTGAGGCAGTGGTTTCACAGGTATATACAAATATCAAAACTTACAAATTATATATATATATATATATATATGTACATATATATATATATTGTGTGTGTGTGTGTGTGTGTGTGTGTGTGTGTGTGTGGTTACCGGGGATTGAACTCAGGGGCACTCAACCACTGGGCCACATCCCCAGCCCTTTTTTCGTGTTTTTATTAGAGACAGGGTCTCCCTGAGTTGCTAAGTGCCTCGTCATTGCTGAGGCTGGCTTTGAACTCGCGATCCTCCTGCCTCAGCCTCCCAAAGTGCTGGGATTACAGGCGTGCGCCACCGCGCCTGGCACAAATTTTATATTTTAAGCACATGTAATTTGTTACATTTCAAAAATGTTATTACCTTAAACTTATTAAAATTAGGCAAAATTTAAAGCTCAGTATATCAGTTAACACTAGTCCCCTTTCAAGTTCTTAACTGCAATATATAGCCAGTGGCTACCATTTTGGGCACCACAAGTACAGAATATTTCCATGACTGCTACAAGTACCACTGGACAGCACTCATCTACCTCATAAAGAAGCATCCAGCATCCATTTCTTTCATTCCTCCTCCATTTCTCTATGTTCAACTTTAAGAATGGGAGTAAGCATGGCAGTGTGACACTAATATATAAATTACATGAGAATTTTTAGAAGCAGATTTTATTAAGTTAATTTTAATGTAATTTTGCTGTGAAGCAAAATATAGTTTCTATTCATAAACATAGAATACTGCCTCCTAATTTAGATATCACAGTTTCTGTGGATTACATTTAATTAGTTTCTTCCAACACTCAAATTGACAACAATTTTAAGCCAAATGACATGGAAAGAAATGAAATGATAACACTGTCTTGGAATTTACTTTCTCCTTGTAATCAAGCTTCAATACAACTCTTAAAAAAAACGAATATACATTTTTAATATACTCACTTATCTCTTGTGAATTAGCTTTGTCCTGATTTAGAATATAATTCTATAAAATACAACTGAATTTTCTTATTAAAAATATCAAGCATGTAACCCTTACACAATAAATATAATCAGAAGTTTCAAATGTGGGAACAGATATTTAAAATAGAACACCATGGTAGGCACTGAGATATTTCACATTCAAGGAACAGTTTAAAAAATCAGGGCAGAGAAGTTGTTAAACTTAGTAGTCTGACTGAAGCTTTTCTTTTCTTTCACTATAGCTCTCAGTTTTGAGAGTTGGAAATTATTTTACTTAAAAATATAAATAAATAAATAATAAAGGAAGAAGCAGAGAAAAAAAAAGCAAATTCAAACTCTATTTTCTGCCCTTACATTAGTAGAGTATGGACTTGGAAGGCAGAGTCTGTGTTTACTTTGTTTTTGTTTCTAGGGAATACAGGGCTTAAATCCTCAATCTTCCTGGTTCCACAGCCTGTGCCCCTTTTGATATCTGAGTCATCCCTGTCTTGGAAATGCAATACGGAAAAAGGCAACTGAAGTTGGGTAGGAGACCAGAGGCTGGTGGCCAGTGTAGAAAAACCAAGACAAGCCCACAAATGTGTACTGTAGTAGATAAGCAAGACCTATAAAAACAGAAACCAAGTCCCTCTGTTGTTTGCAGAAGCAGAACTCAGAAGCCAGCTTCACTTACTTTTTTACACCGACAGAGCCATTTTCCTTGTTTTCCATGTCAACAGATAGCATGGGAAGGCTGCAGGGTTCCTTTACTTCAGCAACTAATCAATAAGGGAGAAAAGCTTGTGTTTAATTCTGAGAAGGTGAGAGAAGAATATATATTCTGAATCAGACATAATGGTTCCTTTTTACAGCTTCACACCAGTTCACATATGTTTGTTTAGATCTCTAGTTCCCTGAGCGATTGGATAGATGTGATTAAACCTAAAGAACTGGAGGAGACAGATGAATTGGGGTGCTTTCATCTGTACTGGCACTCCCAGCCTTGACAATAAGCATTTGCAAATGAAATTGAATCCTCGTTCAAAACAAGTGCTGTGTGACCTAGCACAGCTTCTTCTGAGTGCCAAGCTCTCACTTAAGATATTGCAACTCATAAATGAGTCGAAGTGGGAAAAAAAAAAAAAAAAAATCCCCCTTCCTTTTCCTGCCCCCTCCCACGATAGACTGTGATTCCTTTTATTGCTTTTTTTTTTTTTTTTTTTTTTTTTTTTTTTTTTTTTTTTGTCCACTCCCTCTGCTCCCAGATTTTTTTCATTGTAATGCAGGAGCGCACTTACAGCTTTTGTCAGCAAGTATCCCCCTACCTCACATATTCTCAACGAAAGCCTCAAAAACCAGTCTGGGAGATGACCATGCTGTGGTAAAGCAGGAAGCTCACAAAAAAATGCCAGATCGTCCTTAGTACAGAAAGGTGGTGCTGGTGTGTGTGTGTGTGTGTGTGTGTGTGTGTAAGAGAGGGTAGGCAGCTCATTACATTCATATAAAATCATCAAAACACTTAAGAAGATATAGTAGCATCTATCACTCTTTTTGTTTGTAGGATGAGGACTGTGCAAAAATTAAAAACCCTCCACAATTAAATAGGCAGTTAACAAGACGAAAAAGCTATGAACAAAACTGCTTCAAGAAAAGAAAAAAATTGAAAAAAGAAAAAAGAAAACAAAAACCCAGAAACAAAATAAAACAAACAAACAAACAAAAAAACTAGTCCCGAAACGTGTTTGTTCTCATTCAGCTGAAGCCATAAATTAAATACATTTCCTTTCAAATCACTTTATACTTCGGCACTCCTTCTCCAGGGATTACTCTGACATGGCAAGTGCATCATTTAGTATATTCACAAGATTTTATCACTGTTAGAGAAGTAGATGATTAACAAATAACACGGTAAGTGTGGGATAATCTTCACTCCTGAAACACACACACATACACACAAACTTCCAGGTGTTAAACCACTTAGATCACTGCCAAGAAAACCAACATTTAATATACATATAGATATCAGCATACATCCACACACCGTTACAGAGTAGGCAGGAAGCTAGTGCTGCTGCTCCATGCTAAAAGAATGATTTCACTTCAGTTGGAAACTGTTACACATTCACCATTTTCTAAGCGTCTCAGAAACAAAACAAAACAAAACACTCACAATGATACTCTGCAACATCACACTACATTGTCTTATTACTATTATTTTCTTTCTTTTTTTTTTTGTGGAAGAGTAAAAAGAAAACCTACCTAGAAGCAACTAAAACATATCATTTTTTTATAGGCTTATTAGAACAGCCAAAGAAACCCCAATGTTTTCTTTCACAAAGTAGGCTGGCAAAGGAATTCAATAAGGAGGTACAATTTGACACAGTGAAATAAAACCAGGCTGGCTCTCAGCCAACATGACGTTAGGAATCACACACAAGCTGCACCAACTGCCTTCTGGTTCATGGCTGACTTTTTAAAGCTACAGTGTGCCTGTTCACTTTGGCTAACTACCTTCAGCACAATTAGTGGAAGTGAATGAATCATGGGTCCAAAACCGGCAGAATTTTCCCTGCACCTGTCTTGTACTAAGAAAAATAAGCTGTCTTAATAGCCTCTTCATTTTCTCCCACCCCCTTCACTGTTGCTAAATGTCTTTACTGTTGTTCTGCGATTGAATGCCATGTTTCAAACTATTTCTTTTTTCTCCCCTCTGGGAAAAATAAGATCGGAGCCCAGGGCTTACAGGCTCTACTCAGTGAACAATCAGAAGCCATAGTCCTGCCTTACTCATTTTTCCGAATACAGAAATGTGGACAAAGTTCCTAGAGCTGGCTTTTAAGTAATCTCTTTGTGAGAATGAGGAACATATTCCCCAGCAGCAAATCCCTTTCCTTCATTATGCAGGAAGTAGCATGTTTCAGAGAGGATGCAAAATAGATGACCAGATCTCCTGAAAACACCCACATTCTTTTATTTTGGCATTCATCCTATCCAATGAAACCAACAAAAATTCAAACAGAAACAAAGCCTTATTCTACAAAAGGAAAACAACTAGTTCTGTGAGGTTTAATTTCGTTTATCCCAGTTACATAAAAAGCATAATCCAACAAATGCAAAAAAAACATTTACAACCTATGAGAACCTGGTATTGTATGAGTCACATAAAAATAAGAATATATATTGCCAACTCCCAAATTCATAGTCTCTCCCACTACCATCCCAATTCAGGAAATGGGAGGTAGAACAGAGAGGCTAGGTAAAACCTTCCAAATAAGTTTCCTTGGTCAATCTCACAGTTCCTTGGTTTGACTGGGAAACACTTTGTGTGTGTTGGTGGGGTGTCACATAAACTGTTCTTTACACATATAGAAAACATACATGATTGTTTCTTCATTGAAATAAATACCAATCAACATTTGGATACTTTTAGGTCAAATAGCCACAAAACCTTTCAGAACACACACACAATCTCCAGAAATATTCTGGGGAAAAAAAAAAAAATCTAATACTGCGATATGTGTAGACTTCAGGCAGAATTGAGAAAAAAGTGGCCTGCCTCCAATTTCTTCAGTAATCTTTAAGGGGCATTCAGAGATCAGCAACCATGATCTAAATTTGGAAACTGAATTGCAAAGTCAAATTTTTTTCCCTTACTTATTCTGGGAATGAGATTACAAATCTTCAATTTCCTGAAAGACCACTGCTGAGAAATACTTTCAGAATTCTCTTCATCCATCTTTGTCATTACCCTCTTGCAAAAGCAAACAATCACGAGCTAGGGACCAATTCTAAGTGTTCAAATACTTTTTAGTATCTTTTTCCCCCCTTTGGTGGATGTGTCACCACTGCTATTCAAAATTTTGTACCCTAATGAAGGTAAAGAGCTTTCAACAACAGATTCCATAATGCTTTTGAATTTGATCTGAAATTCCTGAGCCATTTTCCAACTAAATCCAAGGAAGAGAATTTGATTGTGAGTCCTGTGGGCAGGGGAACCATGAGGAGGGTATCCTGACAGCACTGCTCAGAACAAAAGTATGCTTGGCTCACCACTCTTGAAGGGAAAGAGGCAAAGAAAATGTAGTTACACCCAGTTCTTCCTTAGAAACACTCAAAGGAGGAAAGATTCTGTGAAGCTTTTCCAAGCATTTTCTCCCTATGTACAGAAAAGGACATCCCCTCCCGCCTTCCCTGCTGTGTTCAAAAGTTTGCCAGTTAAACAAGTGTTAGGTTTCAGAAAGTGCTGTTGGAAATCAGTCCCATTTGATAAAAAGTGAGCCACAAAGGCATTCTAAACTATGACAACAGGAGGTTCCACTTACCAGTTAGTTTCTAACTTTGGTAATAAACTGACATTTGTTAATATAAATACATATACTAGTATTCACCCACTCCCTCCTCACGTGCAGCGACAAAATGACGTTAACCCTTTTCTCTAATGAGAAGAATGATCCCTAGGTGCATCGTGTATGTGTATGATGTGTGTACTTCGGTGTATATTGTGTTGTGTTTGTGATGTGTCCTACGTGTGGATATAGAACTCGTGGTATGTAATGTGTGTGTGTGTGTGTGTGTATGTGTATGTGGTGGGGGGCAAACAAATAAGGATTCAGCACATTATAGGATGTGCTAAAATAACTTTGGAGGTCCTGGCATCAGGATTCTGGAGCAGAACATTCGGGCCCATTTGGAAGTGTACTCAAACGGGGGTGGGCGAGGACTTGTGCCTCGATTGGCTTCTTTTATTGATCAGCACTCATCCCCCAGGCAGTACACACTCCTAATGGAAAGCCTGTTATGTTCTAAAGGAACCACCCGCCACCGCCCCTGCCCCGGATCTCCACCCCCGACCAGGCGCTACCAGCCCGAAGTAGCCAAGGGCAGGAGCGAGCTCTACGCGTCCCGAAGGGCGTCTCAAGGGAAAAGGAAACATATCCTGGAGAAGGGGCAGTGGGTGTGGGGACAGGACACACGGCTCCAGGCAGCCTCTTGGACTTGCGCCGCCAGCCAAGAGTAAAACGACTCGTGTGGCACGGTCGAGAGAGAGTGGAAAGTTTCTGGCTGAGACTTTCAAGGAGAAACAGTGCCCGAGAAACAGTGCCCGGTCTTTGGTTTGGGGACTTCCCGGTGGAGCCCGTTTTGGAAAGGGGGTTTGGGGGTGTGGCGCTAGCTGTGCCACCACCCTGTCCCGTCCTGCACACTCTGTCCCACAGCCCCCGGCTCGCCCCGCTCTCCACGGGACTGGACACGCTTCTGCCCCCAATTCCACTCCAGGGTGACAGAGTCCACGCCCGTGGGTGCAACAAGCTGCGGGAGCGCTGGACACACAGCAGACACGAGGGAGGGAGGGCGGGGCGCTTTTTTTTTTTTTTTTCCCCCAGTGTGGAGATCTTCGCTTCTTTTCATCCTGGAGAGGGGGGAGAGGGCGGGCGCGTTCCCAGGCCCTCGCCGCACGTGCCCATCACTTACCTCCCGCACGGCCGCGCCGGGAGGTTTGCCCCGCGCAGAGCTCGGCGGCCGCCACGCGCCGAGCCCCGAGCAGCCGGCCGGACGCGCACGGCACGCCGGGAATTGTAGTCCACTGCGGGCCGGCGGGGGTCCGAGAGGTGTGGGCGCCTGGAAGCCTGAGTGCGGGTCCAGAAGGAAGGGCCCTGGTAGGGGCCCTGTGAATGTGAGGGAGGACGCTTGCAGAAACTTAAAACTTCCAGAGAGTTGAGGGCAAGGGGAGCATTGTAGAGAGATTTTTAAAGTGGAGGCTTTCAGGTAATCCCATTTGCTTCCTGTTTTACTTTCTCATGATAACTCTGCTGAAGTTTAAGCTGGACTTTGGCAGTAATGATAACTAGAGATTTCCCGAACCAGTATTATTTAGGGCTCTACTCTCCATTCACCCCAAACACACATGTGGCACTCTTTGCTTGAAACACCTATTCAGTTGCTAACAGAATAACTCAGTTGAAGCCCTGGACATGCAAAGGGAGGGTGGATAATTGCACTTTGCATTTGTAGAACGCTCAACAGCACTCTATACAAAGCACTTTTACTTCAGTGTTTCATTATATTAGAACCATAAAGCAACACTGGAATTTAGGCAGAGAAAAAGTAAAGTTGCAGAGAGTTTTGTGTATCCACACCTGTGGAGTTGGAACCAACCCTCACTATTCATTTTCTTCTCTAAGCCCTTCTCTTGGCAGCTGGGAAGAGAGGGTGGGGAGAAGGAGGGCTGGGATAGATGTGATGGACACAATGAAAGAAGAGGGGCCTGCTGTGAAGGATTCTTGAAATAGCTAATGAATAAATTCTTAGTAAATAAGGAAATAAAAGAAGCATCCATGGATTGGAAGAATACAAGGGGAAGGAAAAGGCAGTGGGATATGAATACACAACTGAAGATTGCAAGCAGGCTAGAGGCAATAGGAAAAAGCTGTATCAGAAAGAAAGCACAAACATTTTAGAAGCCAAAGAGACCTTGAATCCTGATGTTGTCACTTCTGAGTTAATTCTGTGACCTCAGTTAAGTTACTTAACCTCTTTTGCTTCATCTTTAAAAATTTAAGTAATAATAGTTCCTATTTTGTGATGTGATTGGGCAGATTAAAGAAGACAAGAAGCAGTTAGAATAGTGCCTGGCATATAATGAGTACTCAGTTAGTGTTAGCTACTATTATTATCTACAGAAACTGCTTGTGGGAGTATCAAAAGATAGATTGCAGTGGAAGTGCCAGTTAGGAGGCTTGACAATACTCTAAGTTATAGATAGTGGTATCTTGACCTACTGTGACAGAAAGGAAGCAGCTATGAGACACTTTGGAGGGGAAAAAAATCAGGGCAATGGAATCAGCTGATTGAGGGGTGTGGGGAACAAGAATGAAAGATGATTGCCATTTCTAGATTGAGTGAATGGATGATGCTGCCATTCACACAAATATGTACAACCAGTGGAATAACAGATTTTGGAGGAAGACGACTAGTTTGATTTTGGATGTGTTTAACTTGAGGATTTCTGTATGTGAATGACCAAATGGCAGTTGGAAATGTGGGCTAAGATACTACATGTAGAAATGATACTTCGAGAGCCATTTATTTAGGAGAGGTAGTTGTTAATAGCCTGTGTATAGAAAAAAAAGGAATGGCAGCAGGGGTGGGTAGGGGGAGGAGAGGAGTTAGACAGAGCTGCCAGGCTGGAATTGGTGAAAACAGAAAGGGAATGTTGCAGGGGGCAGTGACAGGGGAGCCAAGGAGGAAGGAGAGGTGAGGAGGAGTGTGCCAACAGGTCAAAGGCTATTTGACAACAGAAAGTAGCCACTGGGTGTGTGGATGGAGAGACTGTTGAAGTAGAGCTGTCTGTAGAGGTCATTTTGGAAATTCACCAAAATGATTTGGCTTTTCCTAGTGACTGGGGAATGGTCAACTGAAATAGAGTTGGTGGGCCCAAAAATTCTAGGCATCTCCCATTGCCTGGAAGTCTTACACATCAAAGTATTGTGTCACGTCCTGTTCCCTGACTGTCCCACTGCTCATTCACGTAGGTGAAAACCTGTTTATAATTATCTGAGCCTAGAATCTATTATGTGTAAGTGTTCTTCACACACTTATAGAATGTATTGATTTTTCCTGAAATGTGGTAAGTTGAATGGTAATATTCGTGGAATTCAAATGACCAATATAGTTCATTTTATGTCTGTCCTTTTCTTGGTGATTCTACAAATGGACACAAACATCTGACTACTTCACTGGCACTTATTTCTCCTATCTAATGGTAACTTAGCATTCATTGACCAACTTTCCCCATCCCTCTCTTCCTTCTGTGCTCCCCAGGCTCTGGCACACTTGCCTTATGGATTTCTGAGATAAGACACAGAAAAGATGCCAGGGTGGCTGGATTGGAGGGACTAGGAGGTGAAGAGGAAAGATGGAGGATTAGCCCCTGATGTAGGATTTGTAGGCATTGCAAGGACTTTGGCTTTCTCTCTGAATGAAATGGCAGCTGCAGTTTTGAGCAGACGAGTAACATGGTTAGGCATATTTGTAAAAGATTATTTTGGCTACTTTCTCAATGATAGATTATACGGATTGATGGTGGGAACAGGCTAAGCAAGAAGTTATTTCAGTGATCCAGGCAAGAAATAATCGTGGCTTCAACCCGAGATAACAAAGAAAAATGATGGATTACATGTCGGGGGGGGGGGGGTAATTAAGAATTTCTGAGCATACAGAGAAAGAGTTTCGGGGGTTAGGAAAGGAAAGAAGATGGAGACAGCCTAAATTCTGGGTGGGGCCTCGTGGGAATGAGACTTTGGGAGTCTGGGATTTCTTGTGTTGACTTACATAAACAGGGATAAAGGGGTTAATGAAAACAGTCCAGGGGGAATCAAGAAATAAAATGGTGGGGAGGCTGTGAGTGGGACTATGGCTGTTTGGACTCCATAACTGTGGATGGATATGAAGAAGTCTAAGAATCAAATGGATCCCTTATCCTTGTTGGAATGTTGGAGGCCCAAAGAGAGGAAGACTCAGTCCCAGGGGCAACACTCACTCACGACCCCTGCCAGGAGAGAGGCACACTTGATCAGGTGGCATGGTCATCCCTGCCTTTGCCTTGGATCTCTTTGATGAACTTGGTCCCCCCGATGGAATTGAGGATTGGGGAAAGCTGGTAATTACTCATAGCTGGGCCATAAATAATGATGATTCCATCAGGTGTATGTCTAGAATGCTGACAGAGGTAGATTTATAATTGTGAAAGTGGAGGAATTTTGAGAATTTGGCAAATGAGGAATGTTGGCAAAGAAGGATTGGAGGAAGCTGGGCCTTTCAAGTGAAGGGCTACTCTGGGATTGGGAGCTGGAGAGAACTAAAAAGTGAAGTGAAAAAGCCCTTAGGAGCAGAGATATGAAAATTCAAAACAGAGAGGAAGTAGATATGGTAACTTTCTAGAGAAAAATCTACAAACTGTTTATCGTTGGAAAGAAAGCAATACAGTTTTTCTCTATATGAAAGAATGGAATAATTCAGGAAAATTCTGAAGAGATAAGGGAGTGGAACATTAAAAATTTTTGTTAATGTATTATGAGGAAAACTGTGTGGTAAAAAATGAAAACCCTCAGAAATTAATAATAGAAAGTAAAAATTCCCACTACATGCATTTCTTAAACAATACCTGTCTAAATGTTTATTCTGTGCTTGTGATTTCTTGTTTTGTAAATATTATATGGGCATCTAAGATATTAGTATTTTTTTCTTCACAGGCTCTAAAATTTAAATAATAAAATTTATTGAGCACTTATTATAAAGTATTCTACACCAATATTTTGACCATGGTATTCTGATCCCTCATATCTATGTATTTTTTCTTGATTTTTTTTAAGAATCAAAGGAAATTTGTTGAACCACCCCAATATTTCTCTAAGTTTTTCTCTTGACTTTGCTTTCTGTATTTTAATATTACATTATTTTGTACATGGAGAGTCATAGTAGTAATAACTTCAGTGTAAAATTGTACCTTTTGTCATTATAAAGTCATTCTCTTTGTCCCATTTGGTGCTTTTAAAATAGTCTATTCCATCCCATTTGAAACCATTTTAATTAGATAGTTATGTTTAATCTTGGTCATGTCTATTTCTTTTTTGCATCTTCATAGCTTTTTTTGTTTTCTGGCCTATGGTTTTCTTTTTGTTTTTATCTTCTGTGCATTTGTGTCAAAGACAAACAAAGATAGACCCTATTAAAGAGATAAATACAGATTTTAATCAGGAATATCTATTGTAATTGGGAAACAAATCCAGAATGAATTGAACTCAATATCAATTTGTATAGGGATGACTGGGCTAAAAATGAAAATAGGGAAGGGGAGAAGTGGGGTTTCTGTAGATAAGAGATGTGATGTATTACAAAGGTTTATCACCATTAGGTGATAAGTTCAGTTGTGACTGATAGGTGGCATTGGTAAAGGTTGGGCTTTTCTCTTCCCACAGAGGCAGACCCAGGATTCTCTGTCCTTCCTCATGGTTACTTTTCAAAAGAATGTTTTGAGATAGACTCTGCTGAGATATATGTGAGCATCTCAAAGAGAAGGAGGAAGGACTCATAGTTGTAAGCCCTTTTCAGCAAATGCTCCCAGAAAAGGTGGGCCAGGGCCTATTGTTTGGTGATGGTTAAAACAAACAGTAAGTACTTTCTCAGCGGCTTTGAGCATTCTCAGGCAGGCACTTTAAGGGGGTCTAGAGTCAACCTAGGGATGCGGCCTTGATTTGTTAGAAATGATATGAGTGTTTATTGAAGTCTTTATAGGCCAAAGTTGAGGTTCATCAAGAAGAGGAGTCAGAGGAACATGGCTAGATTTTGATCAAGGAGAAAATTGACATTAGTTATCTATTGCTGTGCAACAAACTACCCCAAAACCTAACAGTTAAAAAATTTTTTTAAAAACTACATTTATTATCTTGGGTGTTCTGTGAGTCAGAGATTCTGTGTGTCTTAGCTGACTCTCTGCTTCATGACTGCCATCAAGGGTTCAAAAGGACCCCAGTTTCAGCTGAAGGCTCGACTTGGGGAGAGTCACTTATGTTTGCTGACAGGATTTAGTTCCTTGAGGATTGTTTAAGGGCTTCAGTTTCTTGCCACATGGGCCTCTCTATAGGTAGCTCACAACGTGACTTTTGGCTTTATCAAAACAAATATGTGAAAACAGAATATAAGCAAGACAAGAGTTGTAGTCTTTTATAGCCTAATTTTAGAAGTGAAATCTCATCACTTTAGCCACGTTCTCTTTGTTAGGGACGAATTATTAGGTTGGGCCTGTACACCAGGGCATGGATACTAGCAGGAAGTGGGAACCACTGCGAGACACTTTAAAAAATGGCTGCCTGTCGCAGTGACAGCTTGAAAGTTTTAAAGTCTGCTTTAAATGATATCCTTACATTAATATTTTTCAATTACTTTAGAATGAAATCCTTCTCTCTCTACCTCTCAGTTTAGGGAGCAAATATGATTCTTATTGCAGTCCACAATCATCAAAATATTATTATTTTTTTATATAATTTTATTTTTATAATTTTTAATATGTACAACTCATAGTGCATAAAATATTATTTTTATACTGTATAATTTTTCTTTTAGGCTTTACCAGTTATATCTAATTTCATGACAAATACCAATTACTTAAATATAATTTTATACATAAACAGATTGATAGTTCATGGTTCAATCTTTGTATGTCACGAATTTCAGATTTATAAATTCATTATTGTTACTCATCTGTTCATTGTCTTGTTATTTTGCTGATAGATTTTTAACTAGTGCATAAATGCTGTGTTTCTTGAATTCTTACATATTTGAGAATTTCTTCCTGTTACACAGGAAAGGTGGTTAAACTAGGTATGGAAAGTTTTTCCCCTTCAGTATTCATTAACCATTGTTCCATTTCTTTCTGGCATCTAACATTGCTTGAAACATGTCTGCTTTATTTATGACTATAACCGTTCCCCTTCTGCCTAGATGATGCTAGGAGTCTTTTCTTTTTACTAAATTCTTAAACTTTTAGGGAAAAAAATCTTTTTATTAAATTTTCTGGGAATGTGATAAGCTCTTTCAAAATGCAAATTTAAGAACTTCTTATTTTATAACTTCTTCTATCATGTGAATTTCTTTTATTCTCATTAGTTCATTCACATCTTCAAAGACAGGAATCATTCACATGGTTGCTCTCTTTTGTCTGTGGTCCACATCTTTTATCTTCTTTCTGATCATTTTGTATCATTTTCCACTAAGTTCTGTATGATTTCTTTTCTTCAATTCCTTGTTGTTGTTGTTGTAGATGGATACAATACCTTTATTTATTTAGTTAGTTAGTTTTATGTGGTGCTAAGGCTCAAACCCAGTGTCTCACACGTGTTAGGCAAGTGCTGTACCACTCAGCCACAGCCACAACCCTGGTTTTTTTTTAATGGCTTGTCCTCCATCCATCCAGTTTTTTGTTGTTGTTGTTTTTGTTTTGGTTTGTTTGTTGTTTGTTTAGTTTTTAAGTTTTCCTTGGTGCTTTTAATGTGGTTTTCTTTGGTTTAATATCTTCCTGGTTTTTTCCTCTGCTTTTCTAGATCTCTTTTATTTTTACTATTGTGTGGGTCCCAGGCTATTTTTTACAGCTTTTTTTTTTTTAATCTTTGAGGGACATCAGTGAATCTAGTTGATTTGCTCAAGAATAAAGTGAATGACTTACATTGCTGGTGGGACTACGGATTGATGCAACCACTTTGGAAAGCAGTATGGAGATTCCTCAGAAAACTTGGAATGGAACCACCATTTGACCCAGTTATCCCACTCCTGGGTATATACCCAAAGGACTTAAAATCAGCATACTAGAGTGATGCAGCCACATCAATGTTTATAGTAGCTCAATTCAACAATAGCTAAGCTATGGAACCAACCTAGATCTATTGCCCTTCCACAGATGAATGGATAAAGAAACTATGGTATATATACACAATGGACTATTACTCAGCCATAAAAAAGAATGAAATTATGGCATTTGTTAATAAATGGATGGAACTGGAGAACAGCATGCTAAGTGAAATAAGTCAATACCCCAAAACCAAAGGCCAAATGTTCCCTCTGATGTGTGGATGCCAGCACATAATGGGGAGTGGGGAGAGAATAGAAGTTCATTGATTAGACAAAGGGGGATGAAGGGAAGGGAGTGAGAATGGGAAAAGGAAAGACAGTAGAATGAAGCAGATATAACTTTTCTATGTTCATATATGAATACATGACCAGTGAAACTCCACATCATGTACAACCACAAAAATGGGAAATTATACTCCACATATATGTAGTATCTCAAAATACACTCTACTGTCATTATATCTAAAAAGAATTTAAATATTTTTTAAAATCATGTAAGTGATTTTCTCACCCTCTCTGTTCACCTGTACAATTTGATCACGTATTTAAAATGTAATCTGGAAGACTAATGTTGAGGGCATTCAGTGATGGATGAGCTGGGACAAGAGGAAAATTTCCTGAGAACGAGGAAGAAAGAGTCAGAAATTCACTTTTTATTTCTACTTATTTTATCTATTGTTTTTAACCAGGCATATGTAGTGACTTATAATAATATAAGAAGCAATTTTAAAAACTGTCCAACATCAGAATGAAAATAAAATATTAAAACCAGAGATGTAAAAAGAATGCAGATTTGTAGCTATAGAGCCCTACAAAGTCATTAAAATTAACTTTTGGCTGAATGTTTAAACTTCCTGGAAATCAAAGCAAGAAAAAACATACAATTAAATATATGATTTTCATTTCAACCTGGAAAATAATTTTGTAGCTCTTAGTTCAGGGGAAAAAAATCAAATGGAGCAGTGTTCTTAATGATTTTGGTTAGTAAATGCAGTAGTGACATTTGTTAAACTATTTCTTATAGTATTGCTTAGTGAAAACTAAAAACATGGCATCAAAACACAGTTCAGAGAAAGTCAGTTCCTGTGTTTCTAATATGTGTGTTCCAAGCCTACTTGGAAAATTAAATGTCTTTGGAGGAATAGATCGTGTTAGGGGTTGAATTGTGTCTTAACCCCTATTATTTCAGAATGTGACCTTATTGGGAAATTGGGTCTTTGCAGATGTAATTAGTTAAGATGAGATCATTCTGGAGTGTGAGGACCCTATTCCGCTATTACTGGTGGTGTTGTACAGAGAGGAGAATGCTATGTGAGAACAAAGAGACACACAGAGGGAAGGTGGAGATTGTAGTTGTATCACCACAAACCAAGGAGCTTCAGGAACTGCATGAAGCTGGATGAGGCAAGAATCCTCAAGTGTCCTCCCCTGGACACTTCAGAAGAGGCTTGGCCCTGCCAACTCCTGATTATAGACTGTGAGAGAATAAATTAACGTCTAATGTTTTTAGGCACTCAGTCTATGGTACTTTTTCATAGCAGCTTTAAGAAACTAAGATAGGTACATTTCATCCTATAATGCTTCACCAATATTCTTGGTATGTGTTGGACAATAGGAAGTTTGATAAGAAACTAAAGGTTTCATGTGTGGAATTGAGAATAGCTACATATGCTTTCAATTAACATTTGCAAATATTGGTAAGGTTGACATCTCTGTGAACATTGTAGCACCTGAGATTCATGCTTAGTATGCTAGCCATTACACCTTGTGTGGAAGTCACCTGTATATTTAAAAATAAATCCAGAGTTGTTGTTGTTGTTGTAACTGTAGTAACAGTGCAGGGTCTGTTTTATCACATGAAATAAATAAGCATTGCTGAAATGATATATAGTCTATAACATTTACAAATTAGTGATTCGTGCACTTTTCTGTAAGAATTGGAATGGTATATGATTATTAGCCACAAGGCAGTTAGAAAGGCAGAAGAATTTTAGGATAGTTGATAATCCAAATTTATGGCAGTGAGGGAATCTAGATTGAATTCTCTGTTGAAACTACCTCCAGTCATTGAAAACCTCGCCTTTGTAGTACAGAATACCTCCCTTCGTGTTCTCTATCATGATGGTACATACATACAAATTTTCCAGAAACTGTCTTCCTTCCTTTATTTATTTCTTTCCATCCAGAGATTTTTATTCCCAGACAGATGGTATTAAGAAGCAAAAGTTTGTGTAGTCTCATCCCCCAATCCAAAGGTCAAACTTTTGGACATTCTCCAAAACACAGCAGCAGTCTAGAGATAGGAAAAGAAGGGGGTGGGTCTCTGAGAGTTAGAAATAATTTTAAACTCTCTGAATTAAAATCATGAATTTTGTAGTAGATGGACATTTTTATAGTCTCTTTCTCTTTCCTGAAATTTTCATTTCCTTTTTAATTTAGCAACCATATACATATTAGTTTTAGATTTATCCATGCATTTAAAGTATGATTTATATATGTGTGTATATATATATTTTATATGTAAGCATGTGTGTGTGTGTGGGTATATAGATAGATATATATATTATGTATATATATATTTTTTTATTGTTGTTGTTGTTGTTGTTGGTACTGGGGATTGAACTCAGGGACACTCAACCACTGAGCCACATCCCCAGCCCTATTTTGTATTTTATTTAGAGACAGGGTCTTACTGAGTTGCTAAGTGCCTTATACCATTGCTTCAGTTGGCTTTGAACTCGTGATCCTCTTGCCTCAGCCTCCCAAACTGCTGGGATTATAGGCATGCACTACTGTGCCCAGCAATATATTTATATATATTTAATTATGTTAAATGTGTGAGTAGGAGAAGTCATCTATCGATATTTTTAATTGTATTATTATTTCAAATTGTTTATACAAGGAACTTGCCCCTGGGAATAAAATCTCTTCATGGAAAGAACTAAAAGAAAACAATTTTTGGAAAATCTGTGGGTACGTACTATCACTGTAGAAAACATGAGGACAGGAATTCTGTGCTAATCCCTGGATGACTGATTCATGTCCACAGTAGAACACCCCACCCCTGATTTTAAGTAAACCAAAATCACCCTGTGCCTGCTGTTTAGTATGTCTATCTACTGTCTCCAATTGGTCATCCTTCTACTGTAGAGTTCTTGATTTTAATGCAGAGTTTATTTTGCTGGAGTGAATGTGAACTGGTGTGATTACTTTGGAAAATAATTTGGCATTATCAAGTAAAGTTGAAGATTCGCATACTCTATTATTCAGCAATTGCCACCTAGGTTTAAATCTGTGGTAGACAAAATAATACTTTCCTCCCAAAGATGACCACGTTAATCCTCAGAATATGTGGGATAATGTGGCAAAGGAGAACGAAGTTTGCAGATGGAGTTGAGGTTGTTAATCAGTTAATTTTTAAAAATAAAGTGATTATCCTAGATTATACAAGTGGGCCCAGTAATCCCAATGATCTCAAAGTAGAAGAAGAAGGCATAAAACCCATAACCAGGGAGATGGCTTTATGAGACAGGCTAGATCAGTCGTTACTGGCCTTGAAAATGGAAAGGGGCCATGAGCCAAGGAATGTATGCACTCTGTAAAATATAGAAAGGGCCAGAAAACAGATCCACCCTTAGAGTTTCCAGAAAGGAACACGATCCTGCAGACTCCTTGAATTTAGCCCAGTGAGACCCACTTCAGACTGCTACACCTGCAGAACTATAAGATAGTATACCTGGTAGTTGTCTCTGGTGGAAAAGACAGGGATGGCAGATTGAGGAGTGGAACATAGGGATCTCCAAGGCATTGGCAGTGACTTCACTGGGTGCATTTTTGTTATGTTATGTAACATGTATATGTATAGTATACATCATTTTGTAGACAACAAATGTTTCATATTTTTTAAAAATAGAGGAGAATAAAAAGAAGAAAAATAGGTGTGACCAGAATACAGCTTTGTTTTTATGGTGTTTTAAATAATTAACAGAACTGAGGCATTTTAATATTCATGCAAATATTAAAAATGCAATTTTTTGCTAATTTTGGTAACAGGGATTTCCTATGACCCCATGTGGTTTAACTGACAGCTGATTCCTGCTCAGAGTCAAAGCCAAAAAGTCAACGAGACTTTTTGGAAAATAATTTGGCATTATCAAGTAAAGTTGAAGATTCGCATACTCTATTATTCAGCAATTGCCACCTAGGTTTAAATCTGTGGTAGACAGCTGTTAAATAATCTGTTAATTATTTAAAACACCATAAAAACAAACACTGTCATTTGGACAGTGTTTCAGGTCCAACCTAGAGACAGGGTCTCACTGAGTTGCTTAGTACCTCACTGTTGCTAAGGCTGGCATTGAACTCACAATCCTCCTGCCTCAGCCTCTGGAGCTGCTAGAATTACAGGCATGCACCACTGCTCATTTAAGAATTTTTTTGCATTTTTAAATTTGTTCTAATTAATTATACATGACAGCAGAACACATCTTGACACATCATACATAAATGGAGTATAATTTCTCATTCTCTGGTTGTACATGATGTAGCATCACAAAGATTGTGTAGCCATATATGTACATAGAGTAATAATGTCAGATTCAGTCTACTAGCCTTCCTATCTCATACTTTTCCCCTCCCTTCACTCCCCTTTACCTAATCCAATAATGAACAATCTGCCAAAATAGAAAGCACCAGTCCAAGATGAGTTTATAGCATATTCTGCTAAACAGTTATGGAAGAAATTGTACCCATTTATCTACTAATTTCTTCTAAGAAGATAAAAGCACAAAGAATATTTCCCAACTTAATTTAATCTAGCCAGTATTATTCTAGTACTAAAACCAGAAAAAGACATTACAGGACAAGAAAACTACAGACAAATATCTCTTATAGGAGCAAAATCCTCAACAAAATATTAGCAAAATTAGTCCAACAGTGTATAAAAAGAATTATATACCATGACTAAATAAGATTTATCCCAAGTATAAAAGGTTAATTTAATGATTAATTAATGTAATTCATTACATCAACTGATTAAAGAAGAAAAATCACATGATCTTTTCAATAGATGTGGATCTTAAAGAATTTGACAAGATTTATCACCCATTCATGATAAAAATTATTAATAAGATATAAATTAAAGGAAGCTTCTTCGACTTCAATAAAGGATATCTACAAAACTTACAGCTAACATTATATGTAATGTTGAGAAACTCTGAGGTTTCCCAAAAGATCAGGAATGAGGCAAGATTTCCCTCTCTTTACAGTTTTTCAACAGTATGTTGAAAGTCCTAGATAATTCAACAAGACAAAAAAGGAAATAAAAAGACATAAAGACTGAGAAAGAAATAATAAAAAATGATTTTGTGTGCAGATGATATGATTACTTATGCAACAATTTCGAATGAATTGACAAAAAAATCTCTTGGAACTAATAAGCAGTTATAGCAAAGTTTCAGGATACAAGGTTAACATACAAATTAAATTGCTTTCCTATACACCATCAATTAAAAAGTGGAATTTGGAATTAAAAATGCAATACTAGCCGGGCACAGTGGCGCACACCTGTAATCCCAGCACTTTGGGAGGCTGAGGCAGGAGGATCGCGAGTTCAAAGCCAGCCTCAGCAATGGCGAGGCACTTAGCAACTCAGTGAGACCCTGTCTCTAATAAAATACAAAAAAGGGCTGGGGATGTGACCCAGTGGTCGAGTGCCCCTGAGTTCAATCCCCAGTACCCCAAAAAAAAAAAAAAAAAAATGCAATACTATATTTGTTAGCACTCAGAAGAATGGATACTTAAGTTTAAATGCAACAAAATAAGCATAAGATCTATGAGAAAAACTACAAGAATATGATGAGAAAAATTGAAGAACTAACTAAATAAATAGATATTCCATGTTCATGGATAGGAAGACTCAATATTGTCATAATGTCAGCTCTTCAAAGCTTGATCTGTAGATTCAGTGCAATTCCAAATAAAATCCTGTGATGGTTAATCTGAACTGTTCAATTTATTGGATGAAGAGTTACCTAAAATTAAGAGGCTTCTGGGTGTCTCAAGGAAGGTGTTTCTAGGAATGATTGGCATGGGGACAGCAAACTAAAGCAGAGACTCACTCTAAGAGTGGGCAGCACCACCCAATAGATTGGTGGCTTGGATGAAACAAAAAGTTGGAAGAATAAGGAGTCAGCAACAGACACAAACTTGACTCTTTTTGAACAGGTCTTTGATTGCTGCTGCAATCACTTGAGGACATAAGATTTTATCCAGCTCCTTCACTCTTCCAAAGTGGACTGTGCCCAGTGACTCTCCAGGGAGTTTCCAGGCCTTTGGTCTGGGACTGGGGCTGTATGATTGATCCCTCTTGTTCTGAGGATCCATCTTCTGGGACTGAACAGCTACTGGTTCCTCCACCCTCCATCATGCAGCCATCCATTGTGGGCCTATCCAACTTCTGCTTATGTAAGCCAACCTAAAAAATCCCCTGTTTATTTTTTTATTCACACATATATATGACATATATACATATGTGTCTCCTGTTGGTTCTGTTCCTCTAGAGAACCCTGACTAATACAAATTCCAACATGCTATTACACTATTTGGGGATATCAACAAACTGTAAAGTTTTAATGCAGAAGCCAAACACCTATAATAGCTAACATAATATTCAGGGATAAGAACAAATTTGGAAGAATGACACTGCTTGGCTTCAAAACTTACTATAAAATTACAGCAATAAAGACAGTGTGGTGTTGGTAAAAAAAAAAAAAAAAAAAAAAAAAACATATAAATAGATCAAAGTATTAAAATAGAGCACCCAGGATCAGGTCTATATAAATGTAGTCAACTGATCTTTGTCAAAGGAGCAAAGGCAGAACAATGAATGAAGATAATCTTTTCAACAAATGGTCCTGGAAAAACTGGACATTTGCATGAAAAAAAAAAATCTAGATAGAAACCTATTCCCTTCACAAAAATGAACTTAAAATGGATCACAGAACTAAATCTAAAACATGAAACTCCAAAGGATAATGTAGGAGAAAATCCAGATGATTTTGTATATGGTTATGTCTTTTTAGATTCAACTCCATAGGCATGATCCATTAAATAAATAATTGATAAGGTGGATTTCATTAAAATTAAAACTTTTTTTCTGCAAAAGACAATTTCAGGAGAATGAAAAGGTATGTCACAGATTTGAGAAACTATTTGCAAAAGATACATCTTATACTGTACTATTATCCAAAATTTAAAGAACTCTTAAAATTCAATAAGAAAACAAACAACCCAATTAAAATGTTGGCCAAAGACCCCAACAGACACTCACTTAGTAATATACAGAGATGACAAATAAACATATGAAGAGATATTCCACATAATATGTTATCAGAGAAATGTGAAATAAAACAACAATAAGATACCTTTATTACATCTATTAGAATGGCCAAAATCTGGAACACTAACAACAAATGGTAGCAAAAATGTGGAGCAACATGAACTCTCATTCATTGCTGGTAGAAATGCAAAACAGCACTGCCACTTTGGAAGACAGCTTGGTAAACATACTTATCGTACAGTCCTGCAATCACACTTCCCTGGCATTTACCGAAAGGAGTCGAAAACATGTCTTCACAAAAATATGCACATGGATGTTTCTAGCAGCTTTATTCAAAATTGCCCAGACTTTGAAACAACCAGGATATCCTTCAGTAGGTGAGCAGATAAATAAACTGTGATACAGCCAGACAATAGGATATTATTCAGTGCTAAAAATAAATGTTATCAAGCCACAAAAAAACATGGAGGAAATTTCCATGCATATTACTAAGTGAAAGAGGCAAGTCTGAAAAGGCTGCACACTGAATTACCCAAACTATGTGACACTCTGAAAAAGGAAAACTACAGAAAAATATTAAAAGATCAGGGGTTGCCAGAGTTTAGGAGGCAGAGAGGGATGAATAGATGGAGCACAGAGGATTTTAATGCAGCATCATATGAACTACTCCGTATGATGCTGTAGTAATGGATCCATGTAATTATGAATTTGTCCAAACCCATAGAAATTACAACACCAAGTGTGACCCTAATGTAAACTCTGACTTTTGTTAATGTGGTTTTAATCAGTGGTAACAATCGTACCATTCTGGTGGGGGATGTTAAAAGTGGAGGATATTGAACATGCATATTTGAGGGCAGGGAATTTACAGGAAATCTCTGTTTCCACTCAATTTTACTGTAAACCTAAAAACTACTCTAAAAAAAATAAAGTCAATTTTTAAAAAAAAGGCAACACCTGATTTTATGATCAGCCAGGTTGGAAAGGACAAACATATAAATCTACTGGTACAATCCTCTTTGTTGAACTTCACCTTTCTAAAGAGCAGCAGCTGGGGAGGTGTTGGTTCCTTTTCCTGCTGCAGAGATGACTGGCCCTGGCCAGCTGCTTAACAGAAAGGTGTGGCAAAGCCTCTCCCACACTTTTATTTACGTCAGTCATTTTTATTCCTAGGATAGGTTTAAAATGTGTTCTTCCTACATAGAGGGACTTCCAGGTTTTATTACTCATGAAGCTTTTACAATTTGGAGAATTCCTTCTTAAGGAAAATAAAATCAAATATTAATTCAAAATTAAGTACAAAGAGGTCCTTGCAAAAAAGGGATCCTAAAGCTTAAATTTCCTTACTTTCACAGCAGATCATGTGCCTCTGTACAACTCTTATTTTTTTAAATATATATTTATTTGTTTTAGTTATACACAATGCCTTTATTCTTATGTGGTGCTGAGGATCGAACCTGGGCCGCGCATGTGCTACCCACAACCCCATCCCTGTGCAACTTTCTTATTTTAGAACAATTCAAAGAAACTCTGTTGCTTATATTGTCTACACCTTCTATATTTATTAGATAAATGGAATTTGCAGAAGTAAAAACAAAAACCCACAGAAATAGTTTGTTTTGCTGAAAAATACAAAAACTCAGCAAGAACATGTCATTCAAGCCCCTGTGTTATGAGACTGGACTGTACTTTAGCATGGATTCCAGCAAGCAGCCTGAGTCTTGTCCCTCGGAAGACCCAGACCCCTTTTGAGTTCTTGTTTGGAAAAGCTCAGCCCTAATCTCGCTTCCTTTGAGCATTTGCTATGAAGGGTCAGCAATTGCCAATTCTTCCTCTGTTCCTTCAAGACAGACATGTATCTCAAGGAACTGAAAGCCATTCCTTTGAAATTTAATCACCAGGAAGGACAGGGCCCCTGTCCCTCCACCTGTGGGAGGAGAGAATCCTAACTTCAGTAACTGGCAGATAGCACACACAGTTGTCTTAATCATATTTACATTGACGGACACTATAATTTTTCTCTTCCTGGACTCTACTGAGCACTCACCCAGCTGCTCCCTGTTACCCCACTCTCCTTTTTAAACACCCAGTCACCTCTGTGCAAATCTGAATCAAGTGAGGGCCTTTCCCTCACCTTCAGTAGTTACAGAGTAAAATGTGTTTTGGTGTTTTAAACAGTATCTGGCTTTGTTTTAACCAGTATCTTGTCTAGAAGAGTCTGAAGCTTATATTTTAGCCACAACCAATAACAGCTTTGCCGGTGAGGGTACTCATCATCCTCTATGTAGCCTGCAGTTGTAGAAAGAGCAGGCGGTTCCTTTAACCCATCTTCCATCACTATCTCACTCATCTCCTGCCACTTTCCTCTTCACTCCTTGCTCTTCAGCTGCACTGGCCTCCTTGGTTTTCCTCAAACAGATCTGGCATGTTCTTGCCTTAGGGTCTCTGTACTTGAGGTTTATCTTCCTTAAATTTAATTGTATTGTCCCTGTTTTTACAGAGAAGGACACTCGGGATCAGAAAAGTTAAGTATTGTAACCAAGTGTTTAAAATCTGAGAAATTATCCATGTTTTTCCATTGGCTTCATTCTGGGTGCCCCTTCTTCCTCTCTGGAAACATTGTTGGCCCCATCTTCTAAATATGCTCTCAATTCAGCCACCTCTCCCATCTCCACTGTTCCTCTGGGGCTGGGGCCTCTGCCACCTTTTAGCTGCATCACCATAGCTCTCCATTTGCTCTGCTTCTCCCCTCGCCCCTGTAGTCTATCTCAACACAGTACCAGAGTGCTTCCCTCATATAGGTTAGGTTATGTCACCCCTCTGCTCAAAACCCCCTAATGCTCTATTTCCTCCACAATAAAATCCAAAGGCCTTACAAAGGCCCCTAGAGCTCTACAATTATACTGTCCAAGTGGTCATCACTGGCCATGTGGAATAGAGCATTTGAAATGTGGTCAATCAGAATTGAGATGCAAAATACAGGATTTTAAAGGCATAGTTTGAAAGTAAGAATGTTAAATAGCTCATTAATTGTTTTGTATCATATATATTAAAATTATAATATTTTGGATAAATAAAATGTTATTAAAACTATACCACCTATTTCTTTTTGCTTTTTTTGACTACTAGAAAATGTTAAATTACATATGTCTTTCACATTTGTAGCATGAATTATATTTCTATTGGACAGAGCTGGTCTACAGTATCTAGACCCCCCCAAAACCTCTTCTGACCTTGCCTCTTGTTTCCTTCTTTCCTCTCCTCTCCTCTCCTCCCCTCTCCTCTCCTCTCTTCTCCTCTCCTCTCCTCTCCTCTTCTCTCTTCTCCTCTCCTCTCCTCTCTTCTTTCTCTCTTTGCAGGGGATACACACACATGCTAGGCAAGCACTCCACCAGTGGGCTATACCCCAGCTGTTCACTTCTGTCTTTGCTTATTCCAATAGAGACAGACTGGCTTCCTTGATATTCCTCAAGCATACAAACATCCTATGTGTGCTCTTGCCTCAGAGGTTTTATACTTGCTGTTTCCACTCTTGAAGAACCTTCCTTCCAGTTATTTGGGTGCTCCTTCATCTTCCTGGACTTTATTCTGACTTCATTTTCTCAATGAAGACTTCCTGGAAACCCCACTGAAGACCAAATTCCTCATTCACTTCAATTCATGTATTCACTGATTCCCCTCATATTTTATTTTTCTTTATAGAACTTGTCACCATACATGCTGTTTCTTTTTTCTAATTTATTTTGTTTATGATACAACTTCCCCTCTAGAATTCTTAAGGGCATGTTTTGTTTAAAGCTGTGCTCCCACCATCTACAACTTTACCTATAATGTAGTAGATACTTAGTAAATATTTGTTGAATGTAATACTGAATGAATCTTCATTAACCGCTTGAGTCTGCAGGTGAGGAAACTGAGGAGTGTGGCTTTTTCAGGGTCTCACAATCAGGTAGAGATGAAGTGGACACACCCTCGGTGTGATCAGATGCTACTCATCACATATGGAGATGCCACCTACATGATCTCACTACTTTACATGTATTTAGGTTTCCTCACTTGCCTCTGCCCACATTTTCAGGCCTCTTTTAAGCTTTGCATTTAAGGAAAGAAAGATCTACTACAAAAATAATCTCCTTAGTCACATCCAGGAGGTGACCTCTAACATTCTCACTCCAGTGATAAGCCTTGAGAATTTTGTTCCTACACAGGAATTCTGGATCTGTTTGGATCTAAGAGAACTAATGACATTTCAACAGGGGAAAGAATTTCTTGAAGGAAGCCATTAACTTTGATTATATGATGAAATATAGTCATGCACTACACAAAGATATTTTTTATCAATGATGGTTGCTCCAGAAGATTATATTGTCTAGTGACATCATAGCCATCTTAGTCTGTGTAAATACACACCTAACAGTATGTCAGAAAATATCCTTGTTATTAAATGATACATGACTTTATTTAAACTATATAGAATTTAAAGTATTTCATTTGTTTGACTAACTGACACATTTTTACTAAGCATTGATGTGTACCAGATATTGTTTTAAGTGCTGGTAATACAAGAATGTGACATGGTTTTCAAAAAGCTAACACTTTAGTGGGTATGTATGGGGGAGGGTGGGTAAATAAAGACAGGATGTATGAGTTTCCTATTGTTGCTATACAAATTATCAGGAATTTAGTGGATTAAAACATAATAAATTTATTCTCTTATAATTTTGGAAGTTAAAAATCCAAAATGAATCTTATTTGATGAAATCAAAGTGCAGGAGGCTGTGTCCTACTGGGTAGCTCTAGGAGAATATCCATTTTCTTTTTTTTTTTAACTTCTAGGGGGCCCCTGTATTCTTTTTTATTTATTTATTTTTGTGCCAGGGATTGAATTCAGGGGCACTCGACCACTAGGCCACATCCCCAGCCCCATTTTGTATTTCTTTAGAGACAGGGTCTCACTGCATCGCTAAGTGCCTCGCCATTGCTGAGGCTGGCTTTGAACTCGCAATCCTCCTGCCTCAGCCTCACAAGTTCTGGGATCACAGGCATGTACCACCTCACCCTGTTGTATTCTTGATTTGTAGTCCCTTCCTCCATCTTCAAAGCCCATCATTCTAATCTCTGTTTCTGTCATCACCTAGCTTTCTCTTCTCACTGTCTCCTCCTAAAAATCTCTGTGATGATATTGGACCTACCCAGATAATCCAGGATAATCTCCCTATTTGAAGATCCTTAACTTAATCACATTGAAGAGTCCTTTTTGCCATATAAAGGAATAGTCACATGTTCGAAGATTAGGATGTGGACGTCTTGCGGGGCTTTTATTCAGCTTACCACACAGGACAATGTGACAAGGGTTACAGTGGGCGTGAGTGCCAAATGCTATGCAAACACAGATGACTTACCAGACAGGGTGTGGAGGAGGACTGGGGCAGCTTTATAGAGTAAGTGCCTTTGTAGCTGAGGCTACATGGTGCCAGTGGAAGGTAGGCAGGCACCATGTATACAAGATTGTCCTAGAAAAATAAAAAAGTGAAGATGACATTTGCATTAGTTACCTATTTCAGTGTCAAAGTTACCTTCTAATTTAGCAGATTAAAATTAATAAATGTCTAGGATCTCACGCAGTCATGAATCTTCTGGAGTCATGAATCTAAGAGAGTCTCAACTGGATGACCCTGACTTATGCTCTCTGGTGAAGTTGCAGTCAAGTTGTTGGCCAGAGCTACCATCATCTCAAGGGTCCAGTGAAGCAGTGTCTAAGTTCACTCTGTGACTGTTAGAAGAAACCTCTATTCCTCACCACATGGGCCTCACCATGGAGGTACTCACATGACATAGCATCTGAGAGAGAGCGAGCCCAACATACAAGCCACAAACCACAGTCATTTATAACCTGATTTCAAGAAATATCATACTCTACGTTCTGCCATTCCATTGGTCACACAAACCAACCTTTGTATAATGTGGAGGGAACCATGCCAAGTGGTGAACACCAGGAGGCAGGGATCACTGGGGGCCATCTTAGAATCTGACGACCACAACATTCTTGAGATTACAAGTGTTCCCTATGGCTGGCATGTAGGGAAACCATGAGAGATTGTCAAGAATGAAGCTGGCATGGACAGGGATGTCAAAAGCACATGCAGGCTGTACACTTGATAGGGAGACTGGAGATAATACTTTTATGGATAGGGAGGTGTTTCAGGGACTTAGTCATGGGAGTGAGAAGACCAAATTGCTTTTCAGAGTGATTACTGTGGCATGGGCATGTGGAGGGTGGAGCAGAGAGCTAAGAGATGAGGGGGACAAAACACGACTAAAGGGCTATTGGAACAGTGCAGGAGGGAGAAGAAAATTCTTGGTATAAGGCAAGGATGGTCAAGGAGTGGTGAGGAAATTAGGTTCAGACCATTTTCAGTAGGTGGAATTGTGGGGAGGGCAGAGGATGGAAGAGGTCTCAGGATGGTGGTTTGCAGGAGAGATTGATAACATTAAATAAATTCATAAAGAAGAGCAGGGTTAACATAAGGTGAACAAGAGCTAAGATGCCTAATTTTGGTATATTGTGCCTCTTTGATTTCCACATATAGAGAGTGGAATAAATTTATATTTATATTAGTATAAATTTAGTTTAGTCTAACTATGGCAGGGGTTTTTAAGCATTTGTCAGAAAAGACTGTACTCTGGCAGAGGAGAGCTCTTTTCACTATGTGAGCTGGATGGTATTTTTTTATACCATCTTCATAGTATCATCACCCTTGAAACTACTATTTATTGAGTGCCTGCTGTCTACCATGCTCTGCTTCATACTTTGCATACATCAGTTTCATCTCATCATCACACTCATCCAGGAAGGCAATGTAGTGTTCTTATTTTCTTTTTGTGGTAGAGAAACAGAAGAAGGTACACTACTATTATACCCATTTCACAGATAAGGAAACAGGTGTGGCTAGTGTCAAGAACACTGGTGAAGGATATACAGCTGATGAATACAGCTTTCAGGTGTAGGTCTTACTCCAAACCCTGTGCCCTTCGTTGGATGGCCACTTATGGCATGCTTGAAAGAACTGGAGGCAGTTTCCAGCAGGGTTGGGGTGGAGTGATGGTTTGTAATCTGATATGTGAGAGACTACAAATAAATAAAACAGGGACAAGGTCATAAATCCTCATCTGCAGTGATGTGAAGAAAGGGTCATTTGCCTTCTTCCTGTTATATATATAGACATCCATATATTAGCAATGTTGGCAAACTTTTTGCTAGGACTCTCTTCCTGTTTTTGCTATTTCTGAAAAAAGATGCAAGGAATTGCTTTCATTCACTTAAGAAAATAACAAATTGTTCATTTTCTTGTCAAAGGAAAGCATCCTGCACTAGCCAGATGGCTTTCCAGGCCTGCAATTATTGAAAAGGGAGTTTTACCACAGTGGCATTTTCCATTAGTAGAAGGAGTGGGTAGATGAAGGGTGTCAAATTGATATGTCTTTTTCTGAGGGAAGGCTCCCACAATAGCAGATAAATTAGTCTGGAAACAGTTACTAGTCCACTATGAAATTTAAGAAAAAGTTCTCATATCTAAGATTATACTGTGGAATTTATGAGATAAAAGGAATAGTTATCATGTATCGCATCATCAATGACTCAGACTGTATTCACTGTGTCAGAGGAGACTTGACCTCCAGAATCCAACTTCCTGTAGATCCCAGTGTGAGAGTGCAGGGTCCTATAGAAGTAAGAGAAACTCCACAGCTTCTCTGCAGTTGTCTGGAATTTTCCTGAGGAAGAAAATGACAAGGCTAAATGTAGACTTTCACCTTGAAAAGCCATGAAGGCAATAAAAGCAAGGCATAGTGTGCTATGATAGGTTGGTTCACAATGCTTCCACTTCACATTTTATGTGAGTTTCCAAGCAACAGAGCTTCTTGAAACTAGAGAAGTAGAGAAGTGAGTGATGAGCCCTGTAGGTTTAGTCATGGGTAACCAGACAGTTGAAACACAAGGGAATTGCTTGCTCTGTCCCTTCCCCTGGTGTGTAGGCAGCTCCATTTCCCTGACCACCCTTCCTCCATACACCAACCTTCCTCCTCACCTCTACCCCACTATCCTCAGAACCTTGTGAAATCTCCAGCTCATATTAGCTGTTTGTTCACCTAGCACTCATTTCCTCACCTTCACTGATACATGAGCATACACATACTTGTCTGCATCTGTTTTCTGTGGCTATAACAGAATACCACAGATTGAGTCATTTATGAAGAATAAAAGCTTTTCAGTTCATTGTTCTGAAGTGTGGGAGATCCAAGGTTGAGGGGTCACATCTGGTGAGAGTCTTCTTGTTGGTTGGGACTCTCTGCAGAGTCTTGAGCTGGTATAGCTTATCATACAGGAGAGGGGTACATAGCAATATCTTAGTTCACCTATCTTGATTTATCCAGGAATTATGTAATTTTAGTAGGAAAATAGGTTCCATTCCAACTTCCTTTAGTATTTGTTGGTTAGATTAAAGGAGCAGCTCAGTATTTCAAGGAGTCCTAACTTTGGGTTAAGTCATTCAACTTTTGAATACAACTCTCCCTGTTGTGTACAGGCCGTGAGCATTTTTGGTTCTTGTTTTGGGTTTCAAAACATTCTCACTAATTAAAATTAACAATTAAAACTTATGAACTGTGTTTTCTTTCTTTACTAATTTTAAAATAATGCTTTTTACTTTTTTTAAGTGAGTAAAAGTATTTATTAGACAAAATGATAATTAACACCCATTTTCGGCTGAATGAGAATAAGTGAACAATAGTATATCAAACACAGTCAATACATATTCTTATATTTTATGTATCAAAAGACATACCTATTTTCACTATTTTGTGATTAGGGTAACAACATTTTCATTATTATAAATTTAAATAACATAACATCTCATTTTAATTGATAGCTACAATTTTTTCAGATTTGCATGAACTGCAAACAATAACAGAATGTTGGGGTACAGTTCTCCATGAGTCTCTCATGTTACTGCATATAAGCACATACTGCTTTTTTGAGGACTATATTTTCATGGATGTCTGCATAGTGAACAGCTTGGAAGACATAGTGTCTACCATCAGTGCAAAAGGAAATGTTTTCTTTTGGTTTTGTTCATAAAAATAGTGCCTCTATCCCTTATAATAAAGACAAGTTCCACGAGACTTACTTACTGCCCAGTATATATTTCTTTTCTTTTTTTTTTATATTACATGAAAATATATATTACACGAGAGAAAGAAAATTACGGAACTTCTCATCTGGGTTTATAATTGGTAAGGTGCTTATATTGCCAATCAGTATGCATTAAGGTAAAAACACTGAACTTCGTACAAATGGGATAAGCATAGCAACAACCATGGAAAGACTGCCTAGCTGAAAATTAACCCTCATCCCAGAAGGCCTACAATAATAAAGTCAAATGCTAAACACATGAAGATTTATATGACATACTAGCACATTATTACCACAAATTCTATTACTAAGTCAGCCATGGGAAATCAGCTCAGGGCCAGAAAGAAGTCAATCTGCAGACAAATTCAGCTTTTAGTTTGAAACTCTGCCACCTGCCATAATGAAAGGAATCTTTCAGGCTCTGAATGAGTCAACGCTTACTGGACATTAGGGTTAGGATATTAGCAAATGTTGGCTTAGCCAGACCTTAGCAAAAATTTTCTACTTGCATAACTTGTCCAAGGTTTGTATAATTATCTTTGTGATGCTACTGTTATTAACTTTTTCTGCTGAAAAAAATCATTTTATGCCATTAGTAAAATAGACCTTGTCTGAGAAGTTTTCAGAGAACAGAAATTCCATAAATATATTTAAGTGCAGAATCTGGTGTTTGATATTTTTCCCCTTCTCAGGGATACCTCTAGCCTGGAAGAGCAAATTCCCCACCCCAGGCATGGCAGGAATATTCAGGCTGGCGCTCTGTCATTCTGAAGTCAAAATGGAACCAACTATAGAAGCTCCAGCAATCACACTGACTGTACTTCCTCAAATTTGTCAGTTTGTTAGTTCCTCCAATTTAACAACTTTATTCCAGCTGATGAGCTTCTTCCTTCTTCCATATTCCCTGTCTGTTTTGCATCCGATTCATTAATCTGAAACTTGTTTCTAATACTAGTCTTGGTAACTGACCTCTCCTGTTCAACTCAGGATTTTTCCAATCAGTATCCCTGCTGCCTCATTGAGGCCTATCTAGTGTTTCGGGGAGTCTTCAACCAGCTCCTGGGTTTCTTGTTCTGATTTGAGGATTTCTGACTCTCCAGGTTACCTGCATCCCAGGTGAGACATAGAATGTGTGGTAAGTGTAGTTCCACATGACCCACAAGTCCAACTATGCAAAAAGTTATTCACTGCTTCAAAAATATGATGGGGTCTCACCTGAGATGAGACCTATGTACTAAATGAATAAAAGACATACAGTGTAGCCCAGACCATCAGTGCTCACCTGGCCAGTCCTCAGAACTGTGAACTTTGGTGGGAAGCTCACATCCCCAGAAATAATACCAGAATCTCCAACCTTTTTTATTTATTTCCTCCTTTACTACACTGGTTCTTTTAGTTTTCTTTGGGTTCCATAGCTGTGGGTTTCTTGGGTGATGTAGTAATCTGCTACTTGGATGGGGCTCTTTAAACCCCTGTGTTAGTCTCTTTTTGGTTGCTATAAAAAATGCCTGAGGCTGAATACTTTACAAAAGAGAATTGTTCAGCTTGCAGTTTTGTAGACTCAAAGTCCAAGATCATATGGCCCCATCTATTCGGTCCCTGTTGAAAGCCTCTTGGTGGATGGCTTCAAAATGGTGAAAGTACATGCAAAAGACATCACAAATTTGGAGTGTGGGCTCACTCTTTTCATAACAATTCACACTCATGGGAACCGAGTCCTGTGATAACTACATTTATCCTTCAGAAGGCATGTCCCAAATGACCTAAACACCTTCCACTAGGCCCGCCTCTTAAAGGTTCCCCACCTCCACATTGCTGTTCCAGGACCATGCTTCCAGCATATGAACCTTTGGGTGACACACTCAAACAGTCTTGGACTCCTTCTTTGTCAGTATCTCAACCCTCTGCGATGAGAGAAGACAACTTAGCAGTCCCTGTTCAGGTGCATCATCTGTTATCACGGACATGCTTTCTGATGGAATGCAAGCCCTATATCACTCCATAATCCTATTTTTTCCCCGAGAAAACATAGAAATTTAATTATTTGTTATTGTAATAAAATACACATATTCCATATCATACTCCAGTCCCCAAGATTTGAACTTGTCATTAGGTGATTGGTTTCTAAGAGACTGTAACTTAATATGTGCTGGCCTCTTTTAAAGGGGGATTTAAAAACTTGGGCACTTTAGCACAGTTTGCCTACAGTATGTGGGCAAAATTTGGAGGGAAAAACAGGCTACAGAACAAAAATAATAATGTAAATAAAGACTGGGGGCCATAAATAAGAATACCACAATTCCCTGATGTGTTTCTACTTCTTGTTCTAATTGTTTTCTGAGGCTTGGCTATTCGGTCCATTGCCTCTTTAAATCCCCAATAATAAGCCTTTTTTCCCTTAAAAATATATATAACAAAATTTCCATTTTAACAATTTTAAGTGTACAATTTATTGGCATTAAGTACATTGACACTGTTGTGCAACCATCACCAACATCTACCTCCAGAACTTTCTTATATTTCCAAACTGATACTCTTTAATCATTAAACGATGACTTCTCTCATTCTTCCTCCTTGGGCCTGTGGCAACCATCAATCTACTTTCTGTTTCTATGAATTTGATTAAGAGCCTCAGATAAGTGAAATCATGGAACATCCATCTCTTAATGGCTGGCTTTTATTTATTTATTTTCACTTAGCATGTGTTCAAGGATCACAGTTCAAGGTTATAGCTTGTGTCAGAAATTTCTTTTTTAAAACTAAATAACATTCCATTGTATGCATATACCTTTATTTTATTTTTATTTATTTATTTATTTATTTTTGGTGCTAGGGACTGAACCCAGGGCCTTGTGCATGTGAGGAAAGCACTCTACCAATTGAGTATTCTGTTATCATTGACATGCTTTCTGATGGAATGCAAGCCCTGTATCACTCCATAATCCTATTTTTTTTTTCTGAGAAAACATATACCCTGCATATACCACATTTTGTTTATCCATTTATCTGTTGATGGACACGAGTTGCTTACACCTTTTGGCATTTATGTATAATGCCACCATGAACATGGGTGTACAAATATCTGAGTCCCTGCTCTCAATTCTTTTGTGTATATACTGAGAAGTGGAATAAATTTCTAATAATTGCACATTTTAATTCTTTTTTTGGGGGTAGGAAGTACCAGGGATTGAACCCAGGGGTGTTTAACCACTGATCCACATCCCCAGTTCTTTTAATTCATTTCTTTTTGAGATACAGTCTTGCTAATTGCTTAGGGTCTCAATAAATTTCTGAGGCCAGCTTTGTTAATTTTATTTTTAACTTCCAGTGGCATTTTATATTCCCATCAATAATTCAGTGTTCTGGTATCTTCATAGCTTTACAAACATTTGTTATTTTCTATTTTTTGCTTTTGTTTATATTTTCTGTTTTCCCCCCTAATGATCAGTAATGTTGGACTATTTTTCATGTGCTTATTGGCCATTTATGTATCTATTTTGGATATGTCTCTATAAGTTCTCTGCTGATTTTTTAAAACATTTTTTTATTTTTGTATTTGTTCTTTTTAGATAATCTCTGCTCATTTTTAAATTGGGTTGTCTTTCATTGTTGACTTGGTTTAGAAATCTGATTTTTGATCATGGTCTTTCCCAAATCTTACATATTGTTTACCAATTTAAAATTTTAAAAATACAGTGGTGGAGCAATACTGGAGAAGTCAAACAAAGCACAATACCTGGGTGGCTCTGGCCTGAGTGCTGCCAGTTCACCCCCTACCTTTCTTAGGTACTAAGGAGGGGAGTCGTTCAGAAAAGGAAGCATGATGGGACAGACCGAATGATGGGTATTTGCACTGTGGTCTTCCTTGTTTAACACATGTGTCACTTTCTCATGTCATATTTTCTTCCCCTCTAATATCTAAACCCAAATCCAAATACTTAAACTGTGCTTGCTTTAGCAATGAAAGCAAATAACATATTTGGCTCTATTTAAGGTAGCAGGGCTTCAGAGAAAACTTGCATCAGTTGAATGAGAGATGTCATTTTCCCTAACTGTACAACTTTTCACTAAAGAACATTCCTTTGCAAGACATTCATGGACTTGCTTTATATACAGGAAAAGAAAATAGAACATTCATATAAAAGTATATGAACTAGATAATTCAAGGAGACAGCAACTGACCTCCACACTGATCCCTTCCAGGTCTGTTGCAAAATGGGCTTCAAGCGGGCTCAGTGGAAGCATCCTGATCAGAAGGGCCTAAGGTTGATTTCTGCCCCTGCTACTATATTGCTGTGCAAAATTACTGCTCTGAGCTTAGTTTTATCCCCTATAAAATAGGTCTAGTAATACTTCCCTGGTGAGTGTTATGGCAGAAGTAAGAAAGATATTTCTTTTTTCCAACAGTGGAACTGGTTTAAAATGTAATGTTCTCTGCAGCATTGGTTAACCCTGATTTTTACAGGTCTCCCTAGTCCTGGGCAAGCATGGGAGTGGGTGACATTTGTAATGGAATTTGGTCTGAATGTGAGTATCATACTGAAACTCTGAGCCCTGCCCTGGTCTTGCTCTTTGAAGGCTAATGAAGTTTTTCCCCCTGCTATAATCATTGTCCTTGACATCTTCCTCTCGGCAGCTTGTGTACCTCCTCCTGTTGCCTCAAACCACCTCTGGCGAAAGCACTACTGTGGTTAGCCAGGGTGGCCCCTGTCCCTTGTGCTCCACACCACAGCAGGCCCAGTTCTTGCTCCCAAAGTTCCTTTATGCACCTGCTCATGGTAAATGTGGGTGAGTCCTGTTCTCCAGGTCAGAGGCCCAGAAACTCAAGTACAGGCTCTTTAAATGATAACATTTTCACAGACCTTAAGGATATGTTTGAGGGCTTTCAGGAATCTTTGCATCCTAGTTTAGGGAGTGATGTTCATTCTAGAACACTCTTCTGGATGTTCATGATGGGAAACTGGAGGTCATGTAGCAGATAAAGCAATGGACTTTCTACACTCTAGCCCTTCTCCTGGCTGACTGTCACCCTGGGCAAGTTTATGAGCATGTTAAGCTTCCGTAAAATTAGAGTAATAGGAGCTTAGGGATGGTGAGTTCTTTTGACAGCAAATGGATAGAGAAAAGTTCAAAGGGCAGGGCTATGAAGGCTTTCCCAGATGCCAGCCAAAGCCAAAGGTGCAGCCTGAACATTACTCCTCTCTAAGGTGCCAGGGACCATTGAAAGGTAGGCTGTTTATTTTTCTACTTGTGAGCCTTCAGAAACACATAACATGGAGGCGTGAGCACCATCTTTGCTACCACATGTATGTGATTGCCTGAAAACGAAACTAACAGGAAGGTGCAGCTAAAAGAGAGAGGGAGAGGGATCAGGGAAGGGAGGGTTAGGGTTAGAGAGAGAGAGAGGGAGAGAGAGAATCCTGGCAATATTTTGCTGAGTCTCTGGAGGCAGGGAAGCCTGTTTGTTTGTTTGTTTGGTTTGTTTGGTTTGTTAAAAATTTTTTTTCAGTTATTTTATTTTTCTTGAGCTGGCTGGGTTTCTGTTATCTGCAAATAAGAGGACTGAAAATACACTGTCTTCTGGGCTGTCTGTGGCACTAGGTGAGGACTGTATCTGTCTGTGTTTTGCATGGCTGACACTTAAGACAGTGCATGCCACATCAGAGATGCTTGATAAATATTTATTGGCTGAACTCACCTGTGACCCGTGTTTGTCCCATCTCTTCTCATCTCTTTGTTTCTTTATCAGTTTATTTCCTATGTTTTAAGTCTCTCCCTTTCTTAGGTAGTATAATTGCTCAAGTCCCTAAAATCAGAAACAAGCAAATGACAACAAAACGAAAATCTTCTGTCGTTATGGCCATTCTTTCCAGCACGCGGACCTACTTTCCCATCTTGTCTGAGACTTTCAGAAGCATATTCTTAATCCACTGCCACTGGCCTTTATTCCAACTCTTTCAACATTGTCACAGTTGTTCCTGGCATCACTGGCATGAAAGCACATAGTACTCTCTGACAGCCACTCTTCCTAGTACCTGTACAATTGACCCTCTTTCTCACAGGAGGCAGGATGTCCTTCAGAATTTTCCAGACTCTGTCTCCCACCATGGTACTGGGAATTGAACCCAGGATGCTCTGCCACCGAGCTACATTTCCTGTCCTTTTTATTTTTTATTATGAAATGGGGTCTCTAAGTTTTCCAGGCTGGCCTTGATCTCATGATCCTCCTACCTCAGCTTCCCTAGCAGGTATGTACCATTGCACCAGCCCATGGCTCTTCCTTTTATCTGAAAGTTTGGCCAAGAATTGTAGCCTTCCATAAACATGGGAATTCTTTGCTTGCAGTGGAACTGCAGCAGCATGACACCCTCTCTCCTTGGCCTTGGTAATTTGTCAAGTGGCAAAGTAGATCGGTGTTATGGTTTGGATGTGAGGTGTCCCCCAAAAGCTCGTGTGTGAGATGATGCAAGAAGGTTTGGAGGAGAAATGATTGGGTTATAGCCTTAACCTAATCAGTGAATTAATCCCGATAGGAAACTGAAGTGGTAGGGTGTGGCTGAAGGAGGTGGGAATTGGGGTATGGCTTGAGGGGTATATATTTGTATGTGGCAAGTGGAGTCTCCCTCTGCTTTCTGATCATGATGTAAGCTGCTTCCCTCTGTCACACTCTTCCACCATGGTGTTCATTCAGCCTCATCTGGAGACCTGAGGAATGGAGCCGGACTTCAATGGACTAAGACCTCTGAAACCGTGAGCCCTCAAGTATACTTTTCCTCCCCTAGAATTGTTCTGATCAGATCTTTTAGTTACAGTACTGAAAAGGCTGACAAAAACAATCAGGCCTCCATCATCTACCATGTCTGTGGCCCTACAAACATCAAGTTTTGGCACATGCTAAGTTGAGGATGGCTGCTGTGGCTTGGTCTCCCCCAGACTTGTGCATTTAGCTCCACAGGTGTCACAGGCCAGTCTCTGAGGTTAGCTCAGAACTGGGAATATTCTTTGCAGCATTCAGGATTAGGAGAGGTGGATTTCATTTTATCTAGGCTAACGGTACCAAAGGCAACTTCAGGAATGGAACTGCAAAAGGAGATGTCTTGTCACACCGATCCAAGAGCCCATCTGGGGATTAATCCTAGCTGGTTCTGACAAGCTAACAAGTAGCAGAGGATTCTAGACATCTAAGCAGAAAATTAGGACCCCACCTGTATAACAAATGAATGTGAATAAGTAATCAGGATTAGTTAATTTGCAGAGGCTTTATAGAGAAATGATCTCTGCTCATTGTGCTAGCTTTGGAAAACAACAGAGTCCTCAAGTAGCTATATTAATTTTATTTCTATATTCAGCAAATATTTAGCAAGCATCTACAACCTGAAAGAATTTTATTATCTACGTAGGCATAAAAATCATGAAGATAAATTACTTTAATATAATGTGGTCATTAAATTCCAAATGGAATTTCTTCTGTTAAATAGCTGTATGGGGCCTTAAAAGTAAGAGTCAAGTCAACAGATATGAACTAATAAGACACCAGGTCATTTAATTCACCCATGGCCAAACCTGGTACATAGCAGTACCTAGAGCAGTAATTTGAGGTGAACGCTGGGAACTGAGCTTTCTGACAGTGTCCTTTGGTGATTCCAATAAGACCCTAGGTTTGGTCATTGATATAGTTCATCCTTTGCCTTCCTAATGCTCTCTACATCTTGTTGATGGCAACTGATGGAATCTCCTCCTAAAAATGGGCCGCGTCTTGATTCTTTAATGGCATTCCCCCTGGTTCTCTCCTCTTTCTGATTTTTCTCAGTCTCATCCCCTGGCTACTCCTTTTCCTCCAGCCAGGTATTAGTTTTCTGTGGGTGCTCTAACCAAGCACCTCACACTTATTTGAAGTAATAATTATAATTTGGAGGGACTCACAGGGTAAAGTCAAGGTGTTGTCAGGGCTGCATTCCTTCCTGGAGGCCTCTTGCATTTTCCTGCGTCTGGATGCTGCCCATTCTCTGGCTCATCCTCTGGCTCATCCTGTTCCATCCTCACAGCCTGTAATGGCTGGCTGAGTGTTTCTCACAGGGCACTGCTCTGCCCATCTTTCTTAGTCACATCTCTCTTTCCCCTCCTGCCTCCCTCTTCCATTTGAACAGGGTGCCATTCCTCCATTTTAAAAGCCAGCATCCCTGGACCCGTCCTTCCTAGGCTGTACCACTCCCACCTCTTCAGTCTCCCTGATCCACCTTTACAGACTTTTGTAATGGTATGGGGTCCACCTGGGTAACGTCCACTTTAAGCTCAGCTGAAGAGCGATCCCAATTCCATCTGCTACCTTCATTTCCGTTTGCCACTTATCATCAGCTATTCAGTGTCCAGGATTTGGACAACTTTGTGGGCTATTCTGTTACTGCAGGCCCCTTTATTGTTATTGCTCTCTAATCTTATCTTTGCAAACTCAGGCTGTCAGGGGCCAAATAGACAGTGTAAGATAGTGAAGCTGGACAGGAAGACAAAAGTCTAGAACTGGATGCTGCCTTTTAAAGGTGCAGTAACTGATCAATCCTGACCTGTTGTTTCAAAGGGCCCAGCATTGCCAGATCTCCTGATTTCTTTAATGTTTATTTTTTATTTATAGATGGACACAATACCTTCATTTTATTTTTGTGTAGAGCTGAGGATCGAACCCAGTGCCTCACGCATGCTAGGCGAGTAATCTACCTCTGAGCCACAACCCCAGCCCCCAGATCTCCTGATTTTTTTTCAGAAAAGCCAGAACTTCAGATTTTCTTTGTAACATCCTCCAACTTTTAAATGTTGGCAATGAATTTGAATATTTCAGAGCCTATGCAAGCCAAACCAAACATCTGCTGCTGTATTTGACCTGGGTTGTTCATTTTTAACCTCTACTCTGTATATTCCCCTTGGAGTGATCTCATTATGCCTGAGGAGTCCACTATTACCTGTGCATGATGACTTGAGACCATATCTGTCCACTTCTCTGATGAGCTGAGAATAACATCCCCAACTGCATTCTGGACAGCTATACCACCCCATAATCTCATCACACAGATCTGGTTCTCAAGCCTGAAAGCTGGGAGTCCTTCACTTTCTAATCCAGTAGTCATTCAGCCCTGCAACGTGTCCATTCATATGCACTTAATTTCAATCATTAATCACATCTTTACTGAATTAATATAACACTCATAACTCATCCTGAGGATCCATTCTTCCTCCCTATTTCAGTTTGTCTTAGTCAGTGCAGGTGCTATCACAAGATACCCTACTGGGTGGCTTAAAAACAATTAAAAATTATTTCTCATAGTTGTGGAAGCTGGAAGTCTGAGATCAGACTGCCTGCATGGTTGGGTTCTGGTGAGGAACCCCCTTCCTGGTTGTGGACTTGCTGACTTGCTGACATGAGTATTCTCATTTGGTAGAAGAGAGAGCCAGTTGGACATTTCTTTTTTTTTTTTTTTTTTAATCTAAAACATTTTATTAGTAAAGTAATATTTGACAGAAATATTTTATGTTGAAATAAGAATAAATACACAATAAAAATTATGTTTAATGTGTAAAAATCAACAAAAGCACAGGAGTCATTCTGCGTGGAAGAATATCATTACAGAATTGTAATCTGATAACAAAAATTGTCTCAGGAACAAAACTTTGTAGTTTTTTGTTACTGCTGTGAAAGATGAATCACATTGAGCTGATCACTATGGTGGGTGATGCTGATTAAAGAGGTTATAGGTTAATGCAAGAAGAATATTACTCATTTCAATTAAGGAAAAATGATACAGTTTCACTTCATTCTATATTATAATCTGAACATAATTTTCTGAGAATAGTTAAAAAATACAGATGAGTATACTTTTTAGTAAATTTTATCACCTAATATTTTGGTGCAATGAGCAAAGAATAAATATTAAAAGTAAATTACCCATGTAAGTAAATTGCTGCATTATTATCTATGTGAAGATAGTTGTTGTTATACACCAGCTGCTGAGTTCTTTATTAAATATTAACTCATTAGTATTTGATATGATCCTATGAAGAATGCATATGAGAAACAGAAGCACAGAAGAGTGTAGTTACTCACCTAATATCACATTGTTAATACATGGCAGAGCTGAAATTTCTAACTACTTTCACCCTGGAGTTCATAATCTGAACCATTATACTTAGCTACTTCACAGAGAGGATAGGAGTTGAAGTATACTTTTGAGACAGATCAATCAATATATCTATCATTAATTCATCTTTACAGAAAAACTGAAAATTTCTGTTTCACCAACCAGAAAACAAAGGCCACAAAATATTTAGCAATGTAACATTTTAGACCTAGTAAATTTAGTCTAGGTTTATAACCTGAATCTACATATTTCTAATGTCTGAAGATAGAAAATAATTCTCAAAATGTTACAAAACTATGGACAGATTGTAAGATACATACATTTATGCCACCTTAAATATTTACTGCACTGGTTGTTGAATCTGATGTAAACAGGATCCCAGTTAGCCAAGAGAAAAGCAGCATGTACATGGGTAGCAATATAAATGCTGAAGTAATAATATGAAGCAATAGAAAATTTTCCAATACTACCACATATTTTTAAGAATAGTGATTCAAATACCACTTTACAGGACTAAAAAACAGGTGCAAATTATATAACTAATTATAAGCAAATGTTCACCACTGTCCTTTTAAAACTCTTAATAACCCAATTATATCTTTATTTGCTTTCCTGCTATCTTTCATTAATACACCATAGGAATGTCAGCTGCAGGAAGAAAGAGACCATGTGCGTTTCACTCACCAATTATGCTTATAGCCTATTAAGTTGCTTGATTCTGAGAAAATAATGAGAAGTATTTGTTAATAAATAAGTATTGACATGCTCAATTTACCGGGTAGAGCTCTGAAAAAAATGTATAAGCATCCAGAATGAAATAATCATGGAAAAAATATCAATAAACATCTGAAACAACAGAATAGAGACAAGTGAAAAAAACTAGGAAAACAGGGTTTTTTTCTTTTAAAATTTTTTTTTATTATTCTAATTTGTTATACACGTTTGCAGAGTACATTTCATTTCATATTACATATAAAGAGCACAAACCAGAGATTTGTAAAAAAGTGCTCTATATATGTGTAATATGAAATGCAATGTATTCTGCTGTCATTTATAACATCTTAGAATAAAAAATAATTTAAAAAAAAGCACAATTTTTCAAGTTGCTGGTTTAATATAAAGTATTTTTACAACAATTGTGTCTTTATACATGTATTATAATAATCATAAATAATCATAAATAACTCAGTCTGCTATTATTCCTATCCCCTTGTCCCCTCCCCTTCCTCCCCCTCTTTGTTCTATTTAAAGCTCTTTCATTCCTCTCATTCCCTCTCTCTTGCCTTTATAAGTTAAACTGTATCTTCATATCAAAGAGATAATTCGACTTTTGGTTTTTTGGGATTGGCTAACTTCACTTAGCATTATTTTCTCCAACTCCATCCATTTACCTGCAAATGCCATGATTTTATTCTCTTAGTGCTGAGTAGTGTTCCATTGTGTATATATACCAAAGTTTCCCTATCCATTCATCTATTGATGGGCATCGGGGTTGGTTCCACAATCTAGCTATTGTGAATTGTGCTGCTATAAACATTGATGTGGCTGTGTCCCTGTAGTAAGCTGTTTTTAAGTCTTTTGGGAATAGACCAAGGAGTGGCATAGCTGGGTCAAATGGTGGTTCCATTCCCAGTTTTCCTAGGAATCTCCATAATGCTTTCCAGATTGGCTGCACCAATTTGCAGTGCCACCAGCAATGTAAGAGTGTGCCTTTTTCCCCCACAAACTTGCCAGCATTTATTGTTGTTTGTTTTTTGATAGCTGCCATTCTGACTGGAGTAAGATGAAATCTTAGAGTGGTTTTGATTTGCATTTCTCTAATTGCCAGAGATGTTGAACATTTTTTTCATATATTTGTTGATTGTTTGTATATCATCTTCTGAGAAGTGTCTGTTTAGCTCCTTGGCCCATTTATTGATTGGGTTATTTGTTTTTTTTGGTGTTAAGGCTTTTAAGAGCTTTATATATCCTTGAGGTTAATGTTCTATCTGATGTGCTTGTGGTAAAGATTTGCTCCTATTCTGTAGGTCCTCTATTCACCTCACTGATTGTTTCTTTTGCTGAGAAGAAGCTTTTTAGTTTGAATCCATCCCATTTATTGATTCTTGTTTTTAGTTCTTACGCTACAGGGGTCTTATTGAGGAAGTTGGAGCCTAAACCAACATGATGGAGATTTGGGCCTATTTTTTCTTCTATTAGGTGCAAGGTCTCTGGTTTAATTCCTAGGTCCTTAATCCACTTTGAGTTAAGTTTTGTGCATGGTGAGAGAAAGAGATTTAATTTCATTTTATTACATGAGGATTTCCAGTTTTCCCAACACCATTTGTTGAAGACGCTGTCTTTTCTCCAGTGAATATTTTTGGCACCTTTGTCTAATATAAGATAACTGGCCGGGGCGCGGTGGCGCACGCCTGTAATCCCAGCACTTTGGGAGGCTGAGACAGGAGGATCGCGAGTTCAAAGCCAGCCTCAGCAATGGTGAGGCACTTAGCAACTCAGTGAGACCCTGTCTCTAAATAAAATACAAAAAAAAGGGCTGGGGATGTGGCCCAGTGGTCAAGTGCCCCTGAGTTCAATCCCCGATACCACAAAAAAAAAAAAAAAAAAAAAAAGATAACTGTAGGTGTGTGGGTTCGTCTCAGTGTCTTCTATTCTGTACCATTGGTCAACTGGTCTATCTTGATGCCAATACCATGCTGTTTTTGTTACTATTGCTTTGTAGTACAATTTAAGGTCTGGAATAGTAATGCCACCCACTTCATTTTTCTTGCTAAGAATCGCTTTAGCTATTCTGGGTCTCTTATTTTTCCAGATGAATTTCATGATTTCTTTTTCTATTTCTATGAGGAATGATATTGGGATTTTGATTGGTATTGCATTGAATCTGTATAGTGCTTTTGGGATAATGGTCATTTTGACAATATTAGTTCTACCTATCCATGAACAAAGTAGATCTTTCCATCTTCTAAGATCTTCATTAATTTCTTTCTTTAGTGTGCTGTAGTTTTCATTGTAGAGGTCTTTCACTTCTTTTGTTAAGTTGATTCCCAATTTTTTTTTTTTTGAGGCTATAGTAAATGGGATGGATTTCCTAGTTTCTCTTTCTGAGAAACTGTTGCTGATGTACAGAAATGCCTTTGATTTATGGGTATTGATTTTATATCCAGCTACGTTGCTGAATTCATTTATTAGATCTAGAAGATTTCTGGTGGAATTTTTTGGATCTTCTATGTGTAGAATCATATCATCTGCAAATAGTGTTAATTTGAGTTCTTCTTTTCCTATCCGTATCCCTTTAATTTTTTTGTCTAATTCCTCTGGCTAGGGCTTCAAGAACTATGTTAAATAGGAGTGGTGAAAGAGGGCATCCCTGTCTTGTTCCAGTTTTTAGAGGGAATGCTTTCGATTTTTCTCCATTTAGGATGATGTTGGCCTGGGCTTAGCATAGATGGCCTTTACGATGTTGAGGTATGTTCCTGTTATCCCTATTTTTCCTAGCATTTTGAACATGAAGGGATGTTGTATTTTGTCAAATGCTTTCTCTGCGTCTATTGAGACAATCATATGACTTTTATCTTTGAGCCTGTTGATGTGATGAATTACATTTATTGATTTCCTTATATTAAACCAATCTTGCATCCCTGGAATGAAGCCCACTTGATCGTGATGCACTATCTTCTTGATGTGTTTTTGTATTCAATTTGCCAGAATTTTATTGAGAATTTTTGAATCTATATTCATTAGAGATATTGGTCTGAAGTTTTCTTTCTTTGATTTGTCTCTGTCTGGTTTTGGAATCAGGGTGATACTGGACTCATAGAATGAGACTGGGAGTCTTTCCTCTTTTTCTATTTCATGAAATAGTTTGAGAAGTATTGGTGTTAGTTCTTCTTTAAAGGTCTTGTAGACCTCAGCTGTGTATCCATCTGGTCCTGGGCTTTTCTTGGTTGGTAAGTTTTTTATGGCATCCTCTATTTCTTTGCTTGAAATTGACTTATTTAAATTGTGTATATCATCTTGATTTAGTTTGGGCATATCATATGTCTCTAGAAATTTGTTGATGCCTCATTATTTTCTATTTTATTGGAGTATAAATTTTCAAAATAATTTCTAATTATCTTCTGTATTTCTGTAGTGTCCATTGTGATAGTTCCTTTTTCATCATAGATATTGGTAATTTGTGTTTTCTCTCTTCTTTTCTTTGTTACCATAGCTAAAGGTCTATCAATTTTATTTATTTTTTCAAAGAACCAACTTTTTGTTCTGTCAATTTTTTGAATTTTTTTTTTAGTTTCAATTTCATTAATTTCAGCTCTGATTTTAATTATTTCCTGTCTTCTACTTCTTTTGGGGTTGATTTGTTCTTCTTTTTCTAGGGTTTTGAGATGTAATGTTAGTTCATTTATTTGTTGACTTTTCTTTTTTGAAGGAATGAGCTCCGTGCAATGAACATTCCTCTTAGTACTGCCTTTTCGGGTGTCCCAGAGATTTTGGTATGTTGTATCATATTTCTCATTTACCTCTAAGAATTTCTTAATCTCCTTCTTGATGTCTTCTGCAATCCATTGATCATTCAATAGCACATTACTTAGTTTCCAGGTGTTAGTGTAGCTTTTCTTTCTTTTTTATCATTGATTTCTAATTTTGTTCCATTATGATCTGATAGAATGTAAGGTAGTATCCCTACTTTTTTTATATTTGCTTAGAGTTGCTTTATGGCATAATACATGGTCTATTTTTGAGAAGGATCCATGTGCTGCTGAAAAAAAAGTGTATTGGCTCATTGATGGTTATATACTCTATATATGTCAGTTAGTTAAGTCTAAATTATTAATTGTATTATTGAGTTTTATAGTTTCTTTGTTTAACTTTTGTTTGGAAGATCTATCCAGTGGTGAAAAAGGTGTGTTAAAGTCACCTAGAATTATTGTGTTGTGGTCTATTTGATTCTTGAATGAAGTTTGATTGAAATGTGATATTCCATTATTTGGGGCATATATATTTATAACAGTTATATCTTGTTGATCTATGATTCCCTTAAGCAGTATGAAATGTCCATCTTTATCTCTTTTGACTAACTTTGGCTTGAAGTCTACTTTATTGGATATGAGGATGGAGACCCCTGCTTGCTTATGTAGGCCATGTGAGTGATATATTTTATCCCATCCTTTCACCTTTAGTCTGTGGGCATCTTTTCCTATGAGATGTGTCTCTTGAAGGCAACAAATTGTTGGGTCTGTTTTTTTAACCCAATCTATTAGCCTATGTATTTTAAATTGTTGAGTTTAGGCCATTAACATTCAGGGTTATTATTGAGACATGATTTGTATTACCAGTCATTTTTGGTTTTTTATTATTTTTGGTATTTAGTTTGACTTGGTTTTTCCTTTGGTTGGTTTTTCCCTTTATTGTAGTTCTTCCCTTTGCAGATTTTCATTATTGTTTTTCATTTTCTCCTCATGGAATATTTTACCAAGAATGTTCTGTAGAGCAGGATTTCTTGTTGTAAATTCCTGGCTTTGAGGGTCTGGATTGAAAAATCTGCTGAGATGCGAATTGGTTTTCCCTTATAGGTAATCTGACTTTTCTCTCTTGCAGCCTTTAAAATTCTATCTTTATTTTGTATGCTAGGCATTTTCATTACAATGTGCCTTGGTGTGGACCTATTGTAATTTTGTACATTTGGCGTCCTATAGGCCTCTTGGATTTGATTTTCCAATTCATTCTTCCTGCTTGGGAAATTTTCTGATATTATTTCATTGAAGAGATTGTGCATTCCTTTGGTTTGAATCTCTGCACCTTGTTCTATTTATTCTTATTTATTTATTTCAATAAATCTTATATTTGGTCTTTTGATGGTATCCCATAGTTCTTGGATATTCTATTCATGATTTCTTACCATCTTCACTGTGAGGTCAACTTGATTTTCAAGATTATATATTTTGTCCTCACTGTCTGAGGTCCTATCTTCCAAGTGGTCCAATCTGTTGGTGATGCTTTCTATTGAATTTTTTAAGTGGCTTACTGTTTCTTTCATTTCAAGGATTTCTGTTTTTTCCCCCTCAAACTCTTTCTTGAAATAATCTTTTGCTATCTGGATTTGTTCTCTTATCTCTTTGTTGGTGTGATTGATGGTTGCCAGTATTTGATCTCTTATCTCTTTGTTGGAGAGATCAATTTTTGCCTGTATCTATTCACTTAGGTTGTTTTTTAAATCCTTTATCATTTTAATTATGCATAGATGGAACTCTTTGACATTTCACCTACTGTGCTTTCTATGGTTTCTATTTTGTAGTATCTTGGTTTGTTTGGGGCATTTTCCTCCCTTGTTTCATCATGATGTCTATGTGTTTTCTTCTCTTGCAAGGTAAGCCTGAGGTATTACAACTTCTGCCCTTTTGTCTTATAAGGTCCCTCCAGGTTACCCAGAACCTCACTTTTTAGGGAAATATCAATATTAGATCTTTCAATATACCCAATGTGTGTCCATATATCAGTTAGTTTCTATCTTTATGTTTACAGTTTTGTCACTATAAACATAAATGATGAGATCAGTTATCTTATTCCGTACAGTCTCTATTTTTGAGTGGTGGTTTACATATCTGATGAAAGAAGGGTGGACTTAGAGGTTGGCTTAAACGTTTATGAAGTAGGAAGTGAGAAAATAGAGATATTAGATTATTTAACTAGTGACAGCATAATCATTAGAATTTGGCTGTTAGTAGAATAAGCAAGAGATAGACAACCCCATGTAAGATTCCCTGTTAGTTCACAACATCATAACTGGTTGCACCTTCTGGTGCATCCTGGTCTCTAGGGACCTTAGTGATGTCTTACCCGAACCTTTTTGTTGTTCCTTGGTAATAGTGTCGCTAACTCAGTTTTGTGGCAGTGGTAGGTAGCCTCAGGCCTATAATTATATTGGTCTTGGGTTGAGTAGCTATGGGATCCCAGTTTGTTGTGTCTCTCTGGGCAGGCGTGAGTTGCCTCTCCGATTTGCAGGAGTGGAGTAAGCCTCTCTCTCTGGATCACCTCCTGGCTGCAGTGTGGTAGAGCAGGCAGTCTGGCTTTCTTCTCCCCACTCTCCTCCTCCTGGGTCTCCTCCCAGTCTAGTTGTTTCGGTGGGGGTTGGGCAAGTGGGCAGCAGGGCCCTTCCACAGAGTGAAGCCTGCAGTTCCTGGTTCTGGTGATGGCATGAGCCGGCGGCCAGGTGAGCTGGTGGCTGGGTCGCTCCTTCTGGAGGGTGCCTACTGCTTGTTCTGGTTGCAGTTGGGCAGTTGGCAGTTCCCCAAAGAATGGACGGGGCCCTTCCTCTGGTTGGGCCCTTTCTGCAGCAGGGAGCAGCTGCCCTCTCAGGACATTTCTGATAAGAGAACTAATCTCATTAATGAGAGCTCTGCCTTTACAATCTACTCCCAAATTACTCCCAAGGACTGGACTTCTAGATATCATCACATTGAAGTTTAAATTCAAAGATATCAATTTTGGGGAAACACAAGCAATTCAGTCATAAAGAACCTAATCTCTAAAATGCAAAGTAGATCATTTTATGTCTCTCTTCTACACAACATACTTTCCATGTTTGCAACAACCTGCAGGATGAAGTCCAAAGTCTTTAGTATAACATTCCATACTCCTCATAATATGGATCTGAATTAAGTCCCAAGCATATTTCATACCACTTTCTCACTGCTATCTGGTTTTCCAGTTTTAAGAACATTAATTGTAGTTCTGTGTACACAATGGTGTTTAACACTTGTTCCCTCTGACTGGAATGCCCTTCCCCATTGGTGTACATGGAAGCCTACCGACCCTTCAACCAAAGTCCAGGTTTTACACAGCAAAATATTCTCCAACTCCTTTCCCTTTGCCCCTCCACATCTCTCCCAGCTATCACTGTGGTTCACTTATGCATTTTTTTATTGCACCTACCCCATGACTCATTTTGTTCACAGGCATGTCTTCTTTCTTTCATATTGTATTTGTATCACAAGTATGTAGCACAAGGACCTTGCAAGATACACATCTAATGTTTCTGAATGAATAAATGAATGAATGAAGGAGTCACGCTAGACAGATGGCATCTGTCCTATTTATGATCGAAATTACCCCAGGGAGGTGTAATTCTTTGATGAGTTTCTCATTTCTCTCCTCAAATAAGTTGCTATCTTCCGCCAGCTGCAGAAGCTCTTTGAATGGTTTAAAATGCAGAATTCAAAACTGGCTGCCAAGAAATGCCACTTCATTTCCTTTCTAGAATAACGTGATTTTCCTCATGACCCAGATGAAACAATAACCCTTCGCTGAAGTTTCATAAAAAGGGCTTTTCTCCGGGGCATACAAGAGTTAATGGGAATAGAATTTAGTTTTGCTTGTTTCCTCAGTGTTCCCTAAGTATTCCCCAGGTGCTCCTGTGCAAGTGTGACCACTGTATCTAGAGTGCACAGAGGCAGGCCAGTCCAGGTTAGGCTTTTAGGTTCATAGTGATGCCACCTCAGGAAGAATCAGCACCCTGTGAAACTCAACAGGCCTCTGCAGTACAGTCATAGATCTGGGCAAGGACCACAATTTACTGAGCATTGCTCTCTCAGATGGAAAGCAGATTAGTCATCTTTCTAAAAATGGGGTAACAGATACAAAAGGGCTCTTGTCTTCACAGGGAACCAGGCCAGCAGAGCCTCTAGACCTACTGGAAAAGTTGGGCTGAAGATTGCCTCAAGAGCAATCCCACAGCCACTTACAGTCGGCCCAGCTTTAGGACAGACACCAGGTGCAAAGAAAAAAATAATTCCTGGACCCAGTTACCAGGCATCACTTTTGTAATATGTGATGTTTTCTCTTCATGTCCCTAGGCATGCTATCTATCCATCTTCCCTGAGGAAAAGAGAGTAGGGGAAAGAATGAATATCCACTGCTTATCTAGCTTGAACTAGGACATGTGTTCCATGCTTTAGATGCTTTTTCTTTTTAAAACTGCTCTTTCTATGTATTTTTACTTATTTTTAAAACATTTTTTAGTTGTAGATGGACACAATATCTTTATTTTATTTGTTTATTTTTATGTGGTGCTAATAATAAAACCCAATGCCTCACACTTGGTAGGCAAGCACTCTACCACTGAGCCACAACCCCAGCCCATTTCTATGCATTTTTTAAGCTGTATTCTACACATGAGAAGCCTGGGAGTCAGCAAGTCTAAGTCATTTGCTCAGTTCTATGCAACCAGTAGGTGATAGGGCCGAGACATTATACTGGGTAGATGTTATTTTGAAGTCCATGCTCATTTTATTTATGCCGCTTCTGATATAGAAAAATGTGTAAAATAATAATATTTGTGCTTGCTTATCAGAATCAATAGCTTAATTTAGTCCATCCATTTATGGCCTATAGGGTCAATGTGTCCAATGTGTTCTCAGCCCAGCATTTGGGTAATCAATCAATGCATATTATGTGAAAGGGCTGCCAGGTTAGTCCAGAGAGGCTTAAGATCCTGCCCCTGCCTGCTGGGACAACGTTCTATCTGGTGAGATGAAGCCAGTGAGGAATAATGCAGGAGCCATGTAATAATAGCATAACTGTCTTGAATAAGCATGTCAGCAATTGTGCATGTCTACTATGACATATATGATGGTGACGATCTTGTGTGTGACATATTCTCCTGGGCATTTGTGGGGACATAGCTGTCACTCTTCTTTTGCCCCCTCATGAATGTGTATTAGAATACAAGTACTCGAAAGACTGTTATAAAAAGCAGAACTCAAACCTGCTCTAATGTTAAGTAAAAATAAATCAATAAGAAGCTTTGATATTTTAGTTATTAGAGACTAAATACCAGCTGCTATGTTATAACAGATGACAGCACATCCATGTGGTCAGAACTGTTATGCCTGGGAAACACTGCATGGGGCAGCCTAATGTCTAGTGTGGACAAAAGCTGTTGTGATCTGGGAGGAGGTGGAACTTGAGGAGGCTGGAGTAGACTGGCATATCTCATGGGAAGGTGTGATAGCTTAGAGCAATGTGTTGCAGGGCCTGACATGTGGAGGAGTTTAACAAAGGGATTGAATTGAAAAAACAATGTAAGGCATACATGGGCTTCCTGCCAAAGAGCAGCAGATGCTGACCACTCATACCCAGAGTCCGACACAAGGAAAACCCTCTTTCTTCAATGTAATAATGACACACAGGTAAGCACTCCTCTTCGCTCTACCCGTAGACATATTATCTCAGGTGTAGAGTCACAGGAAAGGGGTACTCTCTGAGACACTATTATCTAAAATGACTACTTGATTTAGCAGACTTGATTATGCTTGAAAATAAATAGCATAAGAACAAATTATTTCCTTGACCAAACAGTTGGAGGTTTTCTGGGGGGAGAAAACCAGATCAATAAGAGATAAAAGAGCAATATTTTGTCTACTGTGAGTGAATAAGAGATAATTTTAACTAAATTACATTTATTGTGCTATTTGCTGATTTTTAAACTTTAGACATTATTTTATAATTTCATAGCCCTTTCTCACTCTTTATTTTAATTTGTGATGGTTATTAATTTTATTGTTAGTTCTTTTGCCAATACCTCTGTGTAACTTTAAACTATATTTATTTAAATGTCTCTTTCTTGTTCCATCAGCTTGCAACTTTCAACAATGTCTCTGAGCTCTTGTTTTTGCAAGGACACTCTTCCATCTGCTACTCCTTCCCCATTAATGTTTATCTTCTATTCTATAATAATATTTAGTTTTATTTTACACTACATGTAGGTTGACTCTAAAAGGTGAGAATCCAAAATAAATCCATGCTATTTAATAGTGTGGAAATATTTGTCATGGCAGAGCCACATGTCAATAATATGACTCCTGCTTCTTTTGTTTGCAGCTGCTGCTGTAACAAATGACTACAGACTTAGTGCCCTCAAATTGCACAAATCTGCTTTAGTTCTGGGAGTTACCATTCTGCTATGGGGTTCATTGGGCTAAAATCGAGGTTTTTTTTTTATGGTTTTGATGTGAAATGTCCCCCAAAAGCTCACGTGAGACAATGCAAAAAGGTTCAGAGGAGAAATGATTGGGTTACAAGAGCCTTAAACTAATCAGTAAATTAATCCCTAGTGGTATTAACTGAGTGGTAACTGGAGGCAGGTGGGGTGTGGCTGGAGCAAGTGGTTCACTGGGGGCATGGCTATGGGGTATATATTTTGTATCTGGAGAATGGAGTCTCTCTCTCTGCTTTCTAATCATCATGTGAGCTCCTTCCCTCTACTACACTCCATGATGTTCAGCCTTAACTCAAGCCCTGAGGAATGGAGCCTGCTGTCCATGGACTCAGACCTCTGAAACTGTGAGCCCCCAAATAAACTTTTTCTCCTGTGAATTTGTTCTAGTAAAATCTTAGAGTCACAGCAGTGAAAAAGCTGACTAAAACAGGAGGTATTAGCAGGTCTAATTCCTTCTGGTGTCTCTAGGAGAGAATTTGTTTCCTTGCCTTTTACAGCTACTAAAACTCACGTGCATTTCTTGTCTCATGATCCCCTTATTTCATCCTCAAAACAAAAAGCATTGCTTTTCTCTGACTCTTCTCCTATCATATCTTTCTCTGACCATAGATTGGAAAGATTCTGTTATTAAGGACTCATGTGATTCAATTGGGCTACCTGGAAAATCAGGAAATGTTCATCTCAAATTTTATAACCTTAATCACATCTGCATATTCCCCTTCACAGTGTAAGATAATATATTCATTTTCAGGTTCAAGGATTAGGGCATGGGCGTCTTTGAGGAGCCATTATTCTGCCTCCCAGAGAAAATAAAATGTTCCTAGTACTGAGAAAGAAAGAAGTATTCTCCTTTTTTTTTTTTTTTTTTTTTTTTTTTTTTTTGTTGTGTGTGTGTGTGTGTGTGTGTGTGTGTGTGTGTTACTAGGGATTGAACTCAGGGGCACTCACCCACTGGGCCATATCCCCAGCCCTTTTTTGTATTTTATTTGGAGACAGGGTCTCACTGAGTTGCTAAGTGCCTCACCATTGCTGAGGCTGGCTTTGAACTCACGATCCTCCTGCCTCAGCCTCCCAAAGTGCTGGGATTACAGGTGTGCGCCACCGCGCCTGGCAGGATTCTCCTTCTTATACACCATCAACTCAACTCAAAGAAGAGTTCACCAAGGCAAATTATAACCAAACTATAAAAAAATCAAAGACAAAATAAGAAGAAGTAAAGCAAAAGCAAGCAACAAGAAAAAAATCATATCACATACAGGAGAGCTTTAACATAGTAATCAGCAGAATTCTTAGCAAAACCCTTGCAGGCCAGAAGAGAGTTGGATGATATAGTGAATGTGCTAAAAGAAAAAAAAACTGTCACCCCAAAATACTTTACCTAGCAAAACTGTCCTTCAGAATAAGATTTTTCCAGACAAACAAAAGCTGAGGGATTTTATCACCATTCAACCTGCCTTAAACAAAAACTTAAAATTTATGAATTTTGATATTTCATCAACAAAACTTTAAGATGGATAGTTGCAGGAGCCCTGTTTGGGGATTGACTTGAATTGCAGTTGACTATGAGCCGTGGAGATTTGGCCATTGTCGCCACCCGTAGTCTCACGGGATTTGTTGCGGGATCTCGAGTGACTTGGCCGAAATTGCTGATCGGGTCAGCGCCATTTTAGTGGTGTGTTTGGCGTGTGTTAGTTGTTGTTAGAACCAGAGAGAAAAGTTATCAGAATAAAAAGCTGTTTGTCTCCAGTTTGCTTCTGAAGTTCTTCCCGCGGCTCCGTTGCTCCAAGCGCTTCAGGCGGCAACAGGTGGCGGCCTGTACGGGGAACTTCGGAGCGGACAGGTAAGAACTGAAAGGTCTCTAAAGATGGGTTCGAATATAACTGAATCCCAAGTGATAGAGGCTATGCAAAGACTCCTTGATATACCTGACTCTGTTCTCAGTGAGGAGTATATAGACAAAAGTGAAAGTGATCAAAAAAGTGTAGATTCCACTGGGCCAACTGAGACCAGTAAAGAGAGTATTAGAAGAGACCCAAAAATGACAAAAATCCAAGCTATTAAAGCTATTCGGGAGTTATTGGCGAAAGCTGAAGGATACTTGCTCTCACTGGAACCTGGGCCTCAGGATATTGCTGTCAGTGAAATTAGCAGTGGTGAGGAATCTAGTAAAAGTGATCCTGAGAAAATGAGGAAAAAGAAATTTAAAAAGACCGAGAAAGGGGCTGGGGTTGTGGCTCAGCGGTAGAGCGCTCGCCTAGCACGTGTGCGGCCCGGGTTCGATCCCCAGAACCACGTAAAAATAAAGGCATTGTGTACAACTAAAGCAAATAAATAATGTTTAAAAAAAAAAAAAAAAAAAAAGACCGAGAAAAAGGTCCGTCAGGCAGAGGAGTCACTTGTGTCCTCTACTCCCCCATGGGTGGAATCCATTACAGAAAATATGAAGGGTATTACTAGGCATTTGCATACCCTAGAAACAGAAATAAAAAGTCTTTCTGATCGCTTATGCGCTCTCGAGGACAACTCACAGATACATTGGGAACCGCCAGCATTTGAAAAGAAAAATGGACAGAGTGTCCATCAGTCAGTAGATTTCAAAACAATAAAAAATCTCAAAGAGGCAGTAATGACTTATGGGCCCCAAGCTCCTTTCACGTTGAGTATGCTGGAGTCCCTTAACACCTTTAGCTTAACCCCCTCAGACTGAAAAAGTCTATGTAAAGCAACATTAAGCGGGGGGCAAATCTTGGTTTGGCGATCGCAATTCCAAGAACTTTGTATAGAAATGGCTAAAAGAAACGCGGCTGCAGGGTTTGAAAACTATAATATAGACATGCTCACAGGAGAAGGGCAATTCGCAGACTTACAGGCTCAAACAGATTATGACCCAGATATATATGCTCAGATAAATGCAGCTGCCTTAGAGCCATGGAAAACTGTACAAGGACCTGGGGATCTACAAGGTAGCTTGTCAAAAGTGATTCAAGGACCTAATGAGCCGTATGCCGACTTTGATGATCGACTTTTGAGAACTGCAGGTAGTGTGTTTGCAGATGTTGACCAAGCTATGCCATTAGTTGTTCAATTAGCTTATGAAAATGCAAATAAATGGTGCCAAGCAGCCATCAGGCCATGGAGAACTAAAAAGGATCTTTCCGTATATATACAACTATGTAAAGATATAAATGACGCCTTTGTCACAGGAAATGTGATTGCAGCCTCAATGAGAGGTGCTTCCTCTCGAAATTTCACAAAGGCTAAACGTAGATATTATAATCAATCAGGATATTCCAGGCAAAATTATCATAATCAGTCAGGCAATTCTAGGCAAAATCCCAAAAGAGAAATAAGACCAAGCTCATATCGTGCCCCAGGCCGCTGCCCCAGGTGTAAAAAGGGAAATCATTGGGCCAATAAATGCCATTCAAAATTTGACATCCATGGAAATCCTTTGTTCAGGAATTCAAAAAACGGGGCACGGGGCCCAATACCCCGGGGCCCACAAATGTACGGGGCATTGCAGAAGGAGTATCCTCAAGCATCCACTCAGATGCTTCCCCGACACAATCCCTACTACCCATCCACTCCCTCGCCAGAGGAACAAGAGGAAATGCAGGATTAGACCTCTGTTCCACTGCCCGAATAGTGTTAACACCTGAAATGGGGGTTCAACTGATTCCCACAGGAGTCAGGGGACCTCTTCCCTCAGGGACTGTAGGACTTATTATCGGACGTAGTCCTAAAAGCTTATTAGGTTTGCAAGTGACCCCAGGTGTAATAAACTCAGACTACAAAGGGGAAATAAAAATAATGCTTAGCTCACCCCAAAGTATAACTTCTGTTAATCAAGGAGATAGAATTGCTCAGTTGCTTCTCCTTCCCAATTTACATAATTCATTTAAAATGGGTATGCCTCAAGAAGGGAACAATAGAGGATTTTGTTCCACTGACTCAAGTCCCATGGCTTGCTGGGTTCAAGACTGTTCAAGGAGGCCTATGTGTAAAATAAAAATCCAAGGAATAGAAATGGAGGGATTAATAGATAGTGGAGCTGACTCTTCCATTATTAATTTACGCCAATGGCCCAAGCACTGGCCTCTGCAAAAAGCTTCAACCAGTTTAAGAGGCTTGGGATATAATAACCTCCCAGATAAAAATGCAGTAATTTTAAAATGGGAGGATGATGAAGGCCATAAAGGAACATTTCAGCCTTATGTTTTACCTAATCTACCGGTTACTTTATGGGGAAGAGATATTTTGCAACAAATGGGAGTACACCTTGCAACCAAGCCTGCAGATGTTAAATGTGAAAACCTACAGGGTAATCTTAACCATAAAAGAACTCATTATCAAAAAGTACAGAGTAATCTTAACCCTAAAAGTAATAATTGTCATAAAGGAAAAAGATATTTTTTTTCGGGGCCACTGAGAAAATAATTTTGAAAATACCATGGCTTTCTGATAAGCCAGTGTGGGTCCCTCAGTGGCCCCTATCTAAAGAGAAATTACAAGCGGCCCAACAATTAGTTCAGGAACAATTAGAAGCAGGTCATATAGAACCTTCCACCTCTCCCTGGAATTCCCCCATATTTGTGATCAAGAAAAAGTCAGGAAAATGGCGATTGTTACATGATCTTAGACAAATCAATAAAACCATGCAAGTTATGGGGCCTACTCAACCTGGACTTCCTAGTCCCGTAGCTATTCCAAAAAATTTCCATCTTATTACTCTTGATATAAAGGATTGCTTCTTTTCTATTCCCCTACATCCTCTGGATGCCCCCAGGTTTGCTTTTTCCGTTCCTTCTATGAACAATAATGGCCCTGATCAGAGATATCAATGGAAGGTTTTACCACAGGGAATGGCTAATAGCCCCACCATATGCCAAATATATGTGGACAAGGCTATCCAACCCATTAAAAATAAATATCCAAACCTCATGTGTCTACATTACATGGATGATATTTTATTGGCCCACCCTAATCAAAAAATCTTATTTAATATATTCAGTGATGTGGTAGAAAATTTAAAAAAATATGGATTATATATAGCAGAAGAAAAAGTTCAAACCAGATCTCCCATATTATATTTAGGATTTAAAATCATGGATACTTTTGTTAGACCCCAAAAAATTTTAATAAATAAAGAACATTTGACCACCCTCAATGATTTCCAAAAACTACTGGGAGACATTAATTGGCTTCGCCCTACACTAAATCTCACTACTGGCCAACTAAAACCTTTATTTGACATCCTTCGTGGAGATCCTGATCCATCTTCACCACGAACATTGACTCCTGATGCTAGGAAAGCTTTAAAGTTAGTAGAAAAAGCCATCGAAGGAGCTCATTGTGATAGATTTGATTTAACTCAACCGCTGATGTTGATTATTATTTCTTCACAATATACACCCACAGGAGTATTTTGGCAACAAGGGCCTTTATTATGGATACATTTGCCCGTCTCTCCTAAAAGTATAATTGAATCTTATACCTCCATGGTGGCTAAACTTATTCTTCAAGGACTTAAGACTTCTACTAAAATATTTGGCATTCACCCTGCTACTATTATTACTCCCTATTCATCATCACAGATTGAATACTTATGCTTCAATGATAATGATTGGGCTATAGCTAAATGCTCTACTTCTGCAAATTTTGATAATCATCTTCCTAAGTCCCCTATATTATCTTTTTGTATTAATCATCCTATTATATTTCCACAGGTAATAAAAAATCAACCTATTCCTAAGGCATTTAATGTATTTACAGATGGGTCCTCAAATGGTACTGCTACAGTAGTCACTAAAAAAGAAAATATGACTTACATAACTGCACACAAATCAGCTCAACTAGTGGAACTGGAAGCTGTGGTAAGAGCTCTGGAAAATTTTAGGGACCAGCCCGTAAACATTTTTTCAGATAGCCACTATATTGTACAAGCCGTCCCAAAATTAGAGTTAGCAGGACCAATAGCACCTCATACTCCAGCCTTTAAATTGTTTTATCAAATACAAAAACTTCTGTGGGCAAGAAAAGAACCTCTATTCGTAGGCCATATTAGAGCACATACTAATTTGCCTGGTCCCCCTCCATGAAGGTAATCAAAAGGCTGATGAACTTACAAAAACAGTATTTATACTTTCAGCGCTACAACAAGCTACTTTATTTCATTCCCAGTTTCATGTCAACAGCACCACCTTGCAACGTAGGTTTAAAATCACAAAGGAGCAAGCCAGAACAATTGTAAAAGATTGTAAATCTTGTATGACACATTTGCCCAATCCTCATTTCGGAGTTAACCCTAGAGGATTAATGCCCAATCATTTGTGGCAGATGGATGTTACTCATGAGCCAAGTTTTGGAAAATTGCGATTTATTCATGTGACCATAGATACATGCTCAGGCATGATTTTTGCTTCCTTACATTCTGGAGAAAAAGTTAAAGATGTTACATCTCATTGTTTGCAAGCTTTTGCTGCATTGGGCATCCCCAAACTGCTTAAAACAGATAATGGCCCCGCATATACGTCCTCATCTTTCAAAGAGTTTTGCGCAAAATTCAATATATCCCATAAAACAGGCATCCCATACAATCCTCAGGGTCAGGGCATTATTGAAAGAGCAAACCGAACACTGAAAATTATGTTATTAAAACAAAAAGAAGGAAATTGGAAAAGTCCTAAGGACAGATTGGCAGTTGCCCTGTTTACCTTAAATTTTTTAACTTTAGACTCTAATGGTTATTCTGCTGGAGACAGACATTGGAATCCACACCAACAACATAAACCTTTGGTTTACTGGAAGGATGTTCTTTCAGGTACATGGAAGGGTCCAGATCCAGTATTAATTTGGGGAAGAGGATCTGTTTGTGTTTTTCCAAAAGACGAATCCTCTCCAATATGGATACCATCTAGATTAATAAAACAGGTACCACATCAAAATGATCAAGATGAAGTTATTGAAGAATCAAGATTAATAAAAAAGGTACAAAATCAAGAGGACCAAGATGAAGGTATAGAATGATTCCCTCAAAAGAGTCCTTCAAAATATTTCACAACTTAAGTGTCATTCCTCCCGGCCGGGACGAGGAGATCTCTCTTTAGTGTGCACACAATTGTATTTTTTTTTCTTTTCTTTTTATACATGTCTTTATGTCTGTACATTTGTCTATATTTCATGTTAATGTGACGTCACAAATATATGTTTGTATGTTTGTTCGTCTGTCCAGTGTGACGTCACAAAGAACAAAGCGCTTATGAAAAAGAAAATATATATATATATATGGATCCAAATAACTTTAATTCATTTTAGGTTAAGAGTATTCAATTTAGGTAAATAATTTTATAAATGAAGGTACTTTCAATTTTGATTTATAGGTGTCCCTGGGACTTCTCTTTAGCAAACAATATGACTAGTGCTATATAACCTGATATTTTGGTGTTTTGACTTAAGATTGTTTATTTGTTATTAACTTCATTTGTTTAATAGCTCATTAATTTCAATTATCTCAACAGGTAAAAAATTGCTCTGTATACAGAGACTCAAGGGTTCCAGCTAACAAATTATTTCTCTCAAGTGCCTTTACCTTTTCTTTAATCTATCTTTAATGCAGTAATTACCCTCAGTCTTTCTTTGTTTTGTTCTAAATATGACATTTTTCCAACTTATGTTTGTAGAAGCTCAACCAGCGATGTATGTGAACAAAAATCAACTTTAATTTTCTAATCTAATTATTCTATTTTGTAGTTTGACAACTCGCCTCTCGACTCAGTGCTGCAATAGCACTGCCTTTCCTTTAATAATTGATGCTTGAGTTTCTAGGTAGCGGGCCCTGAAGATTTGCCGGTGGCATTGTCTAAACATAAAAAAGACGTCTGCTGCTCAAACATCAAACAACCTCACCAACAGTGTGGCCTCTGCTCTACATGCATGGGGCCTCCTACATCAACATGTTATAACAAATGGACATTTTGATCTTTCATTGTTTGGGACTTTACGGGACAATGCCTTGCGGGTATTTGTCTAGAGAATTCAGTGTGTTACTTGATGGATCTTAGGGCAGCTGATTTGTTTAAACAATTTGATATGCTATGCAATTTGGCTCATCACCAAAAGGCTTGTTGCCTTAAAGCCGCAACATCTCCTCACAATTGGACGGCTGTTAGTCATCATATATAGTCGATCCTAAAGGGCTCCATTGGATGGCTGGTTAGCCAATGACGGGTAAGATCCCCAGAGGGGGACAACCTAAGACAGGCACAGTCGCACGGGACAGTCTCATGTGGCCGACATATCAACCTAAGACAGGAGTCAAGGGCACAGCCTTGATTATCCGATGACGGGTAAGAATGTTGGTTGCACATAGACGTCCTAGAGCATTACCTCTTTTAAAACAAAAAGGGGGAAATGCAGGAGCCCTGTTTGGGGATTGACTTGAATTGCAGTTGACTATGAGCCGTGGAGATTTGGCCATTGTCGCCACCCGTAGTCTCACGGGATTTGTTGCAGGATCTCGAGTGACTTGGCCGAAATTGCTGATCGGGTCAGCGCCATTTTAGTGGTGTGTTTGGCGTGTGTGTTAGTTGTTGTTAGAACCAGAGAGAAAAGTTATCAGAATAAAAAGCTGTTTGTCTCCAGTTTGCTTCTGAAGTTCTTCCCGCGGCTCCGTTGCTCCAAGCGCTTCAGGTGGCAACAGATAGTATTCTGGAAGAAAATGTTGTAATACATATCACAATTAGCATAATAATTAGTATCATAATTAGTGTAATACATATTACAATAGGTATATAATTTTATGTGTAGTAGATTAATTTTCACATAAAATTATACATAAAAATAGCTCTAGAAAAAGACAACCCAAATACAAATTAGATAAAATAACCTCTATATCTCATAGAAAAAAATCAAAATTGTAAATTTTTAAAAAGTTCAGTCGAGGCTGGGGCTGTAGCTCAGTGGTAGAATGCTTGCTTCGCATGCGTGAGGCACAGGGTTTGATCTTCAGCACCACATAAAAAATAAGAAAATAAAGATATTTTTAAAAAGTTCAATCAATTAGAAATCAGACTCAAGGAAATGTATGTGACTACAAGTGGATGAAACACTGTAAAAGTACTAATTTTTTGCTTTGGTGATTGGGGAGAGAATATATATACATGTATATATATATATGAATGATATGGCAAGAAATTGTGGGAACAAATCCCAGGTGAAAATAGCAGTAGGTTTAGAAAGCATTTTATACTATAAGTCTCAAACTATTTTCCACATTTTTCATCTCTCTTTACTGCATTTCAAGTTGTCTATTCAGTTCTCCTTTCTACTTTCTCTGTTTGCCTATTTATAGGTTAATTTGCAACAGTCTTCTGTTTAACCTCCCAATGGCTACGTGTTTTGTTTTTAAAATTTCCATTTGGTTCTTTTCCTGATCTTCTTATCCTCTTAAAATTTATTTTTGAGGACATTTTATTGCATTTTGTTGTTGTTTTGTTTGATTAGCCAAATTCTAGGAGTGCTGATTTCCTGTTTTATTTGCTAAAGCTCCCTCAGAACATTTTATTTATTTACATGATTATAATTTTTAATTTATTTGTTCTAATTAGTTATACATGACAGTAGAATGCACTTTGACACATCATATATAGATGGAGTATAATTTCTTATTCTTCTGATTGTACATGGTGTAGAATCCCACCAGTTATATATGTACCTAGGGTAATAATATCTGATTCATTTTACTATCCTTACTACCCCCACACCACTCCCCCCAATTATAATTTTTTTTAACATTACTTTTAGATGTTTTATCAGGGAAAAATACTGAGTTGTGGAAGTGTTGCCATCATATTGTTTTACAGTGACATCTGACATAGGAATTTAGTCTCAGGCTAGATTTTATGTCATTTTCTCTGTTTGCTGTCTCATATGACACATTTGATCCTATATACATGTGAGTTCCAGGACAGGGATAAGTATGTGGGATAGCCTTGCTTTATAACTTTATAATAATTTACTTTATAATAACTCATTATCAAGAGCATCATTCTTAAGAGAGCTCATCTACATGGTGAGAGCATGAATACTCTATGACTTAATTCTCTTCCACTAGGCCCCACCAGTTCTTCCCATCAACACTGTTATATAGGGGATAAAGCTTCTCATAAATGAACATTTGAAGAATAAGCCACATCCAAACCAGAGCAGATGGATATTTAGATTGCTTCCAGGTTTTTCTTTCTTTTTTTTGTTCGGGAAACTGTGTTCTTCTTTTTTTTTTTTAATTTTATTTTTATAATTTTTAATATATACAACTCATAGTGCATGTACTTAACATCTTTTTACATACAACTGTTTGTATACAAAGAATATTCGTACAATTCAGGTCTTCAATCATGCATTTAGGAAAATGATATCCGTCTCATTCAAACACATTTTCTTTTCTTTTTTTTTTCTTTTTCCTTTTCTCCCTCTCCCTCCCCCCTTGCTCCCTCCCTTACCCTCCCTTCCCTTTGACCATTGTAGTGTTCCTCTAGTCCTCGTATGTACCCCCCCATCCAACAATACTATGAACTAGCCTCATTATATCAGAGAAAACATTTGGTACTTGGATTTTTGAGACTGACTAACTTCACTTAGCATTATGTCTTCCAACTTCATCCATTTACCTGCAAATGCCATTAATTTATTTTCTTTTATTGCTGAGTAAAATTCCATTGTGCGTATATACCACATTTTCTTAATCCACTCATTTACTGAGGGACATCTAGGTTGGTTCCACAACCTAGCTATTGTGATTGCGCAGCTACAAACATTGAAATAGCTATGTCACTGTAATATGCTGTTTTTAAGTCCTTTGGGAATAGACCCAGGAGTGGGATGGCTGGGTCATAGGGTGGTTCCATTCCCAGTTTTCCGAGAAATCTCCATACTGCTTTCCATAACAGTTGCACCATTTTGCAGTCCCACCAGCAATGTATGAGTGTGCCTTTTTCCCCACATCCTCTCCAACATTTATTGTTGCTTGTGTTCTTGATAGCTGCCATTCTGACAGGAGTGAAGTGAAATCTTAGAGTAGCTTTGATTTGCATTTCTCTAATTGCCAGCGATGTTGAACATTTTTTCATGTATTTGTTGATTAATCATGTATCTTCTTCTGAGAGGTGTCTTCTCAATTCCTTAGCCCATTTATTGATTGGGTTATTTGTTTTTTTGGTGTAAAGTTTTTTGAGTTCTTTATATATTCTAGAAATTAGTGCTCTGTCTGATGTGCATGTATTAAATATTTGTTCCCAATTAGTTGGCTCTCTATTCACCTCACTGATTGTTTCTTTTGCTGAGAAGAAGCTTTTTAGTTTAACTCTATCCCATTCATTAATTCTTGGTAGTAATTCTTGTGCTACTGTATTCTTATTAAGGAACTTGGGGCCTAATCCGACATGTTGGAAATTGGAGCTTACTTTTTCTTCTATTAGGCGTATTGTCTCTGGTCTAATTCCTAGGTCCTTGATCCACTTTAAATTGAGTTTTGTGCATGGTGAGAGATAAGGGTTTAGCTTCAATTGGTTGCATATGGATTTCCAGTTTTCCCAGCACCATTTGTTAAAGAGGCTATCCTTTCTCCACTGTACATTTTTTGCGCCTTTGTCTAATATAAGATAGCTGAAATTATATGTATTAGTCTCTGTGTCCTCAATTCTGTACCATTGGTCCACCAGTCTATTTTGGTGCCAATACCATGCTGTTTTTGTTACTATTGCTCTATAGTATAATTTAAGGTCCAGTATGGTGATGCCCCCTGCTTCACTTTTCTTGCTCAGGATTGCTTTAGCTATTCTGGGTCTCTTATTTTTTCCAGATGAATTTCATGACTGCTATTTCTATTTCTTTGAAGAATGACATTGGGATTTTGATTGGAATTGCATTAAATCTGTATAATGTTTTTGGTAGTATGGACATTTTGACAATATTAATTCTACCTATCCAAGAGCAAGGTAAGTCTTTCCATCTTCTGAGTTCATCTATAATTTCTTTCTTTGGTGTTCTATAATTTTTGTTATAGAGGTCTTTCACCTTTTTCGTTAGGTTGATTCCCAGGTATGTTATTTTAATTTTTTTATGCTATTGTAAATGGGGTAGTTTTCATTATTTCCCTTTCAGTCTTTGTCTCTTTGTACTCTGATTTTGTATCCTGCAACAAATTCAAAAATGCCTAAGTAGATTATGATTCATCAGCAAATGTGTAATTTGAGCTCTTCTTTTTTTTGATCCCTTTAATTTCTTTCGTCTGTTACTCTGGCTCTATGTTAAATAGCAGTGGGAAAGGGGGCTTGCATGCTTTAAATCGGGGCTTTTGCTTTTATAATGTTGAGATATGTTCCTGATATTCCTAGTTTTTCCAGTGTTTTGAACATAAAGGGGTGCTGTATTTTGTCAAATGCTTTTTCTGCGTCTATTGAGATGATCATATGATTTTTGTCTTTAAGTCTATTGATGTGATGTATTATGTTTATTGATTTCCGAATGTTGAACCAGCCTTGCATCCCTGGAATAAACCCCACTTGATCGTGGTGCACTATCTTTTTGATATGTTTTTGTATCCGATTTGCCAGGATTTTGTTGAGGATTTTTGCATCTATGTTCATTAAAGATTTGGGCCTGAAGTTTTCTTTTTTGGATGTGTCTTTGCCTGGCTTTGGAATTAATGTGATATTAGCCTCATAGAAAGAGTCTGGAAGAGCTCCCTCTTTTTCTATTTCTTGAAATAGTTTGAAGAGCATTGGTATTAGTTACTTCTTTGAAAGTCTTATAGAACTTGGCTATAAACCCATCAGGTCCTGGATTTTTCCTTGTTGGTAGCTTTTTGATGGCATCTTCTATTTCTTCGCTTGTCATCGGTCTGTTTAAGTTGTGTATAGCCTCCATTTCCAGTTTAGGCAAATCATACGACTCAAGAAATCTGTCAATGCATTCAGTATTTTCTATTTTATTAGAGTACAAGTTTTCAAAGTAATTTCTAATTATATTCTGTATATCTGAGGTGTTTGTTGTGATATTCCCTTTTTCATCACGAATGTTAGTAATTTGAGTTTTTTCTCTTCTTCTTTTCGTTAGCATCGCTAAGGGTCTGTCAATTTTGTTTATTTTTTCAAAGAACCAACTTTTAGTTTTGTCAATTCTTTGAATGGTTTCCTTAGTCTCAATTTCATTAATTTCTGCTCTGATTTTAATTATTTCCTGTCTTCTACTGCTCTTGGTGTTGGTCTGTTCTTCTTTTTCTAATGCTTTGAGGTGTGATGTTAAGTCATTTATTTGTTGGTTTTTTTCCCTCTTAATGAATGAACTCAGTGCAATGAATTTTCCTCTTACTACTGCCTTTATAGTGTCCCAGAGATTTCTATATGAAGTATCTGTGTTCTCATTTACCTCTAGGAATTTTTTGATCTCCTCTTTGATGTCTTCTTCAACCCCTTGTTCATTCAGTAGCATGTTGTTTAGCTTCCAGTTGATGGAGTAGTTTTTCTTATTCCTTGTTTTGTCGTCGATTTCCAATTTCATCCCTTTATGGTCCGATAGCATGCAGGGTAGTATCTCTATTTTTTTATATTTGCTGAGAGTTGCCTTGTGACATAATATATGGTCTATTTTGGAGAAGGAGCCATGTGCTGCTGAGAAAAATGTGTATTCGTTTACTGAGGGATGAAATATTCTATATATGTCTGTTAGGTCTAAATTGTTAATTGTTTTAAGGAGGCTTAAAGTTTCTTTGTTTAGCCTTTGTTTGGATGATCTATCCATTGGTGAGAGAGGTGTGTTGAAGTCCCCTAGAATAACTGTGTTGTGGTCTATTTTACTCTTGAACTTGAGAAGCGTTTGATGAATGTAGGTGCTCCATTATTTGGGGTACATAGATTTATTATTGTTATATCCTGTTGATGAATGGTTCCCTTAAGTAATAAGAAATATCCATCTTTGTCCCTCTTGATTAGTTTTGGTTTGAAGTCTACCTTATTTGATATGAGAATGGAAACCCCTGCTTGCTTCCGCCGGCCATGTGAGTGATAAGACTTTTCCCAGCCTTTCACTTTCAGTCTGTTGATGTCTTTTTCTATGAGGTGTGTTTCTTGGAGACAGCAAATTGTTGGGTCATTTCTTTTAATCCATTCTGATAATCTGTGTCTTTTGATTGGCGAGTTTAGGCCATTAACATTCAGGGTTATTATTGAGATGTGATTTTTATTCCCATCCATTTTTATTTGAATTATGGTCTTTAGCTTGATTTGGTTTCTCTTCTGGTTGGTATTTCCTTTAGTTTAATATCTCCCTTTGTTGATTTTCGTTGTTATCTTTCTCTTCTTCTTCATGAAAAATGTTGCCCAGGATGTTCAGAAGTGCTGGCTTTCGAGTTGTGAAATCTTTTAACTTTTGCTTGTCGTGGAAGGTTTTTATTTAACTTCAAATCTAAAGCTCAATTTTTCTGGATATAAGATTCTTGGTTGACATCCCTTTTCTTTCAGAGCTTGAAATATGCTATTCCATGATCTTCTTGCTTTTAAGGTCTGGGTTGAAAAATCTGAACATAGTCTGATTGGTTTCCCCATATATGTAATCTGCTTCCTTTCTCTTGTGGCTTTTAGTATTCTCTCCTTGCTCAGTATATTAGGCATTTTCATTATAATGTGTCTTGGTGTGGATGTGTTAAGATTTTGTTTGTTTGGTGTTCGGTATGCCTCTTGAATTTGGTTTTCCCATTCATTCCTCAAGTTTGGAAAATTTTCTGTAATTATTTCATTAAATAAATTACTCATTCCTTTGGCTTGAAACTCTGCCCCTTTCTCTACGCCAATCACTCTTAAGTTTGGTCTTTTTATGCTGTCCCATAATTCTTAGATATTATGTTCTTGATTTCCAACGAATTTTGCTGTATAGTCTAAATTCTTCTCTAGGACATATATTTTGTCTTCATTGTCTGAGGTTCTTTCTTCCAAGTGGTCTACTCTGTTGGAGATGCTTTCAATTGAACTTTTATTTTGGTTTATTGCTTCTTTCATTTCTGGAATTTCTGTTTAGTTTCTCTTTAGAGCCTCTATTTCCCTGTTGAAGTAATCTTTTACTTCCTGTATTTGTTTTTGGAGTTCTTTGTCAAAATGATCTTTTGCCTCCTGTACTTGCTCCCTCATCTCATTTTTTATTTCATTCTTAAGTTCCCTAAACATTTGGAATATGTAATTTCTAAATTCCATCTCTGGCATTTGACCAACTATGTTTGCCATGGAGTCTACTGATGTGGTATTTTGATTTGTTTGTGTCACTTTCTTCCCTTGTTTTTTCATGTTGCTTGTGTGTCTTTTCTTCCTGCACTGTGGGACCTTGACTATTTCGATTTTTACCTTAAAGCCTTATGTTGTTCCTGTAGTACAATGCTATCAGATCCCCTTATAATTCCTTTACACTTTAAAACCTAACACTTTCTATTCAGAAAATTCAAGTTTGATCACACTGTACAGATTTGGTTAACCCAGATATTATTTCCAATTTACTCTGTACACTTCTGATGGGGTTTTATAGCTTCAAGTATTGGATACAGAGGTGTTATGTTTAGGAAGAAGGAAGTGTCTTGAATTGTTCTTTCTTGGAAAGTATGAAAAGAGAGTTCTATTGAAGTGGTTTAGTGGGAGTGGTTTAGTATCAGTAGACGAGAGAAGAAAGAGAATGGAGTAGACAATTAGGTGGAAAGACCAATTTATATATAAAGTAAGAAGGAAAAGAAAAAAATGATAAAAGAGTAGAAATGGTGTAAGAGAGAGGAGAGAGAGAATCAAGAAAATAGAGAGTAAACTATATATAACACTGCTTTGCTATCCAGTTCAATTGCGCTGGTTCTAGAAATCCCAAGTTCTGTGTATAACTTGTTTTTGCCTCTGTTTAGTATGTAGTGGCAAGGTGTAAATATGAGAGATGAAGGAGAAAGAAAAGATGCAAAAGTAAGAAGGAAGAAAAGAAGGAAAGAAAAAAGGAGCAGAAGCAAACAAACACACTGATAATCAATGCAAAAAAAAAAAAAAAAAAAAAAAAGCAAAACAAAACAAAGCCAAAAAAAGAAAAACAAACAAACAAACAAACAAACAAACAAAACCCAAAAAAACCCTGAAAACCAATAAAAAAAGCAAACCAAAAAAAAAAAAAAAAAAAAAGTCAAACCCCAAGTCTCAAACAAAACGGGCACTGGGAAGCCCCCCTCTTTTTTCCTTTCTAGTTTAAACCAATTGTATTGGATCACGTCTAGACAGTCTGTGATCCTGTTAGTGGGGTCAAGGCTGCACCTTAGGCCAGTGGCCGAATGGCTCAGTGGAAGTTTGGCTCAGGGGGGTTGTGTGTGAGCAGATGAATGGCACCGGGAAGGGTACCCTCCAGAAGGCACCCTTTCCCCACGCCCACCCACAGTTGTAGCTTCTTGTGGCTGCTGCGCTGGCCTCAGACACGCCCTCCCCTGCTGGTTACCAGAGCCTCACCCAGGTGTGCGTTGTTTTCAGAGCGTTTTCCCCTTTGGCTGGGTCAGCCATTGTACTTCTCAAAGATGGCGGTGGATGCTCTCCTCCCACTCATCAGCAGCTCCGCAGACCCTTGTGTCAGTCCAGAGCATGCTGGATTGCAGGAGCCCTGTTTGGGGAGATAGCTAAATTTGCGGTTGACTATGGGCCATAGACATTTTTGGGAATTTCCGCCTTCCGTAGTCTCACGGGACTTGGCCTGGGATCTCGCGAGACTTGGTCCAGGATCTCGAGAGATTTGAGCGGTGACTCAGCAGATCGAGCTAGCGCCATTCCTGCTTGGGCGCATGGGAAGAGACCAGAGAGAGAAAGGACAGGGTTATCACTATTGTATAGATATATTGTAGTTTCTTGTAAGAGTAGGTGCCTTGGTTTCTTGTGAGAGTGTGTATGTGGTGTTAGAAATTACAAGAGACAGAGACAGAAAGATTAAAGAATATTTTTCGTCTCCATCCTGTCTCCGGACTCCTTCCCGCGGCGCTGCCATTCCAGGCTGCAATCCCTTTCCGGCGACAACACTGGATGGGCTTGGCAAGCTGTGCGAAAGAGCTCTATGTGGACACCGCCCCGCCCACGCCTCTCGGCTTCTTTCTATCCCTCCTCGCTGACTGGTTTCAAAGCCGCTGGGTGGATGTCTCCTTGCCGAGATGGTATCGGCCCCTGCGCCTGCAGCGCAAACAGTGCTGCTTCGGACTGTGGACCAGTGCGACTCTGCCCCTGCTTGTCCTGGTCCGGAGAACGTTGTATTTCACTGTCCTGAGGTGCACGAATGTCACGGCTCCCTTTCAGTTGTAATAGAATTCCTAGTAACGCGTTCAAACTTCCCACTCTGCGTCTTTTAGCAACTGCGTCCAGAGAGCACCTCCCTCCTGTCGGCCATCTTCCCCTCTCAACTCCAGGTTTTTCTTATAACAAATAATTTTGCAACTAACATTATTTTTATACAATGTCTCCCAGTAGAAAAATAAATGTCTCTAGGTTATATTCCTCTAGGTGAAACTGATGGTCACAGGACATGAACATTGAAAATTTACTAGATTTTTTCAGATTTGTCTTCTAAAATGGTTGACCAATTTACATGCCCAAAGGCAGTGTATGAGAACTTCAACTGCTCTGCATCTTTGCCATAATTAAATCACTAGGCTGTTCAGTTTTGCACAGTTGATGAGTAAGCAAAATAACCTTATTTTGATTTTACTCATATTTTTAACACTTGGGCATGCCTGTTCCATTTATCTAATGCTGCATAACAAATTACCCCAAAATTTGTCCTTTTGAAACAATGAGTTTATTCTGAGCTGCATGGATGGTGAATTCAAACAGGTAAGAGCAGAAATGTTTTATCTCTGCCCCTAGGTGTCTGAGACCTCACCTAGGAACACTAAACATGTGGGAGTAAATGAAGGGGACTGATATCATCCAGGGGACTCTTTTCATATCTGGTGGATGATGTTGGCGATAGGTTCAGACCAAAGATGAGGATGCTAATGCACTGCAGGTCAGTTGAACTTATATGGTGCCCCAGGCCTCCAAGTTAGAATATCTCAGTAAACAAAGGAGAATCTGTGTTGTTCTTTTATGATCTAATGTTGGAGTTACACACTGACATTTATCCTGTATTCTGTCAATTAGATGCAAATCACTATAGTAAGCACATGTTTAAGGAGAAGGGAATGTAGACCTCATTTCTCAATGGGAGGAATGTCAGAGAGTTTGTAGACAGGTTTAGAAAGAACTGCCGTAACATGGCACAAGGGCTATTTGTTCATTTTTCTTAACATAACATTCAGTTAGCTGAGTGGTTTGTTTTGAATAATACTTTACATTAGTTAACATATTTTTGTTAAATTTCACATTTTGTTTTTAAAAATGTCTCCAAGAAGTTGGCTAAATGATAAAAATAGTGATGAAAATGACAAAATAGATACTTCACCTCATAATTTTTAAATCCTTAATAATAAAGTGGATTCTATTGAGCATATTAATTATAAATTATCTATTGGGAAAAATGAATCTCTGAGTCTGATTATTTTCCTGGAACAGAAGAATAATTACAGTATGAGAGAGGGAAAACCTCAAATGTTTGAATAAAAGATTTTGGAGGACTGGGCAATCATTTGCCCTTCTTGTCCATGATGTTGTTTATTAGACTAATTTCTTAATAAGCAGCAGAGTATTAGTGAAGTTTTACATCTATCACTCAGGTGAAACAATACATCTTTTCTGGAACAATGGAAAATAATTTTTTATTGTATTTTTATACACAAAATTATAGGGTTTTGTTTTTAACGACACAGTAGAGATTTTAGTGAAGAGCAGCTATCTTCCTGTCTGGCTGGCACATCTTTTTCTGGAGAATATTTCTCTCTCACCCACATAGTTCTTTTGAGGCCATCATACACAAGTTTCCATGCCTAGGCATAGGAGGGGACCCTGACCTGCGCTGGGCAGTTAGAGCTCCTTTGGGGGTGATAGAGTATAGACACCTCTTTCTCCTTTGAGTGCAGCCCTTAACTCTTTTGAAAGTGTGAGCCTGGAGTGGTTGGTGGTTTCATTTTCTGTCCATGGAGAGTGTCCATGGAAGGTGGAGTCAGTTGCAACGGAGTCCCCTGCCTGTCCTGGGCACTGGAGAGGCAGGGTGCTCATGAAGTGATTGTAGTTTGATCTTTTATATCTCGTTTTGACAGAAGCCTTCCCTCATGCTTTTCTTGCTGAGACCAGGTATATGGTCATCCCTGGCTAGTAAGTCCATCTTGACTTCTATCAATTCCAAAAGCACAAAAGCCAGATTTTCCACCTTATGGCAACAATTAAAAAACATACAAAGGATTCAGCAAAGTATGAAGGAGAAATTATGAAATAGCCTCAAATCCCATACCATCAGTAACATTATGGCAGTCTCCACTGTGCACAGTAAAAGACTGGAGGGTAGGCACAGATAGAGAGCTACATAACAAGTAGCACTAATTTTCCAAAAATTATATGTTTTAGGAGAACGTATTTAATTTAAATATACTATGAATTCCAATTTACCAGAAGGAACTGAAATGAAAACAAATGCAATTAAATTTAACACAAGAAAAAAAAAAAGTTGAAGTGAAATGAAAATTGCTGATAAGGTTTCCTTCCCCACAGAAGATTTACCAAAAAAAAAAAAAAAAAAAAAAAAGAGTGAACACATTAACCACATGCACTAATTTTAGACTTTATTAGTTGACTTCCTGCCACAGTAAGCAAGGAAATTAGAAACCTTCTATCTTCTCTCACTTCCTTCTTTCCCTACCTTCTAATTTTGTTAGTTATATTATTCTAAGTTGCCAAGGTTTAAAACACTCGCATTTGCTTCTATAATTGTAATTACCATAGTTGTTTATAATTAGTGCTTCATCTAGACAGATTCAGTGTTTACCATGGGCTTTGTGTCACTGTTTCTCCATTACTAAATTCTCTATGTTGATTCAGGTCCAGCTGGATGTGAAGAGATCATAATTTTCTGTTCTGTTCTTTAGTTATTAAAAGGGATCTATCTATCTTGTGCCTTTAAATTAAATGCAACTCCTCTGGGTGTAATACTTTTGGCCCATACATGCTTTTCCCTAGACCTTTCTAGAGCCATTGTCTAATTATCTTCTGGCATTGAATATTGTTGTGGAGGGTCTCAGCCGGATTTCCTCCTCCCTCCTCCTTACTTGGGGGAGACTTGACTTTTTTGCACAAAATTTTAGTTGTGGGAATTCAAAACCTTTAGGATACGGCTTGGTGTTGAAAGCTCTATGTTAATTTCTCCTGAAAAACAATGTTCTTTCAACATGTAAATTCAGTTCTTCCTTCAGTTTAGGGGAAAGTTTTTGTATGACACATTTGAATTCTTCCTCCATTTCATTCATTAGTTTCTTAATTCAGAAATGTATCTATGGTAGATCATCTTTGTTGTCAATATCCATTAACATCTCAGAAATCTTCTTTAACCTCATTTTTCCTTCTGTAATGTCCTCACTATAATAAAAATCTTCTACATCAGTAAGTCTATGGCTTCAGCCTTCATTTATCACTATGTATTTACATTCTGTATCTGGTCTGGAGAGATGTTTAGTTTGTTTTCAGTGCAATGTATGTCCTTAAAGATATATAAAAACACAGTCTACCATTGCTATGTGTTTAGAGAGAAATAGTAGAAAAAGAGAATGTGAGCTGTGTGTCTATGACATATCAACCTTTCCAGAATCCTCTTTTAATTTTTAAAAGTGCCTGGGAACTAAACATCCTGTACTTGGGAATGGAACAATAGCAGTCTAGGCAAATAATGCTAAGTAAAAAACAAAACAAAAAACCCACAACATCCAGAACTTTGAATACATTAGTTTTAGTTTTGTTTTTTTAAACTTTCAGTGTTTCCTATAAATGATTCTTTTGAAGATAATGCTTTCCCTTCCTCTGGAAGCTAATTAGGACTTTGTTGCAGAAATTTTAAGAGGATACATGTAGATGTGTTTATGTGAGAATGTATGTTTTTAATGGCAATTTATGGGCCATGTGATTAGAAACTTGAGTCTTTCTTCATCCCAGGGATATTTCCTCTGGACATTCTGTAGTTCCTTTTCATTTTCTCTAATTCTTCCTCTTAGAATTATTGGACAGTTTCTTATCTCTCAAAGTGAAACTCCTATGTTTCTTAACTTTGCTGTCATAGTTTTCTATCTTTGGATACTCATTCTGAGAGATTTTCTAGTCCATATCCTCTGGATTACTAATCTTCTAATATATTCATATCTATTCTAAAATTTATTTCTTTTTCATAATTGTGTTTTTACTCATTCTTCCTGAGGTAGGATGTACTAATTTTAAGTGTGCAATGAATTCTGACAAATGTATACAATGAAACATGCTTTTCAGATGTTTTCATGTTGTCACTTGTTTCAGTGCTTTGTCCTTTCTTCTTGGTGAGCAGTATACCATTATGCAGATAGGCTTCCATTGTTAATCTAGTCACTGGTTGCTAGTCACTTGGATTGTTTTTAGAGTGGGGTTGTTTTAAAGCTGCTATGAACATTCACATATTTGTGTAGACATATGTTTTAATTACCTTGGGTAAATAACTAAAAGTAGAATGGCTGGACATATGGTAAGTGAATGTCTAACTTTATGACAAACCACCAAACTCTTCCAAAGTGGTTGTCCCACTTTACATTCCCTTTAGCAATGCATGGCCTTCTAGTTGATCTACCTCCTCACCAACACATGGTATTGACAGTCTTTAGTTTTAGCCTTTCTATTGGGTCTATAGTGGCATTTAATTGTGATTTTAATTTGCATTTTAGTGACTGTAGAGCAGGTTTGCTAATTGCCAATCCCAAGGGAGGATTCCTGCTGCACTGAGGACAGCAAACATCATCACTATGCCAGTCAGCAGGAACAGGCATCTAAACACTGCCCACTGCATCTTGGGCTACAGTTTCACCAATTGCCTGAAAACAGTGAGACTGAACACACTCAAACACAGCCAGTTACATGAAGCAGGTTGATTATCTACAAATAGGCAGTAATGGACAGAAGTCTTGGATCCATTGTAAGCCAGTCCCCCAAGGCTAGAGAAAGTTGCTTGGGACAGATGAAGTCTCCACTGAGCATACCACATTTGCACTGTAGCTGAGACAGTGAAAAGTAGTGCACCCTGGGTTATATGCCTCAGGGGCAACATGATTCACTGCCAAAGCTCTGAAGGACATTCTGCTTCCAGGGCTGGGAGGACCTGATTTAGGAATTTTTGAGCATTTGTAATAGCAGCAGAACATAAATCAGAAGATAAGGGCATCAAATGAATATAAGACTCAACAGTTTTATCCTTTGAAGATACTTTAATTTTGCAGTTATTGATTAATTAAAAAACACGGTTGTTTTCAGCATTTCCTAGCTATGGTAGTGACAGGAAATTCCATTCTAAATGAAGAAGTAATTAATGAAATAACAATACACCTTTACATTTTACATTGATAGCTTACAGTTTACAAGGTGCTTTCACACACATTATTTCATTTGATTCTTACAACAAGCAGAAAAAACAATTAGTGGGAAAGAAAAATGATTTTTTTTTTCCAGGCCTAAAATGAATATTTCCAGGCCAGTGGGCAATCAGTACAAGAACTACCAAGAACAAGACAGCGATACCCATAAGCCACAGTATTTTTTTTTTTTTTTTTTTTTGGTAGGTTGATAGTTTGATAGCAACTGTGTATTTAGCATCAGTGAATGAGTAAGGAATCAGGACATACAGGAGGTTCTCAGGATATTCAAATAATTGTAAGAACACTGTCAGTGATAAGAAGAAAGATGCCCCAAAGTACATCACATTACTGAGACTTATTTGAAAGCATGATATCCCTTCTAAATATCTGAAAAGAAAAAAATAAAAATAAAAATAAAAAGGAGGGAGAGAGGATCTTACCATAACATGTGAAAGTTAGAAGGGATCTCAGAAAGTGCCTAATCTAATCCTTTTATTCTACAGGTAGGAGAATGGAGGCCAGGGTCATTCTGATAGTTTTCTGGCCTGAAACTCAGATGTCTTGACCTTCAGTCTAGGACTCTTCTTATACAATGCCATCTCAATTATTTATTGGACAAAAACATATCTTTCTGTTTCATATAATATAATTTGAGGTTAGTTACTATTTTTTTTTGCCATTTTTTAATTTAAGTTTTTATCTTGTTCTTGGCTACACTGTGGCTGAAACTAAGAACTTCATAAACTTTAAAAATATTCTAATTCAGTGTACTTGATTGGTCAGAAATAGACTCCCATGACATATTTGACAGCTTGCTCATATTTTTCAAATAGTAAAATGGAATGGCTGAATAGCCCTCAGAAACCAATGTACACCTAGGGGTCATCTACTTGGGTAGATTCTATAGTTGGACACTAATAATTTCATAGAAAAAAATAGTTTTAGAATTTATAGAAATTTTTCAATTACTGAAAACTAAATTGTAATAATCAAAGCATCATCCCCATGATTTATTGAAATAATTTTACAATAATATACAACAAAGCTACCATAGAATTTGTAGCATATATATAGAATGCAATGATCAGCATGTTCTTGGTTCTAAATGAAATACAAAAAAAAATTAATTAAAATATTTTATACAAATGATGTTTTAAATCTATTAACATGATGATATATCTTTGTTACATAAAACTTGCTACAGCAAAGTGTTTCAAAATTTTACTTGCACATTTAAACATAGGTGAACCAACTGAAATCAGTATCAGCCTTATGTGACATTACCATGCAGAAACACTTGACACTGAAAGGACATACAGATTGGTGGACAGAACGTCTCAGACAGGATTGTTCACCGTCTTCAAAGGTTTTATAAGGTATAGATGAGAAGTATAGATGAGTATAGATGAGAAATGGTGTCAGTGACCTACTTGCACCAATAAGGAAGCAAATAGAACAGTAATATACAAGAAGATCAATTGCACTAAAAAGTTCATCTTTATGCACATAAATTGGTCATTAAAAAATTAACACAATTTAAACTATTTTGGTGTGTTGTTTTAAGACAGGTCACTGATAAAACCAGATAGGGAAAATTGAAAGGAAAGAAGAAATGTAGTTAAAAAAAAAATTGAGTTAAGCCATGGATTCTCAACTAACACTGAACTAAATGTGCAAAAGTGCTTGAAATTTCCATATGACAGCAACGTTGTTAAGTCAGTTGGCAAAAAAGTATAAAAAAATAACTAAACTCAAATACTTAAATTGTATCTGCATGATCATATAATCTCTTTACCGAGAGAAAAGTTTAGAAATTATGACATCTAAAAATATCACACCCCAAAATTAAAATACAAATGTGGCAATTTTATGAACTTTGTCCCTTTTCCTCATTGCTGAGGAATGGGATGAAAGCAGAAGTTGCAACAGTGCCCCTACCTTAGGCTTAAAAATATAGTACACCAGAACAATAAGTGGACAACAATTTCTTTTGTTCTTAACTAATATAAAGCAAAACAAAGGAAAACCTCACTTAAATAAGAATATATATTGTTTTCAAGAATTATGCCATTTGTTTGACTTAGCAAAGTATTTATCCAAACCAATACTTTTTTAGTTTGCTTCTTTTCCTTTAAAAAGTTTATAGTGAAGACTGAGAAATTTAAAATTGTCACCTATATTAATCACATTCTATAAAAATACTGACTTTAACCCTCATGGGAGAGTTAAGGTTTAGAAACCTTAAAACTCTTCTCTAATACCTACAGAAATGTTGGTACCAAGTAAGAAAGTCTGGGCCATGATCCATCTCTTTATTTTTTTCTTGTGGAATGAGACACATCTGTCATGCTGTACAGACTGTCATTTAATTACTCAAGGGGAGAAAGTGAAGGGAAAAAGAACCTCAGGTCTATAGGAAGTTCTATAGGAATCCAGGAATCCAAATTGCTGTGTCTAGCTACTCTAAATTCATTGCTAGAATAATGAATTCCAAGAAATTTTTGTCTCAATTCATGTAAATTTCCTTTGGTGATAAGGCATTCAATCTTCAAAAAAGTTAGTTTTGGCAAAACTGAGTCTAAGTTACTAAAAGTAAAAATAATTATTAAAAAGTTTGTCTTGAAGCCATTGACCAAAAAATATTGGCAAAACCCACTAAAAGCAACACTTATCCTTTCTTCCAAATATCACATGACCATAACACTGCCCATCTAAGATACTGACAAAATAAAATGTGCACTGTTTAGAGAAAAACTAAGGAAAAGGAAGAAATAGATGTAGGAGGGGGAGAAAGACAACCCAAAAAGTCAGGAAGTGGTCTCTACTGTGTCATGGCACAGACAATGCTTGCTTAGCGGTGCCTTATTACAGAGGTGGATGCAGAGAGCACACAGGGGTGATGGCAATAAAGACCTCACTCAGTGGCTGGAATGAAGGAATAGGTAACTGCTTCAACAAGGACGGTCTCGGCTCCACCTTATATCTCAACAGAGCGCAAAGATTGAGTGTAAGCTCTGGTGGTATCTTATCCTCTCTAAAATTCACAAAATTCCTTTGCACATTTTTCTGTTATAGAGACACGGATATCTTCTTCTTCATAGTCATCAAAGTTGCTGGTATCTCCAGAGCCTCTAAACTTTGGTATGAATGGAGCTTCAACCTATAAATGAGAGATAGAAGGGAGAGAGAGAGAAGAGTTTGAAAAACAAATTCCTGAGAAGTTTCAAACACTAAGGAAAATAAATTCCCATTACTACTACATGCTGGCATTCTTACTTAAGTCCCTCAAATAAAATACCATTAGAAGAAAAAACAAATAGTAGGTGAACCAATAATCTCAATATTTTCACTCAAGGAATAGTGCAGGTCAACACAATATTTAAGAAATTTCTAGGATAATTAACTACTGGCATCCAAACACTGGCTCCTAAGATTGCAGAACTCTACTTAATTAGTTTCTTAGTTTCAAAATCTTTTCCCCCCTATTGTCTCTTTTAAAAATTCCTTTCTCCTAAGATTAACAAATAAATCTTGAACCTACTTTTAATTTCCTTTCCTTTTTAGTTCCCAAATTAATTTTGTTTAAAATATCTAGCCATCGAAACTTTCTGGGAAGTTGAAAAGAAACAGCTTTTTTAGAATTATAGAACTGTCAAATTTTTATACATTTTTCTCCTTTGACCCAATTTGAGATATGGTATTTTATGAAGATTACATAAAGTATTGATTATGTGTGAGAAAAAGATTTTAATAGCTGAAAAATAATATTGCAATTCACATTTACATGCATGACTATACTAATATAAGATATACACACAAGACATTTTAAAAGAATGAGGTAAAAAAATAAGTTGGAATGGAAATTCTAATATTATCTTTTCACTTGCCACATGGTTGTCTTGCATGCCTTGCTTTGAGGACTGCTGTTACCCACTGTAGAGAAGAATGAGCTAAGGAGACAGTTGCCTCATTTTTAGTCAGAGAGCAATTAGAATCAAACCTATGGGGCAACCACCCATCTCTAGAGAATGAATGTACAGTTTGAGTTGTCTAAGCCACTTCTGTTTTTCTGATATACATATAAAAAAATTTATTTACATATATATCAAGAATTAGATTTCTGATATATATATATCAGAAAAATTACATGTTTTTTCTTATTAATATGCAACTTTAATACTAATTAAAATCCCCAACTAAAACATAAATCTTTAGAAAGAACAATAAAATAGATAATTCGCTGGCAACTCTAATTAAAAAAAAAAAAAAAGAAAGGGAAATATATAGGAGGTAAGGATGATATTCTAGAAAATATTATATTTCTTTATATTTATAAATATTTACTAATACATTAAGAGAACAGAAAATTTAGGAGAGGAATAAAAAAACTAGATCTTTTAATATTAAAGCACATTATAAAGTTACATAAAATGATATAGAATACAAGAATCAACAAAAAGAACTCGAATATTGGATAATTATTATACAATAATTAAAAAGTTAATTTCAAAAAGCATTAGGTGAACATCCAGGTTATGTTCAAATAACACACTAAGAGCAGACTATTTAAAAATGATTGTGTAATATGGCAGTAAGTTACCTGAATGGAACAGTGTAGCAAGTAGCAATTTTGATATAAGGGACTGGATGGAGTAGAGGGGAAAGTTCAAGGTTGGAAGGAAAGCTCAGGGAGGAAGTAGATCTTAGGTGGTCACTGAAGTCATGGAATGGACTGCAGTGATGGAGAATAGAAAAAAAGAGTGAAGACACATATGTCAAATGTCAAGAGGTCCTATCTGGATGGTGAGGTTTTGATGATTTCAAATTCATTTACTTAACAAATTCCCTAATTGTAACTATATAAGAAACATGGGGCCTGAACTAATCTATCTCATGTTTTCTTCCATTCAAATCTTCCTTTTGTATTCTTTGTCTTAAAAAACTTTTAAAATTTATTCTAATTAGTTATACATGACAGTAGAATGCATTTTGACATATCATACATAAATGGACTATAACTTTTCATTCTTGTATTCACTGTCTTAATCCAAATTTTAAGATTGGTAAAACTGATGCTTTATAGAGATTAAATAATTTGTTCAAGATCATTCTAAAATGGTTGATTGATCTGGCATTCAGATGTCTATCTAACCCCAGAATTCATGTTCTTTCTTTTCTTTTTTTTAAAAATATTTATTTATTTGCGTTAGTTGTAACACAATGCATTTATTTATTTATATGTGGTGCTGAGGATCGAACCCAGGCCACACACGTGCTAGGTGAGTGCTCTACCGCTGAGCCACAAACCCAGCCCTCATGTTCTTTCTTTGCTGCCTTTCTTTTTAAATTTTTGTTGTTGTTGTTGTTGTTGTATATGGACACAATGCCTTTGCTTTATTTATTTTTATGTGGTGCTAAGGATTGAACCCAGTGCCTCACACATGCTAGGCAATTGCTCTACCACTGAGCTACAGACCCAGCCCCTCTTTGATGCCCTTTTAGACAGTTTGCCTCCCCTGTCTCAAAGCATAAAAGTTACACAGATGATATGTAAAATATATGAGGATCTTATAAAACAATTCATTGTTTATTGCTTTGGGCTTCACCTTAATAATCAAGTTAAAAGGACTTTAAAAGGGGTAATGTGATACTGGAATTGGGAATCTGAAGAACCTGGAATCAAATATAGACATTATTTAGCAGTTATAAGATTATGTTTAAGTTAACCTATCTGAGCTGATTTCCTTACCAGTAAAATTGGAAAAATACCACTCCCTGTTTCATAGGATTATTTCAAAGACTAAAATGAGAAGTTACAGAGAGTTGCTTAAAACTATGAAAATACAAAATGCTTTTGATTTTTTGAGATCTAAAATGTTTTTAATCACTATAGAGTTTAGTTTTTACTACATAACACACCTATTGGAGATAATGATGTTAATAGCTATGTTTCATGAACTAGATGGTTTTGGGATCTCTCTCCTGAGATATGGAGACTGTGCTGCCCTAACAATGTTTTTGCCTTGCTATATTTTCTATTTGCTCCATTTAAATTCTTTTGTTCCTCTCATTTTATTATCTTTCTAAAAATTTGTGAATTAGAAAACCTGTGCTTTTAATATTTAATTAGAGCATTAAATATCTCCCCCTAAGGGGGCTGCACAGTATTATAGAAGATTGCAAATCTCTAAAACATTATAAATTTTGATTTTATGAAAAATATGAAGAAAAAATTCAGCAGCATGAAAATACTATTTATAAAAGTTATTTTTAACTTGGCATTTAAGAAGGAAAGGGGAAGATAAAGGTAATTCATCACAGCAAAATCTTTTCTTAAATTTCTCAATTTATTATATTAAAAAGAAAGAAGAATCTCACCTTTCTCTGGTAAATAGCAATCCAATCTGTTGTGGCAAACCACTTGTGAGTTTTTATATCACTCACACCGTTCTTTAAATTTCCAAATCGCTTTGTCAGATCCACTTGGAGCAGGTTCCTTAGAAGGTCCTTGAGATCAGAACTGAAGTGGGATGGGAATCGAACCTGCACAAACACAGTATGTGGGAAAACACACATTCCAAGATTCATGTTTTGATTTCATAAATGTTTTTTATTAAGATGACAGGTAAACAAAAAAATTTAGTGATGATCTTCAAAGACCTTTTAACCACACACTACAATACCCATAGTCATTTTAAAAAGTAAGAATGATTTAGGTGAATAAACTAAAACACTGTTCTCTCTTGGTCTTATTTTAGTCATGGACTCCTTTTAAGAGTGTAGATCAGTCTCAGAAACTAAATGTGCATACATACAAACTTTTCCAACAATATCAGAAACCTCACCCATCTTCAAGAGATCCTCTTGTATTTTACATTATAAACCTCTGTCTCAGAGATATACAAATTAAACTTGCAATATAAACAGAAACACGCAGCATATGAAAAAAAATCAGTATGTACATTTTCAAAGATCTATCAAAAAGTAAGTCTAAAAATGGTTGTAAAAACCCACACTGCCCACAAATGGTGTGACCCTACTTTGTGTACAACCAGAGAAATAAAACTGTCCTCCATTTGTATGCTATGAATCAAAATGCATTCTGCTGTCATGTATAACAATTTAGAATAAATAAATAAACAAACCTACACTGCCTTTCACAGCACAGTTCTGCTATTGTGCAGCAGTACAAAAGTGAAAGGAAGGGTTGGGGTTGTGGCTTAGTGGTAGAGCGCTTGCCTAACACGTGTGAGGCACTGGGTTCTATCCTCAGCACCACATAAAAATAAATAAATAAAATAAAGGTACTGTGTCCATTTACAACTAAAAAAAAAATTTTTTTTTAAAGTGAATGGAATAAACTAGGAGACAAAAATGGTAAAAAATGCATATTCCTGGGTCTAAGGTGTGATTATTGTGCTCATATTATAGAGTGAGTGAAGCTACTGAGAACTACAATGATTAAATAATTTGCTCAGGATTATAGAGCTAATAAGTGCTAGAGCTGTAATTCCAAACAGGTACCATGACTCCAGAGTATATACTTCCAATTATTCTGTACTGCTTCCATGATTCAAAAACCTGAAAATAGTCACTATCAAAAACCTTCTGAAAGAATTGACTTTTTCATCTGAGTATATTTTTCTGCATTTCTCCTCATTTATCCTTGTTGGAGTAATAAGTAGGGAATAAGGAATAGTCAAAAGGTACACTATTTACTGTAAAAATAAGATGATATTTTTCCAGTGGTTATATTAGCTTAGACTTTTCTTGTGGTACATCTAAACTTTATTGCAATTCCAAAGAAATAACTTATTTGAAGTAGATCTGTCTTTGCTTAGAATAGAATTTGCATGAACTGTTCAATCATAATGTGCCAGTTATCTCCTTTATGATGTTCAGAATTGTAGACAGTAATGTACTATACATAAATTATGTTCTAAATTCAGGTCATGTGCAATGCAATGCATTAAGAATATAAGTACCTGCCAGGCACGGTGGTGCACGCCTGTAATCCCAGCACTTTGGGAGGCTGAGGCAGGAGGATTGCGAGTTCAAAGCCAGCCTCAGCAATGGTGAGGCACTTAGCAACTCAGTAAGATCCTGTCTCTAAATAAAATACAAAAAAAAAAAAAAAGGGCTGGGGATGTGACCCAGTGGTCAAGTGCCCCTGAGTTCAATCCCTGGTACCAAAAAAAAAAAAAAAAAAAAAAAAACCTAAATATAAGTTCTTCTTTATTTTGTAATGCAGATAAAATCATGGTCTGGAATTAGTCTCTCTGTGTGTGTGTGTGTGTGTGTGTTTGCTTCATCTTCAGAGCAAGGATTCTCAAATGGCAAGTAGTGGTGGCTTGTGATGGCTGTTATCAGCTTCACTTGGGAAACTTTTTTTTTAAAAAATTCAATTATCTTCACCACCTAAAAAATTCTACCAAGCTGTTTCTTTTTTTTAGATTCCCTCCCCCAGCCCAAGGAGACAGGGTCTTGCTACCTTACCCAGGCTGGCCTTAGACTCCTGTGCAATTCTCCTGCCTCAGCTCTCTAGCAGCTGGAATTATAGGTGTGCACCACTCCACTCAGCCAAGCTATTTCTTTATTAGAAAGAACTCCTGTGTGCCAATCTCAACTCTAGATACATATATGTTTTGTGATTTAGGGCAAACCCTTTTACCTTTTGAGTTTCAATTTCCTCATCTACAAAATGATGAGTTTATATTTTCATCTGGTTGGTATAAAAAGAAATTATGTAACATTATGAAACTGCCTTGCATTATTATCACTAATATTTTATATGCAGTAATTCAATACATTTTTTAGGTTTTCAGCCTTCCCATTAGAATTGTTTTAATGATCTGAAGTTGAATTTTTGAACATGGAAATAGCAAATCTATAATCAATGTTTATGTTTCCAGGCTACACAAGGATGGTTGTTAGGAAAGTTATCTGGAATATGTAGGAAGTTTCTCCCATCTTTCTGGCTCATTTTTCATTTGCTTATTTATTGAATGAACATTTTCACCTTTTCTTAAAGTCTTAAATTTGATAGAGTAAGGGGAAAATGGATGACTATAACCTTGTTTTATAAGACTGTGAACATAGCTGATATCTTAAAACTACTTTATCAAATTATATTACACAATATGTTAAACTATGACGCTCACTCTGAATTGAGCAAATTCAATATTTGTTCTGCTTTCAGCACCAATTATACTTATGTATATTTCAGTTTTAGGAATGGCTATTATTTTCTACAAATATAAGAGGAAGTTACATCCAAAACCAAATCAGTTCATGTTGTTATTGTATCCATGATTTAAATTCACTAACTGGTTTTACTGACTTTTTTTTTTCTTTAAATAAAACTAAATCAAATTTGTCTATTTTAATTACATAAATTATAAGTTGATCTTTGATAGAAGGGAAAGATCTTACTGCTATTCTGCAATTATTGGCAGGGGAAAGGACTGTTTAATAATGTTATCTTCAATGCATTGGGATAAAATTGGCTTATGCCTCAAAAGAGTTTGCATACAGCTAACAAGCAATAATCTATTAGCTTCTGTTCACAGGCATGTTGGAATAAATTTTAAGAAATTATTTCCATAAATTAGGTACAATAAATTCTAAACCATCAGCAATCCCAGTAAAGGATTTATTTAACAAAAATGATCATATGTATCAGTCAATTTTACTAAAGGCAGAACAGCTTTTCATATACAAGGCTTTCTATAGACATGTTACGCTGCCTAATAAAACCCAGAGCAACTTTAATCAGCCTGGATTCCATAAATAAAAGAGCCAAGACACTGAAAATATTTATAATATTGGTACTGTGTCAGTGTGCTCTCTAATCTGTTCCCTTACCTATGCATGAACAGCAGAAGAGATAACAAATCTAGATGGCTGTAGAGAGCTACTACCCACCCCATCCTCACTCCCAGTTAAGTCAGTGTTGCAATCATTTGCCCATTGGACCACTAGAATAAAGGGCTGTCTCAAAATGTTAAGGAGAATTTTAAATGACCACAGCAAAGTGTTAAAAAATAATAGTCCTGGGGCTGGGGTTGTGGCTTAGCGGTACAGCATTCTCTTGGCAAGTGCGAGGCCCTGGGTTCGATCCTTGGCACCACATAAAAATAAATAAATAAATAAAATAAAGGTATTGTGTCCAACTACAACTAAAAAATAAATATTAAAAAAAATAGTCATTAATGCAAATATTAGAGCTGCTTTTGCATTTTATGAAGATGACTTCTGAGTACTGATTATGTCTCTAACTATAGCCATAGCCAGACAGAAAATGGCATCTATATTTCCAAAAAAGTATTAATGATGGCATCTTAGAAATAGTGTAGTTGTATATGTGCATGTGTATGCTATTTAGGAAACAGAATGTGCATAGACAAGTTAATGTAGCAGGACTGATTTGCTATCCTTAGATAGGACTAAGGATCTAAGGATATTTAGAGGACTGCTTGCAAGTTTGACATTTGGCAGGTATTTGGGAACTTGAATTGTAGTTCTTTAGACTGTATGAAAATATCAATTAATGACAAGAGTAGCTCACTATGCCTAGTCTATTTGTATAAAGAATATGGTCTACATTAAACATCTATTTTCATCCTGGGAGTCTGAGAGTCTGGTGTATGTTAGGTAGAGAATGCATATATGAACAGCTCCCAAAAAAGACATCAGACACTGAGTCTTTCATGAGTTCTGCTGGTACCTAACATTTCATGTGTTTCACAATTTGTTGCTAGAAGAGTTACATGCATCCCTTGTGGCTCACTGGAGGAGGACTTTTGAAAGCTTGTGCCTACTTTCTCTGGACTTTGTCTGAACTGTCTTTAAAATGCTTTGCTGATTTTGCTTTGTACCCTTCCACTGTAATAAGTCTTAACTGTGACTACCAACATAGACTGTGAGTCCTCCCAGTTAATCACCAAACCTGGACTTTGGGAACTCTGACACAGAGGGGAATTACCATATGGCTACTAATCAATTACCTTTCACATGAGTTTTTCCTTCAGGAAAATTAACCAACTCTTTGATCATTCAGTATATACTAATGTTCATACTGTGTATAGTGTCTCCTTGTGCATTCATGGTGCTCATTACAAGGAACAATATTTACATTAATATTTACATTTTATATAATGAAGCTAAGAAATTTTTTTAATTGCATGGGTCAGATTCTACAATTATGGTTTCCACAACAGCTGTTACTTGATTACTTTATTTGCAAGTATCATTTTTGAACAAGATATTAACTTTTATATTTCCATGGGTAACTCAGCCAGATAGAGTTGCTGTGGAAACCACAACTGATTCTTGTCATAGCGGGTATGGCACTGAGGCATGAAATTTAAAGATTATACAGAAACTCAGCATATATCACTAGGACAAGGTATAGTTAGTGAAGGATTATAAATCTTTTCTGTTAACTATGCATTTCTAAACCTGAACCTTAATATTGCATGACTAATTTGACATTTAAATACCACCTCCTCTATTTTTTAAAACACAAAATATGTGTAGGAGAGAACCTAACAAGCTGATTGATCATCTTTATGTGCATTTAAAAATACCAGCTTGAGTTAAAATATTGTAATAAAGAACTAAATAATCTAACATTCAAATATAAGAGTTTTAGCGATTCAATTAATAGATTTTATTTTACCTTTGATAAGTCATGTATACTAATAATTTTTATAGCATGGTTTCAGAGTGGAAAATATAATCAATAATATGTTGCACTAAATAACATTCTTTTAAAAATCAGGAAAAGCAGTTCTGAATGAAAAGAATTCTTAAATGAAACTGCACATCATTAAAACCATTAAAATTTAAATGCAAACAAAGACTCACAAATGTGATGAAAATTGGATTTTTAATCATTTGAACAATTGAAAAATTTAAAAATTAGTTTCCAATTAGGTTTTTGTTACTATACAGAAAGATAACAATAGCTTTGCAAGGTGGGTACAGTTTAGTTTGGGTATTAGAACAGTATTGGGAAAAGGTGAATATGATCTACCCCACTGACTGTGAAGCACACCCTGGCTGTGGGCCACAGGTGCACTGTGAGGTGCAGAGCATCAGGACAAGTCCCTCTCTACATGGTCCTTGCTACTGACCCTCAACCTTCCCCTGCCTGCACTTTACCTTCTCCAGTGGCCACTGTCCTCACTCTTTCTGGAGCCTGATGTAGCAGCTTCCCCACTCTGTTTCACATAAGACAGATACCAGAGATTACTTAATGGCACTGTTCTACCTCCATGAATAAAGGGAGCAAGGGATGGAATCAAATATATGCAATACAGGGAGAGATAATCTGGAACCTTTAGTTAAAAATGAAAATGTACCAAATACCCTGTCATATTTCTAAATAAATGAAGGGAAAATATTAGTATCATGATATGGTAAATTTTTATACTGTTATTCTTCTAAAATACTAGAATTTAAACTATTATAATTTATTTATTTAATTAGTTTTAATTTTTTTTTTTTTTTTTTTTTTTTTGTGGTCCTGGGGATTGAACTCAGGAGTACTCTATCACTGAACTATAACCCCAGCCTTTTGTAATTTATTTTGATATAGGGTTTGGCTAAGTTGCTGAGGCTTGGCCTTGAATTTCCAATCCTCCTGTCTCAGCCTCACAAGTTGCCACTGCACCTGCTTTAACTATTATTATTTTAGAACATATGTAGAAGATTGGATATAAAATATTGAAGTTTGATATGAAATGAAAACTTATTCATAAACAGCTGAAAAAAATATATATCTAAAAGTAGAATAATTGTCAAACTGAGGCCATTTCACATTTATAAAGATACACTTATTTTAATAAAAGCAATTTTTCTAAGTAAATGTCAATTTAGTTATAATAGCATCCTTTTCAAAGAATCTGATTTCTTTATTAAGTCAATCAAGTAAAAAAAAAAGGAATATCGTAAAGATTCAATTAAATGATTAAGATTCAATTATTTTAAAATATTAGTATAATTTCTACATTCTTATACTTTGTATTAATAAGATTGTCTTCTCTCATTTGTAATTTTAATATATTTTAGTTTTCTCATAATTCTTCATATGACCTTTGGTCCTTATTCTCCCTTGAAATTTAAAAATTCACTGCTCAAATTCTTAAATAAATACATCATTGCCTTCCCTGTTACTTTTTCTCAGCATTTTTATTTTGTTCATATCAAAATTTCTTTTATTATGACTTATATCCTACTAGGAAAAAACAATTATATACAAAGATAAGAGATCTGAAGCTTAGAAATCTACAAATGTGACAAGAATGGCAGTGATAATTATTTAAAAAACAATTTCTGCATTCTGTCTTTCTGTATTGCCTTTATCATTGTAAATCTTTCAATACCTAACAGTTTATTCACCTGTAAAAGGCACTTACTTTTTGCACTTTATACACAGTTAAGGTACAAGTTCTTCAGTTAGTCCCCTATTTGTAAATACTGACAGAACATAAAATGTAGTAATACATCCCAATTTAGGATGAAAACATAATATGGTTCTATTCTTTAAGCCTTAAAATTCACATTTAGAAATAATGATTAAGAAAAAAACAAAAAAAATTTTTTACTTACTTTCCCAGAAACAATCTTTTCATAAATCTGAATTGGTTGGTCTGCGAAGAATGGTGGGTAGCCAGCTGCCATTTCATAGATTAGCACTCCTAATGCCCACCAATCCACTGCCTTATTGTAGCCCTGAGGTAAACCAATACCAATGTCAATGATCACTTAATTTTCTCAGAGGAAAATGAATCACAGGTAAATTCAAAATGATCTGGAAGCTATGAAATATTTTTTAAGCAGTTGCTAAACAGCTATTCTGGATATAATTTTAAAAAAGAACAAAATGTATCAGGTCAAATTTAAACTAAACAAGGGGGAGAATTTCTAGATAGTAGAATAAAATTTAGGAAGGATTATTAAATCTTCTTCCTATAATCATTAAGAATATTATTGACAATGAAATGTCCTCTGGGATAATTTCACATTTATAAATTATCCTAAGGGATAATTTAGTTGCTCAATAGTAGATAGGGAGTCAGACCAAATTATCTCAAAAGCCCATTCTAGGTCCATAATCTTACAAATTGGGTTTTGACCTAGACAGGCCCAAACTTCTGAAACTAAATAGTAGTATTGAAATGGTAAATAGTAAAGTTGATTGAAAAGTATGCCACATTCTTGGAGTTAGGAGGGTTAATATTCTATGGATAATCATATCCATTTCACAGCATCTTGTGAATGCTAAAAGTTTAGTGTGGAATTCAATTAATACTAATATTTAAGTATCTTTTACTTTCGCTATCTATTGTCTATTGTTTTGCTTCTCATCTCTAAAAGGTATAAAGGGAAGAAAACTAGTTAAACTAGTTCACAAGGGTGGGTTTTGTTTGTTTGTTTTTTGGTACTGGGGACTGAACTCAGGGGCACTCAACCATTGAGCCATATCCCCAGCCCCTTTTTGTATTTTAGAGACAGGGTCTCACTGAATTGATTAGGGCCTTGATAAGTTGCTGAGGCTGGCTTTGAACTTGTGATCCTCTTACCTCAGCCTCCTGTGCCACTGGGATCACAGGCATGTGCCACCATGCCCAACTGGTTTTGCGAGTAATATATCAAATTAAAAGGGATAATTTGTATAAAAAATGCTTTAGAAACCAAATGTACAATTCAAAGATTTGTTTAATTGGGTTGGACTTTTTTATATTAAACTTACTAAAATTAAGATCCAGAAGTACTTATAAGAAAATAAATATTGATAACATGTTTATTCTAACATGTTTATATCAAGGTTTTTTTAAAATAAACTTTCATCTGTGTCAATTGGCACAAGAGTATGAGAATAAAAAAAACACCACCACTTGATCATGGACAGAAATAAGCTGAGTTCTTCTCAGACTTTTTATTTTGCTTTTTAATATACCCTCTAATTGCCATCATTCCTCCCCACACTCCACCCTTTTATCATAATATTAGCTTTATAAATGATTTAGTTTTCAAATTATTAGCTAAAATATGATGTCATAATACAGAGATTTTTTTTCTTTTCCCTGATTCTACATGTGTTTTAAAAGGAGGGAGTGACATAATGGGAACAGCACTTAATTTTGCTAATGGAAATGGGCATCAGCTTTGCTCAGCTCTTTGATTTCTATGCTTTCATTTTATTCTGTTTACAAGTAAATAGGCCAGGTACAAGAATAGCCTCCACATAGAAAATTAAAACAAATCAATAAGAAACCCACTAAATCGCAATAGATAATAGGCAAAGGACACGAACTAATAATTTATACACACACCCAAAGAAATACCAAATGGTTATTAAGCATTTGAAAGAAATCTGACAACCAAAGACACGAGAATTAAAACAATGAGACATTAGTTATTGCCTATTAAATGAGTAAATTTTTTAAAAATGAGAATACCAGTGTTGGAAAGGGTGTGGTAGAACAGGTACTCTCAAAAGACTACTGGTAGGAGTATAAACTGGTACAACCTTTTTGGAAAGCAATTTGATAATATGTATCAAGAGCCTTAAAAATGTTCATACCCTTTGACCCAGTAATTCCACTTCTGGGAATCTATCCTAAGGAAATAATATGAAATACAGAAAAAGCTTTATGCACAAAGATGTTTATCACAATTGTATTTAATAGCAAAAACCAAACAACATAAGCAATAACAAAAACAACAACAACAACAAAAAAAAAAAACAAAGAAAACAAACCCAAATGAACAACAAAAACCCCTGAAAAACGACAATTAAAAAAAAAAAAAAGAAAACCTAAATATTCAATAGAAGAATGGCTAGTTTATGGTACATTTGCATACAAGCATTAACACCACAAAGACAAAAAAAAAAAAAAAAATGATGTTTGCATGCTTGTTAACATGCAAGTGAAAAAAGCCAGACACAAAACTATACATTCACTATGATCTCAACTAGGATACCATGCATAAAAAAATGTCAAAAGGCTGCCTCTGGCTGGTGGGATTGTAGGTTTTGGGATTGTTTTTCTTCATATTTTTCTACATTTTCCAAATTTTCTGCAATGAGCATCTATTACTTTTATAACATATACACATTTGTACCGTTTTGGTGCTTATTTTTGTGGTAACATTACTTGCTAAGTGCATTTTATATAGAAGAAATGTGTTAACAGCATAATATTTAGATTATAAAAGACTAAAAAGATATATGTGATTTAAGTTATGAAAGATAATAGAAGAAAAGCTATAAGAAAATTTTTACTTTATTTTAATATTTCCACAGGTTAACCAAATTTCAGTTAGTCAGTTTGTGACACAACAAGGCCCATGTCTGATTTCTTTCCCTTTTTTTGCTCCTATTTATACTCAGTTTTTGTTAATTTCTCTTTCTAGCTTTCTCCATCAGGGAAAAGTGAGGGCAAGAAAAGAGAAGTTAAACCATTCTTTTAAATGTGGTCGTAGTTTCTCCTCCCACATTTCACTATTCGGAAAAGTAGGACTGCTTTCAATAGACAAACTATTCAACTGCTGTAATATCACTATTAAGCTAAAATTAAAAATAATTTTCACACATTCCTTTCATTAAATTGATAAATTTGAAACAAAGGAAGAATTGACAATTAGTATACATCACCACTAGATTTGCCTCTTGGCAAGGCTTACTTGTTCTCCTGTTACTGGGAATAATTATGAAAAGACTATTTGGCTTCAAATATGGATCTAGAAGTTAGATTTTTTCCACTTTCCAAAATTGATAGAATTTAGGGGACTAATGCTAACTCTAAATAGTTATTCATGAGTAATCATGCACAAGTAGATTTAAATTCATAACTTAGATCAAATAAAAATGTAAAATCAGATCCACAATTGTTTACACAAAAGTCCACAGTGATGCATGCCTCATATAGCTACTTTTCACAAACTGACATTATAAATATACCTTGCTGAGGATTATTTCTGGAGCTAAATACTCTGGAGTACCACATAACGTCCAAGTTCTTCCTTTAACTCTTTTAGCAAACCCAAAGTCTGTGACCTGTGAGAGAAAAAAAAAAAAAAAAAAAAAAAAAAAAAAAAAAAAAAAAAACTTGTGAAAATAATAAATGTTATTTATTGTACCCAAATTGAAAGTTAAAAATTCAGGGTAAGATGTGGCAGTGCACACCTGTAATCTCAGTGACTCAGAAAGAAGGAGAATCATGAGTTCAAGACCAGCCTCAGAAACTTAGGGAGATGCTGTCTTAAATAAAATAAGAAAGGGCTGGGGATGTAGTTCAGTAATAGAGTAGAGACCCTCTGGGTTCAAGCCTCAGTACCAGGGGTCGGGGTGTGAGGGGGTGGAAATCCAGGATTAAAATGAAAATCATGAAAAAAATGGGAAATAATTAGGTCAATGTAACTGAGATTAATTCCTGAAGAGATTATTTAGTGAATAAAGGTTAAAACAACTCAAATTGAAAACCCCTTCTCCCTGTCAAAACAAAGAAACAGATGAAAAACAACAATAAATGCTTTGTAGTAAGATTCTAGACTCAAGGAATAAAATTTAAAAAAAGAAAATAAAAGGTACAAATAGTTTTAATAAAAATGGAACAATGCTGTAAGTACTCCTTATAGTCAATGTATCCTCTGTTATTAATTACATTATCAAAATATGAAAGCATTAATGGGAGAATGTCTGGACAAATTTGTAGAAAGGGATGCTCCCACTCTGTTAATAGTAGAAATTGAAAGGAAACCTTGTCACCAGTTCAGTTTTGGTAATTAGTGCTGCTATGCTGATCAGCTCAGACTACCTGTGTACAAATTTTGACTCTACTATTTAGTGGCTCTGTCATCTTGCTATCTTTTAGTAATGTTAACTTTAAAATAATATTTACATTTCATAGAGTTGTCAGGATTAAAAAGAGATAACACTAGTGAAGTATCCCTTATCCAAAATGCTGGGGACCAAAAGTTTTTAGATTTTGGATATTTCCAGATTTTGGAATATCTGTTTATACAAATGAGATATTAATGATGGGTCCCCAAGTCTAATATGAAATTCATTTATGTTTCATATGCACCTTATAGTCATAGCCTAAAGGTAACTATGTAATATTTCTAGTGTATCTGTAATTTGACTGTATCCTTCATATGAAATTATTTGCGCAATTTTTTACTTGTGTTTTTACATTGATACTCATAAACTTTCAGATTAGGGATACTCATCCTGTATACGTAAAACACTTGGAATATGCCTAGCACTAATAAGTAGTCACAAAGTTAGCTCCTGCTTATGCAGAAGCCTATATTCAGTTCACAATTCTTACAGGAGATGAACAGTTCCATCACTGATGTGATTTTTTTTTGCTTCTCTGTAATAATAGCAGAACTACGATCTCAATTTGAGCTATCTGGAAACAGTGACTATCTCTCTCCAAAAAAAAAAAAAAAAATTAAAAAAAGTCCAACATTGATAGTTGATATAAACTTCTTACTTAGTATTTTCTCAAATATGTTATATATGATATGTTCAAGTCATACCTGGATATAACCTTGATGGTCAATTAAGAGATTTTCAGGTTTTAGATCTCTGTAGATGAGGTCTAATGAATGGAGGTACTCAAATGTTAGCACTATCTGAGCTGCATAGAACCGTGCGTGGGGTTCGCTGTAAAAAAAACAAAATATTGATTTTCTATAAAATGGATAACAAGCATGAATTAATAGATTATACATAAAAATTACTGTTACACAGAATAGAGGTATTTGGGGAGGAAAAGCATTTTTTCTTTTATATGTATGTAAAGAATTTTGTGTTTCCAAATATTTAGTAAATTTCTAAATTGTCTTCTAATAATGTTTTGCTACGATTAGGGAACATGTTTTTCTCTATGCACCTGTAACTTAAGGTACACTTCTCATTTTATTTATGTTGAAGAAAAGCATAACCTTAAAACAATTATATTATTTTGAATTATTATTTCCTAGATTATAAAGACAACAATGCCTTTATAATTATGTCTGACCTTGAGAATGATTGAAAAGTTAATGTGCTAATTGGACTGTCTACCAGAACCCTTGCTCCAGTTAATTAAGTTCTATCTACTTTTCTCACAAATTACAAGTGCTTAAAGAATTTCACTGTATACAAGCTCTTCAACTTCATTAATGTGAAGATTAATGCCATTTTAGCCATTTTGCAATAGTTTCTATTACAAAAATAAGATATCCTCATTACAGAAATCACAAAATATAGTTGAAGAATAAACAATCATAATCTTATCCCAAACGAAATATACAATCTTGGCAAATGAATTTTTTACTATAGACGTATATAATATGTAGACATATATAATCTGTATGTTTATGTAAACATGCACAGTTCTTGTATGCATAGATTACATCTATATGTCATTGTAATTTTAACAAATCAGTATTTTTTTCATGCTACATGAGTATTACAAAAGGTTGTACCAATTTTCTCACTTGAATTTATAATTCATTTTCTAGTATATTCATTGAATTCGGCTAATCTGATAAATTCCAAAGTCATTCCAATGACTTTTTAAATATATATATATATATATATATATATCTTTAATGAACAATTGTAACTATTAGTAGGATTTCCCAAAAGATGGATGGCATGAATTTGATCTGGTAGTACCAGAAATGCTTGTCACTGAATTTCCCAAGTTCTATCCTGATTTACATCACATGGTCCATAAATCTTTGTCAAATAAATGAATATGAAAAGAAAAATACTTTTTGGGTAACATTTCATAACACCCTTTCAGTTTCAGCCCTATCCCAACATTGTAACAATCTATATCCTATGTCAAATGACAAAGGAAGGGAAAATCATAAGCAGAAATTGGAAGATTCTTCCCCAGTTATTGCAACAAGTATCCTTAAACTTGGAAACATGTGACCTGAGAGGTCTCCCTTCTATTTTCTCTGTATATATGTAAATATATGATATACTTCACATCTTATATTTATTTACTTCTACACACTGATGCTTGGTTGAAGGAATACAGACAACAACTGAATTGCTCAAAAGTGATGGCAAAAGATTCTAAATGCAATTTTTTAAATTGGGTATTCCTACTAAATATTTAAGGAAATGCAGGAAGAAAGCAGGAAGGTTTAAAGCTGTGGCAGCTTTAAGTCTTGACATCTCTGCTTAAGTAGAGAATCAGTTGACTTCACTGGTTCTAATAAAAGACATGCTAAACTATATCTCAAATTCTTGTTGCCTCAAAGTTTCTAAGGTGGGAATAAGCAATATTTAGAATATATGTGTCTTATGTGTGAAAGTTCAGAAAAGATAGGGTCTCAGAGTGAATTACTTCAGTCAACGTGCTTTCTTTGTAGTACCAAATCAAGTATTAAAAAACTAAGAGTGTGAGAAGTTGCAAAGCAAAGAAGTGAGCAGTTACAGAAAATGGGCAGAATACTTTCAGGACAGGTTTAGGTTGTAGCTGCCTGACGTACAGCCACAATACCGCGGGAGGAGATTCGGTGGCAGGAATCTATTATTCTTAGTCTCTGTTTTCTCTTTTTTCTTATATCTTCTTTTTCTCCTTGTTTTTCTCTTTTTCTCTCTAGCTCTCTTTGGCTTCTAAACTAAAGTCTCTTTGGCTTTCTCATTTCTTCTTTTAGTACTAAACTCTTTTCTCATTCCTTTTTCTAGCTTTTCTTTCTCTAGCTTCTCATTTCTTTCTCTAGCTTCTTCTGACCGAACTCTTAACCGCTCTTATTTCTTCTTCTGACTACGTTCTGGCCGCTCTGACTCTTTTCTTCTTCTCCAACCCGAACTCTTCTTCCGACCAACTGAGCGACTGAACGGCTGAACGGCTGACTGAATGAATGCCACTTCTGACCGCTTTCACCTGGTTATATACCTTTAGCTTTGCGGGTGCGTCACGTGCATTTACAGGTGCGTCACGTGCATATGATTATTATCAGGTGGAACTTATGGCTTCCAGCTAACCACAATAGCCATCTCCCTGACTGGGGCTGCTTCATTAGGTGTGGAACTTCAGTGTAAACATTGAATAATTACAGGGCAACATGACAATTCTAGGCCTGCTTGGACAAGGGGGGGTGGTAGGAGAAGTGAAAAGGAAGTGAAAATCCGTGACACATTATGTTTTCTATATATATCACTGGTCAGTTAATAAAATTATGGCTTAGTTCCCAGGTAATGCGAATAACTAATGTTTGCCTATTATCTGATATCATCTCATGATAGTTCAAATCTATCAACATCTTTTTATGAATCAAATTACCATGATCAGTCCTGTTTGAGCTCATACTGATGTTTAACTTTATTCTTAGATACTGCGTGAAGCTGGACCTGCTCTCAGTATTAGCCTCATTCTATTTTGGATTGCTAATTATCACTAGTAGCTTAAAAGCTATTACACACAGATAAAACTATCAGTATCTAAAACCAATTTTCATAAGTGAGATCATATTAGTAATAACCTAATAATAAACTACAAACTTCTCTTAAACTACGTATATATTTCAAAAACTTAACAGCAAAAAGTTTAAGAATTAAATTTGTGAACAGCACTTTTGTAATCTTATCTGGAAACTCTTCACATAATCTCACAATATCTACCAATGGTAGAATATTAAATTGGTTTCATATTACTTTTATTTGAATTTAAAAAATCATTTTTGGTATGTCTCTTGTTAAAGTTTTCACCTAATGCTTCATATAGCTAAACCATTGTTTAATTGAATTAAATAAAATCCTTGGCATTGTCATTAACTTAAGAATCTGATTTAGAATAAACACAAGCATATAAAGACATTAGTTACCTGAACCTTCCAATTCTTCTCAGATGTGAAAACATTTCACCCCCAGGGACATATTCCATAACCATGTATAAATTAGAATTATCCTATCAACAGATGAAAAGAAATAGATTAAAGTGGAAAATCTAGGTAAAAGTATTTTAAGATTATATCATGTCCAATTAGAAAAAGATAAAATCAAAATCCACCTGACAGGTTAATAAAATTGAGAAAAAAAGAGAATAAATGGGAAATCCTATATCTTTCCTATACTGGGGCACTCGTTTTGTTTTTCTTTTTCTTTTCCTCCTGGCATTCTTGCCACAAATTAATCTGGAAATTTTGCCCTTCCTGTTCTTGCAGGGAACATTTAACTCTTGAACAATTAAACACGGAGGCAATAATAATAATGCTACAGCACATGCAAAAGAATAACAAAGTTAATAAACAATTTTAAAAAGTGAATAATAATTTATGTCTGAGAGATTAATGATTTTAATATCTTGAATACATAGGTTTTCATTTGATTTAAAGAACAAGGGGTAAAAAAGTTAAAATTTTTGTTTCATAGATTCAAATAGTGTAGAGAAACGCCAAGTATCATTCCAAAGAGCTGAAAAACTGCCAATTTAAAGAATAAACCTTTTGTACTTTATCAGACACTTCAACGAAAGGAAAACTGTTCTGGTTTATGCAAGCGAAAAGAATAGAATACAAATTACTAAGTAAGAAATAATGGTGAGATGATGGTCTAAAGTGTTTAAGAGAAGTAGAAGGTATGTTCTGTGTATTCATTTGCAGGAGATATCACTGTTTCTGGATCACTAACATATTTAATTTTGTAATAACTTTGAAAAGTTGCCCTGGAGAGAGTTAAAACTTTTTCATTACCTAAGTTTATAAGCACAATAGGATTGTATTATATAAAATCTAAATATATTTCCTCTTTGTCTACTCATATTCTGTAGTTATATCATTTGGTTTAGAATTCTATTACAGCCTCACATTTTTGGAAATACATCAGGTTGAAAATAACTTATTTAGATGTTACTAAAATTTACCTTGAAAGAATACTCCAGTCGAACAAGAAAAGGAAAATTCACTGCCTGTAATATTCTTTTCTCATTCAAAGTATGCTCTATTTGCTTCAGTTTAACAACCTGTAATTGAGAGATAAATATATTTTAGTATATTTAAACAAAATTTACAGATACTATAATTTTAAAAGAAAAAAAGTATTTTCCATACAATAATAAACTTGAATAAGCAAAATTGCTGTACTTGACTAAGAAGGGTAATAATTACAAACTGGGCTCATGAGATTCAAATGAATAAAACCTAATAGAGGATTTCAACCTTGGTCTTAAGAAGGTAGAATATTGACCAGGCATGGTGACGCATACTTGTAATCCCAGCAGCTTGGGAGGCTGAGGCAGGAGGATCACAAGTTCAAAGTCATCCTCAGCAAAAGTGAGGCACTAAGCAATTCAGTGAGACCCTGTCTTTAAATAAAATACAAAATAGGGCTAGGGATGTGGCTTAGTGGGCAAGTGCCCCTGCGTTCAATAACTGGCACCAAAAAAAAAAAAAAAAAGAAAGAAAGAAGGTAAACTATGAAGTAAGTTAAAAAGCAATGGCTAAGTGGGAACAAGAAATACACCCATTAAAAAATACTAAAAATTAATTTGTAAAAAATCTTTGGTTCCAAATGAGTTACAGTTAAATCACCATATCACTTCAATAAGTAGATATTGATTTTTAAATACCTCAGAAGATCAGCAAGGAAATTAAGGACTACAGAAATATTAAAAATTAAAAAATATTGGGTAACAATAATCTGTTCACTTTATAATACCTGAATAAATACAGATACAAATTCTAAAAATTCAATTTATATAGTCACAGAAGAGGACACAGAAAATATTAGCAAGAAAACACTATGTCTTCATGATAAAGAGGACATTTAGGATTAATTAAGCTTTCTCTGGATTGTCTACTCAATAGAAGGGGTAAATAATTTATCCTGACTTCATGAAGATTGTGTTCTATTCCACTTGGAATTCTATTTTGAATTTAGGAAAAGGTGACCTTAGGAGAGCACAAATAAGTGTCTTATATATTTGTGTAAGTCATTTGAAAGTTCTTTCTTGCTAGAGGCTTACTATTAATATGGGGATAGTCACAGAAATCACCCAATTGAACATGAGTAAGAAAGGTACTTAAAGATATCAGCCAGTTATTAGTATACTATGTAAAATTAGGAATAAACAAATAATACTGAGCAAAGAATAAATGAATAGGAGTCAGAAGATGTGTGTTCTCATCTAGGCCTTTTATTCAGTCCCTTAGAGATGTTATTTCAAGTCTTTGAACCTCAGTTTTTAAAATCTGTGACATGAAGTGGTTGGGTCATTACTGTCTACATTTTAACGAGTTATAGAACAAATCAGTCCATAAATATCACAATAAATTATATAACATCAGTGGAGAATAACTGTTTCTTTGTGTTTACTTTTGTATATTATGATATAGCAAGTTTTAAACTAGGCCATGAACAATGTGTTGGCTTGTGAAATAAATAATGAAAATTACAATTGAGGCTTTCTGTATTAGAGCCAACTATGTATATGTGGGACATAATACAATTAAAATAAAAATGAATTCTAGGCATATAAACTGCCAAAGCATATGCTTAGCTAATTTGAAAATTAACTAGTTAAAAATTCACCATTTATAATTAATTGAATTTGTTTTTAAATTTACTTTTAAATCCACATTTAAAAGTAGATGTTACAGAGATAGGGGCAGGAGAATCTGCATTCTTGCTGCATAAAACCCACCTGAAACTAGGATGTATAAATATGTGAATAATTGCCAAATGAGAGTTATAATAAGTTGTCAAAAGAGAAAACATTTATTTGAAGCCACATACATAATCTTTCTGAGTCTCAAATTCTTCACCTATAAAATGCTAATAATAATATCTACTTTAAAAGTGGCTATGTGTCATAATGCATCTCAAGTTATTAACATAGTATTTGTCACACAGTAAAAGCTCAATAAGTGTCACTTCTTATTATAATCTATTTTAAAAGGCAGGGTTTGAACTAAGTCTTTTAAGATGGATGGATAATAAAGGTAAGGGTAAGACAGAAGAAAGTTCAGTCAGGGTTAGTATCTAGAACCAATACTTGAGGAGGAAAACATACAACAGTAAGTCTTGAATGGTAGTTCTATTTGGCTATAGCTGGGGACAGTGCTTCTCAAAATTTGGTGGCAAAATGTTCTCAAGTGGCAGAGGAAAATTAACAAGTATCCTTGGGGATGTAGTTCATATTTTATGTTCAAAATTAATATAAAATTTATATTTACTTCTTAATATTTCTGTTAGTTTAAATATATAAATTTTTTAAAAAATGACTTGTTACCAGGTGATTTTTTAAGCTAAGTGCTTGAGGAGTTATTAGCACAGAAGATAGGCTATCATCCCCTGCCCACCCAGAAGAGCATTACATGATCTTGATGGTCAAGTTTCAAGTCAGGAAAATAGAGCATAGAGTTTGAATAGAGATAGTACAAGAGACTACAGTGGAGTTTGGAAGACAGCTGAAGGGTTTGAAAGTAGGTCCATGCTAGGCAGCCTGAGTTTGGACTTTTTTTAATGAACATCATGAAGCTTTTTTATGGGTGAGGGAAATTATATAATTTAAGATAACTTTGTTGACAGTAAGGAGGATGAATTAAAGGTGAAAAGTCTCGGGTTGTGGAAATTATGATATTATTGTAAAAGACCAGTTGAAGTTAATTAGGGATCAGACTAGGTGGTGGTAGAAAGGATCTTAGAGATAACAAATACATTTGAAGGAAAAAAGGCATAGAAATCAGAAAAAATGTAAAACATAGTCTTGCTTCAATTTACTAGCTGATTGAAAAGGTTATTTATTTAAGTAGTGGGGTTACTGGAATAAAAGGGAAATTAATGCCACACAAAGTTATGAATCTTCATTGATACAATATATTTAAAGAGTGTTTAGCAATGCTTGACACACAGCATGGAGTGAAGAAATGTAGTTTTCTTAATTCCTGCCTGATTTTTTTTTCCTTTCACCCCCATATACTCTAAGATGGGAGGAGCCAGACTGATTTAGTTGGAAGATTTGTGTGATTTTATTTACAAAAAAGGGGTTAATCATCGAATGCTATTTTACCACTCCACTTTAGTAAATTAAATAAACTTGAAAATTTTCAGAATATAAAGGCTTTTGTACTAATTATGCATAGACTCAGAACATTAAAATAATAGAAATAATATAAAATGGCAATTATTCTACTGGGAAATACTTGTTGGCCATAATATATCCATGAGGTAACTGGCTCAGTACTTTATTCAATAGGTTGCTGCCTTAGCAAAAGGAGGAATTAAAAACTTCTTCCCTAAATATTTAAAAGCATAGGTCGTACAGTTGTTATCCTCTTAATATTTTGTTAGTAAAGCACATTTTATAAATTCCTTAAGAATCCTAACAATATACAAGAGGCTATCCAGACAATAACATTTTACTGACATATTTAATAAACAAAGATAAATCTAAAGCATTTTATTATTGTGCTACCAACATAAGTATACAAGTCTCTCACCCTCTCTGAGACCCAATAACCTCATCTAGAAAAGGAGGGTAGGAGCTAAAAGATCTCTGGGAGATCCAGGCTCAGACTGTACTAAGCAAGATCAGAGAACTTAAGAGTTGAGCTTGTTGGAGAAATGATAGGGAGAGAGTAGACAATGAGCAGAGGGAAGGGGAATAATCCAGAGCTTAGGGATTTATTAGCAATCTTTAAAGAACAGAACAGAGAGAAGAATGATTTTTTTTTTTTTTTTTTTTTTGGTGGATTGAACCCAGGGGTACTTTACCAATGACCTACACCCCACCCTTTTCATTTTGATACAGGGTTCTCATTAAGTTGCTGGTGCTGGTCTTGAACTTGTGATTCTCCTGTCACAGCCTCCTGAGTCGCTGGGATTTCAGGTATGAGCCACTGCACCAAGCTCAGACAGAGGGAAAATAACAATCAAAACGGGAAGAGGAAAAGAAACAAAAAAGGAAGAACCCAGAGATGCAAGGGCATGATCAGGAGAGCATGAGATTCTAGAAGTCAAGACAAGATAGTTTCAAGGGAGTGGTCAGCACAGTCACATGTTCTAAAAATGTTAAATAAGATGAGCAAAAAGTCCACTGGACTTGATGACTCAGTCACTGGATCAGTGACACTTGGCAGGGCTATTTGAGTGGAGTAGCAAGAGGCAGGATGTGAATGAGGAAGCAAGTAAGCTGTTGTGTGTGGATTGAAGATTAATAAGAAGTGAGTTAGTAGATAGAGTGATTAAACTATTTTTTCAAGAAGCATGGTTAGAAAAGATACATAAATAAAGGCAATAGACAAATATGTACAATTAAATATGTATATGGGTATATATAAATTTTAGAGCGACTTAAGTCATTACCACTTCTTATATTAGAAATCAGTTCAGTTTTCATTAAAATGGAGATTTGATTGAAACTTCAGCCCAGTCTAATGGTATGCTGTCCATATGGCAGGCACTAGCCACATGTGATTATTTAACACTTGAAATGTGGCTAATCTGAATTGAGAAGTACTCTAAGTGTAAGATTTTGAAGTGTTAAGATTTTGAAGACTTAGTATGAAAGAATGTAAAATATCTCCATCTCCATTTTTTATGATATCTTGAACACTGGGCTATTAAATAAAATATATTAAAATTAATTTCAAGTTTTACTTTTTAAATGTGGTTACTGGAAAATTTTACATTATATGCATGGCTCACATTACATGTCTATTGGATAGAATTAGTTGAGCTGTTGTGAATTTCTAGTCTATTACGGCTTCTTCCATTTTCCTACCAATATCCCAATAAGCCAAAAAGTCATTCTTGGAAATATAAGGTAATAAATATATCACAATTTAGTATTATTCTTTTTCCTTCCCTTAATTGTTGATTATTAGGAAAATGGAAAGCTTAATATTTAAAGCATGAATACTTCAGAAATCCTCTTTCATTAGATACACCAATTGGTGATAAATAATTAAAAATTGTTTTTTATAGTATGTAGGTCTTAAATTTTTTCCCTGCTATTACTGACATTTTAAATTTACCAGACACAATCACGTTAAATAAGAGAGCTTCTATCATAAATTAAAATGTCAAAACACTAAATTTCTAAATTTCTGTTATGTCAATTTAAGGATTAAGTAATTGTTTCCTCCATTTTTCCATAAGGCAATATCAAGTAGAAATGCTTGTTCTTTACATGTTGACATTTATACATTTTGTTGTTAAACACATATATGTATTATGTATAACTACTGAAATGATATTGTACCCTCATATGCTAAAATTTTTAATTATGTATCATATAATCACAATTTAAGAATAAAAATTGAATGAAACAATAAAATCATCTTAAGATGTCAACTAACATTAATGCTAAAGCTAATAAAACTGAAGGTAAACCTGTAGGTAAATAATAAGGAGCACCAACCTTCTGCTTATCTAAGATCTTCATGGCATAATACTGTTCAGTTGCTTTATGTTTCACCAGCATGACTCTTCCAAACGAACCTGTTCCAAGGGTTTTTTTCCTTTCAAAATCCTCGAGTCCAGCATTATTCTACAAATGCACGAAAAATAAAACAAACTTTAAAACTTGAAATTCTCATAGGACTATAATAATTACAATTACTGTAGTATATAACCAGAATGATAATCTGGTTTACAACTACCCATTTAGAAACAATACAAAAATACTGTTCAGGTTCCAGGTTATTGGTTCTATTTTCTTATTGAATAAGAAAGGATCTAATAATAGAGGAGAGAATTATATTGCAAAATAGAGCATAATAGTAACGGGAGGAAATAAAGACTCAGCTGAATCAGTAAAGGTCATTTTCTAATACAATTGCTAGTACTAGATTTCTAATAAATCATCTCTGTATTTTAATAATTAAAAACTGACCAGAAAGAGGTATTCCAAAGAGGAGTCATGTAAGCCATACAATGTTAGTGTACTAGTAAATACTTGTAATAAAATGAATAAGCTGAGAGATCAGTCTTTCAATTAGATTTACCTCCAAAGAAGCACTATCAAACTTCATTTGGATCTTTATTCAAGCTTACAGAGCTAAAGAACAGCGTGAGAAAAAGCCACTAAGCTTTCTCTCTCTGATGCTATAATAACACAGTATTACCTAAAACAGTAACAATAAGGAAAGAAGAGTTCCTCATTCCACAAAGAACCAAAAGCTAGAGTCTCAGAACAATAATCAGACTCTTTTTCTCCTTGAATAGACGTTTTGTTACAAGCAAACATCTTTGTTTGGCTTTGACTACAGCACAGAAGCAAAGAATTGGAGGCATCAATCTATTGAATTTGTTGCTGCCACAACAAAATGAAAATTACTAGGAACAAATTATGTGCTAAATAGCAACATGTAGTAATTTCAGACCCAATTGTTTAATAATTTTAATCACAAAGATATCCATGAAAATCATGAAAAATATTTCTAAGGCTCGGTCTGTGGAGCCTTTAGCTTGAGAAAAATATGGGGCAACATGATTCTTGTATATGTGATGAATCTGGATAGCAACTGAAGTTCAGTGTTGTTGAATTTAGGCTATTACAAACTTAGCTTGTTAAGCAACATCATGTTGAATTATTACAGAGCAGAAAATCAACCCTGTTTTACTTTTGAAATTTGTTTTTTTATTTTAATTTCACACAATGAGATTCTTTATCAATGCAGAAAAAAGTCCTTAAAATTCCAACTGAATTAATTGCATGGGTTAATAGTTAATTTTTTATTTTACTGATAAAATGGATTGAAATGTTTAATATAATCCCAACTAAATAATGGAAAAAGTCCATTAATACACAAGAGAACATCTGTTTACACTAGTAATAGCTTTTCTTTATATAATAAAATATACGCCATCTTCCTCACCTCCCTTCATGTTTCATGTTGTGTAGTGTTTACCATTTTATAATCACAAAGTCCACCTTTGGTGTATACTAACAAGGACATCATTCAAAATTAATATGAGATTAGAAAACACCAAGATGTGCTAGTATCAAGACATATTTTGAGTATTATGAGAAATTAGTTCCTTCTTTAATTTAGGTGTACACAAAATTATTAATTAATTAATTAAAACAGAACATTGTGGCATGATTCCCATTTTAAATTTTTGCTTACTAATGCCACTTGAAACTTTAAATATCTGGAGTGGTAATTAGGCAAGAATCATGATTTTACTTAACACAGAAATATTAATTATAGAAAAATTTAAATATTTCTTACCGGGGGTGGATTCTCCCATTTTTTCAGAAAGTCTTCTTTGGCTTTGGCTAGAAATTCCTTCACTGAAAATATATATAAAAAAAGATTTTTGTCTTGTAGGAATGTTTACATTACATAAGAATATATTATATATATTTACATTACATATAAATATTCTTCCTTTAAAAAACAGGAAATGTGCATTCACCACTGTGGTATACTAGAGAACTAGTTAGTGTCTCTAAACAAGAAGCAAACACTTCCTCAGATTTCTAAGAATCTCCAATATTTTTCTATATGGAGATTGCTTTGATAATTTCAAATCTAATAACAACAAAAGTGTTTCTAAAAACATACCTGAAAGTAATGTAAAAGTTAGAAATCAATCGAGGACAAAATAGTGGCATAAATAAATATGCCCACAGTGATACTAATAGAGACTTTAGACACATGAACTGATAATATCTGGAGAACATCAATCTTTTTTTTTTTTTTTTTTTTTGTGGTACGGGGGATTGAACTCAGGGGCACTTGACCACTGGGTCACATCCCCAGCCCTTTTTTGTATTTTATTTAGAGACAGGGTCTCACTGATTGCTAAGTGCCTCGCCATTGCTGAGGCTGGCTTTGAACTCATGATCCTCCTGCCTCAGCCTCCCAAAGTGCTGGGATTATAGACATGCGCCACTGCGCCTGGCTGACATCAATCTTTTTTGTGGAGTAACAATGATTGGTTTTGAAAAAAGGACTGTTTTCAGGTTATGAGAATTTTTGTTATTAGATTTGCATTCTCACTAGTGAAAAGTAGAGAAAAGAAGAAACCACAGACTAACAAACATGTAAAGGATATCCACAGTGGCTTGAAAACAAAACAGAACAAAACATGACCAAAAAATCTAAACTGGGCTGGGGTTGTGGCTCAGTGGTAGAGCGCTCGCCTAGCACATGCGCGGCCCGGGTTCGATCCTCAGCACCACGTAAGAATAAAGGCATTGTGTACATCTAAAACAAACAAACAAATATTAAAAAAAAAAAATCTAAACCACTTTAAAATCTCATTCTAAATATCTGAATGTGTACTTTAAAACTTGCACTAAAGCAATTCAAAACCAGATGCTTATATATTGATCAATAATAACTACATATTTTATAGAGCTATGGTTTAAAGTTTTAAATCTGTTCATTAAATGACCAATCATTTAAAAGTATTCCCTGCTTACGACAAACAAAATGTCATCGATAAGATGTGCTCATGTTCTTGTAGTTGGGAATGAGAATAAAACCTAATTACATAAGAAATAATTATTTTAATGTTTGTTGTTTAGAAATTTCCCAATATTTCTCTATCTCAATCTATAAATAAAGAAGAAAATGACAAAAACAGAATCTAAGTAGTGTTGAAATAGTAAAAAGTTGAAGACAAAGTGAAATTGGATTGACACATTGGCATTTATTTCAGAAATAGTGATTGATGATCATGATGATAAGACAGAATTAAAAGAGGAAGTGAGGACTCACAAATTCTATAAGATCCCTAATTATGCAACTGTTTTAAAATGAGACATTTTGAGATGCACATTATTATTGCCCTCTTTATCCTCAATGTAATATCTTTGGAAAAGATCTTACTGTATCACTGTAACTAACCAAAAAGGCTGCTAGCATTCTAAAATGTTTTGCAATTTCAAATGATGTCAACAGGCATCAGAAGTAGACATTAGTTTTTAAGTAACACTAGGGCATGCATTTCTGAAGACATTATTTTACTACTTTCTATAAACCAGCATTGATATAAAGTATTTTCCAAAACTATTTTAGAAAATTAATTTTTAAAATTAGAATCTCTCATTGTATGAAAAATTTCATGCACCAAAACAATGAATCAAATAATTGCATATAATTATCTAAACATGATTTAATTCCTTTCAGGGGTGGAAAATTCTTACATATAGGGTGATTCTATGCTATCTTACTTCTAAAAGCTAATGCATTATTTACAATTGAAGAAGACTGGTTTTATAAGTAAGGTGGGCTTATGGTTGTTTGTATGTTTGTTTGTTTAGCATGGAACAGACATATCTGCACATGGTCTTGATTTGGAAATGACAGCAATAAAATAAATTAAAACATAATTAACTGCAAAATGTAATGGTGGCTTTTAAGAAATCACAACTTGCAAACCTCAAAAATATACCTCGAATTTCTTTTGAAAAATATTTTTATTTTTCTTTTATATATAGAACTTGCACATCAAGTTGAAGAATTCTCCAGATGCCTGCATAAGAATTTGGAGACAAGGAAGAGTATCAAAGAAAAATGTCTAACATCCTATTTCAACTTCTTCTGTCATTTTATGCTAAGTGGATCCGGAGTTAAGAAAAAATAACTGATCAAAGAAAGGAATGGCAGTCTTTACCAAAGATAGTAAGTAGGAAAAAAAAAATTCCTTTCCAGGTCTGGTGACGAGCTATAAGGAAAATTTCTGGGGTTTCTTAATTTTATTTATTAAGACAATATTTGGGAAATTCTTTGAAATAATCTGTACTCATCAATATTCTGATATTACTGTCAAGTAGCACTGTAGAAAGTAAACAACAGATCTCATAAAGGTTTTATGTAGAAATTTACTTAAAATGTGTATTAATCAAAGACATTAAATTTTGTGAATTTATTCAACATATAAGGAGATTCCTTTTTAGAGTAAGGATGGCCATTAATTATAATGTCATTAAATAATTCCATTAAGAAAAATGTTCCTGAGACATGTTTTTGTCATGTAAATATATATACAAACATGAAATCTCTAATATATATATGTATATATATATATACACACACACATACTCTATTTAGAAGCAAAGATAAACATAATAAACTCTTTGTAAAAATAAGTTAATAAAAACATACATCTTATAAATATAATAAAACATAAACACTAAAATTAAAATTTTTCACAATACACTGGATTATGAATAATCCTAAGACAACAGACCATCAAGAACCACATGATTTGCTGAAAATTTTATTATTTTTAGACATTGGTGGATTTACTTTCTAAATGCTTTTCTTTGGTTATTTTAAAAATTTTCAATCCAAGGATACAAGATGTTAGCAGTTAATTAATAAAGCAAAAGACGGGAGGAGTGACAGCCAGATTCAAATACTGTACTGTACCACAATCAATCCAGAGTTCCTTTAAAAGCATATGCTTTGAGGTTCTCAATTTTTTAGTTTGCTTATGTTCTAATATATAAGCCTTATTTATAGTTAATCACTTAAACCACTGTGATAACCTGTAACAGCCAAAGTTTTTGATGACATAGAGCATTGGCTTTAATAGTTATCTGTGTGATCATGGGTACCTACCAACAAAGCATCTTGCAGTAATTAATCTCCTTAGGAAAAAATACCTCAAATAACAATTTTTCTGCAAATATATTTTGTTCTGTATTGGTTAAGAATGGGGCAAACTAGGTATTGCAAAAGTAAGGACAATCAAAAATTAACTCAATTCATGATTTTGCATTTACAATTGTAATTGTTTTCCAAATAAACTAATTGTCTATTCAGTTTGCATCCTTGCATTCTTAAAGTAATAAGCTTGCCAAAGGAATCTATATGTTCACCCAGGTGACTTTTCCTGTGTTTCTAAGAACATTCACCCATATTCATGAGGTGAAGGAAGAAGAAACAACTATTTATATGCATTTCCACAAGTCCAAATACCACAACTTGATTCTTACCTCTCCTTGCTTCTCCCATTTTTTTTTAATGTTTACACACAGATCACAGTTAAAAATCAGATTACAAAATTCATTCTATTTTTATTTAACTGGGGATTGAAACTAGGGGTGCTTTACAACTAGGCTACATCCCCAGTTCTTTTTATTTCTATTTTGAGACAGGTCTCACTAAATTGCTGAGATTGTAAATTGACTGAACTTGCAATCCTCCTGCCTCAGGTTTCTGAATCCTTGGGATTACAGTTGTCATTGAGCCTGGCTTACAAAGTTCATTTTAAACATTTGACTAAAAATTCAAGTGTGGTATAACTTTATCCCTTGAAATTCAGATAATTCTCCAATGAATAAGAATGTTTAATCACATTCAGCAAATTTATTAGTTATTTTGCAATGCTGTGGAGATAAGCTAGATAACTTCTTATCAAAACAAGAATATGTAGTGAGTTATAGTGTGCTATTATTCAACTCTTAAAAGAGGTTATCTTTTATATATGAAGAATGTATAAGTGTATTACTATGCAAATGACAACTACTCTAGATGTTGAGGGCTCCAGTCTCTTAGTAATGTGATAAATTTTACTTCCCTCTTTATGGCCTTTTTATAGTAAAAGCACAACACTATTTGACTTTTGTTCAATGTCAGAAAAATACAAAGGAAACAACAGAAAATAGAAAAAAAATAAAATAAAAACTTCCTAAGGCAAATCCCAAATAAAATGTTAGCTATTTCACTCAAAATTTCATTTCTCTCTCTCTCTCTCTCTTTTTTTTTTTTTTTTTTTGTGGTTACCGGGGATTGAACTCAGGGGGCACTCGACCTCTGGGCCACATCCTCAGCCCTTTTTCGTATTTTATTTAGAGACAGGGTCTCACTGAGTTGCTAAGTGCCTCGCCATTGCTGAGGCTGGCTTTGAACTCGCAATCCTCCTGCCTCAGCCTCCCAAAGTGCTGGGATTACAGGAGTGCGCCACCGCGCCCGGCTCACTCAAAATTTATAATAGTATATGAACTTTTTTTTAAGAAATCACTCATTAGCTTGGATAATCTCACTGGGTAAGTGGTGTGTATTAATCTACCTTCTGCTACTTGGTACAACTTCCTCTGCTTCATGGTACTATACTTATCATTTATAAAACATCATCACATAAGAAACTACAATATCTGTATGATTATATAAAACCCAACATTAAACAAAGCATTTTCTTCATCAACAAAAATATTTTATTAACAATATGCTAAATAAAAATACAACTTTAAGAAGATAATAAAAACTTGCAAACAACCAAATAAAAAGTTTTAAAGGTAACATTTGTTTTATTAAAAAGTAGTTGCCTACCAGATATTTCTGAAGAGGAGGAAGCTGTGTCCAGAAAATAAATTAAACAATGATTAAATTACACTCATAAAAATGACATATTAGCATTAAGTCAGTGATACACATTTTCCCAGAATAATATTTGCAGGAATAAAATGTTAAGGTAGAAACTCAATTATTTGCATGTTTTCAAACAGGATATTTAAAAACTAAATGGTAAATAAAACTAACAACTACTGCTTTGTATCAGAGTCAATATCATACTACTTTTCCTTGAAAAAAATTTAATTCCTCATTGCAATAGAGCTAATAATATCAAGAAGCAAATATTAAAATACATATCCTGTAACAATTGTAAAATCATCTCTGGATTTCTATTATTCAGTCAAACTCTACTGCAGGAAAGACATTTGTTATACACTTTTGAAAGACACATCTTTCAAGGTATTCCACATCTTTTGTGCTGGTTTATTGCGCATCCATTAGTACTGTCTGATACTGATGGTGATTCTGAATACTCCAAAGAATAAATATAACTCTGCCATTAAGGAGATGAGAAACTAAGGTGGGGAGACATTATAAAGCAATGTGGCAAGTACTAAAATGAAGGCAATTACAAGGTGCTATGAGAGTTTGCAAGAGGAAATTCTTCCATAGTAATATAAGCATAACAGAGGATATAGCATTTATATGGAATCTTGAAAAATAAAGGGTTCCTCTGGCAGATAAAGTTACAAAAGAAGACATTCTAGATGAGGTGATCTGTGTAAAACACATGGAGGAGAGCATGGCTTAACTGGGAAATGACAACTGACCTGTGACAGATGGGGCATAGGTTATGACTGCACAACAGCAGTGGGAGGTAAAGTGCCAGCAGGTGCCCAATCATGGATATACTTGTTTGTCATGGTGATGGTTTTCAGTGTGTGGGAAGGAAGGGGAGTTTGTTCACAGTTACTAGACTTTCATTTCTTCTGGGACATAGAAGGTAGGAACACTTGCTAAGGGAAAGAGGAGCCAGATGGAGTAATGAGGGATGATGGGGGAACAGCTCTGCCTAAATATTTTATTTTATTTTTGTAGTTCTGGCACTTGAACCCAGGGCCTCACACTTGCTGGTCAAGTCCTCTACCAGCTATACCAGCTTAGCGCCTAAATATTTTAAACTTTGATTGCTAATGCAGGGAGTAAGGGAAAGGACCATTCCTTAAAATTTCCTATTTGGAAAAGAGCAAGTACTATAAACTATTACTGTGTGTTTTTAATGGTATCTTTTTTTATATAGTAAAAGTTTAAAAATTTATTACTAAACAGATTGTAATCATGTGTCCCCTACTCTCTTTGTAATTAAATTATCATCTCCCTGCTTCATCTTATTAAAAGCAGTATTCTATTTAAGAGTTATTTAGTACATGCCAGAAAACACAAAACAGGATGGAAACTCACGTAAGTTACCTATGAAAATACCAAACTCTATTAATAAATAATAGAAGAGGACAATCTCTTCCAAACCCTTTGGAAAGTGTAATCTAATAGAATATATTAGTGTGTCTTCTGCCACCTATCCTTCAAATATCAAGCTCTTCAGAGTTCTCTATTTGGTATATTTCTGAGAATACCTATCCCCTCCCCACATGTACACAGTGTACTAAAAATCATTTGACAAATAGAACTGATAAAAAAACTAAATATAAAATATTCTGATTGCCACAAAATACTTCATAAAAATGCAATTTATCAAATCAAAGTAATAGGATTATTCTGTAAAAAAAAAAAAAAGTGGTTTCCTACCAGATGCATCTGATGATTTGCGTGCTTGATCAAAAAGAATAAATTTATGATTAAATAAATAACATATAAAATAACATACCCACAACACATTACCCATCCATGTTTGCTGATATATTACACAAAGAAATAAAATATAAAAATACTTGAGCACAAATATCAAAAAATGTTTTATATAAGGATTATAAGAAATTCTTTGGAGAGATGCATATTAACCAACAAAAACCCTACTCTGGAAACTTGTTAACAAATTATAATAGTCTGTTCATTAAATGTGAAGGATAATTGTATTCATTTTGCTGAGGGGTGCTTTGTTTGTCTCACTATATTCAACTACGTTCATTCAAAAGCAAATTCACTATAATTTAAAAACAATAGTGGGTATAAAAGCAACTTTAATGCTGCAATAATATTTGTACAGTTCACTGGATGGCACCTCACCTAAGACTGATTTCTAAGATATCAGTCTTTCTATAAAGATTAAAGTAAAGCATGACTGAGTATTTGGAAAGTTAATAAGAAATAAAAGTTGTATTTCCTATGCTAATGTCTGTTTCACTCTTCTGCTTTCCTATTAGTTGATTCTTTATCAAGTCTTGGTTACAAGTGAACAGTATAACTGACTGACTCAGTAAGCCTAAGCCATGAAAGCCCTTTGTTTATAGTTTTTATATGGAAAAATATAAAACCTTTATGAGACATATTTAAATACACATTAAATATATTTGATTATAAATAAATTCTAGAAAACTATATTAACTTCTTTGGCTAGCACTTATAATAATGGGTGAATACAATAAATCTGCACAGTGTGTTCATTCACAACTTAACGTATCTATGTGCTTTCTCACCCAACCTGCTCTCTACCTGGGGATGCATCCATCTAGGCCATCCAAGACATATTAAAATGAAGGCCCTTCCTTGTAGGATTTTGTAGTGAAAGTTTATACTATACTTAGCCATAAAACTAATGACCCAGGCAATCTTTGAAATGCAGTTTTCTTCCTTGTTTGCTGAAATTTTTCAAGAAATATATCTACCACAATTATATGCCAAAGATTTTCCAGACAGTTCTGAATTCAAATATTCTTTTTTGTTGCCCAACAGTGTAGAAGTAGGACTGTACCTCTAGAGGATGGGGAATGCACATTATCAACTTAGTAACAAATGGCTCAATAAATTGTTAGGCTACTTTATATTCCCACCACATCTTTGATATTTCATATCCTCAACAAAACATGTTAATGTCAGACTTTCCAATTTCTGCTAATCTAATGGGTATGATGACAAGTCTTGTAACACTAAATATCTCAGAAAAATATATAATTTTTTCCTGTAAAGAACTTGGTTACTTTTTTGTTAATTTATTCATAGTTTCTTTAGGGTTTGGGTTGCTATTGTAAAAGGGAGACTTTTTTTTCTTTTAAATTACCTTTTCAGTTTGTTGCTGATATACAGAACACAAATGGTGTTTACACACTCATCTTTTATCTGGCAGTCTTGCCAGACTCTTATCAGTGCTAAAATGACACTGGAAGTTTCTCCTGGATTTTCTAAGTAGATAATCACACATAATCTATGATAATGACAATTTTGTTCTCTCCATTTTTTTCTTGTCTTATTGTGCAGGATCTGACCAACAGTTCAATGATGTAGAAACAATGACAGTGGGCTTCCTTTTCCTATTTCTCACTTCAGAGAAAATGTTTTTAAACTAAGTTGCTTTTCCTGTACTTGTAATACCTTACCAGACTCAATAAATAAATTAAAGAATACTTCTTCTTTTTCAATTCTCTGGAAGACTGCACAATACTGAAATTTTTGTTCCCCTTACTATTTCCTAGAACTTTGCTATAGCACTGTCTGGTCCTAATTTTGTTATGTTTTGAATAAAACTTTAACTATGATTCAATTTTTTAAACAGGTATGCTTCTAATCAGTTCTTTTAAAAGCACTTTCCACGAATTAACCTTTGGATCTTATGTACCTTTATTTTCTATTCCACTGATCTTTGCTGTCTTTTATCATGTATTTTTATCAGTTTTTCTTCTTTTGATTAACCATCCTGTGCTTTTCCTAACTTGTTTACCTGAATTCTTACATCATTAATGTCTCTCTTTTCTGAAGTTAAACATTTAAAAATTCATCTCTACACTTCATAGTTTTGACAAGTAGTTTAAATTAAAATTTCTATTAATACTTGACCCAAGAGTTATTTGAATTTTTAAGTCTTTACATATGTGCATTTATGTGTTTGTTAGTTTAATTAATCTTTGATTATTGAGTGCAGTTAATTGCCTTGTGGTCAGAGACTGTGACCTGTATTCAATTCTTTGCAATTTGTTAAATGTTTAGTTATATAATCAACTTTGTAAGTACTCTCCCATTGCTGGGGTAGGAATTCTTTCTACATGTCTATAAATCTTATATTTTGTAATTTCTCCTTTTAAGTGGGTCCATTTTATTTTATATATTTTGAGGCTTTATTACAGATACATAAAACTTTATTTCTTTTTATGTCATTAATTTTAAATGGTAGTCTGTCTACCTGTGACAATTCTAAAATCTGACATTCTTCTAAGGGTCTAATACTGTTGTGTATGAATATCATATGTTGTCAATGTATATGTGTGTCTGTTTTATTTCTGGACTGTGAACTTAAAGTTCAGTGGAGCTTTCTCTGTGGAAAAACCTGAAGGGCTTGACTGAGGATTTGTTATAGTACAGGATTTTGTACTAGCTTCTGCCTGGCATATAGTACATATTGCCAACCTAGCACTGTTCTGATGATGTATTTTTATTGGTGCTTCCTAGACCACACAATTAATACAGATTAAAACCTGAAACCCACTTGAGGGGAAACAGAAGATTATGAATACTCAGGAGAGACATTCCACATTCATATGTACACATCCCTCTCCTGCACCCAGGAACCCAAGCTAAGAAATACAGGCTTCCTTTTTGCCCTGTGTTTGCAGAGGTTGTATTTTCTAATATGTGATTTCACCGAGGTTATGATCCTTACACGCTGGCATATAGACTCATGCAGAGCATTCTAAGAAATCCCTAATTGCATCATCCAAAGAATGTCTTTTTTCTTTGTAAGATCATTTAAAATAAAAGCACTTTGGTCAACAAGGGATGAAATCTGAAGGCAAAGTATGCTCCCCTTATAGCTGTGGGTTTTCATTGACCACTTCCTTTTTTGCATCGGGACTTCTTTTAATTTTTGTTAATTCAGGAATTCATTTAAAGGGATGCTTGTTATAGCTTATTCAGCATGTTGAGGTGCTGTTGCGTTTCATTAATTTTTTCCCTAGAAAGATTTTAAGTTATCTTGTCTCCAAACTTGGATTTTTTTCTTTATAGGACAAGTTTCATGTTAAGCTGTAAGATGCAAAGACCTACATGTTTGTGGAATTCATTTAATATCCTTGAAAATCAAAAATTTTCCAGGGTACACTTCAGTGTTGGGGTCTTTGGTAATTTTGTCAAAACACAACGAGTGTTTTTAATCTACAGATTCAGGTTTTTTCTCTTTTAGGAAGTTTTCCTGCTTTGGGTATAGATTAGTTCAAGGCCCTGAGTTCAATTCTCAGCACCAAAAAAAAAAAAAAAAAAAAAAAAAAAAAAAAAAAAAAATTCTGAAGTCCTTTTGTTTTGGTTTTGGTACTGGGAATTTAATCAAGGAATGCTTTACCACTGAGCTACATCCCCATTTTTTTTTTTTTTTTTTTTTAATGTTTTGAGGCAGAGTCTCACTAAGTTACTTCGGGCCTCACTACATTGCTGAGGCTGGCTTCAACTGCATGATCCCCCTGCCTCAGCTTCCTGAGCTTCCGGGTAAAGTCCTGTTTTTTTGGTTTTTTTGTTGTTATTTTGTTTTGTTTTGTTTTTGGTGCCAGGGATTGATCCCAGGGCGCCTAACCACTGAGCCACATCCCTACCCCTTTTTAAAATATTTTATTTAGAGATAGGATCTCACGGAGTTTCTTAGGGCCTCACTAAGTTGTTGAGTTAGGCTTTGTACTCTTGATTTTCCTGCCTTAGCATTCCAAGTCACTGGGATTACAGGTATGCACCACCACACCTGGCTAAAGTCATGTTTCTTATTTCTGTGTTTGTTCTATTATTCACATCTGTTTTTATGAGAATGATATTCAATTTGTAGAATGTCCTGTGTTTATCTAGCACACTTTTCACCTCATAATTTTAAAAAAATATTTATTTATTTGCTTTAGTTGTACAATGCCTTTATTTATTTTTACGTGGTGCTGAGGATCGAACCCGGGCCGCGCACGTGCTAGGCGAGCGCTCTACTGCTGAGCCACAACCCCAGCCCACCTCATAATTTTTATTTTGTCCATTTCACCTATATTCTGGAAGGCTGATCAGGATAGTTCTTTACATCATTAATTTACTTTCCTACAGTGACTACTATGCTCTTTACTGTCTTTAATGCAGATTTATATTCTGTATATGCCAGGTTTACTGGCATCACAGTAATCCTTTTACATCATTATGCTTCTTTTCCATTCCTGCCTGATTCTCAGCTCTTTTCATCCTGGTCTTGTTTTATCCTTTCTATCATCTTTATTTTACAGATTACATGTTTGCTTTGTATCCAGATGCTATCTGTAATTTTATATGTTTAGACCCTTACACACAAACATTTTTAAAACAATAAGTTTATTCTCTTCCTTTTGCAGGCTGTGATTTTTTGTCCTTTAATGGGCTATAACCTCTTTTTTTGGCTCCATAGAGTTGCTTTTCTCATATTTTCTTTCATGAAAAATGAGAAGTTTTGCAAATCTTGAGTAGTTTTGCAAATCTTTATAAATGTTCCCAAATAAGGTAGGTGAGGGCTGGGGATGTAACTCAGTGTAGAGTGCTTATTTAGCATGCATGAGGCCCTGGGTTCTATCCACAGTACTGGAAAAAAAAATCCTCAACCAAATAAAGTAGGTGATTTTTCTTTGGATGCTTTCATGTCCTATTTAGGTACTTTTAGAATCTTTCAGTTTACACGTTTACATTATCAGCTGAATAATCCAGTGAACTTCCGCACTGAGAAGGTAGCATAACTATAGGGTTTCCTTGCTGGGGTGATACACATCATATCAGGGTGGAGCCCTGTCATAGCTGGAAAAAGTGAGATCATGTTTTCAACTTGAAATAACCTAATAAATCTAATAAATTCTTGATTGTCCCAAAATAACTGTTTAAGAGTGAAAGCAATTAGCAGTGTCTTTTACTCACTTTTCCCACAGTTTTGTTTGTTTGTTTGTTGTTCTTAAGCCTTATCTCTCTGAATTAATGAGAGTGAAACAATTATTTCTTTCTTTTCCATGAGGGCAAACTACTCAAAGTAAAACTGTTAGTTAGACTTTAGCAATTGATCATCCATCTGATCCTGTGCATTTCTGGGCAAATCCACTCCGGCCCCCTACCCCCACCCCACACACTTTAATTCCAGGATGTGGTTTTCCCAGTTTTGTGATTTTATATTTTCATTCAAGATCTACATAGCAGAATTAATTGCTTGTGCTCAAGTCTGGAACGTTCCTGGGATTCATAGCAGATTAATGCCTTCTTCAGAGATTTGCCTCAATTATAGCTGGGCCAGAGATTTCACTTAGGATATTTTTATGGGATACCATGTGATGTTTTGATACATGGATCCATTGTAGAATGTTCAAATCAGGCTAAGCAAATCTATCTCCTCAAACTTTTACTATTTTTTGCAGTAAGAACATTCAAAATCCTTTCCTCTTGCTTTTTAAAAAAGTATTCAATACATTATCAATTTCTATAGTAACCCTATTGCACAATAGAACACAGCACTTATTTTTCCTAACTGTAATTTAGTACTCATTGACCACCCTTTCTCCATCTCTCCCTCCCTGCTACTCTTCACCTAGGTTTTGATACAGTGATGCTAGTTATGTTGATAAGCCAGGAACACACATGAACTCTGAATATGTCAGATGACTAAGCTCCATCTTGTACAAGCAGCAGAAAAACCTGTTCTACACTGTGAAGATAATAAAGCAGATACAAGGAGAAAATAAAAAGTCATGTGATCTCTGAGAGAAAAACCGAGAAAGGTGCTGCTGTGATTCCAGGCAGCTTTCCAAATCCCAACTGTAGTACTGGTAAAAGCTCAACTCTACTTTATGCCTTTGATGCATGAGATAACTCTGCAGTCTGATAATACCTGCATTTTTGTCTGTTTTAGCCTATTCAAATAACTGTAATTCTTCTATTTAAAATGGCCTTAAGACAATCAAACAGTTTTAGAGGGTTTTGTATATTTCTTGACAACACTTGTTTCCTTAACAGGAGCAAAAGCTTCACAAAAAGGAGTATTAGTAAGAAAAAAAAAAATTAAAGAAAAGCTCTTTTTAGACTTACAACTCATATTTTAAATACTAGAAAGATAAAAGTTCTGATTGGTACTATTTAGTTTATTAATCATTTTTATCTTACTTCATGCTACAAAGATGATGCCAAAATGATAAGTAAACATTGTGATTATTGTATTTTATGAACCAAAACACACAACTGATAGTTTTCAATAAGATGAGAAATATTCTTATTTATAAAAAATGATGACTATTTAGTCATTCAGTTATTCTACAGTATTTATGGCATCCGTTTTATGTAAGAAATAACACAGTAGCCACTGAAAACACACAGATAAACAAGGCACTGGTGTTGATTTAAGGAGTTCAAAATTTAGAGAGCAGACATCAAATTGTAAATTTATAATTTCAATATAATAATGTTATAGTTTATAAGTTGCTTTGAGAGTATAGGAAAATCACCTAATTCTACAGAATCAATAATGGAGGCACTGCAAAGCATAGTGATTCTCAGAATTTTTATAATAAAGAATATAATATAAACATGGAAAGGTAGCAAGGGTTTATATATAGTAAGGTATGGCTAGGTTAAAATTTATGAAACAGATGCAAATGAAGTAACTGGAAAATTTTCATTTGGGTTAAGAAATGGGCACATCAGCAATTTAAAAATTGTAGTATGAAAAATTATCTGGAGGGATATAAAACTGGAAGCTGGGAGAACAGTGAGACAGTTATTGCAACAGGGTTGAAAAGAGATAGAATTCTGATCTAGAAACATTTTCAGTCAGGTAGACTGGAGAAAAATGGAGTGATTTCTGAGACATTCCTGACATACAATCAATAGAACCTGATGACTAAGTGCATGTCTGGGAGTAAGAAAAAAGGTTTCTGTTTTTACTTCTTTCATGGACAATGAGATCATTATCAGAAATTAAAATCAATGATAAAGCAACAAATTTTGGGATGGGAAGACAAAATTCACTTTTGAACTGAATGTTCAGGTAGTGATTGAAGATGTAGGCATGGATGAGATCATTCAGAGAGAACGTAGCATTATAAGAAGGCCAAAGATAGATTCCAGAGAAAACTAACCGTTAATTACCAGAAAAAAAGGAACAGCTTTATAACTAGAAAAAAATAACACATATACAAATACCAGAGGCATAGTTGTAGACTTAGAAAAAAAAGGTCTAGCATTTGCTTATTTCTACAAATAAAACCACACCTCACTTGTAATTTTCCATATTTTCAAGTGACTAGGGTATTTAACCACTTGCAACAGAAGTAAAAATTAGTTGAAATTGAATAGCCTTGGAAAAACTGAATGTCTATTTGTTATCACTACCATTCTTGTGATAGAAAAAGTCCATAAGGAAAGGCCATGATAGAAAATACTATCTCTAATCCATAGCTTTAAAATGAAGCAATAGAGAAGCAGCAACAATTTTCTTCAGCCAAAACAAACACATCATATCATAAAACCTCCAGAACATCACAATGGTTATCTAAAGATTCTAGGTTATATGACCAAGTTTCAAAGAAAAAACATACATTGGACTGATTCGAAGACAAGTAGTATGGCCAGGTATCCTCAGGTTTTCGTATTATAGAAAACATGCTCACATGTTGATTTTATAATATTAGTCCAGACTTAAAACATGAGATTAGAAGGTCTGCATTGAAAACTGGAAAGTAATAATCTAGGCAATTCTTAATATTGTACATGTAAAAAATGTTCTTTTAGCATATGATATCACTCTGTAAACAAATATATAACAGTAGTGAAGTGGTTTATGTTGTACTGCAGCAGGATAAAAATGTGCATTGGTGATAATGAGGTGATCTCCAGTTATGGAAGAAAAGGTTCCTTGACTTTGAATTTTATCATTTTGCAGTAAAAATCCAAATCTCCTAGGTCAAAATTCCAATTCCAAATCTTTTCAATATAAATTTTAGAACCATTATATTATCAGAGAAATCATATATCACGTCTAAAAATGATATCTGAATCATAGATTAACTTCTAAACAGCTTCATTTTTAGTTAAGCAAAAAGATGCTAATGAATTATGCTCTGAGCAAACATTTCTCACTCTAACAACAGGATATCTATTTTTAGCAGCAGGTTTGGCTTGAAAGGAACAGCTTTTGCCCTAAGATAAGCTGCAGTATATACTGTAGTATATTTTCTCAAAAAAAATAAAAAAAAAAAAAGACTTTTGGACCCATTTTAAAAAATAAATCATATTATAATAACAAAAGAAGACTAGTCACAAAGGTACATATTCTAATAAATTATTTCCCAAATAAAGCATTTCTTAAAAATTCTAACAAAGCTTCCAAAACCAAAATGCATCTATTTCATCATTAAATCCCGATTTCTCCATGAATTGTAGTTAAAAGCAATCCAAAAAAAGAAAGAAAAAAAAAAAAATCAACAAAATTTTGGCAGCATTTTATTTTTAAGATTCGTATTTTTTAAAAAGATAGCAAAAAAAAAGAAGCTAAACTATCTTGAGGATCAGATACTATAAACAAATTCTCATTATGGGTGATCTTCAATTATTCAATTTATAACAATTAATAATAGTACCTAATGAATACAGTAAATCAAACCATAAAGAAAACTGAAACTGATTATTAATAGACTAATAGTGGTATTAATTTTTCACAGTTCTCAGTGGCTTTTAAAAGCAGTTTACTATAATGCCTAATTGCAAAAGCATCAATACAAAATGTAATAATTCATGGCAGTCCTGACTTTATAACTGTCTCTTTAAAAATATTTTTCTCCTTAGAGTTAATTTAAAAAAAAATATATACATACATATATATAACTGAAGAGTCTCAGAGAGCATACTTACCACTCATGATGAAAATCAACCCTTCCAAAACATATTGCTCAAAACAACAATCCAACAGCAAAGGGAGTTATGCTAATCTCTAGAGGTAGAAGAACCGATGGTGTAAACACATACACTGGAACATGCAGCACACAGAAAATGAGAAGAGCTTTCTTTTGTTTTAAAAAGAAAAGCCCCTAGAAGCAAAGCATAACTGCCCAGCATGAGATAACACTAGTAAACATCAGATTAATGCCAACAGTGTGTATAACTAGATTTAATTTCTTTCAAGCTAGTTATCCTAGCCTCCTTCATATACCTCCAGAACAACTCAAAATGGCAGGGAGAAAATGTTCGAGCCAGGATGTATAAGATGTTCTCAATTATATCAGCATGAGTTGTTACCACGGCAACATTAGACCAGAATTATCGGTTCACTTGTAACCAAGGAGTAGCTTTTCTAAAGCTTTAATCAACCCAAACAAATAAAATACCTTTTTCTTTTAGAGCCACACGATTTTAAAATTACCACGTTCTTTAAATTTAAGCACTGATCTACCCTTTTTACATCTTCCAAAGATATAGAAAAATCGCTGTTTTCTTCAAATACTCACACAATCCCATGTTGAATCTGGCAAGGAACAAACAGCAGAATGATTGCACCTAAACGTCTTTCAATTACACCAGCTCTTACTGCTAGCTGTGGACCTCACTGATATTAAAATGCTGTGTGCTGTTGCTAGTGACTATTGGCGATGAATCTTATTGCCCAGATCGCTGATAGCTTTCATTTTTCATGAGCCAGAAAGCTATACTGCAGCACAAATGTTAACCATTTAAACATTCTGTATTATGGCAGAGACAAAATATAATACCACATATACATATATATTTACACACATACATGCATTTACAAAGGAGAAATAATTTATTTATAAACTTCCATTAAATTCAGCATTACAAACAGGATCAGATGCTATCCATATGCTACTCAGAAAAAAAAAAAAAAAAAAAAAAAAAAAAGACAACACACAAAAAAAGTTCCTGACAGTTATTGTTTAAGTATAAAATACCTCACATCAAACAATAAGATGACAGGTTGTACAGCAAGGTGAGCAGACTGAATGGCATAGTGAACAGGTTGTTCTAATCCTAGAGACCCCAAGTTTGTACCAAAATGGTACAAAGGACCTACAGAATAGTGCCTTGTTAGGTAGAATTTCAGAAACCAAATTTACTAACTTTAAAAGTTGTCAGGTCAAATGAACCAAATAGATATTTCTCAAGAGAAAAACTTCATTTGGCCAACGAATATATGAAAAAAATGTTCAATATTTTTAGTAATCAGGGGCAAGCAAATCAATACTACACTGCTTTCATCTCACTCCAGTTACAATGGCAGCCACCAAGAATACAAGTAATAAATAAAATCTGGTAAGGATGTAGGGAAAAAGGAACAATTACACTTATTCACTGTTAAGATTGTAAATTAGTCCAATCAGTTTGGAAATTGGTATGAAGGTTCCTCAAAAGATTGAGAATGGAGCCATATATAACCCAGCTATCCTACTCCATGGTATTTTTCAAAGGAATTAAAGTCAGTATGCTATAGCAAGTTTACAGCAGTGAATTTACAATAGCCAAGTTAAGGAACAGCCCAGATGCCTGTCAACAGATTAATGGATAAAGAAAATATGTTATATACACACAGTGTTTTATTCATCCATAAAGAAAAAAAATATGACATTTTCAGGAAAATGGATGAAACTGGAGAGCATCATGTTGAGCAAAATAATTCAGACTCAGAAAGTCAACGGTCTTATGTTTTCTCTCATATGTGGAAGCTAAAGAATACACACACACACACACATATATTATAAAAATGGAAATTATGTTATGTCATGTAGGAATATGTAACAATGAATCCCACTGTTATGTATGATCCAAATGCACTCATTTAAAAAAAAAAAAAAAAAAAAAAAAGGCTGCCAGGCAAGACTTCTGAAATTCTGGAGATAGTACTTCAAAAACAAACTGTCAAGCTAGACAAAATTGTCAAAAACAATGGTTTTATTGGTAATCAAGCAAACTAAAAACTTTTCATGAAATATTACTAAACTTTGCATGAGAACACTGGGAGTCTGTGATGTTCTTGTCCATAGATACTCATATTTCTTCACAGCTCAGTCAGTACAGTGCTTCTATCAAAGTAGAGCTGGTCATGAAAACTAGTAGTTTCACAGCCAGAGGAAGTTGATATGATTTGGACTTAAGACCCAAAACTCTACATTAGTAATACTGTCAATAAAAATAAAAATATAGGGCTGGGATTGTGGCTCAGCGGCAGAGCGCTCGCCTTGCACGTGCGCGGCCCGGGTTCGATCCTCAGCACCACGTAAACATAAATGCATTGCATTATGTACAACTAAAGTAAATAAATAAATATTTTTTAAAAATAAAAGCAAACTGTAAAGAATTAATGGGGAAGTGCCCAGATTCACTATTCTAAGGTTATAGGCTTACGAGAAGTAAACAGCAGACTGGTGGACTAACAAGAAATTTAACAAGGAAAATGGAAATGAGAGACAGGGTAGAACTATTCACATGTCACTGGCTGACTAGGAAGCTTTGACATGCACAGGGGAGACCCAAGAAAAGCTAAAGCTGGTATGGACCTAAAATTTGCCTGAACATTAAATGTGTTCCCAATCCACACACAGTTCCTTGAGTACAGACTGGCTCAAAGTGTTTGAGGGACAACCTCTGATTGATCATTATACAACTAAGCTCTGGAGACAGGGAAACCCCTAGGAAGCCAGGTTAAAAAATAAAACTCAGAATAAGGTGGAGGAAAAAAAGACTAAAAATAGAACAGAGAAATCAGCAGTCACACATCTGGGGCATACAGATTCCACAGATTAAGACCAAGATGTTATTAAAACAAAATAAAAGACATATAAAAGTAACCCACAGAGAAGAAAAAAATAGTCAGAATTCAAAGCTGCTACAAACACATGATTTTATTAAATAGTCAAGTTTTTTTTATTTTTTATTTTTACAAAAACTGTGTGATCCCTAATGAGGAGAAAAAGCAGTCAAGAGAAAATGGTCCTGGATGGACTCAGATGTAGAATGTAGCAAAGATTTCAAAATATCTATTATATATAGGGCAAAATAATTAAAAGGATACTGTGCTTAAAGAATTAGAGGAAAATACAATGGCAATTATACAACAAATGGAGAATATCAATCTATAAAGAGAAACTATTTAAAAAATAAACATAAGGCTTGAAAAGTCAATAATGAAAAATTTAAAACTTATTATAAGCCCAGTAGCAGATTTGGGAAAGCAAAAAGATGAAAGCAGTGCACTTGAGGATAGATCAACAGAAATAAGCCAGTATGAAGGACATGAAGAAAAAAGGAGAAAAAGGAACAGAACCTGAGAAATTTGTAGAATATCAAGGATATCAACACACATATAATAGGAATTAGGAGAAGAGGGGACAAAGGGTGAAGAAACAGATACTTGAAGAATATGATTGAAAATGTCCCAATTTAAGAGAAAACAATAACCTACAGAATCAAGCTGTTTAACCAATGCCAACTAGGACAAATACAAAGAGATCCATATCTAGACACATCATATCCAAGTTGTTGAAAGATAAAGACAAGGAAAAAGTCTGAAAAGAAGCAAAAGCAAAATCATGTACAGGGGAAAGTAATGTCATTAATGATGACTTCTTGCTAGAAATAAGAGATGGAAAGGCAAAAATAAATAAATAAAGAAAGAAATAATGACATGCTCAAAGTGCTAAAAGAAAAAAGAAATAAAAGTATCCACTAGCAATTCTCTATCCAGGAAAACTATCCTCCAAAAACAAAGCTGAAATAGGACACTCAGAGAAATAACAACTAAGATACATGTTGAAAGCAGAAATACTCACAGAAATCAATAATTCATTAACAATATTTTTCATACTATTATGAGAAATGTGTTGTTAGGCAATTTCATTGTTATGCAAATATAGAATACAGTTACACAAACTTAGATGATATAGCCTACTATACACTTAGGCTATAAGGCGCTATAGCCTATTACTCTGCCAGATTGCTCTTGTCAGATTTGCTCTGGCAAGTAATTTTCCTCTACAATGAGCTTATATAGAGTTTCTAAAAATTCTTCAGCTTCCTTCACATCAGCACTCAGACTCACCATTCATTTTCACATGTAATAAATAATGATTCATGAATCCTTTAAACTATCCAAAGCTAGCAGTAAGTTCAACATCATAGTAAAGTCCAGTCTTTTCTTTCAAGCTTGCATATAATCATTTTGCTTTGATCATGATCATCATGGTGCTAAGAGTGATACCTTCTGTGCTACTGAGGTCATTAGAAGTTACTCCATAATTAATACAGGGTTTTCTTAAATTTTGTTAGTCTCATTGACTTCAATGAAACAGATCCTTTAACACTTTGTCACTTTGTTCTTGCTCTTCAAGCTCACAGATATGGTGGAATGGGACTAGTGAGCAATAACTATCACTGATTTTCAACTTATGTGGTCCTTAATAACTCTACATTTCCAGATCAGTCAAGTGGCTTGGCCCCTTAGTGGCAAAATTAGCAATGGATTTCATGCTTAGGGGCCATGATGAACAAAATAACATGAAAATTAAATCAAGCACAAGAAAAATTTATGCAATCAACAGATGCAGTAAGGGATGCAGTGGTGTACATGAGTAATTCCAGCTACTGGGAGGCTGAAGTGGGAGAATCACAAGTCTGAGGTCAGCCTGGGCAAACTAAGGAGGTCCTGACTTAAAAAAAAAATGTGTTCGTTGGGGGGGGGTGGCGGTGATTAAGGAAGTAGCTTAGTGGTATAGTACTCCTAGTTTCAACCCCCAGTACTGAAGAAAAAAAGAAAGGAGAGAGATGCTATAAACATAAGAACACGATATGTATGAGACTGCTGCTGGTATAAACTGGCATGTTTTATAGTAAACTTTTAAAATACATAAGCAGAAGGCATACATTCTAAAATAATAAAAAAGAGTAAAATATAGGAAATATATAAACCAGTAATATAGTTGTTTATTATCATTATCAAATATAATGTACTATACCTAATTGTGTTTACTATATTTTTAAATGACTGGCAGTACAGTAGATTTGTTTAACACTAGCATTATCACAAAGATGTGAAAAAGGCATTGCACAATGAAAATATAATGGTTACAACATCAATAGGTGATAGGAATTTTTCAGCTCCATTATTATCTTATGGGTTCACCATTATATATGCAGTTCATCATTCACTGGAACTTTGTGATGTAGAACATGACAATAGTTGGAGATTTTATACTGCCTTTTCAATAATTGATAGTGAAACCAGACAGAAAATTAACAAGGATACATAAAATTTGAATAACACCATAAAAATTTTGACATAATAAAATATAAAATCTGACATCAACAGAATGCACATTCTTTTAAAGTACACACGAAAATTATATTCTTGATAATATAACAAGATGCAATTAATTTGAAAGGATTGTTAAATCTTTTAAAATATATTCTGTGATCAAGCATAACTAAAATAAGAATCAGCAACAGACAATTTTGGAAGTCCCCAAATACACTGATATTAAATCACAAAGATAATCCCAAGGGAAAATAGAAAATACATTGAACTTAATGGAAAACCCTACAATGTATTAACATTTATGGGACACAGATAAAAGAAAGATTGGAGGGAAATTCATAGCATTAATCATTTAGATAAGAAGGGAGGTCCCAAATCAATAATTTAAGTTTCCACCTTAAAAAATAAAACACAGAAGAGCAAATCAAATAAAAAACAAACAAACAAAAAAGAAACCAGGAGTCAATGAAATAGAAAATAGAAAAATATAGAAAAATTCACAAGAATAAAAGTCTTACTAATAAAACTTTAATGAAAAGGAACAAAATTAAAACAAAATAAGACAGAAGACACTAATCACCAAAATCAAGAATGAAAAGATGCCAGGGTATGTTGGCACATGCTTGTAATCCCTGTGATTCAAGAGGCAGAGGCAGAAGGACTGCAAGTTTGAGGCAATCCTCAGCAACTTAGCGAGACTCTCATTAACTTACAAAGATCCTGTCTCAAAATAAAAAATATATAGAAATAAAAATAAAAGGACTAGGGATACAGCTCAATGGTAAAGAGCCTCAGTGTTTAATCCCCATTACCTGAACAAACAAACAACAACAACATTATCACCAGTGATACTAGAGAAATTATTTTAAGGGAATACTATAAACAACTTTATGTCAAGCACGTAATTGACAAATGAAATGGATAAGTTTCTACAAAGACACAAATTACAAAGACTAAACAATAAAAAACAGAAAGTCTGAACAGACATATAACAAATAAAAATGTTAATAGTTACATTTTTTCCCCCATAAAGAAAAGCTTGGGTTCAAATAGCTTCTCTGGAAGATTCTATGAAGCTTTAAAATATAATACTAACCCTATACAAACTCAGAATTCAAAACAAGAAACATTTCCTAACTCATTCTATGAGGTTTGATACCAAAGCTATAGAGATGTAAAGAAAACTACAGACCAACATCCATCACAAACACTGATGCAAAAATCTCTATCAAAATACTAGCAAACTTAAGCCATCAGTATATAAAATGGATTATATACCATGGTAATGTAGGATTTCTTCCAAGAGGGCATGCTTGGTCCAACTTTGAAAATCAATTAATAGAACATACTCTTAGTAGAATAAAGGACAACAACCACATAATCACCTCAACATATACAGAACAAGCATTCCATAAACTAACCCATGATAAACTGAGGCTAGAAAGAACTCCCTTAGATAAAAGATATGAGGAGGGTGAAAAACCACAGTAACTCACCTATTTAATGGTAAAATATGGAATATGTTACCCTTAAGACTGAGTATAAGACACTCCCATTTGTATGCTACTTGGAATCTACAAAGAAACTACTAGAACTAAAAAATGATCTAGCAATAATAAACAACACAAAAATGAAATAAACAACTCCATTCACAATAGTATCAACAGAAATAAAATGCTTAGAAAATAATTTAAGATTTGTACAATTCAGAAATTAAAGAGCATCTAAAAAGGACAAACATTTCACATTCATGGATTGAAAGACTCAATATTGTTAAGATGGCAATTCCCTACAAATCAATTTGTAGATTTGACATACTATCTATGAAAATCCCAGCAGGTTTTTCTTTAGAAACTGATGAGCTAATCCTAAAATTGATTTAGATTTAGATACAAGATTCAGAATAGAAACAAACAAACAAACAAAAACCTTTATAAAAGAAGAACAAAGGTGGAGGACTTATATGCCTTGATTTCACACCTATTTTATAGTTACAGTAATCAAGACACTGCGGAATTAGCGTAAACATAGATATAGTTTGCTGGCACATAATTGAGAATTCAGAAATGAACCTATATACTTATGGCAAATTGATTTTTGACAAAGATATTAAGAAAGTTCAATGAAGAAAGTCTTTCCAACAAATGAAGCGGTAAAAATTAGATATACATATAAGAAAGAATTTTGATTCATATCTAATACCATATACAAAACTTAACTCAAAAAGGTGGACTATAGGAGAAAGCATAGATTAAAAATATTCATTTCTTTAGGTTAGAGAAAGATTTCTTAAGATCTTTAACAATCCATAAAAGGAAAAATGATAAACTGAACTTCACTGATATTACTAACTTCACAAAAATATTATTTTACAAAACAATAAAACAAGCTATAGTTTGGGAGGGAATATCTGCAAATTATATTTACATATATATTCTGTATATATATGTGTGTGTGTGTGTGTGTATATGTGTGTGTGTGTGTGTGTGTGTGTGTGTGTGTGTTCTGAACTTGTATTCAGACTAAATAAAAAATTCTTGAGACCTGATAAAAAGAAGACAAAAAACTCAATTTTTGAAAGTGGACAAAAGATTTGAAAATACAATCCTCCAAAATTGATACACAAGGGCTGGGGATATAGCTCAATTGGTAGAGTGCTTGCCTCGCATGCACAAGGCTCTGAGTTCAATCCCCAGCACTGCAAAAACAAACAAAAAAATTGATATACAAATGGCTTCTAAAAGCATGAAATATGCTCAACGTCATCTGCTGTTAAGGAAATATAAACTGAAACTACAATTGTGAAATACCATTTCCTACCTAAAGAATGACTGTAATAAAAAGACTGATGATACAATCTTTCTCTAACCTAAAGAAATGAATATTTTTAATCTATGCTTTCTCCTATAGTCCACCTTTTTGAGTTAAGTTTTGTATATGGTATTAGATATACAATTGTGAAATACCATTTCCTACCTAAAGAATGACTGTAATAAAAAGACTGATGATACTGATAGATATGTGAAGAAACTGAAACCCTCCTACATTACCGCAGGAATATAAGACGGTACAGCCACTTTGGAAAGCAGTTTAGTAGTTTCTTGAGAATGTAAATATAAATTTATATTAACCAATAGTTCCCCTTCTAGATAACCCCCCAAGAGAAATAAAAGCACATGTTCACAGAGACTTGTTTTTAAATGTATATAATAACATCTCAATAGCACAAAATGGAAAACAATTCTCAAGTTGAAGAATGGATAAAGAAAATGTGCTATAGCTATACAACATGGTCTAATTCAAGGAGGAACTAATTATTTATTTATTATACAACATAGATGAACCACAAAAGTATTTGAAGTGAAAGAAGTCAGAAACAATAGATTATAGAGTGTATGTTTCCAATATTATAAAATGTCTGGAAAAGGAAATTTAGAGGCAAAAAAGTAGACCAGTGTTTATGTGAGGTTGGGTGAGGTGGGGATTGGTTATATCTGGGTACCAAGAAATGTTTTGGAGAGATGGAAATTTTCTAAAGCAATTGTGGCAATGGTTGTACAACCCTATACATTTACTAATTAACACTGATTTTTTTTTTTTATAATGAGAGTGTTTTAAGCCATGTAAATTATACCTCAATTTTTTTAAGAAAGTGTTTCTCTACTTAGGTAGAAACAACCTACTTGAAACTGGTCTTCATTACTGTGGGAAAAATTACTTTAGTGGACAACTTAATTATGGCTTAATTAAATGATAACATTCAGGGTTAAACAAAACATATCTGCAAGCTGTATTTGGGTCACAGACTCTAAGAGCCCTAATTGAGGAGATAGCTAAGATGGCGGCTAGCTGAGAGCCATAAAGGTGTTCAAGTATTTTCACCTGATATTCATGCATTTATCTAAGAATCTTTTTATGCCCGTGAACACTGCATGATGCACCTGTAAGCTCGAGCTGTTAGCATGTGTCCTTGTTAAGGCAAAAAGTATTTAACTGGGTGAGAGTTAGTTAGAGGTGTGGTTGGAGTTGGAGTTGGAGAGGTTGTTGGAGCCGGAGAGAGAAGTTAGAAGAGAGAAGAATAAAAGAACTTTTTCATTTCCATCCTGCCTCCAAATTTTCTCCCGCGGCATCCTTGCTGCAAGCCGCAATCGCTACAGGCAGCAACAACAGACCACTAGTTTGCTATCCAAGATCAAAAAAGGAGGGTAGATTCTGATATAGTGTAGAAATGGGCTAAAAGCACCTTCTCACACATCTAACCTAGCAAGAAAGCCAGGATGACTAAGTATATGAACATAAATTAAGGAAACAAAACCCTGTGATACAGCCCTTGAATAAGCACAATACTAGAAAGAGTTCATCATCCTCTCATTCAGAATCACTAAGGTCAGTGGCATCACATCAACAAGAGCAAGAATACATCAAATTTGTTGGGACCAGTTTTGAAATGTGAAACCATGCAACAGTGACAAAATCAGTAGTAACTCAATGAGATCCAATTACCCATCTCTTTCTTCACCTAACATTTGCAAAGCTTAGTCTCCTCAGAAGGAGAAAATTCCTAGAAGTTTACTTGAAGTGGACTCAAAGAAGGCCCCAAGGAAAGAACTACTAGAAAATCCTGCTCATTTGAGTAAATGGGTATGTCAGTGATTAATTTGAATATTTAAAAGATGGCACCTTATTTGTATCCCAAGTGGACAATACTTTTTTTTAAAAAAAATATATTTTTTAGTTACACATGGACACATATATCTTTGTTTATTCATTTTTTTTTTTTTTTTTAATGTGGTGCTAAGGATCAAAACCAGTGCCTCACATGTGCAAGGGAAATGCTCTGCCATGGAGCCACAACCCCAGCCCCTAAGTGGACCGTACTTTTTTTTTTTAAGTAGCATTACTGGATTCCAGAGCTAAAATGCAAACATTGTTTTAGGACTTGCAAGTAATATTCAAACTTCATAGAGAACATATCATTCTTCCAGGTTCATTTTAATTTCTCCCTCTAGAGAATATCTTATTTTCAAAGCTTTGCAAACATATCTAATGAAAGGACACTGAAATTTGTCAAATGCTTTTTATCCATCTACTGAAATGATTGTAGAGCTTTTATCCTTCATTTTGTGTTGTATTACATTTATTGATTTGCATGTCGAACCAACCTTGCATTTCATGAAACACACTTGACTGTGGTGTATAATCCTGTAAATATGCGGTTGAATTTAGTTACTAGTTTTTCATTAAAGATTTTTGGATCTGTGCTCATTAGAAATACTATCCTGTGATTTCCTTTTCTCATAGTATCCTTGTCTGGCTTTAATATCAGGGTACTGCTGGCCTTGTAAAATGAGTTTGGAAGTATTCTATTCGCTTTAGTTTTCTTGGGAGAGTTTGAGAATTGGCATTAATTCTTATTTAATGTTTGGAACTCACTAATGAAACCAGGAAGTGTGGGGATTTTTTTTGATTAGGAATTTTTTTGAATACTGATTCAGTCTCCTTACTTGTATTTATCTGTTCAGATTTTCTATTTCTGCATGATTCAGTCTTGGTAAATTGTATGTTTCTAGGAATTTATATATTTCTTCTAGGTTATCCTAGAAGAACAAAACTGGAGCCATCACACTACCTCATTTCAAAGTATACTAAAAACTTAGAGTTATCAAAACAGCGTGGTACTTACATAAAAATAAGCATGTAGACTAATGGCATAAAGTAGAGAGTCCAGAAATAAATTCATACATTTATTGTCAATTATTTTTGATAAAGGTGCCAAACACAATTGCAATGGGAAAAGGACAATTTCTTCAATAAAGTTTTAGGAAAACTGGATGTTCATGCACAAAATATTAAGTCAGACCCTTACTGCATATTATATATAAAAACCAACTCAAAGTGGATTAAAGGCTTATATGTGAGACCAGAAACTGTGAAACTACTAGAAGAAAATGTAAGAAAAAATTTCTTGATATTGGTTTGAGCAATGAATTTTAGATATGACCCCAGAAGTATAAGCAATGAAAATAAAAATAGACAAATGGGACTGCATCGAAGTAAAAAGCTTCTACACAGCAAAGGAAACAACCGATACAGCGGAGAAACAACCTATGGTATGGGAGAAAACATTTGCAAACTATACCATCTGCCAAGAGGTTAGTATCCAAAACATATAAGGAATTCAAACAACTCAATAGCAAGAAAATAAATAATCTGATGAAAAATGGGCAAAGGACCTAAAGAGAAATTTCACAAAAGAAGGCATGCCAATATATAAAAAAGATGTTCAACATCACTAATTATCAAGGAAATGCAAATTAAAACCCCAAGGAGATGTCATCTCATACCTGTTAAAATGGCTATTATCAAAAAGACAAAAGGTAACAAGTATTGGAGAAAATGTGGAAAAAGGGGAATTCTTGTAAGCTGTTGGTAGGAATGTAAATTAATATAGCCATATGGAAAATGATACAGACTCCTCAAAAATTAAATATAGAATTATCATATGATCCAGCAATCCTACTTCAGGGTATATAGTCAAAGGAAAGGAAGTCAGATATCCACACTCCCATGTTCACTGCAGCATTATTCATAATAGCCAATATATGTAATTAACTTAAGCATCCATTAACAGATTAATAGATTCTTTAGATCTGTCCCATAAAATATAATCTGGAATATACATAAAGATTTAGTTATAAGGATGTTTATCACAACATTTTTAATATAATAGCAAAAAGTTAAAAACACAAAAATACTAACAGTGGTTATATTTTGGCATGATTGTGTGATTTTTAGTTGTCTTTGTTTTTCTATTTGGTTTCCTAATTTTCTCCTGAAGATATATTTACAAATAGATTTACATGTTATTAGGGAATAAGTGCTTTTCAAAGTTTAATCTGTATATGAATCAGCTGGGGAATCTTATTGAAATGTAGATTCTGACTCAGCAGTCCAGGATAATTAGAGATACATAGGTAACAGTATTTTAACAAATTCTCAGGTAATGCTAATGATGCTGGGTCAAGGCCACACTTTGAGGCACTATCTAGAGTACATTTATAATCTTTCTTTTCTAATATTGTCCTATGGTTGTTTTTGCAAAGTAAAATGAGGTAAGAGGATCTCATTATGTTAGTTACTTGACATATTACTTGTTATTGCTATAGAGTCTGTGGAACATTTTCTAATTTCAAAACATTTAATATTCCAATGAATTCAGCTTTACAATAAAACCTTTTGATTGCTCCGATTATTAATTATAAAAATGATTAAAAAAATACACAGGCAACACAGAAGTTTCTGTATCTTGAATGTGGTATTTACTAGGATCAGGTCTGCATTTCGTTGCTTTTTGGTTAATATCTATAGGTCTTTAAAATAAATTGCAGGCCAGGAGCAGTGGCTAACTCCTGTAATCCCAGTGACTCAGGAGGCAGACAGGAGGATCCCAAGTTAGAGGCTAGCCTTAGCAACTTGGCAAGGCTCTATGCACTTTGACCCTGTCTCAATTTTTTTAAAAAAGGGGTTGAGGATGTGGCTCAGTGGTTAAGGGCCCCTGGGTTCAATTCCCAGCACCAAATAAATAAATACATAAATAAATAAATTGCAAAGATCATAATGAAAAAATTAGAGGCAACTGATCAGTACAAGTCTGTTGTATAGTAAATGCGAATCTAACCAAGAACTCAACATTTATTGAGAACTGTGCTGGCAACAGCAAAATAAACTGACAAGTTCTAGGCCTTCACAGAGTTTAAAATCAGAGGGAAGAGAGATAACAACTAAAAATCACACAATCCTGCCAAAATATAACCACTGTTAGTATTTTTGTGTTTTTAACTTTTTGCTATTATATTAAAAATGTTGTGATAAACATCCTTATAACTAAATCTTTATGTATATTCCAGATTATATTTTATGGGACAAATCTGGGTTTGATTCTCAGCACCACATATAAATAAATAAAAATAAAAGGTCCATTGACAACTAAAAAAAATTTTTTAAAAAAAGTAAGTAAAAGATGATATGAGAACATAGGAAGGAGATCATGAGGTCTATTAAGGATGAAAGACAGAGGAGTAGGACTCCTTGGAGCATTAACTATGAGCAAATCTCACTATTGGTACAAGTAGGAAAAGGAAATTCCAGACAAAAGTATCTTGTATAAGCACTATTATAAAGGGAATTAATTCATTATATGACTATTCATTGCCATGTTCACAGTAAAATAAAGTGCTTGATGGTATTGACCTATTTACTTCTTAAAATGTTGCAGTTCGACGTTCAGTACGTGTATAAAATCAGACTTAAAACACACAAAACTTCTATTAATTTCAACATCATATAACTTACCAGACTACTTATGATCAAAGGAAGAATCACAAGCTAACCATAACAAATTTTCTAGAAAGAAAACTCAAGGACTAAGAGTAAAAGTAATTTTAGCATTATAAAATTAGTCATTTTAAAAATAAGTAGAAGGGCTGGGATTGTGGCTCAAGTGGTAAAGCACTTGCCTAGCATGTGTAAGGCACTGGGTTTGATTCTCAGCATCACATATAAATAAATAAAAATAAAAGGTCCATTGAAAACTAAAAAAATATTTTTATAAAAAGTAAGCAAAAGATGATATGAGAACATAGGAAGGAGATCATGAAGTCTATTAAGGATGAAAGACAGAGGAGTAGGACTCCTTGGAGCATTAACTATGAGCAAATCCCACTATTGGTACAAGTAGGAAAAGGAAATTCCAGACAAAAGTATCTTGCATAAGCACTATTATAAAGGGAATTAATTCATTATATGACTATTCATTGCCATGTTCACAGTAGTGTCAAAAGTGTTAGCTCTAAGTAAGGGCCTGGCATAAATAGAAAACAAATGATACTTATGTGCATTTCCCTAAAGTAGAAGAGGCAAGTTAACTTATCCTGTTATTTCAGACTTTTCAAATTAAGGTTGCATTATGTTATTTTCCACTTTCAAAAACTGCATTGGCTCTTTTCTATTAGAATGTAGTCTGAAATATTAATATCAATATGCCTTGAATATTATGTTGTTTATGTTTGCTCTTCCTACTTTTGTTTTGGGGAGTAAGAACTGGATCTTATTTTCTCTCAAACCTTGTTCACAGACTATGATATAGTAAATACTCAAAAAAGGTTTACCAAATGCATAGAAATTTATTATTATTGATAAACTTGTCAACTTGCAAATGGAGAAAGCAGATGAAAAAGATGAAGTGTAAAGTTTTCTAATTTAGAAGTTACTATGATACAGATTCACTGGGCTAACAATTAGAAAATAAATTGTGTAAAAGAATGTACAAACTTCAGAAAGTTCGTATTGACAAGACAGTCTGTTATAATCACTTTAGCTATCTAATTCTACCTGAAAAAATTCATATTTGAAATTGCTTATTTGTTCAATATAGTATTTACACCAAAGATTCACTAATATGGATTTGAAATAGCCTGTCAATTCATAGTAGGACAAATAAAGTGCTTGATGGTATTGACCTATTTACTTCTTAAAATGTTGTAGTTAGACGTTCAGTAAGTGTATAAAATCAGACTTAAAACACACAAAACTTCTATTAATTTCAACATCATATAACTTACCAGACTACTTATGATCAAAGGAAGATTCACAAGCTAACCATAACAAATTTTCTAGAAAGAAAACTCAATGAATGTCAATTCTTCCATTCATTTGAGTCAGAATGAAAAGCAGAATTCCTCTATGCTTTTCCTTTGAACTTCATGCATTTATTTGTGCATCAGATTAGTCATTACATATTTATGTTATCAAACATGAATTTCTGTTATTTAATAATAAAAGATGAAATACCTAGAAACTAATGTGACCTTTGTTCTGTATTTCTTCCTATATATAATGTCATTGGAGAAGAACCTTGGATTAAAGTTAATTACATTTCATATATGACTAAATTGGTAATCGAGCTTTACTCAGTATTTCATGAAGCCAATTTTTAAAAAATTACATGCTGTTTTTGTACTTAAGTTATTTCTATTTTCTTTTTTTTTAAAAACTGAATTGTTTCTTAAAATAGCACTTTGAAAACAAGTATATCCAGAGTATCATCAGGAAATATTACATGCCTTTTCCTTGTCAAACAAGTCATACAAGTAAACTGTTTCAAGTAGCTTTGAACAATGTGTTTTGTATGAAAACTTCATATATTCAAAACTTCCCTAACTCACAGAAGAAGAAATGAAAAATTTGTTTTCACCACAAAAAATAAACTTGGAATTTTAAAGTGACAGGATTTCTGTTTCTGCTGGATCAGTGTTTTCTCCTCCATTTAAATATATTCTATAAGAAAAAACTAGACCTCCATGCTTACCATATTCTTCCTTACATATAAAATGATTTAGTGCATTATATTTTGGGGATATGAAAAAGAAAGGAGAATGAAGGAATAGTTAGTTAATGAACATTCAGTTGCTCTTTAAATATTTCTTATGTCACAACTATTATTCTTACAGGGATACAAGATTTGTTCCTAACTTTATACACAATGATTCTATTTGTCTTATTTTTTGACTTCACAATAAAGAACCATGTTAACAACATTTTATCAGTCTGTTTTTCTAAAAGAAATCATAGTTCATGGTATTCATTTCCATTTCTAGACTGCAAAATGCGTTTCAGAAAATATACAGGGTCCATATTTTAAAAAATACTGAGAGTCTAGTTCAAACATTATTAAAATCCCGAGACATTCATCAAAGATACATTTACTAAACACCCACCATGTGGAACCAGTATTGGTGAAACAGAAATTAATTCAATTCTATCCTAGTTCTTCATCTAACTTTAAAAAAAATTTAAATGCATAAAAATGATTTCCAAAGGGACTTTTGAAACTATAATTTAACAGAAAAGGACAAGTAGAATGAATTAAAAGCTTTCGTTACACAGAAAATTTTAATAATGTTCTATTATTTAATACTTCATAGTTGATAAGATTTTTCACCTGTCAATTTGCTATTTAGTAAAGACTAACTATAATCAAAACTTTTTGAGTTAAAAATTTTTGCACAAATAATGTTCTTCCTTACTTTTTTCAAACAATAGCTCAAAAAAGTTTAGAAAAATTCTGACACAGTAAAAGAATAAATCAAACAAGCTTCTACAGAAGTATCTAGGTGCTATATAAACCACAGAGTAAATTTTGTAAACTTTTTTTTAACTGAGTTTTCTTCCTTAACTGCTTGGGAATCTAAAATCTAAAGAGGTAAACCCTAATGCTATTTGATGATCAAACACACATGCCAAAAAGGGCAATATTGCCAAGGGTAATTCTACTGTTCTTTTAATCAAAGGGTAAAATTACCTTGGGGAGAGTCCAAGGTGAGATATGGAATAAAGGCACTGGCATCGTTGATATGTTAAACTTACTTTTTAAAGTGCATGCTACCAAAAATGGTTTAGCATACCAGTAAGTCCAAACATTTTAACATGCCTGGAAAGAATGTATTGCAAGCATAAACAAATTTTCCTCCTTAACCCTATTTATAAGTAATATAAAATACAATTATAAAAGCTTTTGATATACATATTATAAGTTTAAGAATTTACATAAAATTATACACTACTTTTTGAAAGTATTGCTTATAAAAACTGAATAACTTTACACATACATTTAAAATAAAAGATGGCAAACATAATAGAAATTTTATTATAAATCCAAAAGCCTTTTTGCCTTTCAAATTTTAAAGCTTAAAAATACAAGAAATTTTAAAAAGAAAACAGATCACTGTTTCTAAGTTTTTCATATTTATGTAAGAACAAAAAAAAGCAGAGTAACATAATACAAGTAATGTAAGAACATTGTAGAAATTTTTCTCATTGATATTCAACTTAAGAAGTTATATATAAAACAAAACAACTACATGATTCAACTCAACTTATAATCAAGTTTTTGTGGAATTCTTTCAACTTCATCTTGCAAAATGTCCTTGTACAAATCATAAAAACACAAACAAAACATGGTTCTTTATGTTTAATTCTAAAACTCTAGTACTTTAGCTACTAGTTGTAATGTATCATTTAAGGAAAAAAAAAAAAAAACTTACTTGATCTGTCCCATAAGGCAGTATGTTCAGAGAAATGAAAGCTGTCATTTTCCAGAGCTGTTTTCTGATCATGTGCAGTACCTTTAGAGTGTCTATGAAATAATCGGCTAGCAAAACCTTCCAGTTTCTGAAGAGCAGTAGATGTGCCTGTACACTGGTTACAGGATAGATCTCTATAAGATGCCATTCATGTGCATTTACACTTTACTTAAAAATAACTGAAAATATTTCCAGAAGGAGCTCAACAACTTCTTACACAGAAGCTAAGAGCTATGCATGTGTCAAACTTCCTGTTTGCAGGGTATTCAAACCACTACTGCTCTTCTGTTTCCTGTTAATATAAAACAGCACATTACTGAGTTTTTCTTAGCAAAACTCTTTTCATCTCAATTACAGAGGGGATTTTAACAGCTTGCAATATCTGCCTAAAAGGGTCTATGTGTGTTTTGATATTAATATTCAGGTTAATGAAAGCATTAAATATAGTTATATAAATATACATAGTAGGATGAAAAAAATTTTTAAAAAGGGAAACTAGTAAAACATGTATTACAACTCTGTGCAAACAACTGAAGGCCAAATCACCCTCCAAATATAACATGTTAAAAAGACAGTCTGTATTTTCTCAGGAAATGGGCTAATATACAGATTTTATGAATCCTTACAAGCAATTAACTTTTAATCAAAAATTAGTATGGAATGGATATGATAAGATTCTTACAAAACAAGATAATATGCAAGTTACAAAGAATCTGAGCTAGCAATTTAAAAAAAGAATTCAATGTTGCTAACTCATTGACTTAGTCTAATATATACAGGAACCATAGAACATAGCTTATCAACTGACATGTGTCTGCCTACAGGTAGTATATTTTAAAACATTCTAAAATTTGACAAGTTAATTTCAAAACCTTAACACAGAAGACTGCTGCTTACCTGATCCACTGCTTTAGTGATCTCATTTAGCATACCCTTCAATTAAATACCAATAAAAATTTGCTATCACCAATTTTGCCTTTTTAAAGTTTTTTTTTTAGTTGTTGATGGACATTTATTTCATTTATTTACTTATATGTGGTGCTGAGAATTGAACCCAGTGCCTCCCACATGCTAGGCAAGTGCTCTACCACCGAGCCACAACCCCAGCCCCAATTTTGCCTTTTAAAGAATGAAAATTTTCAGTGTTTCTCTTTGTAAATTCTAAATAATAGGAGAGAAGGAAAAGAAAAGGAAGGAGAAGAAAAAGATATTAAAAACTTCGTAGAAAAAATTTAGTTCAGATTTCCTGCCAACCATTTGACAAATATAATCAATAGGAACAATAATATTATCAAATTGTGGCAATGTACACAAAGACACAAAGGTTCACTAACAAAGGTTCACTAAGGAAACACTAATGAATTTTGCCATGTAACAGCTCATTTATGTACTTTGTTTTGTGTAATAAAATTAGTATCAATCTAAACAAATGGGCAATGGTATCTGTAAGACTAACTTCTTAAAATTGCTTATCTTTAATATAAATATTATGTGTGTAATAACAGAAAATGTTTTACTCTCTGGTAGTGCATTACAAAAAACAGACACTGAATAACTGTCTGTAATATTTAATAGAATAAGTGTCTGTAGTGTTTAATAAGTATCCACAGAATATGGACTGACTCAGTATGGTGAGAAGTGTATAAAATTCCTTTGACTTGCTCTCCTAACAGAAATTCTATTAATCTTCAAGGCTCACTACAAATGTTACCTATTCGGTCTTCTACATACTTCTTAGGAAAATAAACTGCTCTTTCCTATTTCCATTGAACTTATGAGTTTATGTTAAAATTGGTTGTTCACAAATTTGTATCCATAAATTGAATTACTTGAATTCATAAATGCAATGTATGCTATTACATATTTGATGAAATATTTATTCATTTTACCAATTCAAAGGTCTGAGTAGAATCATCAAATGCTGGAAAGTGTTTTGATTTTATTTATTATAGGACCATCATTTTAAATAATTCAACAAGCACCATGTTGCTTATTTTTAGAGACAAAAGCAATAGAAATGACATTGCTAAACTTCTCCTTTTTTACTATATTCAGTTGCTAAATTTTATTCATTGAGTTCCATTTTCACTCAGTCAAATGTCAATTTCTAAAATAACCTCGTTTTCCCTGTTCTAGTCACCAATGGTAATCATTCAGCTCTCTGACATATTAGCCTCCCCAAAATATTACACTCATGGTATTCCCTTGTCAAAGATACAAAATAATCCCAACATTTCAGCCTGACCATATTTATTTTTAACACATGTATAGCCAGCCAGATTTATCTGCATTCAACATTGCTTAAATATGGAAATTCCAGATTCCCAACTACAACACTGAGATTAATTTATTTAAAACAATGCATAAGCTTTAAAACAAAGTCACCATAGAAAAAAAGTAAATTTCACCAAGTATCTTGAAAAGAACTACAGTTAAAATCTGACTTATTCAATAAAACTGTTGCCATTTGTCAGAGAGTACTTATAGAAAGTAGACTATTTAGTTCTAAGAGCAACGTTTCTATATATGGTAATGTGACCAGGGAACTGTTGCTATGGAACTGCTTGAGCAATTTTATTTTTATTTTAAAAGTAAGAACTCTACTGGCATCTACTGCTAGAAAGAAACAACTACAGTATCAACGATGATGAATTCCCTCATAATTCAAATTAATATTAAGTATATTGTTAGTCTTCATGATGTTATTTTCAGAACTTTAATTTGTACTATAACGTCTAGCTTTATGCCCCAAATTTGCCATAACAGCATAACTTGTAATGAAATAATGCAAGATTTTAAAATTCTATAATCAATTATATCAGGTTATAAATTTCTTCTCATTTTCTACATTACTTTTAGGAATAAGTAGCAATTTTTAGAGTAGAACTTGCTTTAACTGTCATAAGATATCACAAAATACTAGTGTATTTCTTATATTAGTAATAGTAATTAAAAATTTGCCAAGCAATTTTCAACATATAAAATAATTTGCATTGTAAGATCATTGTGAAATTATTGTAAAGCTCATGAAATCCTTACCAATGAAGTAGGTAGCACAAATATGATTATCCCTATTTTAAGATGAGAAAACAAACAAGGATTAAGTGACTTGCCCAAAGTCACCTATGTCTTCTAACTCTCAGTTCAGGGCTCCTTGTACTTTATGACCCTGATTTCCCGTGAAGAAGCAAACCCTTTTTTTCAAGTGCAGTATTTTTCAAACATTGGTGGGAGGAAATGGGGAAGAAAACCATGGGCCTGGTTCTTGGACATACTGTCCAGGGTCTGAAAATCTGTTGTGAAAATATTTTCATTCAGATGGTCACCTTTTAGCCTTTCAGTTTCATTACTCACATTCATGTTTACAAGCATGTTGGGGCCAAGTAGAACCATTTACTGCAGAAGTCTGAAAGCTAAAGGAAAAAATACATGGAAAATATATTTAATATGTAAACAATGTATTTCCTCTGTGTGTAGGGCAAGTGACATGACATTGCCCTGCTATTCAAATTAAGTTTTAGAATAATACCTTTATCTTTTCTAGAATGTTATATAAATCAATTCATACAGTATATAATCTTTTAAGACTGTTAATCTTTTAAGTCCCTTTCATTTAGCATAGCATAGCAATTAAATTTATCCATGTCGTGAGTCTAACATTTCCCTTATTTTTATAGTTGAATAAATACTCTATTGTACAGATTTACCACAATTATGCATGCCCTCACAAATAAATTTATTTTATACCTGTCAAAAATCAATTGACCATACTTGTGTGGGTCTATTTCTGGACTCTCTATTCTGTTACACTAACTTATGTGTCAATTCTTTCACCAATACCATACTGTCTTGGTTACTGGATCTTTTAGGTCTAATATTTGAAAGTGTAAATCTTCCCAATTTTCCCCTTCATTATCTAAGTTGTTCTGGCTACTAGAGTTTCATTTACTTATTTATTTATTTAATTTATTTTGGGTGCTGGGGATGGAACCCAGGCCCAAAGCAGCTTAGCCCTGTTTACAAAAATAATCTTGTTGGGATTTCATAGGGATTTTGTTCATTGGGATAAGTACCATCTTTACTATATTGAGTCTTTCAATCCATGGTCATATTGTATTCTCTTAATTTACTTGGGTCTTTGATTTTTTTCATCAGGGTTTTTCTTTTATCAGAGTCTTTCATTGTTTTCAGCATGCAGACCTTGCAGATCTTAGGTGTATACAAAGTTGTTTTTTTTTTTAATTTATTTTTAACTGACACCTAAAAGCACAATATAGTATTATATAGTACCCCAATTTTAAATTGAGTCATTGTACATGGTACTTTAAAAAATATTTTGGGCTGGGGTTGTGGCTCAGGGGGTAGATGCACATGTGAGCATAAAACACCACATAAAACAATGAATAAAAGGTATTGTGTCCATCTGCAACTAAATTTTATATGTGTGTGTGTGTGTGTGTGTGTGTGTAAAAAACATATGTATATGTTTTACAGTGGTTCATTGTTAGTATATAGACATATGACTTGTTTTATATATTGATATTGTAAATTCTAACCTTGCTAAACTCACTCATGTTTTCAGAATTGTTTTCTTTTTGTAGGCGTCTTGGGATTTCTAAGGGAATCATGCCATCTTTGAATAAACTGTTTTGTTGTTTGTTATTTTACTAATTTTTATGCTTTTTATTTTTCTTGCCATATTGCATTAGATAAAACTTTCAACACAATGTTAAACAAGAGGGTAAGAGTGGATAACCCTGCCATATTCCACGTCTTAGGAAGAAAGCATTCAGTTGCTCGTTTTTTTGTTCATTTTGTTTTGTCATTAACTATAATGTTAGTGCTAAGTATTTTTTGGTAGGTCTTCTTTATTAAGATAATGAGTTTTCTGTCTATTCTTTGTTAGCTGGGAGTTTTACATTGGAGGAATATTTAATTTATCTAATGCTTTAAAGCATCTTTTAATAGGATCAAATGGTTTTACTTCTTCAGTTTGCTAATACGATGGATTATATTGATTAATTTCCAAATACTGAATTTGCCTTGAATTCCCAGAAGAATCATCTCTTGGTCTTGGTGTACTATTGTTTTTATGTATTTCTGAATTGAATTTGTCAGTATTTTATTGAGAATTTTTTGTCTATGTTTACAAGATACATTGTCTCATAGTTTTATTTCATATATTGTTTTTGCATCATTTTGGTGGCAGATTAAGTTTTACATTATAAAATAAGTTGGGAAGTATTTCATCATCTATTTTCTATAAGGAGTTGTGAGAAATGGTAATCATTTTTCCTTTAAATGTTTGGTATAATTTTCCAGAAAAATTATCTGGAACAAGAGTTTTCTATTTTAAAAGATTACAAATATTTTTAAAAGTTCTTAATACAATTGAGATACCTTTATAATCTTGAATGAGTAGTTATGGTAGTTTGTGTCTTTCAATAAATGTTCTATTTCCATTAAGTAGTCAAATGTATGGGAATAGATTCGTATCTAACATCCCCTTATCACCACTTTAATGTATGTGGCATCTGTAGTAATTACCCTCTCTTTCATTCTTGATATTGGTAATTCATATCCTCTTTTATCTTGGTCAGTCTGGCTAGAAGATTTCAATTTTGTTCATATTTTCAAAGATCTACCTTTTGTTTTCATTTATTTTTAACTGACACCTAAAAGCACAATATAGTATTATATAGTACCCCAATTTTAAATTGAGTCATTGTACATGGTACTTTAAAAAATATTTTGGGCTGGGGTTGTGGCTCAGGGGTAGAGCACATGCTTAGCACATGTGAGCATAAAACACCACATAAAACAATGAATAAAAGGTATTGTGTCCATCTGCAACTAAATTTTATATGTGTGTGTGTGTGTGTGTGTGTGTATAAAAACATATGTATATGTTTTACAGTGGTTCATTGTTAGTATATAGACATATGACTTGTTTTATATATTGATATTGTAAATTCTAACCTTGCTAAACTCACTCATGTTTTCAGAATTGTTTTCTTTTTGTAGGCGTCTTGGGATTTCTAAGGGAATCATGCCATCTTTGAATAAACTGTTTTGTTGTTTGTTATTTTACTAATTTTTATGCTTTTTATTTTTCTTGCCATATTGCATTAGATAAAACTTTCAACACAATGTTAAACAAGAGGGTAAGAGTGGATAACCCTGCCATATTCCACGTCTTAGGAAGAAAGCATTCAGTTGCTCGTTTTTTTTGTTCATTTTGTTTTGTCATTAACTATAATGTTAGTGCTAAGTATTTTTTGGTAGGTCTTCTTTATTAAGATAATGAGTTTTCTGTCTATTCTTTGTTAGCTGGGAGTTTTACATTGGAGGAATATTTAATTTATCTAATGCTTTAAAGCATCTTTTAATAGGATCAAATGGTTTTACTTCTTCAGTTTGCTAATACGATGGATTATATTGATTAATTTCCAAATACTGAATTTGCCTTGAATTCCCAGAAGAATCATCTCTTGGTCTTGGTGTACTATTGTTTTTATGTATTTCTGAATTGAATTTGTCAGTATTTTATTGAGAATTTTTTGTCTATGTTTACAAGATACATTGTCTCATAGTTTTATTTCATATATTGTTTTTGCATCATTTTGGTGGCAGATTAAGTTTTACATTATAAAATAAGTTGGGAAGTATTTCATCATCTATTTTCTATAAGGAGTTGTGAGAAATGGTAATCATTTTTCCTTTAAATGTTTGGTATAATTTTCCAGAAAAATTATCTGGAACAAGAGTTTTCTATTTTAAAAGATTACAAATATTTTTAAAAGTTCTTAATACAATTGAGATACCTTTATAATCTTGAATGAGTAGTTATGGTAGTTTGTGTCTTTCAATAAATGTTCTATTTCCATTAAGTAGTCAAATGTATGGGAATAGATTCGTATCTAACATCCCCTTATCACCACTTTAATGTATGTGGCATCTGTAGTAATTACCCTCTCTTTCATTCTTGATATTGGTAATTCATATCCTCTTTTATCTTGGTCAGTCTGGCTAGAAGATTTCAATTTTGTTCATATTTTCAAAGATCTACCTTTTGTTTTCATTGATTTTCTCCATCGGTTTTCTACTTTTGAGTATATTGACTATTGTTCTTAACTTTATTTCTCCATTTTCTTCAGTGTTATTTCCCACCCCCCCCACACCAGTTTCCTAACATGGAAGCTTAGATAACTATATTAAGACTTTTCTAAGACTTTTCTTCTTTTCTAATATACAAACTCAATCCTATACATTTCCCTCTGAACAATGCTTTGGGTATATCTGATAATTTTTCATGTATTATATTTTTATTTTCATTTAGTTCAAAATATTTTTGAGCTCGGCATGTCAGCACATGCCTGTAATCCCAGCATTTGGGAGGCTAAGGCAGGAGGGTCGCAAGTTCAAAGCCAGCCTCAGCAATAGCGAGGCACTTAGCAACTCAGTGAGACCCAGTCTCTAATAAAATACAAAAAAAGGGCTGGGGATGTGGCCCAGTGGTCGAGTGCCCCTGTGTTCAATCCCCGGTTTAAAAAAAAAAAAAAAATTTAATTTCCCTTAAGTCCATGGATTATTTAGAAGTGTGTTATTTAAATTTATTTCTTTTCTTTTCTTTTTTTTTTGGTACCAGGGATTGAACACAGGGACACTCAACCACTGAGCCACATCCCTAGTCCTATTTTGACAGGGTCTCACTGAGTTGCTTAGCGACTTGCTGTTGCTGAAGCTGGCTTTGAATTCAAGATCCTCCTGCCTTAGCCTCCCCAGCCACTGGGATTATAGCATGCGCCACCCTGCCCAGCTAAATTTCTAAGTATTTGAGGATTTTCCCAATATCTTTCTGTTACTGAAATTTAAATTAATTTCATCATGGTCAGGAAACATTTTGTATGATTTTTAATTCTTTCAAGTTTGTTAAGGTTTTTTTTTTTTATGATCCAGCATATGGTCTTTTAAAATTTTTATTTATTTTAATTAGGTACATAATAGCAAAATGCATTTGGTTCATCGTTCACAATTGCAACACAACTTTTCATTTCTCTGGTTGTACACGGTGTAATGTCGCACCATATGTGCAGTCATACATGTACCTGGGGTAATGATGACCATCACATTCCACCATCTTTCCTGCCCCCATGTCCCTTCTCCTCTCCTCACCCCCCTTTGCCCAATTAAAGTTCCTCCATTTTTCACATGACACCCCCCCCCCATTATAGATCATCATCCACTTATCTGAGAGAACATTTGACCTTTGGTTTTTAGGGATTGGCTAACTTTGCTTAGCATATTCTCCAACTCCATCTATTTACCTGCAAATGCCATCATTTTATTCTCTTTTAATGCTGAGTAATATTCCATTGTGTATATATATCACAGTTTCTTTATCCATTCATCTATTGAAGGACATCTAGGTTGGTTCCACAGTTTAGCTATTGTGAACTGAGCTGCTATAAACATTGATGTGGCTGAGTTACTACAGCATGCTGATTTTAAGTCCTTTGGATATAGACAGAGAGGAGTGGGATAGCTGGGTCAAATGGTCATTCCACCCCAAGTTTTCTAAGGAATCTTTCTTTTTATTTTTTTCCCCAATTTATTTTTTATTCCAAGTTCTTATAAATGACAGCAGAATGTATTACATTTCATATTATACTTGTAGAGCACATTTTTTACATATCTCTGGTTGTATACAAAGTATATTCACACCATTCGTGACTTCATACATGCACTTAGGGTAATGATATCCATCTCATTCTACCATCTCTTTTTTTTCTTGACCCTTTTGCCCCCTCCCTTCCCCTTACTCCCCATTGGCCATTCTAGTGTTCCTCTAATCCTCCTATGCTCCCCATCCCAACCCCACTGTGAATCGGCATACTTATATCAGAAAAAACATTGGCATTTGGCTTTTTGGGATTGGCTAACTTCACTTAGCATTATATTCTCTAGCTCCATCCATTTACCTGCAAATGCCATGATTTTATTCTCTCTTATTGCTGAGTAATACTCCACTGTGTGTATATACCACATTTTCTTTATCCATTCATCTACTGAAGGGCATCTAGGTTGGTTCCACAGTTTAGCTATTGTGAATTGTGCTGCTATAAACATTGATGTGGCTGTGTCCCTGTGGTATGCTGTTTTTAAGACCTTTGGATAAAGACCAAGGAGTGGGATAGCTGGGTCATAAGGTGGATCCATTCCAAGTTTTCCAAGGTATCTCCACACTGCTTTCCATATTGGCTGCACCATTTTGCAGTCCCACCAACAATGTATGAGTGTGCCTTTTTCTCCACATCCTCGCCAACATTTATTGTTGTTGGTGTTCTTAATAGCTGCCATTCTGACAGGTGTGAGATGAAATCTTAGAGTGGTTTTGATTTACATTTCTCTGATTGGCAGAGGTGTTAAACATTTTTTCATGTATTTGTTGATTGATTCTATATCTTCTTCTGAGAAGTGTCTGTTCAGTTCCTTGGCCCATTTATTGATTGGGTTATTTGTTTTTTTTTTTTGTTTTTTTTTTTTTTTTTTTTTTTTTTTTTTTTTTGGTGTTAAGGCTTTTAAGAGCTTTATAAATCCTTGAGGTTAGGGTTCTATCTGACGTGCATGTGGTAAAAATTTGTTCCCAATTAGTAGGCTCTCTGTTCACCTCACTGATTGTTTCTTTTGCTGAGAAGAAGCTTTGTAATTTAAATCTATCCCATTTATTGTTCTTGATATTAATTCTTGTGCTACAGGATTTTTTTTTAGAAGCACCTATATTTTTATGTTTATATAAGTTGAATTGAACTTATAATTCACATTAATTAAAGGTATCTGAATCCATTTATAAGAGCATTTTTTTAAAATTTTTATTTATAGTAGTATGTATTACAGTTCATACTATACATATAGAGCATCTTTTTACATAAAACAGTTTGTATTCAAAGTATATTCACAGCATTCAAGTCTTCAATCGTGCATTTAGAATAATGATATCCATCTTATTCAACTACTTTTCCCCCCTTCTCCCCTTGCACCCTCCCTTCCCCTCCCTTCCCTTTGACCATTATAGTGTTCCTCTAGTCCTCCTATGTACCCCGACCCATCAATACTGTGACCCGCTTCCTTATATCAGAGGAAACATTCGGTATTTGGATTTTTGAGATTGACTGATTTCACTTAGCATTATATTCTCCAACTTCATCCATTTACCTGCGAATGTCATTATTTTATTCTCTTTTATTGCTGAATAAAATTCCATTGTGTATATATGCCACATTTTCTTTAGCTACAGGATTCTAATTAAGGAACTTGGGGCCTAATCCAACATGTTGGAGATTAGAGCTCACTTTTTCCTCTATTACGTGTCTAAGTCCTAGATCCTTGATCCACTTTGAGTTGAATTTTGTGCATGGTGAGAGAGAGAGGTTTAATTTCATTTTGTTGCATATGGATTTCCAGTGTTGAAGAGGCTATCTTTTCTCCAATGTATGTTTTTGGTGCCTTTGTCTAATATAAGATAACTGAAATTATATGTGTTAGTCTCTGTGTCCTCTATTCTGTACCATTGGTCTACCAGCCTATTTTGGTGCCAATACCATGCTGTTTTTGTTACTACTACACTGTAGTATAATTTAAGGTCTGGTATAGTGATGCCACCTGCTTCAATTTTTTTGCTAAGGATTGCTTTAGCTATTCTGGGCCTCTTATTTTTCCAGATGAATTTCATGACTGCTTTTTCTATTTCTATGAGGAATGTCATTGAGATTTTGATTGGCATTGCATTAAATCTGTATAGTGCTTTTGGTAGTATGGTCATTTTGACAATATTAGTTCTGCCTATCCAAGAACAGGGTAGATCCTTCCATCTTCTTAGGTCTTCCATAATTTCTTTCTTTAGTGTTCTTGGTGAATGTTCCATAAGCATGTATAAAAAGTGTTTTCCACTGCTGTTAGGTATAAATATAACTGTAGATGTCAGGTTAAATTGGTTATTGTTGTTTTTTTTAGGTCTTCTGTATTCTGCATTTTCTATTTAATTATTTAATAGATTACTGAGAGATGGTTCTAGAAGTCCTCAATTTTGAAGATTAAATTTTTCTGTTTCTTCCCCTTCAGATATGTCAAATTTTGCTTCCTTTATTTTGAAGCTCTATTATTAGGTGAATGCACATTTAGAATTGTTATATCTTCTTAATGCCTTGACACTTTTATCATTATAAATGTCTGTCTTAATCATTGTTGTTTTCTTGTTCTGAGGTTCTACTTTGTATAATATTAATCAGTTAATGACATGGGTTTTATTTGATAGTGTTGTATAGTGTATCTTTCCCTCCCATTCTTTTGCTTTTAAACAATTTACATCAAAATATTGAAAATATAAGAGCATAGCGCATAGCTGGGTCTTCTTTAGATCACTTATGTTTAATGTAATTATTGGTATAACTGGATTTAAATCTACAATCTCTTTTCTGTCTGCCCCCCCCCCATTTTTAAAGCTTTAATGCAAAATAACTGAAATACTATAAACTGTACATATTTGAAGTTAATACATTATAGAGTTCATACAACTGTGAGATCACAACCACAATTAAGATAATGAACATATCCATTATCCCTATAACTTTTCATGTGCTTCTTTGTAATTTATCCCTCCTGCCATTCCATATCCCCACATAACTAATGCTTTCTGACAATACAAATAATTGCATTTTCTAGAGTTCTATATAAATAGAACTTTTTGTTAAAATAAACATTTTATTTTACAACTAATTATTTACAAAATATAGAAAGGACACCATTAAAACAGAAGATAGAGATCAGGGAAAGGGAGGAGGGAAGGGAAAGGGAGAAAGAGAGGGAAAACGGAGTTACTGGGGAATGAGATTGATCAAATTGTATTATGTGTATATACGAATATCACAATAAATCCCACTATTATGTACAATTACAATGCACCAATATGAACCATAAAGTTTTATATTTACAGAAAAAATGCAAATTTTTTAAGTACAGATATTTGCCATATAACTCATACCCAGTTTCTACAATTATTAATATTTTACTTTTTTATGGTAGATTTTTTAGAATGCATGAATCTATATTGATATGCTATGATTAGTTTATTCAGATTTTCTTAGTTTTTATCTGGTGTCCTTTTTCTGTTCCAGGATCCTATCCATGATACCACATTACATTTAGTACTCATGTATTTCCTTCAGCTTTTCAGCTTGACAGTTTTTTCAGATGTTCCTTGTTTTTGATGATCTTGAGAAATCTAGGGAGTATTGATCAGCTCTGTTGTAGAATGTCCTTCAATTGGAATATGAGTGGTTTTTTTTTTTTCATTTTTATCCTAGGGTTATGAATTATTAAGAGGAAGACCACAGAGATAAAGTGACACTTATATTTCAAGGGTTTATGCTACCAACATGACTTTTACTGTGGATGATGACTTTGAGTGCCAAAGGGAGGTGGCTTTTGTCAGGTGTCACTGTAGCCACTCTTTTCCCCTTTTTTTCATACTGTACTATTTCAGAAGTCTCTCTATATAGCACACATTTAAAGAGTTATACTCCACTTCCTGCGGGCAGAGTAGAATTCTGCATGGGTAATGTGCTGCTTTCCCAGTTTATTTATTCAATCATTTATCTATATCAGTATCAGTATGTACTTGTATTTATTTTATACTTTCGGCTAAAATCCAATACTATATTATTTATTCTATTCAAGCTTTGACCATTGGAAGTTCTTTCAGTTGCTTCCTGCGTCCCTTTGATATACCCCATGTTTGTGTGTGTTTTATGTTTGTGCATGTGTACATGAGAGTTTGAGCAGTTCCTTACTTTCCAGCACTACAAGATGCCCCATGCTCATGTTGTATATTTCCTATCCCAGTCCTAGAATCAGCAGTTTCTCCAAGGAACCTTTTCCCCTTTTATTGGAGAATGGTATTAGAAATCAAGATCTGGGAACAAGGTTTGTTCATTGCTGCTGGAGGGTACCACTGGAGGTGAAAGAACAAGGAAATATATGTGTGTACTAACACATGTAGATTCCTCTATCTCTAAGTATTTCTATACATAACTCTTTTTATAAGCTACATAAATTCATCCTGGTATCCTAAACTCTAATTCATCACTGCATGATTTCATCTAGCTTCCTTCCCTTTCTTTTCTGCAAATTCCTGTTCTAATAGTAAAACACCTGGCTTCCAAAATCCATCATCCATTTACTTACATGTTCAATTTGATATAAACAGATAGCTGTAGCTGCCTGATGTACAGCCACAACGCCGCGGGAGAAAAACTCGGAGGCAGAATAAAGATGAAAGAAAGTTTTTTTATTCTTCGGCTTTAACTATCTCTCAAAACTCTAACACTGGCTCTTTCATCAATCTCTCTGACTCTTTACTTCTTCTGACTACTAACTCACTTTACTTTCAGCTTAGAGAGAGAGAGAGAGCTTAGAGAGAGAAAAAGAGCTTCTTCTTTCTTCTTTCTTCTTCGGCAGCCTTGGCCTGACTCCGACCAGCCTTCTCTTCTGACCGAACTCTTAACCGCTCTGACTCTTATTTCTTCTTCTGACTATGTTCTGGCCGCTCTGACTCTTTTCTTCTTCTCCGACCCAAACTCTTCTTCCGACCAACTGAGCGACTGCACAACTGACTGAATGCATTTCGATCTGACCGCTTTCACCCGGTTATATACCTTTAGCTTTGTGGGTGCGTCACCTGCATTTACAGGTGCATCACGTGCATACTTATTATCAGGTGGAACTTATGGCTTCCAGCTAACTGCAATAGCCATCTCCCTAATTGGGGCTCCTTCAGATAGTAATCTCAAAATTGAAAACCTGGTAAGTTAACAACTTTATCCATGAGGGAAACAACTTTATCAACTAGAGTATACTACTACGTACACTTTCATTTTCCTTCTAGTTTTACAGACGTCCCTTGTTTCTAGTTACTTAGGTCAGCACCTCTTACCCCCTAGTCCGTTCAATGAAGCTGTTTCATACATTTGTAACAGATTATTTTGTCACAAACTGCACATCCCATGTTAGGATTCATCAACCTTTGAAGAGATTATTTTAAATGTTGCATACATTTAGGTTTATTCTTTGTGATGTAAGTTTATGGGCTTGGACAAATGCATTGCTATGTACCCACAATTACAGCACCATACAGAACAACTTACCACTCTAATAAATCCCCTGTGATTCCCTGGTCCTTGGCACTCACTGATCTTTTTTACATTTTGTTAACCATTGCCAGAATTTTGCCTTTTCCAGAAGGTAATATAACTGAAATCACATAATATTATGACTTCTGCTCTAATTTTTATCATTTTTTTCTTCCTTTCTTCCTTCCTTTTCCCCTTTCTTCTTTCCTTCCTTCTTTATACTGGGCTTCAATTGCTTTTCTTTCTCTAATTTTCTAAGGGAACTTTATATTTTCATCTTCAGATTTTCTTCCTTTTTAATGTAAATACTTATGGCTACCAATTTCCCTCTATGGCTATAGTACTACTTTTGCTAACTCCCAAACATTTTGATAAATTGTATTTTAATTATCACTTATGATATTTTAAAATTCTTCTTGAGACTTCTTTTTTTTGACCCATGTGTTATTTAGAAGTGAGTTCTTTAGTTAATTTCCAAATATTTAGGGATCGTCCAGCTCTCTTTCATTGATTTCTAATTTTAATTCCACTGTGATCTGAGAATAGACTTTCCATGAATTCTCTTTTTAAAAAAATTTTAAGGTACACTTTAAAGTCTAAAATATAGTTTAACCTGGTGAATGTCCCACATAAGAAAAATGTGTATTCTGCTATTGTTTAATGGTAATATTATGCTAATACCATTTAGATCTTAATAGCACTGTTCAGATCAACTATATACTTGATCAATCAATTATAGTTAGCGACTACAACACTTCTCTAAATAAGTGTGGATTTATATATATTTCTTCTTTCAATTCTATGAGCTTTTGCTTCATGTATTTTGAGTGAATGTGTGGATTACTAGGTCTTTTTGAAAACTGACCACCAAATAAATATAAAATATCCCTTTTATCCCTGATAATTCTCATTGTTCTGAGGTCTGATCTTTCTGAAATTAACATAGCTACTCCAGTTTCCTTTCAGTTAGTGATATTATGGTATATTTTTTTTCTCTCTCCTTTTTATCTATCAGATTCTATATATTCAATGTGGACTTCTTATAAACAACACACAGCTGGATCTTAGTTTTTTTACTTTTTTAATAAGTCTTGCTTTTATATACGCTGAAAATCTCTTTTAATTGGTATACTTACATGCTATACTCTCATGCTAGTTCACACTTAGCCTCCAACAATTTGTCATAATTATCATTTAAATGTCCCCACCAATTTATGGCTCTAGTGGCTTCTAGGTAAGCAGATCTCATTCTTAAAAGTGACTATTTACATAGATTAATATCCACTGTGTTAGTCAGCTTTTTGTTGCTGTGACCAAAATACCTGATAGAACAACCTAGAGGAGAAAAAGGTTGTTCTGGGCTCACAGTTTGAGGTTCAATCCATGGTCAGCCAACTCCATTGTTCTGGGTATGAGGTAAGGCAGTTAAAAGGCATGTGGTTAAAAGGCATGTGGAGGAAAGCTGCTTAGTTCTTGGTAACAAGGAAGCAGAGAGCACGAGATGCCAGGGACAAGATATATAATCCCCCAAAGCTGGATTACCACCCAGAAATCCATTCAAATTATTAATCCATCAAATGAATTAAACTACTGATGAGGTTATGGCTCTCATAATTTAATCATTTCACCTTTGATTATTCCTGCATCGTCTCACACATGAACTTTCAGAGAATACTTTATAACCAAACCATAACATCCATCATGTTTGCAACTACTTCTACTTACATTTATTTTTCTCTTTTCCCTTACTTTTCTACCTCCTCTTGTTTTGACTAAACATTTAATGAGTCCAGTTAGTTTCCTCTCTTAACATATCAATTCTACCTCTTTTTAAGAAAATTTTTTACTGTAAAACATTGAGAAATCCCACCTTCCAACTACTTTCTTATAGTGCACATACTTTTTAACATATTATTCTCAAATTTTTTCTCCTACCTCTTATGAGATTAATATCACTAATTTAACGTATATTTGCCATTATTACAGTCAATACAATGTTAGTATTAATACATTAAATGGTTATACTTTAGATCAATGAAAAACATAAAAGATCATGTTTTTTTTAACTTATTTCATTTTCTAATTCTCTGAAAAATGTTTCATCATGTTTGTCAGAACAGATCTGCTGGCAACAAATAACCTTAGTTTTTGTTTGTCTGAAAAAAAATCTTTTTATTTGTTCTTCACTTCTGAAGGATAATTTTTACTGGATATAGAATTCTAGGTAAACGAGGATTTTCTTTCCTTTCAGTTTTAAAAAATATTTTACTTCACTCTCTTCTTGTTTACATAGTAATGAGGAGTCTATTATAATTATTATTCTGTTCCTCTATAGGGGAGGAATTTTTTTTTTCTCCTCCTCCTTCAAGAATATGCTTTACGTAGTTGTTTTGGTGTACATTTTGCTTGCTGATTTCTGAAGTTCCTAAACATGTCTTTTGAAGTCATTAATTCTATTACATTCTCAGCACTTATTCCTTCAAACATTTCATGAGATTCTTTTCTCATCTGTCTCCTCTTGGTATTCCAATTATTCATGTTATGCTTTTTAAAACTGTCCCGGGGCTGGAGATGTAACTCAGTTGGTAGAGTGCTTGCTTAGGATGCACAAGGCCCTGGATTCAACCCCCAACACCACCAAAAAACAAAAACTGTCCCACAGTTCATGGATTTTCTATTTTTGTTCATTGATTATTGGTTTCTCCTGGATGCATTTCAGTTTAAAAAGTTTCTATTGATCTACATTCAACTTCATTGATTCTTCCCTCATCTATATCCATTCTAATGATGGCCCTATAAAAAGCAAACTTCATTTCTCTTGTAGTTTTTTTCATATCTACTCTTTCTTACAGTGTCTCTTTTTACATAAGTCACATTCTTGCATGCTACCTATCCTTTTCATTAGAGTTCTTAACATATTAATCATGATGATCATTATAGATTAGTAATGATATGAGTACAACATCAGTAACATCTGAGTCTGACTCTGATGCTTACTTTTTCTATTTACATTATGTATTCTTTCCTTTGGGAATGCCTTCTAATTTTCTGTTGAAAATTCATCATGCTGCACTGGGTAATAAAAACAGAAATAAATGAGAATTTATTGTATAGACTTATTAAACTGTCCAGAAGGTAAGTTGTATTTGATGTTTGCTATAGGTATTAGAAGCTTCAAGTTCCTTTGGTATGCTTGCTTTTTGTCTCCCCTACTGACTTTGGGCTTCCCTCAGTACTCCTTCTTACAGAATAGTCCAGGCTTGCAGGTCTTTCCACTGTAAAATATTATTATACTCTAGCCCTGTTAATATGGTGGTAAGGTATGGGAGATGAAAAACAATTTTCAAATTCAATATCAATTTTTAACTTTGCATCCTTTCTTGAGCTATGATCTTTACAGGTATTTCTTTAGTCATGTATCTTTTACCCCCATTTAATTGTGGAAGACTAGAGGGAGCCGGAATGGGAAGAATGCTCTCCCCAAATTGGGATATGAATATGGTAAAGTTTTTTCCCTCTACAGAGTAGACTTTTGCTAGAGAATGCTGTGGGCATATTTCATTATTATTATACTCCCTCCTTCTCCAAGATCCACAAGGGGACCTTTTCCTGGATCTTTACCTTGAAAGTGTGATGGGAATTACTGGAGCTAAAATCCATCAAAGTATAGGGGCCTCCCTAAGACTGCTGCACAAGGAATTTCATACTCTCATGCTAGTTCACACTTAGCCTCTAACAATTTGTCATAATTATCATTTAAATGTCCCCACCAATTTATGGCTCTAGTGGCTTCTAGGTAAGTAGATCTATCTCATCTGCGGTCCTTTAGATTTGCTTATAGCTCCACAATTAAGATTGATAGTGGCCCTACAATCTTATTACTCTGATGAGTCCAGAAAATCACTAATTCTCAAGTGCATTTAGCTTTTTCTTCTTATAAGAAAAGGTAAGATAGATTGTAGGATCTTTATATATCAACGCAAAATCCTGAGTCTCTTCCTTCTATTTTTAATACCTCTCCTCTTTTGGATTACTTGAATACTGCATATTGCATGGTTAATTTTCTTTTTTGGTTTTCTAGAGATATGTATACTGTGCTTTTATAATCTACTTAGAATCAAAACTGTACCACTTCAAGGGAAATTTGTGAACTGCACAAAAAATTGGAAACCTACCAATGTTATTCTTATTTCCACTATTATACATATCTTAATGAACCAAAGAGAAGAAAAACAGTCTGTAATATTTACCCAGACACTTATCATTTCTGTTGATCTTCTTTCCTTCATGAAGTTCCAAATCTTTCTCTGGTATCATTTCTTTTCTGCTTGAGAGCTTCCCTCATTTAGTGTTTCTTTTAAAACAAGAGTACTGGTGATGAATTATATTTGGTTTTCTTAAATATGAACATGATGTGTCTTGACATTCACTGCACTTCTTGAATCTGTAAATTTATGTCATTTGCCAAATTTGGGAAATTTTCGGCTATTAAAGTCTTTAAGATGATGTTGTTGTTTCCTCTCCTATTTTGACCAATGGCCTTTAGACATTTCTATATTGAATCACAGGTTCTTAATACACTTCCTTTTTTAAAACAATTTTTCCATTGTTTATAATAGAAAATTTCTTGTATTCTAACTCACTGACTCCTTTCTGTGTCGCCTCCATTCTCTCTCATAGTTCTAGACACCTGTGCAGTTACTTTGCTACTCTCCTCTTTTGGATTACTTGAATACTGCATATTGCATGGTTAATTTTCTTTTTTGGTTTAGTATATTTTGCCTTGAGAAAGGATCAGGAGAAAAATTAAGCAAGTGGAATTTTCTTTACTTTTCCTTTCTGTAGGGACTTCCCTTCCAGATTATCTCATCAAAAAGAGATGGTTTCTCCTGGAGAATATGCTGTCTGAATCTACTGCACAGTTTTAGGATTCAGACTGCCTTGAGTCTAAACTGGGAGATGTGGGAGGAATCTTATTAAACCATGAAGTTCATTACATAAATATCTCTTAAATTTTTGATTTCACTTCCCAATCTGCCTGCTAATTATTTACTTTTTAAAAGCTTTTCTATAACTACTCTATGTATTCTGCTTAAGGTTTATAGGTATAATCAATGGAAGAGATAGGGTGACATGCACTTACTTCATTTTAATTGAATCTAGAAGCCAATCCCATCATGTCTGATTTTAATAATTTAATAATAGATTTAGATATAAAAATTTTAATAAATGCAACTTGACTTTTAATATGCTCCACCTTGATCATGGGAAATCAACATATGCAACTTTAAATAAATCACAGTCAAGTTATGGTCCTTTTGTCACAAAACTTTATGTAACAAAAAAGTTAATTTTTATATAAACTGATTTTTATATTTTGTATAACATGATTACTATTAATAAATTTTGTATATAATTTTGTATAAAATGATTACTATTAATAACAAAGATGGTGCCATTATTAACATAGAATTGACTGTTTCACAATTGCAGAATTGATGTATTTTCAATTACCTAAACAAATCTTCCCAATCACACTCTCTCTATATACATATATATATATTTTTTAAATATCTTTATTTATTTATTTATTTTTATGTGGTGCTGAGGATTGAACCCAGTGCTTCACATGTGCGAGGCAGGAGCTCTACCACTGAGCTACACCCCCAGCCTGACACTCTATATTTTTCATCTGTGGACTCTATAATGCCTAAAATAACACATAGTAATAAATCTCAAAAGTTCAGCAATCTTATAAAGTTTATAATCTTGCTAAGTCTTATGTCATTCCAAAGCAAAACAAACTCAAATGATTTCTCATGGTCTACAAAATCAAAACCTTAGCACAATAATCAAGCACTTTTACTGCCTTACGTGCCATTTCATCCATTTACATCTTGCAATAGTACCAACTTAACTGCCATTTCTTGAGGACAACATGTCCCCTCTTAACTCCATATATTTTTTATTTTTGTGGGAGGGGGTAGATGGTATTTAGGATTGAACCCAGGGGCTCTTTACTACTAAGCAACATCCCCAGCCTTTCTTCTTCTTTCTTTTGAGAGAAGATCTCGCTTATTTGCTGAGCTGGCCGCAAACTTGCTATCATCCTGCCTCAGCCTTCTGAGTCACTGGGATTAAAGGTGTACATCACCACACCAGGCGTAAATCCAAACTATCACACATACAATTCCCACTGTGATTCAAAACCATACATAAGAATTAAACACATTTCTGATAAGCCAAATGCTGCCCTCTTTCCGTTAGTTCTATGTATTCCCTGGAACCTGTGAATATGTTTCAATTCATGGCCAAATGGACTTTGCAGATGTAATTAAGGTTAAATTAATGGCCTTAAAACAAGATTCTCCTGGATGAGAACTTTTCCATTAATCTACTGACTCAAAAGCCACTCTGGGTAGGCCCAACCTAATCACATCACTCTCTTCAGCAGGAAGCAGAAAGAAGACATGGCAAGAAGTCATCAGATTCCTAGCGTGAGAATTCAAAGCACCTTGGTGGCTCTGAGCTAGTCAGGCCCATAAACAAGCATCAATGAAAGGCCTCTAGGAGCTAAAGGCAGTCTCCAAATGATAACCAGCAAAGAAATAGACACTTCAGTCCTATAACTAAAAGGAACTAGATTCTATCAAAAATATGATAGGAAGTAGATTAATTCCGAGAAATTCCAGATAAGTGCCTGAAATTTTAACCTTCAGGACTGTGAGATAATAAACAGGTTTACTGTTGTTTTAAACCACTAAGTTTATGGTAATTTCTTATGGCAACAATAGAAAACAAATACAAGACTTAAATGTAATAAAATAAGAGGGGTAGGGAAACTGAGATTGTATTTCCAGAGTATTATGTACACTAAATGTGGAAATAAGGAATACCTAATCATGTTTGATGCAGGAACTGTCTTCCTCTAACACTTAAAGTCCTTCCCATTGATGAGAACTTTTCCATTAATCTATTGACTCAATAGCCACAATGATGGCCAGGCAACCTATTTAAATCACCATGGAGGAGCTCTCTAAACATCTGAAACAGAAGTGAAAAAGATGAAATTTCTTTCAATCCCCACTACACACAAATGAAGCAGGGCACTACCTAGTCACTCCTTTAACTCACAGGAGAGCCCTTAACAGTATGCATAAGAGTAAGTTTCAGACTTTAGGTATTTGACTACCAGTGTAGCTAGTCTGACCTTATAGAATAGGGACAGTGAAGACAGGGATATATAGGCTCAAAGAGCAATACTACAAATGCCCACCCAGAAAAACACATTTTACTTTCATCTTAACTAGCATGGTAAAATTTTGGTCTTCCCCACTAAATTTAACTTGAAAACTTCATCCTTCAGGTGATGTGTGGAAAGTATTCTGGATATGAAAGCCTATGTAGTAGTGCCAATATGAAATGTGAGAAAGTACAGATAAATCAGTAGTCAAAGACCAAGCTTAAAAGCTCCATGCATATGAATTTCTCCCAAATTCCCGTTTGGCCCTCAAAGTCTAGTTCAATGTTAGTTTCTGTGTTCTAGCTCCTAAAACATATTAAGACCCACATTATTATACTGACCACACTTTACAATAATTACATATTTTAACTTCTAACTCTTCTGTGTGTTTTCATATAATTTTCTACCTCTGGAATATAATATAATATTATAATTATATTGTCCTTCACATTTCATTTGACTGTTTACAATGGATCTGTTTATCTCTGCATTCCTGGTACCTACAGTGGGACCTAGAACACAATGGTAATCACATAGCCTTCAATAAATGTTTTTTAATTGATCAATTTCATAGACACACCATAACTCTTCTATGTGAGTTTTAGGAGTCTCAAGTCAAAAATAAGTCACAGACAGGGGCAAGGGCTCAGGCTGTGGCTTAGTGGCAGAGCACTTGTCTAGCACGTCTAGCATGTGTGAGGCACTTGGTTCAATCCTTACCACCACATACAAAAATAAGTGCATGCTATCCATCTACAACTACAAAAAAAAATTTTTTTAAAGTCACAGGCAGAAATAAAGGACCCAACATTTGATATATATGTTCCCTACTTTAGAGAACTATGTATTTCCTCTATTCTCTATTTTCAGTTTAGTTTGAGATATACAACAGTAATAAAATATAAAATTCATTGTGTATAATATTCTGGAATCTATTTGTATAAATATATTAGACTATTTAATACATTCTCAGTGTTATAAGATGGATGATAATAACCCTAACTTATTATATGTCAGACTTTATTCTAAGTGTTTTACACAAAATAGATAACAAATTCGTTCCTCGTAACGAACCCACCATAAATGCATTAGCTTATTCGGTATCCTAGGTATCCTTACTCCATTTTCCAGAGACACAAAGGTTAGGTATGTATTGCAAAAAGTCACAAAACTAGCTGGGTGCATGCCTATAGACCCAGTGGCTCAGGAGGCTGAAGCAGGAGGATCAAGAGTTCAAAGCCAGCCTCAGCAATTTATCAAGGCCCTAAGCAACTCAGGGAGACTCTGTTTCTAAATAAAATATTAACAAGAGGCTGTGGCTAAGTGGTTAAGCACCCCTGGGTTCATTCCCCAGTACCAAAAAAAAGTCACAAAACTGAAATTTCCACGAAGTATTCTATTTTAATACATTCTCCCTACTATCCCTCATGAAGTATATCAAACTTATTCAGAATAAATTACATTTTGAAAAGTTGTAAGCCTTTTCCAAAATCATTTTATAAATAACTTGGAAATAATTTGAAAATATGGAAGTAAATTGAATTATCACAAAATATAAAGTACTAAGGTTTTGTTTAACATGATATGGGTCATCCTTTTATTTTAGAATTCAGTAAGTGATTACTGAACCCAGCATGGAAAGCTTGGTCCTTGCCTCCAGTTTTGAATTAGGAAAAAGAAGTTTTATTGCTTTGCTAGCAAAGGAGGAACAGGGAACTCTTGTCCCAAAGGCAGAACTCTGCCCATCAGAGGAAACAAAGGGTTTTAAAGAGGTGGTTCCAAGTGTGCCCCAGTGGTGGGGGGTTGTCTTAATTCACTAGCTAACTTGGGGGCTGGAGAATAGAAAACACTTGTCTGTTTTTAAAAAAGTCTCAGTGACAGAGCAGCAAGGGATTCGAACCAGGAAATGAACCACTATTACAGTTTCTCTATAAGAATTTTACAGTGCTTTCAGTAACTTTCATTTTTATATCATTCTCCAAATAATTTTCCTGTTGTGATTGTGATAAATAACTTACAAACTTGATGCAGTTTTTTGTTGTTGCTGTTTGTTTTTTTGGTACTGGGGATTGAACCCAGGGGCACTTTAACATTGAGTCAAACCTACAGCCCATTTTATTTTTTATTTTGAGACAGGGTCTCACTAAATTGCTTAGAGCCTCCCCAAAAAGTTGCTAAAGTTGGCCTCAAAACTTGTAATCCTCCTGTCTCAGCCTCCCAAGTTGCTGGGATTACAGGCATGAGCCATTGTGCCCTCCTTGATAAAATTTTAGTATCAAGTAACACTTGAAAACTCTTTTGTATTGTGAAAAAATCAAAAGTTAGTAGTTACAACTACATACTCTAGGGGAAACTACCCCACATATCACAATGTGATATCCTATTCCAATAAATTAACACATTTTAGATCTGGGAAATAAATATGACATTATAACACTACAACTATGATATCGCTTAAACTGATCACACTGGAAATCTCTAAGACTCCTAAATAAATGATCTGGTGCCAAAGATGGCAGGAAAAACTAGGTGACACTTGGCTCCCAGCTGTATAAAATATGGGCTTAGCCAGAAGGTGGCAGAATAGGGCCATTCAAGCTTCACATACAGATCCAGAGAAATATTTTATTGCCTTACCTTAGTTTGGGGCATATGAAACACAATTTTAGATGCTTATACTAATAATTTGATATACTAGAAATACTCAAGAACATTATTTCATGTATATAAATCAAACTATAAAATTCTCACACAAATCATCATTATCTAAAGATCAATACCCATCCTCCTTCTCTCATAAATCAATTCTCACAATTCTACAAAAATATAAAGGCCTCCAAATCATTTCTCCATTACATTTGGTTTCACTAACAATTTAATGGAGAATTACTAGTAAATGTTGCATTAAATTTATTTAATTTTATTAAATGTTGTATTTAATATATTTAATTTGGTAAGGTCCATAGCAGTTGCTATATAATGGCAAGGTGAATTTTTAAAATTAATTTATTTATTTTAATTAGGTATATATGACAGCCGAATGCATTTTGATTCATTGTACACAAATGCAGCACAACTCTTCTGGTTGTAAATGATGTAGCATCACACCATATGTGCAGTTGTACATGCAACTAGGATAATGATGTCTATCTCATTGCACCATCAAGGTGAAATTTTTTTTTTTAAAAAATCTCATAAAATGGGGCTGGGGATATAGCTCAATTGGTAGAGTGCTTGCCTCACATGCATAAGGCCCTGGGTTGGATCCCCAGCACCACACACATTTAAAAAAAAAAAAAAAAAAAAAAAAAAGAAACTCATAAAACTATTTTAAAAAGTTGCTTTTATATTATTTAAGAGGATTTGCCTATGGTTTATTTTGACAGATTCATTACATTGTTCTTCACATTTCATTTGATCCATTTACAATGGATCTGTTTATCTCTGCAGTCCTGATACTTACTATGGGACCTAAAATGCATAAACCCTAAAATAATCCTCTTAAATGAATACAAGATTCAAGGAGAAAACCGAAGATTGAAACCAATTCAGCAAACACCTAAGATTGTAACCTTTATTAAAATAGTTCTCTTTGGGGCTAGGGCTATAGTTCAGTGGCAGAGCACTTGCCTAGCATGTGTGAGGCATTGGGTTCTATCCTCAGCACCACATAAAAAGTATAAAAAAATAAATAAATAAAGGTATGCTGTCCATCTACAACTATTAAAAAACAAAATAAAATAAAAAATAGTTCTCTTTATTTTTCCCTCAGGTGACCAGCCTTCCCTAGTGAAAAACAATAGGTTTTAATTGCCCTCAGATAGGGACTGATAGGGACTAAGTCATTTAGGGAGACAAACCAAGAGATTATAAAATCAGATTTGCCAACATTAGTCAATTTATATCAGAAGGAGAGGTTGAAGAGTCCTGGAGAAAAACTGTTGTGAGGTGTATAAAACTATTTCGGGAGATGTTTCACCCTCCTCTCACAATCAGTGTGGAACTTCAAGGGCACCACCTACTCAGAGACCTCATATATAACCTATCCTCCAGAGTTCATAGGAGACAGGGGCTGTTTCGAGGAACTCAAATGTACCAGATGTCAAGGTACCAAACGGAGGATAAAGCCACCTCACTCCCTACCCCAATGGCAAAACGAAAAGAGTTATATTGGCAAGAAAAACTCCACTAGCTACAGCAGGGAAAATCCATCAGTGTCTCAAGAACTATAGAAAAGGAAGTGTGATCATCCAAAGGAAAGGTGTTCCAGCATAAAGGGAACTGAATATGAGGTCCACAGAAGAGTTACTGTGAAACTAAACAAGCTTCAGGACCCCTCACGTGGCAATGCAATTTTCTAACACCCTGTGAAGAGATTCTAGTATTGTGTTCACAGGGACCTGTGCCTTTGTCATTTTGCAAATATATTTTAATTGCATTAGTTATACCTGCTCTCACTCTTCACCCCAAGTTCCCAAACTCAGACTTTCCATTCTATCAAGGTGCTAATGGAGTGGCTGCAGGCATTTTTGGAGATTTTGTAAGTGGAAATTGGTATGAGATTAGGCCATTTTAGCTTATTTGGGAAAAAGTTTTGGAATGTTTCAATAAAAAAGTATAAAATTACTAATTCCCAACTCAATGAAAATAATCTTATACAGAAAACTGAAATCATAATAAAACATTTATAGGTAATACAAAAGCAATAAATTTTAAAACAAAAAATTCCAAGAATAGTAGACACTTTGTTTCATAATCTAATTAATGAAGAGAATATAAACATGCTAGAAAAAGATTTTTTAATCTTTTGCTGACACATAATATTAACAACAACAAAGATATAGAAAGTTCATAATGGCCAGTAGGAGAACAATAAAAACAAAGGATTAATAAATACCAATTCAAACATTATTTAAGATTAGCTACTGCATAGAAAACTTGAAAGGCCCTGAAATGTTATAGCTCATATATGAAAGAAACTTGCCAGGGACCAGCATATAATGTTGTTTCTTCAAATACAAAAATATATCTAGGAGCCAGAGGGTGGAATTATGAGTGCTTGATCTCACAACTCTATTTCACTGAATCTAACAATATCAATTGTAAGAATTACCATTAGCTCATCACCACCAAGAAAGAATAAAGAATGTCCAGAAATTAAAGTATATGCTTTCAGTATATGGAGATTCCTTGGAAAACTGGGAATGGAACCACCCTATGATCCAGCCATCCCACTCCTGGGTCTATTTCCAAAGGACTTAAAAACAGCATATTACAGTGACATAGCCACTTCAATGTTTATAGCAACACAATTCACAATAGCTAGGTTGTGGAACCAACCTAGATGTCCCTCAGTAGATGAGTGGATAAAGAAAATGTGGTATATATACAAAAGAATTTTACTCAGCAATAAAAGAGAATAAAATAATGGCATTTGCAGGTAAATGGATGAAGTTGGAGAATATAATGCTAAGTGAAATTAGTCAATCTCAAAAATCCAAATACCGAATGTTTTCTCTGATATAAGGAGGCTAGTTCACAGTGTTGTTGGATAGGGGTACATAGGAGGATTAGAGGAACACTAGAATGGTCAAAGGGAAGGGAGGGGAAGGAAGGGGAGCAAGGGGGGAAGAAGGGGGAAAAAAAAAAGGTGGTTGAATGAGATGGATATCATTATCCTAAATGCATGATTGAAGACCTGAATGATACGAATATACTTTGTATACAAACAGTTGTATGTACAAAGATGCTATATATGTACACTATAAATTGTAATACATACTACTATTATAAATAAAAAAAATCTGAAAGTTAAAAAAAGATAAAGTATATGTTTTCCTGATTATAATTTTTATTTTTCTTCATTTAAGAGAACCATTTTAGATTTAGACATAACTTTTTACGTTACCCTTGTACACACATAAAATGAAATAAAATGATTAAGAAACTCCTATTAACTCCTTCTCATTCAGAGTCTAATTTTTCCAAATTATTTTTTAACTTAAGTTATTATTTGGTGTTCATATAATTATTGTCTTTTATGATATCAGAAATATGATATTCAATACCCAAGTATTCTTGAAGTGCTCTACTACCACTTCTCTATTTTCTTCCAAGCTACGGATATCCATTTTCATGTTTGTGCATGCAACAATGACAAGTATGTAAGAATGGCCTGATTTACCATAACTAAAGATACCTCTAAATTTAGGGACTATCCTCATATCAGACACTAAAAGGTGAAAATATGTATGTGAGAATTAATGAAATATAGTATCATATTTAATTGCCCAATGGAAAAATTTCTATTTCCAGTCACCACAGCTTTGGACTCTGATGGTTTAGAAATCTTAGTACCCATGGAAGGGATGCTTCTATCAAGGTGACGTAACAATAAATCTCATGAACTGGGGAACTGTCTTCCTCATTTCAGTGAAATAACAGGCCAATAAAAGGAGATATTATTTTTGTTTGGGTGATTAGTCCTGAGTATCAGTGAGACACAGCTTCCTGTCATAAAATGGAGGCAGGGAGACTTTGTGGATACCTTTTATAATTTCCATATTGAGTGGTTAACACAAATACATGACTTCAGCAATTCGATACAGATTGCCCTTGTCTTACCATAGTTCAACTTAATGATTTTTCAACTTTACAATGGTGTGAAAACAATATACATTCAATAGAAGCTGAACTTCAAATTTAGAATTTTTGTCTATTCCCAGGCTAGCAATACATAGTGGGATATTCTCTTTGAGATGCTGGGCAGTGGCAGTAAACTTAAGCTCCCAATTGGTCACATAATAATAAGAGTAAACAAACAATACAGTATACTGTGCGTCTAAGCTATGACATTTGATAGATTAGTTATGTTAAATGCATTTTGAACTTAAAATATTTTCAATTTACAATGGTCTTGTTGGGATGTAACCCCATTATAAATCAAAACAACATCTGTACAGAAAATTTAAACCAAAGTCTCAAAGACTTAAGAATGAAGGTCTGAACTACTAACATGAAAAAATATCCCTTTTAGTTTATATCCTGGTGGTGGGAACATGGAACGAGCCTTAAAGTTACAAACATAATAGCAACTCCCAATCGGAACAATAGTTACATCAGCCACCTATCATATTACCTTGTCCTGTTAGATGTGTACTTATGTGCATATCTGTCAAGAGCCATTCGTGGACTATATGTGGACCAAACCGGTATCATGTTGCTGCCTGAAGCGATGGCCGCCTGCAGCAACAAAGCCGCGGGAATAAGTTCAGAGGCAGACTGAAAACGAACAGGCTCTTTATTCTGCCAGCTTCTCTCTCCGGCTCCAACAACACCCCAACACACAATCCACACTCCTCCAACCACCACAAAATGGCACCGACCCCGTCTGCAATGTCCCAGGCCAAGTCTCTCGAGATCATGCAAATGGCGCTGACCCGGTCCACAATGTCCCGAGCCAAGTCCCACAAGAGCATGCAAATGGCGCCAACCTTATCCGCAATGTCCCGGGCCAAGTCCCACAAGACCATGGAAGGTGGCAACGCTTAAATCTGTCTATGGCTCACAGTCAACCACATTCTTAGCCATCTCCTTAATTAGGGCTCCTACAGTATCACAGCCAGCAAATAGGAAAATCTGGTATTAGGGAACTTCCAGTGGCAATTCTACTGGTAAAAGATTACCCAGATACATGTGAATTTCTATTCAGCTCTGCCAGGTCCCACACAGTACCGGAGGTGGGGTGGCCTGCTATAGCCACACAGCCTCTCAGAGATGGGCATATCCTGTCAAGATGCCAATCAACCTGTTGACTGAAAGACATCATGAAGCAAGACTCCATACCTGAAATCTTATCCCTGCCTTTGATGTAACCCCTTAAATAAAACTACCAGAGCCATTTTCTAATTGTTCTGTTCCAGCTCCTAGCAGGACTGAAAGAAACTATAAGGTGCTCCCTGCTTCTTAAAACTATAATTCTGTCTTTGTCTTATTTCTTTACTAATTATTTTCTCAGGTGGCTTATCCCCTCCTGAACAGGAAAAATTATCCTGGTGAGGCGCTGGCTGCCTCACAATATATATCTGTATAAACACATCAATATATGTGTTGTTTATACACACACACATATCAATTTCCTGCTCCATTTCTCCCAATAGTTTTATATAAGGTATGATGGTATGATTGTGGACATTATTTAGTACCGGGACTACAAAAAGTCAAGGTGCTTCTGTCATGAGTGAATCTCATCCAGATATTGATATAGGAACTGATGGAATTTGGGGTCTCTCTTTTTGCTTAAAAGTTTAAGGTGTTTTTATTTATATGAAAGACTGTAGCATTAACTTAGGTATAGCATATTGTGACTGTCCTTGTTACTTGGAACCATCAGTAGGAAGGTATAAATAGGTGATGAGTGACTATAAGAGTGAACCATACTGGATGCTACAAATTGGTTCACTCAAAACCCTTCTTCCATTCACTTTCTACAATAGTAGGACAAGCTGGAAAGCTATATTTCCTGGACTCTCTGTTTCTAAAATTTTGGATGCAAATTAAGTTCTCCTGTGATATAGGCAATGTAGATTTGTTATGGTAAACACGGTCATGGAAATAAGGTTTCCCAGAAGTGATATGATAATCCAGTGCCTTCTAGCTCCAGCTTCTCAACAATGAAACAAATTGTATCACTACCATAAGACAGAAAATAAGATGACAAAAGCAGAGAGACGAAGAAAGAGATATAAATAATGACATCATTTAAGGTTCTGGATATTGCCATGTCTAAAGTCCATTTCATTACATGAATTTTAAAATTACTTCAGAAAATTATTTACCTTCCTGTTTTGATCAGTTTGGAATAAGTTTGTGCCCACTGAAACTGAAACTCAATAAATACGTATGCCAAAACAAAAATGATTTTCAGAGTGTCTTATTTTTTTTTACATATATCTTTCTATACATAAACTTATTTTTAAGAGCTGCTAAGTAATAAAAAAAAGTGATTTCCACTTTCCCTAGCTGAAAAAGTGAATAATATTATAGGTGATTTGAAAAACAGTCAAATTTTATAAGCAGATCACTGTTGTCAAATAAGTAGAGGATGGCAAGTGTCGCACATGTGGCTATAGAATATTCAAAATTATTATACTCTATAAGGTTTTCTAGTAATGTTATAGCCTTTGCAAATGAAATACAATGATTTCTAAGACTGCTTTGTCTCTAGGCAGATCCTAAGTTTTCCTGCTCTAGTGACAAATGCCATCTTAAAAAGTCAGTGACTACAATGAACAGCTGTTCTCCATTCTTGCTGTTTTCCTCAGCTCTGCTTTGACCACACAGAGTTATCAATGTCATTTTTTTTTTTTTTCTTACTCCTTATTCTCCCTAGCCAGAAATACCATTAGCGATATTCTGGAATATTTGCTTTGTTCATATCTGTTTATACACTTAAAAATCATACAATTTTGAATACAGTAACTATTTGGAAATTAGAATATTACAAATAACACCAAAGGCCCTCCTTACCTCATCCTGATTGTTCTTTTTGGCTCTCGAGAAGCAACCACTATTCTAAATTAGTTTTTAGCCTTCAATTTTTTAAAATACCTGTATGTACATGTTTACACAGAAAATATATATACCACTGTTTCTTTTAAAATGTACACCTGGATAGCATCATGCTCCATATATCCTTTTTCAAATTACTTCTTACAAAGGTAGCATATTTTCTGTTTCTCTATTGATGGACTTTTAACTATTTCCAGTTTCCATTATTACAAATAATTTGATAATCTACATCCTCTCTCTCTCTTTCTCATTGTTTCCATTTTCATTATTTCTCCTAACATCATGCTATACCTCTAGTCATGATTTCTTCCAGCTGTCTTTCATGCAAGTGTTGTCCTATCATCTCAGGTTATAGAAATATTTTGTAAAGTCCCAAGGTATTTATCATTTCAAAGAATTTTATTAAACTATAGTTTATATACCATACAATGCATCTGTTTTAAGTACATAATTCAGTGATTTTTAGTAAATTATAAAACAGTGCAATCATTGCCACTACTTTAGAACATTTTCCCCATCACCACAAAGAGAAATCTCATGCCTATTTGTAGCACTGCCCCATTAATAACTCCCTCAGCAACCACTAATCCACTTTCTGACTGCAAATTTGCCTTTCCTTTTCAAGTAAAGCCACACAATATACAGTCTTTTGTACCTAAATTCCTTTATGTAGCATGTTTTTCAGGCTTATCCATATTGTAGAATGTTTGAATACTTTGAATACTTTTTATACAATTATAATGAATGCCATTTTTCTATGTGATGTGGGGAATAAAAAGGGAATGAGTAGAAATCTGGTTATCCTTCCAGAGGCTCCCTGTGGAGCTGGGGTGCCTAAGGGTACATGGTCCCCAGATCAGGTACAGATGCACACCCCTCCCAGAGGTAAACTGATCCCAGCTTTTGGATCAGGTTGGGAGGGAGCCTCTTAAGATCATGACAGGCAGAAGTGGCTCTAAGGGCACCTGAGAGATTCCACCCCCCGAAAAACTACCAGGGCATAATACCTTTTTATTGTTGCATAGTATTCTATTATGTTGGGTATATCACATGCTGTTTCCTATTTAGCAGTTGAATTGTTTCTACTTTATTACAATTATAATGAATGATGTTTCTACAAACATTAATTTATAAGTTTTGTGTGGACATTGATTTTATTTTCTTGAATATATTCCTAAAAGTAAAATTGCCAGATATGATCATTTGATGCTTCACATTTTGAGAAACTTCTGTTTCCAAAGTAGCTGTGCCATTTCATATTTCCACCAGCAATGTATGAAAGTTCCAATTTCTTATTATTCTTATTTATTTATTTGCTTTAGTTGTATGCAATGCGTTTATTTGTATGTGGTGCTGAGGATCGAACCTGGGCTGCGCACGTGCTAGGCGAGCGCTCTACCGCTGAGCCACGATCCCAGCCCCATCCTTTTTAATATGTATTTCTTTTTGTACATGTATAAGCCTTTCTATTCAGAAGATGCCTAAAATGCATCTTGGGTCACATTTTATACCCATTTTCAATTTTAACTAATTTAACCATTTTGTCTCAGGAGTGGCTAACCCAATTTCCACTTAACATATTTGTCATGCATGATTCTGTGTAACTTTTTCATCTGGTGAATAAAAATGGTACCTCTTTTAAAATCACATTTCACTGATTACAAATACATTACATTATCTTTAGATATAATTAATAACTAGATTTTGTGATTTATTTATTATGTCTTTTACTGTTTTTTTGTCTCTGTTGACTTATAAGACATTCCTTTTTTCTGAATATTAATCCTCTGTTTATTTTATACAATGAAAACATTTCCTGTCAATATCCTCTCTTAAGGAATTTTTAACACTGTCTTTCAGAGTTCTTCCATGCAAAAACATTTCTCTGCACTATCAATCAAAGGCATAGGTTTCTTGATTTCTCTGCCTAAAAGTTTATCTATCCAAGAGTATTTTCCATTGGTTTCCTGGGAACACAACCAGACATGCATTCAAATAAGTTCTCCTAATTACCTTTTCTGGGAGGACATGTGAATAAAGATCTTCTTTAATCTCTGTATTATTCAGGGTTGTTAGTTGCAAAACAGTAAAACAAAAACTGACACTAGTTAGTTTAAGCACAAAACAAATTTATTAGATGAGTATATTTGAAATGGGTACAAAGACTGGAAAAACAGATTAGGGTGAGAACCAAAGGAGGCAAGACACAGTTGAGAAGCAATCCACTTAAATCATCATGCACTGTGAGATAAAAACATGCCTCCAATGCTGATGCCAATACCACCAATGGATATCAATTACTACATCACTATATTCTCAATTTTGCAAAAATAATCACTGTTTAATCTTGTGTTTCTGAGTCATGCTCACAAAACTCATTTGCAATATTAGTTTCTCATCAAGACATTCTTTATTTTTTGGGGTACTGGGGGTTGAACTCAGGGGCACTCGACCACTGAGCCACATCCCCAGCCCTATTTTATATTTTATTTAGAAATAGGGCCTCACTGAGTTGCTTAGTTCCTCACCATTGCTGAGGCTGGCTTTGAACTAGAGATCCTCCTGTCTCAGCCTCCCAAGCAGATGAGATCGCAGGCATGGGCCACCATGCCCAGCTCAAGACATTCTTTTTAATATAACAAGTAAACCCTGGCCTGAAGTTGAAGGAAATGGATATCATTACTTCCAGAAACATAATAAATCTTCTCTAACCACGAAACAGAAGTACCTTCCCAATCTTATATTAGAAATAAATACAAAATAAAAATTGTAAGTACCAGCTGGCATACTTTTCTTTAGTGCCAATAGAGATTTTTTTTTTCAAAGTCATTTTAAAATATATCTAAGTTGCCAAGACCATACATAAAACTAACACCTCTCTAAAAAAAATTTCAAATGTATCCTATTTTGCCTTTCAAATAACTATATTCATTTATTCATCAAGTATTTCCTGAGTTCCTATTATTTGCCAAGAACCATACTATAAGTTAGATTTCTGTGATGAACAAAAACAGACATTAATTACAGTGTATTGAACAAGACTGTAGAAAATGTTGCATGATTCTATGAAAACATACAATACCTAATGTAATATGGGAAGACCAGAAAAGGCCTTTTTGAAAGTATAACTGAAATTCAATGTGAAGGATGTGAGAGAGGGTAATTTACCAAAGGGAAAGGATGTAGAGTCTTCCAAAAAAAGAAAAGGTATGGATAAAGGCATTAAGAAAAAAAGAATGAGCTAAATTACAGGAATTACAGCTTTAAAAAAATACTAAGTAAAATATGATCAAAAAATTATGTATCATTACTGTTTATACCCTTGGTCAAATTCTTTGAGATGTTTCTATATTAGCAAATAAGGGGAGCCAGGGATGTTGCTCAGTGGTAAAGCACTTCTCTAGCATGCATGAGGCCCTGGGTTTGATAACCAGTGCCACAAAATAAATAAATAAATAAAATTAGGGAGAAATCATGTTGAGCAAATTTTCAATAATCCATACTAGTACAAAATATTACAGATAATCCCAAACAGAAAACAGCAGAAAAAATAATTTTTAGCTTTGTTGTAACTCAACATATTTTTCCCATTGTATATTGGCCTGTTTTGCTCAAACTAAAAAATAAAATAAATAAATAAACCATCATTAGTTCATAGTACAGACAGATTCACTGGTTTTTGGTGGTAATGTTAGTAAAAATGTCAGTGAAATTGTAATAACAATATCTTATTATACCTTAAAAAGTACTATAAGAAGTGATAGCAAGGAAATCAAACAAGATAAAGGGGCCAACTGCATGGCAAGCCTTATATGCCACACTAACAATAGATTTTATTCTATATGCAAAGGCACACCATAAAAATAATTTTTAAACTGGGAATAATTATATCAGTTTTGGAAGATGAACTAAAAAAATTGAAGGCCACAAGACTATTTAGGAAGCTACTACAGGTATCCTGGAAATGGATGATAAAGATCTGAACAAAGATAGAAGTAATAAAATTAGAAAACATGTGACAAATTGTTATAAGTCACAGTTATTGGTGAATGGTGGGGGAAAAGTAAAACAAAAGAATCTAAGATGAAGAGTAGATTTCTGGCTTATCTGACTATGGAGTTTCACCATTTTCATCAAAATAGGGAATAGATCCAGTAAAAAACAGGCCTAGAACACAGAAGAGAGGTATGTGGAGTCACAAAAACAAGAAGTAATAGGAAGTGGTAGTATCTGAGGGAATTAGTGAATACAGAGTAGGGAAACTATTAGAGCTCAGTCACAACAGAAAGACTCCAGTGTTATTGATGATGCTTGCCAAAACAGGTAAAAACAGAAATCAAACTAAGAGGATGTGAAGTGTGAACAAGACTGTAGTTTAACTAGTTATGTGATCAGGTTTTTCTTCTCTCTGCCTTGATGTTTTATTAGGAAAAATGATAACAATAGTAAATACTTAATTGGATCGTCATAGGAAATAATATAGAACAAACTAAGCCAAAAATTAGTAGAAGAAAGGAAATAACAAAGATAAGAGCAAAAATAAATGAAAAAGAGATTAGAAAAATAGGAAAGCTTAAAGAAACTAAGAATTGGTCTTCTAAGAAGCTAAACAAATCTGACAAGCCCTTAGCTAGACTAAGAAGAAAAGAGATAACATTCAAAATCAGAAATGAAAGAGACATTATAACCCATAACAGAAATATGAAGGATCCTAAGAGAGCAGTATAGTCACTTTCAGGCAACAAAATGGAAAATATCAAATAAAAATGGGTAAATCCTAGAAACACATCACCTACCAAGACAAAGAAATTAGAAATCTGAACAGACCAGTAATGAACAAGGAGATTAAATCAGTTATTAAAAGTTTCCCATGAAGGTAAAGCTCAGGGCCACATGGTTTCCTATCTGAATTCTCCCAAACATGTAAACATTTAATACCAAACCTTCTCAAACTCTTCCAAGAATAAACATTATAATCATCTCCTTACGTATACTTTCAGCCACTTGCCCCCTCTTTCTTTTGTCCATAACTTGCTCAGCAAAACCATAACCTTGGTGAAAGTCTTTCTACCTACTCTGTGCCTACTAGTGCAGGTAGGTATTAGTGTTAGAAAAGTATAAAATTTTAACATTTGAAATCCATAGCCATAAACCTCAAGTACTTTTTCATTGATGTCAGCAATCATACTGTAGTCCCCTAATCCATGCAATCTCTCCCTTTCTAGATGAATTTCATACCTTCTTTTCCAAGCCTCTAAGATTTCTTCTGTATTTCTTACTCTCAGCTGATATTGTTGCTTCCTACTGCTCTAAGAAATGGAAGCAGACCTAAATACAGAAGAACAAACAATATAGAAGGAAACAAGAAAATATCTTCATGAACTTGGAGCTGGCAAAGATTTCCTATAGGTGAAACAAAATGTATTAACCATAAAGGAAAAGAAAATCAGTACTTTGGGCATACTGAGATTAAGAACTTGGATTTGTCAAAAGATTACACTGAGAAAATGAAAATGCAACACAACACACACACACACACACACACACACACCATGTGTATGTATAACATTTGAACAATAATAATTCCTATTTTCTTAATAGAAAAATAGGCAAAAGACTCCAATAGATACTACAACAAAAAAGGATATCCAAATAACCAGTAAGCATATAAAGTGCATAAATTAGTCATTAGGGAAATGAAAATTAAAAGCATAATTAGATACTAAAGTACACCCATTGTGGTGGTTAATTTTATGTGTCAACTAAAGGATGCCCAAATAGCTGATAAAAACATTATTCCTGTTTTTTTTTTTTTTTTTTTTTTTTTCTTTTTTCTTTTTGGTAAGGGTTTCTCTGGAAGAGATTGATATTTGAATCAGTAAGCTGAATAAAAGATCCAACCTCAACACTATAGGGTATTATCCAATTTGCTAAGAGCCCAAACAGAACAAAAAAGTGAAGGAAAGGCAAATTTGCCCTTTGTTTAAGCTGGGATATTCATCTTTTCCTCCCTTCAGCATCAGTGCTATAGTTTTAGGTCCTTCAGACTCAAACAGGGACTTATACGTTCCCCAGTTCTCCCATCTGCTTCCATCCAGGTGCTCAGACCTTTTGACCTAGCCTAAATTCTCCTGGCTTACTACCTTGCAAATAGCACATCAGGGGTCTCTTGGTTTCCACAATTGTGTAAGTGTGGGTGTGTGTTTTATTATGAGAATAATATATTCTCATTTTATACACACACACAGAACCTCCTATTGGTTCTGTTTCACTGGAAAACCCTGACTGATACACAACCCAAACTGACTAAAACAAAACAAAACAACAATACCTATCAACACCAAGAATGGTGAAGGTGTGGGGCAATGGGAACTCTCCTATACTGCTGCCATGAATATAAACTGGTACAACCTCTTTGGAAGACTGTTTGAGGTACCTACCGAAACTGCACACATACTTTGTGACTGAGAAATTCCATTTATAGGTTTACACCTAACAGAAATGAGTACAGATGTATAAGGAAGACACAAAAATGCTCAGTCAAGTCCATAGAAGTTCTATTCATAATAGCCCCATACTGGAAAAGAACCCAATGTCCATTAACTGAGAATGGAAAAATAAATTGTATATATCCATACAATGGAATACTAAACATCAAAAACTAAAGTGCTACTATGCTCAACAATGTGATTAGATTTCACATGCTTAATGTTGAAATAAAAATTCCAGACACAAAAGAGTAAAACTGAGATCATAGTGATGTAAAGATTAAAAACAGGCAAAACTAATCTATAGTGACAGAAATCAGAATATTAAGTTACCTTTGAGGAAAGGATGTTTATTGACTTTGGAATGGTACAAGGAATTTCTAGAATGCTATTAGCTTGTATACTAATCCAGTTGTGGTTATGTGGGTAAATTCATTTGTAAACTGTCTTTAGCATGTAAGCTTAAAATTCACACTATATGTTATAATTCATATAATTCATTAGTTTTACCCAAAGGAAAAAAAAAAAGCACTAAAATGGGACTTCTGCTTTAATAATGTGTCTTATACTAAGAAAAAAATCTCTTGCTGAAAATTACTATGTTATTTTTATAGGTTGGGGGAAAGGGGCAACAGTTAATTGAAAGTATTAAAGCAAACAAGGCATTAGGTCTTGAGAAGCCAAGATCCTGGGGGAAAAAATGATTAAGGAGGGATGTACATTCTTTACTGCCCTCAAAGTATTTTCTCAATTGATTGGAAGACCAAGCAAAAAGCTAAGGCTCAGAAATTTACCATCATACTTGACTAGAGAGACAAATTGGAATTCAGGTCTTTCGAGGCAACCAGAGCTTCAGAGGCCAAGATCCCAGAAATGAAAACCCAGTATTTGTACATTAGTTTTTCTTCTTGAAGCATTCATAGATGTCTAAGCTACCTGGAGCAGGAAACTAAAAAACATGCAGTGAGAAGCAGCTTTTTAAGAGGCTTTTCTAGCAATCTCACATTGGTGGGAAAACAAAAATTGAGATCCAGGGCTAACAAAGGAGAAAAGGCACTGATATCCTAGGTGTTACGGTTAGTCGTGAGGTGTCCTCCAAAAGCTCCTGTTAATGCAGGAATATTTGGAGGTAAAATGATTAGATTATCAGAGTTGTAACCTAGTCCATGCATCCTAGTTTGAAGGGACTGAGTGCTACCTGCAAGTACCACTACTATTGAGACTCCAGGACCTTCTTCTCCCTTTCTCTGCTTCCCAGCTACCATAAAGTAAGCAGCTTTGTTCCACCATGTACTCCCACTATGATATTCTGTCTCACCACAGATCAAAAGCAGAGCCAGCAAACCACAGACTGAAATTTCTGAAACTATCTACCAAACAATGTGATTCAAAAGCCTTTGAAATTGGTTTGTGGTAAGAATTTGGAAAAGTTTGGAGTAGGACAGAAAAAGCCTAGACTACTGTAAGTAGAGCTTGATGTGCAGTTCTAGTCAGGGCTCAGAAGACCAAAATGGGGATAGGAAGGAGGAGAGTAAAGGCCAGGTTTACAAAGTTTCAGATGGCAATGAAGATTCTACTGGGAATTGGACCAGAAGCCACATGTGTTACATTCTGGCAAAGAACTTGTCTATATTTTGTCCATGCCCTGATACTGTGTGATGATAGACAAATTAATCTGAATGGAGAAAATTTCAATGCAGCATAGCACAACATTGTTTTAGCACAGGCAGTGGCAATGGATATTGCTAGCTGCCTTAAGCTAGATTTACAGTAAGAATGAGGAGCAAAAATGAGACCAGAGGATCCAAGATGGCGGATTAGAGGAAGCCGCACTTCAGGGCAGCTCCGTGGAAAGAATCCAACAAAGCAGATAAATTGCCTTTCATCATATATATATAGGCTGAAAATACCGATCTCCTGGATGGTTTGATTACCACTACCAGAGAGAGAAAGAGACAAGCTGTCTGCAGCGGCTGGAGCCGCGAGGCTCCTGCAAAACCGCCTGGGTGGTGCACAGGCCATGCGAAACAACATCAGTGTGGGGAGACCGCTCTACTACTGCAACCCCAGCCAAACTCACGGCACACCAGCGTGAAACCGGCGATAAAAACCAGCGATATAAGCCGGCGGAATTGGTGCTGGGGAACCACGGGAGACCGCGGGTCGACAACACCAGTTCAAATCCACACTCCACCGGAGGCGACCCTCAGTAGTAGGGCCCCGGACACAGCAGCGCAGAGATCAGCGAACAGCAAGCAGGGGCAGAGTGGAGCGGGCCAGAGTCTGAAGCAGCGCTGTCTGCACCACAGTCACAATTGTGGCTTCCCACTTCGGCAGGGAGACATCCACCCAACGGCTTTGAAATCGATCGGTGAGGACACGGGAGTCTGCGGAGCTGCTATTGACTGGAAGGAGAGCACCGCCATCTTTGAAAGCTGCAGTGGCTGACCCAGACAAAGGGGAGGAGATGGAGAGCGACGGCTGCAGCCATCCAGGGACCCTCCAGCTCTCTGAAGACAACACACAATTGGGTGAGGCTCGGGTGGTCAGCAGGGGAAGGCGTTTCTGAGACCAGCGCAGCAGCCACAAGAAGCTGCAACTGTGGGTGGGCTTGGGGAGGGGGGGTGCCTTCTGGAGGGTCCTCTTCCCGGTGCCATTCATCAGCTGACACACACAAACCCCCTGGGCCACTCCTTCACTGAACCATACAGCCACTGGCCTAAGATGCAGCCTTGATTTCACTAGCAGGATCAAGATGCAGCCTTGATTTCACTAACAGGATCACAGGCTGTCTAGACGTGATCCAATAACAATTGGTTTAAACTGGAAAGGAAAAAAAAGAGGGGGGCTTCCCAGGGCCCGTTTGGTCTGAGACTTAGAGTTTGACTTTTTTTTTTTTTCTTTTCTTTTTGATGGTTTGCTTGTTTTGTTGGATTGCAATGAGGTTTTTTTTGTTGTTTGTTTGTTTGTTTAGTTTTCTTTTTCTTTTTTTGGCTTTGTTTTGTTCTGCTTTTCTTTTCCTTCCGCATTGATTGTTAATGTGTTTGTTTGCTTCCACTCCTTTTTTCTTTCCTTCTTTTCTTCCTTCTCACCCTTGTATCTTTTCTTCCTCCTTCATCTCTCATGTTTACATCCTGCCAGTGCATACTAAACAAAGGCAAAAGCAAGTTATACGCAGAACTTGGGATTTCTAGAACCGGCGCAATTGAACTGGGTAGCAAAGTGGTGTTATATATAGTTTACGCTCTATTTCCTTGATTCTCTCTCTCCTCTCTCTTACACCAATTCCTACTCTTTTATCATTTTTTTTTTTCTTTTCCAACTTACTTTATATATAAATTGGTCTTTCTACCTAATTGTCAACTCCATTCTCTTTCTTCCATCGTCTACTGATACTAAACCACTTCCACTAAACCACTTCAACAGATATCTCTTTTCATACTTTCCAAGAAAGAACAATTCAAGACACTTCCTTCTTCCTAAACATAACACCTCTGTATCCAATACTTGAAGCTATAAAACCCTATCAGAAGCATACAGAGTAAATTGGAAATAATATCTGGGTTAACAAAATCTGTACATTGTGATCAAACTTGGATTTTCTGAATAGAAAGTGTTAGGTTTTAAAAGTGTAAAGGAGTTATAAGGTGATCTGATAGCATTGTACTACAGGAACAACATAAGGCTTTAAGGTAAAATCGAAATAGACAAGGTCCCACAGTGCAGGAAGAATAGACACACAAGCAACATGAAAAAACAAGGAAAGAAAATGACACAAACAAATCAAGATACCTCATCGGTAGATGTCATGGCAAGCACAGTTGGTCAAATGCCAGAGATGGAATTTACAAATTACATATGCCAAATGTTTATGGAACTTAAGAATGAACTCAAAAATGAGATGAGGGAGCAGGTACAGGAGGCAAAAGATCATTTTGACAAAGAACTCCAAAAACAAATACAGGAAGTAAAAGATTACTTCAGTAAGGAAATAGAGGCTCTAAAGAGAATCCAAACAGAAATTCCAGAAATGAAAGAAGCAATAAACCAAAATAAAAGCTCAATTGAAAACATCTCCAACAGAATAGACCACTTGGAAGAAAGAACCTCAGACAATGAAGACAAAATATATGTCCTAGAGAAGAATTTAGACCATACAGCAAAACTTGTTAGAAATCAAGAACATAACATCCAAGAATTATGGGACAGCATAAAAAGACCAAACTTAAGAATGATCCACGTAGAGGAAGAGGCAGAGTTTCAAGCCAAAGGAATGAGTAATCTATTTAACAAAATAATTACAGAAAATTTTCCAAACTTGAGGAATGAATGGGAAAACCAAGTTCAAGAGGCATACCGAGCACCAAACAAACAAAATCTCAACAGATCCACACCAAGACACATTATAATGAAAATGCCTAATACACTGAGCAAGGAGAGAATACTAAAAGCCACAAGAGAAATGAAGCAAATTACATATAGGGGAAATCAATCAGACTATGTTCAGATTTTTCAACCCAGACCTTAAAAGCAAGAAGATCCTGGAATAGCATATTTCAAGCTCTGAAAGAAAAGGGATGTCAACCAAGAATCTTATATCCAGCAAAATTAAGCTTTAGATTCGAAGATGAAATAAAAACCTTCCACAACAAGCAAAAGTTAAAAGATTTCACAACTCGAAAGCCAGCACTTCAGAGCATCCTGGGCAACATTTTTCATGAAGAAGAAGAGAAAGATGATAACGAAAATCAACAAAGGGAGATATTAAACTAAAGGAAATACCAACCAGAAGAGAAACCAAATCAAGCTAAAGACCATAATTCAAATAAAAATGGATGGGAATAAAAATCAGATCTCAATAATAACCCTGAATGTTAATGGCCTAAACTCGCCAATCAAAAGACACAGATTATCAGAATGGATTAAAAGAAATGACCCAACAATTTGCTGTCTCCAAGAAACACACCTCATAGAAAAAGACATCAACAGACTGAAAGTGAAAGGCTGGGAAAAGTCTTATCACTCACATGGCCGGCGGAAGCAAGCAGGGGTTTCCATTCTCATATCAAATAAGGTAGACTTCAAACCAAAACTAATCAAGAGGGACAAAGATGGAAATTTCTTATTACTTAAGGGAACCATCCATCAACAGGATATAACAATCATAAATCTGTATGCCCCAAATAATGGAGCACCTACATTCATCAAACAAACGCTTCTCAAGTTCAAGAGTAAAATAGACCACAACACAGTTATTCTAGGGGACTTCAACACACCTCTCTCACCAATGGATAGATCATCCAAACAAAAGCTAAACAAAGAAACTTTAAGCCTCCTCAAAACAATTAACAATTTAGACCTAACGGACATATATAGAATATTTCATCCCTCAGTAAACGAATACACATTTTTCTCAGCAGCACATGGCTCCTTCTCCAAAATAGACCATATATTATGTCACAAGGCAACTCTCAGCAAATATAAAAAAATAGAGATACTACCCAGCATGCTATCGGACCATAAAGGGATGAAATTGGAAATCGACGACAAAACAAGGAATAAGAAAAAACTACTCCATCAACTGGAAGCTAAACAACATGCTACTGAATGAACAAGGGGTTAAAGAAGACATCAAAGAGGAGATCAAAAAATTCCTAGAGGTAAATGAGAACACAGATACATCATATAGAAATCTCTGGGACAATATGAAGGCAGTAGTAAGAGGAAAATTCATTGCACTGAGTTCATTCCTTAAGAGGGAAAAAAAAACCAACAAATAAATGACTTAATATCACACCTCAAAGCATTAGAAAAAGAAGAACAGACCAACACCAAGAGCAGTAGAAGACAGGAAATAATTAAAATCAGAGCAGAAATTAATGAAATTGAGACTAAGGAAACCATTCAAAGAATTGACAAGACTAAATGTTGGTTCTTTGAAAAAATAAACAAAATTGACAGACCCTTAGCGATGCTAATGAAAAGAAGAAGAGAAAAAACTCAAATTACTAACATTCGTGATGAAAAAGGGAATATCACAACAAACACCTCAGATATACAAAATATAATTAGAAATTACTTTGAAAACTTGTACTCTAATAAAATAGAAAATACTGAATGCATTGACAGATTTCTAGAGTCATATGATTTGCCTAAACTGGATGTGGAGGCTATACACAATTTAAACAGATCCATTACAAGCGAAGAAATAGAAGATGTCATCAAAAAGCTACCAACAAGGAAAAGTCCAGGACCTGATGGGTTTACAGCTGAGTTCTACAAGACTTTCAAAGAAGAACTAATACCAATGCTCTTCAAACTATTTCAAGAAATAGAAAAAGAGGGAGCTCTTCCAGACTCTTTCTATGAGGCCAATATTACATTAATTCCAAAGCCAGGCAAAGACACATCCAAAAAAGAAAACTTCAGGCCCATATCTTTAATGAACATAGACGCAAAAATCCTCAACAAAATCCTGGCAACTCGGATAAAAAAACATATCAAAAAGATAGTGCACCACGATCAAGTGGGGTTTATCCCAGGGATGCAAGGCTGGTTCAACATTCGGAAATCAATAAACATAATACATCACATCAATAGACTTAAAGACAAAAATCATATGATCATCTCAATTGACGCAGAAAAAGCATTTGACAAAATACAACACCCCTTTATGTTCAAAACACTGGAATAACTAGGAATATCAGGAACATATCTTAACATTATAAAAGCTATTTATGCAAGGCCCTGAGCTAACATTATCTTAAATGGAGAAAAATTGAAAGCATTCCCTCTAAAAACTGGAACAAGACAGGGATGCCCCCTTTCACCACTGCTATTTAACATAGTACTGGAAACTCTGGCCAGAGCAATTAGACAGACAAAAGAAATTAAAGAAATCAAGATAGGAAAAGAAGAGCTCAAATTAGCACTATTTGCTGATGACATGATAATCTACCTAGAAGACCCAAAAAACTCTACCAGAAAACTTTTACAACTAGTAAACGAATTTGGCAAAGTTGCAGGATACAAAATCAATACACATAAGTCAAAGGCATTTGTGTACATCAGCGACAAAGACTCTGAAAGGGAAATGATGAAAAATACCCCATTTACAATAGCATCAAAAAAAAATAAAATACCTGGGGATCAACCTAACAAAAGAGGTGAAAGACCTCTATAACGAAAATTATAGAACACTAAAGAAAGAAATTATAGATGAACTCAGAAGATGGAAAAACCTACCTTGCTCTTGGATAGGTAGAATTAATATTGTCAAAATGTCCATACTACCAAAAACATTATACAGATTTAATGCAATTCCAATCAAAATCCCAATGTCATTCTTCAAAAAAATAGAAATAGCAGTCATGAAATTCATCTGGAAAAATAAGAGACCCAGAATAGCCAAAGCAATCCTGAGCAAGAAAAGTGAAGCAGGGGGCATCACCATACCAGACTTTAAATTATACTATAGAGCAATAGTAACAAAAACAGCATGGTATTGGCACCAAACCAGACTGGTGGACCAATGGTACAGAATTGAGGATACAGAGACTAATACATATAATTACAGCTATTTTATATTAGACAAAGGTGCCAAAAATGTACAGTGGAGAAAGGATAGCCTCTTCAACAAATGGTGCTGGGAAAACTGGAAATCCATATGCAACAAAATGAAATTAAACCTTTATCTCTCACCATGCACAAAACTCAATTCAAAGTGGATCAAGGACCTAGGAATTAGACCAGAGACAATACACCTAATAGAAGAAAAAGTAAGCTCCAATTTCCAACATGTTGGATTAGGCCCCAAGTTCCTTAATAAGAATCCTATAGCGCAAGAATTACTACCAAGAATTAATGAATGGGATAGATTTAAACTAAAAAGCTTCTTTTCAGCAAAAGAAACAATCAGTGAGGTGAATAGAGAGCCAACTAATTGGGAACAAATATTTAATACTTGCACATCAGATAGAGCACTAATCTCTAGAATATATAAAGAACTCAAAAAACTTTACACTAAAAAAACAAATAACCCAATCAATAAATGGGCTAAGGAATTGAGAAGACACCTCTCAGAAGAAGATACAGGATTAATCAACAAATACATGAAAAAATGCTCAACATTGCTGGCAATTAGAGAAATGCAAATCAAAACTACTCTAAGATTTCACTTCACTCCAGTCAGAATGGCAGCCATCAAGAACACAAGCAACAATAAATGTTGGAGAGGATGTGGGGAAAAAGGCACACTCATACATTGCTGGTGGGACTGCAAAATGGTGCAACCGTTATGGAAAGCAGTATGTAGATTTCTTGGAAAACTGGGAATGGAACCATCCTATGACCCAGCCATCCCACTCCTGGGTCTATTCCCAAAGGACTTAAAAACAGCATATTACAGTGACACAGCTATCTCAATGTTTGTAGTTGCGCAATTCATAATAGCTAGGTTGTGGAACCAACCTAGATGTCCCTCAGTAAATGAGTGGATTAAGAAAATGTGGTATATAAGCACAATGGAATTTTACTCAGCAATAAAAGAAAACAAATTAATGGCATTTGTAGGTAAATGGATGAAGTTGGAAGACATAATGCTAAGTATAGTTAGTCAGTCTCAAAAATCCAAGTACCAAATGTTCTCTCTTATATAAGGAGGCTATTTCAAAGTATTGTTGGATGGGGGTACATAGTGTTAGATTCCAGGCAGAAGCTGCGCCTCCAGGTAGAAGGCCACACCTCCCCAGGTGCTTTGTGACCAGCAGGTTCCCTGGCCACTACCCCCCTGACCTCTGCTGGCCTATAGGACAAGGACTCACTCCAGGGGGGCTCTCTGACCCCCCACTCTATTTAAGCCACCCCCAGACTGAAATCGCTCTCTGTTCGCGCTTGCCCCTGTTCCCGTCCGTTCCCCATTTTCTCTTTTTCTCCCCCTTCCACGCGTGGCCCCTAATAAACTTCCCTTTTATTAAAATGGCATTCCCTGCGTAAGAAACTTTGCCTAAATTCTAACATTTTGGCGCCTTCAACGTGGGGCAATTCTTTATTCAAAAGGCAAAATTTCTTGGGAATTGCTATTTTTTTTTTCCCTTTCTCTGCGGACGCTCTGCTCTCAGACACTGCTGGCCGCTGTTCTCAGGATGGGTAAGAGTCGCGAAGTTTTTTTTTTTCTCTCTCTCTCTCCCTCTCCCTCTTTTTCTCTTCCTCTCCCTTCTCTGGGAACCTCAGCTTTCAGATACAAGTTCGTCTCTTTTCCCCTCTTCTCTCTTCTCTTCCCCCTGCGGCCGCAGCTGCAGTGGTGCGCTCCCAGCCCGCGGCCGCTATAGCAACAACGCGCTTCTTACTTGCTTCCTCTGTTCACCTGGCAACCCGGTCCACCCTGCCTCCTCTGATCTATTTTAGCCGAACGTTTCTTCGGGAGCAGGCCAAATCCCCCCATGGCCGACAACATGGGTGCACTTCTTCCCTTGTTTCAACATGCAACTTCTTAGCCTCGCGGTCACTTGTTCCACAATCAATCGGCTCTGCTACTTAGCTCTCTCCCACTTTCGCAGATCCGCCATGTTCTTCCGCCCAAGTATGTTTCCACTTCCATTCCACTTCCGCCCTTCCTTGATCCGCCATCTTCTATCCCAACCCACGTGGTTTTCTCTTGCCTTACAAGCACCGCCTTCCAACACAGCCTTACCACGTGCCTTCGCTGCTGTACCTGGCGGGCCAGCGCCCTGCCTTATAGCAGCAGCGGCGGCAACCGCGAAACTTCCATCCCTTTTGCCTGTACTGGTGACAGACCCTCCCTCCAGCCTTCAGAGCCGCCTGCGGACGTGGGCAGCTTCTGCTCAGTTCTCCCTAAAATCTCTTCAGGCCTTGTGCCTAGTCCAGACTCTTTTTCCCGTTCACACGGGACACGACACATAGAGCCCCTGCCCTCCCTTTAATTCTACCTGGCTCCGGTGAGCCAGACCCCGCCACAGCCCAAAAGACTAAAAGTCTTCTTTCCTAACAGCCAGTGGCTTACACGACCCTCCCTCCCTCAATTCTCCCTAAAATCTCTTCAGGCCTTGTGCCTAGTCCAGACTCTTTTTCCCGTTCACACGGGACACGACACATAGACCAGCCACTGGCTTACGCGACCCTCCCTCCAACTTCCTGCCCTAATACAGCGGGCCTTTTTATACAGCAAACTCCCTGCTAACCTCACCTTTGCCTCTTCAGGTAAAAAACCTCAAAAGCTACATGTTTTTTCCCTTCCCAAAGTGCGCACAATTATTTTTTTTATGTTTTTATGTCCGTGTGTCTGTCCAGATTTCATGTAAATGTGATATCACAAATAACAAACCGAGCGCTCATAAAAATTAAAATAATGGATCCAAATATCTTTTAATTCATTTCAGTCAAAAATGTTCAATTCAAATTAAGGTACCTTCAAACTTCAACTAATACTGTTCAACCTCATATTTTGATATTTGACATGAAATTATTCATTTATAACTAACTTTGTTAAACAGCTAATTAATTTACAAGGTTAAATTACTCACTGTTATATATGCCATCAGATATTAATTATTTTCATAAGTTAGTTTTTTATCATCAGTGAAACAGATTAAAGTTCCAATAGGTATAAACAGATGTGTAAAATTCCTAGAAGACTGGTGCAACAGCTTCCTAAAGACCAAATCTTCACTCCTACGGTCTCAGCAGTCTACAACACGGTAACACATGTAACAAGACAGCGGGAACCTCACAACCCCTTACCGATGCAGCCTCGACTGATGTAGAAACCTCCCAGTACCTTGCCCCCATTGACCTGGTAGACTCTAAAGTCTGAGATACTCAGACTCCCTCCCTTGCTCAGTGTGACCCCATAAAAATATTTTTCCTAAATTCAAGTTATTACTTTTCCACAAAAAGTTAAATGCTTTCAGCCTTTCTTTAGTCCGTTCTAATTGTAATATTTTGTCAGCTAAATGCTCTCAGCCTTTCTTTAATTTGTTCTAAAATGTGATATTTTGTCAGATAATGTTCTTAAAAGCTCAAATATGTTAACAGAAATCAACTTCAAAACTTAAACACCTGACCTTCAAGAACCATCAAGACAGATAGATACCACAGACCCCGGCTACTGTAAGTTTGTAAACATTAATTTAAGATTAGCTTACTGGATGGCTAAGATCAAAACTTTTAAATTAATCAAAAAGGGCCAAGAAGACCAGTATTTGGTTCTTGTCCCAGAGTCTGCCTGTGAGGGAAAAAGAAACATCTCTACAAAGCTTTACATCTCTGGGTCACATGATCTCCCGATAAGAGAGATAAATGAGACCGATAGAGGAAAAGCCAATCAGTGCTCTTGCTAAAAGGAGGGTCCATAAAAAGGGAGAAACATCCCTAATGCTTCTGAGGAAAGCCACAAGGTCAAGCAAGACCTGGACCTATCCTTACAGAAGGCACCAAACAGAAAATCTGCTCTCAAGTTTCCCCAAGATTCCCATCAGAAACAGCTGACTCTTACCAATGGTCAAAACAGAAGTCAGTTTGACAAATTTCATCCTAGACATCCAGTAACAGTTAAAACAGATGCACAACCATTTTTGAACATTTTAGAAGCAAAGGTAACTTCAGCCCTAAGTAAAATGTTGTGTTTACATCCCTGATAACTCTATACATGTTAAAAATTTAAATTAACTCCATAATATACATTGACATGTTCCAAATGCTGCAACATTTATTCAGTACTTATGTTTTTTGTGTTCTCTCATAAAAGTTCTCATCCCTGTTGACTTTATCCTTCATCAGACATCAGCTACAGATGTGCCAAGATTACATCCTACCTGACCCAAGTAGACTCACTGCTTCATTTCCATTGGCACCTGGTTCTTGGGTATATTTCTCCCCCCCCCCAGGACACAGGAACAGTCTCCCTTGTCCCAAAGTGGACAGGACACTTCCAGGTTGTGCTGTGCACACCCACAGCTGCTAAGCTTCGTGAAACCTCAGGAAATTTAACTTCTTAGATTCATATTTCCAGACTAAAACCAGCTGCTCAACCAACTGAAGATCCACAAAAAGAAGACAAACAACTACCTCAATATACTTGCTCTTCCAGTCCCACTGATCCCTTAAAAATTCGTTTCTCTCGTGTCCCCAATACCAACTCAAAATAATCTTTTCTGTTTTTCTTGTTTTAAACCTCTAACCAGTTTTTCTCAGGGACAATCAACTGTTAAAAAAACCAACGGATGACTTTCCAACCAGAGAGCCCTGCTGAGTCCTGCCCTTATGCTGCCACCTGATGCTCATTGTGATGTGCTTCGCACTCTCCATTGGCCTCTTCACCGTAAGTCCCACCTGGTGGAACACAGGCCTATAGACAATAATCCATCTCACCTTCTTTCCTTTTGTTGCTTCCATAATAGTGTTACCTGCAAACTCGCAAGACCCACAATTTCTACATGCTCTCCGGCTGACTTCCTCAGTGACTTTCTGCAGAAGCCTGGTTTGACACCCTCACCGACATATGGCTTCAAAGGAACTTCATCCATCCCATAACTGGACAGATTCATCTTTTCCACGCCTATCTCCTGGAAATTTTTTCCACCCTCCAGCTGGACCTGCCTGCCCACATCTCCCCCCTCAAAACTACCCCACGTCGCCCCACTTCAGCTCTGAAGCAGCCAGATTGAAACACGACGCCCCGCTTCCTAAGAAATCAAAAAGGGGGGAATGTTAGATTCCAGGCAGAAGCTGCGCCTCCAGGTAGAAGGCCACACCTCCCCAGGTGCTTTGTGACCAGCAGGTTCCCTGGCCACTACCCCCCTGACCTCTGCTGGCCTATAGGACAAGGACTCACTCCAGGGGGGCTCTCTGACCCCCCACTCTATTTAAGCCACCCCCGGACTGAAATCGCTCTCTGTTCGCGCTTGCCCCTGTTCCCGTCCGTTCCCCATTTTCTCTTTTTCTCCCCCTTCCACGCGTGGCCCCTAATAAACTTCCCTTTTATTAAAATGGCATTCCCTGCGTAAGAAACTTTGCCTAAATTCTCAAAGTTTCTAACACATAGGAGGATTAGAGGAACACTAGAATGGTCAAGGGAAGGGAGGGTAAGGGAGGGAACAAGAGGGGAGGGAGGGGGAGAAAAAAAAAAAAGGTGGTTGAATGAGAGGGATATCATTTTCCTTAATGCATGATTGAAGACCTGAATTGTAAGAATATACTTTGTATACAAACAGTTGTATGTAAAAAGATACTAAATATATGCACTATGAGTTGTACATATTAAAAATTATAAAAATAAAATTAAAAAAAATAAAAAAAAAAAAAAAAAAAAAAAAAAAACCAGACCAGAGAGATTTGAAAAACTTTACATTTTGATCAGAAAAGGAGTTACTTCAAAGTGGCAGGCAATGAGGGTATGGTTGATAAAGAAACTAGCACTATTCAAAAGAAGATAAGTACTGTGCAACAGGACAATAGGAAAGATGCCTTGAGGGCATCTCAGGAATCAGCAGGACCCCACCCAGCACAGGCTTAAAGACTCCTTTCAGAAGTCTCTTTTCAGGGCACTCTGCTTGCACCAGGCTGTGTAGGGAACTATTTCCCTGTGTTCAGCTTTCTGGGCACTCAGAGGCCCCTGTAGCCATAATTCAAGTGAGTCTTGAGCCAGCAGTATTCCTTGGCATGTCCATGTGATGTTAAGTTTCCTCAGATTGCAGAATCCAAGAAATATGGGGTCATGGAAGCTTCCACCAAGCTTTCAAAGAAGGCCTGGGAAGTCAGGCAGTATGTGGCAGGGTCAAAGTCACTGCAAGCATCCCCTGACAGGACAAGGCATAGTAAAGTTTCCGAGACTGAGGCTGAAGCTGCACTGGAGACCTCAGGAAGTTAGAGATGCCAGGAATGTGGAAAATCTATGAAACAAACAACAGGTAGCAAGAGAGAGAGAGGCCATGTGGCTACAGACAGCAAAGTTATGGGGACAGAGCTACCCAATCCTTTTAAAGTTCAGATCATGCCACCATGTACCCTGGATGCTGGACAAAGAACTTCAGGATTTAGTGTTTACCAGGCTGTTTTTTTTGTTTTGTTTTGTTTTGTTTTTTTAATCTCACTTTGGTGGATCCTTCCTTTCCATGCCCCTATTCCTTATCTTTGGAATGTGAATGTTTACCCTGTGTCATTGGTCCTGGAAGTATGTAACTTTCTTTTTGATTTATAAGGGCTCATAGCTAATAAGAGTTCAACTTGAGTCTCAGAGGCAACTTTGGACTTGAACTTTTCACCAATGCTAGAACAGTTAAGACTCTAGGGACTCTTGGAGACAGACTAAATACATGTTGCACTGAGATGAGGCCATATTATGATTTGGATCTTAAATGTTCCCAAAGGCCCAAATGCTAAAGACTTTGTTGCCAGCCTATGGCACTACTGGGAAGTGGTGGAACCTTTAGGAAAGAAGGTAGGTAGAACCTTTCTAGTGGAAAGAAGTAATTGGGGATATGATCTTGAAGGAGATATTAGGACCTTGACCCCTTCCTCTCTTCTTTGCTTCACAGCTGTCATGAGGTAAACAGCTTTGTTCCACCACATGCTCCCTGCTGTGATGTTCTGCTTTACTACCTGCTCAAAGCAACAGTAAGCCAACTATGGACTGAAACTGGGGGCCAATATAAATCTTTCCACCTTAAAAGTTGGTTTATTCAGGTATTCTGTACAACAACAGAAATCTAATAATTATTAAACAGTATCAACAAAAGAAACTGTTAAAGTAAAAAGAGAGCAATGAAACAAGAGAAGATATCAATATAAATCATTCCATCTTAAAAGTTGGTTTATTCAGGTATTCTGTACAACAGAAATCTAATAATTATTAAACAGTATCAACAAAAGAAACTGTTAAAGTAAAAAAAGAGCAATGAAACAAGAGAAGATATTTGCAATACATACCTCTGGGAAAAGAACCTGTATCCATAATAAATAACTTCTAAAAAAAAAAAATTATTTAAGCTGGGCACAGTGGTGCACGCCTGTAATCCCAGCACTTTGGGAGGCTGAGGCAGGAGGATCGCGAGTTCAAAGCCAGCCTCAGCAATGGCGAGGCACTTAGCAACTCAGTGAGCCCCTGTCTCTAATAAAATACAAAAAAGGGCTGGGGATGTGGCCCAGTGGTCCAGTGCCCCTGAGTTCAATCCCCGGTACCAAAAAAAAAAAAAAAAAAAATTATTTAAAAGATAATAATACCCAAAACAAGGGGAGGGGAGAAGAATAATTGAAAAAGCATTTTCTTAAAATGGCCAATGCAGATATGAAAAGTAATCAACACTACTAATCATCAATGATATGCAAATTAAAATCATAAGCATATTCACAAGAATACATAACAACTAGAAATATGAAAAACACCAAGTTTGGGAAAGATATGTAATAACTAAAATCCTGAAACACTGCTGGATGGAGATAGGTTCAATCACTCTGAAAATTTATTAGGCAGCATTTACCAGTCATATACTATATAACTCATAAATCCAGCAATCAAATTTCAACCTCAATGTCTATTTTTCTTTTTTATTTTTTAAATATTTATTTATTTACTTTAGTTGTACACAACGCAATGCATTTATGCTTACGTGGTGCCAAGGATTGAACCCGGGCCGTGCACGTGCGAGGCAAGCGCTCTGCCGCTGAGCCACAACCCCAGCCCAATGTCTATTTTTCTATGTGTACTCACACATATACACAGACATACATACTTATACATATATGTATTATGTGTTCTCTGTGTGTATATATGCAACACATATTCAAATACATATTCATAAAGCATATATATATATTCACCAAAAATCATGTATAAGAATAGTCACAGCATTATTCATGAGAGACTCAAACTGGAAACAACCTAAAAATTTCCATCAATGAGAGAACAAAAAAAAAAAAAAAAAAACATTTTGCTATCCTGATATAATGGTATATATATATATATATATATATATATATATATATATCTGTGAAAATTAATGAACTACTGATAACAGAAATACATGGATAAATGTCACAAATATGTTAAGTGAAAGAAGCAGACACAAGAAATACATGATGTGATATTCTATCTTTTTCATTTAATAATGATTGGGAAAGGCAGGATAGAAGTTTTGTGAGTATCAGTAATATTTTTTATTATATATATTTTTCATGGGTATTCACTTTATCAAATCCATTGATCAAATAAATTAGGATCTTTAAATACTTTTCTATGTGTATTATATTTATAAAAGTATTTTACTTAAAATATGACTAACATAGTCTCACAGTTCTACTTTACAAAATATTACAAAGTAGATCCCAACAAAAAACCACAAAGGCTTCCTCATGCCCATTCTTGTCCATAGGCCCCACAGTTGTTGTCATAGAAATCATTGGAAAAATCACTGGAGAGAATTTTGGGTCACTGATGCCTTTGAGTTCTGTTAAGATTGAAGATAAAAAGTCATTCCCATGCTAAAAGTGTATGAGTAATAGAAGATGTTAAATCCAACCATAAATAAAACCAAGAATTTGTTAGGTAAGAGAAGCTGAAGGTATTTTAAGGTAGGTCCCTATTTCTTAAATTGGATTATGCCTATAACACAGTTTGGATTTTTTATGTTGTTACATGCTTAATACAATTTCATGTTCAATACTTCAATATTAACAGGGAGACCACAATTTTCAAACAAGTTCATTCTAAAAGGTGAACTCTGTTAAATTTAGGTTAAATCCTCTGCATGTTGATTATAAATAGACACAGTATAAACAGAAAAGAAAAAAGAACATTCCCCTCTTTTTTCCCCTGGTCTCATGTTTTACCTAAACACAATAAAATTACCTGTGTGACCACCAAAGTCAACTGATTGGACCACAGCACAGGCCAATTCACATTAGATGAAAGATGAAAAATAGAAAGTAGGTGAAACAAAAAAACTGAAAGTTAAGGAAAAATGGGTGTATATTTTCAAAATGAATGAGAAGTCAGGTTAGATTTAAAGAGAAGAATACCCATTAACTTATAAAGCAGGAAGGGAAAAATTCCAAAACAACCATGGAGGAATTTAGCTTTCCAGAGAAAAATATACAATGTGGTAGTTTAACAAACTAGTCCAAAAATTATTTTATCTCCTTCCATCAATAAGTTTAATCTACTTTACCTTCTTTTGAATATGGACTCATCTAAGTAACTCACTTATGATGATTAGGACACAGCAGAAGTGACATTGCTTGACCCTGGATGCTTGGTCATAATAAGTGATAGGGCTTCCACCTGGCTTGCTCACTTTTCCATGAATTTAACCAACCATGTTACAAGGATGCCTAAGCCATGTCCAGAGGTCATCCTGCAGAGAGTCTCAGCTACGATTCAATCTATAGCTAGAATCGAAAGGAGATATGTGCTGAACTCAGTGGTACACACATGTAATGCCAGCAGCTAAAGAAGACTAAGGCAGGAGGATTTACAGTTCAAAGCCAGCCTCAGTAACATTGAGGTACTAAGCAACTCAGTGAGACCCTCCCTGTCTCTAAATAAAATACAAAAAAGGGTGGGGGATATACCTCAGTAGTAGAGTGCCCTGAATTCAATCCCCAGTGCCCCCCCCCAAGAAAAAAAAAGGTGACATGTAAATAAGCAAATGTTTAGGTGACTCTAGTCCCTAGCCTTGAGTTAAGCTAGCTGATGTCACATAGAGTAGAAACAAGCTGTCCTTAATGAACTCTGTTCAAATTGCACTTTCATAAACAGATAAATGTGGTCACTGCTTTAAGCTACTAAATGTAGGATTGGGATGTGATGATTCCTCTAATATAGCAAAATAAAAAGTAACGTTAATATACAATAGGTGTGAATGAAATAAAGAAGCTGAAGGTGTTCCCATTTGTTAGCTTTTATTTTCCACTGGGCACATGAGGCAAAATCATCATTAGAATGAGAGATAATAGGGAAGTCAGAGAAAAGAATGAAATAAAATTAATGAATAGGAGACACAGTTGATCAGAGAATTGTGGTAGAATTGTCAAGTCATGTTGACAGTCCATTTGAGAATGATGACAGTGAATCCATGGTATCCATCACTGTGGATTTCCCAGTAGTGCTTAGTTCTTCACTGAAACACTAAGAAAGCAGATAGTTTATCAGAGTTGGATTTTTGTCACACAGATATGATAAAAACACATAAATTCAGAGGGTTTGGGGGATCATATAATCTAAACTGGTTAAAAAGATAAATGAAGAAGTGACAGGGCAGATAGTTGATGAATAAATAAGAAGTTCTGATGAAGAATAATCACAGAGGAAATATTTTTAAGCAAACAAAAGGAGAAGACATTGTGACCAGAGAACGACACACCTATTCTTAAGCAGTTACTGAATATGACAGGGTTCTTGATACAACTAGTTACCTGAAATGAAGTATAGAGAAGGTATTGGGAGGTCAGGAGCACAGTCATTTTTTCCTAATCCAATATCTTCCTACATGACTGAAGTGGCATAATTTTGATTTAAAAACGTCAAATAAACTGTTATGTGCTAAAGAGAAGGAAAGAGGTATCCTCTTATCAAGTAAATTGGCTATTATTCCCGAAGAGTTAATACATTTCAGAGAAAGTTCCTCCAACTGGGGGTGGGAGGGGTGGTGGTGATGAACACTTTTAAAATAAGGTTGAACTTTGTATCCATTTAATTATCCATGATTTTACCTTCCACCATGACACAAGCCAAGAACTGTCTTACATTCTAGGGATTAAAACACTAAACAAAATACTTTTTCTGCCCCCATATATCATACTGTATCGTGGAAAAAACAGCTAAAAGAGCAATGCAGTATAAAAGCTACAACTATAGATGTAAACGTGCCTAAACTAAATTCAAAGTAAGTTTCTATTTCAGTCAGTTTCAGCCTACTTCAGAAATTCTGTACTTATTCCTATATAAACTTTAATGTTACATTTTCATTCTATTATCAGCCTCAGGTCACCTATGTATCACTGTACACTTTTATCATAAGTATTTGTAAATATCTATCTCCCCATTTAAGGAAGAAATCAAGTCTTATTTTTATCTGTATCTATGGACTAGCAGAGTTCCTGGCATGAATTAATGAATGAATGAATGACAAATAAATCAATGTTTTCTGTATCATTCTGAGTTGAAGTATGGCTTTCTTAGTGACCTTGAAACTACAGTCTAAAGTAGGTTTTATAATTCTTTCCCATTTTAACCTTTTGTGATTCTACTCAACCAAGAAGCTGAGCTATTATTGGAAGGATCTAAATTATCAGCATAGTTGGACCCTGTGAAAGAAACTAAGAAATAATAGCACTGGGCTGGGGCTATAGCTCACTTGGTAGAGTGCTTGCCTTATATGCACAAGGCCCTGGGTTCAATCCCCAGCACCACAAAAAAAAAAAAAAAAAAAAAAAAAAAAGAAAGAAATAACAGTACTACATGTTCTTTTTCAAGTTTATGTCATACAGCAATAACTTCCTAATGTTATATGGTGATCTGCTTAAAAAGAATGCAGTATATTTTTTGACTGTATTTCTTCTTCTGTAAAGTGCCTATTCAGTTCCTTTGACCAGTTACTGATTGGGTTATTTACTTATTTATTTACTTATTTTTGGCGTTTTTTGAGTTTTTCATATATCCTGGAAATTAACGCTTTATCTGAAGTACAGGTGGTAAAGATTTTCTCATTCTGTAGGCCTTCTCTTCACATTCTTGATTGTTTCCTATGCTGTCAAAACACTTTTTAGCTTGATACCATTCCATTTGTTGATTCTTGATTTTACTTCTTGCACATTAGGGGTCTTGTTAAAAAAGTCTGTCCTAAGCCGACATGATGTAGATTTAAGCCTACTTTTTCTTCTATTAGGTGCAGTGTCTCTGGTCTAATGCCTAGGTCCTTGATCCACTTGAGTTTTGTGCAGGATGAGAGTAGGAGTTTAACTTTATTTTGCTACATGTGGATTTCCAGTTTTCCCAGCACCACTTGTTGAAGAGGCTATCTTTTCTCCAATATATGTTTTGGTGCCTTTGTCTAGTATGAGATAACTGTATTTATGTGGGTTTATCTCTGTGTCTTCTATTCTGTACCACTGGTCTACATGTCTATAATACCATGCCATTTTTGTAACTATAGCTCTGTAGTATAATTTAAGGTCTAGTATTATGATGCCTCCCTCTTCACTTTTCTTACTAAGGATTGCTTTGGCTATTCTGAGTCTCTTATTTTCCAAATGAATTTCATGGCTGCTTTTTCTATTTCTATGAAGAACATCATTGGAATTTTAATAGGAATTGCATTTAATCTGTATAACACTTTTGGTAGGATGGCCATTTTAACAATATTAATTCTGCCTATCCATGAACATTGGAGATCTTTCCATATTCTGAGGTCTTTTTCAATTTCATTCCTTGGTGTTCTGTAGTTTTCATTGTAGAGGCAAATATATGAAAAAAATGTTCAACATCTCTAGCACTTAAAGAAATGCAAATTTAAGCTGCACTAAGATTTCATCTCACTCCAGTCAAAATGGCAATTATCAAGAATACAAGTAACAATAAATGTTGGTGAGGATGTGGGGGAAAAGGTACACGTACACTGATACATTGTTGGTGGGACTGCGAATTGGTGCAAACATTCTGGAAAGCAGTATGGTGATTCCTCAGAAAACTTGGAATAGAACCACCATTTGACCCAGTTACCCCATTCCTGGGTATATTTCAAAAGGACTTAAAATCAGCATACTGCAGTGATGCAGCCCATCAATGTTCATAGCAGCTCAATTACAATAGCTAAACTATGGAACCAGTCTAGGTACCCTTCAACAAATGAATGGATAAAGAAAATATTATATATGCATATGTATATATTCATGCACACACACACACACACACACACACACACATACACATATATGAAGAAATAGTACTCAGCCATAAAGAGAAATTTTAAAATAAAATAAAAAAAGAAAAATGAAATTATGGCATTTGCCAATAAATGGATGGAACTGGAGAATATCATGATAACTGAAATAATCCAATCCCCCAAAACCAAAGGCTGCTAACTCACAGTAAGGGGGAGGAGGAGAATTGGAGGGAGGGGAGAATAACAATACTTTGGATTAGACAAAGGGGAATGAAGTGAAGGTCGAGCGAGAATGGGAATAAGAAAGATAGTAGAATGAATCAGACATTACATTCCTGTGTTCACATATGAATATACAACCAACGTAATTCCACATCATGTATAACCAGAAGAACAAGAAGTTGTACTCTGTGCGTGTATAATATGTCAGAATACATTCTACTGTCACGTATAGCTAAAAAGAATTTTTTTAAATGTAGTATAAAAAACTGATACTAGTTAAATATCAAGACAGTCTTTAATTTTTTGAGGACAAAGTCTAGATGAAAAACACAGATTTGTCACAGACTTAAACAGCTGTCTTATAAGAAAACAAGTTTCAGACGTCACCAAAAATCTACCCTGAAAATTGCAGGCAAAAGTGAATATAGTATCAATCCATGGCCATAAGGCCTAGGATTTACACATTGATATAGCAAGCCAGACAAAAGATATGGTATCTACACTGGGTATTCTACAGCAGACCTAATTTCAATCATGCTTGTGCAGCAACTCAATTAGTGCATTTCTGTCTTTAAAAGAATCCCAGGTTTCATTCATAAAATCATTTGCTTAGATACAGAGAATTACTGAATCTAATTTACAAGTTTAAAGTGAAAACAAATTAGCAAAAAATATCATATACTCTACTTCCTAAAAGATGGTCATATTTGTGATTCACTTATCCAAATCTCTGACTATATATAAGCTACATGAAGGCAATTCTTCATCTACATCCCATATATTAACACTACACTAAAAGTAATTTAAGCTATACCTCCATATAAAAGGAAACAATATTACTTACATAACAGTACTTCCAATATTAGCAAGAAAAAAAGACCTACTTTAGGAATATTGGTGATTACTTTGGCAATTGTAGGGAGTCCAGAAGAGTTATAAAATTTATAAAAAGAATTTTAAAAAGCATTAAATTTTCCTAGCTTTTCTAATGGTTAAAAATACCATCTGAAAAAAGAAAAATACTACCTGATTTTATAAGCACAGATGTTTTCACCTTTAGACATAAGTGATGACTAATCAGTTTATATTTAATCTCTAAGCCAGTTTATATCAAGGTTTTACCGTTAATTCCTTTTTTTTTTGCTGCACAACTATTTTTCAGAAGTCTTAAAAAATAATTCATGGTTTGTAGTGTTTCAGTTTAGGTTAATGATCCTAGATTTTCTCTGCCTAGTCTACTTAATTTTATATATTTCAATCGTGTAGGCCTGATTTTTCCTGATACGGGAGTCCTCTATTTTTTAATGTCTACCTCATATGACAGATCTTCCATTTTCCTACTTATTTGAGCCACCTGTGATCTAAACTGTCTCTGGTTTTACTACATGTAAATACCATCAAGTACATATACTATGCTAAGGGTTTAAAAGTAGACTGTCACAGGTTTTATTTCCAATACTCTTCCTCAATGGCCAACATTTAGATGGTTCCTTTACCTACAGAATATGAGAATATCCTCAAAGATCAGTACAGTAATTCATAAATTTCTTAGGTCATAATCCAGATACTATCATTCTTTAAGTATGAATTCAGAATTTTCCCTCAAAATGTTGCCTTATGTTTATTTGCTCATATTGAGGTTCACTTGCCACTTCTCTACCCACACAATATTTAGAGATTTCTATAACTTATTTCCAAATCTTGCTGCCTTTCTTTTACTTTGTAGTACAGAGAATTGAACGTACAGGTACCACTATCACTGATCTCCCAACCCCCAAGCCCTTTTTATTTTATTTTTTAAATTTTGAGATGGTCTCACCATATTGCTTAGTCTCACTAAGTTACTAAGACTGGCCTGGAATTTGTGATGCTCCTGCTTTAGCCTCTCCAGGTACTGGGATCATACATGTGTGCCACCACGTACAGCTCTAGCTCTTGTTACTTTTAAGTGTATATTTTTTCTTCTAATAAATCAATGGGAACTATTAGATTATGAAGCTGGAAGAGACCACGTGTCATCATCTAATCCACCCCTTTCAAATTTATACAACAGCTTGGAGACATTAAAATACATCAAAAGGTTGAAAATACAGTTCAGTAGTAGAGCACTTTGCCTAGCATGCACAAGGCCTGGGTTCCACCCCCACACTATAAAATCAAACAAACAAAAAACATTTATCCACAGTGATGTACTAGAATATATTAGAAAACAGAATTGAAATTTTTCTCACTTCTGACTCATATTTTTAGGATTAAATTACATCTGAATTTTTTGCCATCTATTTTAAAGGACTCAGAAAGGAAAACTGGCATTAGTAAATAATATAGGTCAGTATCAACTTTACATGTGCTTCCCATTACTACAGCTCAGGTTGTATATTTATATAAACAAAAAGGCTAAACTTTTAGCAGTTATAGTTCTTAATTTATAGAAGTTATGCCAGTTGTAACCATTTCTCTAGTTTCTAAACATCTGGTATTGAAAAGAGGAATGAAACAAGGATGAAATGTAGAGAAGATCCTTGTCCATCCACAGTCATTTTCCACTCATGGCTGGGAGAACAAAGATAGCCCACATATACAACAATCAATAAGATATTATTTCTCAGAGATGCCATGGCATCCTGAACTCAGTTTGTCCTTCCCCTGGCCAAATCTATTATGCCCTGAATTCACTTCCTCACTCTTGCTGAAATCAAGATACAAAAGCTAAAAACTTTAGAAGAATTCTTTTTCTTTTTCTTCAACTCCTCACTCGGGTAAAATGTAGACTGCTGCTCCATTCTTCCTTTTCTTCATTCCTCATATGGGTGCTAATTTTTATTTTCCAAATTTCTCCCAATCCAGATCTTGAAGGGAGATTCCTGCCTCTACCATCTGAGTTTGGGCTCTCAAAGTCCCTCATCCAAATTAATAGAGAAGTCTTCTTGCCTCCTGTTTTAGTCAGCTTTTTTTGCTGCTATGACTAAAAGACCCAACCAGAATAACTGTAAAGGAGGAAAGATTTATTTAGAGGCTCACAGTTTCAGAGGTCTCAATCCATAGACAGCCAACTTTATTCCTCAGGACACCAGGTGAGGCAGAACAACATGGCGGGAGAATGTGGCAGAGGAAAGCAGCTCACATGTGATCAGGAAGCGCGGAGAAAGAGATCTCCACTTGCCAGATATAAAAATATACCCCAAAGCCACGCCCAATGTAAGAGCCTTTAATGAGGAAGTAGCTAAGATGGCGGCTGGCTGAGAGCCAAGAGGAGGCATTTACTTGTTTACACCTGACCTTAATGAATTTGACTAAGAATCTTTCTGTGCCGCACCTGTACACGTGTATGCTTAATGGGTGAAGAGTATTTAACCAGGCCTGGGGCGTCAGACTTTAGAGAAGGAAAGGAGAGAAGAAGAAGCAAGAATAAAGAAACCACTCATTCCCAGTCTGCCTCCGATTTCTTTCCCACAGTATCTTTGCTGTTGCTGTAGGCGGCAACAGCCCCCAACTCCCACCTCCTCCAGCCACACCTACCACTTCACTTACCACTTAGTTAATCCCTACCAGGGGATTAATTCAGTGATTGGGTTTAAGACTCTCACAACCCAATCATTTCTCCTCTAAACCTTCTTGCCATTGTCTCACAAGTGAGCTTTTGGGGGACACTTCACATTCAAAACATAACACCCCCACTTCATTTACTCCATCATGATTCTTCTTCACATTGCCAGCAAAGTAATCTCTTTTAAAACCCAAGTTTTATTATGTCTCTTCCTGACTTCAATGTCTATAATAGCTCCATGGTATCTACAGGATAAAAGTCAGACTTTTCATTATGTGCCTCTCTGTTTCTTCAGTATCATTTTTCAATTTACAATCTCCCATTTTTCTACCATCAATCCCATACTATGCAATTTAATCACAATGGAAAACTTCCTTTGTGAAGTTATGCCACAAAGGAAGTTATGGCAGATGTAACCATTTCTCTAGTTTCCAAACATCTAACATTGAAAAGAGGAATAAAATGAGGATAAAATGTAGAGAAGGCTGGGGAAAACAGCCAGGCTATTTCACTCCCGTGAACCTTTGCTTACTCTGTGCTCCCTCTACTCATAATACCTTTCCTCCAGTAATTCTGCTGGTGAACATTTTCCATGTTCAAGCTCAACTTAGGGCTCTTCTCTTCACAGTCCTTTCTGAAGGTCATCCTCCTTATCCCAGTGGAAATGGCCCTTCTTTCCATTGGTTCCCACACTGAACTTGTATGCAATCATCTGTTTGTTGTCTCTCCCTTCCTTCTCTCCTTTCTGAAGGGAAAGACACACTGGAATAGGTACTGTGTCCTGGTCAATCTTTTCCTACAGTCCTGTATAGTTTGTCACATTTTAGCTCAATTATGTGCACTGAATAAATGAATGAATAAAGCAACAAAGAACTATATAGGATACTATTGAAGGAATATTTTTTAAAGATTAAATATTAAAAATAATATTACTACCTGTGTATTTTTATCTCACATAAATTCTACATTTTTTTATTAATCATTATTTTTTCATTAAAAATTTAAGATTTATTCATCTGAGATTTGATCACATATGTATACTAACATTTATTAACATTTACATACAAAATTTCAAATACTGTACTAATTGTTTTATTTATTCATTTATGGAATATAAAAATGAATTATGGTTAATTCTCAATTGTTAGGATCTTAATAACTACCCTGACTTACCTAGGATTTTCTCAAGTACCACTTTTGCCACTCAACCATGGCTTACTTTTCTAAGCTGGATTTCATGTCTCTTTATTATCCTGCTGCCAGCAATAAAAAACAACTGTCTATATCCTAACTCGAGAACCCTGAGTAGAATAGAAAAAATGGTTCCTGAATACAAGAGAATCACAGAATCATAAAACAAGATGAGATCATGTGTACTCATCACCAAGGTTGCATAACTTTTGACTTTCTCTTTTTGCTTTTTTAACCCAAGGAAGACTCTTTGCCAGTATACTGAATTGTAACAATATCTGCTACTGAGTTTTATCCTTAAAAAGCAAGCTTAAAACAATAAAATATCAGAAAAATAAAAGAAAAAAGCAAGCTTGATAAATAGAAGGTTCAAAGACATGAGATCCCTAAATTTGTTCCTAATCAACATTTAATCCCACAAAAGTTTTCAGTTCAAGTATGTTCACTGAGATCCACTGTTAAAAAGTACAAAATTTTAGTTCTAGCACAGTCCCCAAAGAATTTAACTTTGTAGTTAATTTTATAATTTATATACAGAAAACCAAACTATAATAATTATTTCACTAAGTCTATAAATACTTATTTGGAAGAAATACTGAAGAAATAAGTTACAAGAAAATTAAAATCTAGAATTCTATCTACACGTACCTGTGTGGTCCACAAATTACCAAGACTACAGAAATCTATGTTCTAAACCTGTGTTTTCCAACATACCAAACACTAAATCATGTTAAGTTAAATAGCACCAGTCACACTGCAAGCGCTCAAGAGCCACATGTGGCTAGCCATTACTACACTGGACAGCAAAGGTAGGGAACAGTCCTATCATCACAGAAAGTTGAATTGGACAGCACTATTTTAAACCATGGTAAAATGCAATATTTTTAAATACTTTAAATGGTGATACAAAGAGCCAAATGGGGTGGTGCTCATTTATAATCTCAGCAACTTGGGAGGCTAAGGCAGGAAGATGGCAAATTTGAGGCCAGCCTCTACAATTTAGTAAGATTTTTGTCTCAAAATAAAAAATAAAAAGGGGACATAGCTAAGTGGTAAAGTACTTGGGTTCAATCCCCAATACTGCAATAAAATGTCAATAAAACTCAAATAATAAATTTTGGGCTGGCTGTTTAACAGGAAGAGAAGGCATACATTTTCAAATAAGAAAAAAAAAATCAATGGTAATGAAGTCTTTAATTGTATAAAATTAATTTTACATAATTAATTTGAAATTGTACCATATTTACTCAAAAAACTTTCAAGGTTATTTAATCCATCATTCCTTGTTTCTACAGTTGATAATAGTCAATTCAGAGAATAGCACAGGAAAAAAATAATCTTTCTCATTTATTTGATATAAACAAATAGTCATTATTAAAATAAACCAAAATGTGCTATAATTGATAATAAATTAAAGCAAAGTCTAAAAGTATTCTGTGTGTCTTAGAATTTGCTTTTCCACTGGATATTCTGCCTGTTGGACAAAGGAGTTAGAATTTCAGGTTCTAGAGTTAAGGTACCTAAGTTTGAGTCATGCTCCTTGACTTACTAGGTATATAATCTTAAATAAAAATTATCTACTTCACAAGGTTGGAAAGATCAAGTAGAATCATTCATACAAAGCACGTGGAAAACCAGGTACATATGGGTCCTCAAAAAACATTAATTTTAAGAAACTTGCATTTTTGTTGAACCTAATCTACTGAGGACTTTAATTTCCATTCACCTTCAAGTTCTTAAGACCAAAAGAGTCTCTGAAAAATATTCAAGATCATATATAATCACTAGACTAAAGGGTGGTTTTATAACTTGGCAGTCATGGGAGAATCCACATTCATATCTTTAACAAACATTTTTCTTCCTTGGGTGTCAGTGCCTTTACCATGAGTGTGTAATGCAAAGATTCATAGGCAGCCTGTAAATATAATATTTTTTAAAAAGAAAAAAAAAAAAACTTGTCCCAGGTTTAAAAAAAAAAGTGGCATTTGCTTTTTATGTTGTAACTGTGGGTAAGTAAAAGGTAGGAGACTAATTAAGTAAAACAATCTTGAATGATAAGAGTTAAAACATCTAAGAGAATTGTATTCCCCCATATATTTCTATACGTTTACACTTCTGTATATTGGCTGCTCTTTAAATAACTGTGTTCAATTTGAAAACACTTATTTTCAAGAGTATTTTTTAAAAACACATAGAATAGGTAAGTAATGATTAAGAGATGTTTTACTAAATTTTGAGACATCAATACAATTTCCTAGTTCACCACACCAGAACAACAGGTACTCAAATTAATGCCATCTCAGAAACTAGACATGAGAATGAAATCTCCCTGGCTTTCAGGTCTTCCCCAGAAAATATCTATTTTATGAATTAGAGGGACAGGCATTGATAAAGTACAACAAACCAAAACCCTTCTCAAATATCTTTACGCCCAACTTTATTCTTTGAGTATTTTTAGAATCAAATTCTAGAATCACATGTCTGTTTAAGGCCTGACCTTAACCAAATCTCAACTTTTAAGCAACTTGATAATTTTCAATCAGTTCTTCACATAAAATACTTTCCTATTGGCGATTTTCAGTGCTCTAACTTCACTTCATAATGCTAGCATTTACATTTTGACTTTGAGTTAACTGTTATGTGTACATCTTCTCTCTCATATTAGATAGTAAAATGTTTAAGCTTTTAGTTACAAGGTCCTCAAATGAAACTAAAATACAAGGTAAATATTTGCAAAGTACGTGTGTTCATTGATTATTTAGTGATGAAGAAGAGAGTCAAGGCATCAGATCTATTCCTTAATCTGTTATTATTAATAGTATGATCTCAACTCCAGGTTCTTCAGAGGTCAGGTTCTCTGGCTCTGAAATGAAATGAATGCACAGGCTGATCTCTAGGATCACTTATATTTCTAAAAGTTTATTCTGTGTATCAAAGGAAGTTTAATAACTACATTCAGTTTTTGAAAAACAAATTTTCAAGAGTAATTCTTTTTAAAATTACACAGAACAGCTAGGTATGTAATGAGAGGAGTTATTCTTTCATTAAGTTTTAAAACATAATACAATTTCTTTGTTCACTAAAGTAGAACAGTAACACACACCTGATAACATTGCTCTACATGAAACTACAAACATTGATCAATACATGTGATATTTCAAATAACTCTCTCTTGGAGACATCACCAGCTATCTTCTTTTGTCACTTCACAACTTTTTTTTAAAAATTATTATAATGACCTTCAGTTTCCATAAATAAACTTACATGAAAAGCTGGCTAACATACCTAATGGCTGCCACTAACACTTAAAACTTTGGAAATAATTATTGATAGAAATAATTAAAATATGTTTAGGTAAATATTTAAAGTTTCCATTCAGTTTTCTACAAATAGTCCAAGATTATGTCAGAGACATGAGTTTCAAATTAATACTCTCAGGGGGAAAAACTGGTTTGGTAATGTAACAACAAATATGTAGAACACAAAGGAGTATACTATCATTATTAAAACTATAAACACTGTATCAAATAACTCTTGCTATGAAAATCAGTGATATGATTCAATTACCAAGCACACTTTTGACACAAAATTAGTATAGTTAAATCTTTAGCAGAGTTTAAAATTAACAGAGAAATGACAATTTGTCAGGTACAAGTAATTCTTCATACTTTCCAAATTCTTTACACTTTTATGTAGCATGTTACTAAATTTGTGCAATTAAAGAAAATAATGAGTTCTACTTCTACATTGACCATTTAAGCTTTTCATATTGCATAGCAAAGTATATTCATTAATAGTTTGTATGGTAGTTCTAACACTTTTCTGGAGCTCCTGAAAATTACCACCAAAACCTTATTATTGAAACAAATCCTATAATCTGATCTCATTATTCACATTAAATAAAATGAATGACTAAATCCTTCTACTTTATTTGTACGGGAAAAAAAGCTATTTTCTTCAAGCCAAGTTATAAAATTAGGCTAATTCTTCTCTTACAAACAGAAACATTAAAAGATATTTACAAGAACTTGATTGAATACCAGGTTCATTTCAAGTGCTGAGATATCAATTACTCCTGGTGATATAACAAACATCAAAAAACTGTTATTTAGTCCTTCTGAATTACAACATCTAATATGAATCTTGCATTCTTCTTTCACAACCATTCTGCTATGTGTGTTTATATATAAACCAGATAGCCATACAAAAATTCCATATTCATGACTCCCCCCCCCCCCCCCCCCCCCCGTTTGGTGTAGTGTTGAACGCCCGCGCTTTCAGCTCTCAACCGTGTTCTGGAAGCACTTCAACTCCGAAAGACCTTTAAGTTTTACAGGCATTGTGGTAGATTCTCGGACTTCTAAAGAAAAGGCAAACCTGCCTTGCTTTTTTCTCTAATGGATAAAGTTGCTGTTTGGTTTTACGTTTTCCATTCCTAATCTGAAGAGACAAAGATCTCTGACTCAGGAAAGCCTCACCTGCAGAGCCGCACGCGCAGCCTCACCTTGTTCAAGATGGGGCTGGACCCAGTGATGGAGGGAAAAGAGCCAACTCTACCCTCAGCACTACCTGTAGCTCACTAGGACGGGGTCGGGATGTTGTGGGGGACTTAGGGGGGCCAAGCCACAAGGGACTTCTTTCCCCGGACCATATTTGGGGAAGTGTTCAGTTTGTGTGCGGTCCTCCTGGCTCAAGGGAGAAAGGGAACGGCGGGGACCGCGGTGCCCCTGGCTCCCTCCATCCGGCCCCTGGCGCTCAGCCCTCTCCCCGGAGCTGGGGGAGGGGGCGGAGGAGGAAGGCGGCCAGTCCCCGAGGCCCCCTGGGACAGCTCCCAGCGGCCGCTGCTAGGCCCGGGCCGTGCGCGCGGCCTTGGGGTCTACGACCCGGGGTCGCTTGGTGCCCCGCGCCGACCCGCCCCGCAGGAACCCAGACCCAGCCATCGACTCACCGCTTTCCACCTCGCTGCCTTTCTTGGCGGTCGCCGCGTTCCCCATGACTGGGGCTATGGCAAGAAGGGGTCAGGGGGAGGGGAAGAGGGGCTGGGGCCGCCCCGCCGCTCCACAGACCGAGGCAACTCCCGCTTCTGCACCCGTAAGAGTGATGAATGCGCCGGTCGGTGGGGCCCGGAGTCCAGACGGGCAGAACCGGCCGGGTCTGAGGAAGGGGCTTCGGCGAACTCCCAGGCAGCAGTGGCGGCAGCCGTAGTAGTGGCGGCGGTGGCGGTGGTGGCGGCGGTGGCAGCGGCGAGCAGACACTCCCCCTTTCCCGGCCCGCCCTCCCTGCGCGCCCCCGACAGCCGCGCTCCCGGGGCTCGGCATTGGCCCCTGCAGGTCTCCGCGGGCGCGCGCGCCGGAAGTGACGCGGACCTGGGACCCCGGGGGCGGGCGGTGGACCCCAGCGGTGCTGGGAGGAGGCGGCGCGGGCCTGGTGTTTTACGCTGTGGGTGCTGCGGCTGGCTCTCCGCCGCTCAACCGGGAGAGGAGGGAGGCGGCTTGGAAACCGTTAGCTTAGAAAACGCGGATTCCCTTCACCGTGGAGCTCCCATGCGCTGGAGAGGAGCCGCGGCGACCGTGCAGGGGTGCAGTTTGCTTACTTTGTGCTCCGTGTCTCAGAGTCTCCCCATTCAAAGGCTGCCTTCTACGCACAGCCCTGGGCCAGAGAGGAGCCTCTCTGTCGGGCAAGAGAACACACGCAGGGGGAAAATCTCGGGTCTTGCGGATCCTTCTGACCCTACTGTCACCATCAGTCTCTGGGAAATGCTTGGTCTCTAACCATGGCTGTGGTTGGAGCTTCCCTTTCCCTTCCACCTGTAGGTACTCACTGAACCCACCTCGTTGTTCTCGTGGTTCTTAGGCTTCAATCACAATTTCTCAGATGCAGTGAGTGCGATGTTCACTCGCCGTGGCCTTATTTGATTGCTCTCAAAGGTTTTGTCATATTTCCCAGAAGAGACAAAGGAAAATATTACTATTTTTTCACAATTTCTGTTGATGTACATCATCGTCTTTAGCAACCTTTGGTGTAGATTGTAAAAATACCTTCCCAACCGTAGTTGCGTTTTTATTAATATATATCTTAGAGCGCTTGAATATGCTATGAGCTGTATCCGGTTATTTATGTAGCCTTCTAGTAAATTTTTCTATATCCCTTTAAACTTTGCTCTGTAGGCAATCATTCCAAATTTAGAGTAGGAAAATTAACTTCTGGAGGATCCAAGGTCACATACATTTTTTTGTGTCTTCAGAACACCAAGCACTGTAGGTATTTATTGGGTACCTGTTGACGTGAAGTAAGTGGAGGAAATTTCTCAAAATTAAAAAAAAAAAAATCACTACTAATAAAAACAGAATGGTAACTGTAGAAACTTCTCAGTAATTTCTTCCTGCTATCTCTTATAAATTCCATTAAATTAATAAATATTTACATCGTGTATACCATATTCTAAGTGCTATGCAAATAATAACTCATTTGATCCTAAGAATTCTGATTTTTAGTATTACTATCATTGTTTAACTTATGAACAAATTGAGGCACAGAGAAGTAACTTGCTGCAGGTTGCACAGCTATTATTCAATAGAGGCAGGATAAAGCATGCCGTCTCAAAATATGCCAAATTGGTATATTATTTCAAGTTAAAATCATTTGAGCAACTGTAACTTTAGAAAGGGCCACCTGGCCTTACACTACATACAGCAAGTCATATTCTTTTTGGAGGTATGTTCTTCACATACCAAGGCTGAAAAATAGCCTCAGGTACCAGACACTGATAATTGAAGCTGCAATTAACCTGAATAAACAAACTCTTTCATCTAACCTTTATCTTCTACTAGCTTCTTGTTTTAGTCTGCTGTTTTGCCCTGTGACTGAAAGACCTGACCAGAACAATTTAGAGAGGCAGAAAAGTTTATTTGGGGTTTATGGTTTCAGAGGTCTCAATTCTGTCTCAATCCACAGACAGCCAACTCCCTTGCTGTGTGCCAGAGGTGAAGCAGAACATCAAGGCAGAATGGTGTGATAGAGGAAAGCAGTGCAGGACATGACAATAAGGAAGCAAAGGGAGTACTCCTCTCACCAGGAACAAAATATAAACCCACCAGCAGGCCCCCAGTGACTCACCTCCAGCCACACACCATCTGCCTACAATTACCACTCAGTTAATCTCTATTAGCAAATTAATGCACTGAGTAGGTTAAGGCTCTCATAACCCAATCATTTCACCTTTAAACATTATTGCATTGTTTCACATTTGAGCCTCTGTGGGATGTAACACTTTTACGTTCCCTACATCTATGTCTTAGTAATGTCCCTAGGATTTATTGCCTTAATTCAGATATCCATTTGTCCTGTCCTTCCTTCACAAAGTTGTTGTAGTTTGTCTAAAAAGTACAAAAACACCATGATTTAGTCATTTCTACAGACTTCACTGTTTGGGGAAGATCCCACATGCATGTAAAATGAATAAAACTTTTATGCTTTTCTGTCGTTAATTAGCTCTTGCATTTATTAATTGGGTTCCTAGATCCAGCTGAAAAACTCACATAAGAAATGAGATGGAATAGAGGGGATTTCTCGATCCCCTATAGAATCTAGGCAGATTTTTGTCCATAATGTTGATCAGACACCTTTGGATATAGTGGTAAATTACATTTCCTCCATCTGAAATCCTATTGACTTGAAAAGATAAACGAGTTTACCACCTGAAGATATTCTATATTGATCTAGTATCACTGTTTACTGAATTATTTAATGGATTTATATCCATTAAATCTAAAAAAGTAAAATAAAAATAATAGGAAAGCAATGATTTCAACTAAATAATGTGAGATTTTTGTCTCAGCATGCAATAGTGCCATGTCCTTCTAATCACATTTTTGTCTCAGCATGCAATAGTGCCATGTCCTTCTAATCATATTAACCTTTACATATGTGATATTCTGCCCTACATATGTAAAAAGTTTAATAAATAGCAACAAACCACCTATATACCAAATTTTTATATATTCTGTCCTAAAAAGAATCTTTCTAGAACTTGAATACTCATACTATCCTCACTGGGATGAGTTTCAAGTGTAAGCCTAATACAAGAGTGTTGTGTGCATAATTTGTCACTTTCCTTAACAGTATTTTGAACTCTAGGTCTCTAATAAGAGGGAAGCCATCTCTTTAGTAAATAATTAATTTGCAAAGGAGATGTTTGATAGCTCTTAGGAACTTAGGTACAGCATAACCATATCTTTTAAAATTCATAAATAAAGCAAAAAATTCAGCTTTGTAAAATTATCTCCTTTTCTTTTTCAATTTAACTTTGTCATTGGATAAGGAAGTAAATAATTTGTTAATAACAGAGAAAAATGATCAGCAATTTAAATTGCTTGAAAATTTTCTTTAGACTATTATTCTGGTTTCCTAGTTTACATTGGTGCTCTGGTTGAAGGAGATTATACTTTAAAAATATGGTTTAGTAAGTAGTTTTTGATTAGTTAATGTTAGTAATCACTGACTTGTAATTACATACAAATGCTTTTCTAATAAATTGCCAGGTGTATGCCTGTAATCCAGTGGCTCAGGAGATTGAGGCAGGACAATCACAAGTTCAAAGCTAGCCTCAGCAATTTGAGGCCCTAAGGGACTCAGGGAGACCCTGTCTCTAAATAAAATGCAAAAAAGGTCTGGGAATGTGGCTCAGTAGTTAAATGCGCCTGAGTTCAATTCTAGGTATAAAAGAAAGAGAGAAGTGTGTGTGTGGTGGGGGGAACAAAGGGAGTAGGGACAGAAAAGCATTGTTGGAATTGATTGCTTATTTAAAAGACTATTTCAATTGTTTCTTCTTTTCCTTCTCTAAATTCTACAAGGGTCAGAAATTCATTAATTGTCCATCAATTCTTCAGTGATTAGAGCTAGCATGGGACAATTGCTCCATGGCCACTGATGTCTTTGCTATAGATAAACATTGAATATGAACAGTAGCTTGTTTCCCCAGGGAAGAGCCACAGTAAGAAGGGAGCTGTACAGAGAAAAAGACTTTGAGTCTACCGCCATATAATATTTTTGTTAATCTGAGAACATGCAGCACTATGGAGTAGAAAAAAATGTCAGTTGCTTTATAAATCATTATCTATTTTCTAATATTTCATAAAAAACATTTTCACATGTGATTAATATATCTGATCCCCACAACAAAACCTGCAAAAGCAAAACATCTTATATATATTAGTCCTGTTAAACAAATGAATAAAACAGAAGTTCAGAGGAATTAAGTAATTTGGCCAAGGTCATTCAAATGGTAAATGACAGAGCATTAGGTGATATGCCATCACTGTGCAAGATAAAGATACTCTCAATCCTCTTTAAGAATTATATTATCTGTGTTTTACAGATGAGAAAAATAAAGTTTTGGAACTAAGAGCCTTGCCATCTTCTTCCTTGAGTTAGAGCTTCACTTAGAAGTGAGAAAAAGAGAAAAAAATAAATAAATTGTTATTTATATTTATTTTCTAGTTTTAACTTGCATTGCCAACTTCTTATATTGCCTACTTGATTTCCAAGTACCCTTGCTGTGCATGGTGGCACATGCCTGTATTCATAGAGGCTCAGAAGGCTGAGGCAGGAGGATCCCAGATTCAAAGCCAGTCTCAGCAACTTAGCAAAGCCCTACCCAACTTAGTTGGCAAGAACTCTGTCAAAATAAAAAGGCTGGGGATGTGGCTCAGTGGTTAAGCACCCTTGGGTTTAATTCCTGAAATAAAAAATAAACAAAAAAGATAAAAAATAAAACACCCTCAAATACAATATATATAGAAATACTTGTTTTTACTTTACCAGTGCAGATAAACTGAAATTGGTAATTCTTAGAAAATATGATCAAGCAAGTTTGCTTTTATATTGTATTTTATACCAAATAAGTGCAAGTGTGGAATTTATTAACCATTATGATTATGAGTATTTTGATTGCTTTGTAATAATCCGCCTAATCCAGTAGTTCATTAATGAATAGTATATCCTAAACCAAATGATACCAAATCAAATATCAGGTGAAGAACAGAATGTTTCCAAAATGAAGAGGAAATGTCATAACTAATAAATGACAAATATGATAATTGTTCAAATAATTCTAATTCAGTACAGATTTTTCTTGGTGAATATATTTTCAATCTCTTTGCTCAATAACAATTTTCTTATCCAAGGTTTAGAATTTAACAGGTCAGGAAACTGAAAGAGTTAACTGTGTTCTGGTAACCTGCTCAAAGACAACAAAAGTGAGGGACTGAAAGAGTGGAAGTTCAGTTTATCTCCTTTGCAGAGGGACTGGAATAACAATCTGAAAGTGTCAAGAAAAAGAAAAGGAAACATGGAGGGGAAACAAAATCAACAGCCTCTTTTCCCTTTCTTAATACATAGCATGCTTCAAAAAAGTTTACATTTGTTTGGGATATTCTGATTTTACTAGCGTGTTTACCAAAACTGTAGTGAGATCTCTGGGATTTCAGTTTTGTGCTGTGCATCTTCTGACATGTATCAGTAGAGCAGTGCTAACACCTGGATTTGCAACCATTTGCTCCTTTATGAAATCACCAAACTTGACCCAAGACCCTTTCATGAAATTTCAACTCTTATATTTGGAGCCTGTCTTTGACCAAGGTGAAAGGGGAGAATCTGGGCCACTGAATTAATTCAATTTATATTCATATTATTGACAGTGACAAACCATAATATCTATAGTGAGGTAAAAAGACAGTGTTAGGGACAAAAAAACTCTGAGATTATGCTCTGTTTTTGCCACTATATGTGATCTCCACTTAAGTTACTTTATTCTTTTGGCCTTAATTTCCCAAAGTGTAAAGTTATATGATTAAATTAAATAATCTCTGAAAAGCACCTAGGATAACTTTTATTAGACTTTAGGCACTCAATAACTGTAGCTCTGTCTCCTACTCTTTAATTATATTCTTTTATTTATATTTCAACAACAATCACTCAATAAATTTTTCACAGTTAAGTTTAATGAGTTCCTACTAAATGCAAAGTACGATGGGAGATCCAAAGATAAACAGAATCTGTTCCCTATCCTCAATAAGTTCCTCTGTTTGGCAAGATGAACATATAAGTAATTATGTAAAATAAGACAAATTAAATTTGTACTGTAATGTAAATATAGTATAATACAGTGGTAATAAAATATTGAAAATTCTTAATCAATTTTGTGTCCTGGGTGACAGAGCAACAGAGATCAGAAATGAAGATGATAAAGTGTTTTAAAATTAACAACGTGTGTGATGTGAGTTATACCTAGTATGAGTTGGCTACAGTTTCTGATTCTTACCCAGAACAAGGCAAGTAATTAACAGTGTCATGAGACTCATTCATGGGGGATCAGAAGTTTCCCATTATCTAAAGAAGATGGAATAGAAATTGAAAGGTTAGAAGAAGAAAAAATGTCTACTACAAAGGATTTATTAAGAAACTGAGTAAAGACAAATATTTCTTAGTGGAATTGTCTTCTAGTGCTCCTTCCCCCCTCCAAAAGATGTGGTAGGCTTTATCATAAAGTCTTAAACATTTTTTGTTAAAGATGCTGAAGATACTCTGTTACCTGATGTGGTAATCAGAGCAATGACTTCCCCAAAATGTTCATGTTCATATTACTAGAACCTGTGAGTATCTTACCTACTATGACAATGGGAATTAACATTTCTGGTTAGCTGACGTTAAAACAGGAGATAATCCTGGACTATCTCCTTGGGTTCAATGCAGTCACAAGAGTCTTAAAAAGCGGAAAAGAAGCAAAAAAGGAGGTCAAAATGGTGTGATAACAGAAGGACTCCATGCCACTGCTGACTGAAGATTGAGGAAGGGAACTAAGTCAGAGAATGTGGGTAACCTCTAGAGGCAAGTTAGGGTGAGGAAAATGATTCTACCCTCATGTGTTCAGAAGGAAATATGGCCCTTCTGGGGCCATATTCTCTTCTAGTGAGGCCCAGGTCACTGGCCTAGCTTGATGTAAGAAAATTTTACATTGCTTTGAGCCACTTGGTTTTTTGCTAATTTGCTATGGCAGCAACCTAAAAGTAATACATCTCATCCCATTATAAAAATAGAATAAATGGATGAGCCAGGTGCAGTGACACACGCCTGTAATCCCAGCACTTGGGAGGCTGAGGCAGGAGGACCGTGAGTTCAAAGCCAGCCTCAGCAAGGGTGAGGCACTTAGCAACTCAGTGAGACCCTGTCTCTAATAAAATACAAAAAAAAAAAAAAAAAAAAAAAAAAAGCTGAGGATGTGGCCCAGGGGTCAAGTGCCTCTGAGTTCAATCCAGGTACCAAAAAAAAAAAAAAAAAAAAAAAAAAAAAAGTAGAATAAATGGAAAGGTTAAGTGATTTGTTAAATTAACCAAGACTCCCAGTTTCTAAACCAGTAGCCACTGACCTTCATACAGTTGTGTTAGGAATCTTACCACTGGGTTGGGGATGCAGCTCAGTTGGTAGAGTGCTTGCCTTGCATGCACAAGGCCCTAGGTTTGATCCCCAGCACCACAAAAAAAAAAAAAAAAAAAAAAAAAAAAATCTTACCACTTACCCTCATGATTATTTGGAAACACAGGATAATCTCCTGTTTTAACTAAGCTAACTAGAAATTTTAATTCCCTTGTGATAGAAGGCAAGATAGTCACAGATTCTAGAATAAAGAATAAATAAGGAAAAGTATGTTTAATTTTCTTCTATCTTATGCTGTTAAATAAGTAATTCTTCAAATTCCAAGTAAAGAAAATGAGATTAAACATAATTTCTTAGTTTTTATGTCCTGGAAGTCAAAGGGGTTAAATTCAATTACATCTATTGAATATGGTAGAACTATTATAGAAAATAAAGGTGATTTTCTTTTCTTTCACTTTAAATATGCCAACAACTTTCCAAAATTTATTTAAAAACATTTTATTTTATATTTATATGCTACTTATAACCACAATTACTATCTTAGAATCTTGTAAATAAAAGTTTTTTTGTTTTTTAATGAATAACTGTAAAAGTGAAGGAGTGGCTAGAGAGAGCTGAATTCTTCTAAGTAAGAGAAAATTCAAAATTCTAGAAAGGAAGTGAGGAAGAAAGATAGAATTATCAAGATGTCAGGAGACTGACATATTGTATGTGGTAGTACAGCCAATGCAGATAGCAGATCTAACATGTGATTAATTCCAAATTCTTTATAATGTAGCACTTAAGATAGCCTGTCAATCTTCAATTAAAGTTCTGCTACATGTAACAGTCTTCTCATTGTAGTTGCTCTGAAGAGAAAAAATAAATAAATAAATAAAGGGTCATTTTTGTCTTTCACTTAAAATTATGGCAAATTAATAGCCGCAAAATATGGAACAAAGAACAAAAATTCCTAGGAGAAAGGAAATCAGAGTCAGAAGGATCTATAAAAAATATAACCAAATCAAAGGTGCATATAAAAATATAATTCCTCAAAGATGCATATAAAATTATGAGGAAATTTTGATCCTGAATTCCATATGATCAGGATTTTAATTAATTTTTTGTGGAAAGTTAAATACCTGGATGATACCAGCTCACTAGTGGTGAACAATATTACAATCATCACCACCAATAATTTTAATCGTTATAACTAAAATTTATAGGAAGTTCTCTACTAACCTCTGCCCTAAAACCCTTTATATATATATATATATATATATATATATGTATATATATATTACTTTATAGAATTCATTGAAGAATTCTATGAAGTAGTAACTATGGTGTTTCCATTTCTTTTTTTATTATATATTTTTATTTGTAATCTTTTCTTTTTTTGAAGTTGTATATAACAGTAGAATGCATTACAATTCGTAATACACATATAGAGCACATTTTTACATATCACTCCATTTCTTAAGATGAAAATGAGCCATAAAAAATAAAATTACTTGCCCAAGATTTTATGCACTTAGGAAAGGAAGAACAAAACATACCTAATTTGAACTCAGATTGGTCTCATTTCACAGTGGTAATGAGTAAAACCAGTGTTTCCAAAAATCTAGTCTAAATCATTTGTTAATATGATTGAACAGTGCTCGTTTTATGAATGCAGATACCTGGACCCTATCTAAACCTATAATTAAAAATTAAGCCCTATCCAAGCCTATTAAATCTTCTGTGTGAAATTAAGCTGCCTTTTAACAAAATGTGATCTCTGTGTGTGTGTGTGTGTGTGTGTGTGTGTAGTTCTTTGTTTAAAAGTGATCTCTATGCACACTTAAGTTTAAGCACTGCTACCATATTCTATTATATCCCAAATCTTAACTGCCCTAAATTAACAGTCCTAACACGGGATTGTGCAAGAACCCTTAAGCTACTGAGGTTGTACTGAACTTCTGGATTGAAAACTTATTTAGTACATTTTTGCAATCTTCTTATATACATGATTGAAGGAAGAAAACTGACACTTATTGAATTTCACTTTGGGCATGTACCATGCAAAGCACTTACATTAACTCATTTAATCTCTAAATTATTATCGAACTGTCCCCTTCCCCTTCTAGATGAAACAGAACTCCAGGTCTTCTTCAGATTTCTCTTGTGTAGGTAAATGCCTTAGGTATATATTGTAACTATTGTCTCCACCCCTTATCTCCTTTCTCCCACCCCTTCTGTTACACATTCTTAAATTGTGAAGTGAAGCATACCAAACAAAGACTGTATAAATGAAAATGTACAAATTCAGTAATAATTGCAATAAGCCAAAATTTATGTACCCACATTCACGTGCGAAAGAGAATATCATCATATTTCAGATGTATCCTATGTCCCCCCCCACCAATTTATTGTCTCCATCTAGAGACAAACATACCCTCAACTAGTCATTCTCTTGTTCTCTTTTATAATTGTAGGTTTGTTGGGTTTTGTGGTGGTGGTTTTGCTACCCAAGCATAACAGTTGTAGAAAAATAAATGGTTCCCTTTTGCCTATTTTTAAAATTTATAAGAATTCTTTTGTAACCTACTTTTTTATACAATGTAAAATATAATCATGTAGATACATATATTCTGTAATTTTCTCATATTACATGTCTATAAAATTTTATGAATACATTATTGTATGAACATGACATAAATTATTCATCTATTATATTATGAATGGATGTTTACATTGATTCTAGAATTTTTATTTTAACAATGTTTCCATGTAGACTTTTTATTCTTACAATCCAGGAACATGGAATGGCTTCCAATTGTTGTGTTTCCTTCAATTTCCATCATCAATGTTTTATAGTTTCCACTATATAGATTTTTCACCTTTTTGGTTAAGTTTCTTTCCTCCTTCTCCTCCTCCTTCTGTTCTTTGCTATTGTAAATGGGATTACTGTCATGATTTCTAGTTCATATAATTTGTTTTGATGTGTTTTAAAAAGCTACTGATTTTTATTTTAATTCTGTGTCCTACAACTTTGCTGAATTTATTTGTTCTAATAGTATTTTGATGGCTTTTTAGTGTTTTTTTTAAATGTGTAAAATCATGTCATCTTCAAACAGAGACAATTAACTTCCTCCTTTCCAATATGTATGTCCTTTATCTCTTTCTCTTGTCTGAGTGTTCTAGCAAAGACTTCCAGTACAGTGTTAAATAAAATAATGAAAGTGGGCATCTTTGTCTTGTTCCAGCTCTTCAGCATAATGTTAGCTATTGGTTTATTATATATAGCCTTTATTATGTTGAGGTATCATCCATCTATAATTTGTTTCATGTTTTTATCATGAAGGAATGTTGAATTTTATCAACTGCCTTTTCAGCCTCTATTGAGAAGACCATATATGATTTTTGTTCCTCACTGTGTTAACGTGCTGTGTGCCCATAATTATTTTTTTAAAAATTTATTATTGCTTTGAAAGTTCTCTCTATATTCTGAGTATGTCTTTTATTAGATATGCTATTTGTACACACATTCTTTTAATCAGTGGTTTGTCATTAACAGTATCTATCAAAGAACAGATGTTCCTAATTTGAGGAAGTTCAATTTAATAGTTTTTGGTTTTGTTTTTTTGAATCCTGCTTTTGCTGTTCAATCTAACAAACTTTTATCTATTCCTATGTCACAAACTCCAAGCACAGATAGTTTCACTGGTCAATTCTACCAAACATTTAAGAAAGAAGCAATACCAATTCTGCAGAGAATCAGCAAATTGAAAATACAGAAAAATGGAAAGGGGAATATATATCTCAACTTATTGTGGTGTCAGCATTTCTGTATTACTAAAACCAGACAAAGGCATTACAAGATAAGAAAAACCACAGACCATTACTAATGATCAGCATACAAGCAAACATGCTAAATGAAATTCTAACATAGTAAATCCAATAGCATATAAAAGGGAAAATACATCATTGGCATGTGGAATTTATCCCAGAAATTAAAGTATTTCTTAACATTGGAAAAACAATCAATGTAATGTACCATATTAACAGAGTAAAATATTATAAACAGATATTCACCTCAGTAGATGCAGAAAATAATTTGACAAAATCCAACTTCCATTCCTAAGAGAAGAGGAGAAAGAAGAAGAAGGAGAAGGAGAGGATAAAGGAGGAGGAGGGAAGGAGGAGGGGGAGAGAAAATAAACACTTTTCAGCAAACTAGGACTAGAAAGGAACTTCTTCACCACAACATATATGCCATCTTCAAAACCCTACAATCAACAACAGACTTAGTTAGTAGTGGAAGATCAAATGCTTGCTCCCTAAGACCAGAACATTGTGAGAATGGCTGCCTCCACCACTTCTGCTCAACATTTGACTAGAGATTCTAGTCAGTGCAATCAATAGTCAAGGAGAAGAAAAAGCTATATGATTGGAAAGGAAAAAAAAAATATATTTTAATTGCAGGAGATTGTACATGTGGAAAATCAAGTGAAATTTATTTAGAAGCTACTAGACCTACTAAGGGAGTTCAGCAAGGTTGTAGAATATCAGATCTTTTTTTTTTTTTTTTTTTTTTTTTTTTTTTTTTTGGTACCTGGGATTGAACTCAGGGGCACTCAACCACTGGGCCACATCCCCCAGCCCTTTTTTGTATTTTTATTAGAGACAGGGTCTCCCTGAGTTGCTAAGTGCCTCGCCATTGCTGAAGCTGGCTTTGAACTCGGGATCCTCCTGCCTCAGCCTCCCAAAGTGCTGGGATTACAGGCGTGCGCCACCACGCCCGGCTATCAGATCATTATTTAAAATTCAATTTTATATCTATATTTTAGCAATGAACAATTAAATATGTTAAATATAACTTACTATAGCATCAGATATGTTAAAAGATTAAGTTTGAACCTAACAAAGAGGTTCAAGACCTGAAAACTTAAAACTACAAAACATAGCTGTGAGAAGTTAACAAACTAAATAAATGAAGTGAAATAGCATGTTCAGCTGTGTGGTGGGGGGTGGGGGGTGGGACTGAGGTAGGAGGATCAGGAGGTCAAAGCCAGGCTTAGCAAGTTAGGCCTTAAGCAACTCAGTGAGACCCTGTCTCTAAATAAAATATAAAAAAGGGCTGGGGCTCAGTGATTAAGTGCTCTTGGGTTTAACCCCCATAACAAAACAAAAAAAAAAAAAAAAAAAAAAAGAAAAAGAAAAAGAAAGAAAGAAAGAACATGCTTATATATCAAAAGACTCAGTTTTGTTAAAATGTCAGTTGTCTCCAAACTTTGTCTAAGGATTTCAATGCATTCTCAAGAAAAATTACAGACCTTTTTTGTTTGCAGGGGAGGGGAATAAAATGACATTCACTCTAAAAAATTTATACAGAAATGCAAAGTATTTAGTGTAGTTAATACAACTTTGAAAAAGAAGCAAGTTAGAAGATTTACTATCTAATTTAAAGACATAATAAAACTACACTATCAAGAGTGTGCTATTGGTTGTAAAAATAGACAAGAAGGTCAATGAGACAAAATATAAAGTCCAGAAATAGAACCATACATATATTTTCAACTGACTCTTGACAAAATACAAAAGGTTAAATACTATATCTTCTGTGAAGAAAGGATAACCTTTTAAAGAAACTATGTTAAACAACAATTGGATATCCATAGTTTTAAAAAAAACTTTGGTTTGTATCTCATATACAAAAATTAAAACTATGTATTCCTACATGTAAAATAAAGTCTATAAATGATTTTCTAGTAATATTTTATTAATTTCTAGTATTGTTGCTAGAGCATATTCTCTGTATTATTTAATTTGTTGAATTTATTTAAATGTGCTCTGTGACCAGTTAAATAGTAATTTTTTTTTTTTTTTTTTTTTTTTTTTTTTTTTTTTTTTTTTTTTTGGTACTGGGGATTGAACTCAGGGGCACTCAACCACTGAACCACAGCCCCAGCCCTTTTTTGTATTTTATTTAGAGACAGGGTTTCACTGTGTTGCTTAGTGCCTCACTTTTGCTGAGGCTGGCTTTGAACTCATGACCCTTCTGTCTCAGCCTCTTGAGTCACTGGGGTTACAGGCCACCTTGCCCAAGTAAATAGTACATTTTTGCACATGTCACAAATCTACATGAAAAGAATAAGTGTTCTGCAGTTATTTTGTTGTGTTTCACATATGTTTATTGTTTGTTAAACATGTTATTGAAGCACTTTACATGTGCACTGACTTTTAGATATTTAATCTAACAAATACTGAAGGAGTAAACTAAAATCTCCCACTAGGATGATGGAGTTGTTGATTTTTAAAATAATATTTGCAATTTTGTTTTCTATGTTTTGAGACATGTTATTAAGAGCATCAGGTGATAGAGAGAACCTCATTCACTTATACAACAAACATTTCCTGAGCTTGTGCTATCTGCCAGTTCTTATGGCAGACTCTAAGATAATAAGGCTATGGAACTCAGTGTAGGAAAGAACACAAATAAGCAAACTTCTTCTACTGCAGTGTGCTTTTCCAAATGAAGGGTGATGCAAGGTGTAGTGGCACAGACCTGCAAACCCAGCAACTCAAAAAGCTGAGGCAGGAGGATCAAGAGTTTAGGCAACTTAGTGAGACCCTCCCTTGAAACAAAAAAATAAGGTCTGGGGATGTAACACAGTGGTAGAGCACCCCCTGGGTTGCAACCCCAGTGAAAAGAGAAAAGACCAAACAAACAAACAAAAAAAACAAAAAACAGAGTATTATAGGTACTTATTGGCATTCATGGGATTATTGAAAGGGAAGATATCTATCTGTGATTTGGGGAAAAGCACACAGGAAAAAAATGCATTGTTAAACTTAAATGTTGAGGTGGAAGTGGAAATTGGCTGGAGTAGGTGGTGCTGTGGTTTAAATGTGCCCCCCACAAAATTATCATGTTGGAAAGTTAATCCTTAAATTCATATGTAGATAATGTTTGGAGGAGGGGCTTTAAGATGGAGGTAGGGTTAGATGAAGTCATGAGGATGGGGGCCCATGATGGGATGAATGGATTTGGATTTGTAAATGGAGGAAGAGAGACTTGAGCTGGCATGTTCCTTTGCTCTCCCCAGGTGATGGATGCCCTCTACCATGGAATGACTCACCATGCTGGAACCTTGATCTTGGACTTCTCAAGTTCCAGAACTATGAGAAATAAACTTCTTTTCTTTACAAATTATACCGTCTGTGGTATTCTGTTGTAGCAGTGCCAAATAGACTAAGACAAATGGGAACAAATTCATAAAGCAGAACAGACATTTGAGCCTGTACAACAAGGGCAGTAAAATACAAGAGTGTGGCCAGCTCAGGGAAATGCAAAACTTCCTGAAAGGAAGTGTCTTTATGAGAAAGTGGAATAAGATGAAGATGGTGAAGTAGAAAATGACTAAATTAAAAGGGACTTGTAAACTACCCTAATGTGTTTTTATGTCCATCTGATGTGAAAGGGAACAGTTGAAGGATTTTATAGGGGAAGGTCTAATGTGCATTTCAGAAATGACTCTTATCAGGGTGAAGAATAAATCGAAAACTCTCAATTGGAGTCAGTGCTATTTCCCTTTCCAAAGTTCATTTTATCTCTTCTTCCCTACTAACACAGCACAATTCTATTTGGCTGTGTGAGAGTATGTGCATTTGTGTGTGTGTGTGTATGTTTGTGTATATATACGTTGCTTTTCCTAGGCTCCTTCACAGCTTAGGGTGGATACACAATCAACCTGGGGCAAAAATATATGAAGTAAACCTTTCTGAGAAAGTTTTCAATTTTCTGACATAGGTGCTTTCCCTTCCTCCTTACCCTTCCTCCTCTTTCCTGCCCTGACACAAAGACAGAAACCACTTTCTCCACATGGGACATCAGAAAAAGAAGAGAAGCCTGGTCTTTGATGACATTGTTGAGTCTATGAAACAATCTCCTTTTAAGCAGCCTGTACCCTTCCTTAAATATTCTTAAACACCCCCCTTCACATTGCTGTTTCCATCACCTACTGTTTCAAATCTTATCTCCTTAACTTCTTGGGGAAAAACAGAGTGTTACACTTCTTACAGCATTTTATAGATACTCTAAATTTGAACTGCACTATTTACTATTCCTTTATCCCTGGTTTGTTAGATACATTTGGAGAACAACTTGGCAATGTGCATAAAGCAAATATTGTTACTGTTCTTTTTCTTTCTGTAAATGAGAAAATAATTTGTGATAAAATTGAAAGAAAAAAATTCAACTAAAAACTTGAAAAGAGTCAGCTAACTCAAAATATTTGGTATTCTTTTAAATTTTCTAGTAAGTTACTTTACCAATTTTTCTGAGATTGAGAGTTTACTTCTAAGAACTGTCTTGTTTCCAAAACAGTTCTACTGAAACTTTATGGGCAAAAGAATACAGAGCTCTTATGGTCTCCTTGTAAATTAGAATATTATATTTAATTATCCCTGTTACTAATATACATAAGGAGTATGTATTGGCTAACTATTAAGAAAATAAATCTAGATGATTACCTCATTTCTTACACTAAAATTAAGAAATATTACATATATGCATGCAATAAGTACAACCCTAGAAGTGATATAAAAACCATAAGTGAATTTTTTTAAGTGAATATTTTTTCTAAGTATAAGATTGAAGTGGAAATCAAATAATGAAGGAAGATATGTGTGTATGTGCATGTGTCTTTAGAAGCCTATGTGGAAAAAATAGGAAAACTGAAAAAAGAAAAACATCAAAAAATTATAATGGATTCATTAATGACTTTATAAATTAAATTAGATAACCAATTATTAATCATCTAAATTAAAGATTACCTACAAGTGAGTATGATGAAAAAAAAGACAATATATGAACAGGCAAAAAGTATAAAAGGAAATTCAGATTACCCATGCAAATAAAATAATAATGATATAGGATTTTTTTCTATATCTAATTCACTACTGTTATGAAGGATGAGGACACTGGACTTAAAGTTTGTTAATATGTGGTATTTTTATAGTGTCTGGAAGGGAATATTAATTTATGTGATTCATTTGGAGAACAATTGTGTAAATAATGACAATTATTTTGCAAATAGTGGCAATTCCTACCTCAGTATTTAGAAAGTGTTAGAAAGCAAAAATAATGAACTAGTAAAGATAATTTGGAAATAAAAATTAACAAATTAAAAAAAATTAGTATATAAAATGAAGCCAAGCCTTCTAGTTTCAAAATAAGATAATAAGTTACCAACCAGCTTAATCACGATCCAAAGGGAAAATAATTATTAGACTATCATTTAGTCTCTAAAAACTTCACTAGTGTTGCAGACACAACTTTCATGGAGTTCATCTCCCACCTTCTGACATGCATGTGTCGTACTAGAGCATCGAGTTTGTTTTCCACTTACCACCAATCAGATCCACTTGCCCACTGTGCACCAGCATAACTTTCCATGGAATGTCAAATGTTAAGGTCTCAATGAACTGCACTTTGACAGAGGAATTAGCATGTCTGTAGGTCAATATGGTTTGTATTCGTGTTGAAAATTAATCCCCAATGTGAAAGTATTAAGAGGTGGGCCTTCAGGAGGTGATTAGGCCGCGAAGTCTGTGCCTTCATCAACAGACTAGAGTTTTATAAAAGAGCTGAAGGGGAATTAACTGGGTTCTTTTTGTTCTTTCCCCTTCCACATTTTAGGACAACCCACAAGGTGCCATTTTGAAAGCAGATAGCCATCCTTACCAGTCACCAAATCTGGCACAACCTCGATCGTGGACTTCCCAGCCTTTAAAATAAAGAGAGAAATAAATTTCTGTTACTCAATAATTACCCACTATGTTAGTCAGCTTTTTTTTTTTTTTTTTTTTTTTTTTTTCTGCTGTGACTAACAGACCTGAAAAAAACAATTTTAGGGGAGGAAAAATTTATTTGGGGGCTTATGGTTTCAGAGGTCTCAGTACTTAGACAGCCAACTCCATTCCTCAGGGCTTGAGTTGAGGCAGAACGTCCTGGCAGAAGAGTATGGCAGAGGGAAGTGGCTCACTTGGTGATCAGAAAGCAAAGGGAGCAACTCCACTTGCCAGAGACAAAATACATACCCAAAGGCATGCCCTAATGACCCACCTCCCCCAGCCACACCCTCCCCACCTTCAGTTACCACTCAATTAATCCCATCAGAGAACTAATTCACTGATTGGGTTAAGGCTCTCATAACCCAATAATTTGTCCTCTAAATCTTCTTGCATTTTCGCACATATGAGCTTTTGGGAGACACCTCACATCCAAACCGTAATACCCAGTCTGTGGTATTTTGTTATAGCAGCAGGAATGGACTAAGACAGGTCAAGATAACGAATGAATAATGCTGCCTTTACCACATATATACTGTTTTTATTCCTCATTTCTCTGTCTTTTTTTGTCGGGGGGAGTTGTGGGGGCGAAGTGCCAGGGATTCAAATCAGGGGCACTTGACCACTGAGCCACATCCCCACCCCATTTCGTATTTTATTTAGAGACAGGGTCTCACTGAAATGCTTAGCGCCTCACTTTTTGCTGAGGTTGGCTTTGAACTCTCAATCTCCCTGCCTCAGCCTGCCACCCTCTGGGATTACAGGCATCCCGGGCTCCTCATTACTCTTATGGATAGAGCAATTTCCATGATAAGATCAGTATCTATGAAGGCTGTATTGATCAGCATTCAGCAGCTGCACTTAGGAATATCACCTGGCTGACTTTATAGCAATGCACAATATCCATTGCAATCCATTTAAGTTTTGCAGACATGAAATAGACATATTGACAGAAGATACAACTCCACTCCGAGAACTACCACTCCTGTATTCTGCATTCTTTAAATTTTTGATAGTGATACTATGGTTTGAAATTCCTCTGGAGTATAGTCATTTCAATTTAATAGTTTGGCTGGATTGGGAGTGGGGTAGTAGTTTTAAGAGCTTTTGGATGGTCTTTCCTGTAAGATTGGCTTGTATTCCATAGACCAGGGAATACTTTGAGGCATCTGCCTGATATTGAGTACATCTATTCCAAGTATATGCTTGAGGATTGGGGAACTAACTATCAGGAAAGTTATGTATCCAAAGAACCCACTTCAGGACAGACTTAAACCAGAATTCCATTCATTACTTAGTTTTTATAAGCCTATCAAGGATTGTAATGTCACTTCAGGACCCCCGATGTCAACATCAATTCATATTCCATATCTGAGAATTCTAAAAGTACATGAGCAGTCCCTCCTCTTCAGTGCACAATTACCTTGATAATTGGCCACAGATGTTTTAAGGAAAGATCAAGGGAATGTTTATCATATATACTTGTATTGTGTTATGTTGCTGCCTGAAGCGGAAACCGCTTGGAGCAATGAACGCCGCAGGAAAATTCGGAGGCAGGATGAAAATGAAAAAAGGTCTTTTCTTCTTCTTCTTCTCTCTCCGGCTCCAGGAATCACTCCAAACGCTCTAACTCCAACCACCACCTTCTTCTTCTTCCCACACACACTCACTAACTCACCCAGTTATATACATATAGCTTTAACAAGGACACGTGCTTACAGCTCGAGCTTACAGGTGCGTCACGCAGTGTTCACGGGCATACAAAGATTCTTTGGATAATGTATTACTATCAGGTGGAAACTAGAACATCTTTTATGGCTCTCAGCTAACCGCAATCTTTAGCTATCTCCTTGATTATAGGCTCCTTCAGTGTTACAAGACATTTCCTCAAGAGGGTTTGGCTTCCCCCCAATCAATATGCTTTAGGTTTGTGAACTGACGTCTGAAAGACTACTATTTTCCACTGCAGTAGCTAATCATCTACTGCTAATTTTTGTCGGTTATACAAATTAAGTAACAACTCTCATTAGCTGTCCATTTTCTTCACTCCCTAGAACACAGTGATATATTTGCCATCACCACAGTTCCCTGTGAGTTAAAGCACCCTGATTGTTATTCTGGCCTTGTTGTCCATTATGATCCTTATGTCCACATTGCCTCTAACGTACAGGGCCACCACCTGACCTCTGCTATTCAGGAACACTTCCACTAGCAAGAAAATCAGTTCCATGGTGATATTTCCTATTATCAATTCTGAAATATTGAGCTCTGTCATTCATTGCTCATGCTTTAGTTAGGGGGGGGGGGGAGTGTCCTCAGGGCTCTCCTGGGAAACAGTCAGATAATGGGTTTCCAATCTCATACATCCAAAGCATTATACCAAACTATTCCAAAGCATTTCTAGTATCCTCACTTCATTTCTATAGGCATCATTATATTCAAGCTTCAAAATGTCATCTCAAAATCATACTAAAACTGACCCCACTAGTCCTTGTCAAAATGCTGAATCACAAGGCCTGGGAAGATATTTCCAAGTTAATGTAATTTCCTGTATTGTCTTATATGCCCCCATGACCATTACTGCCAGAAGTGTTAATCCCAGAAATGTTCCCCTACTTCCTGCAAGTACTTCACAGCCAGGTCTTCAAATTTCTTTTGTATATAAGGTACTTCACGGGCTGAGGTTGTGGCTCAGTGGTGGAGTGCTTGCCTAGCACATGTGAGGCCCTGGGTTCTATCCTCAACACCACATAAAAAAATGAATAAATACGATAAAGGTATTATGTCCATCTACAACTAAAAAATAATTTTAAGAAAGTGCTTCAACTCTTGTTACTTGCAGTAGTTATATTTTATAAAGTCACTACATTAGAAAATACTGAACCATTATTCACAGGGCAAATATAGGGATAGGTTTCCATGAGCTTCTGGTTACAACATTTTCCTCATCAGATAAATACATAACCAATTTTTTTATATCTTTATTTTGTTTATCTATTTTTATGTGGTGCTGAGGATCGAACCTAGTGACTTACACATGGGAGGCAAGTGCTCTGCCACTGAGTCACAACCTCAGCCCTGACATAACCATTTTTAATATGTTTTGTTTAAAGACACCTTATTTAATATTTTTTGCTGATTCGATAACAATTTCTTTTAATTTTTAAATTTATTTTTAATTGATTCATTAGAAATTGTACTTATTTGGTAGTATATGATGTTTTGATACATATGTACATAAATTTAACGTTCAAAAAGAGTAAGCATATTTATCTTCTCATATATTATTTATCTTCTCCTATATTTAACATTTCTTTGTGAAGACATTCAAAATCACTTCTGGCTTTTTTGAAATACACAGTACGTTGTGATTTTATGTACTCATCCTACTATGCAATAAAACACCAGAACTTATTTCTCCAACCTAAATGTACCTTAATACTCACTGATCAATAGTTCCCTCCCTCCCTTCATTCTTTACTATCAATGTGGAACTTGCAGCCAATAGCACTACATAACCTGAATGAAGCTTATCTAACACCTACATTTTCTCTACAAAGCACATTTTGTGCCAAGAAACATTGAGACAGCATTCCATCACTACATTTAGGGTCCACTTGAACATTGAAATTACCAATAAAGAGCACAAAAATGGGAAAAATCTGGCTCCAGACAGACTGGCAAAAAGGCACTTGTTTACAGTGTCAGAACTAAACCAAGAAGGCACAATGTGACCTTGTTTGAACTAACCTGAGAATGTATGCCATTAACAACTCAAAATTTTTTGTAGTTCTGTGTATGAACTCGAATGACAGGAAAGTGTCATGAGTATTGATCTTGTGGTTACAAATAAATCCTAGTAAGTAGGTGAATTTGCAAACAAAGTCCATGAATGAGGATCAGCTATATTTCCACATGGAACAGAGTCTACATCTCCCTAGTCAAGGCAATGGGTGAATGGTGGAGAAGGTAGATCTTACAGATGGACAAACATTATCTTTAAAGTCTGTCTCATCTCAGATTCTTAGCTAAGGGAAGGCTACTCTTTTCCAATAAGTGTCAAGGGTCTGCTATTCTGGGTATTTTAGAGATGTTAGTCTCAGGCTTGTCTGTGGGTCTTAGGATTCCATCCTAAGACCATCATAACCCTGTCTTTGACATTGGAGACCTGGAAAGGCTGGACATTCTGTCTTTATTGTAACATTGGCACTCTTACAAAGAGCTTCTGAGTCCAATTTTTAGTTAGCCTGCATGAGACAAAGTGAAAGCACTACTATTGACCATATACATAGACTTAATGGAGTTTAATGACTTGAGCTTGTGTTTTTCTTTTTCAAAAGAAAAGCATTTTTAACTAAAAGTTAATAACTGCCTACAACAACTCCAGTCTTCATAATTACCCTCTTTCCCATACCTGTCAAGTGCCATAATTACTATGTAGCCCAATGCTTTGCCTTTTACTTCTACCAGATTCTAATCCTAGTTAACCACAGGTAAGAGTTAAGAAAATTCTAAAACAGGAAACTAAAGGGAAAGCACGAGCTTTATCATGTATTACAATATTTTACTACTAAGCTAATAGAGTGAATCAATAGGAATTAAAAGACAAATTAATGGAATTGAATAGAAAAAAGTGCAATGTATATGGGAAACTAGTGTATGTTTAAATGTTGCTTTTCAAAGTAGTTAAATTTTGGATGTTTGGTGGTGGTGTCCCAGAGCTGGGTCCTTCCGGGAAAATGAGGCAGCATGAAGACCCCCCCTGCTGTTCAAACTCTGATTCTTTCAATAAAGTCAGAAAGATTTCAGACATGTCGCAGAGTGACAGGAATGTGTTTATTGATGAGATAGGCAAAGGGAAAGGGAACACTTTTAAGGGAGAGAGTGGGTCCTCTCAGAGAGGAGGGGGATGGTGTGCCCCTCCTACACTCCAGTTTTATTGGGGAATCCCAAAGAAGTTTCCAGAGAGTCCCACCCAGGTCCACTTCCTGACTTTAAAAAAAAAAAAATTATTTCTTTATTTTTAGTAGGTGTTTATGACCCCAGAATGCATTTTGATTCATTGTACACAATTGCAGCACAACTTTTCATTTCTCTGTGTACAATGTAACATCATAACTTATGTGCAGTCATCCTGACAGCAGGATATCAGAGTTTCAACTTCCCACTAACATGACCATTCTTAGGTCACTTTGGCTAATACTAACTGGTTATAATTGGATTTTTTTCTTGTGTGTGTGTGTGTGTATGTGTGTGTGTGTGCTGGGCATTAAACCCAGTGATGGTCTCCCACACCCCAGCCCCTTTTTGTATTTTATTTAGAGACAGGTTCTAAGTTGCTGAGGGCTTCAGTAAGTTGCTGAGGCTGGCTTTGAACTTGCGATTCTCCTGCCTCAGCCTCCCAGGCCATTTGGATTACAGGTGTGTGCAATTGCACCCGTAATTAGTTGGATTCTTTTTTTTTATTATTCTAATTTGTTATACATGATTGCAGAGTACATTTCATTTCATATTACATATAAAGAGCACAATTTTTCAAGTTGCTGGTTTTATATAAAGTATTTTTACAACAATTGTGTCTTCATACATATATTTAGGGTAATCACAAATAACTCAGTCTGCCATTATTCCTGTCCCCTTGCTTCCACCCCTCCCTCCCCCTCTTTGTTCTATTTAAAGATCTTTCATTCCTCTCATCCCCACTCTCTTGCCTTTATAAGTGAGTATCTTCATATCAAAGAGATCATTTGACCTTAATTTTTTGGGATTGGCTAACTTCACTTAGCATTATTTTCTCCAACTCCATCCATTTACCTGCAAATTCCATGATTTTATTCTCTTTTAGTGCTGAGTAGTATTCCATTGTGTATATATACCAAAGTTGGATTCTTAACCATAAATTCTTACAGATTTTATGATTAGGAGGAATTATCCTTATCTCCCTGAGTATCAGGAGCTAGTCTATGAAAAGGGTCACAAAAGTCTCCCCCTTCAGGGTAACCTGGGTTACTCTTATTGGTATTATTTCAGGCCTACTGCATTTCTCCTGCAGATAACAAGTAGTTTGCTGAAGAATGTGACATAGCCTGTCCACTTAAGCTAGGCAGAGTTGCAGGTAAATTACTTTTTGGAAAAGAGAGAGTGTGTGGATGTCAGCATAGTGGGTCCATTTTATAGAATTATTTTCTTAATTTCATGATCCCATCACTCCCATCTGTCTGTCCCCTAACATTCTTCACCTAAGAACTTTGAGCCCTTAAGTTCTTTTAGGGTATTGGACATTGACTCATTCTGGCTGCTTCCTGTGAGAGAAGGCAAAGTTGGGGAAAGTGACCAAAAGTCCTTGTTCTCTATCAGGTGGGGCATGGACAGTTAAGGGTATTACCTCTCCTTCCCACCACTTGCCACTGTCCTCTAACAGTAGAGGCAAGAGGGTCTTCTTGATGTGCATGAGGTGTGAAAGTCAAGGATGATTCCTAAGGAATGAATGAATGAATGAATAATACCAGTATGGAAGAGTAAGTGAGGGAGGTTCTGAATGAGATAAGAAAGATATCTTTGGGGAGAGAGTGCAGATCAACATAGGGTCTCATGGGTCATGGTAAGAATTTGAATTATATTTTGAATGGAATTGTTATTGGACAGCTGTAATACCAACTAGGAGGGAAGAAGCTAGGCCGTAACACTCTGCTCCAGAAATATTTTTAGTTAAATTGGTAGGAAAATAGGTTTTATTCAAAGCTAGCTTTGAAGGAAGAAGATAGAAGCTTAAATTGTTTCAAAAGTTTCATCTCCAATAACCCTGAAAATAAGCATAAGTTAAATTTTTTTTTTTTTTTTTTTTTTTTTTTTAATACTGAGGATTGAACCCAAGGGCACTGAGCCACATCCCCAGTCTTTTTTTATTTTTTATTTTGAGACAGAGTCTCACTAAATTGCTTAGGACCTTGACAAGTTGCTAAATGTGGCCTTGAGCCTCTTATCTTCCTGCCTCAGTCTCCTGACTTGCTGTGATTATAACCATGGGCCCTAGCCCAGCTTAGCAGAGTTTTTAAAGAAGAAGCAGGGAGGTGACAAAGGCAGGAAATGTACATATGCAGATTTAGTGAGATTGCAGTTAAATCAGGCCTGAGAAGGCAATCTCTGCTCCCATCTTCTTTATGCCTGTCAGGTTGGGGAATCAGAGCCTTTCAGCTTCCTTGCTCAGCAGGAGGAATGTGTTCCCGGTTTGGGGAGGGGTCCAAATTCAGTCTATTTTAAATCCCCCTCCCATTTAGTTCATACCCCCAATCTTGAGGGAGTTGGAGTTTCCATGTCATCTGGCTGGCAGTCCGGAAGAAGTTAGATGCTTATTCCTCAATGAGGCAAATTCCGAAATTTTAATAACTCTGCCCAGGGGAAGTATTCTAGTGTTATCCTGCGTAAGAATTCTCTTTTTATGTCCTCCTGGCTGTTTATTTATTTATTTATTTTTGGTGGGTTTTGATAAGAGACTCTACATGATTTACACTCCCCACCCCCAACTGTCTCAGAATGATTTTCTCTGAAAAATCTATTGTTCATTTGCCAAGCATCTTGGCTTTTTCCTTGTGGGAGGGAGCTCTTTCAGTTCTTTTATCTGAGTGGTCCCATGTTGACGTGAAGTGACAGTTTGAGTCAGCAGTAAAAGATCCCCTCTCAAGCAATTTTAAGCAACAGAGGTTTTCTAAAAGATTAGCTTTTAATCAGATGTGGTGATGCATGCCTGTAATCCCAGCAAGTTGGGAGGCTGAGACAGGAAAATTGAAAGTTCAAGGCCATTCTCAACAAATTAGCAAGATCCTGTTTCAAAATAAGAAATAAAAAAGGGCTGGGGATTTAGCTCAATGGTAAAGCACCTCTGAGTTCAGTCCCCAGTATCAAAAAGAAAAAAAAAAAAAATGATTAACTCTTAAACCAGAAAAATACAAACCACTAATAAGAGCAAAGCAATCCAGTCTATATAACAGATTTGAACTAATAAACACAGTCTCTTTAGTTTTATGATCTTTACCCAAAGGAAAATCAACTTGTCTGAAGAAGCAATCCTGTCAGATCTGCACTGTAAGAGTGCCTGTTTAGCTAGAATCCTTTTTATGTAAATCAAGACTAATCATTATTTGGGTAGAAAGCATCTTCAGAATTAGGTACATTTTATAGATTGTAAAAGCTTTGAAAACATATTGCAAGGATTAATGTCATTCCATCTGTTAAGAACATACATATATACTGGAAAGTACTTTGTAAACTAAGTCGCAACACAATGTTTAATTAAGAAAATTCTTTTTTAAAATAGCCAGTCTTACACACATATTAAAATCTTTAACTTTTAAATTGTCTTGAGATGGAGGATGAACAAAAGAGAACTGCCCCCCTACGAACTAGAGAGACATGGTTCACATTATGAAAAAATGGCTACAAATAATATAGAAGGTATTATTATTACTCAGAGACCTTAGCAACTTAGCACAACAATTTAGTTACCTCTATAATATGTTAACACACTAATCATGATTTATAGCATTATATTTAGACTGTCAGATTTTTAAAACTTTAGAGCATTTGTAGCAATAAAACATATGAAATCACTGTAAAAAAAAAAAGTGGTTCATTTAACTAGAAGTACAAAATTTAAAAGTCACTCTAGAACAAATGAAGATTTGAACAAATCTTAACTCTTGTAGGACTTTATTTTCTTTTTTTTCCAAATACTTATTTTTTAATTGTAGTTGAACACAATGCCTTTATTTTATTTATTTGCTTTTATGTGGTACTGAGGATCAAACCCAGGGTCGTGCATGTGCTCGGCGAAAGCTCTACCACTGAGCCACAACCCCAGCCCCAGGACTTCACTTTCTTTTAAGCAATTAAAAGCATAACAAAATCAGCAGAAAACCTGAGATTATCTTGATAAAACATAAAATCTTTTTCAAGCCAGTTCTTTGTAAACTTTGCTGAGAGTCTCAGTTATTGCCAAATTATTTTGGATCCTTACTTGCAAATGTATTTTAAAAGTTATTTTTAAGTTCCTCTAGAATTAAAAGCATTGCTAGACTTTTGACACACACAGCACAAAATTCATTTAACATTTCAAAAAGACAGTGAAGCACCTTGTTGACTAGAGTAATAAAACCCAAGCAGTTTGTAAGTGTAATATGAATTGTAATGCATTCTGCTGTCATATGTAACAACTTAGAATAAAAATTAAAAATAAAAATAAAAAAAGAATGGAAATTACTTGAGTTGTTTCATATGTATCACCATATCCTATATATTTTCTAACAAGGCAGGCATGATAGTAAATTCAAAAGAGGAGAACTACTTTTATGGCATTTGGGTTATTGGATGAAAGTTGAGGTTTATAGTTAATTTCTGCAACTGCTAGGATTCATGATCAATTAACAACAACAACGACAACAACACAATTTTATATCACTATAAAATGTTTTTCTAGAAATCAGAAATAAATACTATACATAGGTTACCAGCCTTTTAAATAATTTGTTATTTCCTTTGGCTTATCTCAGGCCTGAAACAAGGGAAGTGTTACTAAAAGCTCTGTCCTTGTCCCCAAATGCCAATTCAACAATGAGAACATGGTTTTGAGAAAAAAGAAAAAGAAATTTATTGTTTTAATAGAAAAGGAGAAACCACTGAGCCACAAAAAACCCACTGAACCATAAAGAGTCCAGCCTTTTTTTATATTTTATTTAGAGACATAGTCTTGCTAAGATGCTTAGGGCCTCACTAAATTGCTGAGGCTGGCTTTGAATTTACAATCCTCCTGCTTCAGCCTACCCAGTTGCTGGGATTATCGGAGTGCACCACCAGGCCTGGCAGAAGAGTGGATTTTTTAAAAAGCTATTCAAAGGCTACATTCCAGATATTCTCTATAGGGGGATTATGATTCACTTATTAATTTGGGAGAAAGAGAAGAGGAAAAAACTTGTCTGTTTTAAGGTAAGCTTCGTGACAGAATAGCAAGGGCTATATTCAAAACATGAAGTGGACCAATGTTACAAGAGGATAGTGAATTTCCACATCTATCAAACAATTAACATTTTAGACAAACCATGAATGTCATACATAAATATAAGCATTACGCACTTATTAATAGAAAACAGAACACTTCTGATCTTAGAACACTATGATTTTTATCTCTAAATTATGATTTTCTTGTAAAACCAAAATAATTTGAAAACCTACATTTTAAAAAATTCAAAATGTCTGTTCAATTTACTCATTTCAATAGCTATTTTTAGATTGCTCAAGGAACTCAAGCATAATTAACATTTGAAGTTTACTTTTTTTTTTTTTTTGCTGCAAAGGTTGTAAGAGGTTGTTGTATGTAGAAAACATTAAACACTATATCTCAATACCTAGAGCAAATATCCTAAAAGGTTAGCAGGCTAGAAAAATGTTACTAGATTTTAAAGATATTCTTAATTGGAACAAGTTTAAATTATTTGTTACAAATTTACTAAATTCATGTAGATCAAAAGGCATTTGGATTAATTTTCTGTAAGTCAATTTAGTACATGCAAACAGACCACTCATGAGCATATAAACATACAGGTGTATACAAGAAAAAAATCTAAAACTTAGATTTAACATTTGCAAGTTTTAAAATTCAGACTTTTGACCTGATATTGAAAGCAGTCAGTTAACTTTTAAATGTGAGTTTTCAAAGTTGAGGCTGGGTAGAAAATTTATGTCTTAAAGACAGTAGGAAGGCCTGGATAGTGAGTTTCTTTTCCAGAGACAGACAAAACAAAACAATAACAAAAAATACTTTAGATAGAGAAAACTAAAAGCCTTAATTACACAAAGCAAAGATATACAACTTAAGCATGCAGAATAAAAAACTTAGTAAATTCACACTGATGGGTTGGGGCAATTTGCAAGATCTAATAAAGCAATCATGAATCAATTTAGTTCATTTCCTTTTGATAAGGCCCATCTGATGACTGAAGCAAAAACTATGCTGGGAAGATAAAGCTGTTGTTGCAGCCATTAGAGTTTGCCTAATAAGCCAATTGTCAAGTTAACAAATACGAAAGAGTTGCAATAAATTAGTGTGCAATTTTAGGAATCAGGCCATGATATACTTTTTTTTTTTTGTATTAGAGATTGAACTCAGGAGCATATGACCACTGAGCCACATCCCCAGCCCTATTTTGTATTTTATTTAGAGACAAGGTCTCACGGAGTTGTTAAGTGCCTCACTTTTGCCGAGTTTGGCTTTGAACTTTCAATCTTCCTGCCTCAGCCACTGGGATTACAGGCATGTACCACCGCACCTGGCTCATGATATACTCTTCCAAAACAAAACCAAACAAATGAGTGCCCAACCAAATCAATATAATCCTGGAATTTTTAAAAAAAATTTTTATTTATAGTAGTATGTATTGCAGTTCATACTATACATACATAGCATCTTTTTACACAAAACAGTTTGTATACAAAGTATATTCGCAGCATTCAAGTCTTCACTCATGCATTTAGAATAATGATATCCATCTTATTCAACCACTTTTTCCCCCTTCCCCCCTTGCTCCCTCCCTTCCCCTCCCTTCCCTTTGACCATTATAGTGTTCCTCTAATCCTCCTATGTACCCCGACCCAACACCACTGTGAATCAGCCTCCTTATATCAGAGAAAACATTCAGTATTTGGATTTTTGAGATTGACTAATTTCACTTAGCATTATATTCTCCAACTTCATCCATTTACCTGCAAATGTCATTATTTTATTCTCTTTTATTTCTGAGTAAAATTCCATTGTGGTGCTGGGGATCGAACCCAGGGTTTTGGGCATGTGAGGCAGGCACTCTACCAACTGAGCTATGTTCCCAGCCCTGGAATTTTTTTTATCTTACTGACCAGTAGCTTAAAGCAAAGGTATAGAACAGTTTACTTAAGTTCCTGGCAGCTCAAGTCTCAAATGGGTCACTTGAGCCCAACCAAGAAGAGACCAATGGCAGATAGCCAGTATAGCAAAATGATAGCCAGTACTACCAAATATGGTAGTCCAAGTATTACTGGGTGGCCCAGATCCTGCTGGGGGAGGAAAGAGGCTAGGCCATAATACTCACCTCTCCAGAAATGGCGGGAATCAAAGTGGTAGGAAAATAGATTTTATTCAAGGTTAGCTTTGAAAGAAGATGGAAGAAACTTCATTGTTTCAAAAGTTGCATCTACAAGGAGGCAGGCATAGTGACACACATCTGCAATCTTAGCGACTTGGGAGACTAAGGCAGAAGGATGGCAAGTTCACAGCTAGCTTCAGCAATTTATCAAGACCCTGTTTCAAAAAGGACTGGGGATGCAGTTATAGCTCAGTAGTAAAGTGCCCCTGGGTTCAATCCCCAGCTCTCTACATACACACACACACACACACACACACACACACACACACACACACACACAGCTCTGGGAGGAGGAAAGCTTTAAAGAATGAGAGGGGTGCATTAGGACAAAAGGAGTTACACAGGTTCTGCCTCCTTCAGAGTCATCGTCTTGAAGGAGTTTCCCAAGTTCCAAGTCCCCTCCCCAGCCTCCTTATTATATAAGCTAGGACCTCCTGGGGGCCAGCATCTGTGTCTTCCTTTTAAAAGGACATACTTATTTATTTTTTTAATGTGGTGCTGAGGATTGAACCCAGGGTCTCATGCATGCAAGGGCAAGTGCTCTACCACTGAGCCACAACCCTAGCCCCTGTGTCTCCCTTTTAGATAAATGTGTTATCTTTTTAACTGAGGAGAAGAAAAGGTATTAGAGGGTTTTATTTAGAACTTAGAATAGAAAAAGACAGGTGTTGGAGATGGAGAAATAGATTGAAGAAACAGAAAGGGAGTCTCCCCAATTTCCCTTCTTAGCAAGAGGAAGGCATTCTCCGTTTCAGATGGTGAGCAGTGGTGGCAAGTTCAGTCTGTTTCATGGGAAGATATAATTGTAGATCACACTAGGGAAATAAACATGGAGGTTAACAAGGGGTTGGGTTTGGAATACCTTATGAAAAAGAATTTATGGGATTTGCTGATGAATTGGTTATACAATGAGAGGAAGCAAGGCAACAAAGCAGACACATTTTTTTATTAGCTAAAGAAATTCAAAGAATAAAATTTGATTTACTAAGGGAAGCATGAGCGAGCAAGTTTGGAGGGAATTTAGAGAATGGAAGTCAGGAGTTTGGTTTTAGACACAGTAAGTTTGGAGATGACTAGTAAATGTCCAAGTTTAAATGTCAAGTAGACAACTGGCTATGAGCCTGGAGCTCAGGTGAGAGATTGGACATATAATTAATTGCCTGTAGTATACAGTTCTTTTTCAGAACTGGTTCATTACCCATGAGAACCGGGCACAAGTTCCCTAAAATACCTGCCTTGGGGGCCAACCCCACCAATTGGGGACATACTCCTCCTGCTTAGGAGGAAGCTGGGGAGACTGTGCTGCTGACCCTGATAGGCACCGAAGAAGAAAGTGGAGATTGCCCCTCAGGCCTGGGTAACTGCAGGCTAACTAAATCTGCATATGCACATTTCCTGCCTTTTGTCCCTTAAAGTATGTCACATCTTCCTTGGGACAAGTGAGCAAGGTTCCTTGTCTGAAATAATAGGGAGAGAAAGCAAGGCATCTCTCCCTCTTCCAGGAACAATGTTAGACAAAAATGGTGCCACGATGTTTAATTCTATCTCCCTATTCTCACTGTGTTTCTGTGTGACCACTAGGGGCTCATAAGTTAGCTATTAAACATAAATCTGATCACACAAATTTACATTGTTAAGTCTGAGTCAGGAGCTCTATAGCAAATTCATTAGTTCCTGAGAAAAACAGGTTTATAATTAGACATTAGGCTTATAAGTAATGATTAAACTTGTGGCTCTTGCTGTGCCCCATAGTTCAGACTTTTCTAAGTTATAGTTATAAGGTTTTAAGTTATAGTTATAAGGCTTTCTTGTGATTGATAAGGATTCTTTTATCTTAGGTAACTTTAAGATATTAGTTTAAGATATATTGATATAAGTTTTCCATGGTAGAGACCCCTTAGATCTAACACCTGATCAAAGGAAAAATACCTGTTAGCTTCACTTCTGAGAAATAACTGTACTTCCTTCTTTCTAATTCAGAACAAGTTATTATAGGAAACAATAGTAAGCTGAGTTCAGTCAAGGTTTAGTTATGATGTATTAGGGCAATCAAGGTGTGGGACATTGTGAGTGATCTTAAAGGGCTGTAAAAATAGTTTTAGGTAAAAACAGTTTTTGTTCTTGACATTTAAGATTGATCAATATATGCTTTCTCTACATTTTTAGATAAGTTTAATCAGTAATAAGTACTTAGAACAATATCTTGTTTTCCCTCAGAATGTATAGCCCTGAAATTCCTTAATGTAACTTGTTTCCTCATAATGTATAACTCTGAAATTCTTCAATGTAATCTCAAAAGCTGTAATGCAAAAGACTGTGCTGTCTGGGCTATAAAAACTCGGGTAAAAGAAGTAAAGTTAGAGTTAGCCTCCAGACTTGTGTGCTGCGTGGTCTATCTCTCACCTTTTTGCTGACGTCTTCTCCCCCCCAACCGGAGCTGGTCTCCGGCAAAAGTACTCCTAATTTTCAGGGATTTCTGAGACGGAATTTCTAAAACAATTAAATGTCTTCCATCTTCTTTCAAAATTAGCTTTAGCTGGGCACAGTGGCCTATGCCTGTAATTCCGGCAACTCTGGAGGAGGCTAAGACAGGAAGATTGCAAATTTGAGACCAGCCTCAGGGAAACCATCTCAAACTGAAAAATAAGTGATAGATAGGCTTGGGCCAACAGGCCACCTCCCCCATGGAAATTTCCATTAGGAGCAACCTAGTTTTATTTTTCCCAGGCAGGAGCCAATCAGCTTAAAGGTCACTCTGTTCCCCAGGCAGGAGCCAATCAGCTTAAAGGTCGCTCTGTTCCCCAGGCAGGAGCCAATCGGTTTAAAGGTCGCCCTGTTTACTGGGAAAAGAGCCAATAGCGTTAAAGGTTGGTCAGGCACATCCCCCCCACCAGAAATCCCTACTTAGGTCCCTGCCTGCTCGGAGCTGAGACACAACAGCTTGTCCCTGCAGAGAGGAAGCAGCCACTGCAACAGCTCCAGACTCACCGTCTCCAGCCAGACAGCAGCTGCTCCAGCTGACAGCTCCAGCCTCCAGCCCAACGGCAGCTGCCCCAGCCGACAGCTCCAGAGACCACAGCCAGGCACTGACCCTCTGTCCAGAGCTTGCACACTTCCCTCTCCCTGACTCCTCTCTCCCCATACTTCTTCTACCTCCAACCAGCCATAAAGGCTGGTGAATAAATCTCTTGGCTGCATGGTTGTCTCCGGTGTGATTTTTGCCCTTCAATAAGGACTGTGGCTCAGTGGTTAAGTGCCTCTGGGTTCAATCCCTGGTCCAAAAAAAGAGTTGGCTTTAAGCTTTAAATAAAGCCCATTTTTGTGCTAATTTAACTCCAAATATTTCTGAAACAGCAAACTTTATGGACTACTTTATGTACTAGTCTCTTTCCTGCCTGGGCAGGATCTTGTGCTGCTCATTAACAATATAATGAGGTATCTCATTGTGTGCTTCAACACAAATTAATGTCTTACTTCGAAATGTGTCTCCAGGTCAAATTTTTTTCTCTCTTTTCCTGCCTTTCTTCACCACCTGGTGGGCCCCTTACGCAGTTTTGGCCTTGCCTTTGGATTGCTCAAGAGGAGCAAATCCTTGCCATAACAACTGGAGGCATGTCTTTCTCACTGGTCTATACTTCCTCCAGGGTCCTAGAGTACTGGGTGCTGGATGGGGTAGAGGGACTAGCATGACACATGCTGTTAATAAGGAGATGCTCAGAAAACCCTCAAGGACCGAATTTGAAACAAATTAGACAGCTTTATTACCTGGCCAGGGATGCTTCTGCCATGTCCGAATGGCCTTCTGACAGAAGTGTGCCAGGCCGCCCATGGTTCCAATATTTAAGGAAGAAAACCACATCCTATGGACTCTGCAAATTGCAAGCAAGCAGAGTACAAGGGCTGAAAAAAGCAGTTAGCAGAGCAGAGTCAGACAGCCAATCCTGCGTTAGAGCACAGTTTTGGATATACGTACTGGGTTCTAGTATATTTGCAGATGTATGAAGCATAGAAGAATAATTTTTTAAAATGATTCTTAAAAAACAGCTTATATAACAGTTTCATATGGGAGCCATAAAGATGAAGTCACTATGGCTAGACTTACTATTTTATTAATCTGTATTTTTAAATCTATAATCTATAACTTATTAATTGAATTGATTAATTCAGACGATAACAATGCTAAATATAACAGGAACAACAAAAGGCACACAGTAAGTGGTTGCTGTTTGTTTGCTTGTTTTTGGTGGTGGGGATAGGAAACTATGGATGCTTTACCATTGAAGTACATCCCTAGCTCCCCACCCCCCTTTTCGAGATGGGGGCCTCACTAAGTTGCTTAGGATCTTGCTAAGTTATTAGAACTTTTGTTCCTCCTGCATCAGCCTCCTGAGACCCTGGGATTACAGGTGTGTGCCACCAAGCTTGGCTCAGGCAGTAATTTGTTTCAAAGAATATAAACCTAGCAAAGGCCTGTACCTAACCTCTGATATATATTATTCATCCAGTGTAACTATGTATAGTATTAAATTCTCATGCTTAGGGAGTCCTATTGTCTCCTCTTTCATACTTATATTGTAATCTATTTCAAACTTTATTTTGTTTTGGCAAATATGGCTAAAATATTAGTATACCATATCTAGAAATAACCTGTCATAAGAAGAAAACTGATAATATGATTAAATGCAAAGTTTGCCTTACATTCCCAATAAGATTGCTTAAGAACTCTTTCCTTATGATCTGAATCACTAGCTAGACCAAATTCCTTTTTTATTTACTTTACCTCAGAATTTAAATCATTTTTCTCAAGATGTTTTCTTTAACTTCTGTCAAGAACTTTAAAGTCTAGAAAATTATGAGCATGTTATATCACTTGTTTACTTAACTACCTCTAATTTTTCCTCACTGGTTATAAAATAAACTCTAAATTCCATAGCTTTCATTTGAGCTGCATATAGTAATGTTAGTCTGTGGTGCTCCCCAGAGAAGAAGATTCAAGAATGAGGTCTTGAAACAGCTGGGGAGACATGATTAGGTGAGCTTTAGGAGGGTTCTTGGGGGAACAACCTGAAGATTCACAAGTTGACATCTGAGACTGGGGTTCAAAATATAGCATAGAAGGCAAGTTTAAAAAAGTGGAGTTAAATTCCAATGGTCCTAAATGGCTTTTATTAAGAATTTTATTTGGGTTGGACTGCTATTAGAAACCATTTTATAGCATCTAAAAAGGGGACTCAGATAATAAAATGTTCCTTTAGGAATCTATATGATAATATGCAGGTTAGTTTGGTCCAGAGACTATACTCTCTTTTTGTGTATTCTGGTATTAGTACAAACAGAAAATGTTTGTGGTTGACTTAATTGCATATCTATTTCTTTTAATTAATACTGCAATTCTGGTCTCAGCAAAGGAATATGCAGAGTTTGGTAGTGAACAACCAATACAATGTCTTTCCTGGAGCAATGACCTGTGTCCTTTTTAAATGAGATTTTCTTTAGGGTTAAAAATAAGAATAAAGATTGATTCTTCCCCCTTCTTGTGCATGTGTGTGTATGTGTGTGTGTGTACTAAGTTTTGAGGACAATTACAGGGCAAGAAAGTGATTAAGGTTTTTCTTTTGTTTTTAGTTTGACTAGAAAATACTAGTTAAATGTAGCTGAAACAAAATACATCTGAAACTCACACTACAGTATTACATTAACTAGTTTATAACAACTTGTATTTTCATAATGCTCTCAAAGTCTTTGTTATAATGATGAAAAATAAACTTTTTGGACAAAAATAGAATTACTATGTTTTTTGGACAAAACAAGGCCAAGAGTGGCCTTTGTTAAAAATATGCGGTATTTATAAGAAAAAAGACCCAGAGAGAGAGTCCCCTGAAAGTAGCACAAGGACCATTAGGGGCCAAGAGGAGGGATGAGAGGATAGAAGTGTGGGCAGACATGATCAATATATAGTTTATGCATATATGGAAATATCACAATGAATCCCAATAATGTGCACAATTAATAGGTGTCAGTAATTATCATAAAACAAAAAATTATTTAAGATAGAAATATCTTGGAATAGTGTCTGGCTTATAGTAAGCACTATGTATCATTATAATTTTCTGTATTATTTGTTATTAGCAATGAAAATATAGTCTTTTATTCTTAGAAACAATTCAGCAAATGCTACTTTTAACCCCAAATAGCAATTTTAGCTTTATTTTATTTTTATTTTTAAATTTTTTCGGGGGGTGCCAGTGATTGAACTCAGGGGCACTCAGCCACTGAACCACATCCCCAGCCCTGTTTTGTGTTTTATTTAGAGGCAGGGTCCCGCTGAATTGCTTATTGTCTCGCTTTTACTGAGGCTGGCTTTGAGCTCTCAATCCTCCTGCCTCAGCTTCCAGAGTTGCTGGGATTACAGGCACATGCCACTGTGCCTGGCTTATTTTACTTTTAACTGATAAATAATAGTACATTTTTATAGATTCAAAATGGTATTTCAATAAATGTCTATATCATGGAATACTCAAATCAGAGTAATTAGCATAACTATTCCTCACATATTTGTCGTTTCTTTGTGGTAAGGACATTTAAAATCCTCTCTTCTAGTTACTTTGAATATATATTATAATTAAATATTACAGTATTGATGCAATGTTTACAAAAGTGCCTCTACCTTTTATCATAATTATTTTGAGTTAGTTAGAAATAACAAAATAATGTACTTTATGTTCCAGAAAACAATTATTAAAAGTTACTAGTAAACTTTATGTTCCAGAAAAAAATTATTAAGTTACTAGTAAAAAAAATAAAAGATTCAGGGGGGAATTTTGTGATTCCCTTGAAATGCTATGAATAATTTCTGAATTCTAAGTTTATTTTTGTTTCTAGTTTTGGGAAAATAAATTAGCAGAGCAAGTAAGTGGCTTAGACATATAGTTTATCTTATTCTTCCAAAAATATAAACTGATTTTTTTTTTGCCTTTAGAAAAGTTTGGTTCACATAATTAGGAAAAATAGAAAAATAATTTTTGGACTTCGAGTAAGAAGATCTGAATAAATCCAAAAGTCATCATTTTTCCCTAGAAGTATTAAGGCAAAAAAAAAATGCAAATATACCAACACATATGTAATGTTATCATTCTAATAAAGGGAAGCATTATGTATTTATATGGACATATTTGGAAAGGGCAATGTTACTGTTTGGATATGATGTATTCTCAAAAAATCTCCTATTAATGTAAGAATATACAAAGGTAAAATATTGGATTATGAAAGCTATAACCTAATCAGTCCATCCTACTTTGAATGGATGACCAGGATGGGGCATGGCTGAAGGAAATGGGTACATTTTCCCTGTCCCCCATCCTCAATCCCTACTGCTTTCTGACCTGGCCATGGGCTTAGAAGCTTTCCTCTCCTGGGCCCTTCACCCATGGTATGCTGCTTCATCTTGGGCCCACAGAAATGGTGTCATCTGTCTATGGAGTGAGATCTCTGAAAACATGAGCCCCAAATAGACTTTTCTCCTCTAAGTTGTTTTTGTCAGGTATGTTGGTCAGAGACAAAAGAACACTAAAACAAATTCATAACAAGAAGTGGGGTTGTTGCTGTGACTGACTTAACCATGTTGTTCAGAAGCCTTTTGGAGCCGGTTTGCAGGAGGAAGTTTGAAAAGTTTAGAGACACAAGCTGAAACAGTTTAGAATGAGTAAGCAGTGCTTAATGGGTGATCCTGGTGGAAGCCCAGAAGACCAGCATGCCAATAAGAATGCGAACTGTGTTCATGAGGTTTCAGAGGGAAATGAGGATTAATAATTTTTTATTCTAACTTGTTATATATGACAGCAGAATGTGATTCAATTCATATTACACATATAGAGCAGTTTTTCATGTCTCTGGTTGTATGCAAAGTAGAGTCACACCATTTGTGTCTTCATACATGTACTTAGGGTAATGATGTCCATCTCATTCCACTGTCATTCTTACCCCCATTTCCCCTACCCTACCCTCCCTCCCCTTTTCTCTAAAGTTCATCTATTCCTCCCATGTTGCCCCCCCATCCCCATTATGAATCAGCATCCTTATATCTTTGGGAACTGGACTAGAGGCCACATGTGCTTTATTCTAGCAAAGAACTTGTTTACAATTTTCCCATGTTCTGAAACTTTGTGTAAAGCTAAATTTAAAGGTGATGAACTAAATAATCTGGTGGAGGAAATTTCAAGGCGGAATAGCATTCAATGGCATGGATGTTGCTGGAAGCTTTTATCCTTCCAGATTTGCTAAGAGATTTGGGAGCAGAAAGCAAAGCTAAAGGATTTAAAAATCTTTGTTTGACAAGAAAAGTGCTTATAAAACTGGAGACCAAGAGGTATGTTTGTTGAAGGGATTGCAGTTCCTAAAGAGATGCTAAGTACTTTGCACAGAGACAATAGGAAAAATGCTGTGAGGGCATCTCCCATTGTAGGTTCAAGAATATAGAAGGGAAAATTCTTTTCAGAAAAGATCATGGTGTATATACATAATGGAATACTACTCAGCCATAAAGAAGAATGAAATTATGGCATTTACTGGTGAATAGAACTGGAGACTATCATGTTAAGTGAAATAAGCCAATCTCAAAAAACCAAAGACTGAATGTTCTCTCTTATATTAAGACGCTAACTCACAGTAAGTTGTGGGGGAGAGAAGAATGGAAGTTCATTGAATTAGACAAAGGGGAATGAAGGGAAGGGAGGGGAGATGGGAATAAGAAAGACAGTAGAATAAATTGGACATTACTTTCTTATGTTCTTATATGAATATATGACCAATGTAGCTCCACATCATGTACAACTACAAAAATGGGAAGTTATATTTCATGTATGTATGATATGTCAAAATACATTCTACTGTCATGTATAACTAAAAAGAACAAATAAAAACTTTTTTAAAAATTAGAAGAGTGGCATTCATTTACATTTTTAAGAATTCTTTAATATCTAGCTGGAGAGAGCACAGCTGGATTTTCATATCTGCCTTTGTATTTAATCTGTTGTAAAATACTACTTTGGTTGAAATGTTTGAGGAAACTCCACACTGATACAACTATGTAGCTGGAAAGGAAAGAATAATGGTCTTTTCAGATAATGTAGTTATTCTTCTTTGATACTACACTCAAATCTAACAATTGCTAGTTTCTTTTTTTGGGGGGGTGGGTACTGGGGATTGAACTCAGGGGCACTCGGCCACTGAGCCACATCTCTAGCCCTATGTTGTATTTTATTTAGAGAGAGGGTCTAACTGAATTGCTTAGCACCTCACTTTTGCTGAGGCTAGTATTAAACTCACAATCCTCCTGCCTCAGTCTCCCGAGAGCACTGGGATTACAGGCCTGCACCACCATGCCTGGCTAACAATTGCTAGTTTCTTAAGGGTTACCTGCAATGTGGAATTTGAAACTTTATCAATAAACTTTATGCATTCAGTTACATTAAGAAGAAGAAGGAGGAGGAGGAGGAGGAGAAGGGATTGTGATGGTGCTCTGCTTACACATCAGGGTCTAAGAAGTTATGTCACCATTCTGAGCCATTCAGGTACTCAGAGGCCACTGAGTCTTGATTCCAAGGGACTCAGGCACTGAGTGAGCTGGGCAGCAGACTGTGGTGTCATCCACACTGTGCTGGTTCTGCAGGAATGCAGGCTGCTCAAGTTAAGGAGTCATGGTCTTCCATTGAGATTTCAAAGGAAAGCCTGAGAGGCTAGGCAAAGTGTAGCAGGGTCAGAATCCCTGGGTGATGCATAAAGCTGTGAAGGTGAAGCTGAAGCTGGAATGGAGAGCCCAGGAATTAAAAGATCCAGTAATGTAGACTGTCTGCTGAAAAAAAGCTGCTGGTTTTGGGAGAGCCAAGCTAAAAGAGAGACCATGTACACTACAGCCAGCAAGGCAAAATGGTGGGGCTTCCCAAATCCTTTGGAAATAACACCTCACAGCCATGTGTCCTAGATGCTATATGTGGATTTATGAGAACTGTTTGCCCAGCTGGATTTTCATCTTGTTTTGGCCCCATCCTTTCTTTTTGTGCCCCCATTCTTCCCTTTGGAAATGGGAATGTTTACTCTGTGCCACTGTATATATATATATATATATATATGTATATATTTGTATATACATATATATGTATGTATATATATTTGATTTTTATAGGAGCTCATAACCACAAATTTGACTTGAATCTTAGAGGAGATTTTGGATGTAGACTTTTGGACAATACTCAAACAGTTAGGACTCTGGGACTCTTGGATATGAATATGTGAATTTTGTATTGTGAGATGGAGATAAGCTTTTGGGGCCCAGTAATAGAATGTTATGGTTTGGATATGAGGTGCCCCCATAAGTTCCTATTAATGCAGGAATAGTCAGAAGTAAAAGGATTGAATTATGAAAGCGATAATCTAATCATTCCATCCTAGGTTGAATGGACTGATGGGATGGATGGTAACTGTAGGTAACTGGGTCACGACTGGAGATGGATCACTGGGCGAAGTGCCCTGGAAGGGTGCATCTTCCTTGTGGCCCTTCCCAGTCCCTCTCCCTGACCCTGCCATGAGTTCTGTAGCTTTTCTCTGCTTTTCTCCCTCTCCCCCATGGTATGCTGCCTCATTTTGAGCCCAGAGCAATGAAGTTGGCCATCTATGGACTGAAACCTCTGAAACTGTGAGCCCCAAACAATCTTTTTCTCTTCTAAATTGTTTTTTTATTTTGGTCACAGAGATTTCAAAGATGACTAAAACAGGTACTATGTGTAATTTTCTCATTACAAAATCAGTGGCATTGTAAGAACTTTTGAAAATATAGAATTACGTGTTGTTCATTCAATTTTGGTTCACACATAATCTTAAATTTTTTGTGTTAATAATAAATTTGTAGGATAGCAGATAAATGACTCTGGGATATTGTGTGGGCTATGATTTTGCACAGGGGCAGGGTACTGGGGAATGAACTCAGGGACACTCAACCTCTGAGCCACATCCCCAGTCTCATTTTGTATTTTATTTAGAGACAGGGTTTCACCGAGATGCTTAGCACCTCACTTTTTGCTGAGGCTGGCTTTGAACTCGCCATTCTCCTGTCTCAGCCTCCTGAGCCCTGGGATTACAGGTATGTGCCACTGCGCCTGGCTAGGCTATGATTTAAAGAAACACAATCATGGTACCTGGAAGGCTAAGTCAAGTATTGCATGAAAGTAAGATGTTGAAAGCACAGAATCAGAGTATGTCTGGTTTTTTAAGAAGTAGTTTTTCAGAAGTAATTGAAATCTACTAACAGGAGAAAGTGAAGATAAATGTGCAATGTGTAAAACACAGCTATAGAACTAAAGTGCTGGGGACTAAGATGCAGGTACAGCTTTCAGGGCCAGTTCTTGTGGTGTATCCTCTGCATTTTTATTTCATCACCACCTAACTCTCATTTCCTAAATATGTGAAATGAGGAAAAATAGTGTCTACCTTATGCTATTGCTGCCAAGATTGAAATGAGAAATCATGCAAAGCATTTAGCACAGTGTATGATGCAAAGTGAATACTAAATAAAAATGTCAGTTACTTCTTGATAGGGAGAGGCCAGAAAAATGTGGAGGATCAGGCTAGAGAAAGCCTAGAATATTATAAGTGAAGCATTTAGGGGCAATTATGGAGAGCCCAGACCAGAATGCTGACAGGAATGTGGATAGTAAAGGACTGACTGACTGATGAGGTCTCGGAAGTGAGGATTTTAATGGTAACTGGAAGAAAGGCTCCCCTTGTTATACTCTGGCAATGAATTTGAATGCATTGTGTCCATGCCCTAAGACTTAGTGGAAGGCCAGTCTTAAAAGTGATGAACTAGATTATTTGGCAGGGAAGATTTCAAAACAGCAAATCGTCAGGTTGTGATGATTGGCTATTTTAAGCTAGTTTTGCAGTTAAGAATTAGAAGCTAAAAGGAACAGAGCAGAGAGAGATGAAAAATTTGCAGCCTGGCCAGGAAAAGAGTGAAAAAGCATGTAAGGGTATAAGAAGGAGGGTGCAGTTAGTTGCTAAGGAAATTAGAACCCACAAAAGGAACCAAGTGCTTTACATGTGGACAATATGAAAGATGCTATAGGGATATCTCAAAAATCTTGGAGGCTATAGCCCCTCCTCTCACAGGTCTGAAAGTTTAGAAGTACAAATTTATTTTAGAACTTCCATGACAAAATCCTTCCAGGAAAGAGCATGGGGTGCCCTGTTTATCCAGGACCACCTTGAAATTTCTTTTCCCAAGTTCAACCAGCAAAGCCCCTCAAAGCCAGTGACATGGTGCAAGTTGGCCCAGGTGCAGTTTTGGCTGGTGTCAGACCTTGCCTCATTGATGTGATGCTGGTTTGGGGGACATGCAAAGTAGAAGAGTTATAGAGTCACAGTGGCTTCCACCATGATTTCAAAGGAAAACCTGGTGGCCAGGCAGTGTGGGTTGGGGCCCGAGTTTCTGTAGAGAGCCCCTGATGGGGTGAGGCCTAGTGGAGCTATAGAAGTAAAGCCAAAACCAAAGGGGAGAGGAGAGAGCAAAAGGTTCTAGCAAAATACAACACCCACCAGAGAAGTCTACAGGCAGTGTGCAAAACCAGTTAGCTTCAGGGAGCTGCCATGTGGGCTGTACCCACAAATCCCTAGGAGCAGGGTTGCCCGAACCTTGAGAACCCACCTCCTGTTACACTGTGCTTTGCAAGCTGGACATGGAGCTTCAGTCTTATTTTGGTCCTATTCCTCCTTTCTATTTCCCTATCCCTCCCTTTTGGAATAGAAATGTATTCCTTGTGCCTGTCCCACCAGTGAAATCTTAAAAAGATAATGATTTGATTTTCATTTTTAAAGGGGCTCACAGATGAGAGTTTACCTTGAGTCTCAGTTGAGACTATGGGCTTAGATTTTGAGCAATGTTGGAACCATTAAGACTTTGGGATTTTTAGGGGCAGACTTTTGAATTGTGAGACGGACAGAAACCTTTGGGGACCAGAGGGAGGATGATATGGTTTGGATGTAATTTGAAAGTCCTCCCAAGGCCTATTGTGTTAAAGATTTGGTCACCATGGTGGCAGTATTGAAAGGTGCTGTGAGCTTTTAAAAGGTGAAATTCTTGAAATAACTTGTATTCCCTAAATAGACCACTATGCCTGTGCATGGCACATACTAAAGTTCTTTAAGTCCTTAAAGAGGACTGAAGAAGTGTCTCCACAGAAGGATCCCAGGAGTTCCTGAAAGGAAGGGGGAACTTGGTCTAGGACTAAAGGGGTCCTTGTTGTGATGGAAAAGAACTTTAGCATGTGCCACGGACATAGTGGTCTATTTAGGGAAGTAGATACACATTCAAAGGAGAATACAAGTTATTTCAAGAGTAAAAGATGCCTTTTGGAATTCCCAGCTCTTCTTCTAAAGGAAACTCTGTACAAAATGGGCATGGAAAAGTATGTAGGAATGATATCAGTCTGGTGATTTCAAGATGATTTATGGTGATCTGGCCAATCTCAGCATCCTTAGGCTGACATGGTCTCCATTATCATATCAATGATTAACACTGGAAAGTCTCCTGTATTATCATAAGGAATGACAACACTTGCAGACATCTTAAAAGAGCTCCTGTATTTCAGAAATATTCTTCCTTACTTCCATTGTGGAGTGGCCGTGCAATTTCCCTGTAATAGTTAGGATCAGTCACCCAAGCCAGCACAGTAAGTACCTTCCTTGATTCAGAGGAATGAGGAGTCCCAAGTAGCCATTTGACACTCTTACATTCAGTTCAATGGAATCATTGTCTTGGTGGAAGCATTCTTGCCTTTGCAACTAAGACCCTTTGGCCAACAGAACATAAGATTACAGGAATGGGAAGCTAAAAATGTCCGAGTGGTCATCAGCAATATTAGTGAGTGATACTATTTCCAATTTCACTCCTTGATTCTCGGACTTTAATCCTAGCTATCAGAGAAAGAGCACTATATATTGAATGCTGATTCAGAGCACATATAGCATTACACAGTCAGCCCTCTATAACTGGAGATTCCACATTCATGGATTCAACCAACTGCAGATTTAAAATAACACAAAAAATTGCATCTGTTTTGAATATGTACCAATGTTATTCTTGCCATTATTTCCTAGGTAACAAAATAGGACAACTATTAACATAGCACTCATATTGTATTAGTCATTATAAGTGACGATAATTTAAAGTATACTGGAAAATGGGTATAGGTTATCTGCAAATACTATGCCATTTTGTGTAAAGGACTTGAACATCTGCAGATTTTGGTATCTTCAAGGAGTCCTGGAACCAATTCCTCATAGTACAGGACAACTGCACAGCCTTCTGGAGAACCTTGTCTCAGTTCTGTAAGGTATTGCCATCTATTTGGCTCTATAATTGTGTCTTCAAAATGCTATTCCACTGTTTGGTCAAAAGAGCTACTCAGGACAGGTTGGGGAATATGATGAGGCCAGTAAATTCCATAAGCCTGGGCCCATTGCTGAATTTCTTTGGCTATAAAGTGAGTTCCTGAATTATAAGAAATGCTGTATGGAATACCAACATGGTGGATAAGTCATTCTTTAAGTCTACAGATAGTGGTTTTTGCTAGAAGCACTTGCATGCAAGGAAATCTGTATCTGGAATTAAGTATCTATTCTAATAAGAACAAAATGTTGCCCTTTTCCAGTGTAATCATTCTGCTGTCAGGTAGCTTACTGATCACTCTAGTGAATGGTGCCATAACAGGATTCAGTATTGGTCTCTGCTGCTGGCATATTGGTCACATGGAAGTGGTCATAGCCAGGTACACAATGGTGAGTGGAAGTCTACATTGCTGATTCCATGCATGACCTCCCTTCCTGGCACCATGCCACTTTGATCACAAGCCCATTGAACAATGAAAGGGGTGCCCAGAGGAAGAGGTTGACTAATCGTTTTATCTATTTGGTATTAAAATCCTTCTCTGGGGGCTGAGGCTGTAGCTCAGTGTTAAAGCACTTGCCTGTGATGTGTGAAGCATTGGGTTTGATCCTTAGCACCACATAAAAATAAACAAATAAAATAAAGGCATGCTATCCATCTACAATTACAATTTTTTAAAATCCTTCTCTGATTATGTCAACCTTGAGTGAACATTCAAATGGGAATAAATATCTTCATGTTTTTTTCCTATTCAGAGATATCTATCCATATGCCTCTTCCCCAAATTTCCTTGTCATCTATTTTCCAATCATGTCTCTTCAGAATCCCTAATAATCCAGCTAATTCATTGGTCATAGCCCATGAATACACATATATAATCACGTATCTGGCTATTTCTCCTTCCAAGCAAAGTGAACAACCAGGTCCATGGCTTGAAGTTCAATAATCCACTGGGAGGATTCCCCTTCACCACTGCCTTCAAGGATGTTCCTGATGGCATCTGTAGTGCAATAGCATATCATGCAGAACCACGTCTAAACTAGGCTGAATCCTTTTCTTCCTCTGTCAACTATTCATGGGAAGCTTCCTGTAGGGTCAAAGGTACGGTCTGGGAGATAGAAGTCAGTGCAACAGGGCTGTCACTTCTTCATAGAAATTATTTGGGCTTTCAGGGCCTGCTCAGGCCCATCACACATATACCACTTCTATTTGTTAATGGAGTGCTATCATACATAACCAACTTTATAGATTTATGGGCCAGATAACACCCAGATCATGATAGGTAGCTCAGGTTGCATGTTAGCTTGGTCCAAGGTTAAACATAAATCCACTAAGGTCAGGCTGCAGGCCAAGAGCTGGTCTCTTCAATGGCCAACAGTTATCTGTGGAGGTTGACAAGACTTTGTTCCAAAATCTTGAGGGCCTATATTGTGATTCATCTATGGGGACCTACTAACAGCTCCAAACAGTATCTCTGACACTTCAAATACCATTAGATATGCAGGATCATATGGTCCAAGAAGCAGAGAAACTTGTACAGCAGTCTGAAACTATTGCAGATTCCTCTCCTATTCTGGGTCCCACTGAAAACTAGCAGGTTTTATGCTCAAATGAGGAATATGTTGTCACCAAAGTCCACAGAAATCCACTACCCATCATGTTCCTGTTTTGGGTTGTAGGAAAGGCCAGATGCAACAATTATTCTCAACCTTACAAAGGAGATCTTAATATGCCTCCCACTACTGGACCTCTAGAAATTTCAATAAGATAGAAGAACTCTGAATATTATTGAATTATTTCCTAGCCCCTAGCATGCAGATACCTTACTGTTAAGTCTAGGGTAGTTGCTTCTTCTTGCTCACTAAGTCCAATCAACATAAATTCTATCAATGTAATAAACAATGTAGAATATTCTGGAAGGGAATGACAATCAATATTCTTGTAAATTAAATTATTCATAGGGCTAGAGAGTTGATATATCCATGACATAGTTTGGTGAAGGTGTATTAATGGCCTTGCCATCTGAAAGCAGACTGCTTCTGGTGAGTATTGATGATGGCAACAGAGAAAAAGGCATTAGCTAGATCAATAGCTGCATATCAGATGCCTTATAGGGATGTGTTAATTTGCTCAAGCTAGGAAACCATATCTGGTATAGCAGTTGGAATTGCCATCTGTTTCAGCTTATGATAACTCTCTGTAATTCTCCAACCTCCATCTATCTTCCACATAAGACAAATAGACTAGTTGAATGGGGATGTGGTGGGAATCACCACCACTGCATCCTTCAAGTGTTTGATGGTGGCACTAATCTGCCATCCCTGCAGTCCTTCCAGGGATGTAGTAATACTTTTGCTTTAGTATTTTCCTAGGTAGGGGAAGTTCTACTGGTTTCTATCTGGTCTTTTTTTTTTTTTAAATATTTATTTATTTGCTTTAGTTGTACACAATGCATTTATTTGTATGTGGTGCTGAGGATCGTACCCGGGCCGTGCACGTGCTAGGCAAGTGCTCTACCGCTGAGCCACAACCCCAGCCCTTATCTGGTCTTTCTTGTTGTAATAGTTTCCCCTCTGTGGGTCAGGGAACCAATGTGTTTTCTCTGGAAGTAGCAAGATTGTTTTCCTCAACTGAGCCTAAATGGAGGGATCATGAACAATTTAAGTTCAGTTACAAAGAAAGATGGCTTTACTGCTGCTTGTCGATATTATGACTATATATTTTAGACTGCTATACATTAAGCCTGTAGCATATAGGAAGCATTCTATAAATAGTTACAATTATTATTATTAAAACCTCCCACTCCCTGAATGCCAATTATTTGGTTCTCTATCCAGGAGTCTTATTTTAAAATTATAGGTTCTGCTTTCTTCCAGTGGTCTATCCCTGCCCTGGAGTTTTTCAGTAATACTATGGTTTTCTGTTATTGACTTCTTGCTTTACAATACATATTCTAGGCCCTTGCTGTTGTCATTTGCTACTCCCAAGGTCCTTTCATTAGTCTGTTCAGCTGATAAAACAAAATACACCTTACACACAATGGCTTAAACAACAGACCTTTATTTTCTCTTATGTCTACAAGCTAGAAGTCCAAGATCAAGGTTCTAGTCAAATAAGTTTCTGGTAAGTGTTCTCTTTCTGACTTGTGGGAAAGGGTCCTCTCACCTTCTCACAATATCTTCTTATGGACTTTTCTTAGTGTGTGCACGTGATGGATTAGAGAGCATGGGGGAATAGAGGGAGGACTAGCTTTTGTGTGTTTCTTATAAAAAAACACCAAATCTATTGGATCAGGCCCCTCCCTTATGACCTCATTTTAGTTCACTTCCTTAAAGGGCCACAGCAACACTGGGGATTAGGCTTCAACATATGAATTTTGAGGAGGCCACAAACATTTAGGTTGTAACACGTCTGCTTCCAGCCTGTTTCTCCATCCTCTCCTAGGTTACTTTCTTTGCCCTGGAAGTTCCCACATTTGCTTGTCTGTGGCTATTTCTTTTCTATGCTAATCATTCAAGTGAGTCAAACATTCTTAACCATTGTTTCCTATTTGCCCAGTATACTTAAACCTATTGACACAGTAAACAATAAATGCTATTAAATTATTCTATTTAATTCCATTTTTTTTGTTTTATTAATCACTAGCAGAGCATGGTGGATTTCCATGGAAAGGCATAAAGTAACAATTTCATTTGTTAGTATACATTTTTAAAACATGTTTTTTCAAAGTTATTACAACATATTATTGGGGGAAATAGTCTTGTCTAGTCTTCTTACTTGCCTCAAAACTGAGTAATAAGGCAGCCACTAGTAGTTCTATTTATTTGAATTTGCTTGACCTTATTCACCCTTTCTGATCCATCCCTATCGCTTCCTATTCTCACCTGGCACTTTTGACCCCCTCTCCCCCCCCACACACACACAAAGGAGAAAGAGGAGGAGATGAAGGGAGGGGGGATAGTAACTCTCAACAATTCATTGAGGTAAATATTTATAGATGTGAGAACTGAGTATAAAAACAATTTAATGGGTAATTTGCATAAGTTATAATAGCCTTAGGAACAGAGGTGACTATAGTGTTAGTGGCACCAGCAGTGGCACCTGCTGACTTAAGTCCCTGAAAGGTGGAGCAGAGATTGACAGCAGCAATGGACCATAGGGCATGCACCACCAGGGCCTTGACAAGGAATGGGTAAGATTTCAGCATAGAATTTTGGCTTGTTAAGTAGCAATAACCACTAAAGAATGTTGTCCTTGACATTCATTTTATGATATTTCATTTGAAACAGTAGTGAGTAAAGTACTTTTGTTAATCAATACTTTAAACTTTTAAGAAATTGATATTTTGACCCAAACTGTAAATCATATATACATATAGCTATTGATAAATCATATATATATGCATATATATATATGGTTATTGATAGAACTTTATATTTACTTATTGATATGTGGTGCTGAGAATGGAACCCAGTGCCTCATACATGCTATGCAAGTGCTCTACCACTGAGCTACAATCCCAGCTCCCCAACTCATAAATCTTTACTGAGTATTCGCTATACATAAATTGGAGGCAGAGAGATCTGAGTCTGAACTCCAGCTCTTTCCCTTATTAGTTGTACCACTTTGGTAAGTCATTCAACCCCTTAACCCACATTTACTCATATGTAAAATGAGGATAATAATATTACCTATTTCATGATTTTGTGATCAGTATTAAGTTATATAATGTATGTACAGTGATTAATAGTGTCTGACATGTAGTAAATAATCAGTAAATGTTAGTCATATACATATATTTTGAGACAGGGTTTCACTGTGTTGGGTAGGCTGGTTTCAAACTCCTGGACTGAAGTGATTCTCCTGCCTCAGGCTCCCAAGTAGCTGGGACTACATGTGCACATCACTGTGCCCAGCCAATCATGTATTTTTTAAAGAGCAAGGAATGAAAATTTAAGTTTGACAATATCCTTAATGGTGATGCTTGGAGACATATAAGTAAATAACTATGATTCAGTATGAAAAATGGTTTAACAGAAGTATCTAAAACTATTATAGGAAAACTAAACAAAAGAAAAAAGTAATTGTGTAGGGATAATGGGGAATACTGTGGAAATCACGTGGTTGTTTAGTTAGAACAGAGAGAGGCAAGTATACCTCCTCAAGGAGAACACATTGATGAATGTTATTTAGGGAAACACATCAAAGGAAGAAATATTGAAAGTGGATGAGGGTCTGAAATGATCATTTAATTTTAGTTAAAACGGTTGAAGTGGTTTTATGTGTAATGCAATATTTCTCATCTGTTTTCACTATTATAATCTTATTCACATCGCAGTTCTTTTTTTCTATTCTTTTTTTAAACTTTAAATTTTATTTTAAAAAATCTCTTTTCATAAAATAACAGTCAAAAAAGTTAACATAATTTCAAATTGAATGAATAGAAATGTAGAGTCTAGAAAAAGGAAAATTATAGACTTTCTCTATTCTCCACAAATAATTGAAATATTCTTTGCTTGCAGTGGTCAGTTCTGAGCACAGTGACCAAGAGGAGCAAGGCAAACTAGTTCTTTCAGATAAGAACAACCACTATAGCGATGAGGAATTTAAAACATAACCTGTGAAAAACATTTGAATGATCCAGAAATGATAACCAGAAAAGAGCAGACAAAGGGAAAGGGGAGCAAAGCAAACGGCCACAGAAAGGAAAAGCGATACAAAGTTAAGAGAAAAACAAATTCCATTAAATGCAAGGAAAAATTTCCTAACAAATCAAACTGTCTCAAATAATATGGACTGCTTTAGGAAAGAACAAGATTCTCACCACTGGAGTTGCTTAAGCAGAAGTTTGTTGGAAGTATCATATATAATATTGCAGTGTTATATAAGGAACTGGGCCAATTGACATTAAGGTCCCTTCCAAACCTAAAACAGGGTCTCCCTTTGAAATTTGAAGATATGTACCAAGACCCCACTATGTGGATGGAAGTCAATGAAAGATACTTTAAATGATTATAGATGAGAATGTATAAATAATCTTGATAGTAGAGTACAAAGTAGGAGAATATAAAAAACCCTATTGTAGCTGTTCACTTTTGTTAGGTAAGCTGGAGTTACATCATTCCAAAACATTGGTGGCCTACCAAGAAAGTGTCTTCCTTACTCTCATTACATATTAACAGCAGGTTGACTAAAATTCTGGATCACATCTTCTTCTCATGGTATCTGGCTGAATAAGAAGCCCATACCCAGCCACCAGTGAAATTGTGGAATTGTAAAACCTTGTAAAGATTCTTAAAACTTCTGCTTACGGTTGACATTGTCATTTCCACTCCACTTCATCAGTCACAACGAGACCTATGGCTAAGCCTGCAGTCATAGGAACAGGATGGATGGCACTGTAAGGGAGAAACAGCAACTATTTTGACTATGCTTAATGTATTACATCAACTCTTGTAGTTCTGGTTTGACACTTGACAATTCCACACAGTGGAATGACTTCTAAGGAGCAAGAAAAGCCTTTTTATGTAACACTTATTTGGGAAGTGCTTCTTCCTGCCAAAAATCAGTTATTGAAAAAACCCAATGGCTTACTTCACTGCAGAAAAAGAAAACAGAACTCCCACTCATTCAAAGAAAGTATATTTGTAGAGTTGCAGGAAAAGGGGTGTGTCCTATATTTCATAATTGCCTGTAAAGAGACATAGAAACACAAATATTAATCGCTGCTTAAAATGGATGATAAAGACTGTGTTTTAAAAATAAAATTTTGGCTAGTAACTATAGCATTATAGAATCCTTTGCAAGTTTGTGACCATAACTGCTTGGATAATGAGAGAGATGACTTTGTTCCATGTGGAGGCTGTGCAGCTGGGTGGAGGAGCTGGTGGTGAATTGGACTAGAACAAAAGAGATAAGCAGAGGGTGAATTTCCAAGAGTCTGTCATATCAAATTAAGCTTCTGGACTTAATTTAAAGCTCCAAAGAGTCAACAAAGACTTTAAGCATGAAGAGGCTGGATCAGATGTGTGTTATTAAAACAAAATCACTTGGACAATTACATCAAGGGTGGATTAGCAGTGGGCCAAAATTTGAGGGAAGATTTAGGTAACTGTTAAAAGTAAGAGTAAATTTGAGAAGAAGTAAAAAGTCCTTGAAGTAGTCCAAGAGCAATAGTAATATAAAAGTGAGAATAAATGAAAAACTATTATAGAGACCAAATGGATAAGACTTGGTGGCTAATTGAATGAGAAGGATAAATGAGAAGGGCTCGGTTGATTGCCACATTTTGGAGCTGGTATAGATGGGAAAACATAGTGAAATGTCATAGAAGTGCATACCTAAGTTTAAGTCCTACCTCCTATGTTAATGGTCTTAGGTAAATTGTTTCACCTTGTTGAGCCTGTGTTTCTTCATCTGTAAAACTGGGTTGGTAATAATACCCCCATCATATCACTGTTGGAAGAGGTTACACACTGTCCCCAGTGCCAGGTTTTACAGACCATTTAGGGCACTTTAGAGAGTTGGGGAAAACATGAATCAGTGTGCCATTTTATTGTATTGTGTTTCTGGAAGGAGTAGGCCCCATGAGAAAGAGAACATGTATGCCTGTTTTTTTCAAAATGGATATTCTGAAAAGTGCTTACTCAAGAAAGCCAAAGGCCTTTCCTTTCTTGTGCACAGTTCAATTCTGGTTTGCCTTGCCCACATTTCTGCTGGGTAATTCTTCTCTCTTTAGTTCCTTACTAGATAACTTTGAGTTTGAGAACTTACATAGCTTCAGATTCACTATATAACAAATACTGAGAATTAGTTTAGCTTTTACACATCTGGTAGGAAGAATGTAGCACATTTTGGGATTAAAGATCAAATATTTTGTTTAACAGAAAAGGAAGATTCATAGAAAAGTGGAAAAATTTTAAAATTTTTGCATCAACTATGACTATAAGCTCTTGGTACTTTAGTGGAGAAATCACAGAATGCTCAAAATATTCTACAAATATTAATCAAACACTAATTTCCCAATCTACTGTTAGCAGTAAAAACAGAACCTATTAGTTTTATTAGCTAGTATTATTCCAGATAGACAGCCAACTGAAGTGTGACCAAAACTATTAAGAGTTCTTGAGGTACACAAAAAAACAGAAGGGATATCCATCTCATTCTACCATCCTTTTTTCCCCTCATTTTTAAAATTTACCCTCTTGCCTCTTCCCTTCCTCTCCCTCCCCCGTGGCCTTTCTAGTGCCCTAAGTGCACATATGAAGACACGAATGGTGTGAATATACTTTGCATACAACCAGAGCTATGTAAAAATGTGCTCTGTAAGTGTAATATGAATTGTAATGTATTCTACTGTCATATATAACAACTTAGAATAAAAGAAAGGGAAAAAAAAAAACAGAAAGGAATAGCCAATCTGGAAAAATGTGCTTGTATCCATTCACTCTGGATACATAAAATGAGAGCTATATGTCTGATTGCTGTTTGTCTCTCAATTTTCATTCTTCCCTTCTTTCTTTTAGTAATGGACTCCCTAGTGTAAACTCAAGTGAGACTGAATCTCCTAGTCTACTATGCAGCTGGGTCTGACCATGGGACCATTCTGCCCAATGAGATATGAGCACGAGAGGTACGTGTTACCTCCAGGTCCCATTCTTGAGAGGTAGCTACTTGCCCTTCACTTCTGTGTTCCTTTACTCATGGGAACTATGTGTCTATCAGGTGAACAAAGACAACAAAGGTAGAAGAACCTCAAGTACCTAAATGATCTTGTGGATCAGACCCACTTACAGTCCACCTACCTCTAGATAGTTACATGATGGAGCACTGATTTTTATTTTTTTAGTACTATATTTTTATTTTGGAGTTTCTTCCTTATAGCAAGTTAACCTAACACTTGAAATAAAACTCTTGATACAATGCCAATCAACTAGAAAACAAAAGAGCAAAAATTTTAAAGGTGTACAAATGATTAAAATATGTTATTAAAGATGGTGTCTAAAAATGTGATTATAATTAAATTGTAATTTTCTGAGAGCAGAAACCATCATCCATCTATAACTTGTCTATGAATTGCTTAAATTTAATACTAACTCATTTCACTTTTTGAGGAATACATTAAGTAGGCGATTCTCAAGTGTTTTTAAAAACACATTCTTTGGGAGTGTTGTGGCTTCCTCTGGCTTCAGAACACAGATAGTAGAGCATTTGTCTTGGTATGAATTCCAGTGGGACTACTATTTAGTTGTTAGGAAAACTAGGGAGTCTGCTCCCACATCATGTATCCTGGACGTGCATGAAAGGCTTCATGTTACACCAAGGTAGTGATGATCACAGTGCCGAAGAAATAGGGAGGAGCCGGGGTGTGGTGGCGCACGCCTGTAATCCCAGCACTTTGGGAGGCTGAGGCAGGAGGATCACGAGTTCAAAGCCAGCCTCAGCAATGGCGAGGCACTTAGCAACTCAAGGTCTGGGGATGTGACCCAGTGGTCAAGTGCCCCTGAGTTCAATCCCCGGTACCACAAAAAAAAAAAAAAAAAAAAAAAAAAAAAAAAATAGGGATAGGGGATATGCAAAACAAGAGAGAGAGAGAAAGAAATTCCTATTTATAAAGAAAGCAGTGATTCTTTTTGTTGAGTTATTACTGACAATCTCAACAAGCACCTGTTCCTTTCTGTACCATCTTTTGATGCTTAATATATTAGATATACCTCAAAATTCAGACAATGTTTTTCTGGTATTTTTTTTCATCTAATAAATTCTGTATGTGTGTTGCCGCCTGTAGTGATTGCCGCTTGCAGCAACGACGCGGCGGGAGAAAATTTGGAGGCAGGATGGAAATGAAAAAGTTCTTTTATTCTTCTTTCTTCTAACTTCTCTCTCCGGATCTAACAACCTTTCCAACTCCAACTCCAACCACCCCTCTAACTCACCCTCACATGGTTAAATACTTTTCGCCTTAACAAGGACACGTGCTAACAGCTCAAGCTTACAGGTGTGTCATGCAGTGTTCACAGGCATAAAAAGATTCTTAGATAAATGCATGGATATCAGGTGAAAATACTTGAACACCTTATGGCTCTCAGCTAGCTGCCATCTTAGCTGTCTCCTCAATTAGGGCTCTTACATTTCCCCCCTTTTGTTTTAAAAGAGGGGATGCTCTAGGACGTCCATGTGCAACCAACATTCTTACCCATCATCAGATAATCAAGGCCGTGCCCTTGACTCCTGTCTTAGGTTGATATGAGACTGTCCCATGGATGGGTGACGACCTCATCCAGATCGACTGTGCCTGTCTTAGGTTGTCCCCCTCTGGGGATCTTACCTGTCATTGGCTAACCAGCCATCCAATCGAGACCTTCAGGATCGACTGTGTGTTGACTAACAGCTGTCCAATCGTGAGGAGATGCTGCAGCTTTAAGGTGGCATGCCTTCTGCTGATGAGCCAAGTTCCATAGCAAATCAAGGTCTTTAAACAAATCAGCTGCCCTAAATTCCATCAAGTAATGCACTGAGTTCTCTAGACAAATACCCGCAAGGTATTGTCCCGTAATGTCCCAAATAATGAAAGATCAAAATGTCCACTTGTTATAACATGTTGATCTAGGAGGCCCCATGCATGTAGAGCAGAGGCCACACTGCTGGTGAGGTTGTTTGATGCTTGAGCAGCAGGAATGCTTGTAGCGACCGCGATCCCTGCAGCTGTAGCAGCAGCCGTCTTTTTTATGTCTAGACAATGCCATCGGCAAATCTTCAGGGCCCGCTACCTAGAAACTCAAGCATCAATTATTAAAGGAAAGGCAGTGCTATTGCAGCACTGAGTCAAGAGGCGAGTTATCAAACTAAAAATAGAATTATTAGATTAGAAAATTAAAGTTGATTTCTGCTCACACACATTGCTGCTTGAGCTCCCACAAACATAAGCTGGCAAAATATCACATTCAGAACAAATCAAAGAAAGACTGAGGGTATTTACTGCATTAAAGATAGATTAAAGAAAAGCTAAAAGCACTTTGGAAAAATAATTTGTTAGCTGGAACCCCCGAGTCTCTGCATACACAGCAACCTTCTATGAAATTACCTGTTGAAATAATTCAAATTAATCAGCTATTAAACAAATAAAGTTGATTACAAATGAACAATCCCATGTCAAATACCAAAATATTAGGTTATACAGTATTAGTCATATTCTTTGCTGAAGAGAAGTCCCAGGGACACCTATAAATCAAAATTGAAGGTACCTTCACTTTTTAAATTGTTTACCCAAATTGAATACTCTAAACTTAAATGAATTAAAGTTATTTGGATCCATATATATACATATATATATGAAGGAGCCCTAATTAGGAAGGGCTGTTGCAGCTAGCTGGAAGCCATAAGTTCCACCTGATATGTATGTGACGCACCTGTAGGCACCCGAAAAGCTGAAGGTATATAACTAGGTGAAAGTGGTCCGAGTTAGGAGAACGAAGGAGAATTCATTCAGTCAGTTGTGCTAGTCGCTCGGTCGGTCAGAAGAAGAGTTCGGGTCGGAGAAAAGAATCAGAGCGGCCAGAACGTAGGCAGAGTGGTTACAGAAGAGAAACCAGATAGAAGAAGTAATTGCTGGCCAGAGTTAGGCCAAGGCTCCAGAGGACTGGTCAGAGTAAGGCCGAGGCTCCCGAGGAAGACAGAAGAAAGAAGAAAGAAGAAAGAAGCTCTAAAAAATAATCTTTCTCTAAAGGAGATAAAAAATAAGAACAAGAAGCTAAGATAGTGAGGAGAGCAAAGAAAAAGCATAGCCTCAGACTCAGTTGAGACCAGCAAAAAGAGTAGAAAGAAAAAAGCCATGAGCTTAAAAGAAAAAGCCATTGAGCTTTGGCAAAAAAGCCATAAAAATAAAGAAGAGAAAATAGAAAAAAAAAAAAAAAAAGTCAAAGCCGCTTATGCAGTTGTGCTTAACAAAGTGCGTTAGCTGCTCCTCAGCAGTAGGCTTCCTTAAAGCCGCAGCACCTTCTCAAAAAGGGCTCAAATATCCACCCTTTTAAAAAACAAAAGGTGAAAAGCTAGGTAGGGACAAGAAAATAAAAGAAAATAGAGAAAATAGAGAAAATAGAATTAAAGCACCTTTTTAAACTAAAGGGGAGGAATATGAAGGAGCCCTAATTAGGAAGGGCTGTTGCAGCTAGCTGGAAGCCATAAGTTCCACCTGATATGTATGTGAAGCACCTGTAGGCACCCAAAAAGCTGAAGGTATATAACCGGGTGAAAGCGGTCCGAGTTAGGAGAACGAAGGAGAATTCATTCAGTCAGTCATGCAGTCGCTCGGTCGGTCAGAAGAAGAGTTCGGGTCGGAGAATCAGAGTGGCCAGAACGTAGGCAGAGCGGTTACAGAAGAGAAACCAGATAGAAGAAGTAATTGCTGGCCAGAGTTAGGCCGAGGCTCCCGAGGGCTGGTCAGAGTTAGGCCGAGGCTCCCAAGGAAGAAAGAAGAAAGAAGCTCTAAAAAATAATCTTTCTCTAAGCTAAGCTCTATCTTTCTTTCTCTCTAAGCTAAGAAGAAAAGAAGAAAGAAGAAAGTAGAAAAATCTTTCTTTCTCTAAACTCTAAGAAAGTAGTAGTAAAAGTAGTAATAGCTTTACTCTGCCTCCGAGTTTTCCTCCCGGGTTTCAGTACTTCCTCCTGGGTTTCGGTACTAGGTAACTTACATATATATATATTTTATAATTAAATTTTTTTATAATATTAATTTTCATAAGCGCTTTGTTATTTATGACGTTGCACTGGACAGACGCACATACAAACATATATTTGTGACGTCACATTAACATGAAATTTAGACAAATGCACAGACATAAAGACATATATAAAAAGAAAAAAAATACAATTGTGTGCACACTAAAGAGAGATCTTCTCGTCCTGGCCGGGAGGAATGAGACTTAAATTGTGAATTTATTGGAGGACTCTTTTAAGGGAATTATTCCATACCTTCATCTTGGTCCTCTTGATTTTGTATTTGTTTTATTAATCTTGATTCCTCAATAACTTCATCTTGGTCCTTTAGATTTGGTATCTGTTTTATTAATCTAGATGGTATCCATATTGGGGAGGATTCATGCTGTGGAAAAACACAAACAGATCCTCTCCCCAAAATTAATACTGGATCTGGACCCTTCCATGCACCTGAAAGAAGATCCTTCCAGTAAACCAAAGGTTTATGTTGTTGGTGTGGATTCCAGTGTCTGTCTCCAGCCGAATATCCATTAGAATCTAAAGTTAAAAAATCTAAGGTAAACAGGGCAACTGCCAATCTGTCCCTAGGATTTTTCCAATTTCCTTCTTTTTGCTTTAATAGCATAATTTTGAGTGTGCAATTAGCTCGTTCAATTATACCTTGACCTTGAGGATTGTATGGGATACCTTTTTTATGGGATATATTGAATTTTGCGCAAAACTGTTTGAAAGATGCAGCAAAAGCTTGCAGACAATGAGATGGACATGCCTGAGCATGTATCTATGTGTAATGCCTGTCACGGCAGGGCCATCTAGGCTGAGTTAAGCTTTTAAGCATTTTTGGGGAGCTTAGAGAAAGATTTCTTCTTGTCTTCCCTTAATGCAGATAAAGAAAGCTTGCAGACAATGAGATAGAGCTTAACATCTTTAACTTTTTTCTCTTCAGCATGTAAGGAAGCAAAATTATCATGTTTCTCTTCTGCTCTGCGTTCTGTATCTATGTGTCACGCTGAATAATTCTCGCTCGGACCGCTTTCACCCGGTTATATACCTTCAAAACAGGTGGCTCATGAGGTAACCCATCAGCTAGCATTTGCCCTACTAATTAATGGTCACGTGAATAAATCGCAATTTTCAAAAACTTGGCTCATGAGTAACATCCCTCTATGATTGGGCATTAATCCTCTAGGGTTAACACCATAATGAGGATTGGGCAAATGTGTCATACATTGCCGTTTGCAGCACGACGCCGCGGGAGAAAATTCGCAGGCAGGATGGAAATGAAAAAGTTCTTTTATTCTTCTTTCTTCTAACTTCTCTCTCTGGCTCCAACAACCCCTCCAACTCCAACTCCAACCACCCCTCTAACTCACCCTCACATGGTTAAATACTTTTTGCCTTAACAAGGACACGTGCTAACAGCTCGAGCTTACAGGTGAGTCATGCAGTGTTCACGGGCATAAAAAGATTCTTAGATAAATGCATGGATATCAGGTGAAAATACTTGAACACCTTTATGGCTCTCAGCTAGCCGCCATCTTAGCTATCTCCTCAATTAGGGCTTTTACATATGTGTACATAGTATATTAGATTTCCTGAGTTTCTACTGCCCAGATATTTTCTGCACGATTTTAAAACCACTGAATTTATATTTCTACAAATGAAAAGTTGTCAGCTAAGATAAATAACAGATGGACTTCATGGAAGTCAGGCTCTGATCCCAGCTCTGTCATGCCTAACTATGTGACTTTGGCCTAGTTAAATAATTAAAAAGAGTTCTAAACTATAAAAATGAGAGAATTGAACCAGATAATTTCCTAATGGCTATATTCTGTAACTCTACAAATGTGTGAATCATGAGATATTTTAACCACAGGCAGTCAAATTCTTTGTTTTGGCATATTCAAAGCACGAGGAATGCACATTTAAAAATATTTTTAGTTGTAGATGGACACAATACCTTTATTTAATTAATTTATGTGGTGCTGAGGTTTGAACCCAGTGTGTCACATGTACTCGACAAGCGATCTACTACTGAGCTACAACCCCAGCCCAGGAATGCACATTTTTAAAGGTGGGCCTTTTTTTTTTTTTTCTCCATAAAGTGTATGCATTGTATATTTTCATGTATTTTAATGTGAAAAATCTGAACTCATGAGACTTTATATTTAAAAAACTTATTGGATGACTGCTAAGTTCTAGGCCGTATAGTGGGGACCAAGGCAAACAAGATCTTGTCCTCTATGGAGCTCAGGGAAGGAGAATATAAAAAAGGTAGTTTACATGTGTATTCTGAGGAAGAAGTACAGGAGGCTTTGGCAGTAGTAGAGGACTGAGGACAGTCTGTGTAGGCTATAGTACAACATGAACAGGATGAGGTATATTTTGAGGTGAACATTTAGAACTAAAATAAATTACTATTTCTATTGTACAGAAGTAGAGTTTAGAAGTCAATCTTAATGCTAGTATATGCTGTGTCATTTTGGAAAATTTCTCTAAACCAGATTTATTATCTGTGAAATGGGGGAAGATGAGAGTGCCTACTTCATTAAGGTTTTCAGGAGGGTTGCTATGCCTTGTAAGATAATTATTACTATAAATGAATAGTGTCATGTGTTTTTGGATCTAGTCAAGCATCTATTAACCTCCCAGCTACAGTTGATAAATTAGCTCTGATTTGCAGCAGGGATTTTTAAATTTGCAAACTAACAAGCAATCAGTAGTTTAGCCAAGGCAGAGCTTCATAGAACTTCCCTAGGCTCTTTCTCTTGGGTCATAAACAACCTCCCCTCTACCAACCAGATGGAAGGTGTAAAGGGGAAACAGGAAAAGAACAAGAAGTGAGTGAGTACTACTCTCTAGGGGAAATTTCAGCCCAAGTGCCAGACTCGATTATGATAGACTTGAATCTGTCACCACTCCATTGCCATTCTAGCAGGATGTAGACTTGATCAACATACATTGTATACAAGATCTAAACCTTGTAAGTCATGATATGCTTAATTTCAGAAAAATATTAACTGTTTAAGCAGGGCAACCTTAAAAAGGAGTGACAAAAACAATTCCATGAGGGGCAAGAGAAACTTTTTTGACCAACCTACAACTAGATATAAGAAGAATGTTGTATTAGGTATGACAAAATACTTGAGTCTGGATACTTATAAAGAAAAAAGGCTTATTTAGCTCACAGTTCCGGAGATTCAAGGGCATGGTACCTGCACTGGCTGAACTCTGGTGAGGACCTCATGTTAGACGGCACCAAAATGACAAGACCATATGTGGGAGGTAGTGATCATGAGGACAGAAAGGAAGGCAGAGAGTAACTCGAAGATCAGGATCACTCCTGCTCTTATGATAATTAACTCAGAGTCTTACAAGAACTATCTTAATCCCTTCTGAAGAGGGCATCTCTAATAACCTAATGACTTGGCACTAGGTCTTCTCTCTTAGAAGAGATCCTAATATCTCCTAACACTGCCACACTGAAGACCAAGCTTCCAGCACATGAACCACTGGAGAACAATCTCAATTCCTCCCACATCAGCAACATCACACTCTCCCAGGTACTCCCATGCCTCTGCAGGCTCTCAGGTTCTGATTTGTAAGACAATGAATGAGCTGTATGCAGCCATGTTTCCATCCTTCTTCATGTTCTTGCTACCTGGACAGCCTCATCTTTCTTACTCTTAATCGGGTTCAGTTGCCTGAAACTTTGTCTTTAAGTCTTGGCTCATTCAAGAAAATATAAAATATGATGATATGCCATAATATGATATGATATGGTAATATACAGCAGAGTATGAGCAAGCTTGGGAAGAGATATGATCCACTTAATATCCAAAATAGTCTTAATGTCCAAAATGACAAAGTAGTTGAGGTTACCACAGTATCAAATCCAAAATCTGAACTCATTAAAGGTTGATGACAATTATCATTTCTATATATCAATATCTTCGTCAAAAGAGAAAGTAGGTTACTGGAAATTAAGCTCAATCTTTCAGCTTCCTTAGGTAGCATCCTCCACACAGAAAAACCCAACCATGTGACAGAGAAGTTCTAAATATGAAATCATAAAAATTTGAGTTTATTTTAAAAAGTGATAATAAAATAAAAACTAACATAGTGGTGAATGTTATTCTGCTTTTCCACTAGAACCCAGAATGAGTAATAACATCTTGGCTAGTCTTTTCTTCAACTTGTAAATAATATTGACATTGATTTTTATTATTAATATTGATATTTATGATCTATCATTTTATAGCTTTTAACCAAAACCATTCTGAAAACCAGCACAATTTAATGATTCTGTTTCCTCACAGAATGATATCCCAAGAACATTCAGGAAACTCCCTGCCTGTGGAAATGTACCACATGTTCAGTGATCCTGGAATGGACAGGCAGAGCCCTAGAAGGATATACGAGGTTGGTCCTCAGACATGGCAGTAAAATCATCTGAGGTGCTCATGTATCTTCTTTCATTATCTTAGAGCAGAGTGATGATGCCAGAATGTAAATACATGAAAGAACTACCTTCACACCCTGTCATCAAAAAAAAAACCCATTTATAAAAGACAAACATCCAGGCTGCCTCTAATTTTATATTACAAGAGATGAGCAAAGGGCAAAATCTTTTCATATGCCTTTCCCTGAAGAAAAATACCATCAATTCCTTCAATAAAATCATGTCAAAGGAGCAATTAAATAAATCTCAACTTACATTAACTTGAGATATACATAGGAGAGGTAAAAATAAAGTGGCTGTTCAGAATTGTCAGACAACTGGAAAATTCTGAACTGGAGCAAGATCTGAATCATTTCAAAGAGGAATAAAAAATTGCTCAGAGAAAAAGGGGAAAACAACAAAAAATTTCTACCAAAATCTTGTATCTTGAGGTTTTTTGTTATGCTGCATGGTAAAAATGGAAAGTTTTATTCTTCCAGTTAACTCTTCCTATAGTAGCAAACCAGACATGACAATGTATCACTTATTGCCCAAAGTAAGAAACCAGTTAGATGTTCCCCAAAAGTGAAAGATTATCATGACTGTTCATTTTTTAAAAAATATTCATATTTCTAGGTCTTTAAGGTGACCATTCAAATATGGCCTATTTATTGCTTTAAATCATCTGTATAGTTTTTTTTTCTTTTTTAAAATATATTTTTTTGTTGTTGTAGATGGACACAATACATTTATCTATCTATCTATCTATCTATCTATTTATTTTTTTTGGGGGGGGGGGTACCACGGATTGAACTCAGGAGGACTTGATCACTGAGCCACATCTCCAGTCCTATTTGGTATTTTATTTAGTTGCTTAGTGCCTCACTGTTGCTGAGGCTGGCTTTGAACTTGTAATCCTCCTGCCTTAGCGACCTGAGCCACTGGGATTACAGGCGTGTACCACTGTGATAGAATATTAGCTTACTTATTTTTTATGAAAAAAGTTTTTTTAAAAAATTTTAGTTGTATGTGAATGAAGGAGCCTATAATCAAGGAGATAGCTAAAGATTGCGGTTAGCTGAGAGCCATAAAAGATGTTCTAGTTTCCACCTGATAGTAATACATTATCCAAAGAATCTTTGTATGCCCGTGAACACTGCGTGACGCACCTGTAAGCTCGAGCTATAAGCACGTGTTCTTGTTAAAGCTATATGTATATAACTGGGTGAGTTTAGTTAGTGTGTGTGGGAAGAAGAAGAAGGTGGTGGTGGCTGGAGTTAGAGCATTTGGAGTGATTCCTGGAGCCGGAGAGAGAAGAAGAATAAAAGACCTTTTTTCATTTTCATCCTGCCTCCGAATTTTCCTGCGGCGTTCATTGCTCCAAGCGGTTTCCACTTCAGGCAGCAACAAGTGGTGGCCTGTACGGGGAATTCGGCGGCAAGGTAGGAAAAAAGAAAATTTAAAAATATGGGAGCGAATGTAACAAAAAGTTGGTTTATAAAAGCCACGAATGAAATTTTTGATAGCGAGAACTCAGAGGATAGTGAGAAAAGTGAACAAGAAAGCATATCCTCTGACTCAGTTGAGACCAGCAAGGAGAGTAGTAATGTAAATTCAAAAGTAAGAACTGCAAAAGCCATCAGAAGCTTAATAAAATTAGCTGAGGAGTATGTACTCTCCTTAGAAGCTGAAACTCAGGATACTAGTGAAAGTGATAATAGTAACAAGGAGCCAAACCATGAGAGTATGGTCTCCTCCACTGAGCCAGTTAGGAATTATGAAGCTAAGTAGTGAGGAGGAATCAAAAAGTGATTCGGGGAGCACAGTCTCCAATAAAAAGAACAAAAGGAAATTAAAAAAGAGAAAAGACCGTCAAATAGAGGAACCACTAGTGCCCTCTGCTCCTTCATGGATAGAATACCTAAAAGAAACAATAAGGAGTATTGATCAGAAAGTACGTGCCCTTGAGGTAGAAATTGGCGGCCTTTCTGAGCGCTTATACGCTCTCGAACAACATAGACCGCAGTAGCACCTAGAACTGCCAGTATTTCAAAATGAACAGGGACAAAGATATCACGAGTCCCTAGACTTTAAAACAATAAAGAATTTTAAAGAGGCGGTAATGACCTATGGGCCTCAAGCTCCGTTCACATTAAGTATGATAGAGTCACTTAACACCCTAATCTTAGCCCCCTCAGATTGGAAAAGTCTATGCAGAGCGGTACTAAGTGGGGGACAATACCTAATCTGGAAAACTCAATTCCAGGAACTTTGTTCAGAAATAGCAAAGAGAAATGCTGCAGCAGGTTTCCCTCAACACAATATAGATATGCTCACAGGGGAAGGTCAGTTCGCTGAACTACAAAATCAGCTACAATATGATCCCCGTGTGTATGCCCAGATACACACACTGCAGCTGTGAAAGCCTGGAAGACAATATCAGGCACAGGGGATCTGCAAGGCAGCCTATCAAAAGTTATACAAGGGCCTAACGAACCTTACGCTGATTTTGTAGATAGACTCTTAAAAACAACATCTAGAGTTTTTGGCGAAGTCGAGCAAGCTATGCCTCTAGTTATCCAATTAGCGTACGAGAATGCTAATAAATATTGCCAGGATGCAATAAGGCCGTGGAGAAGTAAAAAAGACATCAATTTATATCAGACTGTGCAAAGACATTAATGAGGCTGTTATCACAGGCAACGTAATTGCTGCAGTGATGAAAAATTCCTCCCCTCAAAATTCCCAAAGGATTCAACCTAGAACAGGATATTCCAGACAAAAGTATTATAATCAACCAAGATATGCTAAGCAATATCCCCCAAGGGTAATAAGATCAAATTCATACCGCGCTCCAGGCCGATGCCCCAGGTGCAAAAAGGGTATACATTGGGCCAATCAATGCCATTCCAGATATGATATATATGGAAATGATTTATCAAGGATTTCAAAAAATGGGGCACGGGGCCCAATGCCCCGGGGCCCACAAATGTACGAGGCATTAGAGGAGGAATGCGCACTCGAGGAGGAATGCCCTCAGATCCAAATGATTCCTCGTCACAATCCCTCCTACCCATTAACTCCCTTATCAGAGGGACAAGAGGAAGTGCAGGATTAGATCTCTGTTCTACTGCCCGGATGGTCCTGACACCTGAAATGGGGGTTCAGCTGATTCCTACGGGAATCAGGGGACCTCTCCCTTCAGGAACTGTGGGACTAATCCTTGGGCATAGTTCCAAGAGTTTATTAGGCTTTAATGTTATACCAGGGGTTATTGATTCAGATTATAATGGAGAGATTAAAATAATGCTAAGTACACACAGGGGCATCATCTCCGTAAATCAAGGAGACAGAATCGCACAGCTGCTCCTCATTCCCAGTCTCCATAGTTCTTTTAAAAGCATGCCACAAAATAGAAATAGCAGAGCATTCGGTTCCACTGGTTCAGGACCTATGGCTTTCTGGGTACAGGATTGTTCACGGAGGCTGATGTGCAAATTAAAAATTCAAGGTATAGAGATGGAGGGGCTGATTGATACAGGAGCTGACTCTTCCATCATAAATCTACAACAATGGCCTAAGCACTGGCCTCTACAGAAAGCCTCAACCAGTTTAAGAAGCTTGGGATATAGTAATACCCCAGCACAAAGTGCTGTAATCTTAAATTGGCAAGACAATGAAGGCCATACAGGAACATTCCAACCTTATGTTTTAAACAGCTTGCCAGTTACCCTATGGGGAAGAGATATCTTACATCAAATGGGGCTACACCTAGCAACCAAGCCTGCAGGTGTTAAGAATAAAAATCCTAATCATAATAAAAAAGGCAAAGGACATTTTTTCTAGGGGCCACTGAGAAAACAATTTTAAAAATACCATGGCTCTCTAATAAGCCAGTTTGGGTCCCTCAGTGGCCCCTATCCAAAGAAAAATTGCAAGCGGCCCATCAATTAATTAAAGAACAATTAGAAGCAGGACACATAGAGCCTTCCACCTCTCCCTGGAATTCTCCCATATTTGTAATTAAGAAAAAATCGGGAAAATGGAGACTATTACAAGACCTAAGACAAATTAATAAAACAATGCAAATTATGGGACCTACCCAACCTGGACTTCCTAATCCTGTAGCTATTCCAAAAAACTATTACCTTATAACTCTTGATATAAAGGACTATTTCTTTTCCATTCCCCTACATCCTCTGGATGCCCCCAGGTTTGCTTTTTCAATTCCTTCTATCAATAATAATGGCCCTGATAAAAGATATCAATGGAAAGTATTGCCACAGGGAATGGCAAATAGCCCCACAATGTGCCAACTATATGTGGACAGAGCTATACAGCCCATTAAAAACAAATATCAAGACCTCATGTGTCTACACTACATGGACGATGTTTTATTAGCTCACCCTAATCAAAAAATCTTATTTAATATATTTAGTGAAATAACAAAAAATTTTTAAAAATATGGATTATATATAGCAGAAGAAAAAGTTCAAAGCAGATCACCTATACTATATTTAGGCTTTAAAATCATGAATACTTTTGTTAAACCCCCCAAAATTCTAATAAGTAAAGAACATTTGACCACCCTCAATGATTTCCAAAAATTATTGGGAGATATTAATTGGCTTCGCCCTACACTAAGCCTCACTACTGGACAATTAAAACCTTTATTTAACATCCTTCGCGGGAACCCTGATCCATCCTCACCGCGAACATTAACTCCTGAGGCCAGGAGAGCTCTAAAATTAGTAGAACAGGCCATTGAAAGATCCCATTGCGATAGATTGGATTTTGCACAACCACTAATATTGATTATTATTCCTTCACAATATACTCCAACAGGAATATTTTGGCAACAGGGACCTATATTATGGATACATTTGCCTTTCTCTCCTAAAAGTACAATTGAGTCTTATACCTCCATGGTGGCTAAACTTATTCTTCAAGGACTTAAAACCTCTACTAAAATATTTGGAATTCATCCCGCTACTATTATTACTCCTTATTCATCATCACAGGTTGAATATTTGTGCTTCAATGATAATGATTGGGCTATAGCTAGATGCTCTACTTCTGCAAATTTTGACAATCATATTCCTAAATCTCCTATACTGTCCTTTTGTATCAATCATCCTATCATATTCCCACAGGTAATAAAAAATCAACCCATTCCTAAAGCATTTAATGTATTTACAGATGGATCCTCTAACGGTACTGCTGCAGTAGTCACTCAAAATGAAAAAAATGATTCATATCACTAATCAAAAATCAGCTCAATTAGTGGAACTCGAAGCTATAATAATAGCTCTGGAAAATTTTAAAGAACAGCCTATGAATATTTTTTCAGACAGCCACTATATTGTACATGCTGTCCCTAAATTGGAGCTAGCAGGTCCAATAGCACCACATACTCCAGCTTTTAAATTGTTTTCTCAAATCCAAAATCTCCTATGGCAACGAAAAGAACCTTTATTTATAGGTCACATAAGAGCTCACACTAATCTTCCTGGTCCTCTCCATGAAGGTAATCAAAAAGCTGATGCCCTCACTAAAACAATATTTATATTTACTACAGTACAACAAGCTACTTTATTTCATTCCCAGTTCCACGTTAATAGCACTACCTTAAGACAAAAATTTGAAATCACAAAAGAACAAGCTCGTAGAATTGTAAAAGAATGTCCATCTTGTGTAACTCTTTCGCCCAATCCACATTATGGGGTAAACCCACGAGGTTTGATGCCCAATCATTTGTGGCAGATGGATGTCACACATGAGCCAAGTTTTGGAAAATTACGATTTATTCATGTCACCATAGATACATGCTCAGGCATGATTTTTGCTTCTTTACATTCCGGAGAAAAAGTTAAAGATACTATATCTCATTGTCTGCAAGCTTTTGCTGCATTGGGCATCCCCAAAATGCTTAAAACAGATAATGGCCCTGCATATACATCCACATCCTTTAAACAATTTTGTACAAAGTTCAATATTATCCACAAAACAGGTATCGCTTATAATCCTCAGGGACAAGGAATAATTGAAAGAGCAAATCGGACACTTAAAAATATGTTACTAAAGCAAAAAGATGGAAACTGTAAAAATCCTAAGGACAGATTGGCAGTTGCCCTGTTTACCCTAAATTTCTTAACTTTAGATTCTAATGGACATTCGGCTGGAGATAGACACTGGAACCCACACCAACAACATAAACCTTTGGTTTACTGGAAGGATGTTCTCTCAGGTACATGGAAGGGTCCAGACCCAGTATTAATTTGGGGGAGAGGATCTGTTTGTGTTTTTCCAAAGCACGAATCCTCTCCAATATGGATACCATATAGATTGATAAAGCAGGTACAAAGTCAAAAGGATCAAGACGAAGTTATTGAAGAGTCTAGATTGAATAAACAAGTACAAAATCAAGAGGACCAAAATGAAGGTATGAAGTGATTCCCTTAAGAGTCCTCCATTAAATTTACAACTTAAATTTCATCTTCTCTGCCGGGACAAGAAGATCTCTCTTCAGTGTATACACAATATTTTTTTTTTTTTCTTTTATGTATGTCTTTATGTCTGTGCATTTGTCTAAATTTCATGTTAATGTGATGTCACAAATATATGTTTATATGTGCGTCTGTCTAGTGTGACATCACAAATAATTAAGAGCTTATGAAAAAAAAATAGGTAGATAGATATAGATCCAGATAACGTTAATTCATTTAAGCTTAGAATATTCTAATTAGATAATCAATAGATAGATAGATAGATATTCATATAAGTTCAGAATATTCTAATTAGATAATCAATTATAATGATAATCAATTTTGATTTATAGTTGTCTCCGGGACTTCTCTTCAGCTGTGAATATGTTTAATGTTGTATAACCTGATATTTTGGTGTTCCGACAGAGGATCGTTTATTTGTTATTAACTTCATTTGTTTAATAGCTGATTAATTTGTTTTATTTTAACAGGCATAGGATTGCTGTGTATATAGAGACTCAAGGATTCCAGCTAACAAATTATTTTTCCAAAGTGCCTTTAGCTTTTCTTTATCTTTAATGCAGCAAACACCCTCAGTTTCTCTTTGATTATTTCTGAATGTGATATTTTGCCAGCTTATGTTTGTGGGAGCTTAAGCAGCAATGTGTGTGAGCAGAGATCAACTTTTATTTTCTACTCTAATAATTCTTTTTTTAGTTTGACAGCTCACCTTTTGATCTCAGTGCTGGAATAGCACTGCCTTTCCCTTAATAATGGATGCTTGAGTTTTTAGGTAGCGGGCCCTGAAGATTTGCCGGTGGAAATGTCTAGACATAAAAAAGACGGCCGCTGCTACAACTGCAGGGACTGCGGTAGCCGCAAGCATCCCTGCTGCTCAAGCATCAAACAACCTAACCAGCAGTGTGGCCTCTGCTCTGCATGCATGGGGCCTCCCATGTGTTATAACTTATGGACATTTTGATTTTCCATTATTTTGGGACATTACGGGACAATGCCTTGCGGGTATTTGTCTAAGAGAACTCAGTGCGTTACTTGATGAAACTAAGGGCAGCTGATTGGCTTAAAGAACTTGATACGCTATGGAAACTTGGCTTGTCAGCAGTAGGCTTACTGCCTTAAAGCCGCAGCATCTCCTAAAAATTGGACGACTGTTAGTTAACACACAGTCGATCCTGAAGGGCTCTATTGGATGGCTGGTTAGCCTATGACGGGTAAGATCCCCAGAAGGGGACAACCTAAGACACGGCACAGTCGCACGGGACAGTCTAATGTGGCCGGCATGTCAACCTAAGCCAGGAGTCAGGACAGCCTAGACTCCCATGACGGGTAAGAATGTCGGTTGCAGATGGACGTCCTAGAACATCCCCTCTTTTAAAACTAAAAGGGGGAAATGAAGGAGCCTATAATCAAGGAGATAGCTAAAGATTGCGCTTAGCTGAGAGCCATAAAAGATGTTCTAGTTTCCACCTGATAGTAATACATTATCCAAAGAATCTTTGTATGCCCGTGAACACTGTGTGACGCACCTGTAAGCTCGAGCTATAAGCATGTGTCCTTGTTAAAGCTATATGTATATAACTGGGTGAGTTTAGTTAGTGTGTGTGGGAAGAAGAAGAAGGTGGTGGTTGGAGTTAGAGCGTTTGGAGTGATTCCTGGAGCCGGAGAGAGAAGAAGAATAAAAGACCTTTTTTCATTTTCATCCTGCCTCCAAATTTTCCTGCGGCGTTCGCTGCTCCAAGCGGTTTCCGCTTCAGGCAGCAACATGTAAACTTGTACAATACCTTTATTTTATTTATTTTTATGTGGTGCTGAAGATTGAACCCAATGCCTCACACATTAGGAGAGCGCTCTACCACTGAGATACAACCCCAGCCCCATTTGTTTATTTTTTGCTCTCAATTTTATTGCTCCAACCCGGGCACCTCTCTCAAGTTCTGGATTCATATGTCAAACTTTGTATTTGACAACTCCATTTGGATGTGTAATAAACATCCTAACATATCTAAAACAGAACTTATTTCTACCCCACTCCTCACAATCTTCAACAGGCTTCAATAGCCTGTGCAATTCCACACTTCCAATTAGTCCAGATGATTTGGAAACTTTTTAACTCCTCTCTTTCACATTCCACATCCAATCCATCAGAACACCCTTTTAGATGGGTCCTGCTGAGTGTCCCACAATCCATTTCTTTCTATTGCAAATTTGGGCTCCCAATGTTTGTTTTAAATTTCAAATAGTTACATGTTGTTTAAGTTAGACTTGATAGTTTGTTCAGCAATATAATTTCCTCAAAAATGTAGAAGACTCGATTTATTTCTTTGCTAAAATTTATCAATGGTTATTACATACTGTCAATCTCATTTAAATCTGTTCTTTTTGCATTTTAATCACAATGATTTTAAAGATTCTGTCTTCTGGTTTCACTATCTGGACTATCTCTGAATTAGTTCTGTAATTGTTTCATAGCCTCACAGTAGGCTTTTTTTTTTTTTCCTTAATTTTTTATTCACTGTTGGTCATGAAGGTACAACAGTAGAGATGAAGGTAATTAGTATTTGTTATGCTGGATGTGGGCATATCTCTTCTTCTGTTAGGCCTTTAGCCAGGAATTGAGATAGGTTTTGGAGTTATTTTTGCTTTTTTGCCTTCAGCAAACCACAGACTTCAAAATTCTTAGCAGTTGGGCTACTACTACTTTTTACCTCTTGGTATGGAAGTCAGAGTGCTGAAGGGTTTCTGTCATGGTTCCTGCTCCTTTCTCTACTTTCAGTCATCTTGGTACAGCTGTGTTGCAGAGGGAGTCTGTCCCCACACTCTTGCCTCACCTTCCTCATTGGTAGAATTTTGTTTCAGAGAGATTCTCTGTGGTCCTCTTCTAGCCTTATTATTAGACCCTGTATAGCTGGGCCATGAACATAATGCTTTCTCGGTATTTCTGCACATACTCTCAGTGGTAATGAAACTATTTTGTACCTGGGGTTGGTTTTGTACAAAGTATCCCAAGAGTGTTTCTTGCCTCTCCCCAAGAGGAAGACCGGTTTTGCTTCTACTGTTTCCTCATGCAGAGAGTCTTTGGCCGTACCTTGTAGGCAAGATAGTTTGCGGCACATTTCCAAGTGATTTTTGGTGTTTGCTTCATAAGAGGAAAAGAAACAGAAGCAATTAAGGCTTTGTGTTGTTAATTGTTTCTATCACACTTAATGTTAGCGAGGTGAATCTTGAAGATTTATCAGTTAATTTGTGAATATAAAATGCTTGAGGGTTAATGAAATCTCTTCTTTTTTTCTGTGATGCCCAACTATCCCATACTCCACATTTTTTTAAAGCCATATGTGGCTTCAAATGTTTTAAAAAATTTTAAAGCTTTTGTTGTTGTTATTGACTTTCACTAGGGTCACTAGTTTTGCCACATTCTACCAAAGGTCAAAAGATTTACTGTTCTGTCTCTCCTTGAAAGAACTTGTCCCTCTCTGGAATTCAGATTATTTAGTTGATTTAAGATTGCAGATTTCTGAAATACTTAAGGCTGGTTTTGCTTTTGTAGATTATCTAGCTTTTTTCTTGTTTTTAAGTTTGGCATGATAATATTTATAACTTGGTATATCCTAAGAGGAAACTGAAATCTTGTCTTCTTCAGTTTTTAAGTAATAGAAATAAATTTTGGTTAACTTAAACAAAAAAGACATCTTATATTGCTTTTGGGGATCTAACTGAATCCACAAGGAAGTTAGAGAGACAGGTTCAACATTGTGCAAGAACCATGGAAATTTCAAATGTTGAGGCAACAAGAATTACTTGTAGTACCTCTATGGAAGGACAAACTTCAACTATTTTGGGTTCTCAAGAGTGAAAGTCTTGGGAAATTTCTGATTGGTCAGCTTGTGTCTGTCTTTCTTGGTTTTAGGAAGTACCACAGCAAAACACAAACAGGTAATGCACCAAAATAATTGTTACATCACTGGAGTAAGGTGGGTGGGTTCTGTATAGGTAAGAAAAAAAAATAAATTTCTACTATGTCTATAGTTGTTACTGATTTATTGATTTTAATCTGTTGTAATCTAGATTTCATTCAACAAATATTTATTTGGTACATCTTATATACAAGACAATGTTATTGTTAGAATTATGGCCAAATAATCACAGCACAAAGAACATTTATGAATTAAATCAATAATTTTATGTTTTATTTATTGGTTTTATTCTTGAACATTTAGGTAATAATGAACATGTAAAATATTAATCTACTTTGTTCTGGCAATGGTGTAGAAAATAATACTAGTGTACCCATTTTTACTCAATGAAAATGCAAAATGGTGATGTGGTCTGTTATATGACACTTTGAGAAAAAGAGCATATCCTTCAGAAGAGAAATACTCTGTATGGTATAAAACTACTTTTATCCCTGTTTTTTTATATTTAGATGAGTTTTAATGATTGCTCTCTATGTTCTGAGAATATTATGGGATCTCTTAGTCTTCTCAGTGACTTAAGGCCAAAGGGCAAATTCAGAGGCAGTATAGAATCACATTTGATAGGATTATTTATTATAAGTAAGGTTTTCATTCCTGTACTTCTAAGAAAATTACTGTTTTGGGAATCTGAGAGTAGGCCAAAAGGTTAGCAATATTAATGTTATGTTATATTATTTACTTGGCAGATGGAATAGTTTTCCTAAGGAATTGGCCTGGTGATGAAATGTTCTGTGTGGGATACTTGAGTCCCCAAATGTGGTGGACTACACAGACTTCTCTTTCTTAATGAGGTAGGAGAATGCAGAGGGACGGATGGGTATGTGCTAAGAAATCAGGAAGAGCTGGATTTAGAGGAACTTAGTTTTAAATCCTAAGAAATTTGCCAATTTCTTCCTTTGTGACCTGGAGAAGTTATTTAATATGTTGAAAATTTCAAATTCCTCAGCTATGAAATGGAAGTTATATGGTCTTCTCATAAGGTCTAATGAAGTATTTTGAACTGTGTATTGTGCTTACTGAAAGTTCATTTAAAAAGTTATTATTATTAGCTTTTTTACCCTAATAATCTGCCAAGCTTGTAGGCTAGGTAATTTTGTTTAGATCAAATTGCTTTATTTTATTATTTATTTATTTAGTTGTTTTTGAGACAGGGTCTCATTAAGTTGTTTGAGGGCCTTGCTAAATTGCTGAGGCTGGCCTTGAACTTGTGATCCTCTTGCCTCAGCCTTCCAAGTGGCTAGGATTACAAGCGTGTGCTACCAGCCTGGTTTGCTTTATTTATTTTTTTTATAGAGATAAATTTGATACACTGAATCTTGTTATTAACACATTGACTTGCTATAATTATCAACCAGAAATTTTAGTCTCACTCTGAAAATCATCAGACTTGCAAATTACAAGAAGGTGTCTGTCACTGGGAGCAGCAAACAGAAAACCCAAGTCACATTCTTGACAGAGTGGAGAAGTGGGAGCTGCATTGAGTAATAAGAATCACATTCCTTTTTTAGATCAAATCAACCTAGTGTGGGAGCCATGCACATACCAGAGATCACTCTTTGTATGAGGGACTGATGGAGGTAGTAGTCCTTAAGCTCCATCATAAAAATGTAGAGCCATATCAGTAGAACGAATATTTGAGAGGGTTTTTTAAAAAAATTTTAGATCTTCTTTGTTGGTGATTTCCTTTAAATTGTTCTTTCCCTAAGTAAAAAAGAGATATCACTATGCATTGTGAGCTAGATGAAACATTTGAGTCCTTGGATCAGTCATGGATTTCTTATTTGACTCTGGAGAATGATCATGCGATCTGGTTTCCTTCTAGGTCAAGTTTTGATTATAAAATTGTATTTCTTCAAACTAAAAAGGGAGACACAGTAACTATAAGCAGCCAGACTCGGTCCTTTTCATACATGCTTCTGAGATTCTCTGAAAGGAGTAGGACTGGTGGACAGAGTTGCTTAGCTCAGGACACTTGGTTACCACGCAGCATCCTTCCTGTTTGCTTGAGATGTCAGGAAATCAATCTGCTACCAGCTGTGCCACTTCTCCCTCAGTTTTCTAGTTGATGAGAAATTGCTGTCCCTAAAATCGGTCCAGTTGAGACCAGGAAAAACAAACAAACAAAACAACAACAACAAAAACAAAAAAAACAAACAAGCAGCCAAGATCCCAAATTAAGCAACATGACTCACTCATCTTTGTCATGGTGGTCCCAAATATCACTTTTTGGGAAGTCTTGGTTTACAGTAAAATAGGCTTTTTAGTTTTGCTTGAGCCCCTACCTTCTCTAGAATTGAATCTGGGAGCTGGGCTAGAGGATAATGTGAGCAAAAGATATTAAATAATACTCATATTACCTCTCTCTCCTGGCAAAAAGGCATGGTGTTGAAGCCTGTGCATCTTACTTCTTCTCTTTTGGGATGAGTACTTTTTCACCAGGAAACTCCTCAGTCTCTCATTCAGATATATGCTTGGCATAAATTAGTCTTCTAGTCAAACCCTAAATGATCCTTAAAGTATAGACTACCAGACAACCTGGACTCATTCAGGAGCCCTAGTTTCATTGTCCTATGTATCCTTTTTTATAATATGAAAATAAGTGTTAGAATGGGCAACAACAACTGACTCAGACAGCCTGGCTCTATGAGGGAAAATGGTCAGATGACTCAGAGCAGATGCCCACTTCTCCTGCCCCAACATCTCAGCATCATATAAACTCTAGAACCATGACCCAGTCCCAGGGAACATGTGGGAAGATCTTGAGACTAAATCATTGACTGATAGAGTGAGAAATTAAAATAAAATTTGAGTTATAGAAGAATATGGTTAGGCCTAAGGGAGATTCTTATCATATGTTGACACAAATACTGCTTCAGTTTCCTTCATCCTCAGCTTTCATGTATGTGCCTCTCAGGAGCCTGATGGCTTTTGGCTTCTATGGGCAGCTGCGTGGAAATGAGGTCTTAGGCTTTGTTGAAATTTTCAGCAGAGAGAAATTAATACAACATTTTCTCCATGAGGGATGGACAAAGAACATCCTCAAATAGCTAGTTAGAGCTAGGAGTATCTGACATTGGGAAATGCTGGGTGGTTAGAGATCTGTGGGTCTTGGGACAGAAGACAATGTTGGCTCAGATCTCCTGACCTTCACAAGGCCAAGAAAGAACTGTGCAGGAAGTTAGATCTTCCTGTTTCTTAAAGCTGTGAGAGTACTGGTAGACTTGAGATCAGGGGTGGGGTGATTTCCTTTGGGACCAGCCTCTCTGCTTTAAACTGTAGGCCCCCATTGCTAGAGATGGTTTCATCTTTTACTGTCTGTGGGATTCCTGTCATTTAGCATCAGCACCAATGAACTGATATAGAAGAATAATTCATTTAATAGCTCAGAAGAGAGCAGTCTTAAAGAACAAAAACCACTGTTAGGAGTGTTGTGGAGGAGATAGTGACAACAGGAATTAAGAGTCAAGAACAGTATAAACATCCTTTTGGAAATGACAACATGGCTCCCCATGTAAAACCTAAGGAAAAGAACTGAACATGATGATAATCTCTATTGAAATCTGAATTAGTGTCTTAAAGATTCAGGCCTAAGAAATATCTCAAAGCATAATACAAAAAAAGTGAAGCTTAAAAAGAAATGAAAACGAAGTCCAATGAATCCAGCCTTCCTCCCAATTTCAAAGGGAGAGAAAAGAACGAGTGGAAAAAAGTCAATAATGTAAAATAATTATAAGAAAACTTCCCTGGTTTAAGACTTAAGTTTTATAAAATTCTTGAATGCTAGTGATAAAGGAAAAAAATCTCACAAGTTTCCAAGCAAAAGAACAAATGATCTATAGAGGACAAATATATCAGACTAGCATCAGATTTCTTACCTGCAGTAATGAAAACTAGAAATAATTAACCAGTATCCATAGAGTACTTTAAGAATAGGATTGCAACCAAAAAAATTCATTACCTGGACAAGATATCATTCACCTCTCAGCATGAAAGAAAGATATTTGTAGATACACAAGAGTTAATTACTTGTATATTTCATCACGAGAAAATCTACAAGAAGAAGGAAAAAAACCTGAATCAAATAAGAAATAGAGTAGAGAAGAAATCTCAAAATAGAACAAAGATGAAGACGGAAGTAGAATTGATAGGAGAGAAAGAATGTTAAAAAAGGAAGAAAGGAAAAGTATTCTAAAACAATGAAAGAAGAAAATAGGGAAATAAAAGACCTGGCAATAAAAATACACTTTGCTTTCATATGATAGTCCAGTAATACCCTCTATTTATGAGAGCAAGCAAAAGGATAACCATCTATGAAAAGGAAAAAAAAAAAAAACTGTAAAGCTTGCAAATAAGTAAGAAAAAAAGCCAATGAATGAAATCTGATCAAATGGGCATGTATAAGGCAAAAGTAAAAGTGGACAATATGATCAGATGAATTAAGTACAAAATAGGATGAAAAGAAAGTCAAGAATATCAGGTATTATACAAAATGTGATTGGACTGAAATCCTTTTATTAAAAAGACTTATAGTTGGTTAATAAAAGAACAGATTTAAATGTGCTTTACCAAATGCATACTTAAAACAGTAATAAAGAAATTGAAAATAAAAAAGAATCAAATCAACTAATAGAAATGTATAGGAAGACATCAAGAGAGGCAACAATAGTACAAAATGTGGAATACAAGATTAAAAACACTAAAAAAGGTAAGAACAGACATTATGACTTACTGTTTTTAGCAGACAACATAAGAAACAAAATATATGCAATTTTTAGGAGTAGGAGAGGACATTTTATTTTTTAAAAAAGTGAGGGCTGAACATGTAGCTCCAAGGTAGAGCATTTGATCAATTCCAAGTATCCTACCACCTCCCTCCACCAAAAAACAAAAAAACAAAAGAAGGAAAGAAAGAAAAAAAAAAAAAAAATGTGGTTTTTCAGTGTATTTTCCCAGAATTGGAAACACCTGAAGCCAAAAAACTATACACATGACATAGTATAAATGAATACTATAACTACTAAACTTGATTCAACATATTACATATTGCCTTTAGTCCATTCTGACTGCTATAACAAAATATCATAGACTGACTAATTTATAAACAATAGAAATTTATTTCTTAGTGTTCTGGAAGACCAAGATCAAGGTACCAGCAGATTTAACATCTGACAAGAGTTCTCTTTCTAGTTCACAGATTGTGCCTTCAGCTGTGTCTCACATGATGGAAGGGTCAAGTCAACCCTCTTTTAAGAGCACCAATCTCATTCATTAGGTCTTATCTTTACAATCTACTTATCTTCCAAAGGCTCCACCTCTTAACATCAATACATTGGTGATTAGATTTCAATATAGGAATATTGGGAGGGTACAAGTAAACATTAAGATCACAGATCAATTTAATATATAGAACATTCTATGTATTGAATAGGACATGTACATATAATCAAAATATATTTAGTAGTTTCACAAAACTTTTACAAAAATGAATAATGTGCTTAGCCAGGAAGAAACCTTTAACAAATCCAAAGGATTAGAAAGTTTATGGGTTACATTGCCATCACAGTCCAAAAAAAGTTAACAGGAAATTAAGAAACACACAGTGATTTATGTCTTGTATGAAAGAGGAAATTAAAGAAGAAATATAGAAAAGTCAAGAAACATTGGAAAATTGAACACTTTTTTTTAAAACAACGAGGTACCATGAAAATAATGAGGCTGAGCAAAATCTGAACTCAGAAGAAAACATATGGCCTTTAATTATGGAAGGAAAATAAAGTAATAAAGTAAAGAAAGTAAGTATTTACCTTAAATTCAAGGAAGAATGACAATACCAAAAGAAAAGAAATTTTGAAGAAGTATTAATAATGATAAAGCTGAAATTATTAAAGTAGATAAAATAGTAGAAAAAGATAATAAATTCAAAGATTAGTTCTCTAAAAGATTGATAAACACCATGTTAGCCTCCTAAAGAAAAAAGAATGAAATTAAATTAGGGATGATTAAATATGTGAAAAGAGTAAGGAGATTAAAAGAATTCTAAGTAAATACTAGTAGTGACTCGGTATCAATATATTAAAAAAAAAAACAGAAAAATTGAACACTTTTCTAGGAAAATGCTCATCACAACTGATACAGAAGCAGTGAAAACCTGCATAGACCAATTTTATAGAAGAGATTGGAGAAATGATTAATGATATACTATTGAAAAAGACTGCAGGCAGATGAATTCATAGCTGAATTTTTAATCTAACTATTAAAAATAGATAATTTCAATATTATTTAAACTATTGTAGGTGTTGGGAAGATTGAATGTTCTTCAGTTAATTTTATGAAGTCAGAATAACTCAAGTAAGAAAGCATAACAAGGAATCCAACAACAATTAAAATTATAGGCCAATGTCATCTTGACATAGATGACAAATATTTAAATAGCACATTACAGAATACAATGGAGGAATGAATCAAAAGAGTAATACAACACAACAAAACAAACTTTATTAGAGGAATGAAAGGGCAGTTCCATACCAGGAAGTCTAGCTACATATTGATTACATTAAAAATTAAAAGATAAAAACCCCTGAGCATTATCAATAAACTATGAGGTGGAATCAGATAAATATCTAGTGACCAATGCTAAGTGTAACTCATAGCAAAATAGCCTTAGAAGTAAACTATTTAAATAACAAAGGTAAGAAACCAGCCAACACCATCTTAAATGGCAAAAATTAAACTTTTCCCCTAAAATCAGGTGTCAGACAAGTAGTATATTATTTACATTGGTGCCTCAAGCAATTATAAATAAAACAACTTGTATAAATAATAGAAAGAAGATATATCTCTTGACACTGATCATATACCTGTTTTTTTGAAAAACCCAAGAAACTCTCATGAAAAGGCAAATAACAGAATTTGATTCAGTGAAAGAATGCAAAATAAACTGTAGAAAACACCAGCCTCTCTTTAGTCAGGCAAAATTACTTATAAAAATATATAGAAATAACATTAGATTCGGAGGACAAACACTAAAATTATTTGATATAAATTTGGTAAGAAAGATGCAGGACACAGTATATGAGCAAAACTGTAAAAATATCATTAGGAGATGTGAAACAAAATATAAACAAATGGAAAAGCTATCATCTTTTTGGATAAGATGACTTAATATTATAATGCTAATTCTCAGAAATTAATACATAAATCTATGCAGTTCTAATAGTCTTTCTCTGACACAAAATGCCATATAATAACTGAAAAGTGCTTAAGTTGTCTACATACAACAGTACACAGTGTCTCTATATAACAGTAATTATTAATAATTTTAGTCTTTAATTGATTTCTGTATGTTTGTTGGGATCAACCTAACTACTATGTATAACCTTAAAGCTCTGAAATAACTTGGAGCTTCTTAAAGACTTGTTGAGAATCATCAAAACAACACTAGAAAAAAGTTCTAAAGACTTTAATAAAAACATTTCTATACAACAAATGTCAAATTATGTATAGTAGGTTTTAAATATGCATCTCTCATTTCCTGCTCCATAAATCGTGGGGCTTTGGAGTTAAGATTAAGTCTAGGAGGCTAGATTTTTTTTTGAGTCCACATTGCTCTTGTCCTGTAGGGTGTAGTCAAACTTGATTGATTGATTGTGTGTTAGAGTCGCCTACAGACCTAACCATAAGAATATCAACTCCAGGTTTTCACCTGGGTTCCTTTATTCAGAATCTGCAGCAAGAGTTATAGGCATCACAGGCAAAGTTCATGCTTCAGTGATCACTTCTACTATCAGGACCACTTTTCTGAACACACAAACCTAGAAAAGGGCACTCAAGGTTTCCATTGGGAGGACTATCATTTAAATCTTCTTTGTGAGAAATGGCTCATTTCTTTTAGAAATGAGTGTTGAAAATGGATTTACAAAATAAATACATATCAATTTTTTAATTAGAGAAATCTGCAATGTGCTCCCTGCTTTCTATATAGCAGGAAGCAGTAAAAGTATGTTGACAGTAATGGTTTGTGTTTGAAACCATATTTGCCTCTTTTTAGTTTACCCAGTGTAACTATTAATTTCTTCATCTATAAAGTGGGCATGATAACAGTACTTACTTTGCATGACAATCATACCTAATGCACACTACTACCTTAGTAAGTGCTAGCTAAAAGCAGATAAGCAGAAACACTATCTAAGCAAGAGTTATTTGAAATAATGTTAATCATACTACATGTCTCAACATATAGTAGATGCTTAACGAATATTCTTGAATCAAGGGTCAACATTGTATGATTCACAGGGAAGTTTTATCAAAGGCATATTTTTTCCTGCCCTCTTATTGGTATCATTTCAATGAAATATTTTTAATGTCCCCAAGTCATGTTACTTTGTAAATACAAATAAATTCACCTTAATATTCAGTGTCTAAATCAAGTTTAACAATCAGCTTAAGTAACAATTGTTCCTTTCAACCCAGGCTCTCTCATTCATCACAGGATATCCTCAGCTATGTCTTCAAGGTGCTCAGGAACAATTCTACTCCTTTTCTTTACTGCTCTCGGATTCGAGTCATTTCCTTAACCTTGTATTGGTCACAGTGCCCTTCCTGAGAATATGCCCTTGCTGGGCAGAGTAGTTCCTCATTGGTGTTAAGGCTGCATAGAGGTCTATGGCAGACTAATGTACACAATGGCTCTGTGCTGTTATACTTTGTCACAAGACTCATAGTCAGCAGCTAATAGATTGGAAAACTCACAAAGTCATTTGTGAAAATGATTCCTCAGCTTCTGGCCCTACTGTCTTTCCTTAGGGGGCTCAAAACAATTTGAAGACTCTGAGGCAGAGCAGAGACTGCAGGTCCCATGTGATAAATTCCCTCCATTCTTTTTGACAGTTTCCCAAGGCTACCATCACAAAAATTCTATTCTTCCTTTATTCAGAAACGTAAGTTCTAAGCATGTCACTCATAAAATAGATGGTTAAAAGTGACATCAGTCCATCATGTCCATAAATGATAAGTTGTAAATCCCACCTTGGTCTTAGGTGGATCACTCAAGGCCTCATCTTCCTTCCTATATCCTATCATCCAGCATCTGACATAAGGCTCTAGTTGAAAAGGCATCTTGTTGGCCTTTTTTATGCTCATATCATTGCCTTTGAAAGTGAAATAAGTGCTCATGAAGAGAAGAATCATATTTCTGAGATTGAGGTCATTTGGTCCACAGTTGCTGCTGCCTGGTTCTCTGGGGACCCAGTGCTCTGTCTCTGCAGCAACATGGAGCTCTGGGGATTTCTGTTGTGCTGGTATTGACGTGTGAACATTAACAATAACAGTTTAGAGAATAACAATAGCACACCATACAGAAACAATTTAATTTTATTCTTGATTCTGAAAAAGCTTGCTCGAGGAAGTGTGAGAGTTGTTAGTGCCCTGTTAACCTGATGCTTCTTTCTTGAAATTCCGGTAAGGTATATGAAGAACCATGATAGTAGGTTTGTTGTAAAACTCTTGCTCCTTCTTGAGATTGGAAGAATGATAGTATAATATGGTTGAAGTGCAGCATAAAATGTAATCTAGTGTATCTACTGTAAATGATCATGTAGGACTGATTAATGGGAAGGCAATGGAGAATTGCTCCTCATTTCACTTGATCCTAGCAGTGCATTGCTGATGTTGATGTTTAGACTCTAATTCTGGTCAAGTCCAGCCTCTTCTTTCTAATTCCTATTTCTATATCAGGGTGATGTCTACCTTAGATACACCTAAGGTCTCATCTCTCCACTATGAAACCCAGTTCTCACAAATGAAGGTTAAACAAATTCACATTAGGTGCCAATCATAGATGTGATAAGGCTTAATGTGTTCTTTCTCCTATAAACATTCTTGTGGAAAGGCATTAGGTGAGAAGTCCAGGCAGCAAAGTCTTCTCTTCTTTCTATGAGAGTTTAACTGAGCACTACAAACTCGGAGTCTAGTTTCCCCATTTTAAAATTAGGAAGAATGTTACTAATCTCACAGTTTTTAGATGAATTAAGTGAAGGGCTGAAATTGACAATACTCTCAGTACAATGTTTAGTTTTTAGTAGGGGCTGAACTTATGTTGATTTACTCAAAATAGGACAAAACTTTGATCTTGAAAAAATTACTTTAAATTGTGAAATTTTATATTATTTGTGATGCATTTGAAAGGGCCTTAAAAAAAAAACAAACACGTTTTATAGGTAATTGTCAATTCTAAACTCACTTCTCTTTCTTTCTGTAAGGAAACCCGTACACTTGTATTGATCTTTGCCCTGGTCTGAAACGAACCTGTGTAAGTTTGGTTGCAAAAGGGGCTAGAACCACAAAAGTCCAAGGAATCTCATGTGTGGGAGCTTTTCCCAGTTTCTATAAAGTTCATTTCATATTAAGGACATGATTGTCTCCCACTTCACAGACATTAATATTTAACACGGTGAACAATGAACCTAAATTATCCCTGAATTTTTTTCTATAATCTTTTGTAGATCTCTAAATTGGAACAGCGTCCTAATCCTATATATTCCAACTGCTGTAGTTCAACATTTTGTTTAGAACTAAGTGTGATTCACAACTCTTCCTCACCTACGGGATGGGGCTGCACCTGGTTTTATTTTCTAACTTTCAACACGATCTTGGATACCCTTTTATTCTTTCGCTTCACAGAGATGCTTAGTTAAAGGATCTGAGGAGCACCTTCAAAAATCTGTGGTGAGCTGTCCGTGATAAGCCTCACACTAGGACCTGGTGCCCCGGGGCCTCAAGGTAGAGGTGGAGGTGCACACAGCGCAGCGCGCAGGCCAACGCCCTTTCGCATCTCCTTCCTAGGGGACACCGCCCAGGCGCTCGCGTTGCTAGGTCCTCTGTTTGCCGCGTTCTAAAGGAGCTCTGAGCGCGACCAAGGCTAAAGGGGAGGGGGGGGGTGCCAGAAAAAGCTCGAACCCTGTCTTCAGTAAACCACGAGGAGAAGCAGCGTCTCCTCCCTCGGTCCCTCCTGTCCCCAAGCCCTCGCCGAGCAGGGGGCGTCGAGCTTTTCCCTCGTTTGTAGTCGCTCCCGGCACTCGCGGGCCCTGGGCGCCCTCTGCGCCCGCTCCTCTCGGCACGTCGCGCACCCCCGGTCGCGGCGGGCTGATGGTCTGGCCCGCCGGTAGCCGCCACCCCCTTGGGCAGCTACAGCTGTTCCAGCGGCTCCCGGTCGAGCGCCGGAGTCCCGAGCCGTGGCTGCCGCGGGCGGTGGGTGGGGGCGGAGGGGATCACCGGACCACCAGCGAAGCTGCCGGGCACCGGGCCGCCGCCCGCCGGCCAGTGGCGGAACGCGGGAGCCACCGAGGGGCCGCCCGCAGCGGGGAGGGGACGACCGGGGCTGGGCTTTTCTCAGCCCGGTGAGTACCTGCTGCCGCCATCCTCCCCGACCCCCTCCCACTCCCCTCGCCCCGGGGGTCTCGGTCCCTACCCAGCCCCCACCAGTGACCGTCCCCGGGACTGTGTCCTCGGCCGGAGCCGCGGGACGGAGAGCTGCTGCTGGCAGGCTAATGATTCAGCACCATTCGCGCGTAGAGGTTTGGGCAGAATGGGGGAGGGGGAAAGGGGACGAGGTCAGTTGCCGGCCTCTCCTCAGTTTCTAGGCTCCCTATAGATGACCTGGGCGCCGGGGTCGGGTGGGGTGAATGGAGAGGATCTCTGCCGGCTTGTTCTGTAATTCCGTGCTTTCCCCACAAGCTAGTACAAACCTTCGTGAGTATGGGTGCATTCTGGAAAGTGTGTCAGATTAATGTCTTTTTCCCATATCCAAGTGAAGTATAGGGACCTTGTTAGGTACCTCTCAGTTTCTCTGCTTCTGTTCCATTGGGTTCATGCCATCATTTACTTTATTTTGTGCCACAGCATTCCCTCCACTAATGTGAAAGATGTCCTATGAAAGTTGTCTTGTATTCTGGGTGGGTTCGATTGGTCCTGGCACAGAAGGAAAAGATTTAAGGGAGGTAGGAAGTAATACTTTCATATCTGAGACTCGTACTTTTATATAATATTTCTCTAAATCTTCACAACAACCCAGAAACGAATGTGGAAAGTGAGGAGCAGAGATGTTAAATTACATTCTCAAGGTCACAGAATAGGAATTTGAATTTAGGTCTCCCAAACTCCAAAGCCAATCGACCTTACTATACTAAACAGTAGTGGGTCCAAAGTGTACATATATACACACCACTAGCTATTAAATATAGTATTTTTGTGGGAGTTATCTCAAACAATAGCAGCAACAACCTGTAAGCTTTCTGTATGTGGATGTATTGCCTTTTTAGTACAAAAAAACATTTTTTGTTCTTCATGTGTAAAAAATTGATTTTCTTAGAAAGCGTTTAGCAAAAAATAATATCTTAACAACATTGCAGAGGACAGCTAGGTCATGATAGATGTTCAACACATTTTTTTGGCAGTGAAATTTGGTGGATGCTCATGGAGAAAGTCATGGAGAAATCATTAGGGCAATAAAAATAAATCTGGAATTTGAGATAAGAACAACCATTTGGTTCATGAGCAATGTGACATAATCACACACAATAGGGTGACAGATAAACCTGGACTCAGATCATGTTATCTGATTCATTATGGCTCTGTAATTTGACAGCAATAACTCCATTTTGTAGACTAAGGAACTGAAAAACAGAATGTTGAAGAGTACTGGGTAAGTAGTGGAGTGTGGACAAGCGTTTACTCTTAGGTGCTACCTCTCTAAGTTAAAAAATATGTATGTAGTCATAAAACAGAGTTCTGTACAGTGGGACATTGAGTTGAATTGTTTTTGCCCTACCTTTCAGGACATTGAATTGTTTTTGCCCTACCTTTCAGAGTCAACAATTATATTGACCTTGTATACACCTTCTGTGGATGTCATGTTCTTTTTTCTTTTTTGGTGGGTCATTTGATTTGCTTTCATTCATGATTTATGGAGTTTCTCCTAAGATGTGCAATCTTGTTGATGTCTCAGGGAGCAGGTTGCTATAGGACAAATGTTTATTTTCTCTAAGTACCAGCATAGTGTTTGATGACAGATAGGAACATAGTCATTTAGTTTATCATTTCTAAAGTACTGAGCTATTTACATTGGCAAATTCTTTCTTAAGTTAATGGGAGACTGATAAACTAAAACTCACTGCCTAAATAAGGACATAAAATGGGAACACATATTCATATTTGTTGTTCGGACAAAACTGTAAGTGAAGTAGGGTTCTATATATAGTCTTAAATTTGATTCCTAGGAGGTCATTTCTTTTTGTGTTTATATGTCTATTGGCTATACCCTGAACCTTGGTGAGGTATTTTGCAATCCAATCTCTTGAATCCCAAGGGGACAACGGAATTGATTTGAATGAATAAGCAAAAATACAGTATCACTGCTGTTAAAAAAAAAAAAAAAAAAAGAAGGGAAAGTGCATGTCAGTGATGGATGGTCAGCAGCAACACTTTTTAAAAGGGAGACATCATGTTTTATTTAGATAACATCACTGAAAGTATGAATATAATATCAACCCGGCTTTAGAACTCTGCTTTTTGTCTTTCCCTGTATGTGTTTATCCAATTTCTGCTGTCTACAGACCATCTAAATTCCTGACTTAAGGAAATTGAAGTCTAGCTAGGGATATATTTACTTAATACATGAGTAATTAACAACAAATTAACTTAGAATTGGCTTATTATTGTAAAGAGGTGGTATAGAACTAAGTGCTACAGCAGCACCTTAGGAAAAATCAGAAATAGCAGAGATTGGGGTGATCAGAGGATCAGCAAAGTCTTCGTGAATGGAACTGTATTAAACCAGCCTAAGAATTGATAAGCATTTCCACAGGCAGGGAGAATAGGGGACAAAAGTTCAGCTGAGAAGTGCTCATGTATGGTTTGGATACATTGTGACAGATTATGAAGAACCTTGAATGTCTGATGTGAGATCCGTTTCTGGTCTGGTAATGATAGCGAACTAGTGTAGATTTCTAAGCAGGTCAAGTTTTTCTTGCTCATGTTCTCCATATCCCTTGTCCCAAGTTCCCTTCCAGAAATCGATATATTTCCAAATAGTCAAATAATTTGATATCAATTAAATGCAGAAAAAGTTTTTTTTTTTTTTTTCAAGGAAAAAAAAATCTTTCCCTTCCAAAGAAATTTGACTTTTTTAAAAACCTCCAAGTTGGACATGGGGGCAGGAAAAATGGTGGAATGAGATGGACATCATTACCCTAGGTCCATGTATGACTGCACATATGGTGTGATGCTATATCGTGTACAACCAGAGAAATGAAAAGTTGTATACAATGAATCAAAATGCATCCTGCTGCCATACATACCTAATTAAAATAAATAAATTTATTTAAAAAACCCAAATTATAGAATTATGAACAATTTAAAAACTTTAAGAAAATGAAAAGGAAAAAAAAAATCATCATAATCTTACTAAGTAAACACAACCATGATTAATATTTTGATTTTTCCATGTATAGTTTTAATCATGGTATATATATATTACTTTTAAATACATAAATATATATAAAATACATATATTTTAATTTGTTCTATTTAGATATACATGACAGTAGAGTATATTTTGACATACATACATGGAGCATAACTTAGGAGCCTATTCTTGTGATTGAACTTGATGCAGTGTTTCAGGGGTTGTGTATTCATATATGAACATAGGAAAGTTATATCCAATTCATTCTACTGTCTTTCCTAATCCCATACCCCTCCCTTCCCTTCATTCTCCTTTGTATATACTTTTGTATATATTTTAAACTTTTAACTCTATAACATTAGTTTTCACTGAATAACAACTAGACAGTAAACACTTAAAATGAATATATAATTTTCTACTAGATGTACTAGAATTTCCTAATCATTCCTATCACTGTATTATTGATAACAATAGTAAATAACACCATGATGGACATCTTTGTTGATAATCTTTTTTCTTTATTTTGAGTATTAATTCCTTAGGGTAGTGTCTCTGGGTAAAAGGTATGGATTCTTAGATTTAGACTAGTTTAAGCAGGTTTTGAAACTATTTCCATTTGCAATATATACATATTGAATATAGAATATTTGCATGTTAATATTGAAAATACTCAATACTGTCTATAGCTCCTTAGATTATACTCTTTCAGGCAACTTCTTCTTTTGATTAGAAAGATTAACTAAATCATAGTAACTTGCAGAAAGATAGGTTGAAGGGACTTAGGAAGAGAGAAGCTATAATTAAAGGTTTGGGAAAAGTGAGCAAGAATTTATAGTCTTAGAACGGGCATACATGATGGTTGACTTTTTTGTCAACCAAGGCTTGTATTTGGGGACCTTAACTTTAAGTCTCTACCTCCCTTGTCCCAGTACACACTATATACCATATCTGTCTCTTTCAGACTTCAGCTTCTGTCCTCCTGTATCAGATTCTCAAGTCTCCAGCTTCGTTATTCTAGTAATTCGAGGTACAAATATGAGCTCACTCTTGCACTCTAATTTGGAGAATTCACACTAGTGATGGATAGGAATTTGGGACCTTTGCCCAAATCTCAGTAGAAACCCTGGGTACAAGGTACAAGGGTGTGTGGGAGTACACTTGATGGGCACTGAAGATTCCTCTCCCCTTCCTTGAGCACATTTGCCAAAAATGACCTTTTTGAGAACAGTGGCCACTAGAAGATGCATAGCATTCCTAACATCACACCTAGCATCCAGATACTCCCTTCTCCTTGTTCCTAATATCTCTTCACCAGAGAAAGTTCCCCTCATGGAGGAGAGAGTCTTGCCTCAATTAATCCTGTTGTAGGGACATATGGCATTTGCTCCTTATCATGAGAAGATCAGGGACCCAGTGTTGGATATGTGCTTTGGTCAGACCCCTGAATTACTCTCCCAAGTTCTCACTGAGCTGCTTTTGGGACCTGCTTCCACTTCGCTATGGCTACAAGGCTGAGAATCTGTTGGGGCTCACAGGCCATTAAGTATTCTGAGCCCCAGTGAAAGGGGTGTCAAGGATGTGAATGTACCTTGAGGGCACAAGTGGGGAACAGAGGCAGGTTATTATAATATGCCATCATTCTTGGGGAAGCCTGAAAAGAAACAATGACAACAAAAACATCATGTTATAAACCCCAAAGAGGCCATTCTCCCCCTTTTTCAAGTCCCAAGAGATGATTTCTGATGGAACTGGACATTTACAGAGTACTTTAGGTAGAATTTGTCCTGTGTTTAGTTGGGACCCATTATTAAACAATTTGCTTAAGCTCTTAGAAGGTGGTAAATCTATGTCCATTTCCCTCATGTATTATTTGTCAAAATTGAAGTGAGACTCAGAAATTTCCCTAGTGTTTAAAAGAAAAGTTAAATTTCAATACACTTTCCTAATTATTTTCTGCTAGTCTTTATTTCCCATTTGATATTTATCTGTTAACACTTCTGTTCTTAGTACACATAGTAGTTGACAGAGCTAAAGCACTGGGATTGTTTAGGCTCTCGGAAGGTGAGTGATAAATAAATTTTCTTCTTCTTTTTTTCTTTTTACTTGCAAGTACCTGGTCAACACACAAATTTCCGTGTAAATCTTTTGAAGATTTAGAGTTGAGTGGTCAAGTACTTACTGATCTTTTTTTCTGGCTGGCCCAAAGATCTCTGAGAATGCTTTCCTTACTGAAAGTGATGATATTGTTGGTCCACTGGGTGTGCTGAACTACCTACATTGTTTGCTTTTTCTAAATTGTATGTGCCACCCGAGCTTCCAAACTTCTGTTATCTTTGTCCTTCTGCCTAGCAGTGTGAAATGGAATGTTATATTTGACAAAGGATTATTTTTGAACATTTCTCTTACCCACTGTTTTGTAAAGTGTGAACTGGTGCCACAGCTAATTTGACAGGATGGCAATAGCCTGTTTCTGTAAAAAAAAGTTCTTGCTTCTCCTTTTGTGTAGGTGCAGTGACATTATCTTTTTTAAGTAATTTGAGCATTTGTAGATTTGGATAATAGAGCATCAGTAATCCAGGCAGCAGCTTCAAGATCATATCAAGGCTTTGGATCAGAATTTTATGGATGCTTATGTATTCCTCTTGTTTAAGGAATACTTGTACTGTCTTTCTTTTACAAGTGAAGTGACCCCACTTAAACTTTGTTTAAAATCTGTTTTAACTGATGTGGTCCTACTGTGTCATAAATGTGTGGATTATTGTTAGAAAAAGTTAGGAACTATAGATTTAATTTGAATTATTGCATTTGTTGTAAAAATTTTCACGTGCAGTTTTGTCACCATTATTATTTAAAATCTATTATTTCAAGGTATGATCAAATAAAATCTATGCCTGTGTGTAACATTCATAGTGATTGCCAAAGAATTAGGACAATAATTTCAGCACATGTCTCAGTCTATATTTAGAACACTGTGCAGCTAACCAATAACATGATAGTTCTATGGAGAAAAATGACAGGAATTGCACACTTTCTATAATCAGTTTAATATTTATGAAATCAGATAATCAGATGAAGGCATTTTCATTTAGGTTTAGGTTTGATCAATTCAAGATGATGTTTAGTTACCTAGCATGTCTTAACCTAGAATCCTAAACATTGACAGGTACTATTTTGTCCATTTTAACAATGTGAAAAAACAGAGCTGGAGAGGAAAAAAATAGGCAAAATTAACATTTAGAATCACAGTGGTATTAGAAATTGGTCTACAGCTGCCCCTTGATTGGATAGTGTTTTTGGATTTACTTTAAAGGGTGTGTGAGGAAAAAGTAACTTCATTGAATGTTTTTACTGATCTCTGACATTTATTTTCAGTTCTCATCATCTTCTACTTTGGTCAACACATACACATTTCAACTCACTATTTTTGGAATATATAAATAAGTTATTTCTAGATCTTGCCATAATAATTAAAGGAAAATTGACATCTAAAAATACCAAGGGAAATTTGAAAGGGATGTCAGTGTTTCTTAAAATTAAGCAGACTGTATATATGTACCAGTGCTCTTTCACATGTCAAACATCAGTGCCAAATAAACATTTTTGCCAAAAAGAACCATGTACTACTACATATGTTGTGGTATTTTCACTTTGAGATAAGAGGCATTTTCTCTTTTAAAAAATTATTTTGGGTGTATAATACATTTTAAGAGCTATTTATTTCATCCTTGATTAAGAATTAAAAATTAAATATATTCTTCATTGGTTATAATATGGCATATATACTTCCATATTGTATTCAACAGTGTAACTCTAAATTTTGATTTTGGAATGTACAAGTAATTAGAATAATCAAATATGGGAATCGTGAAGGTACTACTAGTAGAGCCCAGGGTTTTTTCTCTCCCTATATAACTATACATATTCTGGCAATGTGAAAGTGATTATCATATTTTCTGGAAGAAAAAAATATAATAGTCACGTTATATATAGTATCATTTTCCAGGGTTTCAGTTACCTATGGTCAGCTATGGTCCAAAAATATTAAATGGGAAATCCCAGAAATAGCAATTTATAATTTTTAAATTATATGCTATTCTGAGAAACATGATGCAATCTCATGCTCTCACATTCTCTCCAGCCCTGAAAGGGAATCATCCCTTTGTTCCGTGTATGTAGGCTTCATATCCTACCCACCATAAGTTATTTAGTAATCATTTCCATTGCAGAAGCCCATTGCTGTGTTCAGGTAACTCTGCTTTTGCTTAATGGTCCCAAAATGAAGAGTAGTGATGCTGGCAATTTGGATTGGCCAAAGAAAACCTGTAAAGTGCTTCCTTTGAGTGAAAAGATGAAGTTCTCAACTTAGTTAGGAAATAAAAAAAAATGACATGCAGAGGTTGCTAAGATCTACAGTACAATAAGACATTTGGAGAGGGAGGAAAGAGTGGGGAGCAGGCACATTTACATTATTTTTATTACAGTATATTGTTATAATTGTTTGATTTTACTATTAGTTATTATTAATTTCTCACTGTGTTATAAATTAAACTTTACCATAGGTATATATGTATAAGAAGAAACAGTATATGTAGGGGCCAGTACTATCTCAGGTTTCATGATCAACTGGGGGGTCTTGGAATGTATTCCCTGCCAGTAGGGTGGACTAGTGTAGTTAACTTCTTTTTTCCAAAATTGTGTAAAAATATTACTATTTATGTAATGTTTTGGGTGATATGTGATATGTAAGTATTCCACAGGTACATACATTTTTGCCAGTTAATATTTGTAATATTGTTTCTTTTAATAGTTTTTATTGTAGTAAAAATACATAAAATTTTCTATGTTAGCCATTTCTAAGTGTACAGCCCATCATGTTAAATATATTCACTATTTTGTGAAGCTGGTTGCCCAAACTTTTTCATCTAGCTTATCCGAAACTCTCTACCCATTAGTAGCTCAGCTCACCTTCCTTCCCACTTGACCTAGCTCCATTCGGCCACCATTCTGCCACCATTCTGCTCTCTGCTTCTGTGAAACTGACTACATTAAATACCACATATAGGTAGAATCATATGGTATTTATCTTTTTGTAACTGTCTAGTTTCACCTAAAATAAAGTTCATCCATGGATATGTCAGAATTTCTTTTGTTTTGAAGGCTGGATAATATGCCTGTTTATCCATTCATTCATCCCTGGACATTTGTGTTGCTTCCACTTCTTGGTTATTGTGAATAGTGCTTCTGTGATCATAGGGATGCAAATATATCTGCATGACCCTGCATTTATTTATTTTTAATTAGAACCAGAAGTAGGATTGCTGGTCAGATAGTAGTTTTACTTTGTATCTTTTGAGAAAACTTCATAGTGTTTTCCATAGTAGTTGCACTATTTTACAGTACCATCAATGTTGCACAAAAGTTTTAATTTTACCAAACCCTTGCCAATGCTTCTTGATTTCTGAGGTGATACTTCAGTGTAGTTTTGATTCTCATTTCTCTGAGGATTAGTGATTCTGAATTTTTTTCATATGCTAATTAATCATTTGTATATCATCTTTACAGACATGTCAAGTTCTTTGCTTATTTTAAAATAGTGTTATTTGATTTTTTTGCTTCTTTTTGCTCATGTAGCATTGATTATTTTCAGCAATTTAAAGAATGTATTGTTGAAATAGTTTCAAATTGATGTTTATCAATTCTTTTTCTCCTTATTCTTTAAAGTCTACAAGATTATTTTGCAACTATGTAATTATTATACCATAATTATTTTACAAATTATACTTAATTTGATTGACATTTTTCTCTGTGAAGACCCACTTATGTATTTATTCAATGTAGGATTTTGTTGTAATAATTTAACCAGATGTTAATAGGAATTATATTAAACCTGTGCACCATTTTAAAGATCTTCACTATATTTATTCTTTCAGTCCATGAACATGGCATATCTTTCCAGGTATTTAAGTCTTCCTTGGTGTCTTTCATCAGCATGTTATAATTTTGATATACATCTTGTATATGTTTTGTTAGATTTATATCTAAGTATAATTTTCTTTGGCGAAATTGTAAATAATAGGGAAATTTAAATTTCTGTTTCTATTTCTTTGTTAATATGTGGAAATTCAACTGATTTTGCATCTTGATCTTGTGTCATACAGCTTTACCAAACTTGCTTTTTGGTTCTAGAAGTTGAAGATCTTTCGAATTTTTTTTTTTAATGTATAGGATTATGTCATCTGTAAATACAAAGTTTTTTCTCTTTTTTTATCTATATGCCTTTATCATTCTTACCTATTCCAACAACTAGAAATTCCAGTTCTATGTAAATAAAAGTGATGAGAGTGCCTTGTTCCGAAACTTAGAAGGAAATCATTTAGTCTTTCACTATTATTATGCTAATTGTAGTTTTTCTGTACAGTCATACTTCTCTATCTGTGGGTCCTTCATCATTGAGTTCAACCAATCATGCACACATTTCCTTCTTGTCATTGCTTCCTGAACAGTACAGAATAATAGCTATTTACATATTATTTATGTTGTATTAAGTAGTAATCTAGAGATGGCTTAAAGAATATAGATGATGTATGAATTATATGCAAATACTATGCCATTTTACATAAGGAATTTGAGCACTCAGAGATTTTGGTAACCATGGAAGGGTCTTGGAAATAATCTTCCACATATATGGAGGGACTAAAATTGTACATGATTTTTATGGGGTCAAGCAAATTCCCCTCTGTTCCTAGTACCCTGGGTCTTTTAGTCCTGTATGGTTGTTGAATTTGTCTATGCCAACGATATGGGTATGTACTTTTTTTCTTCCCAAGTCTTTTGATACAATGGTTTACATTACTTGAGTTTTGACTATCAAATCAGCCTTGCATACATGAAACAAAATTCATCACAACTACACACACACATTATTTACATATATACATCTGTATACACATATGCACACACATTGTTGGATTCAGTTTGCAAAACTTTGATAAAGATTTTGCATCTAAATCAATGAGAAATAATGGTCTATAGTTTCCAATGGTCTGTAGTTTCCTTTTTATTGTGATTTTTTTGGGTTTTGGTTGTCAGAGTACTGTTCCCTTCTCTTTCATATTCTGAAAGAGGTTGTTAAAAATTGGTGTAAATTCTTTGACTGTTTGACAGAATTCTTCAGTGATACCATCTGGGCCTGGATATTTCCTTTTCAAGAGCTTTTTAATGACAAAATCAAAATTATTTCTCTAATAATTAAAGAACTATTCAGGTTATCTGTTTTATTTTGACTAAGAGTTGGTAATTTGTGGTTTTTAAGGAATTGATTTATTTCTTCTAAGTTGTTGAATTTATGATAGTAAAGTTATTCATAGTTTTTTCTTTATCCATTTTCCCCTATTGTTCTTTTATTGACCGTAGATTCTGTTGAGATATTATGTTTTATTCTTGATATTGGTGACTTGTGCCTTATCTTTTAAAAAATATCTTTGTTAGTCTTTCTAGAGGTTTATCGATTTAGCATTTTTTTGAAAACCTAGTTTTTGTGAGTTTTATTTTTATTTCCCTATTGTTTTCAAGTTCATTGAAGTTATATACACACACACATCAATGTACACATGTATACGTATATATATATTTTCTGCTTCTTAAAGTAGGAACTTAGATTATCGATTTGTCATTGTTTCCCTTTGCTTATTTAAGCATTTAGTGCTCCAAATTTTCCTCTTAACATGATTTAGTTTTTATCTCACAAATTCTGGTGTATTGTGCTTTCATTTTCAATTAAAAAAAAATTTCCTTTGAGGCTTCCTTTTTAGCCCATGGACCATTGAGAAAGATTTTATTGTCTGTCTGTCTATCTATCTATCTATCTATCTACCTACCTACCTACCTACCTATCTATCTTCTATCTAGATAATGGAGTCTTACTGTGTTGCCCAGGTTGGTCTTAAACTCATGGGCTCAAGTGATCCTTCCACCTGTCTCCTGAGTAGCTGAGACTACAGGCATGTGCCACCACACCTGACTTAGAAAGCATTAATTCCCAAGTATTTAGAGATTTTGCTGTTTCTGCTGTTGGTTTCTAGTTTAATTTCATTCAGTCAGAGAACATACTCTACATGGTTTAAGTTTAAACTTGACTGTGTTTTATGAGCCACAGTGTAGTGCATGCTGGTGAAGCTCTACAGGCTCTTCAAAGAATGTGTGTTTTGTTTTTGAGTAGAGTGTTCTAATGTCAATCAGATGCTACTGGTTGATGGTGTTGCTCAGCTTTTCTGTATTCTTGCTGACAGTTTTGTCTAGTAGTACTATCAGCTGAGAGTAGGGTATTGAAATTCTCATCTACATATGTAAATTTAAAAACATTTTTCCAAAAACTATCAGTTTTTGTTTTGTGTATTTTGAAATGTATGTGTTTGGCACATGTACATTTAGGATGACTTTATTTTCTTTGTCAGTTGAGCTTTTTATTATTTTGTAATAGTCCTCCTGGCCCCTAATGATTTTCTTTGCTTTGAATTACTGTAAAAGTGTTATATATTGCTTTTTCTTTATTTTTTTGTGTATTTTCTCTGTTTCTTTTTCTTGCCTTTCTGTGGGTTACTTGAACATTTTTTAGAGTTGCATTTTGATTTATTTATGATTTTTTTTTGTTATGTTACTTTATACGGTTGTCTTGGTGGGTGCTCTAGATGTCTGTCACAGCCTTTGCTTTGAATTCTACTTTAGATGTTATTAATAAAGACACTTTTGCTTTATAAAATTCATGACTGCATGATATATCTTTTTCTATCTTTTTATTTTCAACATACTTGTGACATTATGTGTGAAAATTGAGTTTTGTAGAGAATATGGAGTTAGGTTATATTTTTAAAATTTACTGTGCCGATCTCTCTTTTAATTGATATATTTATACCAGTTACATTTATTTATTGATATGCCAAGTTCTCCCTTTTCCTTTATTTTTGTGTGTATTTTCTCTGTTTCTTTTTCTTGCCTTTCTGTGGGTTACTTGAACATTTTTTAGAGTTGCATGTTGATTTATTTATGATTTTTTTGTTATGTTACTTTATAAGGTTGTCTTGGTGGGTACTGTAGATGCCTGTCACAGCCAACTGTAGACATTTAGCCATGGTATAGAAAGCTGTACTTTCATTTAGGTTCTTTTACCCTCTCTACTTTTTAAATATAATAAAATATTCTCTCTACATACATTGATTACTGCAACAGTGTTATATATTGCTTTTCCTACAAAATATGATTAAGGAATTTCATGACGTTAGTGACAGTCTATTATTTGTACTTCTGTTTTTACCTTTCCTGTTATTCTTTTTTCCCTTTTGAAAGTCCTGGCCTTCTATTATCATTTTCTTTGCATTAGAAGGTTTTCTTAAGACATTCTTTCAAGTTAGGTGTGCTAGTAACACATTCTTAGTTTTCCAAATTCCTTTCTACAATGCCTTTTCTATCTTTCATTGCTGAATGTTGGTTTTGCCAGATATAGTAGATGGGGTTAATAAGTATTCTCTTTTAGTACCTGAAAAATGGGCTCCTGTTTCTGGCTTCTGCAGTTTCAGACGAGAAATTTATTGTCATTTGGATTATTGTTACCTTACAAATAATGTCAGTCATCTTACTGTTTTTTAAGATTTTTTTGTCCTTAGTTTCCATAAATATGATTCTGATGTGTCTTGGTATATGTTTGAGTTTATCTTATAAGGGATTCACTTAGTTTCTTAAATCTGGAGGCTTATGTCTGTTGCCAAATTTAGGAAGTTTTCAATCACTATTTCTTCAAATGCTTTGTTACTCTTATACTCTTTCTCTTAATTACTAATAATATTAGATTTTTTGTTATTATCCCTTAGATTTTGGAGGCTTTCCCAGCCTGCTTTCTCTCTGTTGTTGAGCTTGAATAAATTTCATTAATTTTTCTTAAGTTCAGTGGTTCTTTCCTCAGTCATTGCTACTTTACTATTGAGACCATTCAGCAAGTTTTTAATTTTAGCAGTTATATTTTTAAACTCTATAGTTTCCATTTGATTCTTTTCCATAAGTTTTATTTCATTGCTGAGATTTTTGTTTTTCCATTTGTTTTGAGAAAATTGACTATTGAGGCAACTTAAAAAAAAGTTGCTTTGAAATTTCAGTATCTGATTATATTGAAATTATTCCAGTGTGATGCTAATATCTGATACATCTTGATGTTGGCATCAGTTGATGGTCTGTTTTCATTCAGTTTGTGATTTTCCTGGATTTTGGTGTGACAAATGAATTTTGATGGTACCCTTGGGATAGTTATGTTAGGAGACTCTCAGTTCTACTTAACTCTTAACTTTATTTAGCAGGCAGTCACTTTATTTAGGTTTGGCGTGTAGGTTCTCTGTCCTACCTTTTTGTGCTTTTCAGAGCCATTGCAGTACTACTTATGTTTGTTTCATTTTGTGCTGTTTCATTTTGGGTTCCTGAGGCTTTTGCTTATTGCCCTTTGCTGATGCCATCTGTGGCGATGGGGTATAAGGTACTGCTCTGAACTGTCACTATCTTGAGGGGTGGGGAGAAGGTGTGGGCTTGGGTCTCCTTATGTTTCTGGGTAGAGGAAGGAGAGACAAAGGTGTCTTTTGACACTGCCCAAGCTAGCGAATCAATCAGACTGTCTGAAGTTACCTTCCTTGTGAAGTGGAGGTAGACCCTCATTAGGGTTGGACTTTCCTTTCCCAGTCCTTTCCCTGTGAGAGAAAGCTTTATTTCTGGAGGCCTGTTGGTGGTCATGGGTGGAGGATTCTGTGATGCTCTGTCCTGTGGAATATGTGAGATTAATAGAAAACCCAGGGAACTTAGCACATTGTTGTTTCTCACATCCTGAAGTTCCTAAGGCTAGTCTGCCTCCTTACTTTCACCTTTCAGAGCCCTTTTATTGTTTTATGATGGATAATTTCCAGGGTAGTCAGTTGTGTATAAAAAGCAAGATCAGAAAAAAATTAAATCTATACAGTTTCTTACAGAATCAGAGGACATGATTTTTAATGTGCTGTTTTACTCACAGCGAAGTATGCACAGAGTATTTCTGCTGTACATCAAAGTTTGATGGCTGTCTAAGAAAAGCACTCATGTGATGTTTTTTAACCGCTTTTGAAATACCATACCATTTTTACTTGAAAGAAAAACTGACACAAAACATTTTTTTTTCAGACTTGAGTATTTGGCAGGCATTTTTCTTGAAAATGAAATGAGCTTATCACTTCAAGGAAAACCGGTATTTGTTGCAGATGATGGAATTTGTGTTGCAGATGATGAAATTTGTGTTTGCAAGAAAAAAATCAGAATTTTGGAAACTTTAATCCACTACTGTGAGCTTTTCTTCTTCCCAGTAACTAAATATGCTTTTGATGAAATCATTTAGTGTTTTTTTAAATACTGTATAATGAAATGTATCAACATTTGGAAGATCTGCATGGCTGAGTAAACCAATATTTTGCAATGACTAATGTACAATGTTACAGAATTATACACAGGTAAAAACTTCTATTTAAAGCATAATATAGACCACTGAATTTTTTATTTTTTTATTTTTTATTATTTGTTTATTTATTTTTATTTTAAGTGGTTATAAATGACAGCAGAATGCATTACATTTCATATCATACTTATAGAGCACATTTTTACATATCTCTGGTTGTATACAAAGTATATTCACACCATTCCTGTCTTCATACATACACTTAGGGTAATGACATCCATCTCATTCTACCAGACCACTGAATTTTTAAAAAATTATAAATATTATTTTTCACTGACAAATCACAATCATATATATTTTGAGGATACAATATAATGTTTTGCTATGTATATCTAATGTGGCATGATTAAATTAAACCAATTAATATATCCATCATGTCACTTACCTGTCATTTTATGATGAGATGTTTGAAATTTACTCTTTTAGTTATTTTGAGATATATAATACAGTTATGTGTTGCATAATGATGTTTCAGACAAAGATGATAGCCCCTAAGATTATAATGGAACTGAAAAAGTTCTGTTGTCCAGTTTTTCTATTCTATCTTTATATGTGTTCAATACATGAATACTTACTATTGTGTTACAATTGCCTACAGTAGTCAGTACAGTAACATGCTATACCTGTTTGTAGTTTAGGAGCAATAGTCTATACTATATAGCCTAGTACTATATAGCCTATTCCTACTAAGTACAGTATGATGTTTGTACATTGACAAAATTGCCGAACAATGCATTTCTCAGAACATATCCCTGCTATTAAGTGTCACATGGCTATACTTTATTGTAGACTACAGTTATCTTTCCATGTAGTAAAGCTCAAAATCTATTCTTCTCTCAGTCAGAAAAATTTTGTCCCTTTTGACCTATAATTCAGCATGTTCACCCCCATCCCTGCCTTCGGTAAGCATCATTCTATTATTATTATTATTATTTTTTGGTACTGAGGATTGAATTCACAGGTATTTAACCACTGAGCCATGTCTCCAGCCCTTTTTAATATTTTATTTATAGACAAGGCCTTGCTCAGTTGCTGAGTGCCTTGCTAAGTTTCTAAGGCTGGCTTTGAACTCTCAATTCTCCTGCCTCAGCTTCCCAAACCGCTGGGATTACAGGCGTGCTCCACTGTGCCTAGCATCATTCTACTTTTTATGAGTTCAACTTTATTAGATGTCATGTAAATAAGATTATTCAGTATTTATCTTTCTATGCCTGGCTTATTTCACTTAGCATAATGTCCTCCAGATACATACATGTTGTCACAAATGATGGACTCTCCCTTTTTAAAAGGGTGAATAGTATTCTATTGTATATCTCTCTCTCTCTCTCTCACACACACACACACACACACATTTTCTTTACCTATTAATTTGTTGATAGACACCTAGGTTGTTTCCATAATAATGCTCCATTGCCGCAATGAACCTAGAAGTGAGGATATTCCTTCAACATAATGATTTCAGTTCCTGTGGATATCTGGATATACACCTACAAGTGGTATTACTGCTTTGTGTGCTAGTTCTATTTTTGTTTTTTTGAGGAACCTCCTTATTATCTCCCATAATGGTTGTATTAATTTATTTTCCCACCAACAATGTACAAGAATTCCTTTTTCTCCTCATCTTCCCTAGTTCTTGGTACCTTTTGTCTTTTTGGCACTAGCCATTCTAACAGATATAAAATGATATCTCACAGTGGTTTTAATGTGCATTTCCCTGATAATTAGTGATGCTGAATAGTTTTTTATATATCTGATGTCCATTTGTATGTCTTTGTTTGAGAAATGACTTTTCATTCTTGCCCCATTTTTTTTTTCATAAGATTATTTGCCTTCTTGCTGTTGAGTTTTTTGAAGTCTTTATTTATTTTGGATATTAAGCCCCCTTATCAGATGGGTAGTTTGCAAATATTTTCTCCTATTCTGTTGTCTCTTTGCTTTGTTGATTGTTTACTTTTCTATACACAGAAGCTTTTTAATTTGATGCCATTCAGTTTTTGCTATTGTTGCTAGTGCTTTGGGAATCATATCCAAAATTGATTGCCCAAGCTGTCAAGAAGCTCTTCCCCTCTGTTTTCTTCTTGCAGTTTTAAAGTATCAGTTCTTATGTTTAAGTTGTTAATCCTTTTTGAGTTGATTTTTGTAAATGAAATAAGGTTCTAATTTCATTCTTCCACATGTGGATATTTAGTTTTCCAGTATCATTTGTTGTTGTTTGAATATGATTTGTCACTTGCAGAATTCATGTTGAAATTTGATTGTTATTGTGATGGTATTGGGAGGTAGGGCCTTTAAGAGGTAATTGGGTCTTGAATGCTCAGCCCTCATAAATGGATAGTCCATTCATGAATTTATGGATTCATGGATAAATGGGTTATTGCAGAAATGTTATAAAAGCCACCCTTTCTTTGGCTTGCTGGCTCTGTCTCCTCATGTGGTGCCCTTCACCATGTTATGATGCAGCAAGAAGCCCTTCCTGGATGCCAGGGCCATACTGTTAGACTTACAGTCTTAACCATGAGGTAAATAAAGTTTTATAAATTATTTGGTTTCAAGTATTTTGTTATAGCAATAGAAAATGGACTAAGACACCATTTATTGGAGGGACTATTCTTTCCTCATTGTATGTTCTTAGTACCTTTGTCAAAAATCAGTTGAATATAAATGAGTGGGTTTGTTTCTGGGTTTTCTATACTTTTCCATTGTTCAATGTTTCTCTATTTTTGTGCCATTATCATACTGCTTTGACAATAATTGCTTTATAAAATGTTTTGAAATTAGGGAGTGTTTTGTCTCCAATGTTGTTCTTTTTGCTCAAAATGTTTTAGATATTTGTGTATTTTGATGTAACAGAAAATGAAAGGTTCATTAACATAATTTTAGATTTCACTCCTCCTCTTTGCAACTACCTGTGTCCCTGATGTCAGATTTTTTCATATTCTTTAACCAGAACAACTTAGATTGAATGTGGAAGCACATGTAAGAATACAGCTGTCCTGTGTGAACCAAGATATTTAAGAGATTTGACAAAGTGTAAAACAAACTCCCTGTTCTCCTTTTTTTTTTTTTTTGTTTGTACCAGGGATTGAACTCAGGGGCATGCAAACACTGGGCCACATCTGTATTTTATTTAGAGATAGGGTCTCACTGAGTTGCTAAGTGCCTGGACGTTGCTGGTTCTGGCTTTGAACTCTTGATCCTCCTGCCACAGCCTCCCAAGTGTTGGGATTATAGGCGTGCACCACCACGCCCGGCTCCTTTTTTTTTTTTTTTTTTTGAAATTTATAGTTATTTTAAAATGAAATGTTTTATTTTTATTAACATTGAATAATAAGTGAATATGTTAAATATCACTTTTAATTTCTAAGATGGTACATATTGAAGGTCTAAACCATATAACTCAATAATTTTTAAGAGTGTAAAGGCTTCTTAGATCAAAAAAGTTTGAGAATCATAGCCTAAGACAGCCAAGATAAGAGGAAAAGTGGGGCCAGAGGTATGGGCATGTGGCATCTCACATTTGGCAAATGAATAGCTCTCATCTCACTGGATTGTGCCATATGCTTGTTTTGTTCTCTCTGTTCTAATACTTGCATTTTCATAAAAAATGCTTTTTCTTCTACATGGAATCGTCGATATGCATTCCTCTCTTTGAAAATAAATGTAGTAAACAGAACTCTACAATGTAATCTTCACAACTAAATCCCTCAAAACTATCCCTGTCTGACTTTACTGTAATAAATATAACATGTAAAACACAACTGTATTTTAATTATGAATCATAATAGAATAACAATTTTGGTGCAGTGATGACTCACACAAGATGAAGTGATTAGAAAGTTTTACTAAGAACTGACTCAAAGATGATACAAAATACCTTAGTTACTTTTAAAAAAAAATTGATTAGTATAAAAGACTTTTGTACTTTTCCTCAGTACTTTAGCAAGGTATAATTTAAGTATAGTAAAATGTGCAACTGATTCTTTACAAGATTTTGGCAAGTAGCTTTGAAAGTTGCAAGTGGTTTGTGATAGTATGCACATCAAGATGAGATGAAGCAAATTGAGAATATCAGTTAAAAAAAATAAAATGAAGAGATCTTGGGGGAGATCAGTTGACAGAATGCCTCTGAAATCCTGTGTGTTTATTAGAACTGGGGCACGCATTTAATTCTTAGTTCTTTAACTTCCAGGAAAAGAAGGAAGTCAAAATTTTAATGATTTCTTGAAAAAACTGATCCATAATAAAAAAAACCCTGAATACTCAACAGGAAAAGTTTGTTTCTGTATTGAATTAAGAGGAGAATTTCTGCTATTGTTTCTTTTAAAGTGGACTTAGTACAGTGTAATTCATAATGTACTCACCATCCTTACAGTGAAATCTAACAGTATTCCTTAGGCTGTTTCTTTGATGTCCTTTAGTATGGGCCCATGGCATGGCTCCATATCATTGGGGAAAATAACTTCTCAAGTTCTTATTAGTTTCCTTTCTTTCTTTAAAAAAAAAAAAATTTTTTTATTGTGTATGGACAGCATGCCTTTACTTTATTTGTTCATTTTTATGTGGTGCTAAGGATCAAGCCCAGTGCCTCACACATGCTAGGCAAGTACTCTGCCACTGAGCTACAGCCCCAGCCCTATTAGTTTCCTTTCTTTTTAAATTTTTTTTTAGGTATCGGAGATCGAACTCAGGGGCACTGGACCAGTGGGCCACATCCCCAGCCCTTTTCTGTATTTTATTTAGAAACAGGGTCTCACTGAGTTACTGAGTGCCTCGCCATTGCTGAGGCTGGCTTTGAACTTGCGATCCTCCTGCCTCAGCCTCCCAAGTGCTGGGATTACAGGCGTGCGCCACCGCGCCCGGCTTATTAGTTTCCTTTCTAATAGGACAATAATATTTACCCTTCGAGTATTTTGACATAGGTAAAGATCATACAGTGAGTGCTCAATAAATTATAATTATTGTCCTTCTGTTATAGTAACTGTGACAGGCAATGTGATATAGTCCAGCTGTGGAGTTTTCTGGTGACCTTATGTCAGAAATGGATGTTGCAATGTCCAAAGAATGAAGGTTCTGCATTTTTTAAAGGAAATCTTTCATGCATATAACATAGTACTTTTCTTAGCTGAAAAAAATTGAGGGCTGGTATATATAAGGTTTTACTGTCTAAAAATTGCCTGCTATTATTTGTTTCCAGCCAAGTGAAGAATCACATGATTTGAGAGTTAGTTAAGAAATAGGGGTCTTCCAAATATATGTATTTGAATAGAAAGTCATAGCACCTTTAGTAGGCTAAAGAAATGATGGTAGAGATGTTTGAAAATTTCCTGCAAAATAACTTTGGGTTTGTTCCAACACAACAGAAGAGCTGGTGACAGAAATTCCAAACTTGTGACGTGGATTGTGACTCCAGATACCCATCTCATCTAGCAGTTTTATGCACGAATAAAATAGGCAAGACTATGTCACTGGTAACCCTCTTAGAAAATAATTTTTTTTTTCTTCAGAGCACAATATTTTCTTCTGGAGTGTTCTTTTAACTATCAGTCAAGTCTCTATCAAAGGAAAGAAAAAACAAAGTTATTAGGGTTAGGTAAATTCTCTAGGCCTGGACTATATATACTTTTCAATTTAAATAGAGGAGTAGATTAGATTGTAATAATTGCACAAGCATTCCACAAGGGTGACTTGCTTTGTAAGTGGTCTTTTAAAGTCAGCTATCAGAGGAACCTATCAGTTTTTGATGTTTTAAATCTTTTGAGTCTTTGTTAAGAGTAGGATTTTCTTTCATTATTAATCCCCTGAGAATTTGACTTTAGCAAATCCTGCAGTCGCCACACATTTTCCACATCATTTAAAGCCACCCTGGGTTATCTACAGAGGACTAACCCAGATTCATCCTGTGTCTGCAGGCTGCTGAAGCTAGAGCTGATCTCTGTCTCCAAAGGAAGGCCCCCAGGAGAGAGGCCCAGGTCCTTCCTGTCTGAACTGCTCCAGTGGGAAGAACATGGTCATATGATTCTGAGTCCACTAAGTTCTTTAGGTATGTGTTGAACTAATCAATAAATTAAGACTCAAATATATATCCTAGTCTCCAATACTGTTGCATTTCATATTAGATATTTTCATTTCAATCACCATTAGATTGGAATTTCAGGATTTTAAATAAATCTCTCCTATTGTTCTCATTTATTTCTCCTTTCCTAAATACCAAGATACTTCTTATTTATTTTGGAAGGCCTTGTGATATAATTTGGTTTAAACTGGTCCTTCCTATGAGATTTATAATTTCTCATAAGAAAACTAGATGACCCTGAAAGAGAAAAAAGAGAGAGAGAGAGAGAGAGAGAGAGAGAGAGAGAGATTGAGAGAGAGAGAGAGAGAGTGTGTGTGTGTGTGTGTGTGTGTGTGTGTGTGTGTACATTTTCCTTTTAACTTACCACTTGATGGATGCTTAGGTTGTTTCTCTTTCTTGGTCATTGTGAATAGTGCTGCAGTGAACATGGGCGTGCAGGTGTCTGACACACTGATTTCATTTCCTATCTTAATTTACATTCCCACTAACACACTAACAGTATGCAAGCGTTCTTCTCGTTTCTCCACATCTTTGTCAGCACTTGTTATCTTAAGTCTTTTTGATATAAGCCATTCTTACTGGAGTGAGGTGATACCTTATGGTTTAGATAAAGTATACTTGATTTAAAAAAAAAATTATTTATTTGCTTTAGTTGTACACAATGCAATGCATTTATGTTTACGTGGTGCTGAGGATCGAACCCGGGCCGCGCACGTGTGAGGCTAGCATTCTGCCGCTGAGCCACAACCCTAGCCCTATACTTGATTTTTTGACATAGAACATTTTTTTCTCTATAATATGTGGAATTACCAGTATATCATTATAGAGAGTGATTGGAAAGGGTAATCTTCCTTTTTTTTTTTTTAAGTGACTATAAAATTTACCCATCTCATTTGCATTTTGGATAGAATTATAGTTAAGTGTCCCTTTGTTATGCTCTATCCTCTGCTTGCGTTTTTTTTATTTGTCTGTGAGCAGTCAGCTAAATGCACTGAAAAGCTGAGAAAGAAAAGCTTTGTGGGTTCATGCATAGGCACATTGGTATCTCAAACTCTCTGCCTGGTGTCTGCATCGTTTTTTATGATCTGTTTAAGAGCTGCTTCAGATTCTATAATGGATGCAAGATGATTATTTTTGCTCTATGATTTTTAGTTATATATTAATATAAGATATTAATATAAGATAAATGTTACATAAAATCTAATGGACTAAATGAGGAGAACAGGAAATGCATTGGTATAGGCTTCTTGCAGGGCACAATATCTAAAGGGCAATCTAAACTTTTAGGTGAAATAGTCATATAACTCTTGTAAATGGCATTAAGCAAATAAGAAAAACATTGCTCATATTCTAAAAACATGCCTAAATCATCTACCATGGAATCACATTTTGGTTTTGAAAGTTTTTACACTTATGTTGCTCCATTTCCATTTTTTTTTTTTTTTTGGTTAGAAGAGCCAAATTGAAATTCAAATAGCAAGCTGTGATTTGTCCACTCTTAGTTCTTCTATATGTGCTCTAAGAGGAAATATTTGGCTGATAGCCAATTCTCTACCTTCTTTGGATATCATCCAACTGTGGGTGCTATAGGCTGTCTCTTCCTGAGATGAATTGGCAGCACTGCTTGCCAGTCAGTTCCAGCCATGCTGGCTTCTGCTTCTAACAGCTACGCCTGGGAGTGTTATGTGAAGCTGTGTAAAATAGAGGATCATAAAGTTATTTGATCTGGGCCAGAAATTTAAAGGAAAAAAAAGTGCTACATAATTTTTCCCTTTTGTTTTAAGATTACATGATGTTTGTATGTAGAGATTTTGAAGTCTAACTTCTCAGAAAGAGTGGCAGAATTTTTTCTGTGGATTCCCAAAATAGATTTTTATGGAGCAATGTGTGTGCTCTCTGGAATTCTTTCAAGTTTAATTCTCATTTCTGCCCTGTAGTAATTTTAAATTTTTTATTTCTTGAGGCAAGGTCTTGCTAAGTTGCTTAGGGGTTTGTTAAGTTGCTCAGGCTCATCTTGAACTTGAGATCCTCCTGCCTTAACCTCCTGAGTTGCTGGAATTACAGGCATGTGCCACCATGACTGGCTTTAATCCTGTTTTTTGTTTTTTTTTTTCCTTAAAAATTGTATATCATACTAATTGGTACTTACTAGATGTGGTCAAAAATATCTATTGGATGTCATAATTATTTAGATCATTGTGGTATATAAAACTTTCTGCTTGTCAGGGATATACGGTATTAAAGCCACATATATATGTTATACATATGCATATTTATTAAAAAACTTTTTTTTTGAATTATGGGAGACATGATAAAATGACTTTATTTATATGACTGTAGGTAATGAAAAGAGTTTGATGGAGCTAAGAAGTGAAAATCAAAGAGAGAATAGTAGTTAGTATTTGGTGTTTTTATGAAATTCTTTTTCCATTACAATTCATAACATAGAAGAAACCATAACTTATTTGGTATATTTTATTTGGTGATTGTTTAATAAATGTCTGTTAAATTAAAAGCAAGTGGAGAAACATGAATTGGAAAAGTCTGTTTTATATTAAAGTGGGTAAGAGTATATAGTATGGAGAGCTGATGTACTTAATTAAAAAACAAAGTCTTCTATGTTGAGCTCTGTGTTTTATTCATATTGCTCAGAATGACACTGTCCTTTCCAATAAAAATTCTAAAGCAAATACTTAAAAATATAAGACATAATGTGGTGGGCATTATAACAGTGGGAATGCATTTGTGTTAGTTAGCTTTTCATTGTTGTGATCAAAACACTGGACAAGAACAACTCAAAGGAGGAAAGATTTATTTTGGCTACAAATCAGTAGGTAGAGCTCAGAATATAAAGAGAAGCCCCATTGATATCCAATATGCAAATTTGCATAGGACCTATTTCTTTCTCTGCAGGGTTTCAAGATGGTAGGAAACAAATTGATGACAGTGGCAAATTTGCCATTCAGAAGCCAACATATAGTATAGGGCAAAGATTTGGAGAGTTGACAGATTTGTCTAATTCTTTAACAAGTCATTTAATCTCTCTGAGTCTCAGTAATGGAATCAATAAAGCAACTTATGAGGACAAAATGAAATAACTCAAGTATGTAAACAGTGGTTCTCAAACTTGCCTGCACATTTAAATCATACAGGGAGCTTTACCAAGCTCTTACACTCAGGCTGCAATCCAGACAATTATCTTAGAAAGTTTGTAGCTGGGACCACTACATCAATATTTTGAAAAAGTTTGGTTCAGTCTATGTTGAATGCTTGGTAATAATGCTTATAGTGCAATGTGTGTAACATGGTAGGCACTTGGTACACATCTAGTTTCCTGAAACACTGCAAATGACAGCCTTTAAGAGTACTTACTATATCATGTAGAAAATGTATTTGCTTTGCTTTTACTATCGTTCTGTCAGATGATGTAATAGCATAGGACTGAGATAAAAAGAGAGAAACTGCCTATTAGATAGGAGAATGGCTACTTTTATTTTCAGAAGCTATCAGTGTAATTATTTCAATGAATTGTAATTATTTCAATGAATCAAGACTGAAAACTTTAAAATATTTTAAGTAAAATTTAAACCTTAATGGCTCACAGGTCAGGGATAACCTCAATTTGATACAGAGAAATACTTGAAACATATAACAATATTAATTTTAGCAAAGACATATTCATATTATGTAGTAGATCATGTCTGATATATTTTTTCCCCATAGTAGTTGGTTGACTTCTAGTATTTGTGAGAAATATCTAAAACAGAGTTGAATTTTATGAGGACTGACATTGCTGTACATCTTTTCATCTGCAAAATGGGAATGATAGTAGTACCAGTTTTTGAGGTTTTGTTAGGTATTCTATAAGATAACCTATATAAACACCTAGCACAATGTTTTGACAGAGAACAAATATTCATTCATTCACTCATTCAAGAAATGTTTATGATGTCATGTCCCAGATACTTTTATAGGTGCCTAGGATATGTGAGCAGAACCAAATAGTACTCTTCTTTGCAAGTTTATAGTCTAATGAGAGAGAATTAAACACATAATTATTATTCTAAATGTTGCAAAAGAAAGGTACTTCAGGCTGTGAGAGTCATGTCAGGGAAGATGGATTCGAAGTAGGCAAAGGCTAAAGACAGGAAGGGTTGGATTCCAGGAAGAAGGAATAGAATGTGCAGAGTTCGTGTAGTAGGAATATGTGGTGGGTGATTACAACACGGAGAGTGAAAGGGAAGGTGACTCAGGATCTGCATGGAAAGATTGTAAGGCTAACAGGTACTTGGTTCTGTTGGGGCTTCCAAAAGGAAGGCAGAACCTCTGAAAATGATTTGGAATAAGGTGTTACAGCAACTGGAAGATGTCTACTGAGGACTGGTATCTCTGTATCTGGTGGTGAATCAGCAGGGCTGCCTATCATGAAGAACAGCTGGACATCAGTTGGAACTTACTAGGATAAAACCAGAGTCTGTGTCAGACTCTCAATCTTTGCAACCTTGACCATGTGGCTGACCTCTATGAGGAGCTGATGCTCTTTGCCAAGGAGCTACATACATGCCTAACCTAAGGGGCCTGGGTTTGGAGGAGCCAAAGGGGAAATGCTGGCTGGAGCTAGGGAAGCTGCAGAGTCAAGTGTTTTACTATGCCAACAAGGGGAGCAAACAGACCCATGCCAACATATAGGAGCTATAATATTGCCTGGGGCCTTATATTAACTTTCAGAGCATAATGATCAATACTTTAATTCTGCCTTTCAAAATCACATGCTAACTTATTTGGCTAACTCCAACTTGGAACCAGGCAGGGAAGGGAATTGTATGGAATATTATTAGCTTAACAGCATCATTCCTTAAAAGGTCTTTTTTTGCTCTGATTAGGGTTTTGGTTTTCATGATGTGAACATGATATAACATGGCAAGATTTATGATAAGATTTGTATTTTGAAATCTTGCATTCCATTTCAGAAAATAAAGTGAAGGAGATTGAGGGAGGAGAAAAGTACTGTGAGGAAGTTAGTACAGTGGTCCAAGTGAGGGGTGATGGTGGCTAGGATTAGAGATATAGGTAAAGAGGATGTGAACAAGTAACAGTGTGTCCCAGAGATATTCAGAGAGTAAAGAACAGAGGATTTGGGGATGAAATTGCTAAGAGCGGAGGGAGAAGAACACATTTTGAGTATTTGGTGGCTTTGAGAATATCCAGATGGAAACGTTTAATAGGCAGTATAATACTGATATTAGTCATTGCTACAGGATAGAAGCAGCAGTAACAGAGCAGTACTAGTCGTTTATGTTATCACCATTGACTTATTTTTCAGGGACCTAATATTATTTGAATTTTATGGGTACTCAGTACCCTGATCATTCCCTGGCATAGAATAGGGATAGCTTTTTATATCTTTCCTTCATTCTTTCACTAAATCTTTGCATAAGGATACATTTTTGTTTTTACTCTTTTCTTTATTTCTGTTAATTCCATTTCCTTCCAGTTCCTAGATGATCCTCTCAACTTAGTTTGGGGGTCAGCAAACTTTTTCTGTATAACACCAATTATAATTCTTTTGCAACTGTTGAACTCTTATCTTTTTAAGGCAAAAGCACCTATGGAAAACACATTAACAAATTTGGCTGGCTGTTCAGTAAAACTTCCCATCCTCTCCACTGTTTAGGTTTTCTGGTACAAATACTTTACCTACTTGACTCTTTTTTTTTTTTTGGTGGTCCTGGGGATTGAACCCAGGGCCTTGTGCATGTGAGGTGAGCACTGTACCAACTGATCTATATCCCCAGCCCTACCTACTTGACTCTTTTTAAATGTATTTATTCATTTTATTTAATTGATTTTAATTCAGTAAATCTTTATTTACAGAACAGGCATGAGGTAAATTTGGCCTTTGAGTGGTAATTAGATCCTTGTGCCTAGTCCATCATGTGCTTTACTTTTGTTTTGTTTTTAATTATCTTCAACCTACTGGCTCTCAAATATGTTCAAGTTTTTTTCCCTAATATCTACACCTTCCCCTCACCACCCTCCCAAGAAACATTCATTGAGACCTCCTTTTCTCAAAGCTATATATCATCTTTCCTCTCACTTCTTGAAGGTCATCTCTTCCCATCCAGTTATCTTAGTAATCTGATTTGTCCTATTGCTGCCTCAAAAGTAATCTTGAACTTTTCTAAATAAGATGGCTTCCCCTCATTTCATCTTTCTTTTTGTGGTATCTCATGTGGTAGCCCAAGCTGTGCCTTTTGGAAACCTTGTTCTCCCCTTGACTGCTATGACCTTGGAGTGTCCCCTCATTCTCTGCCTCTCTCTGATGGCTGTATATTACTATCTTTTTATAATACTTCAGGGAGAACATATTTAGAATAAACTACACAAATATTAAGAGTCCAGCTTAGCTATATTTGTATAAACATCACCCAGATCAAGTTATAGAACCTTTCCAGCAAACCAGAAGACTCCTTCTTGACTCTTCCCATTAATTACCCTGATCCTTCCATCCCTGCCACATTTCTTTTCCTTTTTCCTAACTTCTACATATGAGAGAAAGCATACCACCCTTGACCTCCTGAGTTTGGCTTATTTCATTTAACATGATGATCTCAAGTTCCATCCATTTGCCTGCAAATGACATCATGTCATTTTTCTTTATGACTGAATACAACTCCATTGAGTATATGTACCACATTGTCTTTATTCATTCATCTGCTCATGATTACCCAGGCTGGTTCCATAGTTTGGCTATTATGAATTGTGCTAATGCGACAGGCTTTTATCAAACACCCTTTACTGGCTGCCTTCCCTTCCCTCTGTTGAATCTCTGGTCCTCTACCAGTGTTTCCTGCACTTTACAAAACTACTTGTATTTGAATCCTCATATCAAGGTTTGTTCCTGGAGAACCTGAACTAAGACAGACTTCTTGGGTAATACCTACAGCTACATCTTAATTTCTTAACTTGTAAATATACTCTAATTTTCAGCTGCTTTTTGGAGTTACTACTTGAATGTATCTCAAACATGACATGTCCAAACTAAAATCAGAACTTGAAAAATGAAGTGCTTCTGCGTTGGTTGGGAAGAGAAAGATATCTAAGATTTTGTCACTATGCTTTCTTTCTATTCATTTCTAAAGGAAAAGTCTTTTAAATGATTCAGTATGTACTGAGTGTTCCTAATTTTCTCTCACTTGGGTGTGAATAGCACCTCATACAAATATAACATATTGTAACTTCACTGTTAGCTATTTTTACATGATGATCTCAATCTTGGCTTGTATTCCTGGAATATGGGATCAGTTATTTTATATATTGATTTACTGTAGAAGTATTAACTTCAGAGGTGGTTTAAGAAATATTTCAAGTACTGAAATAAAGACAAAACGTTGTAATTCACAAATATGTATGAATACTATATGCTACTCAGGAATCAGTCTTTTGGGAATAGCCAAGTTTATTTTAAGAGGTTTTTGTGAATATTATATAATTGATTTTTTCTTATATTTGCTTTAAAATATTAAGAACTTTCAAAAAAACAAATTGAATTTCATATGTAAAGCAGATAAGCAAGAAATATAATATACCAGTTTTTCCCTGGCTAGGTTATGGTAAATATATAATGATTTGAAAAAAATATGATAGTTTAGACATATTTGTGTAGTTGCTGTAAGTTAAAGCAAATCTTTTTTGACATTATTCATTAATTCATGGTAAAATAAATATTATTTCATTTACTATAAATCCTTACTCAAATAATTATGTCTTTCTATGCCAGGGAAATCTCTTCACAGTCACTTTTAAAGACCATTTGATAATCTGCTGTTTGTATCTTAACTATTTAATTTCTTTATTGGGTACATTTTGATGGATTTCAGTTACAAGTACTCTAAATAATGTCTTGCCATACATTCTTGTTCACAAATATACCTCAGTGTTTTGGATGATATTATTAGAACTGGTTTCTAGAAGTGGAATTATCAAATTAAGAGCATAGCTACAGAACACATTTTAGGCTTTTGCAAATGCTTTCCAGGAGGTTTGCTTTAGTGATGGCCCAGAGAGAAAAACTCCTACTATTTTTTATTTTTTCATATTTTTAATTGGTACATTATAATTATATACAATGTGTGATTTGTTGTTACATATTCATACATGCACAAATAGAACAATATAATTTGGTCAATTTTGTACCCTATATCTCCTCTTTTTTCCCTCATCCTTCCTCCTGGTTCCTTTCTCTACTTTGCTGGTCCCCTTTCTATTTTCATGAGATTCTCCCAACCTTTTTTTTTCCTTCTATTTTTCCCTCTCTTAACTTCCACATTTGAGAGAAAACTCTTGACTTTCTGAGTTTGACTTATTTCTGTTAACACAGTAGTATCAAGTTTCATCCATTTTCATGCAAAAGACAAAATTTCATTCTTCTCTTTGGTTAAATAAAACTCAGTTGTGTATAAATAGCACATTTTCCTTATCCATTCATCTACTGATAGCCACCTAGGCTGATTCCATAGTTTTGTGATTGTGACTTGTGCTGCTATAAACAGGGGTATGCACATATTGTTATGGCATGATAATTTAATTTATGTAGGATAAATGCCAAGGAGTGCTTGGCTGGGTCATATTGTGGTTCCATTCCTAGTCTTTTGAGGGACCTTCATACTGATTTCCAGTGTTTGTACTAAGTAACAATTCCACCAAGAGTGTAAAAGTGTTTCTTTTCCCCTATACATCCTCTCCAGCATTTATTATTGTTTGTATTCTTTTTTTTTTTTTTGGTATGGGGATTGAACTCAGGGGCACCCAACCACTGGGCCACATCCCTAGCTCTATTTTGTATTTTATTTAGAGACAGGGTCTCACTGAGTTGCTAAGTGCCTCGTCATTGCTGAGGCTGGCTTTGAACTCAGGATCCTCCTACCTCAGCCTCCCAAATGCTGGGATTACAGGCGTTGCCCCACTGTGCCTGGCTTATTTGTTTGTATTCTTGATGGCTGACATTCTAACTGAAGTGAGGTGAAATCTCAGTATAGTTTTGATTTGTATATTCCTGTTAAGATATGAATATTTTATCATATATTTGTTGTCCATTTGTATTTCTTGTTTTGAGAAGTATCTGTTTAGTTCATTTGGCCATTTATTAGTTAGGGTGGTGGTTTTTTTGTGTGTGTTTTGAGTTCTTTATATATTCTGGATATTAATTCACTGTCAGAAGAATAGCTAGTAAAGATTTTATCCCATTCTGTAGGTTTTCTCTTTATATTCTTGTTTCCTTTGCTGTGTAGAAACTTTTTAACTTGAGGCCATCTCATTTATTAATTTTTGGTATTATTTCCTGAGCTTTAGGAGTTCCATTGAGGAAGTTATTGCTTGTGCTTGTATGTTGGAGTGTTAACCATAGGTTTTCTTGTAGCAGTTGAAGAGTTTCTGGTTTAATTCCTAGGTCTTTGATCCATTTTGAGTTGAGTTTTTTGCAGGGTGAGAGAGATGTAGTCTTATTTTTTTTTTTTTTTTTTGGTACCAGGGATTGAACTCAGGGGCACTCGATCACTGGGCCACATCCCCAGCCCTTTTTTTTTGTGTTTTTATTAGAGACAGGGTCTCCCTGAGTTGCTAAGTGCCTCGCCATTGCTGAGGCTGGCTTTGAACTCGCAATCCTCCTGCCTCAGCCTCCCAAAGTGCTGGGATTACAGGCGTGCGCCACCGCGCCCGACTTGTAGTCTCATTCTTTTGTATATAGATAACCAGTTTTCGTAGCATCATTGTTAAAAAGTCTTTTCTCCAATGTATATTTTTGGCACCTTTTTCAAATATAAGATGGCTGCATCTTTGTGGGTTTGTCTCTGTCTTCTATTCTGTTCCATTGATCTATGTGTCTGTTTTTAGCCAGTATAAGGCAGCTATTTATTTATTTATTTTTGCTATAGCTCTGTAACATAATGTGAAGTTGGGTATTGGGATGCCATCAGCATTGCTTTTTAAAAAGTTTTTTAGTTGTTTATGGACATAATATCTTTATTTATTTATTTTTATGTGGTGCTGAGATCCAACCCAGTGCCTCACACGTGCGAGGCAGGTGCTCTTCCACTGAGCTACAGCCCCAGCCCCAGCATTGCTTTTTTAAAAGCCTTTTTATTAGGAGTATTTTTCTTTCTTTTTTTCTTTCCTTCTTTTTTGTTATATACATAACGGTAGGATTAATTTTAACATAATTATAAAAGCATGGAATATAATTTGTTCCAATTCAGTCCTCAGTACTTCTACTTTTTCCCCTTTCTCCCTTACCCAGTTTTTTTCCTTTTGCTCTTTACTACTATTTGCTTATAGGTTTTTTTTTTTTTTTTTTTTTTTAATTAGTATCTTGTGGATGTACATTTTGGTGAGATTCACTGTGGTACATTCATATAAGTACATAGGAAAGTTAGGTCACATGCATCTTATTATCTTTCCCTATCTAATCCTTCTTCCCTTCCCTTCATTCTTGTTTGTTTACTCCATTCATCTTTTTCTATCCTCTCCTCTTATTTTGGATTAGCTTCTACATAATAGGGAAAACATTTGACCTTTGATGTTGGAACTGTCTTATTTCACTTAGCTTGATAGTCTCCAGATCCATCCATTTACCGACAAAGGCCATAAAGTCATTCTTTTTAATGGCTGAGTAATATTCCATTTGTATATACCACATTTTCTTTATCCATTCATTTGTTGAAGTACACCTAGGTTGGCTCCATAGCTTAGCTATTGTGAATTGAGCTGCTGTAAACATTGATGTGGCTGAAACACTGTACTATGCTGATTTTTAAGTCCTTTGGATATGTATGAAGGAGTGGGATAGCTGGGTCATATGGTGGTTCTTTTCCTCGTTTTCTGAGGAATCTCCATACAGCTTTCCAGAGTGGTTGCAACAATTTGCAGTCTCACCAACAATGTACGAGTATGCCTATTTCCCTACATCTTTGCCAAGGCTTATTGTTACTTGTTGTATTCTTGATAATTGCCATTCTGACTGGAGTAAGATGAAATCTCAGTGTAGATTTAATTTACATTTCTCTAATTGCTAGAGATGTTGAATATTTAAAAAATATATTTGCTATTCATGTATTTCATATATTCTTTTGAGATGTGTCTGTTCAGTTCCTTTGCCCATTTATTGATTGGGTTATTTGTTTTTTTGGTGTTAAGGTTTTTGAGTTCTTTGCATATCCTGGGTATCAATGCCCTGTCTGAAGAGCAGATGAGAAAATATTTTCTTGTATTCTGTAGGTTGTTTCTTCACATACTTAATTGTTTCCTTTGGGGTGAAAAACCTTTTTAATTTGATGCCATCCCATTTGTTGAGTTTTTATTTTACTTCTGTGCTTTAGGAGTTAAGGAAGTCAGTTCATGAGGCAACATGTTGGAGTGTTGGGCCTACATTTTCTTCTAGCAGGTGTAGGGTCTCTGCTCTAATACCTAGATCTTTGATTCACTTTGAGTTGAGTTTTGTGCAGGGTAAGAGATATGGGTTAAATTTCACTCCTCTACATATGTATTTCCAGTTTTCCTAGCACCATTTGTTAAAAAGGCTATCTTTTCTCCAACATACTTTTTGATACCTTTGTCTAGTGCGAGATAGCAGTGTTTGTATGGGATTGTCTCTGTCTTCTATTCTTTTCCATTGGTTTTCATGCCTGTTTTGGTGCCAGTACTATGTATGCTGTTTTTGTTACTATAGCTCTATAGCACAATTTGAGGTGTGGTATTGTGATGCCTCCTGCTTTGCTTTTCTTGCTAAGGACTCTTCTTTTATTTTTCCAAGTGATTTTATGACAGCCTTTTCTGTTTCTGGTTGAAGAACATCATTGGAATTTCAATGGGAATTGCATGGGTTAGAATTGGTTTGGCTATTCTGCTTCTTTTATTCTTCCAAGTGATTTTTTATTTTATTTTTATTTTTATTTTTTTTGGTACCGGGGATTGAACTCAGGGGCACTCGACCACTGGGCCACATCCCCAGCCCTTTTTTGTATTTTATTAGAGACAGGGTCTCACTGAGTTGTTAAGTGCCTTGCCTTTGCTGAGGCTGGCTTTGAACTCACGATCCTCCTGCCTCAGTCTCCCAAGTGCTGGAATTACAGGCGTGCGTAACCGAGCCGAGCTCTTCCACGTGAATTTTGAACTTTCCCCCCACTAGTTCTGTGAAGAATGTCATGGGTATTTTGATGAGGATTGCATTGAATTTGTATATTGCTTTTGGTAATATGGTCATTTTATAAGTATTAATTCTGCCTATCCATGAACATGGGAAATCTTTTTATCTTCTGGTGTCTTCTTTATTTCTTTGATCAGTGTTTTATAATTTTCATTGTGGAGTTATTTTTAATTTCTTGGATAGATTTATACCTAGTATTTTTTTTAGGCTATTGTGAATGGAATTTTTTCCATGATTTCTTTTTCAGCACATCCATTATTGGTGTATAGAAAAGCTATTTACTTTTGGATTTTGATTTCATATCTTGCTACTTCCCTGAATTTGTTAGCTCTAGAACACTTATGGTGGAACTTACTGGATCTTTTAAGTGTAGGACAATATCATTTGCAAACAATGATAATTTGACTTCTTTCTTTATTTTTATCTCTTTCTCTTGCCTAATTGCATTGGCTACAATTTCAAGTACTATATTGAGTAGGAGTGGCGAGAGTGGACATCTTTGTATTGTTCTGAATTTTAAAGACAGTGTTTTCAGTTTTTATTCATTAATTATGATGTTGACTTTGGGTTTGTTTTGTATAGCTTTTATGGTGAGGTAATTTCTTTCTGTTCATAGTGCCTTCAGCATTTTTTTTTCATAAATGGGCAATGACAGAAGGAAAATTAAAAGCTATCTTTAACTAAGCAAACTAATAACTTGAAATGCTTTCAGATTGATTTTAGTAATTACTGTGCTTAGTTTTCTAACTTAATAGTACTAAAGTCAATGAATTATTCATGAAGTGGTGATTTATATATACAACAGTGATACATTTAATGTTGTGTTTCATGAGATATTAGTTGAAAATAACATTTCAAATTTAGTCATGTAACTGGATGAAATCAGTACAATCTACAGAGTAAACTGAAAAGTTACCATTGTCTATCATACAAGTGTGTTCTCATGTACCTGCATCCTCTTTGGAAATCTAAATATTTAAGTTATTAAATTACCCTTTTACCTCATGATCACTTTACCAAGAGTAAATTTGAGGAAAGTATGGTAATCAGGGAAATATATTGAATATCATCAAATTGTGTCCCTGATACATTTCTAAGAATATCTGTGTTTACTTTGAGTAAATAATTATAAACAATAAAATTGAATAAAGAATGTTGTAGCTATTATTTAAAATTGTTAGTTTAATTTAAAAAATATTTGAGCTGGGGTGATGGTGCTTGCCTATAATCCCAGCTACTTTGGAGGCTTGGTCAGGAGAATTGTAGTTCGAGGCTAGCCTCAGCAACTTGGTTGAGACCCTGTCTCAAATTAAAAAATAAAAAAGGTTAAAACACCCTTGAGTTCAATCCCCAGTACTACCAAAAAAAAAAAAAAAAAAAAAAAAAAAAAAATCATGGAATGCTGGAGTGCCTGCTATGTTCATAAGATGTTTTTTTTTTTTTTAAATATTTATTTATTTGCTTTAGTTGTACACAATGCAATGCATTTATGTTTACATGGTGCTGAGGATCGAACCCGGGCCGTGCACGTGCGAGGCGAGCGCTCTGCCGCTGAGCCACAACCCCAGCCCCCAGAAGATGTTTCTTTATTAGTCAAGGGATAATTACTCTTGTATGTTTTGTAAGTACTAATAAGTAAGAATGGCCTTGTTCTGAGAATAAATACTTTATGTTGAAATGAATGTTTATACTTACCTTCTTATTCTTCTCATTAAGAAGAATGTATGGTATAAAATTTGAAATAAGACATAAGAATAAATGGCAGGGATGCTTTCTATAAATATCTTTAATATTCCTCATTGATATCCTTACTACAACTTACTACCTCCTTTTATGAAGGAAAATTCAATTTGACAGTTACATGATTGTCACTAAGAAGTCAGCAATCTTACTTTTTCCTTGACAGCACCAGATGAGAACTACATGTGGAGAGGTGTAATAATGAGGAACTTTTAGAAGAGCAAAATCCTTAGCAAGAAGAGTGAATCATGTGGCATTACTATACCAGACGTTAAATTGTACTACAGAGCAATAGTAACAAAAACAGCATGGTATTGGCACCAAAATAGACCAGTTGACCAATGGTACAGAATAGAAGACACAGAGACTAACCCACATAATTACAGTTACCTTATATTAGACAAAGGCATCAAAAACATACATTGGAGAAAAGATAGTCTCTTCAACAAATGGTGCTGGGAAAACTGGAAATCCATATGTAACAAAATGAAATTAAACCCCTATTTTTCACCATGCACTGAACTCAACTCAAAGTGGATCAAGGAATTAAACCAGAGACCCTGCATCTACATAGAAGAAAAAGTAGGCCCAAATCTCCATCATGTTGGAATAGGTCCCAACTTCCTTAATAAGACCCCTGTAGCACAATAATTAAAATCAAGAATCAATAAATGGGATAGATTCAAACTAAAAGCTTCTTCTCAGCAAAAGAAACAATCAGTGAGGTGAATAAAGAACCAACTAATTGGGAACAAATTTCTACCACATGCACATCAGATAGAGCACTAATCTCTAAAATACATAAAGAACTCAAAAATCTTAACACCAGAAAAAACAAATAACCCAATCAATAAATGGGCCAAGGAACTGAAAAGACACTTCTCAGAAGAAGATACAGAATCAATCAACAAATACATGAAAAAAATGTTCAACATCTCTGGCAATTAGAGAAATGCAAATAAAAACTACTCTAAGATTTCATTTCACTCCAGTCAGAATGGAAGCTATTAAGAACACAAACAATAATAAATGTTGGAGAGGATGTGGGGGAAAAGGCATACTCATACATTGCTGGTGGGACTGCAAAATGGTGCAGCCATTATGGAAAGCTGTATGGAGATTCCTTGGAAAACTGGGAATGGAATCACCTTATGACCCAGCCATCCCATTCCTGGGTCTATTCCCAAAGGACTTAAAAGCAGCATACTACAGGGACATAGCCACATCAATGTTTATAGCAGCACAATTCACAATAGCTAGGTTGTGGAACCAACCTAGATGCCCCTCAGTAGATGAATGAATAAAGAAAATGTGGTATATGTACACAACGGAATATTACTCAGCAATAAAAGAGAATAATATAATGGTATTCACAGGTAAATGGATGAAGTTGGAGAATATAATGCTAAGTGAAGTTAGCCAATCTCAAAAATCCAAATGCCGAATGTTTTCTCTGATATAAGGAGGCTGATTCACAGTGGGGTTGGGTCCAGGAACATAGGAGGATTAGAGGAACACTAGAAAGATCAATGGGGAAGGAGGGGAAGAAAGGGGTAAGGAGGTATGAAGGGGGGTAAAAAAGATGGTAGAAGGAGATGGATATCATTATCCTAAATGCATGATTGAAGACATGAATAGTATAAATATACTTTGTGTACAGTGATATGTAAAAAGGTGCTCTAAATGTGTATTATGAACTGTAATGCATGCTATTGTTATATATACAACAACAACTTTGAATTAAAAAAAAAAAAGAAAGGGTAGCTAAAAGACGGGAAAGAAATTCTGAATTGGGATCCATTTAAATAATAATCAGTGAATAAACGATCTTTATTAAATACAAAAAAAATTTGTTTTAGTTGTACCTTTATTTTATTTATTTATTTTTTTTGTGTGGTGCTAGGCAAGCTCTCTACCAAGCCACAGCCACAGCCCCCTGTTTGTATTCTTTTTTTTTTTTTTTTTTTTTTTGTGGTACCAGGGATTGAACTCAGGGGTACTCGTCCACTGGGCCACATCCCCAGCCCGTTTTTGTATTTTATTTAGAGACAGGGTCTCACTGAGTTGCTAAGTGCCTCGCCATTGCTGAAGCTGGCTTTGAACTCGTGATCCTCCTGCCTCAGCCTCCCAAAGTGCTGGGATTACAGGCGTGCGCCACCGCGCCCGGCTTGTTTGTATTCTTAATAGCTGCCATTCTGACTAGAGAAGAAATCTTAAAGTAGTTTTGATTTGCATTTCTCTAATTGCTAGAAATGTTGAACATTTTTCATGTATTTGTTGATTGATTGTATATCTTCTTCTAATACTTGTCTGTTCAGTTCCTTGGCCCATTTACTGATTGGGTTATTTGGTTTTTGGTGTTTAGCTTTTTGAGTTCTTTATATACTATAGAGATTAGTGCTCTATCTGATGTGCATGTGGTAAAAATTTACTTCCAAAAAGTAGGCTCTCTATTCACCTCACTGATTGTTTCTTTTGCTGAGAAGAAGCTTTTAGTTTGAATCTATCCCATTTATTGATTCTTGATTTTAATTATTGTGCTACAGGGGTCTTATTAAGGAAGTTGGGACCTATTCCAACATGATGGAGATTTGGGCCTACTTTTTCTTCTATGTAGATGCAGGGTCTCTGGTTTAATTCCTTGATCCACTTTGAGTTGAGTTCAGTGCATGGTGAAAAATAGGGGTTTAATTTCATTTTGTTGCATATGGATTTCCAGTTTTCCCAGCACCATTTGTTGAAGAGACTATCTTTTCTCCAATGTATGTTTTTGATGCCTTTGTCTAATATAAGGTAACTGTAATTATGTGGGTTAGTCTCTGTATCCTCTATTCTGTATCACTGGTCTACCAGTCTATTTTGGTGCCAATACCATGCTGTTTTTGTTACTATTGCTCTGTAGTACAATTTAATGTCTGGTATGGTGATGCCCCCTTGCTTTACTTTTATTGCTAAGGATTGCTTTAGCTATTCTGAGCCTCTTATTTTTCCAGATGAATTTCATGACTGCTTTTTCTATTTCTTCGAGGAATGTCATTGGGATTTTGATTGGAATTGCATTAAATCTGTATAATGCTTTTTGTAGAACAGTCATTTTGACAATATTAATTCTGCCTATCCAAGAACAAGGTAGGTCTTTCCATCTTCTAAGGTCTTCCATAATTTCTTTCTTTAGTGTTCTGTAGTTTTCATCATAGAGGTCTTTCACCTCTTTCGTTGATTCCCAGGTATTTTATTTATTTATTTTTTATGCTGTTTTAAATGGGGTAGTGTTCATCATTTCCCTTTCAGAGGATTTGTCACTGATGTACATAAATGCCTTTGACTTATGGGTATTGATTTTGTATCCTGCTACTTTGCTGAATTCATTTACTAGTTGTAAAAGTTTTCTGGTAGAGTTTTTGGGTCTTCTAGGTGTATTATCATATCATCAGCAAATAGTGCTAATTTGAGTTATTATTTTCCTATCTGAATCCCTTTAATTTCTTTTGTCTAATTGCTCTGGCCAAAGTTTCAAGTACTATGTTAAATAAGAGTGGTAAAAGGGGCATCCCTGTCTTGTTCCTGTTTTTAGAGGGAATGCTTCCAATTTTTCTCCATTTAAGATGATGTTGGCCTGGGGCTTCGCATAAATAGCTTTTATAAAATTGAGACATGTTCCTGATATCCCTAGTTTTTCTAGTGTTTTCAACATAAAGGGGTGTTGTGTTTTGTTGAGTGCTTTTTCTGCATCTGTTGAGATGATCATATGGTTTTTAAGTCTATTGATGTGGTATATTACGTTTATTGATTTCCATATGTTGAACCAACCTTGCATCCCTGGTATAAATCCTACTTGATCATGGTGCACTATCACTTTGATGTGTTTTTGTATTCAATTTGCCAGAATTGTGTGGAGGATTTTTGCATCTATGTTCATTAAAGATATTGGCCTGAAGTTTTCTTTTTTGGCTGTGTCTTTGCTTGGCTTTGGAATTAGTGTAATATTGGCCTCATAGAATGAGTCTGGAAGAGCTCCCTCTTTTTCTATTTCCTGAAATAAATTGAAGAGTATTGGTATTAGTTGTTCTTTTATGAATCACCTCTCAACCCTGACTGTTAATGGCATAAACTCACCATTCAAAAGACACAGACTGTCAGACTAGATTAAAAGAAATGACCCAACAATATGCTGTCTCCAAGAAACTTACCTCATAGAAAAAGACATCAACAGACTGAAGGTGAAAGGCTGGGAAAAATCTTACCACTCACATGGGCTGCTGAAGAAAGCAGGGGTTGCCATTCTCATATCAAATAAGGTAGACTTCAAGCCAAAGTTAATAAAAAAGGACAAATATGGATATTTCTTACTGCTTAAGGGAACCATTCATCAACAAGATATGACAATTATAAATCTATATGCCCCAAATAATGGAGCACCTACATACATCAAACAAACCCTTCTCAAGTTCAAGAGTCAAATAGACCACAACACAATTATTCTAGGGGACTTCAACTCACCTCTTTCACCACTGTATAGGTCATCCAAACAAAAGCTAAATAATGAAACTTTAGATCTCATTAATACAATTAATAACAGACTTAATGGACATATATAGAATATTTCATCCCTCAGTGAACGAATACACTTTCTTCTCAGCAGCACATGGCTCCTTCTCTAAAATAGATCATATGTCAAAAAGCAACTCTCAGCAAATATAAAATAGTAGAGATACTACCCTGCATTCTATCAGATCATAATGGAATGAAATTGGAAATCAATGATAAAATAAATAATAAAAAAAGCTATTCCAACACCAGGAAACTAAACATGCTACTGAAAGAATAAGGGGTTGCAGAAGACATCAAGGAAGAGATTAAAAAATTTCTAGAGGTGAATGAGAACACAGATACATTGTATAGAAATCTCTGGGATACTATGAAGGCAGTACTAAGAGGAAAATTCATCGCATTGAGTTCATTCCTTAAAAGAAGAAAAAAAAACCAAGAAATAAATGACTTAACATCATACCTCAAAGCCCTAGAAAGAGAAGAACAGATTAACACTAAGACCAGTAGAAGACAGGAAATAATTAAAATCAGAGCTGAAATTAATGAAATTGAGACTAAAGAAACAATTCAAAGAATTGACAAAACTAAACGTTGGTTCTTTGAAAAAATAAATAAAATTGACAGACCCTTAGTGATGCTAATTAAAAGAAGGAGAGAAAAAACTCAAATTTACTAGCATCCGTGATGAAAAAGGAAATATCACAACAAACCCCTCAGAAATACATAAGATAATTAAAAATTAATTTGAAAACTTGTACAGTAATAAAATAGAAAATATTGAAGGCATTGACAGATTTCTAGAGTCATATGAATTGCCTAAACTGGATCTGGAGGATATACACAATTTAAACAGATCAATTTCAAGTGAGGAAATAGAAAATACCATCAAAGAGCTACCAACCAAAAAAAGCCCAGGACCAGACGGGTTCACAGCTGAGTTCTACAAGACCTTCAAAAATATATATTTTTTAAAAAGAATGCAAACAATAAGTGTTGGCGAGGATGTGGGGGAAAAGGCACACTCATACTCATACATTGCTGGTGGGACTGCAAATTGGTGCAGCCAATATGGAAAGCAGTATGGAGAATCCTTGGAAAACTGAGAATGGAACCACCATTTGACCCAGTTATCCCAGTCCTTGGTCTATACCCAAACGACTTAAAAACAGCATACTAGCCGGGCGCGGTGGCGCACGCCTGTAATCCCAGCACTTTGGGAGGCTGAGGCAGGAGGATCGCGAGTTCAAAGCCAGCCTCAGCAATGGTGAGGCACTTAGCAACTCAGTGAGACCCTGTCTCCAAATAAAATACCAAAAAGGGCTGGGGATATGACCCAGTGGTCGAGTGCCCCTGAGTTCAATCCCCGGTACCACAAAAAAAAAAAAAAAAAAAAAAAAAAAAAAAAAAAAAAAAAAAAAACAGCATACTACAGGGACACAGCCACATCAATGTTTATAGCAGCACAATTCACAATAGCTAAACTTTGGAACCAACCTAGATGCCCTTCAGTAGATGAATGAGTAAAGAAAATGTGGTATTTTTACACAATGGAATATTACTCATCAATAAAAGAGAATAAAATCATGGCATTTGCAGGTAAATGAATGGAGCTGGAGAATATAATGCTAAGTGAAGTTAGCCAATCCCAAAAAACCAAATGCCGAATGCTTTCTTTGATATAAGGATGTTGATTCATAGTGGGGTTGAGAGGGGAGCATGTGAAGATTTAGATGAACTCTAGATAGGGCAAAGTGGTGGGAGGGGAAGGGGAGGGGTTATGGGGGGTAGAAAAGATGGTGGAATGAGATGGACATCATTACTCTAAATATATGTATGAAGACACGAATGGTGTGAATATACTTTGTATAGAACCAGAGATATGAAAAATTGTGTTCTATAAGTGTAATATGAATTGTAATGCATTCTGCTATCATACATAACAAATTAGAATTAAAAAAAAAAACTAGGAACTTTGGATTGAGAAAGATACTTCATTCAACTCCCTAGCCTTAGTGTTAAAAGAGGTCAAGAGCAATGATAATTTTTCAGGACAATATCTTAGTTTTCTTTGAGTGTTCATATATATCTATATCTACATACATACATACGTACATATATATATTTCTACTAATATTTGTAATAAGATCTTCTGCCTGGAATCAGCTGTTTTACTGTGTTTTAGTTAGTTTTCTCACTGCTGTGACCAAAAGTCCTGACTGGAACTATTATAGAGGAGGAAAAGTTCATTTGGGCGCTCATATTTCAGAGGACTCAGTCCATAGACAGTAGGCTCCATTCCTTGGGGCTTGAGTTGAGGCAGAACATCATGGCAAAAGAGTGTGGTGGGGGGTCGGGGGAAGCAGCTCACTTGATCATCAGGAGCAGAGAGAGAGAGAGAGAGAGAGAGAGAGAGAGACAGACAGACAGACAGACTCCACTCACCAGATACAAAATATATACCCCAAAAGCATGCCCCCAATGACCCACTTCCTCCAGCCAAACCCCACCTGCCTTTAGTTACCACTGACTGGTTTGAAGCTCTTATAACCCAGTCATTTCTCTTCTAACCCTTCTTGCATTGTCTCATAAATGAACTTTTGGGGACACATCGTATCCAAACTATAACATACAGTTTCATCTAACTAGAGCCCAAGTGAGAATCAAGAAGTAAATATAATTGAGTTCTGGTTAATCAAAGAAGAGAAACATCCCCATTGCTAATGTGAATTTAGATATTATCTGTTTGCCATCTGCTAATGTACTTATCTTCTTGGTGGATGAGTGAAGAGCAGAGGGTAAGGAAAGCAGAAAGAAATGGCAGGCAACTTCATTTTGGGGTTAGTTGAGATGAAGGGCTAGTACTCATGATACCAGTATTTTTCTGGCTAATTTTATTATTGCTCAGGATCAAAACCACAGATAGCTATGATATTGGCTCTTCATTATTATTTGCCACTGAGTTTGCTATTGTTTTGGGCAAGTCCAAAGGCATGGTGCTTTCCTATACTTTGCATTAAATCAAGGTAGTTCTCCCCAGCAAGATGGATTTTGGTCCTTGTCCCACCCAGGCCTGGAAGAGCTATCACAAACAGGTGGTGGTGTATGGGAATGGTCCTAGGTTAAAATGCCGCTCCCGTTTCCTCCCCAGGTTCATCACTGATATCCTTACTACAACTTACTACCTCCTGTCATGAAAGAAAATTCCATTTGACCCTTATATAACCGACTTTATGAAGTTTAGCATTCTCATTTTTCCAGCATTCTCACTTTTCCTTGAATCAAAGCATCTTCATTTTTTGTATGCCTTTGGTCATTTTCCAGAATCCTGAAATGTTTGATTCTTTGACAGTTTTGTGCAGTTTTATCATTGTCTTTTGAGGAGAATTGCAAAAAAAAAAAAAAAAAAAAAAAAAAAAAAAAAAAAAAAAAATCAGAATCAGATTCCTTAAAAAAAAAAAAAAAAAAAAAAAAAAAAAAAACAGGGATTAAACCCAGGGGTGTTTTTATTACTGAGCTACATTCCCAGTCCTTTTGATTTTTTTATTTTAAGACAGGATCTCACTAAATTATTGAGGGTCTTGCTAAATTGCTGAGGCTGACCTTGAACTGATCCTCCTGTCTTACCCTTATGAGTCACTGGGATTACAGGCATGCACCACCATGTCTGGCTTTAGGTTCATTTTCAATTGAAATATGAAGTTATATTTTGAGTGAGCCTTGTGTTAGAAAACCTGTCTAGGTTATGAATGAATAACTTAAACCCTTTCCACCTCTGGGTCCAAACTTTTGAATTTTAGAACTAGAAAGGATCTGAGTTCCCCCTTCTCTCTTGTTCACATTGATAATTCTAAACCTGAGTGCCTTCTGCAGATTGTTGATGTCATTGATTTAGAAAATAGATCATGCATGAGTCAGTCATTCCTTTCCCTGCCCTTTGCAGCCACAGGAACTGATGTCCTTCCTCTGTGCTTAGCCCTCTGACTGAGCTAATCCAAGTCTAAGTGTGGAAGGATTCTTAGCCCTGCCCAGGGGTGAGTCTCATGTGAATTGTGCTGTATTGATCTAGAAGCAAAAGCAGTCTTTGTCTCCAGGAGATTCTGATGCACATTCTAGTTTGAGAACTACTGGCATGGTGTAAAGGCTTAAGAGGTGTTCACTGCTGTCATGAGTTCTGTGCACTAGACATTCTGATAGCTAGTAAGTTGCTGTTTTTCACTATAGCTAAGATCAATTGCATGTAATACACCATTGTTTTATTCATTTGGGCAAAGAACTGCAATTTCAATTATGTCACAATGCTTTTTTAATACTGCAGTTTATTTCATACATGTTGAAAGAGTCTTTAGAGGTGGTTTTTAAGCATCACATCACTTTCATCCATATAGAAAAAGGAAAATACAAGTAAAATAAATTGATTAAAGCATTCCTTAAAAAAAATTCTTTACATTGGAAGACAGTCTCTTCTGAATTTCTTCTTTTTCTTTTTTTGGTATGGGGGATTGAACTCGGGGCACTTGACCACTGGGCCACATTCCCAGCCCTTTTTTTGTATTTTATTTAGAGACAGGGTCTCACTGAGTTGCTAAGTGCCTCGCCATTGCTGAGGCTGGCTTTGAACTTGCGATCCTCCTTCCTCAGCCTCCCAAGTGCTGGGATTACCAGTGTGCGCCACTGCGCCAGGTTTATGAATTTCTTCTTGATTCAATTCTCACACCAAGTTATCCATTGAGAGTTGATGTTTCAGTATTTTATTTTATTTTTACATTTTTATTGGTGTGTTATAATTACGCACATAACTGGCATTTGTTATTAAATATTTATATATGCACACAATTTAACAATATAATTTGATCAATTTTGTTCTCCAGTACCAGTATTTCTTAAAAGAGTTTCATTTTGTGATATGGGTTTTTCTTTCAGCTTCCACACTGATGCTTTGAATTTTGTTGTGTAGGCACAGACAATGATAACAATGTCAGGACTGCCAACTGGCTGACAGCAGTGGTAAGATACATCATAATTTTAGAGGTTCTTTTTAAGTGGTAAAAAAGAAAACAAAACAGTGTGGCTTAGAATCAAAGAAATGTGGTGGTAATCATGAATAGTATATTATCTCTCATTTCCTCACTTCTGTTATAGATATTAATTCTGTTGATTGTTCTTTATACAATGTCCTTATCCATTTATTCTTTTATAATAATCATCCTTGCTTTAGATTTTGGTTATATTTATATTGGTTTATCTTTTCATCTGTAATCTTCTTGCTGTAAAAAAGAAAACAAAGTAAAAGCATTTCCAATTGTAATTTTAGTTACATGAAATATAACTGATCCTATGGAATAATGAATGAATTAGTCAGGGTTCCTGAGAGAAACAAACGATAGTTTTTTTTTTTTTTTTTTTTTTTTGGGGGGGGGGTTTGGGGGAGCGAGGAGAGAGGAAGAGGAAGAGAGAGCAAAGATACTGATTTAAGAAATTAGGTTATGTGATTATGAAGGTTTGCAAGTCTAGTAGGCTGGCAGGAAAGAGTTGATATTGCAGTTTGAGTCCAAAGACAATCTGAGGCTGAATTTCCTTGTCCTGGGGGAAGATCAGCTTGTTTTCTCTTAAACTTTTAACTGATTGGATGAGGCCCACCCTCATTATGGAGAGTTATTTGCTTTACTCAAAGTCTATAGATTTAAATATTAACTTATCTACAAAGTACTTTCACAGCTACATCTAGACTTGTATTTGAACAAATATCTGGGTATTGTGACCTCTCAAAGTTGACATGTCGAATTAATCATTATAATGAGATTACCTGTATGCATGATCTTAATCTTGTGATGCCAAGTCTTGATCTGCCAAAGGTATAGTTTCTGAGTGAATTTACTATTTTTATTTATTGCTGTCTACGTAATAGTATGTGGCAAGTTTCAGTTCTCAGGCTCTATGATCTTGGGGTGTGTGAAGATATGAAATTCAGGTCTGCTAATGAGGAAGAAGAGTTTGAAGTATTTATTTCCTTAAACACATGCTCACTGCAGACTTATAAATGCAGAGCCTGATGCCCAGTGCTGTGGAGAGTGCAGACTGTACACACTGCACCTTTGCCCTTAAGAAAACTGATATTTTAGTTGATGTGTATTTCAGGAGACATTCAAATGAAATATTTAATTTAATAATTGATTAATAATAATGTAAGATTTAAAAAATTGCATACAAAATATATATTACTGTAAGATTTGTCTTTTCCATGTTCTTAATGTAAATAAGTCTGTTTTTGTTTTAATAGAGTGCCTGAGAATAAAGAAATGAAGTTTTTCAAAGTAATATGCTAATATAAATGTAAGCAATATGGCGTGTTCATCTACGCCAGTTCAAGCCAGAAACAGATGAGTTTTGCTGTACATTGATTAAAATTTCTCTAACAAATGTGATTTTTCCCCCCAGGGAGACTTTATATTGGATAATTCTGAATGCTAGATATGATTTAAAAAAAAAAGTAAGTCCAGATCCCATGAGGCACAACTGAGAAATCAACTGGCTTTGTTTTTTTAGTATAAAAGTTAATTTATAGCACTAAGATGCACATTGTGGATATATAGTTACATATGGTTTTATAGATATCTAGGGCCAATCATCATTCTTGAGTATATTTATAGTTGATGAGAACAGTATGTCATGGATTCTGGATGTGTTTTTATTTTTCAAGTAGTTTGTGAACTGATAAATTCTCTAAAAGAAAAATGTGTATGGCAGACAGGAGGCACACACACACACACATTCATTTATTATAATTATTAATGCATATTGATTGTACAAAGTGATGGAACGGTGACATTTCCATACATGTATATATTGTGCTTTGATCATGTCTACCCTCCCTTTTACCCTTTTTTTGCTCTCTCTTTTCCCCTGTCACCCTCCTTCCCTTTCTGTAATAGTCCCTCTTCTAAGTTAGTTTTCGTTTCTGCATATGAGAGAAAATGTGATGGTTGTCTTTTTGTGTCTGGCTTATTTTGCTTAAAATAACATCTTCCTGAAAATGACAGGATTTTATTCTTCTTTTTGGCTGAATAATGCTACATTTTTTTTTGTGTGTGTACATATATATACATACACATGTATATATATGTGTGTGTATGTATATATATACACATATATATGTATTACTTTATATATATACACACATATATATATATATATATGTATATATATATATGTTGCCGCCTGAAGCGCTCGGAGCACCGGAGCCGCGGGAAGAACTTCAGAAGCAAACTGGAGACAAACAGCTTTTTATTCTGATAACTTTTCTCTCTGGTTCTAACAACTAACTCACGCCAAACACACCACTAAAATGGCGCTGACCCGATCAGCAATTTCGGCCAAGTCACTCGAGATCCCGCAACAATCCCGTGAGACTACGGGTGGCGACAAAGGCCAAATCTCCACGGCTCATAGTCAACTGCAATTCAAGCCAATCCCCAAACAGGGCTCCTGCATTTCCCCCTTTTTGTTTTAAAAGAGGTAATGCTCTAGGACGTCTATGTGCAACCAACATTCTTACCCGTCATCGGATAATCAAGGCTGTGCCCTTGACTCCTGTGTTAGGTTGATATGTCGGCCACATGGGACTGTCCCGTGCGACTGTGCCTGTCTTAGGTTGTCCCCCTCTGGGGATCTTACCCGTCATTGGCTAACCAGCCATCCAATGGAGCCCTTTAGGATCGACTATATATGATGACTAACAGCCGTCCAATTGTGAGGAGATGTTGCGGCTTTAAGGCGACAAGCCTTTTTGGTGATGAGCCAAATTGCATAGCATATCAAATTGTTTAAACAAATCAGCTGCCCTAAGTTCCATCAAGTAACACACTGAATTCTCTAGACAAATACCCGCAAGGCATTGTCCCGTAAAGTCCCAAACAATGAAAGATCAAAATGTCCATTTGTTGTAACATGTTGATGTAGGAGGCCCCATGCATGTAGAGCAGAGGCCACACTGTTGGTGAGGTTGTTTGATATTTGAGCAGCAGGGATGCTTGCAGCGGCCGCGATCCCTGCAGCTGTAGCAGCAGACGTCTTTTTTATGTTTAGACAATGCCACCGGCAAATCTTCAGGGCCCGCTACCTAGAAACTCAAGCATCAATTATTAAAGGAAAAGCAGTGCTATTGCAGCACTGAGTCAAGAGGCGAGTTGTCAAACTACAAAATAGAATAATTAGATTAGAAAATTAAAGTTAATTTTTGTTCACACACATCGCTGGTAGAGCTTCTACAAACATAAGTTGGAAAAATATCATATTTAGAACAAAACAAAGAAAGACTGAGGGTAATTACTGCATTAAAGATAGATTAAAGAAAAGGTAAAGGCACTTTAGAGAAATAATTTGTTAGCTGGAACCCTTGAGTCTCTGTATACAGAGCAATCTTTTACCTGTTGAGATAATTGAAATTAATGAGCTATTAAACAAATGAAGTTAATAACAAATAAACAATCTTATGTCAAAACACCAAAACATCAGGTTATATAGCACTAGTCATATTGTTTGCTAAAGAGAAGTCCCAGGGACACCTATAAATCAAAATTGAAAGTACCTTCATTTATAAAATTATTTACCTAAATTGAATACTCTTAACCTAAAATGAATTAAAGTTATTTGGATCCATATATATATATATATATATATATATATATATATATATATATATTTTCTTTTTCATAAGCGCTTTGTTCTTTGTGACGTCACACTGGACAGACGAACAAGCATACAAACATATATTTGTGACGTCACATTAACATGAAATGTAGACAAATGTACAGACATAAAGACATGTATAAAAAGAGAAAAAAAAAAATACAATTGTGTGCACACTAAAGAGAGATCTCCTTGTCCCGGCCGGGAGAAATGACACTTAAGTTGTGAAATATTTTGAAGGACTCTTTTGAGGGAATCATTCTATACCTTCATCTTGGTCCTCTTGATTTTGTACCTTTTTTATTAATCTTGATTCTTCAATAACTTCATCTTGATCATTTTGATGTGGTACCTGTTTTATTAATCTAGATGGTATCCATATTGGAGAGGATTCGTCTTTTGGAAAAACACAAACAGATCCTCTTCCCCAAATTAATACTGGATCTGGACCCTTCCATGTACCTGAAAGAACATCCTTCCAGTAAACCAAAGGTTTATGTTGTTGGTGTGGATTCCAATGTCTGTCTCCAGCAGAATAACCATTAGAGTCTAAAGTTAAAAAATTTAAGGTAAACAGGGCAACTGCCAATCTGTCCTTAGGACTTTTCCAATTTCCTTCTTTTTGTTTTAATAACATAATTTTCAGTGTTCGGTTTGCTCTTTCAATAATGCCCTGACCCTGAGGATTGTATGGGATGCCTGTTTTATGGGATATATTGAATTTTGCGCAAAACTGTTTGAAAGATGAGGACGTATATGCGGGGCCATTATCTGTTTTAAGCATTTTGGGGATGCCCAATGCAGCAAAAGCTTGCAAACAATGAGATGTAACATCTTTAACTTTTTCTCCAGAATGTAAGGAAGCAAAAATCATGCCTGAGCATGTATCTATGGTCACATGAATAAATCGCAATTTTCCAAAACTTGGCTCATGAGTAACATCCATCTGCCACAAATGATTGGGCATTAATCCTCTAGGGTTAACTCCGAAATGAGGATTGGGCAAATGTGTCATACAAGATTTACAATATTTTACAATTGTTCTGGCTTGCTCCTTTGTGATTTTAAACCTACGTTGCAAGGTGGTGCTGTTGACATGAAACTGGGAGTGAAATAAAGTAGCTTGTTGTAGCGCTGAAAGTATAAATACTGTTTTTGTAAGTTCATCAGCCTTTTGATTACCTTCATGGAGGGGACCAGGCAAATTAGTATGTGCTCTAATATGGCCTACGAATAAGGGTTCTTTTCTTGCCCACAAAAGTTTTTGTATTTGATAAAACAATTTAAAGGCTGGAGTATGAGGTGCTATTGGTCCTGCTAACTCTAATTTTGGGACGGCTTGTACAATATAGTGGCTATCTGAAAAAATGTTTACGGGCTGGTCCCTAAAATTTTCCAGAGCTCTTACCACAGCTTCCAATTCCACTAGTTGAGCTGATTTGTGTGCAGTTATGTAAGTCATATTTTCTTTTTTAGTGACTACTGTAGCAGTACCATTTGAGGACCCATCTGTAAATACATTAAATGCCTTAGGAATAGGTTGATTTTTTTATTACCTGTGGAAATATAATAGGATGATTAATACAAAAAGATAATATAGGGGACTTAGGAAGATGATTATCAAAATTTGCAGAAGTAGAGCATTTAGCTATAGCCCAATCATTATCATTGAAGCATAAGTATTCAATCTGTGATGATGAATAGGGAGTAATAATAGTAGCAGGGTGAATGCCAAATATTTTAGTAGAAGTCTTAAGTCCTTGAAGAATAAGTTTAGCCACCATGGAGGTATAAGATTCAATTATACTTTTAGGAGAGACGGGCAAATGTATCCATAATAAAGGCCCTTGTTGCCAAAATACTCCTGTGGGTGTATATTGTGAAGAAATAATAATCAACATCAGCGGTTGAGTTAAATCAAATCTATCACAATGAGCTCCTTCGATGGCTTTTTCTACTAACTTTAAAGCTTTCCTAGCATCAGGAGTCAATGTTCGTGGTGAAGATGGATCAGGATCTCCACGAAGGATGTCAAATAAAGGTTTTAGTTGGCCAGTAGTGAGATTTAGTGTAGGGCGAAGCCAATTAATGTCTCCCAGTAGTTTTTAGAAATCATTGAGGGTGGTCAAATGTTCTTTATTTATTAAAATTTTTGGGGGTCTAACAAAAGTATCCATGATTTTAAATCCTAAATATAATATGGGAGATCTGGTTTGAACTTTTTCTTCTGCTATATATAATCCATATTTTTTTAAATTTTCTACCACATCACTGAATATATTAAATAAGATTTTTTGATTAGGGTGGGCCAATAAAATATCATCCATGTAATGTAGACACATGAGGTTTGGATATTTATTTTTAATGGGTTGGATAGCCTTGTCCACATATATTTGGCATATGGTGGGGCTATTAGCCATTCCCTGTGGTAAAACCTTCCATTGATATCTCTGATCAGGGCCATTATTGTTCATAGAAGGAACGGAAAAAGCAAACCTGGGGGCATCCAGAGGATGTAGGGGAATAGAAAAGAAGCAATCCTTTATATCAAGAGTAATAAGATGGAAATTTTTTGGAATAGCTACGGGACTAGGAAGTCCAGGTTGAGTAGGCCCCATAACTTGCATGGTTTTATTGATTTGTCTAAGATCATGTAACAATCGCCATTTTCCTGACTTTTTCTTGATCACAAATATGGGGGAATTCCAGGGAGAGGTGGAAGGTTCTATATGACCTGCTTCTAATTGTTCCTGAACTAATTGGTGGGCCGCTTGTAATTTCTCTTTAGATAGGGGCCACTGAGGGACCCACACTGGCTTATCAGAAAGCCATGGTATTTTCAAAATTATTTTCTCAGTGGCCCCGAAAAAAAATATCTTTTTCCTTTATGACAATGATTACTTTTAGGGTTAAGATTACTCTGTACTTTTTGATAATGAGTTCTTTTATGGTTAAGATTACCCTGTAGGTTTTCACATTTAACATCTGCAGGCTTGGTTGCAAGGTGTACTCCCATTTGTTGCAAAATATCTCTTCCCCATAAAGTAACCGGTAGATTAGGTAAAACATAAGGCTGAAATGTTCCTTTATGGCCTTCATCATCCTCCCATTTTAAAATTACTGCACTTTTATCTGGGAGGTTATTATATCCCAAGCCTCTTAAACTGGTTGAAGCTTTTTGCAGAGGCCAGTGCTTGGGCCATTGGCGTAAATTAATAATGGAAGAGTCAGCTCCAGTATCTATTAATCCCTCCATTTCTATTCCTTGGATTTTTATTTTACACATAGGCCTCCTTGAACAGTCTCGAACCCAGCAAGCCATGGGACTTGAGTCAGTGGAACAAAATCCTCTATTGTTCCCTTCTTGAGGCATACCCATTTTAAATGAATTATGTAAATTGGGAAGGAGAAGCAACTGAGCAATTCTATCTCCTTGATTAACAGAAGTTATACTTTGGGGTGAGCTAAGCATTATTTTTATTTCCCCTTTGTAGTCTGAGTTTATTACACCTGGGGTCACTTGCAAACCTAATATGCTTTTAGGACTACGCCCGATAATAAGTCCTACAGTCCCTGAGGGAAGAGGTCCCCTGACTCCTGTGGGAATCAGTTGAACCCCCATTTCAGGTGTTAACACTATTCGGGCGGTGGAACAGAGGTCTAATCCTGCATTTCCTCTTGTTCCTCTGGCGAGGGAGTGGATGGGTAGTAGGGATTGTGTCGGGGAAGCATCTGAGTGGATGTTTGAGGATACTCCTTCTGCAATGCCCCGTACATTTGTGGGCCCCGGGGTATTGGGCCCCGTGCCCCGTTTTTTGAATTCCTGAACAAAGGATTTCCATGGATGTCAAATTTTGAATAGCATTTATTGGCCCAATGATTTCCCTTTTTACACCTGGGGCAGCGGCCTGGGGCATGGTATGAGCTTGATCTTATTTCTCTTTTGGGATTTTGCCTAGAATTGCCTGATTGATTATGATAATTTTGCCTGGAATATCCTGATTGATTATAATGTCTACGTTTAGCCTTTGTGAAATTTCGAGAGGAAGCACCTCTCATTGAGGCTGCAATCACATTTCCTGTGACAAAGGCGCCATTTATATCTTTACATAGTTGTATATATACAGAAAGATCCTTTTTAGTTCTCCATGGCTGATGGCTGCTTGGCACCATTTATTTGCATTTTCATAAGCTAATTGAACAACTAATGGCATAGCTTGGTCAACATCTGCAAACACACTACCTGCAGTTCTCAAAAGTCGATCAGCAAAGTCGGCATACGGCTCATTAGGTCCTTGAATCACTTTTGACAAGCTACCTTGTAGATCCCCAGGTCCTTGTACAGTTTTCCATGCCTCTAAGGCAGCTGCATCTATCTGAGCATATATATCTGAGTCATAATCTGTTTGAGCCTGTAAGTCTGCAAATTGCCCTTCTCCTGTGAGCATGTCTATATTATAGTTTTCAAACCCTGCAGCCGCGTTTCTTTTAGCCGTTTCTATACAAAGTTCTTGGAATTGCGATCGCCAAACCAAGAATTGCCCCCCGCTTAATGTTGCTTTACATAGACTTTTCCAGTCTGAGGGGGTTAAGCTAAAGGTGTTAAGGGACTCCAGCATACTCAACGTGAAAGGAGCTTGGGGCCCATAAGTCATTACTGCCTCTTTGAGATTTTTTATTGTTTTGAAATCTACTGACTGATGGACACTCTGTCCATTTTTCTTTTCAAATGCTGGCGGTTCCCAATGTATCTGTGAGTTGTCCTCGAGAGCGCATAAGCGATCAGAAAGACTTTTTATTTCTGTTTCTAGGGTATGCAAATGCCTAGTAATACCCTTCATATTTTCTGTAATGGATTCCACCCATGGGGGAGTAGTCACTTCCACAAGTGACTCCTCTGCCTGACGGACCTTTTTCTCGGTCTTTTTTAATTTCTTTTTCCTCATTTTCTCAGGATCACTTTTACTAGATTCCTCACCACTGCTAATTTCACTGACAGCAATATCCTGAGGCCCAGGTTCCAGTGAGAGCAAGTATCCTTCAGCTTTCGCCAATAACTCCCGAATAGCTTTAATAGCTTGGATTTTTGTCATTTTTGGGTCTCTTCTAATACTCTCTTTACTGGTCTCAGTTGGCCCAGTGGAATCTACACTTTTTTGATCACTTTCATTTTTGTCTATATACTCCTCACTGAGAACAGAGTCAGGTATATCAAGGAGTCTTTGCATAGCCTCTATCACTTGGGATTCAGTTATATTCGAACCCATCTTTAGAGACCTTTCAGTTCTTACCTGTCCGCTCCGAAGTTCCCCGTACGGGCCGCCACCTGTTGCCGCCTGAAGCGCTCGGAGCACCGGAGCCGCGGGAAGAACTTCAGAAGCAAACTGGAGACAAACAGCTTTTTATTCTGATAACTTTTCTCTCTGGTTCTAACAACTAACTCACGCCAAACACACCACTAAAATGGCGCTGACCCGATCAGCAATTTCGGCCAAGTCACTCGAGATCCCGCAACAATCCCGTGAAACTACGGGTGGCGACAAAGGCCAAATCTCCACGGCTCATAGTCAACTGCAATTCAAGCCAATCCCCAAACAGGGCTCCTGCATATATATGTATTACTTTATGCCTTCATCTGTTGACAGGCACCTGGGCTGATTACATACCTTGGCTGTTGTTAGTATTGTCACAATGTGGATGGCTATTCAGGTCAGGTCCCTCTTTTGCATTCTGACTTATTCATTTCCTTCCCATGATAACCAGGAGTGGATAGCTGGCTCATATGGTAGTTCTGTTTTTAATTTTTGAGGACCCTCTGTACTGTTTCCCATAGTGGCTGTACTAATTTATAGTCCCACCATCAATGTATAAGGGTTCATTTTTCTCCATGTCCTTGCTAGCTTTTGTTATTTTTCATAATAGCCATTCTGACTGGGGTGAGATGGAATCTCAGTGTAGGTTTGATTTGCATTTCCCTGATAGCTAAAGGTTATGAGCATTTTTTCTTATATTTATTTGCCATTTTTATTTTGTCTTTTGGAAAGTGTCTATTTGGATCATTTGTCCATTTTTTTTTTTTGATTGGACAACTTGTTCTTTTGTTGTTAAGTTTCTGAATTCTTCATATATTCTGAATATTAATCCTCTGTCAGATGAATAGCCAGCCAAGATTTCTCACATTTTGAAGATTGTCTTTTCACTCCATTGACTGTTTTCTTTTCTGTGCAGAAGCCTTTTAATTTGATGTAATTCCATTTGTCAATTCTTGCTTTCCTTTCCTGAGTCCTATTCAGGAAATTTTTACTGGTGGCAATATCTTGAAGTGTTTCCCCTGTTTTTTTTTTTTTTTTTTTCCTAGCAGTTTCAAAGTTTCATTTTTTACATGAAGATCATTGATCTACCCAGGATCACACAAAAGAAAACAAAACAAAGCAAAAAGATCATTGATTCATTTTGAGTTTATTTATTTATTTTACAGGGTGAGACGTAGGGGTCTAGATTCCGTTATCTACATTTAGATATCCAGTTTTCTCAGCACCTTTTGTTGAAGAGGCTTTTTTTTTCTGTAATGTAATTTTATTTCACTTTTGTCAGGAATTAGTTGACTACAGATATGTTGGTTATTTCTGGGTCCTCTGTTCCATTCCATTTGTCTACATGTTTGTTTTGATCAGGTGTGCCTCTGCATGTCCCTGAGGGCAGAGGGAGGCTATGGGATCTCAAAGATCTGTGCTGGGGGGATGATAGTGGTGGGTTCTGTGCAATTCTCCATCCAGTTTTGGTGTTTGCAGCCCTTGCTTTCCACCCTGTGCCACCACTTGCAACTGCTTACTCTCCCAGACTCTAGTAGCTGGCCTGTCAAACCATCAATTCCAAAAGGAGGCGTTTTCTGTCCCTTCTGTGCTGATTCTCAAAGCATTGACTCAGATGATAGGGTTCTTCTCAAGATGGCAGAGAACTTCTCCAGAGCCAGTTCATCATGTAAATATTTAGCCTATGTTTCTGTAGGGTACTGAATCCTGTGCTAGTGGTGTTCACTGGGACTCTTCCTCTTTCTCCTCTGCTCTTTCTAACCCTCTCCCTGCCATGCTTCCATGCAGTTGGTGCTTGTTCATTCTGTTTCACTCTCTATTCACTTCTCTTCCACTATCCAATGTCTCTGTGTTTCTCCAAGTCTCTTGGAGAGACTAGTCTGTCCACTGTTGAACTCCTGTCACCCACCTCACTGAGTAGCTACATTGTAGTTGTTTTGATTCTATCTCAAGGAGATGCAGGCAAGTTCTTGTTGCCTTTTATCTGCTATCTTTGGAAGCATGTATATTATCTTTGGCATGCATTTTTTTTCTTTCTAGAGTACCCAATGAGATGATGAGCATTGAAAAATATCTGCTGCTTTAAAATCATATGTAATGAAATAATGAATAATAAGTAAACTTTTAAACATATTGGTGACACATCTTTATAGTATTTACCATGTGTGAAAAGAGAAGATAGTGGTCAAGAAAAGGAATGAAAGATTAAAAAATTAATTTGAATTACTTCAGAATATCTGTGGAGATTATATTATTGTCCACTGGTTAACTTCAAGACCCAGTTCTATTCTGCATTCCATTATTGTTTATTAGATTGAAGGACAAAAATAGTTCTTTTCCTTTGCATTTCCATAAAAGGACTCGCCTCATGGCAAAGATTGTGGTGCAAGAGAGAGAGAGAGTTTTTAAAGAGCTAGAATGACTTTTGGAAAAGATTTCTATTTTAAAATGAGCTACACTTATTAAATATAGCTGATTTGAATTAACTTTCTTGTCTGTTAGATAAAGAGTGTTAATATTTTATTTCTCTTCAATCTTATAAATGCACTTTGCATCTCAGCTAATGGTCCAGAAACAAAGTAATCTTATTATTCTCTCTTAAAATGTTATACTCACATTCTAGCTTAACTAATGGAGGCTATATGCTACATTATGCAGGCCGTGTCTATGGGTTTGCCTTATTCCACATGGATTTTGTGAACTTTGATTCTTGGACCATGTCATAATTTACTGGGATTTAATTTAATTTAGAGGGATTTTGAAGCTGTGACAAATTTATCTGATTCTAGAAGTTAGTACAATTAATTTCTTTCTAATTTTAAATTCAAAGACTTTCTAGAGAACTGTATCCCCTGATATGGTAGCTCAGCAGTTGCTCATGTGTTCCAGGATCTGTGTTTAGCATAGAGAATACTTAAGACACTTTGCAAGCTGTCTCAGAGAGGAAACAGGTAAGGGAGCCTCCTTCTATTTTGTTTAAGTTGTGGCATTTTAGGCAAAGACATTTTGGAGTAATTTTCTTAATTAAAAAAAAAATCAAACCTAAATTCTTCCTCAGACTCTGTGTAGAGGGAAGATGGAGACCAACAACTATAGGGATGTATCTTCTCAGACTCAAATCTAGTTCAGAAAAATAACCTATCTTCTTCCTGAGTCTGAAAATTAGCCCCAGTGCTGACTCTCACTAGCCTTAGCTGGATCCAAGTTCATTGCTGAATCAACTCCATGGTCAAGGGGATGGAATTCTTTAATTGTTTTAGCCTAAGTCATTTACCCATTCTTGGAACTAGGATCAACTTCATCCCACCCAAAGCACCTGTGAAGGAGTTAATGCAAAATATGCCAGTTTGCATATTGATTATTTCATGCTGAAGTTACCTGAGGAGCTGTAATGACAGAAAGGGCCATTTGACTTGCTTTTCCTTAGATGCAGATTCTTTGAAGAGAAATATCATTCGTATATCAAGTTTGGAAATTAGCTGTGATTACCAGAGATTAATAATGGGGCTGCAATGAACCTGAATAGGCAAAAGCCTTGAAGTGATCCTTATCTTCCACAAGCTTCTCCTTCCACCTGCACCTGCACCACCCACCACAGATCTCTCTGTGACATCCCTAGAATTTATTACCTTACTCAAGGTTTCCATTCATCCTGTCCCATTCCTTCATAGATTTTTTTTTTGTTGTTTGCCTAAAAAGTATGTAAGCATCACATTCTAGTCATTTCTTCAGACTTTACTTTTTGTAATTATTACTTGTACATCTAAAATTAATAATTCTTCTACACTGTCTCATGTTAATTGGCTTTTGTATTAACTGGGTTCCTAAACCAGTCAATGAGTGTACATAAGAGCTAAGGAGGTGGCATGATCTTTCTTTCCCCTACACAGGGGTTGAGAGTGAGGGAGAATTGCTTCACCAGAGGAAAATCAGATTACTGTTAGCAGAAAATGGTAAACAGACTGCGGCAAAAATGATAAATGTTCAGAATCACTGTGTCAGTGACTTTGCATTTTGGATCGTGTATCTATTTTATAAAGAACCAAAATAGTCATTTTTCTTAGAATAGCCTGTTTAATCAAAGGTGCAGTTAAGTGATGGTAACAGAAACTTAAAGTAACAGTGGTTTAAATATGATGGAGGTTTATTTTCTCTGGAAGCAGGCTGTCTAAGGTTGATGTAGTATTTCTAAGACAAAATCAGTATCACTGATCATTGCCATAGCTCCTGCAATCACATTTTCTTTCCAGTTTGGAATGAAGAAAAATAAGTGCTTTCAAGGTGTTTTTCTGGGAAGTCCTGCTTAATAACTTTGATTTCCACCTCATTGGCTCATCAGTCCCCATGTTCTTGTAGTCTCATGGCCACATACACATGCATGTAAGGAAGTCTGGGAAAGGGAATTATTTAGTTAAGCACAAAGCCACCTCTAATAAGCCCCAACAGGTGGTTTGTTAGGAAGGACAATTTAGTAAATACCTATGAGGTAGGTGGCTAGTAGTGTTAACTAAATGTTTTTAACTAATACGGGTGGCATAGGAGGTTTATTAACAATTCAATGAATTTTATAACTTCAGATTTAAAATTCATAAAAGAAGGTGGAAATACAATTAGCAGAACTAATATATGCCCTGAAATCAGTAACAAGGTATACTTTGAATGAGTGTTAAATGAAGCGTTCAACAGAAAATTAAAGATAACTCTGATGTATTTCTATTGGATGCTTGACATTCATTGTTAGGTATATCATGATATCCTTTACCAAAATAGGGAACATAAAAAGAATATTAGGAAGAAGTTAAAGAGTTAAGTTTTGGATGTTTAGAACTATAAATGCTGGCATCAAATGACATTTGGTTGATGTCATCTGTTCACCAGCTAAGCAGCTGCACATTTTAATATCTATTGTGCATTATCTGGCAAACAATGCAGAGCTTGCTATTTTAGAAATTTTCCACTTCCCTTATTCCCTCTCTTCCACCTTGTGTGATTTCCTCTCCCCAGGACCTTGGGCATGCTAGGCAAGTACTCTACTGTTGAGCCATACTTCTATTCCACACTTTCACATTTTGATCCAACTCTGGAAAGAGCTGGGTCCAAAGAACAGTCAGTTCCAATGTCATAGCTTAGAGCAAGAGTTCTTTGTGTACTAAAGCACAGTTTGGGTGTTTGGAGGATATGAAGTTCAACTCTCCTGGCCTGGGTTCAGTATCTTGCAGGATGAGGGACTAGGAGGAGGCAAATGGTTTGACAGAAGTAAGCAAGAAATGAAGAAGTTAACTGATATCATCACATGAGATTTCTAGGGAGCAGATGCAATTTATTTTTAGGCTATTGGAGTACTATTTAGATCTGAAATATTATATTCTAGGAGAAAATATTATATTCTAGGAGAAATGTGTCCAAACGGTCTTTCAACTCATTAAATTTGCCAGATACATTATGAAGTAATTTTGTCTTCTATCACTTTGAATAACTTAACTATAACTGTTACTTACTTTGACCTTTTCAATCCACCATTTATTGAAGTTTTTGCCTTTTTTATTATCCTAAATAGTAAAAATACAGACATTAATAAGGAAAAATGCCTCTAAAATATGCCGTGTTACCATAACCTTTTTATTAGTACCTTCCCCCCTTTCTATTGTCACTCTAGGCCAAATTCTAAAGACAAGCTACACCACAGACCTAAGTGTAGGTCATGTAATTTAACCATAAATACTGAACAAATACTAAGCAAGCTAAAGTCATTTTGAAAAATAAGTAAGTAGTACATGTGTGGGAGTTACTATTGCTCAAGGTCAACATTAATTCTGTTACAGAATGAATAAATAGTTCTGTTTGTTATTCCAGAATCACAGTTTATTCATTATAGCTATCAGGTTTATAGAAGTGGTTGATCAAATGATATTTTTAAATATCTAGAAGAAGCTACATTTTTAGCTATGGATTTGGGGAATATGCCTAGCCCTGAAAAGGAAACAAAAGTTACTATGTAGGGGAGTAAGCAGCTTCTCTAAACCCTTTACTTTGTACAATGAGTGGTGTCAATCAATGCATTGTTGTTACTGGGGGTGTATGGGTGATGTCATTTGTTCACCAATCATGCGGCTGTGCATTTTGAAGTCTATTGTCATTTTTTGGCAGATAGCACAAAAATAGGATCAGTTATGCTTTGGAAGGGACCTTTCTGTGGTCCCCGTTTATAAAAATAGATGTTTTCTTTATCCCTTATCTCCAATTACTAATTTTGTTTCTATTTTTTATTGCATATATAACTTTGAAATTATCTTATCCTTCAAATTGGCTGCCTTTTTTAATAGGAATTTCCTTTTTGATGCATGGTACCAATTCCTACCCTACTTCCTAAGTCAGAAATCTCCAAGTCATTTGAGATTACTTTTCCCTTCTTGATCACCAAGTCCTGTTGCTATTCTATAGTAGCAGTATTCTTCCTCCCTGTGTCTGTTGCTTTGATCTGTGATCAAGCTCTTAGCAACTCTTGCCTGTACTTTAGAATATCCTTCTAAGACTCTGTCTCCACTCCTGCACTCATAATAACTGACTATGGACTCTGTCAAAAAGAAATCTGGATTATGTTATTCCCCTTAGTGTCCTTTAGTGAAGCCACAATGCTTACAAATTAGGAACACACTTAACTTTCCACAATGTGATTTGGAACATAATACTCCCAAAAAGACGCACAAAGACTCAAGCAAAAGTGTCATGGCTATTTCATTTCTACCTGTTATTTCAAAAGGATAACCTGTGATCAATGTATACTTGTTTTGTATATTAGGAAATCTATCTCTGCTATGTATAAGAATACAGATGCTCACTCTGTAGAACAGGGCTGGCTATTGTGTTCTCCTCCTTTCTCTCAAGAAGTATCAGATTTGGTGTTTGTCATTCCCACCTAGTTCTTTATATTTTTGTTTCATATGTATTTTCTAAGCTTACTAAAACATTATATATAGATTTGTAAATATGTAAAACACACATACACTCATACACACAAACACACACACTTAACAGTCTTCGATTTTATTCACTATGACCAAAATCCCTGACAGGAACAGTTTAGAAGAGGGAAAGTTTATTTGGGATTAATGGTTTCAGAGGTCTCAGTCCAGAGATGGCTGACTTCACTGCTCTGGGCCCAAGGGGAGTAGCATATCATGGAGGAAGAGCCCAAAAGAGGAAAGTTGCTCAGCTCATGGCGAGATCAGAAAGCAGAGAGAGAGAGAGAAAGAGGTGTGTGTGTGTGTGTGTCCGGGGGGAAGGTGACACAAGGAAGAAGAACCCTTTCAGGGTAGCCCCCAATGGCCCACCTCCTCTACCCATGCCCCACGTGTGTACAGTTACCACCCAGTCAGTCCATTCAAACTAGGGTGGACTGATGAGGTTATAGCCCTCATCATCCAACCATTTATCCTCTGAACATTCCTGTATTGACAGGAGCTTTGGGAGGCATCTCATAATCTAACCATTTTATCTATCTATCTATCTATCTATCTATCTATCGATTATCTATCTGTCTAATACAAACATCTCCACCAGCCTTTGGGTGGATATGTAGTGTGATCAAGAAATAGACCTTAATTATTTTAAGTTCCTGAGATTTTTTTTTTTTATTTGAAGCAAAATATACTCTGTTCTGATTAATACAATTTTTTTTTTGTGGGTTTTGAGACTTGAAAGTCCTGCAAAAGGATAATAATTATGAAAATGAGATGGGGAATGAGCTAGGTTCCAAAAACTATGATGCTAGGTGGCAAAAAGAGAACATAAAGGTTGATGGCTTTTGTTGTAAATATGAAAATGTTGACACAAACTTTTATTATATGTATTTTACTTTTTTTGAATAGGTAAAGTATGCATGGGGTACTAAAAGGTGTTCATACGGGCATGTCTCCCTTGGCCCTGTTCCCAGCCATAGTAGGCCACTACTGCAGTCTGTATATATTCCATATATTCTTCTGTTGGATTACCCAAGTGGCAGTATAATAACCTTTTTTACTTTAAAAACATGAAAATGTAGATTGTAAATGATAACGTGTTTTCTTTTCAGAGCTCCATGACTTCCTTTTCCTTACTCCCAGCTATCATAGTTGATTTTTTTCAACTCATTGTCTTAGCCCATATGTGCTGTTATAACAAAATACCACAGGGGGGAGGGGGGGGAAGGAAAAAAAATTGGTGGTTGAATGAGATGGATATCATTATCCTAAATGCATGATTGAAGATCTGAATGGTACTTATATACTTTGTATACAAACATCTGTATGTAAAAAGATGCTATATATGTGCATTACGAATTGCAATACATACTACTATTATAAATAAAAAAAAAGAAAGAAAAAATACTTTAAAATATATTTGATGACATTACATTAATATTATGGTAAGATATTAATATAATAAAATATTCTTCATACAATGTTTAAAAATACCACAGATTGGATAGTTTATATATAATAAAAACTTATTTTTTTATAATTATGAAGACTGGAAATCTCCTGATCAAGGGGCCAAAAGTATCCTTGTCCACTGAAGACTACACTCTTTGCTTCTAAGCTGCCACCTCATTGCTGCATCCTCTGGAAGAAATGGCCTTATATGGCATAAGGGCTGGAAAGGCAAAAAGGGCCAAATGCTGTGTGAAGCCTTTTTTATAAGGGTCTTAAAGTCCCATTCATGAGGGAGGAGTTCTCACCACCTAATCAGCCCCGAAAGGCCATCCCTCTTAGTTCTGTTGCATTGGGGATTAAGTTCAGCATGAATTTTGGAGGAGACAAAAATATTCAAGCCATAGCACTTATATCAACAGGTACTTTTGGGACACTGTCTCAGGCACCATTCTAGGCTCTGGGAGTGGAGGAATTAAAAAGATGGACAAAACCTACCTTATTTAGGGGAGCTTGCCTTCTTGGCTGGTGGTTATGATAGAGGTATAAGTAAAGATCTCTACAATAGATCAGAGAGGGAGAAATGAATTTCTTCAGACATGATCAGAGGAAGATTTCAGGGAAAAGTGCATGTTTATCTGGATTTTAAGTGATTGGTAGAAGTTCAATAGGAAGAACTGAAAGAAAGGATTCATTAGCTCATATGTACTGGAATTATTTTGGTTTTATTTCAATTGTGTGTTATCTATTGGTACTAGGAAGTTCTGTATTCAAGGTTACTATTTGCTTGAAAATTTGGCAAATTGTTTTCTTTTAAAAATGATTTGTTTCTTTTTCTTAGGAGTCATTTTCTGATAACCTACTTCTTTTTTTTCTTTCCTGTTTTTTAGTTGAACTAGACATGAACATTTTTATAAATGCTTTTAATCTGTTTTTTCTTTTTTTAAAATTTATAATAGTATTTTGTTTCATTTTTTCTTATAATTTTATATGCATATGTTATAATTTTATTTGCTCTAATGTCATTAGGTGTGTCTATAGTTGAGACTCTCAACTTTGGATGCACTCTATAGAATCACTTGGAGAGCTGTTGGCTAGGTACTACATGTTTCTGAGGTTTATTCTGGGCGCCAGGATTTTCCAAAGCTCCTCAGGTGTTTCTCCTTTGCAGTCAAACTTTAGAAACCATTGACTTAAAGGATTTAGGAAGTAACTGAAACATGGTATTTTGGGAAAGTAGATAACTATGGCTCATCTGAGTAGTGTGATAAATCTGTCATCTTAAATTTCTTGCCTGGAATAAAGTGAAATAATTAGAATTGGGATAATACGTTGGAGTCCTCAACATTTGTTAAACATTTTTACTAAACCATAAAAGGAATTAAATGAAGCCTACATACAGACAGAATCATTTCCAAGACTTCAAATTCCTCCAGGGATGGGATAAACTGTCTTATTTTGTACTCTATACAAAACAAATACAAGATTTGTTACAAATTAGCAGACTTGCTTACAGAGCCTGTTGCTGTTAGGCGAACATTGTTTTCAAACTCCTGTTGACTTTGGCACCTACTTTTAATGTACTTAAGTACTCTGAGACTATACAGGGGGCCTTTGTTTACTCTAGTAACAGATGTTGGACATGACCTGGTAAACTCAGTTACCTCCTGGAAGTATCAGAAAACCTCTAGAAAGAAATGGAGCTGAACTCTATGCTTCTACTTTCTTTTCTTCTGTGATGTGATCTAGTCTGTGTCCAGCTTGCAATTGGGAACTGAAAGGGAGGTTTAGCGATGTTTGCCATGATTTCACTGTTTGGCTTTAAGTATTGAAGTACATATTGCAAGATGTGCCAGAATACTGCTATGTCTTGTGGTATGTACTGCAATAGAATTGTAAACTTCTTGTATGCCTATGTAGCCTATTAGCATGGTATTTGAAAATAGTGGAATTCAATGAAGGGAATACTTAATTAGAATTTTCAGAGTCTAGGTTTGCAGTTTCTAAGCTGTGTTGCCTTATCTCTTGTCGGATTATTAGAAGGGGTTGAGGTCTATAGCCCCCCCCCCCACCGCCGTACTTGGGATGGACCTCTTCTGTCTACCAAAAGAGGCCAGAGGGGCCTACCTCAACGATGAGACTGGATTGGGAAAGTAGAGGCCGCCAATGCCTCCTCCCCCGCCTTCAAAAGACTCAGAGCCATGTCCGGGAGCCCAGTCAGTAGAATGCTGGAACTCGGTTTATTGAGGAAGTTGGACGGTCTTATAGAGGACATGGGCCAATCAACAGAAAGATCATAGGGACACATAAGGAGCATGGGCAGATGCCATTGGCGGAGCCATTGGCCTATCTTTGGGGTGGTTTCAGTTCTCACAGCCACACCCCCTGCTTAGCCTAGGTCCTGTAACAGGGCATGATAATGTGGCAAGCAGCCAGAAAGCAGTGTAAGGTCCCAACAATCTCTAGCTTTAGTTTCTACATCTGGAAAATGGGGAAGAATTGAACTGAAGTTTAATGTTGGTTAATGAGATAAACTGTTTTAAATATTAACACACTGCCACTGTTGTTCTGCAATAAATAATAGGTCCCTAGTTTTGAAATAATGGTGTTTGGAATGATATATGTTAGTCACATTTAATGTAGCTGCATTTCTGTATATTTCTGAATTTCTGATGAATCAGATAAATTTCCTAGTAAAGGTGTTGGTAACATGCCTTTATCATAATAATAGGTTTCATAATTTTTCATTGTGCTTAGAGACGTTTTATAAAACTCAAAGATTCTTACATTATGAAGGAAAAAATCATAATGTTGATAATATAGACCTGGCAATATAGTATAGTCAGGGCATAGAAGCCCAAGTTCATACATATAGAGTGCACACACAAAGTGTACTGTAGGCTATGTTGACATGTGGATCAAAGTGGTTCATTCATTTAAAAAATGCTTGTTGTGTTCCTCTGTGTGCTCAAATAAGATCATCATAGTGATAACCCTTCCTATTTTATGTCCCTTAAAATTGTTCTTATTTTTAAAGATACAATTCAAATGTGGTCTACTTTATTATTATTCCTCTCTTCCCCTTAAAAACAAATCACTTCTCCACATTTGCTCACTCAGCAAGCTGTCTCTACCCTGGTGGTTATTTTATAAAATATCAATATTTTACTCATATTAAAAGTATCACTGCAGTTACATTTTAGGTATTAGGGTGAAGGTTGCATGGTTTCTGGTTAAGGAAGTCTGGCTTTTACATTAGAAGTATCTTCATTTTAATCTCCTCTTTTGTCTCTTAGCAGACAAAATTATTTGTTCTCTTTTTAAAAAAATATTTATTTGTTTTAGTCGTATATAATTCCTTTATTTTTTCATGGTGCTGAAGATAGAATCTGGGCCGTGCATGTGCTAGGCCAGCGCTCTACTGCTGAGCCACAACCCCAGCCCCAAATTATTTGTTCTTTATGAGCTCAATTTAGTTACCTGTGAGATGGATAAAAAGCTTCTACCTCAAAGGCTTGCTGAAATTAGGTGGCATAATAAAAAATGATGAAGATTCTAAGTGTTCAATAAGTGGTAGTGAATTTTTTTTAATTGTTGTAATCATTTATGTATGTTATTGTATATAAAAATGATACATAATTTTATAAAACCCCCTCCACTTGACATTCTCTTTCAGGACAGAGACCATCACTTGGCATTTTGTATAAGGTTTAAGAAATTAATTAATAGATACCTGTTGATTGAATACATTAATTTTTGTCATTACCTGACTTTTAAAAAAGAATAGCATTGGCATATATCAAAAATTCATGAAACATTTTTTTTCTAAATTCTTCTCTTTTAAAATCCCTATAGGTCCCTTCATAGCCCATAACTTAAGTGTCTTGAAATCTGAGGATTCCACCAAGATAATATGATAAGAACTTGCAGTGATTTGGGACCACATCCTACTTAAACTAATGTGAAACTTCCAGATTTCATGAGAGTGCGGTATAGACGCGTACACTGCTTTCCCACTGGCATAGGCAGTAATGCCATCTCTGCCTCAGGAGGGAGGTGAGCAGACTGGCTGAGCCACATTACACCATGTGATATGTTGTAGAGCATTACTGTTTACTGTTGAGTGTTCAAAATTACTCATATACTTTTGAAGTACCATAATTTATAATTTTACCTTTTGGGGGCATTTGTATTTCTGGTGTAGATATTTTTCAATTTCAGTTATATTTGGTTGTTTTTAAATTTCCTTTAAAGTTATTCAGGGAACCTCTCCCTTGGATCTGAATATGGAGTTGCCTTATCAAAGCACCATGAAAAGGAAAGTCAGAAAGAAGAAAAAGAAGGGAATCATTACTGCAAATGTTGCTGGGACAAAGTTTGAAATTGGTAAGTCTCCTCTGAATCATGGGATTTAAAAAATTGCTGGAAAAACTGATTTGGTGTTGAAAACAACATAGAATTGCAGAGAGATAACTATCTTTTATGTAATGGGTTTTTAAGTGCTTCTTGTAAAATTTCTGACATGCTAGAAGGATTCTTTTTCTGTGCAGTGGAGGATGATATCCTTAAAAAGATCCTAAATGGTTTCTAAAATTTCAGTTCAAACAAAAAGGCAGTTAAATAGCTTAGGTGAAAAAAAAAAAAGTGAGAGTTTTAAACTTGAGGTTGTATTTTTCCTTAAAGTCAACTTAGCTCTTTGAACTTTGATGTTCTTTATAAAAGGGATTTATATATGACTGACCCTAAAATTTGACTTTATGTATATAAAGAAAGAATAGATCTTTATTCCTCTTATGTAGCCTCGATGTTCCCAGCTCCACTGGTTTGTGTGCCTGTAATACCCAGATTTAAGAAGCTCGTCATACTCTCCACTCCATAGCTGCCAGGAATTCTGTTTATCTCAAGGGTCCTCCCTGTGATTTTTGAGAGGCCCCTGACAGTGGCCCTCATTTACTCAGGAATAGGTCTGCTCCTGAGCTGCTTGTGGTCCAGTTAAAGAATTCTCCCATGCTGTGCTGCTATTGTCCTTGCCCTCTGTATGATCTCTAGGTGGCAGAGCCCTCAGGATGCCAGAGCTATCACAGGAGGCAGGAATGGACCTTTCCTTTAGTTCTTGTGTGTTTGTACGCAATCACCCGGGGCTTCAGTACAGCCCCAGGTTCCACTAAACCTCCCTGGAAAATAGCAACTTTAACTCAGCAGCTGTCTCTGTCTCCCTTACCTCCTTCACCCTGTTCCCTGTCCTCTTCCTTATGCCTGCTGCATACAGAGTCCTTTATTTCTTCTCAGCTAGCAAATGTTAGGAGGCTCTAGAACTTGAGACCAACAGGTGTGGGGTTATCAGTTTTATATGTGAGCTAAGTCATTTTAACAATTGATACATCATAAATAGGGTACTAGTAACACTAGAATGGCCAATGGGGGGGGGGAGGGGAAGGGAGGGGGCAAAAGGGTGAAGAAGAAGAAAAAAAGATGGTAGAATGAGATGGACATCATTACCCTAAGTGCATGTTTGAAGTCACGAATGGTGTGAATATACTTTGTATACAACCAGAGATATGTAAAAGTGTGCTCTATAAGTATAATTGAAATGTAATGCATTCTGCTGTCATTTCTAACAACTTAGAATAAAAAATGAATAAATTAATAAAAACAAAGAAAACATCAAAAACAGAACATTGATGCAGTCTTGTATAGCTCCTGCATCGTTGTGTTCAGGTTCAGAATTCTGTTGGAATCCCCAAATTATGCTAAGTATATTGCTTATCTTTATTTTAAACTTGAAATTTGTTGGAAGAAAAATGTCAATATATTAACTGTGAACTAGATCAGAGAGGAATGCTTAAATAGTTTGTACTCAGAATGAAATTTTTCTCTGGGTATTGATTTCCTCAGTTGAATGACAGTGTTAGGTTGGAAGCACAGAAGGGGCCATATCTAAATTCTTCCTGTGGATTCTGCTACACTAGTTCATACTCAGAGTAAACAGAGATGATTTGGTTTCAGGAGCCAAAAATAATTTGAACTAGGGAGGTGGAAAATCCAAGATAGTTCTGAAGATCGGGTGCTATTTTTGCCTTTGCCCTTTTGTACCTATTTCCAGGCCATGAAAAAGAAATAAAAGTGAATTTGTATCTGAGTGTTGTCTCAGCTACTTTCATGTTTTTATTGTGCTAAAATTGACTGCTTAACCCTTTGGGAGTTTGTGTGCCTGTTAAATCTGAGAGGACTAAAACTAGGGTTTTCGGTACAACCTAATACAGTTCTTGGTTATTTTGAGAAAAATTTGGTCCTAGATAAAACTGTTTTAATTAAAATTGAAGTTATGCTACAACTAATGCATTTTTGTAAATTAAATGCTATATCAATTAGTAGTATTTTATAATATTATATATTACATATATAAGTATTTGAGAAGTATTTTAATTCTGGTTTAACTATTTGTTTGCAGTACGTTTAGTAATAGATGAAATGGGATTTATGAAAACTCCAGATGAGGATGAAACAAGTAACCTTATATGGTGTGATTCTGCTGTTCAGCAGGAGAAAATTGTAGAGCTGCAGAATTACCAGGTGGGACAATAATCACAACTAATTCTTACTACGAGGAAATTATATGAATTCCATCATGGTTTCTTTGTATAGGCCCTTAGTCTGTTGACATGGTAGATTTTGGTTCTAGTTTACCTTGGTCTTTTTTGTTGCTTTGTGGTTGTGTTGACTCTGCATGAAGCCTTCATCTTTTTCAAAAAACTTTTAACCTCTTTCTTTCTTTAAATGATATTTAATAGGAAAAAACCCTTTTCCTAAGAATGTGTTCTGCATTACACATAAAGAGGAGTGACATGGAGTAAATTGCATAGGAAGATCAAGAAATGGAAATACCTTGTAATGTTAGATATATATAATTTGGCTTTTATTTTTATGGTGTAACACAAATTTTTATTCAGAAGACAGTAGATATCACATTGAAAAGCTAAATACAAGGAACTTCAGTCAATTGACATTTTATATAGTCCTTCATTTGTTAGAGGATAATACACAATTGGCCAGTAGGAGCAATATTAGAAGTTTATTTTCAACATTTTTTCAACGATGCCTGTGTATGTTAAGATAGTAAATGTATGCCAAAAACAGTTTGGATATGAATTACCACTTATTCAACACTAGATAATATTCTTTTTTTTTCTGGTACTGGGGATTGAACTCAGGGGCACTTGACCACGGGCCACATCCCCAGCCCTTTTTTTGTATTTTATTTAGAGACAGGGTCTCACTGAGTTGCTAAGTGCCTCACCATTGCTGAGGCTGGCTTTGAACTCTCGATCCTCCTGCCTCAGCCTCTCAAGTGCTAGGATTAAAGGCGTGTGCCACTGCGTCCGGCTCAACACAAGACATTATTTATCATCTATGTAAAATCTTTCTCTGATTTCTTTAAAATTTTATAATTTTGTTCTCTATTATGACAGATTCTTTAATTTACAATTTAATTATAGATTAATTTTAAAGCCTTTACATTAATAATTTCCAGTTTATTAAAACAAAACTCAAAAGATGGATTTGATTGTATTATAGTATAAATGAATATATATTCATTAACTCAATGAGAATATTAATATTTACTTTTTTTATTTTACAGAGGATCAACCATTTTCCAGGAATGGGGGAGATCTGTAGAAAGGATTTCTTAGCAAGAAATATGACCAAGTAATCTTCATTTCCTTGTAATAGAGAAGACCTGTTTGAGATTTTATACTGTCAATATTGAAGTGCTATCTTTTATGAGTTTACATTGATTTGAAATTATTTCTAGATGAAAGAGAATTTTAGAGCTAGAACAATCTTAACAGTTTCCTTATTCTAGTCTTTCATTTTGCAGAGGAGGTAACTGAGAATAGGGGAAATGATTATCTTACCCAAAGTCAAACAAATAGTTAATAACAGAGCTGGATCAAAATTCATCTCATAATCTCAGTGCTGTTTCTTTAGTAATGGAAGTTTTTCTTTTAAATGTGAGTGAGTGGTAATCTATGTGGCATTCAACTGATACTTATTTATTTTTAGTGAAATTGTGCAGTAACTAATTGGTTGCATTATAAGCTGTGTGTGTGTGTGTGTGTGTGTGTGTGTGTGTGTGTGTGTGTGTTCATACTGGTTATTGAACATCTAATATGTGCCAGGCACTGTACTTGGTGCATGTGTGCACACAATATACAGACACATGTATGCACGCTCACCAGGGAATGTACATGCATGTAAATTTATTTCTGAGGTCAGTAAAAATGTACTTTCATGGAAAAAATTGTTAACAGACACTTCAGTGTTTTGCTAAATGAACTGTAGAATGTTTATGTACTTTATACTTCTGTTGGTTAGGTTGTTTTATGTTTTAGATTTTTTTTTAGTTTAAGAATGTTGAGTGGGTAAGAAGAATTTTTTAAAAAGAAAGGAGTCTATTCAAGTTTAGTAAACTTATGTTTATAATTAAGAACTATTAATATGCTTCCATATGAAAGTTTATAATTATTCATCTATTCATGAGATAATTTTTTTTGTAAGTCTGGTGTATGCTCCAGAGATACTTATTTTTTAGTAAAAAGAAAATAAGACATAGTTCCTGTCTAAGCTCACAATTTAGTTGGAGAGTAAGACTAATATGAAGTGTTAAGAGTCATGGTGGTCAAAGGTCACTATTAGGGAGAGCTCATGCTATTTGGGGGTCAGAAAGGTACAGTTAAATATACAATGGGTGTGGAAAAGTATACAGGGTTTACTCTTTGAGAAGGTAAGGACCTCAGAGCAAAGATAGCAGTGGGAGAAAATATGTGACGACTTGAACCAACATGACATTTGGGCACCTTTAAGCAGTTTCTGTGGTCATGTATGATGTTGCAATACTCAGCCTGAGGTGATGCTGGAGATTTATGCAAATACAAAGACACATGTGCCATGTTATTATATTTTATTTCATCATTCATTTATCTTTTTATCTACTCAATGAGAAAAAATTTTCATCTTGAAAGAAGGAATTATTGAATGAACTTAAGCAGAGAAATAATGTATTAGAAAATCATGGTGGCACTCTGCATAATGAATTCAATGAAGGTAGTACTAGAGGGAGAAAACTGTGAGATGATTGTCACTAGTTAAGAAATAATGACCATCTAATAAACCACAGGAGTGGTAGTGGGAATGAGGAACGGAGAATAAATCTGAGTGTTGTTAGAGATAAAATTAATGTGCTATCAGAGATATTAAAGAGATGGAATTGACTGAAAACAGGTTTGATGTGAGTATTAAAGATGGGGTGGGGGAGAGGTTTTCAGGATGACTCCCGGGTTTTTGACGTGTAATATTATGTAGGTAGCATGATTATAAGGATTATAAGAAGAATGGGCTTCAGGGGAAAGGGAATTTACCTCTGTAAAGTTTTGGGCATGTGCCTCGTTTGTCATTTAACACATTTATTAAGTACCTACTATGTACTATGAGTGGTGTTGGGGTCTGGGCACGTAAGATATCAACAGCAGATCTATTGCTATAACATTTGATTGCAACTTTGTTAAGTGCTATGAAGTAGAGGTTTGTAGTTCTAAACCTGTGTGTAGTACAGGAGCTCTGACCTAGTTAGGAAGGTATGGGAGAATTTCCCTGAGGAAGTGATGTGGAAATTGATACATGAATGATGAATAGGACTTTATTGGTGCAGATGCTAAATAAGAAACATCCAGGCAGGAGCAACAGTATGACCCAAGGTCATATGGTAGGAGAAAGCATAAATAATCAAGATACTGAAATAATGTCAAATGTGGTTGGAGCATAGAGATGATGGGGAACAGGGGGAGGGATTAACTGAGGGTGAAGATGTTCAGAATTATGAGTTTTATCTCTAAGCCATGGGAGAGGTAGGGGTAAGGAGACTGGGGGTGATAATTTGACCAGATTCTCATTTTTTAAAAATGCTTTTGGCTGCTTTGTAGAGAAAGAAGTTTGTGTGGTTGAGAGACGTAAGAGGGTAAAGGTAGCTCTGTGAGCAGGCTACTGCAGATGGGTAGTTTCTTATTCCACGGAATCCATGGAATTCTCCCTATGAAAAAAGTAGTTTTCTGTTGGATAAAAAGTTATAACCTAAACATAGAGTTAACTAAATTACTTATTTATTATCAGTTAGTAAGTCCATGACAAAATATAAATTATCACAGATACCTTCTTAAGTAAAACTGCATATTTCTTTTGAGATAGATAAATTAAATGGAATAAGTATTCACTTGAATATATGTGTGCTTGGCTTTTTTCCAAATATATTTGTGGAAGAATTGTACCATCTACAAATAACACATGGTTAGTTTTTAAAATGTATTATTCTGATAAAAACTTTTACATGATCTAATTTTATATAATTGTTAAACATATAATAAATTTAAAGGTGTTGGAAACAAAGACCATGGACATTAGCACTGTTATATTGCTTTGTTTCAATTGTCTTTAATTTTTAAACCAACCTATATTATTCTATTTTGTACTGAGATTATTTTAGTTCGTTGGCTTAAAATAGATTTGCCAGATGAAATGGGTAATTATTATTTTCTTTCTCATAGGGTTAACTTTTTTATAGGATTCTCATGAGAAAGCACTTTTTAAATATAACTATATGAGTCTTCTGTTGTATAACTCAAGGGACTGATATATTCCACACCCAGTCTTAGAATTTAGACTCTGATTCTGTGCAAGCATTATTCTGTGCAAACATTATACTATGACTCCATTTTATTTTTTTACCAATTTTATTTGGGGACCCTAATCTTCTCAAAAAAGACTTTCAGAAAAAAATCTTCTTTTAAATCAATCAGATTTTCATTAATAGGCAATATTTAAAAAACCTTTCTCATAATTTCTTCATTTTATTGGAAACTGCAAAGTACAGAATTATTAACATTTGGGATGAATCAAGATTAAACATTTTAAGCTTATTGTTACTTATAAATTATGTGATCTAATAAGAAATGACCTAATTTACAGCAAAACAAAAGTATCAGGACCTACATCATAACTCTATAACCACAGGTACACATAGTGCATACAGATAATAATCAACACCTCTGTTGATTCAGATGCTTTCACATGGTTTCTCAGAAAAGCAGTTAAATTCTAAAAACTGTAGCATAAAAGGAAATTAGTTGCTCCCCATGGGTGACCCAAAAATCACGTTTAAAGAGCCAGTGTACTTGGCACTTGGCCTTGAGCTTTCTTGCCAGTTGGTGACTCACTCCCACACCCTTGCCTCTTATGCCATCTATGCACTCATCATTTTGTTTTGTGATTAACAGCCTTTCTGTGAATTCACCGGGGCAGAGACCATATTGCTTTTACCTTAATATTGCCAGTGCCTGGCACAGTGTATAATCAAGTAGATCTTTGGTGCAGTAATAAGGAAATTACCATATAATAGGGCAGATTTTTCAGTCTAGTTTTTTCACTGATGGATCTAGAAAAGTGTAGACTAGTGTCTAGTACATAGTAGGTGCTTAATAGGCATTTGTTGAACTGGATTAATAAGTGAGTGAATAAATGAAGAAATAGAGAGAATTTAAATCATTGTAGTATCCCTAGCAAAGAAATAAAACAAAAATTTAAATAGAATTTATCTTTCATACTGTCTCTCTCTAATTTATAGAATGATCAAGTCTCGGCCTCTGGATTATACTTTTGTTCCTCGAACATGGATCTTCCCTGCCGAATATACACAATTCCAGAACTATGTGAAAGAATTGAAGAAAAAACGGAAGCAGAAAACTTTTATAGTAAAACCAGCTAATGGTGCAATGGGTCATGGGTAGGTTTATTGTTACCTGGAGTATATAAAAACTTTAAAAATGGAGAGAAAGTAATAATGTGCATAATTTCTCATGGTTGAGTACTGTTGTGAAAAAATAATAATAATTAAGTTTTTAATTATTGTTTTTTGGAACTAAATGCTTAATGGAGTTCATTCTTTAAAACTTTCTCACAGGCTTCAATAATTCAATTTAAAAATTAAATTAGTAGGTATGAGACCTTTAATAGATAATAAAATGGGAGGAAAACACTGTATTCTACTTTTTACATACACATAAAATGCTCATTTATAATAATTTTAATAATCTTGGAGAGTAAAGTCATTTGCTATAGTAAAGAGAAAGAAATGGAAGGAAGTTACTCTTTGTGTAGCTAGAACCCTGAAGCAGAATAGTATGATCTTTGCTGGATAAATAGTTTTTTTTTTTTTTTTTTTTTTTTTAATGTAGCCATGGTAATTGGGTTGGAAATGAGTAGAACACATTTTAAGCTAGAGTGCCAAGAATTAGACATGTTAACTGAAAATAGAATGTGGACTTAAAATTCTTCTTTCCTTTTGCTATCTTATGTTTAGTTGTCTGCAATGCACATTTAAAAAGAAAATGTAGATTAGGCTATTTTTAATAAAATAGTTAAGTGATTTTAATTTTTTTTTATTAAAAATGCTATGGGGAAAAAGGATTCTTGGAAATGGTAGCTACTTTGGAAATTATTCTCCAAAATTTTTCCTTTAACTTTTAATCATAATGTAATACTTCAATCGTATATTTAAATGTGGTTTGATAATTTAAAAATAATCAAGTGTGTTAGTGTCAATTTTGCGTCAACTGCTTAATGTTAAATTGGTTTCCTATAGGTATCAAAAGGAAATTTTTTGGAAGGATTATTGAATTTTATATTTTTCTCAATTTTAGTGTTAACATTTTGTATAAATATATTTATATTTATTGTTAAAATGTATGCAAATAATCTCCAATTTCTTTTGGTTACAAAATAAAAATTATTGGAAGAACAGATAATCTAAAGGTTATTCTGTATTGCCTGAGTTAATGTCATATAATGCAACAGTATGTATGTAAAGATGCTTCTTTTCTTTGTTGAAGGTGTCTGCTTCTTGCTGATCTTCTGTGTAGTTGTGGATTACTGAACTTTCCAATTGTTATCATTGAACTGTTTCTCCCCTTGTTTTCGCTTTATATATTTTAAAGCTCAGTTGCTAAATGCATGTATCTTTGTAATTGTTATATATTCTTGATGCATTGACATTTTTTATCATTGTATAATGTCATTTTTTGCCTCTTGTAGTAATTTTTGTCTTAAAGTCTCTTTTATTTGGTACTAGTATAGCACTCCAGATTGTTCTGCCACAATTTCTTTAAATATTCTTTTGATTTTTTTCTGTTTATTTTTCTTTATGTTTTTTATTTTTCTTGTTTTACAGACTAGATAATTTCAACTGGCTTATCTTCAAGTTTGATGATTCTTTTTGTACTTTCCCCAATACACTATGTAGTTACTTTTTCATTTTAGTTACTGTATTTTTTTAACTCCAAAATTGTGTTGGTTCATTTTTTTTAAACGAGTTTTTTTTTTTTTTTTAATCATATTGATATGCTCTGTTTAAGGAGACATTGCTTTCATGATTTCCTTCAGTTATTTGTAGATAGTTTCCTTTAGATCTTTGTATAAATTTTAAATAGTAATTTAAATAGTTGTTATCTAGAAAAGCCAACATCTAGGCTTTAGTTTCTTTATTTTGCTGCATATGGGTTATATTTTATTTTTTATTTGCATAGTTCGTAATTTTTTTGTTGAGTATCATAATGTAGCAACCATAGAAATCAGACTCTTCCCCCCTCATGTTGTTTGTTATTGTTGCTTTGTTGTAGCAGTTTTTTGTTTATTGACCTCTTAGAACTGATTTTGTGAAGTCTTATTTTTTGTTGTGTATGGCCACTGAAGTTCTTGCTCTATTGGCTCAGTTCTTAGATGGGAATTTAACAGAGATACCCTCAAACACTTAGACCCAATCAAACAGCTTGGAAAAACCTGGCTGTCTTTGCAGATGTGTGCTGTGTTTATTGGGCGCTCGTTTACCACTTCACTTTAGCCTTTAGTGCCTGCTTGTTAGTGTTTGATGGTTAGTCTAAGGTGAGAAGGTGGGGCCTTTTCAGATATTTCCTGAACATGCACCTATCCCTGAGCATGACCATTGCCCTCTATCCTCACTGGAGACAGGGCTTTCAAAGTCCCAAAAATTTTCATTCCCAAGCATTTTTACCTAGTCTTTCTTAGTTAGTCTATTGTTTGTTCCAAGTATTATTTGTTGCATTAGGCAACAGACATTTGCCCTTAAATATTTTCAACACTTGTCCCTCAGTGGGGGAACCTCAGCTCTGGTAGAACTGGAAGTCCTTGAGTTCTTCCAGGGAAACCCAGACAGGTAAAATAAACAACTGCAGGAGTAAGGTCCATTTGGCGCATTCCAGTATTGGTACTTGTGCTAGGAACATAGGTGTTATTTAAGGCTACTTCTGAGCTGGGATTAAATGATGAGACCAGAGTAGGTTAAAATGCTACAAAACTCTTTTTTACAGATTTAGCTGTTTTTTCCTTGATTAAGTGGTCTCTGGATTTTGTAGGCCTTTAATAAGTTTCTGGGGCTGCAAAATGTTAATTCTGACAATTTTTTAAAAACTATTTCTTGCTTTTGTGGAGGGATAAAGTTTTGGAGTTTCCTGTTTCATTATTTTTCTCTTGAATATGTAGATGACTTTTTGAACATTTTGTTTCCATATCACATTCATTTTGGTGTTTCTCTTTAAACTTAGGATTTCTTTGATAAGAAATGGTGATAAACTTCCATCTCAGGATCATTTAATTGTTCAAGAATACATTGAAAAACCTTTCCTAATGGAAGGTTACAAGTTTGATTTACGAATTTATATTCTGGTAACATCATGTGATCCATTAAAAATATTTCTCTACCATGATGGACTTGTGCGAATGGGAACAGAAAAATATATTCCACCTAACGAGTCCAATTTGGTAAGTGGTACCGAGAGAATTTTTGTTTTCATTTATTTGTTTAATATGTACTTACTAAAGTATCTATTGCATATGAAGATTGTATGAATCAAAATTCCTTATCTTAGATTTTTATGATCTAGAAGAATCAGATGCATAAACAAGACTGCTTCTAACTTTTATTAGAACAACAAAAAAAAGTAGGATTATAAATTTACACTGACAAAATGTGAATTTAAGACTTTAGCAGTTTGTGTGCTATTTAATGTTTATCAAGTGGAGCATTTTATAGATTTTTTTCATTAAGATTTCTTTTGTGCAGCCATGACATACTGTGAAAGTCATACTGTAACATCATGAAAATCATCAACTGTAATTTGCTATTTATGAAAGTAAAATTGCAATTTCTTATCTATACTTAAAAATTTAGTTACCTTCTAATTATTTTTTGGACCTACTAATTATAATAAAAATTGCAATTAATTATTGTTTTTTGTTTTGTCAAAAGCCCGATTATTGTTCCCTCCTAATATTATGTACATAATTATCCCCAAGAAAGAGGGGTCATATTTCAAAATTGAATAATGGCTGCTCATAAATTTTGCTGTGTTCAGTACATTGAAAATATGTAAACCTGGCAAAGGAAAAACAAGGGAGCTGTCAAAGTTTTATAGGAAAGGCCATTAAAAGAAAGAAACATCTAGCCGGGCGCGGTGGCGCACGCCTGTAATCCCAGCACTTCGGGAGGCTGAGGCAGGAGGATCATGAGTTCAAAGCCAGCCTCAGCAATGGCGAGGCACTTAGCAAATCAGTGAGACCCTGTCTCTAAATAAAATACAAAAAGGGCCAGGGATGTGGCCCAGTGGTCGAGTGCCCCTGAGTTCAATCCCTGGTACCAAAAAAAAAAAAAAAAAAAAAAAAAAGAAAGAAAGAAACATCTCATTAAAGGTCATAAGGTATGGAGATAGCCAATCACCAAGAAATGTTTGAAATCTACTATGTTGTAGGCATTGTGCTGGCTTTGGAAAAAGAATGACCAGGACAGATACAGTGTTTGACTTCTCAGAAGCAACGGTCTAGTGGGGAGGCAGAAAATAAAATAAGCAAATATAATAACTGATGGTAAGTGTGATGGTCTAAGAAACTGAGAGTGCTGTGGCAGTGCATAGCAGTGGCACCTGGCCTTATTTAGGATAAAGATTTAGAGATGTAGTTTGTTTGTAAATTGAAGTCTAAATAATGGGGAGCTTATTCAGGTTTGGGTGGAGTGAGGTGAGGTTGGCTGGAGTGCCAGACGAATGAACAGATCAGAGGTAAAAGAGAGGGTGGGATGTCTGGAGAAAGCAGAAAATTCAGTTTGGCTAAAGTACAGATGAAGTTGGAGAGTTCCACACACCAGATTGCTCAAGACTTTGTAGTCCATGGTGATGGTTTGGGTATGAAGTGTCCCTCCAAAGCTCCAGTGTTATTGCAGTAATGTTCAGAGGTCCAGCCTAGCTTGAAGGAACTGACTGGTGGTAACTGTAGGCAGGGAGGGCGTGACTGAAGGAGGTGGCTCACTGAAGTGTGCCCTGGAAGGGTTCATCTTCCCTGCAGGCCCCTTTCCCTGTCCTTCTCTCTGCCTCCTGTCTGCCATGAATGGAGCATTGTTTCTTCATCACACCCTTTGCCCATGAGGCATTGCCTTACTTGGGTCCAGAGAAATGGACTCAGAGGACAGTGGACTAAACCTCTGAACCATGAGCCAAAATAAACTTACCTCGTCTAAGTTGTTTTTGTCAGGTATTTTGGTCACAGTGACACGAAATACGACATACCATGTCTAGGATTTTGGAATTTGATTTAAAATGGAAGGGAGCATTGTGAGATTTAAACTAAGGAAAGAAAGGGCAGGATTTGTGTCTTTAAAAAAGTACATAGTCTGCAATGTAATGTGGGGGATGTGATTGGGGTGCAGATGGGTAGCAAAGATTAGAGGAAGGGAGACAAGAGGCTGAATGTTAGTTTGACCACATATGAGAAGGGAAATGACTTAAACTGAAATAACAGCATTGAGACTGGACAGAGAATATGAACACAGACTTGAGATTTATTTACGATAACATGGATAAAACTGATATAATGTGATGGCAGGTTTAATTTGTGGAATTGAGAGTAAGGGAGAGGAAAATCAAGAATAAAACTCAAAATCTTTGGCCTGGGCAATGGGGTGAATGGGGCATTATTCACTCTGACAAGGAAATACATGAGCTATCAAAGGTTTTGTGGAAAGTTTCTGTGTTCCATTGAAATGTTTTTGTGACCTCCAAGAGGATCTGTTCTGTAGGCACTTGGATATATTGTATGGGCTTTTGAAGTTCAGAAGAGAGGTCTGAACTACAGGTGTAATTTGGCACTTGCCAGTTCATGGATTATAATTAAAATAATTGGAATTGGTAAAAATAGATTATCAATTATGTGAGGCAGTAGTGATTTTTTTGGTAGTATTGGAAAGGGTAAGCCTTGGAAGCTTTTTTTTTTTTTTTTTTACAAGTGCTTTATTCTTACATGTTAGGTTGTATGTATATAATTTGCTCAAGTGTACTGGATTAAGAAATTATAATGTGTGAAGGGAAATGTGACCTTTAAGGTCTCATTTTGCCAAGTGCTCTGAAATCACATAAGCTCCTGGCTTTGGTTTTTCATAGAAAAAGGATGTTCTCCTATTTAAATGTCAGTGTTAATTATCATACGACATCTACAATTTAATGACTGAATTCCTAGAATGAGATATGAAAACTAAAAAAGTGAAATATAAAATTTTATGCAAACTGAGACCACAGTTATGTAAGAGGTCAGTTTAAGACAAAAGACTGGGGGAAAGAAAAGAAACCAAACAGTGGTTTCACTTGTTGTTTTGGATGTCAGGTTGCTGCATGTGTATTCTCTTCTTCCTATTTCTAACTTTTAAAACAGTGAACATGTATTGTATAATGAGCTGTGCATTTCCATGAAACTTAAATATTCAAAAACTAAATATTAAAAGATTTTAAGGCAAGCATTTCAGTTGTAATAAACATTTTTTTTTTTTTTTTTTTTTTTTTGCTATCATTGTAGTGGTTAGCCAGTCCTTGAAAAGTTCTGTATATACAATTCATTGTATTGGCACTGTTATGTTTATGTTTCTAAGGGTAAGGTTGGATTATATCATTTTCACCCCTTGCAAGTTGCAAGATAGACCAAGGAATGTTTATTGGTAGCTTGGTAAAACCATTAGTTGTTTCACAATAGCTAGATTGTGGAACCAACCTAGATGCCCCTCAGTAGATGAGTGGATAAAAAAAAATGTGGTATATATACACAATGGAATTTTACTCAGCAGTTAAAATAGAATAAAATAATGACATTCGCAGGTAAATGGATGAAATTGGAGAATATAATGCTAAGTGAAGTTAGCCAATCTCAAAAATCCAAATGCCAAATGTTTTCTTGGATATAAGGAGGCTGATTCACAGTGGGGTTGGGTTGGGGAGCATAGGAAGATTAGAGGAACTAGAAAGGTCAATGGGGAGGGAGGGCAAAGGAAGGAGCAAGGGGGTATAAATGGAAGGGAAAAAAAAGATGGAAGAATGAGAGGGTTATCATTACCCTAAATGCATGTTTGAAGACATGAATGGTATGAATATACTTTGTATACAAACAGTGATTTGTAAAAAGGTGTTTTTTATGTGTATTACGAATTGTAAAGAATGCTACTGTTATATATACAACATTGAATACCCCCCCCCCAAAAAAAAAACATTAATTGTGGATTAATTGACCATTATGAGACGTTTTAAATTTTGGATTCTTTTTAAAGTTTATTTAAGGAGAATATTGTCAACAAACTTAAGAACATAAAGAGATTAAAATGTAAGAGCCCCAGCATGGAGCACAGTACATTTACTGTTAATCATTCAGACATGCACAGTATTGTGTGGTTCATTCTGTCTGCTGGCTCTGAGTGCTCTGTCTTGTTGATGAGTTATAGTGGCCTCCCCCTTCAGTAAAGGAGCCCCTGAGCTTGTGTTTGGTAGCCCTGTCTATTGGTTTATGTTACTTGCCCTTGAAAAGGCACAAAATGCTTTCACAGAAAATTCCTTTCCTCAAATTAGGGTGAAAATGGTAAGGACCAAAAATATTAAAAACAAAGTAATGAAAACAAATTAGGAACATTTTGCTGCTTAGCAATAGGTAGTTTCACATTTTAACCTAATTATTCATTTGATACTTCTTTATGATAGATACTGTTGTGAATCCTATATAAAGTGATTTTGTAGATGATAACATTCTCAATCCTTTCAAGGGAAATGTGCCAATTCATTTTAATTGATTGGCAATCTGTATAGTTTAAAACCATTTTTAATAGTTGAATGCCTTCTTTTCTGTGAAAATACACAGTTGCAGAGTCTCATAGGTGGTAAAAACTTTGGTTCTTACTCGTTACAGACCCAGTTATACATGCATCTGACAAACTACTCTGTGAACAAGCATAATGAACGTTTTGAACGGGATGAGACTGAAAACAGAGGCAGCAAACGTTCCATCAAATGGTTTACAGAATTCCTACAAGCAAATCAACATGATGTGGCTAAGTTTTGGAGTGATATTTCAGTAAGATTATCTCATTCAATTGTAACCATCTTTTCTCAGCATTAATTTAAAACACCATGAAGCACTTAAAGAACAAATTACATCAGATTGTGCAGATAAAGAGCATTTTCATGAAGGAAGTGGACCTTGTGATGGACCTTGACAAGTAGGAGTTTAAAAACTGCTAGAGAGAAGAATTCTAGGTGAAGACAAAACATAGGTAAAGGCTTGGAGGTATGAGAGTAGTGATAGGTGGTATAGGTTGTCATGTATGGTATGTGGGATATCTGGGAGACTTACTGCTGAAAAGGTATGTGGGGTCAAATTTTAGGTCTGAAAAGTGAGGCATGGCTTGGTCAACAGTGGAGATTAATTCAGTTTTTTTTTTTTTTTTTTTTGAAGAGAGAAATATAACCCAAACTGATGCGCTTAAAAGATAAATATAAAAATAGGTGTAGTATGGATTAAAGTGAAGATCCAGAGTAGACAGGGAGGGCACTTGGGAGTCTCTAAAAGTAGTTGAAGTGAAAAGAATGGCCTGAATTGACCTACAATACAAGAGATGATGGTGAGGCAAATATTGGGGTTGAGTATCCATGGTTGAGAAGATTGGAGTCCCTTCTGAAGTTTTCAGGAAGAATTGTAGGAAGAATTATCTGAAATAGACTGAGAAGGAATTTATCTTCAGAGGATGTAGAACCTCTTTTTGAAGGTGAAGGAAAAGAGTTTTATTCACTTATTCATTTGTTCATTCATTCATGTAATACATGGCACAAGTCTGTCTCTGGTTGATAACTAGAAGACTTATTTATAAAACACAGCTCCAATGGTGGCACAAAAATTGTTAATAGAAGGCAGTGTCACAAGTACAACAGAGGCATGCATTCCATACCATGGAGATGTGGAAGAAGACCACACCTGGTAGCTACAAGTGATTCAGACAGAAGGCAGAACTTCCTGTAGACATGGACACCTGAGCAGAGGTTTTAAAGTGCATGAGGCTATGATGATGAGTTCCACTTTAGATATGTTAATCTTGAAATGCTGTCTTAGGTAGAAGGTCAGTGAGGCAGTGAAAAGTGTGTGTTTGGGGTACAACTGAATTAAAGCCATGGCAGTGGTGAAATTCCAAATGGTGAAGTTATAAGAGAAAAGGAAACAGATGTAAAGATAATCTTGGTGAAACAGATCCTTTGTCAGTCCTGACAGAATATTAAAATAGTTAGAGTATGTCTGCTGAAAGTCTTTATATGATTAAGACCATACAACTCATCTGAGGTTTCTTCTTAGAATGATCAAATAATACATCTATCATGGAAGATGATCATGAAAGTTCAGAGTTGGTTGGACTTGGTTCTAATTAAAAGGATCAGAGAGAAAAATATTACCTTACTTGTCTGATTCCTAAGGGCCTATAAATCCAAGGTTCTTAGGTATCAGACAAGTAAAGTGTGAAGTGATCTGAACAGAAGAAGGCAGGGTGTGTTGTGCTGGGAACTGCAGCAATGTGAAGAGAGTAAGAGGTCCAAAGTGGGTAGCGGCTACTTAGCATGAGCCTATTGGTGCCATGTGGTACTCTGGGCTCAGCATTACTCATCTGCTAATTTGTTAATAGAAGACATAATTATTTGGATATATTGGAAATTCCAGAGTTTATTAAAAAATGTTTGTCATCTGGATGTGGTCTGATACCTAAAAATTTGTTAACTTTCAACTCTATCTTCCTGAGAGAATAAATGCACTAAATGAGAAATTTGATTATAAAAATGTATATTTATTGGTTTAATTTATCAAGGCCAGTTTTGTGGAAATTCCAAAAATTATTGTCTACTATCATAGTGGGTCAGAAGCATCCAGGTGGTGAAATTCATTTTTTTGGATAGTAGTACCTCACTGATGGAAGGTCATACCTAATGACCCCTGTATGATTAATTGAATGAGCCATTAGCTGACTAGCTCAGTGCTACCAAGAAAGTTTTACATGCTCTCTGGCATTCCTTTATTTTTTTCTTTATCAAAGTTTTAACTTCCATATGGGTTTGATTCTTTGAGGAAGTGTTTGTGAAATCATGGAACTGTTGGACTGCTTTAGGAATGTATAGAGAGAATTGGCCAGAGAGAGATGAGCATCATTATTCTTGTAGACATGGGTTTTAGGTGGTACTTTTTCTAGACAATTGAATTAGGAGATGATGTGTAAGCAAGACTAGTAGAGGGCATGGAAATTGACTTTTCTGTTTCTACTGCAAGTGTAATTTTTAGATGTGACCCCAAAATGGCCAATGTAGGCCTGTTGAGCTCTGACACATTTCATGATTTTGTCTGTAAGTGGGTAAATTTTGTATCATTATTGGCGGTTACTTAGAACGTATGTCAATAACCTGTAAATAACCAGTTAAATCATAATATTCTTGCCAAAGATATATGATTATATAAATAATTGTTGGCATACACATAATTATTTGAAAATATGCCTTATTAAGAATAGGTATACTTTATATAGATATCTGTTTAAGGTGAACCAATGGTATAATATAAAAACAGAATTACAGGAAAAGGTTGCAGGAGCCCTGTTTGGGGAGATGGCTTAAATTGCGGTTGACTACGGGCTTTGGACATGTTTGGGCATTGGCGCCTTCCGTAGTCTCACGGGACTTGGCTCAGGATCTTGCGAGACTTGGCCGGAGATCTCGAGGGACTTGAGAGAGATTGCGGATGAGGTCTGCGCCATTTTGGAGGTCAGAGGAGCGTGGACGGCGTGTTGGGGTGTAGTTAGAGCCAGAGAGAAAAGTTATCAGAATAAAGGGCTGTTTGTTTCCAGTTCGTCTCTAAACTTCTTCCCACGGCTTCTTTGCTCCAAGCGGCCATCGCTTCAGGCGACAACAAAAGGTAGAGAAAAACTGTTATGCAGTACATTTTTTAAATCTGAATACTTTAATTTACAAATTCCATGAATTAATTAAGGCTTTAAAAATATGTATTTTTATAACTTTATTTTACTTATTTATTTTTTATGTGGTGCTGAGGATTATACTCAGTGCCTCACCTTTTCTAGGCAAGTGTTCTACCACTGAGCTACAGCCCCAGCCCCTAGGGCTTTTTTAACAACCTATATTTTAGATGATTTTTTTTCAAAAAGTAACCATCTATATATAAAAACTAACATTCATCGATACCTTCTGTGACAAACAGAGCTGTGTGTTTTTGTGCTGGTTAAAAGTGAGTAAGAAATCAGTAGAAAGTCAGGCCACATGGTATATATACAAAATGGAATATTACTCTACCATAAAGAAGAATGAAATTATGGCATTTTCCAGTAAAGGGATGGAACTGGAGACTTATCATGCTAGGTGAAATAAGCCACTCTCAAAAAACCAAAGGCTGAATGTTCTTTCTGATATGTGGATGGTAACACACAATGTGGAAGGGGGAGGGAAGAATAGAAGTTCATTGGATTAGACAAAGGGGAATGAAAGGAGTAGGGGGAATGGGAATAGGAAAGAAAGTAGAATGAGTTGGACATAACTTTCCTATGTTCATATGTGAATACATGACCAGTGAAACTCCGCATCATGTACAATGGTAAGAATGGGATCCTAATTAGAATTAGTTATACTCCAGGTATGTATAATATGTCAAAATACACTCTAATGTCATGTGTATCTAAAAAGAACAAATAAAATAATTAAGAAGAAAGGCTAAAGAGATTAAAAATGAGTATAAGCACTCATAAAATTATCTTTACTGAGTGCTTTTTATAAAAATATACTTAATATACAAATATACAAATCACATATGAAGCAAGGTCACTCTTGGAAATTTTCCAAAACAGTAGTGGAATTTCATTTGTATTTGGTTATATCACTCTGAACTTTCTCATCTACTGCAGCTTTGCCTTTACTACTTTAAAATGTTTTCTGTGAAACAAAAACATAGATTTTTAATTCAAGGTCTTGTTACATAAGCCATTGCCCTACCCTATTTTGTTTCACAGAGATACTTATTGGCTAAATTTTTAGCTTTCTCCTACTTTTGAGAGGTTTCAGTGGCATCTCCAAAGATTTATGTGGAGTGGCTTTTGTCTCTTATATGCCATGGTTTATGGTGAATTTATTATCTTAACAAAACTTCCTGAGAACAACTTTTTTATGGCATCCTCATACTTATCCCCAAGTATGAACTGTACTATTGTTGTGAGTAACAATGAGGTTAATATATATATAAATATTGCTCCCACTAGGAAGTAGAATGCTTGCGCCAGACCTGACATGAGATGGAATTCTAGGGAAATGATGGATTAGCAAACAGTAATAGTAGTTATGTAACTAACAGTTACTGAAAGTTTACCCTGTGCTAGGCACTATGCTAAGAGTTTTGCATGGAATCTCATTCTGTCCTTATATCAACGTTTTTCAGTTTGCATTTAGGAAAAATGCGACTCAGTGCTTAAGCAACTTGATTGAGGCTGCACAGATAAGAAGTAGCAAAGCCAAAGCCAGAAGTAAATCCAGAAGTCTGACCAAGAAATCAGTTTCTCAACTGCCTTTCTGTACTGCTTGTACTTGTAGAAAAAGTGTTAAAAAGCCAATGTTAAACAAAAACTAGTCAGACAGGTAGATTTCCATAATCCATTGCATTTTCTCAAACATCAGTGAAATTCATTTGGAAAAATAAGAGGCCCAGAATAGTCAAAGCATTTCTAACTCAGAAAAGTAAAACAGGAGGCATCACAATCTCAGACCTTAAATTATACTACAGACTGATAGTAACTAAAACAGTATGGTATTGGCATCAAAACAGGCATGAAGACCAGAATAGAAGATACAGAGATAAATCCACAAAAGCACAGGTATCTCACATTAGACAAAGGTGCCAAAAATAAACATTGGAGAAAAGATAGCCTCTTCAACAAAGGTCCTGGGGAAACTGGAAATCCATATGTAGCTGTATGAAATTTAACCCCTATCTCACCCTGTACAAAACTCAATGTGGATCAAAGATCTAGGAATTAGACCGGAATCCCTGCACATACTAGAAAAACATGTATGCCCAACACTCCAGCATGTTGGCACAGGAACTGACTTCCTTAACAAGACTCCTAAAATGTAAGAAGTAAAAACAATAATCAATAAATGGAATGGTATCAAACTGAAAAGCTTTTTCACAGCAAAGGAAACAAGAACGTGAAGAGAGAACCCATAGATGGGAGAAAATATTTGCTACTTTCACCTCAGATAAAACATTAATTTCCAGGATATATGAAGAACTCAAAAAGCTTAACATCAAAAAGAAACCAAATAACCCAATCAATAAATGGCAAAGGGACTAAATAACAGGCACGTCTCAAAAGAAGAAATACGAGTGATCAACAAATATATGAAAAAATGATCAACATCTCTAGCAATTAGAGAAATGCAAATTAAAACTATACTGAGATTGGATGGTTGGATGGTCTTATAGAAGACATGGGCCAATCAGCAGAAAGATCATAGGGACACATAAGGAGCATGGGCGGATGCCATTGGCGGAGCCATTGGCCTATCCTTGGGGTGGTTTCAGTTCTCACAGCCACCTGCTTAGCCTAGGTCCTGTAACAGGGCGTGGTAATGTGGCAAGCAGCCAGAAAGCCAGAGCTTTTCCATCCCCTTGGCAGACAGTGTAAGGTCCTGACACCTATATACATAAATGGATACTCCATAGTGAATCTAACATTGTATACATCCATAAGACTGAGATCCTAATTGGAATAAAATGTAGAATAAGATATCCTCCATGTTTCTGTAAATATATCAAAATAGGCTCTACTGTCATGTGTAACTAAAAAGAACAAAAATCAGTAAAATGGCCTTCTTATAAATAAGTGTTAATAATTAATCCTAGTTTGTATTTTGTGTTTCGTAACAGAAAATGTTGATAGCCAGTTCTTTAATTGGAAATATTGTCTTCTCAGATAAACCTTAGGAACTACAAAATCATAATAGTACCAAAAACCCAAACTCTAATATATTATGTTTTTCTAGCCCTTTCAGCCTTTGTCTCAGTGGAGGTTCCATGGTGTTGTTTGTAAGAAAATGTACTCTCCTTGAAATTTTTCTTCCCGATTACTCTTGTCCCCTTCTGTATGGGGCTAGCATATGCTCCTACTCTTACATATTGAACAGATAGAAACCACATGTATCAACTTCTTTTTTAAAAAACTTATTTGGTTACCAGTGTTTTTAGCATCTACTAATGTGAGGCAATATTTTAGGTACTGAAAATGAGACTATAAGTAAGACAGAAGAGCTGGTTATATCCTGTGTCAGCTGGTTATATCCTGTGTATAGTGATGCAGAAAGCAATCATGGTTGGTTATTTTTCAATTGGGGGATGATAAAGGCCTCTGAGAATATCAAAGAGTCAGACATGGCAGTGAGTACAGGATAAAGAGTATTCCAGGAAGAGGGAAGAGCTTGTGTAAGGGACCCAAGCTAGGAGGAAGTGCCATTTACTGGAGAAACTCAAAGAAGGTGAGCATGACTGGGGGGGCTAGTGGGCATAGGGAACGGTTGGATGAAATGAAGCCAGAGCAGTTGCAGGGGACAGATTCCATAAAGCTTAGTAAACATGGCCAGGATGCTAGTTTGCAGGCCTAGGTCATGTCATCCTGGTACATATGTAAATGAGATATAAAGAAATAAGGCATTTTCACCTCTTTTGTCATCATCTTTATAGGAATTGGTGGTAAAGACTCTGATTGTAGCAGAACCTCATGTCCTGCATGCATATCGAATGTGTAGGCCTGGTCAGCCTCCAGGAAGTGAAAGTGTCTGCTTTGAAGTCCTGGGATTTGACATTTTGTTGGATAGAAAACTAAAACCATGGCTTCTGGAGGTAAGGCACTCTTTAAAAAGTTAGAGAAGTTATCACTAATGTGTATTAAAACTTATGTTTTTTAAATGTGTTCTTGGCACAGTTGTCCTCATTAACTGACTAGAATCAGGCCTCACTATAGAGTATTTAGGAGAAAGAGAATGGAAATTCAGGGATTTGCATACTTCTAAGAGTGAATCAATATGTGTGTGATATTGCTTTCCCCAAGTAATTAGCATTCAGTGAATTTCTAGGATAGAGATTTTGACTGTAAGCACAAATCTACTTTTACTCAGTTGTTGAGTTAGTACTTATTTGGTCTACTGTTTTCTCAAACACGTGGCTTCTACCACTTCCTGAACTCTGTGTATTATCTTTCCTCTGTGTGGCTGCCTGGGCTTCAAGACCCAGCCTTCAGTGTGTTTCTTTTCAATTCTCTAAGAAGAGAGAAGTTTTAATTGGTTTATTAATCAATATTCAATGTCGAGTACCCCAGGTGGAGTAAATTGTCCTTTAAGGCCATATTATATGACTGGGGCTCCCCTCATGTCCAGCCTGTCAATTGTATGCCTTTGGGTTTGCTGCCCAACCCAGTTAGTAAGGCCAGAGTTTTCATTACTTTTCTTTGATTATACAAGATCACCTAAAACCATTTAAGAAATATGGAATAATGTTAAGGAGAAAACTAAAATTGCCCCTGTTCAAGGTGTTTATGTTTCCAGAAGTCATGTTTATATTTATATTGCCCATGGGAAACCTTGGAAGTTATGCTGCCCAGCCATGCTCCATCCTGTATCTCCCTCCAAGCTCCCTGAGCTGGGGTCACGGAACTTTCTCATGGCTACTAAAATACTGTGTTTAGGCAGCTGTCAGGCAAAAATGGTGCATATCTAAACAGTACTTGCTGAATTAATTACATTTTAAATAACATATTGCTACAGAAGTTATAATCAATAGCTACCTAAGTATTTTAAATTGATTATCTCTTTTTTTAGTGATTTAGAAGTTGGAAATTGCATCTGTAATATCAAGGTTTGTGTAAGCAAGCTGAATGAGTGATAGGTGAGATCAAGATGTTTGAAGTATATATTTTATAGATATAAACTTTCCTAATTTGAAGGCCAAACCTCTGTGTGTGTGTGGTCATCTACTCTGGGCAAATAATGTGTGTTATATCTCCATGTAAATACAGTTCTCTGCTGGCTATTCATATTTTGGTCAGTCTGGCACTAGAAGTAAGATTACAGTGAAGAATCTTACTTCTCCATTCCTTATAGAAAAGCATGATTGGATGGTTGAATTCTGTATGTTTTTTAAAGAATAAAAACACCATGTTCCTTTATTCTTTATCCACTGCATCATTATTTCCAGATCAATCAGAATCATTAAAAACTCTAAAATAAGCAAAATCTGTGTATGATGAACATTTAGTGTATTAAAACAGTTAAAAGAATCTTTTCAAGATCTTGGTTTGTATTTTGTACCAATCCTATATTCTAGTATTCTAGTGTACATTGTTAAAAACTTTTTGGCGCCATCAAGTGGAATCAGGTAGAAGCTACGCCTGTGAATGTGACAACTTTTAGCTAGATAGAATAATTTCAGGTAATGATTGGTAGTGGTAAAATTGAATAAAATTTCAAAAATAGAAAGTATTTTTAAGTGAAAAATTGCGTGGAGTGTGAATATATTATCAGTACTTTAAGTATCCTTGAATTAAACAAGGATTAATAATTAATTCTTCTTAAAGAAGAATCAGACAGAATACTTGCCTTAGTCTAGTAGAGACCCAGATGTGTGTTTTATGGTAATAGTTGGAAGCATTATCAAGGAAACAGGAATACAGCACCAAAAAATAGTGACTAATCTCTATGTGCAGATATGTAGAATTGAGAATTTAAACAAATTAAAAAATCCAAACCAAACAAGAAACCTCTGCCAGTACATGTGCCTGAATCCCAGCAACTTGGAAGGCTGAGGCAGTAGAATCACAAGTTCAAGGACAGCCTCAGCAACATAGTGAGACCCTCAGCAATTTAGCAAGACCCTGTATCAAAAAAAAAAAAAAAAAAAAAAAAAAAAAAAGGCTAGGGATCTAGCTTCTAGCTCAGTGGTAAAGGGCCCCATCCCCAGAATCCCCCTCCCAATCAAAAGATACAATGACAACTTTGTAGAAAGAACATCTGAGCAGTATTTAAGGCTGGAGTAGGGAGTTGGGCTGGGAGAGATTAAGTGAGTGTCAGGGAAAGGCTGTGGGACAGAAGGAACAGCAGTAATGTAAGAACATCACCTAGATTAGTTTTTCTTCTGTCTGTTCACATACTATTTTATCTTGTATAGGTATATTTCTTCAAATACTAATTTCTTCTGTATTGTAGTAGATGGAAGAATATGGAAGAAAGAAGTATATGAAAATTGTCTTATGTCAGTAGCATCCTGGAGGAGGTATATACCTGGCAAAATTCCCAGCTGCAATTTGGAATGGAATAGCTAAATAATTCTACAAAGATAGATAACATTATAGTGAACCCCTTAATCATCAGTTCCTAAATCTGGTTTACTTTTTAATCTTGTTACATGTAGCAGCCAGAGCTATCATTAATCATCTTAAAATTTCCAGGGATTTGAATTAGTATGGTTGAAACTTTTTTCATATAAATATATTACTTTACCCTAGGGGTCTTTGCACTTGTAAGGCTTAGAGCTTTGAAGTAACAGATTAATAAATTTCTTTTTGCAAATTAACCTAGAATATATGGATGTTCTTATAATTCTCAAGCTATTTCCTTATCTTTAGACCACATCACACAAAGACAGGAATATGTCTGTCACCTTCTAAGTCAGAAACCAACAGAGAAGTCAAAATACTACATGACCTATTGTCTATGAAGGGAGTGTGATGCATTCATCAAAATGATGGCTTGATGAAAGATTTGCATGATACATTGTTAAGGAAAAACTTGGATTATAAAATAAAGTATGGTTAGTATAGATATGTATTTAGAAAATAAAATGAATTGTAATATATGTATGCATAGAAAATAGCTGAAATACTCTTTACCAAATGGTTAAAATATACCAGGTAGTGGAATGACAGATGATCCTTTGCTGTTTGCTTTGTTTCTATTTACTATTTTTCTGCTGGGGAACTGTGCCACTTTTCAAATTAGAGAGATGACATTCCTGGATGTAGTTTTGAGTATAATGTGGCATTTCCTTAGGTCTCAGCTGTAGAATGTATGCTATTGGTTGTCTCTTGTGATGAATTTGTGTAATTATGTCTAGAAGCATAGACTTCTGTTGAGATAGCTTAAGGGGTTAGTTGGTAATGAAGAAATGAAGTTATAGTTTTAAACTCAGCAGTATTCTAACCAACTGATTTAATTTAGAGTCTTAAAAACCTGTTATGCCACTTAATTTTCCTAACAACAACAGTATTAAAACCCAACAACAGAAAATATCTAGCCCTTGAAAATAGTACTGTATTGTACAAGGGATTTCAAGGTCTGTGTGTGTTTGTGTGTGTGTGTGTGTATATATATATGTTTGCTGCTTCTTTTTCATCTTGATGAATTCCTGGGAGTGACAACGGAAAGTAGGGGTGGTCACAAATGGCTTATTTATTCCCATTAGTCTGTTCTTATGTGGTTAGAAAAGCTCTTAGAGGTCTGCAGCTGCCCTTAAGAGCATCTTCTCAATGGGTAATGGAAGGAGGGGTGGGGGAAAGGAAAATGAAAGACAGTGGAATGAATCTGACATAATATTCCTGTGTACATATGTGAAAACATTGTAGTGAATCCCATCATCATGTACATCCACAAGAATGGGGTCCTAATTAGAGTAAGATACATTCCATGCTTGTATAATTATAGTAAAATGGATTCTGCTGTCATGTATAACTAAAAAGAACCAATAAAAAAGAGTATTTCTGAGAAATTTAGTCAATGCCTTTTGAAATGAAAATTAGTGAATTATTGTTTGAGCCAGCTAGAAACACAATTTACTTTCTATGCATCGAAAGATGAATTCATCAAGAATATCTGAAGCAGTGAAAAGAGGGCACTGATATTTTCTACTTGCTAAAAATGTCATGTATGTAATTATTATGGTGTTGATAATGTGAATGTCACAATTACTGTTCTTCCAACTTTTTGTCAAGTTATGTCCCTTTTAACTTCCCTAAACTTAAAAACTCCAGTGCTTGGGTAATGGGCTGGAGAGAGTGGCCAGATGATGCTGACAGTAAAGATCTTCAGCTTGAGACAACAAGGGCAGGAGGTCATGCTCCTAGTCTACCTTGCTATTCCTTGACCTAGGGTTATGGGCAGGTAAGACGCGGTAGTGACAACTGGGCCTTTCACCACATAAGGCTTTGAGATTTATTGTTGCTCCTCCTCCTGATTGGAGATATAACATTAGATTAACAAACATGCGTGGAATATTTCTTGACCTTCCAACATTTGGCTACCAACATTGTTTTCTTTGTAAATTTCAGATTAATCGAGCCCCAAGCTTTGGAACTGATCAGAAAATAGACTATGATGTGAAAAGGGGTGTGTTGCTCAATGCTCTGAAGCTACTAAACATCAGGTAAAGTATTTCCCCCATATTTTGGAACTTTCCCACATTTGGCACAGATAAATCATTTGTACATGAAATTGGCTTGTAATCATTTTTATTTTTTATTTAGATTTTTTTTGTTTCATTTTTTAAACCCATATAGTTTTAAAAAATATTTTCCCCTTCCTCCTGTAAACTCATTTTCCTGATTTGTTGCTGCCTGAAGCGATGGCTGCCTGCAGCAACAAAGGCGCGGGAATAAGTTCAGAGGCAGACTGGAAATGAACAGTCTTTATTCTGCCAGCTTCTCTCTCCGACTCCAACAACAACTCCAACACGCCATCCACACTCCTCCAACCACACCACAAAATGGCCCCGACCCTGTCCACAATGTCCCGGATCAAGTCCCGTGAGACCAGGGAAGGTGGCAATGCTTGAATATCTCTATGGCTCACAGCCAACCGCAATCTTGGCCATCTCCTTAATTAGGGCTCCTACATTTCCCCCTTTTTGTTTTAAAAGAGGGGATGCTCTAGGATGTCCATGTGCAACTAACATTCTTACCCGTCATCGGATAATCAAGGCTGTGCCCTTGACTCCTCTCTTAGGTTGATATGTTGGCCATGTGAGAGTGTCCTGTGCCGTGCAGCTGTGCCTGTCTTAGGTTGTCCCCCTCTGGGGATCTTACCTGTCAGTGGCTATCAGCCATCCAATGGAGCCCTTCAGGATCGACTGTGTATGATGACTAACAGCTGTCCAATTGTGAGGAGATGCTGTGGCTTTAAGGCGATAAGCCTTCTGCTGACGAGCCAAGTTGCATAGCATATCAAATTCTCTAAACAAATCAGCTGCCCTGAGTTCTATCAAGTAACACACTGAGTTCTCTAGACAAATACCCGCAAGGCATTGTCCCGTAAAGTCCCAAACAATGAAAGATCAAAATGTCCACTTGTTATAACACGTTGATCGAGGAGGCCCCATGCATGCGGAGCAGAGGCCACACTGCTGGTGAGGTTGTTTGATGCTTAAGCAGCAGGGATGCTTGCAGCGACCATGATCCCTGAAGCTGTAGCAGCAGCCGTCTTTTTTATGTCTAGACAATGCCACCGGCAAATCTTCAGGGCCCGCTACCTAGAAACTCAAGCATCAATTATTAAAGGAAAGGCAGTGCTAATCCAGCACTGAGTCAAGAGGCGAGTTGTCAAACTAAAAAAATAGAATTATTAGATTAGAAAATTAAAGTTGATTTCTGCTCACACACATTGCTGCTTGAGCTCCCACAAACATAAGCTGGCAAAATATCATATTCAGAACAAAACAAAGAAAGACTGAGGGTATTTACTGAATTAAAGATAGAGTCAAGAAAAGCTAAAGGCACTTTGGAAAAATAATTTGTTAGCTGGAACCCTCGAGTCTCTGTAACCTTCCATGAGATTATCTGTTGAAATAACTCAAATTAATCAGCTATAAAACAAATAAAGTTAATTACAAATAAACATTCCTATGTGAAAACACCAAAATATCAGGTTATACAGCACTAGTGATATTCTTCGCTAAAGAGAAATCCCTGAGACACCTATAAATCAAAATTGAAGGTACCTTCACTTATTAAATTATTTACCCAAATTGAATACTCTTAAACTTAAGTGAATTAAAGTTATTTGGATTCATATATATATATATATATTTTTTTTTTTCATAAGCACTTTGTTATTTGTGACGTCACACTGGACGGACATACAAACCTACAAACATATATTTGTGATGTCACATTAACATGAAATTTAGACAAATGCACAGACATAAAGACATATATAAAAAGAGAAAAAAGAAAAAATACAATTGTGTGCACACTAAAGAGAGATCTCCTCATCCCAGCCGGGAGGAATGACACTTAAATTGTGAAATATTTTGAAGGACTCTTTTAAGGGAATCATTCCATACCTTCATCTTGGTCCTCTTGATTTTGTACCTTTTTTATTACTCTTGATTCCTCAACAACTTCATCTTGATCCTTATGATTTGGTACCTGCTTTATTAATCTAGATGGTATCCATATTGGAGAGGATTCGTGCTTTGGAAAAACACAAACAGATCCTCTCCCCCAAATTAATACTGGATCTGGACCCTTCCAAGTACCTGAAAGAACATCCTTCCAGTAAACCAAAGGTTTATGTTGTTGGTATGGGTTCCAATGTCTGTCTCCAGCAGAATAACCATTAGAGTCTAAAGTTAAAAAATTTAAGGTAAACAGGGAAACTGCCAATCTGTCCCTAGGACTTTTCCAATTTCCTTCTTTTTGTTTTAATAACATAATTTTCAGTGTGCTGTTTGCTCTTTCAATAATGCCCTGACCCTGAGGATTGTATGGGATACCTGTTTTATGGGATATATTGAATTTTGCGCAAAACTGTTTGAAAGATGAGGACATATATGCAGGGCCATTATCTGTTTTAAGCATTTTGGGGATGCCCAATGCAGCAAAAGCTTGCAAACAATGAGATGTAACATCTTTAACTTTTTCTCCAGAATGTAAGGAAGCATAAATCATGCCTGAGCATGTACCTATGGTCACATGAATAAATCGCAATTTTCCAAAACTTGGCTCATGAGTAACATCCATCTGCCACAAATGATTGGGCATTAATCCTCTAGGGTTAACACCATAATGAGGATTGGGCAAATGTGTCATACAAGATTTACAACCTTTTACAATTGTTCTGGCTTGCTCCTTTGTGATTTTAAACCTACGCTGCAAGGTGGTGCTGTTGACGTGAAACTGGGAGTGAAATAAAGTAGTTTGCTGGAGCGCTGAAAGTATAAAGATTGTTTGGGTAAGGTCATCAGCCCTTTGATTACCTTCATGGAGGGGACCAGGCAAGTTGGTATGTGGTCGAATATGCCCTACGAATAGAGGTTCTTTTCTTGCCCACAAAGGCTGGAGTATGAGGTGCTATTGGTCCTGCTAGCTCTAATTTTGGGACGGCATGTACAATATAGTGGCTATCTGAAAAAATGTTCATGGGCTGCTCTCTAAAATTTTCCAGAGCTCTTACCACAGCTTCCAGTTCCACTAGTTGAGCTGATTTGTGTGTGGTTATGTAAGTTATATTTTCTTTTTTAGTGACTACTGCAGCAGTACCATTTGAGGACCCATCTGTGAATACATTTATGCCTTAGGTTGATTTTTTAATTACCTGTGGAAATATAATAGGATGATTGATACAAAAAGATAATATAGGAGACTTAGGAAGATGATTATCAAAATTTGCAGAAGTAGAGCATCTAGCTATAGCCCAATCATTATCATTGAAGCATAAATAGTCAATCTGTGACAATGAGTAGGGAGTAATAGTAGTAGCAGGGTGAATGCCAAATATTTTAGTAGAAGTCTTAAGTCCTTGAAGAATAAGTTTAGCCACCGTGGAGGTATAAGACTTAATTATACTTTTAGGAGAGACGGGCAAATGTATCCATAATAAAGGCCCTTGTTGCCAAAATACTCCTGTGGGTGTATATTGTGAAGAAATAATAATCAATATCAGCGTTTGAGTTAAATCAGATCTATCACAATGAGCTCCTTCGATGGCTTTTTCTACTAACTTTAAAGCTTTCCTAGCATCAGGAGTCAATGTTCGCGGTGAAGATGGATCAGGGTCCCCGCGAAGGATGTCAAATAAAGGTTTTAGTTGGCCAGTAGTGAGGTTTAATGTAGGGTGAAGCCAATTAATATCTCCTAGCAATTTTTGAAAGTCATTGAGAGTGGCCAAATGCTCCTTATTAATTAATATTTTTTGAGGCCTAATAAAAGTGTCCATAATTTGGAATCCTAGATATAATATTGGAGATCTAATTTGAACCTTTTCCTTAGCAATGTTTAGTTCATATCATTTCAAGTTTTCTGATATATCACTAAATATGGTGAATAAGACTTCTTGATTAGGATGAGCAAGCAAAACATCATCCATATAATGGAGGCACATAAGCTCTGGGTATTTATTTTTGATAGGCTGAATAACTTTATCTACTTAGATTTGACACATAGTGGGGCTATTAGCCATTCCCTGCGGCAAAACTTTCCATTGATATCTCTGATCAGAGCCATTATTGTTAATAGAAGGAACTGAAAAAGCAAACCTGGGGGTATCCAGAGGGTGTAGAGGAATAGAAAAGAAACAATCCTTTATATCAAGAGTAATAAGATGGAAATTTTTTGGAATAGCTACAGGATTAGGAAGTCCAGGTTGAGTAGGGCACATGATTTGCATGGTTTTATTAATTTCTCTAAGATCATGTAACAATCGCCATTTTACAGATTTTTTCTTGATCACAAATATGGGGGAATTCCAGGGAGAGGTGGAAGTTTCTATATGTCCTGCTTCTAGTTGTTCCTGAACTAGTAGGTGGGCTGCTTGTAATTTCTCTTTAGATAGGGGCCGCTGAGGGACCCACACTGGCGTATCAGAAAGCCATGGTATTTTCAAAATTATTTTCTCAGTGGCCCCGAAAAAAATATCTTTTTCCTTTATGATAATGATTTCTTTTAGGATTAAGATTACCCTGTACCTTTTGATAATGATTTCTTATAGGGTTAAGATTACCCTGTACTTTTCGATAATGATTTCTTTTAGGGTTAAGATTACCCTGTAGATTTTCACATTTAACATCTGCAGGCTTGGTTGCAAGGTGTACTCCCATTTGTTGCAAAATATCTATTCCCCATAAAGTAACCAGTAGGTTAGGTAAAACATAAGGCTGAAATGTTCCTTTATGTCCTTCATCATCCTCCCATTTTAAAATTACTGCACTTTTCTCTGGGAGGTTATTATATCCTAAGCCTCCTAAACTGGTTGAAGCTTTTTGCAGAGGCCAGTGCTTGGGCCATTGCCGTAGATTAATGATGGAAGAGTCAGCTCCAGTATCTATCAGTCCCTCCATCTCTATTTCTTGGATTTTTATTTTACACATAGGCCTCCTTGAACAATCCCGAACCCAGCAAGCCATGGATCCTGTCAGTGGAACAAAATTCTCTATTGTTCCTTTTTTGAGGCATACTCATTTTAAATGAATAATGTAAATTTGAAAGGAGAAGCAGCTGAGCAATTCTATCTCCTTTATTAACAGAACTTATACTTTGGGGTGAGCTAAGCATTATTTTTATTTCCCCTTTGTAGTCTGAGTTTATTACACCTGGGGTCACTTGCAAACCTAATAAGCTTTCAGGACTTTTCCCGAGAATAAGTCCTACAGTCCCTGAGGGAAGAGGTCCCATGGCTCCTGTGGGAATCAGTTGAACCCCCATTTCAGGTGTTAACACTATTTAGACGGTGGAACAGAGGTCTAATCCTGCATTTCCTCCTGTTCCTCTGGCGAGGGAGTGGATGGGTAGTAGGGGTTGTGTTGGGGAAGCATCTGAGTGGATGCTTGAGGATACTCCTCCTCCAATGCCTTGTACATTTGTGGGCCCTGGGGCCTTGGGCCCCATGCCCCGTTTTTTGAATTCCTGAACAAATGATTTCCATAGATGTCAAATTTTGAATGGCATTTATTGGCCCAATGATTTCCCTTTTTACACCTGGGGCAGCGGCCTGGGGCACGGTATGAGCTTGGTCTTATTTCTCTTTGGGGATTTTTCCCAGAATAGCCTGATTGATTATGATAATTTTGCCTGGAATATCCTGATTGATTATAATGTCTAGGTTGAGCCCTTGTGAAATTTTGAGGGGGAAGCACCTCTCATTGCAGCTGCAATCATATTTCCTGTGACAAATGCGTCATTTATATCTTTACATAGTTGTATATATATGGAAAGATCCTTTTTATTTCTCCATGGCCTGATGGTTTCCTGGCAGTATTTATTAGCATTTTCGTATGCTAATTGAACAACTAATGGCATAGCTTGATCAACGTCTCCAAACAATCTACCTGCAGTTCTCAAAAGTTGATCAGAAAAGTCAGCATATGGCTCATTAGGTCCTTGAATCACTTTTGACAAGCTACCTTGTAGATCCCCAGGTCCTTGTAAAGTTTTCCATGCCTTTGAGGCAGCTGCATATATCTGAGCATATACACCTGGGACATAATATTTTTGAGCCTGTGAGTCTGCGAACTGCCCTTTTCCTGTGAGCATTTCTATATTATGGTTTCCAAACCCTGCAGCTGCGTTTCTTTTAGCTGTTTCTATACAAAGTTCTTGAAATTGTGATTGCAAAACCAAGTATTGCCCCCCACTTAATGCTGCTTTACATAGACTTTTCCAGTCTGAGGGGGTTAAGTTAAAGATGTTAAGGGACTCCAGCATACTCAATGTGAAAGGAGCTTGGAGCCCATACGTCATTACTGCCTCTTTGAGATTTTTTATTGTTTTGAAATCTACTGACTGGTGGACCCTCTGTCCCTTTTTATTTTCAAATACTGGCAGTTCCCAATGTATCTGTGAGTTACCCTCAAGAGCGCATAAGCGCTCAGAAAGACTTTTTATTTCTGTTTCTAGGGTTTGCAAACGCCTAGTAATACCCTTCATATTTTCTGTAATGGATTCCACCCATGGGGGAGTAGAGGACACAAGTGGTTCCTCTAGTTGATGGTCCTTTTTCTTTTTTAATTTCTTTTTGTTCTTTTTACTGGAGACTGTGCTCCCAGAATCACCTTTTGATTCCTCTTCACTACTATCACTTTTACTGGTATCCTGAATTTCAGCTTCTAAGGAGAGTACATATTCTTCGGCTAATTTCAATAAGTTTCTGATGGCTTTTGCAGCTCTTACTTTTGAATTTATACCACTACTCTTCTCACTTGTATTAACTGACTTAGAGGCTATGCTTTCTTGATCACTTTCCTCACTATCCACTGAGTCTGAGATATCGAAAAACTTATCCATGGCTTTTATTATCCAACCTTTTGTTATTTTCACTCCCATTTTCAGTTCTTACCTGCCGGCCGAATTCCCCGTATGGGCCACCACCTGTTGCTGCCTGAAGCGATGGCTGCCTGTAGCAACAAAGCCGTGGGAATAAGTTCACAGGCAGACTGGAAATGAACAGGCTCTTTATTCTGCCAGCTTCTCTCTCCGGCTCCAACAACAACTCCAACACGCCATCCACACTCCTCCAACCACACCACAAAATGGCCCCGACCCTGTCCACAATGTCCCAGGCCAAGTCTCACGAGATCATGCAAATGGCGCCAACCCGATCCTCAATGTCCCGGGCCATGTCCCGCGAGACCATAGAAGGTGGCAATGCTTGAATATCTCTATGGCTCACAACCAACCACAGTCTTAGCCATCTCCTTAATTAGGGCTCCTACACTGACTCCCCTTCCATATTATACTTTGCACCTGCAGTAATTATGGTTAAATTATAGTAGGTACTGGGAATATAAAGTCTTCTATGATTCCTAGGATTCTAGCTTGGATTGTATGATAATATGCCATTCATTGAGATAAAGATTAGAGCAGAGTTATAGATGGGGAGGAGTGATGTGAAGAAGAGTTGGGGGAGCTGGAGATATAATTCAATTTTTGTATTTGTTCTAATTAGTTATATATGAGAGTAGAATGCATTTTGACATATCATACATAAATGGAGTACAACTTCTCATTCTTATGGTTTTACAGGATATTGGATCACACCGGTCATGTAATCATATATGCACATAGGATAATAATGTCTGATTCATTCCACTGTCCTTCCCACCCCCATACCCCCTCCCTTCCCTTTATTCCCCCTCTGTCTAGTCCAAAATACTTCTATTTTCCAACCCCTCCCTTATTGTGAATTAGCATCTGCATATCACAGAAAACATTTAGCTTTGATTCTTTGGATTGGCTTATTTTGCTTATCATGATATTCTCCAGCCCCATCCATTTACTTGCAAATACTATAATTTCATTCTTATTTAAGGCTAAGTCATATTCCATATATATATATATATATATATATATATATATATATATATATATATATGTATATATATATATGCTAAGTAATATTCCATTATATATATATATATATCACATTTTCTTTATCCATTCATCTGTTGAAGAGTACCTAGGTTGGTTCCATAGTTTAGTGATTGTGAATTGAGCTGCTATAAACATTGATGTGGCTGTGTCACTGTAGTATGCTGATATTAAGTCATTTTGGTATAAACTGAGGAGTGGGATAACTGGTCAAATGGTGGTTCTATTCCAAGTTTTCTGAGGAATCTCCATGTTGCTTTCCACAGTGGTTACACCAATTTGCAGCCCCACCAGCAATGTAAATATAACTTTTTCCCTACATCCTTGCCAACATTTATTGTTGGTTGTATTCTTGTTAATTGCCTTTCTGACTGGAGTGAGATGACATCTCACTGTAGTTTTGATTTGCATTTCTCTAATTGCTAGAGATGTTGAACATTTTTTCATGTATTTGTTGAATGATTATATATCTTCTTCTGAGAAGTATCTGTTCAGCTCCTTAGCCCATTTATTGATTGTTTTGTCTTTTGAGTTTTTATATATCCTAGAGATTAATGCTCTATCTGAAGTGCTTAAATATGCTAATTTTAAGATGATTTGAGCCACAGAGGTAGAATTGTTAAATGGAAAATTTGGTATATAGAGCCTCAGGATATACAGGTATCTGACTGACACTCATGTACAGATTGCAGTTGATTCTAATGGATAAGATCACACAATTGGATTCTGTTTTAAGAACTAAAGAAGGGCAGAGTCAGCCCTGAGGGATGCTGACATTTGAAGAGATATTTATAAGCTCTGATATTCTGATCAGATGGTTTCCATATTATAAGATAGAATTTAACTCCCTTAGATTACATACAAGGTACTTTTTGATCTGGCCCTTGCATCTCTCTCCAGTCCAATCACTTCTTGTTCTTTTTTCTCTGGCTTTGAATTGATTTTTCTAAGAACTTGTTTTTTTTGCTACTGGGGATTGAACTCAGGGCGTTTGTCCACTGGGCCATATCCCCAGCCCTTTTTTGTATTTTATTAGAGACAGGGTCTCACTGAGTTGCTAAGTGCCTCGCCATTGCTGAGGCTGGCTTTGAACTCGCGATCCTCCTGCCTCAGCCTCCCAAGTGCTGGGATTACAGGCATGCGCCACCGTGCCCGGCTTCTAAGAACTTTTTTGTGGTGTTTTCATTTATATGCTTTTGTACTTTCTTACATTTAATATTCATGCACCTTTGTCCCTCTGGTGGATGTCAAACATTTTTAGTTGTGGTAAAGTATAGTTAACATAAAATCTACCATCTTAACCATTTTTAAGTGTACAGTTAAGTGGCATTAAGTACATCCACAGTGTTATGTAATTATCACCACCACATGAGAACTCTTAATCTTGCAAAATTGAAACTCTAGACCCATTTGATTCTAACTCCTCATTCATCTCTTCTCCTAGTCCCTGAAAAACCACCATTATGCTTTTGATGAATTTGAGTGCCCTATTTTTATCTCATAAGAGTACAGTCATTTGTCCTTTTGTCAGTGGCACATTTCACTTAGCATGTCTTCAGTTCATCGTAACTTGTGTCAGAATTTCCTTCCTTTGTAAAAAGTCAGAGTAACATTTGTTTGTATGTTGTCTTAGATTGTTTTCTGAAGCTATACCTGAGACTGGAAAATTTATAGAGAACAGGTTTACTGAGGTCACAGGTCTAGAGATCCAAAACCATGGTGCAGGCATCTGCCCAGCTTCTTGAGAGGTCTTTATGTTGCATTAACTCAGGGTGGAAAAGAGGAAAGAAAGTGTATGCCTGCAGAAGAGCACATGTATGATAGTGAATCAGGAGAGACTGATCTGTTTTATAAACAACCATTTCTCACAGTAACTAATTCAGTGCCATAGTACCCACTTCAATATTGCAAGACTTAATACAGTCTCAAGAGAACTAACCCAGCCTCTGTAGAAAAACATTAATCCAGGGTTAGGGTTGTGGCTCAGCGGTAGAGCACTCGCTTAGCACATGTGTGGCCCTGGGTTTGATCCTCAGCACCACATAAAAATAAATAAATAAAATAAAGGTATTGTTTCCAACTACAACTAAAAAATTAATATTAAAAAAAAAAAAAAAAAAAAATTAATCCATTCCTGACGATAGTGCCCCAGTGACGTAATCATCTGCCACTAGGTTCTACTTGTTAAAGTTCCCATAACCTCTCAGTATTGTTAAATTGGGGACCAATAGCACATGAACTTTTGGGGCAAATATCATACCCAAACCATAGCATACATATTGAGCATATGTTTGTCAACTCATTCATTTCATTTAAGTTAACTACTTGTATAAAAATAGATAAGTGGAAAGCCAAAGTAAAGCATGTTCATAAATCTTCCAGTGATTCTGTACTTCTGGAGCATGCAGCATAGTGGTTACAGAAATCCCTTGGCTGGAATCATAGGGTAATGAGTAGTGGGAAGGAATCAAGGAAGTCAAACAAAATTTTTTAGGTCAATGTATGGACACAATTTTGTAGAAAAATGCTGATTAAAATGTTAAGTGAATCAGGATGTTTTGGTCTTTGGTTAAATTTTTTTCTGGTCTGTAAAGTAAGTGCTGAGAGTCATTAGTGCTAATTTATTCCTGTAGTTATAGAAATGCAAACCAGGTTTTACAATGAAAATATTCTAAAGGCTAAATGTGAAGAAAATATTCTAATTAAAATATTATTATCTTAATCATCATTGTTAATTCAAGGGCTATATTATAGTACTGGTATTATAGTCTGATTTGTGAATTAAAGATTTAATTTTACTGTTTGTTACTTTGCTATTTTTTTTTAATGAAAGGCCATAGCATAATAAAAAAAAACAAAACTCAGTGTTGTTGTCTTTTATTCATTTTTTAGTGTGTCTGAGAGGACTTCTGTGTGAGCTTATTTTTGTTACTTTTCTGTTCATATGTATTTGAGCTGTTTCTGTGTCAGTATCCTTGTCTATCAGAGTCTTGTTAGCTGTGGATGGGATCTAGGTCTATGTTTAATTCTTTTGTAGCATATTAATTAAAACATCTCATTCCTCCTTTATTTGTCTTTCCTTTTTTCTTTTGTTCCTTTTTAAAATTTTACGTTCTTCTCCCCCCCCCCCCCCCCATTTTCTGTTTGGTCTTTTCTCCTTTATATTGTTCTTTTCATTTTTTCCTTTTCCTCTCCTATCTGTAAACTGAATTCTACATAGAAATGATTTTTCTATATAAAATGGAATATAAAAAAAGATCAAGTACCAAGAGCTACCTAAACCACTGTATTACCTCTTCCCTTTACTGAGAAAGCTCAGAGCCAGATAACTGTATTCATCATTGGAAAAATGATAGTCATAATTACCCACTCACTAAAATCAGAAATTTTAATATCGTTACTAGTTTATCCCTCTTTCTTATTCTGCACGTTTAATTAGTTAGCAGAGCATTCCCATTCTTTCTCCAAAATGTTCTTGCAAACTCACTCTTTTTCTTTAGCACACTGCTGCTTCCCTGGTCCAGGTCTTCATATTTCAATTGTGAGTGAAATAGCATCTCATCTTCCTACTACTTTTCTCATCTTCTTCTAGGCCACGGTACACTGCACATACTGCTAAGGCCATAATCTTTATTTAATATATGTAAATATAATTATGTCCTCCTTCTTTAAAATTCATGTCCTTTTAATTGCCTGAAGATAAATTTGAATAATTAATTTGAATAATCAATAATCTAGTGTTAACTCCTTATGATTACCTGAGTATCTTGCATTCACCCATGGCTTCAACTGTACTGAGTGGCTTCCAATATTCTGGATATGTTTGTTTATTTTCTCAAATTATTTCTTTTATCCTGACCACCTGTTGATGCCTACCACTGAAGCCTCAGTGTTGCCCTGAAGGAGAATGGATCAGTTTCCTAGCACTCCTACAAGTTGGGGTTGCGAGAGAATATATACTTGAGGCAGTAGCGATTTCTTTACTGTGCAGAGTCTTTGTCCTATATTTTCATTGCAATCTTCTGATGAATTGAATGGGACCATATGTGAACCAAAGCACCTCTTTTACTTCTCCACAGCAGAAGGTAGCCAAATGATATCATGTCCAGTTCTCTTTGATTTGCATCCGTACCTGCACCTTGCCAAGATAATGACAATATGAGGCATAGGCATGTAAGCTCATATAAGCTCTTTTTTTCCCCTAAGGCTGAGGGAAGAATTGGCTATGATTTTCCTTTTTTCCTGAATTCCACCCTGTTCTTGAGAAGTCTTTCAGGAGTCATATGTAGGAGTCCAAACTGGAAGAGTTACAGAAGAGACCTCAGACTCATTGCACCAGCTACATGGGAAGGAAACAGGAAAAAGTGGCTCAGAGGGAAATAATCCCATGATTGGATTTCTTCTATAAAGACCAGAGAGTTATAACTAAATTTCATGAATAAGCCAAAAATTAGAAAGACTATGCAATTTTTTCAAACAAATGATGACTGTTAGGCTAGAATTTCAGTCATAACTGAAAATGTGCTTAGGAGTGGTCAGTATAAAGGAGAGTGCTTAAATATAAAAAGAATTGGTTGAAGAGGGAAAAGAGAATGACTAGTTAATATTACCACAAATTGATTTTTATAAGCTCTCTAGGAGGGAATCATTATTATTTCTAACATTTAATATGTGGGAAGTAGACTTAGCAGTTAATTGACAGTGTCAGATTATATAGCTGCTAAGTTGTTAGTATGGAATATCAAACTGGGATTCTCTGACTCTTCAAGCATCTGGTGTTTCCATTTTATCTTGGTATCATTTGTTTACCATGCAGAGTCCCATATTTGGTGGGTGATTAGATGAATATATGTGAATATATAAAATCAACTTTGATTCCTACCTGCACTAACTCCCTCTTTATCTGCAAATACTCCTCACAGGAATAAGATCAGAACTTATTTGAATTTTAGCATATCATTTTGTGTTTCATATTTTAGGACCAGTGATAAAAGGAGAAACTTGGCCAAACAAAAAGCTGAGGCTCAAAAGAGGCTTTATGGTCAAAATTCAATAAAAAAACTCTTACCGGGTTCCTCAGACTGGGAACAGCAGAGACACCAGCTGGAGAGGCGGAAAGAAGAGTTGGTATGAACATTTTAGCGATGTACCCATAATTTCAATTGCATGATTCATGCATTGGGTTTTATTTGTAAACTTTCTGTATTTCTAGAAAGAGAGACTTGCTCAAGTACGGAAGCAGATTTTACGAGAAGAACATGAAAATCGACATATGGGGAATTATAGGTAACTTTGCTGCCATTTTTGTGTGGACTGAGGAAGTGAAGTGTCAAATAATTATTCTCTATTTTTAGTAGACCTTTTATGCTCATTTTAAGTACAGCTCTTTTCATTCTTAGAATGTGCTTTTTGCTTAATATCTTTAAAGGAAGAAAAGGTAGTCAGCTAGTTAGCAAGTAGTGGTTCTGACTTGACAACTCTCCTGCCAGCTCTCCTTCCAACAGGCCTGTGGAGTGCTTGTTGGAAGTCTTTTTAATCAGCTATTCTGTGCCTGGATTTGGTTATTATACACTATTTTAAGAAAGTAGAAATTTAGGTTTTCTAATGGTTTTCTGCCAACTCATAGTGGTTACTGTTTTTTATTTTAAACTCAAATTCTAAGGAAATGGAAAAATTAGAAAATATTTGAAGAAGCAAGGTAGAGACAGTAGATAGGTTTTGGACTGTGTTAAACTGGGACCCCCTCATAGTATCATCCTTGACAGAATCTAAAGAGGCCCTTTAAGCTCCTTGTGCTCTAGGAAGGTTGTCCCTCTTTCCTAGCTTTGACTTTGCTTCCGTGGGTATAAGAAGGTATGGGCATGGAGTTTCTTATACTCCTGGTAAGGTGTCTTTCCTGTCCTTAGCACCCACCTCCTTAGTAGTGAAGGGAACACATTCTTCCCAACCTACCTCTACCTAGTCTCATTCCATCACCCTAAAACAAGCCATTAAGACTGATGCCTGCATTTTTGCATCCTTCAGTCACTACAGGAAGTCAAAACTTCCCCAGTATCCATCCTCATCTGAACACTCTCCCACAAAGTTCTATATTTTACCAATTCTAACGATTGCTGTTCTTCTCCAATCACTTTCTCTGAACCAAACCCTTATACCATATCTTCTGGAATTATTTTGTGTGATGATATTTCTCTAGATAAGCCTTAATTTGTATGGGTAACATGAAAATTTGTGAACTTCTCAAAACTATCTTTGTTTTTAGCAGTTAGCAATATTAACTGGCACAAAGCAGGAGGGCAATGATTTTCTAAACAATTATCTTTTTTTTTTTTCAAATAAAATGGTTCAGCTGTTTTATTAAGATGTTATAGTTTTTTCTCTTTTCAAATTAATTATAGCTATACATAATATTGGTGATCATTTTAACAAAATTATAAAAATATGTAATATAATATTCTCTAATTCAATCATCAGTACTTCCCAATTCTCTCTTCTCCTACCCCCCATGTTCTTTTCCCTTTACTCTACTGATCTTTCATCTATTTATAGATTTTTTAAAAAAATTACTACATTATGGATATACATAAAGGTGAGATTTGCAAGTGTACATAGGAAAGTTTGGTCAGATTCATTCCGCCATTCCTTCATTGTTCTGTCCTTCTTCCCTCAACCTCAATTTCTTTCTCTACCTCACTGATCTCTCTTCTATTTCCAAGAGACCCATACCCTCCTCCCTTTCTTCTCTATCACCCCCATTTTGGTTTAACTTCTACATATGAGAAAAAACATTTGACCCTTGACTTTCTTTTTTGCCAGGGTACTGGGGATTGAACTCAGGGACACTTAACCACTGAGCCACATCCCCAGCCCTATTTTTTGTGTTTTATTTAGAGACAGGGTCTCACTGAATTGCTTAGTGTCTCACTGTTGTTGAAGCTGGCTTAGAACCCATGATCCTCTTGTCTCAGCCTCCCGAGCAGCTGGGGTTATAGGCGTGCGCCACCATGCCCAATGACCAATGACCCTTGACTTTCTTGGTCTGGCATGTTTCACTTAGTACAATGTTCTCCAGTTCCATTTATTTACCAGCAAATGACATAATTTCATTCATAAACAATTAACTATTGAACTGTGATCATTTCTTTTAAGCAAATTGGCTTATCTGTTTTTTTTTTTTTTTTTTTTTTTGGTAGACGAATATATCCTCCAGATGATAAAACACTGCTTGAGAAGTATGAAAATTTGTTGGCTGTTGCCTTTCAGACCTTCCTTTCAGGAAGAGCAGCCTCATTCCAGCGAGAGCTGAATAATCCTTTGAAAAGAATGAAGGTAAGAGAATGAGCATTGATACAGAGAAAAAGAAGATGAAACCTAATAATACTGTGTCTATAAAAACAGACTGCCTTCATCCTCCATGTAAAAGCATTGTACTTTTATTTTATAGTGCATTTCAGGCTTTTCATTTTAACAGTTGGTAATGTTTTACAGCAAACCAAATGACTTCATCAATAAGATGTCTAACAGGACAATTATGGAGTAGAGAATTTTGATATAATGTAATATCATTACAAGAACGTTCTTATTACATAGATTTTTTTTGTGTAACTAGATAAAGAAATCCATTGAATTAACCTTGTGGTTTGTGACACTCTTGTTATTTGGATTATAATTAACACCATGCAGCATTTTTGCTTGATACTACATAGACCTGATACGAGAGCAAGTACTTAAACCACACACACACACACACACACACACACACACACACACACACACACGTTTACCCTAATAAAAGGTCTATCAGTTGTCTATTATTCTGCAGTATTTCTGGGGACCATTGAGTGGTTCTTTTGCTGGTCTTGCCCGGAGTGAATCATGTAGTTGCATTTATCTGAAGTCAGTTTCTTGTACTCACCTGGGGCTAGAACTCCAAGGTGGCTTCACTTATGTGTTTGGTACATCATATCAGATAGCTGGAGCATCAGGGAGCTGACTGAGCATGTCTTTCTCTTTATGTCGCCTCTCAACATGGTAGCCAGATCTCTTAATAATAGTATCTCATTGTTCCAAAAGGGTGTATGTTAAGAGGATTCTCTTGTCTCCCAGCAGAATCTCTTACTTGCCTATGATAGACCTGATCTTTGCCCACATAGGCTCAGACTTGGCAAAGGACCCAAGGTAGAAAGTGGTCATTCATCCTTTGTTCTTTTGGGAAGAACTTACCTTTCTCTGGAATTTGTTCTTTTACATTACTTTTTACCTATGGCTTTCTGTTTTAAAAAACCTGTTTAGTTCATCTGACATTTTTTGGCTGTTACAATGAAAGTATTATTTGTTGTGATCTTTCTTCTGAACAGAAGCAGAAGAACTCTGTGAGATGCTTTTTAAAATGCTGTTATCCGTGGAATTCATTGTAGGTTATTATTTTGTCAAAAGTATAATGAGTCTTTTGGTATTTTATTAGCTAACCTTCCTTAGATTGGGATGAAGAATAACTTATTTTAAAATTTTCTCTTCTATAGTGAAACTTCTGTATTTCAAAAAACATTTTTGGGGAAGTTGAAGCACAAATCATAAATATTAAGTAAAGTTTTGATTATCATAGGTGGAATAAGTAACAGTGAAGCAGTTCGTCATACCTCTTTTACTATATAGCTACTTCTCTGGTTTGTTCAACATCCACTGGGGTGTATGTGTTTATAATTTTTTCCTTTTGACTTCAAAATGTCTCTGTAAGAGCATAAGAGATGAGTATTAGGGCACTTCTGGATTGACACTCCCATTAATACCTATAGAAAAAAAAGTTTCATAAAGCCCTAAAAATACTTTCGTGCAATAGTAAAAATTTATAAATTTTTTAAGTGTTTTCAAATACTAATATTAGATTGATTATAAATGAAATTCTTAGGGCAATCACCAATTTTCTGTCCAGAGTTTTAGTATTTTTTTGGAATAATTAGTACTAGAATGATTAATGAAGTTATAGTCTAGAAAATTCTGTGCTTCCAGAGATTTGAGTGTCCAAAGTGGGCTAAATTATTGAAGTACTATATTCTAAGATTTTAATAGTATGTTATAATAGAAGGAAACATTTATTTATGATAATTATTACACAATAGATTTCAAATATATATTATTTGTATTGCCAGAGATTTTAGTGAAAGTTTCAAGAGAATTTGCCATGACCTTTAGTTCTCCTTATTTGATCTGAGCAATCTTCACTAAATAGTTTAAAATGTACTTCTAGTATATTATTTTATAGAGATTAATGAAGTTGGAAAAATTCTAGAGTTCGGTGGTGATAATGATTTTAATTAAAATGCTTTTTGAAGGAGGAAGATATTTTGGATCTTCTGGAACAGTGTGAAATTGATGATGAAAAGTTGATGGGAAAAACTACCAGGCCTCGAGGACCAAAGGTGCAGTATTTCAACCTTCCCAAATGTAAAAGTGAATGCTACCACGCACAGCTGGTTTTCCCTTGATATTTGTCATTTTAAGAGGGGTGCCACTTTGAAGGAGTGCAGGTGGAGTTGGAAAGATGATGCTGTCTTGCACTCAAGAGTTTTGTTTGCTTTTTCTTGGGTTTTCCCCTAGTGCTAGTGAAAGCCTTAGTAGTCAGGGCTAAGAGAGACCAAGAACTAGTATTCTTATTCTAAAGTCAGTATTGAGTTTTCTTTATCTTTTAGACCAATAATTATCAAGGAAACATGTAGTATTAGACATAAGAAAAATCATGACACTGGAGACTCATATTGATAATTGGGTGGTGGGGGAGGTCTTATTCTTGATAACTCAGCAACAATGATGGTGTTTTAATAAAAGTAAGTACAGATCCTAGGAATAAATAATAAGCTATCATGTAGGCAAGAAAGTGCAGGTGTTTGCTTACATGCATCTGCTCTGTTGTGGTGACATCTACATGTTTTTCTAATATATGTTGAAGTTCTTGCTAGTGAAAAAAGAGTTGAATTTGAAAAATCTTGGAAACATTTTTCATCCTGTTTCTTTTACCTTATATTTCAGCATTACTAAACTATGTCTGCATGGTCAGACAATCATACTCCGTTGTGCTCTCATGCTTTTTCATGCCTCTGAAATGCCTGTCTTTAAAAAAAAAAATCATGGGCTGGGGTTGTGGCTCAGCGGCAGAGCGCTCGCCTTGAACGTGCGCAGCCCTGGTTCGATCCTCAGCACCACGTAAACATAAATGCATTGCATTGTGTACAACTAAAGTAAATAAATAAATATTTAAAAAAAAAAATCATGATTTGTTGCTTGTTGGAGACCCCTTCCTAATCTGGGCCTTTGTGAAACCTTCCCTCTCATTCTCAGTTGACGTAGTTCCCATCCTTCTCCTGCTGTGCCATAAACAACACTTCTACAGAGCAGTCATAACAAATAACTATTTCCATGTTGGTCTTAGTATAAGGTGGTGAGCTCCTTGAGGTGGGAAGTGCATTTTCATCTCTTATCTCTGCTGTTTAATGTTGCTTGGCACATCATAAATCCTCAAACTCTGTTAGTTAAAATTTGTCAAATATGTTCACAAGGACTTCTTTGGCAAGTGGAAGAGCAGATTGTTAAACCCAGAGCAGGAGATCATGTAGCAAATATACAATAGAGAATGTAAAGTGCTACAACAGCATAGAGAAGTACAGTATCAGTAGGTAGAATGGGAATGACCTCATAAAGGCTTTGCTGTTTTAACTGGATCTCCAAAAATGAGAAGTACTTCATACCCTTAATAAGGGTGGAAGAACATTCAGGGTAGAGGGAACCTTAAAGGCAAAGATTTGGCGATGTGTTGTAGAAACAATGAAAAGTTTGGTATGACTCAAGTGGAAGGTTCTTGGAGGGTGAAATGGTGCAAGATGACCTGGTGAGAGATCATATCTAAGGAGATTTTGGAGGATGCTATTTTGATTATCTGCTCTATTTTGAGGCACTGTGGAATTGGTAGTTAAAAATTCCTTTGGAACAAACATAGAGTCATTTGTAGAAGTGAATACCTTCATGAATCATGGCTTCATTTTGGGAACTGTCGGGAAGTTTCTAAGCTATGTGTCAGTCATTGCAGTTTGGCAGGTCATTCACCAAACTCCTGGGGGCACAGTGCTCATGGCAGAATGGCAAATGCAAAAGCCCTAAGGTCGTCAGACACTGTTGTTTCCCTTATATAAGATTGGCCATCCAAACAAAAGCACAACTTCTTGTAGGGCAGAATTCACGTTGTGTGTGTGTATATGTGTGGATATCATTACCCTAAGTGCATGTATGAAGTCACGTATGGTGTGATGATATCCACACACACACACATATACACAATATATATTTTGGGTACCGGAGATTGAACTCAGGGGTACTCAACTACTGAGCCACATCTCCAGCCCTATTTTGTATTTTATTTAGAGACAGGGTCTCACAGTTGCTTAGTGCCTCACTTGCTGAGGCTGGCTTTGAATTCCTGATCCTCCTGACTCAACCTTCTGAGCTGCTGGGATTACAGGCTTGCTCCACCATGCTTGGCACATTGTTTATTTATTTATTTATTTTTGGTACCGGGGATTGAACTCATGGGCACTCGACCACTGGGCCACATCCCTAGCCCTCTTTTTGCATTTTTTTTTATTATAGACAGAGTCTCACTGAGTTGCTAAATACCTCGCCATTGCCAAGGCTGGCTTTGAACTCATGATCCTCCTGCCTCAGCCTCCCAAGTGCTGGGATTACAGGCATGCGCCACCGTGCCCAGCACATTGTATATTTTTTAACCCCTCTCATTTTAGACAAGTAGTGGGAGCTAAAAATGTATTTGTTGAAATGAAATGCATTGGATAGATCCTGTAATTGTTAAAGCCAGCAGTATTTGAAAGTTGAAAGCTACATAATTAGTTTGAAGCAGAAGCATTTTTTTAAACTTGTACGTTAATGTTTTCAAGGGTCTAAATGGAGCAAACTTCAAAGTAGATTTTCCTTTTTAAAGGGCTGATACTTTGTGCCAAACATTGGTCTCCAGTATCTTTATTGGAGATGACCATGGTTAAATAAAACTTTCATTTGTATCAGGAGGAATGCTAACTTTTTTCTTATTTTAGAATTTTAAGAAATATTAATTAGTCACATAAATAATAAATGCCACATATAATATCAGTAACCTTCTTCTTCTTAAGCTGGGTGGTAAATACATGTATTTTTTCTTATTCTTTATACATATTTTACATAAGACTGATTTTATAATAAAATTGGACGTAAAGATAAGAAGTGTGGTTTGTGTCATAACTCAATGCCTATTTCCAAATTCCATTTTATAGTTGAGGCACTATTGAAAGTTTACACTGCTGTGACATCCAATTAATTACTTGAACAGTGTCATGGTCATAAGGTCCCAAATGCATATATGACACAAAGGTTCAGCAGTCTGTTTCCCTATGTTCTTCATAGGGTCAGACAACTCATTATGTAGTCAGGCTCCTTAAGAAACCTTAAAACGCTTGCTGCCTGAGGGAAGGCACTTCTAGCAAGTCCCAGTGTGCTGCTGTTTCTTCTGTGTGTGCCAAACCTCTGGAGCAGCATCCTTCCTCTAGAGATCGTATTTCCTAACATTGTCAAAATGTTTGATGATTGTGTTACTGGTAAATGTTTTTATGCACCTCTCTTTGAATATTGTTAGTACTCAGTAAAGATTAGACTATCAAAAGGAGAACAAGTGTTGAAACACAAGTGTGCCTTAGTGTATTAAACCCCTTTCCTGCTTTGGTTATATTTCATCCCTGCAAAGCCTGTAACTTTAAGAAGATAATGCTTTGGCCTACTATATATTCCAGGCACTTCACAAAGTGCCATTTCTCTCTTTATCTTTTATCCTACACAATTACACAGGAGAATATACTTTCTCTCAGTGAAATCCCATGGTATGCAAGGATTTCATTATTATGTATGCTAACATCAAAACCTCTTTGTTTGATTTAACACAAGCCTCTCACATGCAACAGCAGGAACCTCTCCCAGAAGAATAGGAGGAAAAGTGTGTGTGTAACAAATTGTCTCTTAAAATGACTGCATTACAAAACTGTCCCATTCTCGGTTATATGCATTCCTTCTGAAGCAATGCTGTCCCATGCCCATTCTTTTCTTTTCCTTCAGCTGGCATCTTTGGAAACTTGTTGATTGGGAGGATGGGAAACAAATGATTCTGATGAGATACTAAAACATACTAATGGGACATTTTGAGTCTTTACAGATTTACCTACCCTTCCACATAAGGCCCATCCTCTAAAAATATCGATGTAGAACTGATTTTCACATTATTATCATTTTGTAAAATGTAGCACTGGCAATAAAAAGCAGCATTACTCCCTTATGGCTAGACTCTGTTTGTCAAAGTTAGGAGACCTCTGAGAAGAGACATGAGGTATTCATGACCCACTCGGGAAATAGGTAATTAGCTAAAACTTTTCATATTTACATATGAAAAGGGTCAGGGAGTATAGCTGAGTAATAGAGTGTGTGCTTAGCATGCACTAGGATCAATTCCCAGTGCCAGAATTAACTACCTAATCATCCACAGCAAATTAGCTGTGTAAGTAGTACCTTACTCCTTGTTGTGTCTTAGGCTCTGTTTTAAGATGTGGCTTTACTTATAGAGGCTTCTCTGGTTGTTGCTTTCTGCTCTCTTTGTTCTTCTTCCTTTGCAGCCTTTTTCCCTCCACCCCCACATTTATTGAGTCACTCAGTATAGAATGAAGAAAAGCCAATTACATTTGTGATTTTGATATCTTTATATCAAATGTTTTCCCTTAGTTTTTTATTCTTTGTTTACAGATAATTCTGTTTTTTTGTTACAATCATGTAGAAACATTTCTTCATGACTGAGCTATATTATTTAAGAAAGTATATTTTGCAGGAACGACAACCAGTGAGTGCTCTGTAGGCTGAGCAGACTATAGCAATAGCCTTTAGTGAAAAGCAGCAAGCAGAATGGGAAATTAAAAATAGCAACTAATCATGTTAATGAGCCTTTTGAAAAATTCTAGCAGAATAACACATTTTCCTGTTTCAGCCTCTGTGTTCTATGCCAGAGAGTTCTGAGGTAATGAAAAAGCAGAAGTACTGCAGCAGCGACAGCAGTTATGAGAGTAGCGGCAGCTCCTCAGAATCTGATGAAAACGAAGAATATCAAAATAAGAAAGGAGAAGAAGAGCAAGTTCCATATGATCTTAAGCACTCCAACCACTGCAAATTAGTTCAACAATCCAGTAAGTCATTTTCTTCCAAGTTAGTTTACATGTGAAGAATTAGGGAATTGAAATTATTTTTAAAATTTTTTATTCTAAGATGTTATAAATGACAGCAGAATGCATTACATTTCATATTACACATATAGAGCACTTTTTTACAAATCTCTGGTTGTATGCAAAGTATATTCACACCATACGTGACTTCATACATACACTTAGGGTAATGATATCCATCTCATTCTACCATCTTTTTTTTTTTTTTCCTTCACCCTTTTGCCCCCTCCCTCCCCCTCCCTTCCCCTCCCTCCCCATGGGCCATTCTAGTAGAATGCATTACGGTTCATAATACACATATAGAGCCTCTTTTCACATAACACTGTTAGTATACAAAGTATATTCATACTATTCAAGTCTTCAATCATGCATTTGGGATAATGATATCCATCTTGTTATACCTCCCCCCTTTTTTTTTCACCACCCCATACCCTCCTATCTCCTTCCCTCTCCTCCCTCCCCTTTGACCACTCTAGTGCTCCTGTAGTCTTCCTAAGTACCCCGACACCCAACACTGCTGTGACTCTGACTCCTTATATCAGAGAAACATTTGGTACTTGAATTTTTGAGACTGAATAACTTCACTTAGCATTATGTCCTCCAACTTCATCCATTTACCTGTGAATGCCATTATTTTATTTTCTTTTATTGCTGAATAAAATTCCATTGTACGTATGTACCACATTTTCTTAATCCACTCATCTACTGAGGGACATCTAGGTTGGTTTCACAACCTAGCTATTGTGAATTGTGCAGCTACAAACATTGACATACCTGTGTCACTGTAATATGCTGTTTTTAAGTCCTTTGGGAATAGACCCAGGAGTGGGATGGCTGGGTCATAGGGTGGTTCCATTCCCAGTTTTCCAAGAAATCTCCATACTGCTTTCCATAATGGTTGCACCATTTTGCAGTCCCACCAGCAATGCATGAGCGTGCCCTTTTCCCCACATCCTGTCCAACATTTATTGTTGTTTGTGTTCTTAATATCTGCCATTCTGATTGGTGTGAAATGATATCTTAGGGTAGTTTTGATTTGCATCTCTCTAATTGCCAGTGATATTGAGCATTTTTTCATGTATTTGTTGATTGATTGTATATCTTCTTCTGAGAAGTGTCTGTTCATTTCTTTGGCCCATTTATTTATTAGGATATTTGTTTTTTTGGTGTTGAGTTTTTTGAGTTCTTTATACATTCTAGAAATTAGTGCTCTGTCTGATGTGCATGTATTAAATATTTGTTCCCAGTTAGTTGGCTCTCTGTTCACCTCACTGATTGTTTCTTTTGCTGAGAAGAAGCTTTTTAGTTTGAATCTATCCCATTCATTAATTCTTGACACTAATTGTAAGCTGCCTGAAATGGCCAGCCACAGACCGCGGGAGGAAAACTCGGAGGCAGAGTAAAGCTATTACTACTTTTACTTCTTCTTTCTTAGAGAGAGCTTAGAGAGGGAAAGAAAGATTTTTAGAGAGAAAGATTAGAGAGAGCTTTTCTTCTTGTCTTCTTAGCTTAGAGAGAAAGAAAGATAGAGAGAGCTTAGCTTAGAGAAAGATTATTTTTTAGAGCTTCTTTCTTCTTCCTTCTTTCTTCTTTCTTCCTCGGGAGCCTCGGCCTAACTCTGACCAGCCATTACTTCTTCTATCTGTAAACGCTCTGCCTACATTCTTGCCGCTCTGATTCTTTTCTTCTTCTCCGACCCGAACTCTTCTTCTGACCAACTGAGCGACTGCACGACTGACTGAATGAATTCGTTCTCCGTTCTCCTAACTCCGACCGCTTTTACCCGGTTATATACCTTTAGCTTTGCGGGTGCCTCAAGTGCATTTACAGGTGCGTCACATACATATCAGGTGGAACTTATGGCTTCCAGCTAGCCGCAATAGCCCTTCCTAATTGGGGCTCCTTCAACTAATTCTTGTGCTACAGGATTCTTGTTAAGGAACTTGGGGCCTAATCCGACATGTTGGAAATTGGAGCTTACTTTTTCTTCTATTAGGCGTATTGTGTCTGGTCTAATTCCTAGGTCCTTGATCCACTTTGAATTGAATTTTGTGCATGGTGAGAGATAGGGGTTTAATTTCATTTTGTTGCATATGGATTTCCAGCTTTCCCAGCACCATTTGTTGAAGAGGCTGTCCTTTCTCCACTGTACATTTTTGGCGCCTTTGTCCAATATAAGATAGCTGAAATTATATGTATTAGTCTCTGTGTCCTCAGTTCTGTACCATTGGTTTACCCGTCTGTTTTGGTGCCAATACCATGCTGTTTTTGTTACTATTGCTCTATAGTATAATTTAAAATCTGGTATGGTGATGCCACCTGCTTCACTTTTCTTGCTAAGGATTGCTTTAGCTATTCTGGGTCTCTTATTTTTCCAGATGAATTTCATGACTGCTTTATCAATTTCTTCGAGGAATGTCATTGGGATTTTGATTGGAATTGCATGAAATCTGTATAATGCTTTTGGTAGTATGGACATTTTGACAATATTTATTCTGCCTATCCAGGAACAAGGAAGGTCTTTCCATCTTCTGAGGTCTTCTATAATTTCTTTCTTTAGTGTTCTATAATTTTTTTTAAAGAGGTCTTTCACTTCTTTCATTGATTCCTAGGTATTTCATTTTTTTTGATGCTATTGTAAATGGGGTAGTTTTCATCATTTTCCTTTCAGATGGTTTGTCACCGATGTACAAAAATGCCTTTGACTTATGGATATTGATTTTGTATCCTGCCACTTTGCCGAATTCATTTACTAGTTGTAAAAGTTTTCTGGTAGAGTTTTTTGGGTCTTCTAGGTATAATATCATGTCATCAGCAAATAGTGCTAATTTGAGCTCTTTCTTTCCTATATGGATCCCTTTAATTTCTTTCGTCTGTCTAATTGCTCTGGCCAGAGTTTCAAGTACTATGTTAAATAACAGCAGTGAAAGGGGGCACCCCTGTCTTGTTCCAGTTTTTAGAGGGAATGCTTTCAATTTTTCTCCATTTAAGATAATGTTAGCCTGGGGTTTTGCATAAATAGCTTTTATGATGTTGAGATATGTTCCTGTTATTCCTAGTTTTTCTAGTGTTTTGAACATAAAGGGGTGTTGTATTTTGTCGAATGCTTTCTCTGCATCTATTGAGATGATCATATGGTTTTTATCTTTGAGTCTATTGATGTGATGTATTATGTTAATTGATTTCCGTATGTTGAACCAACAACCTTGCATCCCTGGGATAAACCCCACTTGATCGTGGTGCACTATCTTTTTGATATGTTTTTGTATTCTATTTGCCAGCATTTTGTTGAGAATTTTTGCATCTATGTTCATTAAAGATATTGGCCTGAAGTTTTCCTTTTTGGCTGTGTCTTTGCCTGGCTTTGGAATCAGTGTAATATTGGCCTCATAGAAAGAGTCTGGGATAGCTCCCTCTTTTTCTATTTCTTGAAATAAGTTGAGGAGCAATGGTATTAGTGCTTCTTTGAAGGTCTTGTAGAGCTTGGCTGTAAAGCCATCAGGCCCTGGGCTTTTTCTAGCTGGTAGTTTTTTGATGGCGTCTTCTATTTCCTCACTTGAAATGGATCCTATTTAGATTGTGTATATCCTCCAGATCCAGTTTGGGCAATTGGTACGACTCTAGGACTCTGTCAATGTCTTCAGTATTTTCTATTTTATTAGAGTACAAGTTTTCAAAGTAATTTCTAATTATTCTCTGTATACCCGAGGTGTTTGTTGTGATATTTCCTTTTTCATCACGGATGTTAGTGATTTGATTTTTTTCTCTCCTTCTTTTCATTAGCATCGCTAAGGGTCTGTCAATTTTATTTATTTTTTCAAAGAACCAACTTTTAGTTTTGTCAATTCTTGAATTGTTTCTTTAGACTTAATTTCATTAATTTCAGCTCTGATTTTAATTATTTCCTGTCTTCTACTGCTCTTGGTGTTGGTCTGTTCTTCTTTTTCTAGTGCTTTGAGGTACGATGTTAAGTCATTTATTTGTTGTTGTTTTTTTTTTTTCCTTTTGAGGAATGAACTCAGTGCAATGAATTTTCCTCTTAATACTGCCTTCATAGTGTCCCAGAGATTTCTATACGATGTATCTGTGTTCTCATTTACCTCTCAGAATTTTTTAATCTCCTCCTTGTCTTCTTCAACCCCTTGTTCATTCAGTAAGATGTTGTTTAGCTTCCAGTTGTTGGAGTAATTTTTTTTTTTTTTATTTTTTGTTTTATCATTGATTTCCAATTTCATCCCATTATGGTCTGATAGAATGCAGGGAATTATCTCTGCTTTTTTATATTTGCTGAGGGTTGCCTTGTGGCATAATATATGGTCTATTTTGGAGAAGGAGCCATGTGCTGCTGAGAAGAAGGTGTATTCACTTATTGAGGGATGAAATATTCTATATATGTCTGTTAGGTCTAAGTTGTTGATTGTTTTAATGAGGCCTAAAGTTTCTTTATTTAGCTTTTGTTTGGATGATCTATCCAGTGGTGATAAAGGTTTGTTGAAGTCCCCTAGAATAACTGTGTTGTGATCTATTTTATTCTTGAACTTGAGAAGGGTTTGTTTGATGAATGTAGGTGCTCCATTATTTGGGTCATATAGATTTATAATTATTATATCCTGTTGATGAATAGTTCCCTTAATCAGTAAGAAATATCCATCTTTGTCCCTTTTGATTAGCTTTGGCTTGAACTCTGCCTTATTTGATATGAGAATGGAAACCCTGCTTGCTTCCTTGGCCCATGTGAGTGGTAAGATTTTTCCCAGCCTTTCACCTTCAGCCTGTAGATGGCTTTTTCTATGAGGTGGGTTTCTTGGAGACAGCATAAGCATTTCTTGGGTCGTTTCTTTTAATCCAGTCTGATAATCTGTGTCTTTTGAATGGTGAATTTAGGCCATTAACATTCAATGTTATTATTGAGATATGATTTGTATTTCCATCCATTTTTATTTGTTTATGGTATTTATCTTGATTTGGTTTCTCCTCTGGTTGGTGATTCCTTTAGTTTAATATCTCCCTTTGTTGATTTTCATTGCTATTTTTCTTTTCTTCTTCATGGAATATTTTGCTCAGGATGTTCAGAAGTGCTGGCTTTCGAGATGCGAACTCTTTTAACTTGTGTTTGTCGTGGAAGGTTTTTATTTCATCTTTGAATCTAAAGCTTAATTTTGCTGGGTATAGGATTCTCGGTTGACATCCCTTTTCTTTCAGGGCTTGAAATATGTTATTCCAGGATCTTCTAGCTTTTAAGGTCTGGATTGAAAAATCTGAACATAGTCTAATTGATTTCCCCTATATGTAATCTGCTTCCTTTCTCTTGTGGCTTTTAATATTCTCTCCTTGTTCCAATTTCATCCCATTATGGTCTGATAGAATGCAGGGAATTATCTCTGCTTTTTTATATTTGCTGAGGGTTGCCTTGTGGCATAATATATGGTCTATTTTGGAGAATTTCATCTTAGTAGGCATTTTCATTATGATGTGCCTTGGTGCGGATCTGTTATGATTTTGTATGATTGGTGTTCGGTAAGCCTCTTGGACTTGGATTTCCCATTCATTCCTCAAGTTTGGAAGGTTTTCTGCTATTATTTCATTGAATAAATTATTCATTCCTTTGGCTTGGAATTCTGCTCCTTCTTCTACTTCAATCACTCTTAAATTTGGTCTTTTTATGTTGTCCCAAATTTCTTGGATGTTTTGTTCTTGATTTTTGACCATTTTTTACTGTGTTCTCTGCATTTTTTTCCAGTTTGTATATTTTGTCTTCATTATCTGAGGTCCTTTCTTTCAGGTGGTCTAATCTATTGGTGATGTTTTCAATAGAGCATTTAATTTGGTTTATTGCTTCTTTTATTTCCAGAATTTCTGTTTGGTTTCTCTTTAGAACCTCTATCTCTCTATTGAAGTAGTCTTTTGCTTCTTGTATTTGTTTATGAAGTTCTTTGTCAAAGTTGTCTTTTACTACCTGTATTTGCTCTCTCACCTTCTTCTTGAATTCGTCCTTGAGCTCCATGATCATTTGGATTATGTATTTTCTGAATTCCTGTTCTGTCATTAGATCTACTGTGCTTGCCAAGGAATCTGCTAAGGAGGTATGTTGATTTGTTTGGGACATTTTCTTCCCTTGTTTTTTCATATTGCTTATGTGTCTTTTCTTTTAGCACTGTGGAACCTTGACTTTTTTTGTTTTACCTTAAGGCCTAATGATGCTCCTGTTGTAGGATTCTATCAGCTCCCCTTATATATACTTTATACCTTAAAACCAGACATTTTATATTCAGTTAATCACAGTTTGTTCACAATTTACAGTTAGAGAATTTAGATATTACCTCCAATATATTCTGAGTGATTATAATGGGGTTTATAGTTTCAGAAATTTGGGTACAAAGGTGATATGCTTAGGAGGAAGGAGGGAAGGGTATTGCTTTTCCCCCCTTCGGGAGTGTAATACTGAAAATCTATGGAAGTAGTTTAATAGCAGAAGGGGGAGGAAAGGAATTGGAGTGTACAGTTAAGTGTGAAGACCGATGTGTATTTCAGCTAGGCTTATGTAAACGTTGAGAGAAATTAGAAAATGGCCAGGTAGTAAGAATTAATGAAAGAGAGAAGACAGGGTGAGTCAAAAGAGAGAGAGGAGACTATATAAAACACCCATTTGATGTACTGTTCAGTTGCCCCAATTTTAAGATTCCAAGTTCCTGTACACAGCTTGTTTTCTTCTCTGTTGAGAATGTAGGGACAGGGTGTAGATAGGGAAGATGAGGAAATAAGGAATGAGAGGCAAGAGGGAATAAAAATGGGAGAGAGGAAAAAAAGAAGAGAAGTAAAAAGAAAGAAAAAAAAAAAGAAAAAAAACCACAATACTACAATGACATTTAAAAAAAAAAAAAAACCCACAAAGTCAAATTTACAAGTCTCAAATAGGCAGCTTATTCTCCTCTCTCAGTTTGTTAAATTAGCTGTTCAGCAGATCTGCTCTGGTTGATGTGGAGAATTTGTGGGCAGGGTCAAGTCTGCGTACCTGGTTAGAGAGGAGTGATGTTGGAGATGGTTCTTTGTGTGGAGTCTACTTCCGTGCTCATCTCAATTGAAGAGTCGCAGAGGGTTGTCACACTGGACTCGCATTCCCCCGCTGTCTTTTGAAGGTCCTCCCAGTCTCAGGTTCCTCCTTGCCTGTTCGCTGGTCTCCGCGCCGCTTTCTCTGGGGCTTTACTGGTGAGGGTTGCGTCCAGCCAAGTGTGGATGTGAACTGGCGTTGTTGTCCTGCCGTCTCCCAAGGTCTCCCAGCACTAATTCTGCGGCTGTTTTCGCTGGTTTCACACTGGTGTGCTACGAGTGTGGCTGCGGAATGCAGTCCTGGCGCGGGCTCTGGCTTTGTTCCGCACTGCCTTTGCTCCACCGGGGTGGTGTGGCAGAAGCCACGAGGCTCTAGCCGCTGCAGACAGCGTGTGTGTGTGTGTGTGTGTGTGTGTGTGTGTGTGTCTCTCTCTCTCTCCTGGGTCACGGTATTCAAACCATCCACGAGATGTGTATTTTCAGCCTATATATATATATGATGAAGGGCAGTTTATCTGCTTTGTTGGTTCTTTCCACGGAGCTGCCCTGAAGTGCAGTTTCCTCTAACCCGCCATCTTGGATCCTCCCGGGAATTGAAATTTTTGAACTCAATAAAAGGTTTTTGGACCAAATGAACCCTTGTGTGTGAGGAGACCTGGATTCTACCCCATTTCCTTCCCTAACTAGACCTGGGCACATACATCCTTAAGCCCTGTCAGGTTCTGCAAATAGAAAACAATAGGCTTATGTTAAGGACCTACCCATCTATATTTCATGGTTTTTAAGTACTGCAGTTTTGCATGGGTCTTTAAAAATGTGCCTGATGACTCATCTGCTGGTTATGTCTTTTTAAAACCAATGTAGTCTTTTTCCACTTCCCCCTCTCCTGTCACCCTCTTTGTTTGATTCCACTACCTTTTTTTTTTTGGTACTAGGGTTTGAACTCAGGGGCACTCGACCACTGGGCCACATCCCCAGCCCTTTTTTGTATTTTATTAGAAACAGGGTCTCACTGAGTTGCTAAGTGCCTTGCCATTGCTGAGGCTGGCTTTGAACTCACGATCCTCCTGCCTCAGCCTCCCAAGTGCTGGGATTACAGGCGTGTGCCACCGCACCCAGCTTCCTCCACCTATTTTTAAAACTGTGTGTATCTCTTTAGGCATTTCACTTGAATGTATCTGTGAGCCACACAATTGTGAAATAGTTGAAGTTTCGTTCCCTCCTATTTTCATCACGGGTAAGCACTGAAGTCAGGGCTTTTAGTGTATAGAGGAAGTATTTAGGAAAATACCCAACCAACTTCTCAGTCTCCTTCCCTTTCTGTTTCCTTTTCTCTCTTTCTTTTCACATTTGCCTTTCTCCTGTCTTTCATTCCTTATTCAACCCCAAATGCCCACTACTGTCCTTGTGATTCTTCTTTCATCCCCAGATGTTTAATATAACTGATGCTGTCTCCAATCCAGACTTTTATTTTTAATTCCTGTCTCTGATATGTGATTATGTTCCGGTATTCACTGTTTGCCTAGTGTTCCATGTCTAAAGGTTCTTTTAAAGGGACCTGTTCAGTTATGCAATAAACACAATTGTGAGCCTTTGTTGATCTCCAGCAATGGCTTAATGTGTTAAGTTCCTAGTAATGTATATATCTTCAAACTGGCCTTCCATGATTATGGCAAAATGCATGTGGAATGAAGAATAGATTTTAGAGGAATGGTCTTAATTTTACCTCCAAATTATTCCATAAAGTTAAATGTTACTGCTCTGTTTTTGAGCATTTGTATATTTGAAAATAATGTGTTAAGTTCTATTTCATTTATTCATTTACTTGTTTAAGAGGTGTTCACTGACCACCTCTTCTAGAGTTTGTAAGCTGTTCTACCTCCTTTTTTTCTTAAGAATTCCTTAAGTACTTTCAGTTGTGTCTTCAGTGAAAAGCCTCTGTTTCTGTTTTGGAAGTTGACATTTTCCTGCCCAAGTGTTGTCAGTTTTTGCCACCCTCTCCTATTAGCTAATTGTCTATCCATAACAACATCAACTAATGAGGGGTAAAGAAAAGGTAGAGAAAAAATTGCTGGGGTTCTTATCAGCTCTGAAATTGTTTTTGGTTCTCAGACCAATAGATTAAAAATTGAGATAAGTACAGTTGGGTACTAAAACAGGGTATGGATTTTAAAAAAATTTTGAATATAAATTTTTATTTTAAACTAGCCCAATTCAATTACATATCTTTTCCATTATTAGTTGGATTTTCTTTTATACGCAATAGGAATTATAACAAGGGTTTCACCCTGTTTTATATTCTCTTTAATCTTACACATTGTACCAACAAATTACTCCTTGAGTTTTGTCGCTGAAGTGATGCAATGACCAAAGACATAATCCTGATTATATGTAACACTATAGTTAACTTGGGAAATTCAAATTTGTAATGGTTTCACAAGGCTATGTTTTGGTTTGATATAAGGTAATCACATAAAAAACTATAAAATACTTTCCTTATACAATTTGTGGAAATTACAAGCATTTTTTGTTAATCTACCAAGTATCATTTGGATGTCCATCTGTTTTAGTTTTCTGTATAAATTTTCTGTGTATGCAGATGAACAATGGGAGTCTGTAATATTTTCCCTCTGCCTAGTGACAAATTATACACATCCACACCATTACCTTAAGCTCTCAGGTTTAAGTGATCAGGACTATAGTGTAGTTAATAGCAAATGATATGGGGTGCAGGAGCCCTGTTTGGGGATTGACTTGAATTGCGGTTGACTATGGGCCCTGAAGATTTGCCGGTGGCATTGTCTAAACATAAAAAAGATGTCTGCTGCTACAGCTGCAGGGATTGCGGCCGCCGCAAGCATCCCTGCTGCTCAAAACATCAAACAACCTCACCAACAGTGTGGCCTCTGCTCTACATGCATGGGGCCTCCTACATCAACATGTTATAACAAATGGACATTTTGATCTTTCATTGTTTGGGACTTTACGGGACAATGCCTTGCGGGTATTTGTCTAGAGAATTCAGTGTGTTACTTGATGGAACTTAGGGCAGCTGATTTGTTTAAACAATTTGATATGCTATGCAATTTGGCTCATCACCAAAAGGCTTGTCGCCTTAAAGCCGCAACATCTCCTCACAATTGAACGGCTGTTAGTCATCATATATAGTCGATCCTAAAGGGCTCCATTGGATGGCTGGTTAGCCAATGACTGGTAAGATGCCCAGAGGGGGGCAACCTAAGACAGGCACAGTCACACGGGACAGTCTCATGTGGCCGACATATCAACCTAAGACAGGAGTCAAGGGCACAGCCTTGATTATCCGATGACGGGTAAGAATGTTGGTTGCACATAGACGTCCTAGAGCATTACCTCTTTTAAAACAAAAAGGGGGAAATGCAGGAGCCCTGTTTGGGGATTGACTTGAATTGCGGTTGACTATGAGCCGTGGAGATTTGGGTTTGTTGCCTCCCGTAGTCTCACGGGACTTGTTGCGGGATCTCGAGTGACTTGGCCGAAATTGCTGATCGGGTCAGCGCCATTTTAGGGTGTGTTTGGCGTGTGTTAGTCGTTGTTAGAACCAGAGAGAAAAGTTATCAGAATAAAAAGCTGTTTGTCTCCAGTTTGCTTCTGAAGTTTTTCCCGCGGCTCCGTTGCTCCAAGCGCTTCAGGCAGCAACAATGGGATATTTTCTTAGTAGAAGCTTGTCCTTTGTACGTACTAAATATGTCCAGTTTTTTGTAAAAACAAAGAAAGTTTGGCTGACCAGTAGTGGTATCTTCCATACAAGGTTATTCTCTAGAAGCAGTGTGTTTTGCTGGTTTTTTCTCTTTTCTTTCTTTCTTTCTTTCTTTTTTTTTTTTTTTTTTTTGATATGGAGGATTGAACTCAGGGGCTCTTTACCACTTAGCTACATCCCCAGAACTTTTATATATTTTTAAAGATTTTGAGACAATACCTCACTGAATTGCGGAGGGTCTCACTAAGTTGCTGAGGCTGGCCTTGAACTTGCCATTCTCCTGCCTCAGCCACCAAATCACAGGGATTACAGATGTGTATCACTGCATCCAGCAAAAGCATTGTGCTTTATTAATTTATTTATTTTATTGGTTCCTTTAAGCTAAACATGACAGTAGAATTCATTTTGATTTAATTATACAAGCATGGGATATATTCTATTCTAATTAGGACTCCATTCTTATGGATATACACAATGGTGAGTAGTGTCACTATGGTGTATTCATATATGTACAAGGGAAAATTATTTTGGATTCATTCTGCTGTCTTTCCTTTTCCTATTTCCCTCCCTTCCCTTTATTCCCCTTTGTCTAATCTACTGAATATGTTATTCCCTTCTCCCCACTTATTGTGGATTAGCATCCACATATCAGTGAAAGCAATTGAACTTTGGCTTTTTAGGACTGGCATATTTCAATTAGCATGATAATCTCTAGATCCATCTATTTACTTGCAAATGTCATAAAGTCATTCTTTATGGCTAATACTCTGTGGTGTATATATACCACATTTTCTTTACCCATTCATCTGTTAAAGGGTACCTCAGTTGGTTCCATAGCTTAACTATTGTGAATTGAGCTGTTATAAATATTGATGTGTCTCTGCATCACTCTAGTATGCTGATTTTAAATCCTTTAGATATACACCGAGGGGTGAGATAACTGGGTCAAATGGTGGTTCCATTCCTTTTTTTTTTTTTTTTTTTTTTTTTTTTTTAAGGAAACTCCTCATTGCTTTTCATAGTGGTTGCACAAATTTGAAGTCTCACCAGCAATGAATGAGTGTACCTTCTTCTCCACATTCTTACCAACATTTATTGTTATTTGTATTTTTGATAATTGCCATTCTGACTGGATTGAGATGAAATCTCAGTGTAGTTTTAAATTGCATTTCTTAATTGCTAGAACATCTTTTTTTTTTTAAATTGCTATGAACATCTTTTCATATATTTGTTAACCATTTGTATTTCTTCTTCTGTGAAGTGTGTGTGTTCAGTTCATTTGCCCATTTATTGATTGGGTTATTTATTTATTTATTTATTTTGGTGCTAAGCTTTTTAAGTTCTTTATATATCCTGGAGACTAATACTCTGAGTGGCAAAGATTTTTTCCCCATTCCATAGGCTCTCTCTTCACATTCTTGATTGTTTCCTTTGCTGTGAAAAAGCTTTTTAGTTTGATGCCATTCCATTTACTGATTATTGATTTTACTTCTTGCACTTTAGGAGTCTTGTTAAGGAAGTTAGTTCCTGAGCTGACATGTTGGAGTGTTGGGCATGCATTTTCATCTAGTATGTGTGGGGATTCTGGTCTAATTTCTAGATCTTTGATCCACTTTGAGTTGAGTTTTTTTCATACTGGTACATATGGATTTCCAGTTTTCCCAGCACCTTCATTGAAGAGGCTATCTTTTCTTCAATGTTCATTTTTTTGTGTGCCTTTATCTGATATGAGATAATTGTATTTTTGTATTTGTCTCTGTGTCTTCTATTCTGTCCCATTGGTCTTCTTGCCTGTTTAGGTGTCAGTATCATTCTATTTTTTTTTATTACTATCACTCTGTAGTATAATTTAAGGTCTGAGATTGTGATGCCTCCAGCTTTACTTCTCTCAGTAAGGATTGCTTTGACTATTCTGGGCCTCTTATTTTTCCAGATGAATTTCATGACTGCCTTTTCTATTTCTATGAAGAATGTCATTGGAATTGCACTGAATCTGTATAGTGCTTTTGGTGATAGGACCATTTAAAACATTTTTTATTTGTTCTAATTTATTATACATGACAGTAGAATGCATTTTGACACATCATACATAAATGGAGTTTAACTTCTCATTCTTCTGGTTGTACAGGATATAGAGTTATATAGGTTGTGTAATCATATATGCACATAGGGTCATAATGTCTGATTCATTCTAGTATCCTTCTTATCCCCATACCCCCTCCCCTCCCTTCATCCTTCTGTCTAGTCCAAAATACCTCTATTCTACCCCCTCCCCTTATTGTGAATTAGCATCTGCATATCAGAGAAAACATTTGGCCTTTGATTCTTTGGGGTTGGCTTATTTTGATTAGCATGATATTCTCCAGCTCCATCTATTTACTGGAAAATGCTATGATTTCATTCTTATTTAAGGCTGATTAATAGTCCATTGTGCATATATACCACAATTTCATTATCTATTCAACTGTTGTAGGGCAACCGATGGTTCCATAGGGTAGCTATTGTGAATTGAGCTGCTATAATCATTGGTGTGGCAACATCACTGTAATATGCTGATTTTAAATCCTTTGGGTATACACCTCAGAGTGCATCGAAGGGTTGTTTCATATCAAGTGGGTCAAATGGTGGTTCCATTCCAAGTTTTCTGAGGAATCGCCATACTGCTTTCCATAGTGGTGGCACCAATTTGCAATCCCACCAGCATGTATAGCATTTTGATAATATTAATTCTGCCTATCCAAGAAGATGCTGGGCTGTGGCGGGGTGGGGTGGGGTGGGGTGGTGGTGTCTTTCCATCTTCTAAGGTCTTTCTGAATTTCTTTCTTTAGTGTTGTATAGTTTTCATTGTAGAGTTCCTTCACCTCTTTTGTTAGATTGATTCCTAAGTATTTTATTTTATTTGAGGCTATTGTGAATGAGATAGTTTTCCTAATTTCTCTTTCAGTTGATTCATCATTGGAGTATAAAAAAGTGAGAGGACTCTTAGGTTCAGGAGGAAGTTAATAGTTGGAACTAACAGCTTGAATGAATGTACCTTTTAGTCTCTACAGAATCTGAATAAATAGCATTATATTTCTCACATATTAAAAATACCTATCAGATATACATCCCTAAATATATGGTTTGTGTCAATTGCCTTTATAAAGGTTTAAATATATTTCAACAACTAACAAAGAGAAATGTTTGGGTATTTTGCCTGACTTTACATGAGTTTTATTAAATTATTTAATTAATGTAGATTGATATATTTCCCAAGCAGGGGCATGGGGGGGGGGGGGGAGAGAGAGAGAGAGAGAGACAGACAGACAGACAGACAGACAGACTAAATGAAACAGAGGCTATACAGAACAGATGAACTAAAAAGAGATAAAAAAATATTGATAGTATTGAGTGATAATCTATTTCCCAGAGCCAATAGTCGCATTTTATCAGGAACAATTGGTTCTCTTTCTTAAATATTCTCAGTATACATTGGGGGAAGATATTCTGTCTTTTCCCCTGAATAGTTGTTCTGGTAACAATTCTAAAAATCCTTAATTTTTTTTTCTTCATTTAGATTTTTAACTATTGAAATTTAATCTAGTATTTTATTCACTTAATATAAATAAGATTTTAGTATCACTTTTATAATAACCAATTATATATTTAAATTCCATTAGAATAATTTTAATATTTTTCTTCTGCTTTATTTTTTCTTCAGGAGCCTAAATTCTCTAACACATATTTATCCTGGTCATTTTCTAGACTCCTTTCCTGTCCTTCCTAGGAATCTTATAATAATATTCAATCTCGAGCCTATGCACAGATTTTAATAAGTGACCAGTCTTGTCCCAAGGATGGCATCATGATATTATAGAAGGAGGGAGGCTACTGGAATTGGATAGATAAAGATTTGAGCCTGAGCTTGGTCACCATGTTGGTGTGTGTCCTTGAGAGAATTCTTTCTCTTAGCCTTTGGGCCTTTAGGATCACGTCTTCAGAGGGCTTTTGCGAGCATGATACCTGGCCTATAGAGGGTGCTCCATCACTGTTAATTTGCTTTCTTCTGGTTATTTTATGTAATGTTTTGAGAACATAACATTAAAGTACTATTTACAGTGTTATCCCATAAGAGCCATTCTTTGCACAGTAGTGGGGCTCTACACCAGGTTCATTGTTTAAATTTAAGAATTAACTCCAAATTTATATTCTCATGATGATGCCTGTGCTTTGACATTTACTGCCACTCTACTGCCGCCTGGTTTAGTCTTTAGTTTATAAAGACTTGCTACAGAGCGATACTTCTACTTACAAGACTACCATACTTCCCTCTTTTCCATCATTGATAGATTCCATGAGGCGGTCAGTCAGTTGCCCTCGGTCCATCTCTACTGACTCACCTCCCATGCGGGACACTCGCCCTGTTTCTGCTCAACAAGTGATATCAATATCACGGCCAACGTCAGCAGCTCGGTCACATTCCTTAAACCGTGCTTCCTCCTACATGAAACAGCTCCCTCCCAGTAATGAAGCCAACTCTGCCAGCTCTCAGGTGGTAAGTCATCTGCTTTGTCTTTGCAGGATTACAGACTGTACTCTGAATCTTGGTGGCAAAGGGAATCTGCTTCAAGGAGGACAGGTTGAGTCTCAAATCCTTTCTATAATTCAATTCATGACCTCCTGGCATTGGAATTACTCATCTATTTTAGACTACAATTTAGAACAGACTTTTAAAATGCAGACTTTATCACAGAGCTCAAAGATGAAACTGAGAATAGCATTTTATTTTCTACTTGCTGATGTAGTAGGATAATATTGTTGAAAATCATCTGAGTAAATATGATTTTGTAGTATATTATGCAGTCTGTTTATAAATTTCAAAAAATTTGATACATAGAAGATTTCACTTACCAGGACTATTGATTAATAGCTTGAAAAAAATGTTGATAAGTTCTCCTTAGAGCACTTAAGTAACAATCTTGTTTATAATGTATATGTTAGTGCTTCTTAGAGCAAAGTACAGTATTGTTTGTATGTTGTTTATTATAAACATATAAATTAACATACAGCATTCTCTCTTTAGCATGAATTCCATAAATTTAGACTTATTCCATAAAGAAGTCAGTGAAGTTATTTTGCAACCAAGTTCCTTCATATAGGCCAGAGATTTAATTAGATGATTTATTTATTTAATATTGATGTTGTTTCCAAAGGGAATATGAATTTCATTTGGTGATGATGACTAAATGTTTTTTCTAATCCACAATTGTCTAAGGTATATGTAGTAAATGAAACTGACCAGGACGTCTTTTTAAAATATTCATATTTTCATTTTAGTTCTTTGAGCAAAATAAAACACAACCATGCAGAAACATGAAAGATACCCTTGAGATTTATATCCATTTAATGACAAGAGTTTATAAATGTAAAAATTATATTCTTCCTTTTTATTATTGTTTTTCAATTAAAAGTGCATCATTTTTACCTAGTAATATCTTTCAGATTATACTGGCACAATGAAATAAGACCCCCTCCAAATATCTGTATTCTTTCAAATTTAAGAGTGAGACTTTGCTGCAACTGAAAACAGAAGAACAAGACGAAGATTTAACAAGTCAGACCTTATTTGTTCTCAAAGACATGAAGATCCGGTTTCCAGGAAAGTCAGATGCAGAATCAGAACTTCTGATAGAAGATGTGAGTATTTGATGTATTTAAAATATCAAGGAGCATTTATTTATTCTTCTTGAATATTAAAATTTATTTACTGATAGCATTATGTCTCAATGACATACCAAAATTAATTGAGGTTATTATCAGCTTCCAGAGGCTTCACAAAATATAGGGAATTACTTTAATTATTATGATTCATGAACAGCAAGACCCATTTATAATTAGCAATGCTCAGTATAAAGTCCTATTTTAATGATAAGACTTTCATCAAGTGAAAATAATTAGTGTTAAATAATTATTGTTCCTAGTAATTAAGGAAGTATCACATTAAAATCTTTTATTAAAATTTAAATCTGAGATGTGATGATATGTGATGAAAAAAGTGGGGCCCTGACATAAAAAGACACTTTGAATTTCACAGTGTTTGGTCAAATTTTGAAATAGCATGTGCTGAATTGTGGTTTTCTTTTTACGTGCGCATTTACACCATCTAGTGGACCATTGTAAAATGGCAAAGAGTCCTGAACACAGGAGAGTCAACATCTCATTCATAAAGGTCAAAGTTTTTAAGATATTTTTGGTGAAATAGCATTTTCTCACTCAAGTTTCCATTTCTTTGTTCAAGCATGCTTTTCAAATGGTTATTCTTAGATAACTCCTCAGTAATTAAATATTGTTTGCTGGGATCCTCTTTTTGGGGGGGCCGTGGGGGGAACGCTGTATGTTTTTGTTTTTACGGAGAACTAAGCACCATCTAGTGGTCAACTGTAGAATAAAAACCCGCACTTGGCCTTTAAAAATTTTTTAGTATTACTTTAGATGTAAAGCAAGTATATAGAGGGGTTAGGGCTATGTCTCAGCGGTAGGGTGCTTGTCTCACATGTGTGAGGCCTTGGGGGGTCCATCCTCAACACCACATAAATAAAATAAAGGTGTTGTGTCCACCTACAACTGAAAAAAAAAAAGATTACAAAGGAAGTATACAGAAACAAATAACAATGAAAAAGTCTTCTTTGGTTTAAAAAATACACAATGACAATTATATTTTGTAATTATTACATAATTATAAATAAATCCCCCAATATTATGCATTTTGTTTATATAAATATATATATATATATATATATTACTAAAATGGTATCTTGTTTGAAGTGAGGTGATACTTATTACATAAAAGGAAAGGGAAGAAAAATAAACACTGGTGTAGTGTATTTTGCTAGATATATTTTTTATTTATATATGCTATCTTATTCAATAAAGTTCTTTTCTAAGTAAAGCCAATGACTTTGTACTAGACACTTATCATTTTATATATATTTCTTAGAAATATTAATTATATTTTGATGTTTTGAATCAGAATAACACTAGACAGTCATACAGTAGAACTAATATCTGTAGCTAATGTGATTCTTCTATAAAGAACATACATATGTTTATTTAATTAATGAAATATAATTAATACTTGACATAAGATTTTACATGTTCACTACATGCAGTACTTCAATCTGTTTGCTATAGTATATATTATTAGACTATATATTTAGAAATTCTGTAGATTTATACAAAAGAAAGAGATAGTAGAATCCTGATTAAATATAAGCTGCCTTCTAATGTATTATTCAATATTCTATTACTATGGATGATGTGGTTAATATAGCCCTGGGAATAAAGATGGAAAATCTATGTCTTGGATTTCTTCCCAAAATATATGTGCCTGAAGACTTCTGCCTTCCACTCATTGTAGATTGTGTTATTGGTATAACAAGACGAAATAGCTGTAGATTCAAATAGTCTTTTTCTGAAAGTTAGCATTCTTCATTACAAGTATTATTATATTGCTTTCATCCCACAAATTAATTAATAAAATTGGCTTTCACCCCTTTATTTTTCATTTATTACTTTCAATGAACATTTAGAATAAATTCTTAATGTTTCTTCCTCCAAACAGATCATCGATAACTGGAAGTATCATAAAACAAAAGTGGCTTCATATTGGCTCATAAAATTGGATTCTGTGAAACAGCGAAAAGTGAGTAGTGCTCAGGAACAGCTCTGCCCATTTGGATTGTGTATTAAGCCAGGGTCAGTTAGTCAAATAATCAGATCTGTAACATTTGTTTACTCATTTCCTCAGCAAGTATTCAATGAATACCTACTATGCTAGGCATTATTCAAAATTCTGAGGATAAAAAACAAAACAAAACAAAAAAAGATCCATGCTTTCATAGAGCTTACATCTTAGTTAAGATGTTTGATGGGGTTGGGGTTGTAGCTCAGAGGTAGAGTGCTTGCTTAGCACGTGTGAGGCACTGGGTTTGATCCTCAGCACCACATAAAAATAAATAAAGGTATTGTGTCCATCTACAACTAAAAAAAAATCTTAAAAAACCAAAAAAAGGTGTTTGATAATAAACATTCAACAGAATGTAAAATAGTATTAAGTACTATGAAGGAAAATAAAGCAGGATTAAACAATAGAAGGTAACTTTGGAACAGAGACTTAAAATGAAACAGGAATCATGCTCTGCAGATGCAATGTTATGGAGCAGAGGAAGATCTAGAGATAAGATCCTGAGGTAGAAATTAGCTTGATGTGTTGGTGAAGCATAGCAAGGCACCCTTATATTTATTCACTTATTCATAGTCCATTTATTTTTGCTGGAAAAGAGTGAGTGATTTAGTGGTGAGAGATGCAGTTGGATAGATAGGCAGGGCTCAGATCACAACTTTATAGGCTATGAAAAGACACTGGGATTTATTCTTACTGGAGGGTTTGACCTAACCAAGAGCATTTATTCTAATCAGAAGGGAGGGCAAAGATGTGGTAGTGTGGTAGAAAAATGTGAAAGTTTTCTTCTGGTGGGAGATTTGAGAGGAGAATAAGAGGAATGTTACAGTTCTTTTGGAAAGTGGGGAGGGGGTCTGTCAAATACACTGGAACATAATTTAAAAAGGAGATATGCTCTTTTAATAGCTTTAGTGAAGTTGCTGTATTCTTTCAGTAATACAAATTACCATTTGTCCTTTCTAGGATTTATTGTTAATAAGATGAATTTGACATTGATCAGATTGACTTGTAAATTATATATTTTATCTGCGTCAGCTGAACTCACTGTTGTACATTAGTACATTCAACAAATATTTATGTAGTGTCTGTCATGTGCGAATATAGTGCTGCTATTGAGGAGGTTATATCAGGGCTGGTGACAGGGGTAGACTACAAATCATATGGTAACCCCTGAATCCCTGTTTGCCTAGTCACTGGCTCTGGCCTTGATTGATGAAGATAGGACATTTTATTAGAATTATAACCCTGAATTTTCTTAAGTCCATGCGATTTGTAATTTTAAAGAGAGAATACTGTAGATAAATTGTTAATTAAAATTAGAGTCCAGAAATAGGTTAAATTATTTATAAGACATAAATACATGATAAATGTGGTATTTCAAATCAATGGAGAAAGAATGATTTTTCCAGCAAATGGTACTGAAACAATTGGCTATTTGTAAGAAAATTAAGTTGGAATTTATCAATCACCATATACAAAAATAAATACCATATAGATTATAGCTTGATATGTATAAATGAAAATATTAAAGATTTAAAAGAAAATACAGAAAGATTTCAAAGTAGAGAAACAAGAGAGACCTAAAAACTACAAGTCTTAAAAGACTGATAGACTGATATAGTCAGATTTGACTATATAAAAAACTGATGGCAAAATACATCTAAAACCAAGTTAAAAGCAAAGTGGTGAAGAGAATTGGGTAAGAGGGAAGACAGATATTGTTGCCTATAAAATGAAAAGTAACATCAGTAAACCAGTACTTCCTATAACTCAACTGCAAGGCGAACTAGTCTATAAATATTAATAAATAAAATGGCAAAATATAAAAAAGCCCTGAAAAAAGACAACTTATGGACCTTCACATAGCCAATTAACATGTAAATAGATCCTTAGCTTCACTAATGATGATGAAACAGCAAATAAAACCCATCATATTGGCAAAAAGTAATAAGATAATATCCAGTGATGGGAATAGTGTGGATAAAAGGGGCTTTACCATACTATTAGAAGGAGAATAAATTGATATAACCCTTTAGAAAGGTAATTTGTAGTATCTATTAAAATTACAAATGTTCATATCCTTATAACTCAGCAAAATTGCTTCTGGCATTTTGCCCTATGGAAATACAGCCTGAAAGTAACAGAGTTTTCTTACATGAGCATTCACTGCAGTGTATTTATGTAAGCAAAATACGCAAAGCTGCTTAAATGTCTCTCAATAGGTTTATGGTTAAATAAATTTTAGTACATTTATATAATTCACTTGCATTCAATTGAATACTATTCTTCAGTCACGGATCTTAACCTGAGAGATAGAACGAGACTGTGACTTTGACCTATGAAACATATGTTAGTAAAGTTACCCACACTTTGCTAATTATGGCTGAAGGACACAGGTGGGAAACAGCCACCAATTGCAGGGGTTTTGGGAAACTGAGTCTGTCTGCTCTCTGGTGCCTCTGTTGAGATATTTGGAGGCTTTCTGAATTTAGGTTAACTCACAAGTGCTACGTATGTGTGGCCCATGCTGGCACAGAGGGAGCCATTTAGATTTGGGTGGTTTTTATTTTTATTCTCTATTGGTCACCTGTGAGGCCTGTGTGACTAACTTCCATTCTCCAGCCAGATGAAATACAAATCCTAGGCTTATTTACTATGAACGTTGTTCCACAGAACTTTCTGCAAGGATATAAATGTTTTATACTGTGATGTGCAGTGTAGTAGTGATTAGCCACATGTGGCTATTGAGCCCTTCAAATGTGACTGGGGAACTGAATTTTTAATTTATATTTAATTAATTTTTAATTTAAAGAGCAAACTATTTTAGTGGCTTTTGTATTTGATAGTGTGGATCTAGATGCAGTGTTCTGAAGCATTTTTATTGAGAACTTTCTCCATTATCTTCCTGCTGATAAATTCAGAGGTTTTGCAAGAATGTCCAGTAAAGTCAGTGTTTCCATGGGCATTTCAAAGAAGTAGCACTATTGTTAACTTTCTCACTTTGATACCATCCTAAAGAGATATCAAGATATTAAAGAACATGTTTATAATATATAATGTCCCCTCTTACTTTATCTATGTGCATGTGCTGGTCTAAAAAATATATATCTAGCATTAAAATATTTGTTTAACCTGGGTACCAGAATTTTATAACTTATTTCTGGAGAGAAGCTTTCTTAAGCCAAGGAGAGAAAGTGGTGGCATTTGGTGTCCTTTTTCCTTTTGTTTTTGTGTATGTGTGTGTGTGTGTAGTGTTTTATATATATTATGTATATATATTGGTTTTTTTTTTTTTGTTGTTGTTGTTGTTAGAATAATCTTTTTAAAAGTAGAGGAATGGCAGGAAGATACAAACTTCTTTGTGGAAAGGGGCTGGTAATATAACAGGGATGTAACCTGGCTTCCTGTCCCCAACAATAACCTCATGTTGAGGCTGGGGCAAGGGAAAGAGGTGGAAAGGGTCTCTTGGGGCCTCAGGACCTTGTCCAGCTGTCCTTGCTGCCTGGATTCACTCTTCCTGTTCAACACTCTTTTGGAAGGTACAGTTCATCTTCATGAAACATGTCTGGTTCTTCCTACTTTTCCTACTTGAATCTTCTTGGCACTTTGTACTCAATTATACTGGTGATCTACTTTGAGATATTTATGAATTGATTTTTCCCCACCCTTTTAAAATGGAGAGGGCCAGACTTACTTGTAGTAACCTGTAGGAGGCGTCCTCTAAATACCTGTTAAATTGGTTCAATTCCAGACTTAGGAGCTCTGTTAATAAATATCAAGCTCGTTTCTCTCTATACCCTTTTTTCCTTGCTAGCGATATGTTTGTTTGAATGCAATGACAAATTAAGATGGTGCTGTTCTATGTTTCACATGTGATATGAGCATTGTATGGGATGATCAACTGATGTGACTAGTAATAATATTTGTGAATAGGAAGAAATGATTTATTGCATGTTTTAGAGTTGTTATGCTTACCTGGGCTTCTAAATTTAGAGTAAAAATAACCATTTGCTTATCAACTTACTAGCATAGCACCTATCCTAGTATATCTATTTTTCCCATACTGATTTACTCTAAGAATATTTGTGTTATCTTTTCTTCCAGTTCTAGATGTGAAACCAAATTTAAGTGTTCATTGTATACTGCTTTATTAAGGTGGGGGTGGACCGGTAGTGCTAATGCGAGGGCAGGATCTTTGTTTACAATTTATCCATCCTGTTACCTGTTCTTTGCACCTTTGCTTTGGCGTAAATGAATGGTATTGTATTTCCTTTGTGTTCATAGAAATCAACAAGATGTCCCACCTGTGATAGGAAGCTTGCTAACATCCCACAGTTTGCACTAGCCAAACAGTTGCCATCATTCTTCTACATAGATAATTTAATAAACAAATCTTATTTTTGACAGAAAGAATTCATATATTGAATTTTGGCTCTCAAAGAATAAAAAGGTCTGATTTTAAGTAGAAAAAGTTTGTCTTGCAAAGAGGCCCCTGAAAGTGTCTGAGGAATGAGAGGCACAGGCTGTGAGCTGCAGTGAAAGCTCAGGATTTCCACATGTGCAACTTATTTGTAGCAATTTTTCATGCTATGGTCATGATTACTGTGGTTCCTTTTCTTTCTTTAACCATTTTGTTGTTTAAGAGACTTTTCCCAAGACAGACTCTACTTTCTCAGATAAATAGTGAAGGGTGAGCCATGCTGGGAAAAACAGTAGGGCAAATCTTTCAGCATCATTGTGGGTTGACTTTCTTCCCCAACCATACGGTAAGAGCTCTTACCCATGAGTAATCAATATAAGGAACTCCAAGACATATTTTTGTGAAATTTTTCATTTTTGTTAAATTAACTATACCAAAACATATTGTTTTCACTCATAATCACAAAAAGAAACATAACAAACATTCACATTGTGTGTACAAGTCATCAAGCCAGCTAGCATGGGGAGGCCCTGAGCTTTCATGCAAACCAAGATTTCTTTTTGGAGTTTTAAAAAATATTGTATCCACTTAATCAATAATACTAAAATTAATCATGTGAAATACTTAAAATTTACTTCAGACAGGAATAAAAGTATAGTGATACTGTAGAGACCACCGTGAGGGCAAAGTTAAATGTTATTAACTGATCTATTTACATATATAGAATATTAAATATGTAAATAATTTTTCTATGCTTCTTCTCTGCCTCAAGTTGATTTTAGATTAAAGCAGAGATGAAGTGATCACAGAATGACTAACTAAAAAAATGTTTTTCCTGATAATAAGAAAGCTTCAACAGATGAAACTAGAGTCAGGATTAGGTGGTGGAAAGAGGTACTCAGCTTACAGAATCATAGATTTGGGTTCATGATTGCCTCCATCCCTGCCTCTAGGAGGTAACTTCTTAGAACTTCTTTAAGATTAACTCAAGTCCTGAATGGCTCCTGTCAGGAAGTGAAACATAGAATGGGATTATCATCTAGCCTTACAGAAGGTAAAAGGCAGGCTGATTTTTTTTTTTTTTCTTTTCTACTAAGGATTCTCATGTCAGGCTGTTTCGCTAATGAATTTTAGTTTACTAAGAATTTTTCGTATGCAGAATTATTTTGTATAGAATATGTAAAAATGAGGTGTAAGTGTGGACCTTTTATTTGGCCATCATTTTGAAACTTGTGCTATTTCCTAATAAAGCTAGGAAATGCATCCAAGTAAACCAAAAGAAGCAGAATTAGGTATTATAAAAAGTCACCCATTTAGAAAGCAAGGACTTAGCTAATTTGTACTAGATGTGGATTAATCAGATCCATCCTTTCTGTGGCTGTCATAATAGTTGATAATCATTGGAAAGTTTTGCCGGTTCAGTCCTCTGGGAAGTATACCCTAAGATGGAATTAGAACTGAAGGAGATTTATGTGGGAAAATACCCATGAGAGATAAAGGGGAGAAAGAGCTGGAGTAGGCAGGAAGAACCTTTAGACTGCAATGCAGATCTGACACCTGTGAATGGAAGGGAGGAAGATTGCATAGGAAGAGCCCCAGGCTCTAGTGAAGTTCTAAGAAAGTCTTGGCCAGGCTGATGGGCCCAGAACCTGTTAGAGGGAATGCACTGGGTAGAAATAGCCCTTCACTGCTCACTTCTTGGCTGGGAGCAGTCTGGGGAGACCATAAGCATAGCTTGGATATTACAGGGAATCCTGGATGGGAAAGCATCAGTTTTGAAGCACGCATTCTTTAGAACAGATTGGTAAGTGGCATGTCTCTGTTGCTGCCACAAAAGCTGTGTGTAAATCAATTTAAATTGATTAACACTTATTGGTTTCCAGTTTTGTACAAGAACTTTGCTATGCACTACAGGGGATTTTGAGAGTTCATTCATTTATTTGCTCACTCAAACATACATTCAGCAGATATTTATTGAGGGATTACCATGTCCAAAGCACTATTCTAGGTGTGGAATGCACATCTGAATTCCAGTCAGAGACCACTGTTGAAATATTTGTCTCATTTTTTCTGTTTCAGGATTGAGACATTTGCTGGTTGTTCATTAGAATGTTATAATACTAAGATTAGAATGTCATACAGTCTCCCACCTGCTTTCATTTCTTGTATTCTTGGAAATAAAATTATTTGCCTTTTCACATTTTCCTTAATAGGTGTAAAATGTAAAGATCCTGGGTACAGGAATTAAGTACTGAAAAGAATCCTCACCAGGTGAAAATGGAAATAGGTAATCTTATTCAACTTCATGTTGTGGTAAATCTACACTTGCATAATTTAGCTTTCTGCCTAGGATGCAGTTGCCTTAAATAGTTTGCAAGGAATATATATGAAGTATGAAAATACTGCAGTGTTGGTGGGCTGTGAAGAATGCCACATTTGCTGAAAAGCTTATTCTCTGTTGTGATATCTAGGCATAAAGTAAGATTAGAGGATGAAGAGAAATCAGTAGTGAGATGAAAGTTGCATTATATTTGCATTTATTTTAGGGTTCTTAGAAATCTTTGTTTATTGACTACTACTTCTCTAACTAGCAATTTCTTTTTCATACCTACCCTTGTTGCTTCTGCCTGCATTTTGGTTATGGTTTTCCCATCTCTCTTTCATATGGGCTGACATAGATGCTGCTCAAAACTGTTTGTTTTGCATCAGCAAAGATGCCTCTACCCTATAGCCACAGCTGCTGCACGCTTCATTAGTATAGCATGTAGTGATTTTAATGTTATTTCTAAACTGCCTTCACCTTGTGCCATTATTTTAATTTAGGACCAACTGTTCAGCCATATGGAGCAGTTTGTCATTCAACATCTGAATGTTCTTACAAAATATGAATTTGTCAGTATGCTTTCAAATGTGCTATATCTCATAAGGAAAAGACAAATCTTTTTACTTTATTAATGTTGTCATTGATTGAATCTCCCATTTGTTTCTCCCATGGAGAACTTAATGTTGGACTGGGTTGCTTTTAAATGTCATAATGTAAGGAAATGGATACCTACATTCTACAAGTTAGCCTCACTTGAACCCATAGATAAAAACAAGGGCACCTTGCTGACGATTTTTGGATATCTTCATCCAATTGCATCTAATCCTAAAATACCAGGAATCAAAAAAAAAATCACAACTAAAACTGGCACTAATTTACATTATCTCAGTCTGATTTCTGGCCTGCCTGATCTGTGCATTCTTAAAATTATTCAGTGATTGTTTTGCTAAGGTACAGTCAGGTACAGTCATTGTTTCCCATATGAATAGCCTTTTGCAAGTTCATCCTACTCTACTGCTATGAAGGAGAGGGGGTGCATAAGCACCCCCCTACTCTATTAGTACACAGTGGACCCTCTTCCTTTCCCAAATACATTTGCCTAGAGGTAAATGTGAGTCCAAGAAGAAACAGTTGGGTTCTCCACTCAGCTTTAGCTATTGGCATCTGGTGAGGCAGTGTTGGGAAATAGCTAAGAGCACAGGTCTGGATACACAGTGATCCACTTAACAACTGTGGGCATGTTACTTATCTGTTCTGTGCCTGAGATTTCTCATCCAAAATATTTTCACAACCAAAACCTTTTCATCACCCTTAGGTAGCAAAACCTCACCCACCTTAACTCATTTGCTGATGATCATCAGACAGGAAGTAATGCATTGTTTTTGTCTGTTCCTGAGATTGAATATTCATATCTTTTTCTGCAGAAATATTAATGTATGTAATCATGGAATTTATCCTTAAGGTTTTCAGAATTGTGTTGTGGATCAATAATATCTATCTCATGTTTTTGTTTTGAGATTGAATGAGTTAATATGTATAAAATTGCCTGGAATATTACTTAATATATAGTAAGTCCTTGAAAAAAGTTAGTTCTGATTTTTACCGTATATGCATAGGTTTCACTTTCTTGCAAGGAATAATTCACTAAGGTAAGCAACTACTAAGTAGTAGACTTTATCTTAAGCCTTGGAGACACTATGTTACCAAGATGGCCATAATTCCTCCCTTTACATAAATAGTAGTCTTTATTACTTAAACGGGAAGCTAAAGTGAGATGATTAATAATGGAGGAGGAACTGGGAACTGAAGAACAATATAAGTTTGGTGGGTAGGTAAGGTCTCCCTAAGAAATGATGTTCAAGACAGGGTTTACCATATGAACAGATAGAAGACTATTATAGTCCGGAAAGAACTATGTGAAAGAGATATGAAGTGCTTGGGTTCTTGTTCCCTTGGTTTGTGTCTCCTCCTCTTCTCCAAGTCATAGGAGTGGGTCTTTTTAACTATCCCTCTTCCTAGGACCCAAGCTTGCCTTCTTGGAGGATGTTTGGAAACTGAAAAAAAAAGGGAACAAGGGGGTGGGGGTGTACATTCTCAGTGTGTTACTCTGCAAAGGAAGGAGGAAGCGCCTGGGTCGCTCAGACCATGCCAGTCTCACCAATCTGGGAAATTGTTCTTAAGCAGGTGCAATATGCCTGAAGATTGTTCCATCTCTATGTTGTAGGACACATTCAGAGTGGAGTAGAAGCATCCCCCATCCATTCTGAAGCTGCTGCTTTGGGCATGTGTGGCCTAGGATATTATACCATCAGGCTTTTCAGTTTCCCTAGAATGAAGAGTAGTGTAGAGTGGTGACCAATAAAGACTAATTTAAGCAGTGTACCTTGCACAATATGTGGCATAGAGTAGGAAGCTCTATGAGTTGTCCTTGTGTTTGGTTCTTGTGTAGCATATATCCATTTTACTATAAGGTGTATTTAAAGAGGATGAATATTCCATAATCTCAACTGCTTTATCATTTAAAAGATGAACAATCTCTTTTATAGTATAAGGTGAAAACATTGATTTAGGGCAATCTTACAATTCCTAGTATTGATAACATTTTTAATTTCAATTATTTTATATAACTCGTAATTTTTTAGATTAGTTTATGTTAAGCCATAATTTGCTAGTTTTCCATTCTTTCCTTTCTGAATTGACTTTTAGCCTATTACTCCTCACTAGTACATTTAACAAAAAGTAGAAAATTGAGAAATCATTAAATTTTATCTTTCATAATTAGTGTTGATTCTTCTATCATATCAGTTGTAAGTACTGCTCTCTACATTAAAAAAAGTTAAATTAATAGCTTCAATGAAAGTTGTAAAAAACAAAAGGCATAAATTAATGCCTAATATGCATGTGACATCAGTGTTATTGTGAATAATTCATATTAAAGTTTTAAAAATCCTTCTTTATAATTAAGCATTCATTATTTGTACTAATGAACTTTTCCAAGACAATGTTTTTCACAAGCTTTTTTAATGCAGATTGCATTATCTGTCCTTCCCTTCCTTATTGACAGACCCTCATCCAGCCTAGGGTTTGCCTTTCTACTTCCACTTCACAGTGAGGGCAGCTGGCACAGGCAGGGAAGCAGTGATGCTGCTCCTGGTTCATTGTGAGAGACTGTCGCTGGTATTCTAAATTTACCTTGATCAAAGATAAATAATATCACTTCTTTATTGTTCCTGTTTTAAAAAGAGGAAAACTTTCTTTTATATGTTTCCAGTTTTTCAAGTGTTTGTTCTTGTTGAAATTATGTCTCTGCTCAGCCTTTATATTTGAGAGTCATTTTTTTTCTGTTTTCATCTTTCACTCTCATTTTTATCGCATTTCCCATAATTGGATAAAACAAAAAGTGAAAAATCTACTTTGGTGAGCTGAAATTAGAGTGGCTGTATGCATTGGCATTAACTTTTTTTATGAAAGAGTTTTATTGGAAATACCTGCATTGCATAAAAATCACATACTCATGAATTAGGCAAAGTAGCTTTCCCAAAAACATTTTTTCTAGGACCACTTAGATTTCAGATGTCCAGATTAATTGTAGTCCTTGTTCCATGATCATGTCTTCTCATTAGTTTATATACGGGCTACTTTTATTTAGTGTTTTTAATATTATACCACCTGTGAAACTAACTCTTAAACAAAAGCTAATCTGTTGATAATAACCTATATCCAATCAAATGGATCCCTTTCATCCCTCTGTGTCTCTTGTCTCAGGGAATTGTTTTCTTGAATTCAACATTCACCAATTCCTTGCTTACTTTCTTTATATTTTAATATCATAATTATGTATTTTTAAAAATTTAAAAAATATTTTTAAAATTTCTTGTTTTTAATTCTCTTAAGAGTGTCATACCATATGTATTTTCTGACATGTATTTTTTTTTATTATTTGTTCCAATTAGTTATACATGACAGTAGACTGCACTTTGATACATCTTACATATATGGAGTACAATTTCTCATTTCTTCTCATGGTACATGATGTAGGATCACACCAGTCATGTAGTCATATATGTACATAGGGTAATAATGTCAGGTTCATTCTACTATCCTTCCTAGCCCCCAACCCCTCCCCTCCCTTCACTGTCCTCTACCTAATCCAAAATAACTTTATTCCCCACCTCCTGCCTGCCTTATTGTGAATTAGCAGTCACTTGTCAGAGAAAACATTTGACTTTTGTTTTTTGGGGATTGGCTTATTTTGCTTAGCATGATATTCTCCAGCTCCATCCATTTACTGGCAAATGCCATAATTTCATCATTCTTTAAGGCTGAGTAATATTCCACTATGTGTATATAACACATTTTCTTTATCCATTCATCTGTTGAAGGTACACCTATGTTGTTTCCATAGTTTAGCTATTGTGACTTGAGCTGCTATAAACTGACATGTATTCTTAACTCACTATTCATTATACTACCACATTACTCTATGTTATGTGTCATAATTTATTCATTTTTGAACTACTGTATAATAATCCAGGGGAATGAACCCATTTGTCCACTATCACTGTTTGTTTATCCATTCTCCCACTGTTTTCATGTGTTTACAACTGTGTGGCTATATGAACAATCTTGTACATGCCTCCTATTTTTTACCTCTCTTAGATTCTCTTAGGAATAAAATTGCTGAGACAAAGAGTATATGAATTTTCAAGCTGTTTTCCAGAGTGATTGCACTAGTTTGTATTCATACCAACAGGTCTGAGAGACATGATAGATTGCCACCACTTGGAGACATTTAAATGATAGAAATTTTATCTTACTACATAGACTTAATTTTTTTTTTTTCAAGTTTTTTTTTTTTTTTTTTTTTTTTTTTTTTATTTAGCATTTTTTTTACATTGCAATTGCTTGTATACCACTTGGTATCATTAGACTTTAAACCTTTTCTTTTCTTTTTCCTTTTTTTTTTTTCTTATTTAAATGGATATCCCATCCAACAAATTTTAGCCTCCTTATTACATTTGGTACTTGGATTTTTAGACTTAACTTTTTATTCTTAATTTTTATGTTTATGTTTATTTGGGCATATTTATTTCCTCTTTTGTAAGATGCCTGTTCATAAATTATTGTCTATTTTTCCTAAGATATTTAAAAGTTGTTAGAAATCTTTGTATTCCTGATACTAGTCTTTTGTTGGAAGGAAGTATATGTTTTGAATATGTTTTCCAAATTTGTAATTTGGTCTTTTATTTTCTTTAATGACCAGAAGTTCTTCATTTTAATGTAATCAAAATCTGTTAATCTTTTGTGGTATTATTCTTTTTGTGAGTAGTTTAGAAATCTCTTTCTAACTAAGGATTTGAAAAATATTTATCCATAATTTCCACTAACATATTTGATGGTTTACTAGAATTTTGATTTTTGTTAACTGAGAGAAGTAAGGATTCAACTTCATCTATTCTTTTTCATAAAGATTATTACTTTAAAATCTTCCTTTTTTGAACACTCACTTCTTACTCTAGTGGTATAACTTTTTGTATCTGTTATATACCAAAGTTTCATGAGTATATGGATCTACTTGTGCACTTTTTATAATATGCTGTTGTTCAGTTTTTTTGTGTGTGCCTATCTTTGAATGTATGACACATATACATACTTAGATTTTTTAAATGCTTTGGTTTTTCCTCTAGGTGTTGGACATAGTAAAAACAAGTATTCGTACAGTTCTTCCACGCATCTGGAAGGTAGCTGATGTTGAGGAAGTAAATTTATATCGGATTTTCAACCGGGTTTTTAATCGCTTACTCTGGAGTCATGGCCAAGGACTCTGGAATTGTTTCTGTGATTCAGGGTAAGTTCTAAGTCATTTCTTATTGTGTAATTTTTAATATTTTACTATTTAGTTATAGAGGTAGCTGAATAGAATGGTCAAATTTCTTTGATAATCTTTAAATATGGATTATTTTTACTGCATGTAATTGTGTTAGTATTCAACTGTAATTTGTATCAATTAACCTGATTTATATAAGATGATTAATATGAACATAACACCATGTAACTAATTTGAATTCAGTGGAGAGAAGGTAGTCTTAATCAATGAAAAAATTTAAATCACAAACCAATATCTTTAAATCTTTTATGTAGTAGACTTTTAAAATTATGGCAGTGCCCTTCCTTTCCTCCAGAGTGCCAGTGCTGCCAATGTTGCTGTGACTCACTGTCATTTGGTCTTCAAGATTTCTGAAACCAAACACTCCATACCACTTCATTCAGAAATGTCTTCCTTTCCTGTCTTCCCATAATCCTGGTGTTATTCTCCTAATCTTACAGGTTTTATGGTTCTGGGGTGTCTGCATCTTCCTTCTCAATACTGTCTTTATTCATTCATTGGTGAAATCCTACCGGTTTTTCTTTCACATTATGCCAACTGTGGCTATTCTAAATTGTTTCTACATTCATTCATTCATTCATTCTTTCTACAATCATCAACATTTAACTATTGGGTAGATACTTTTGGAGATACAAAATTGAATCTGATACAGCTGTTCCTCTCAAGAAAGTTGATGATAATAGTTAACTTTGCTACTTACTGTGTGCTAGACACTATTTAATCACTTTACATGTGTTAAGTGGTTTATTCCTTATAGCATCACTTTGAATCAGGATCTGTATTATCTCTGTGTTATAGATAAGGAATCTGAGATGCAGCTAGAGGATAAGGACCCAGAGTAACTGGGATTTGAACTCTTAGCCTTGATCCGAGAGTTCATGCTCTTAACCAATAAGCACCTATGTCTTTTGTAGATAAAATATGATGTAAACATTATAAAAGAGGCACAGAGAAAGTATGACAGGATTTCAGATGAAAGGTATCTTTTGACAGAAAGGCCTAGTGACATTAAAATATTTTTAGGCATTTTTGTCTACAATGTTTTGTTTCCCTTACTGTCTTACTGTCAAGGTCATTTCCCAAAATCTAGTGATTTCTTTCATTTATCATCAAAGTCTAAATTTCTTATCTACAAGACTAATATACTGATTATTTTTTATTTCTTCAGTTTTCTCTCTTATTACTCTCCTACTTGAACTCTGCTCCAGAAAAGCAAACTCACTAGTTTTCCAATATTCTAAAAAATCTGTCCCTTCTGCATTATGCAAATCTTATGTAAAGCCTGAGACTAGACCTATCTCTTTTTAGAAGGATCTTGAAATGCCCATTTCCATATTCTAACTATCTGATACTGAGTCATTCATGTCATTTGCAGACTCCTGACCACCATGTTTTCCCTCAGCTGCCATTCACTAACAGGAAGCATCCATAAGGCACTCTGGGGTGTGATAAAATCTGAGCACAATCCTGGGAATAAATTATTTCTACAGAGACATACGTGAAATATTTGAACCATATTCCACAACCCCTTAATGGATGGTTTTCTGTGAAAGTGCTCTCAATCTGAATTCAAAATTGAATGGTTTTTTTTCCAGGGCTCCTCTTTCCTGAGCTAATTTGCTAGCAAATTCTAACTTGTTTCAATCTTTCTCCTGTCCTTGGCATATCCCTCCAAATTTCCCTGGTGGTCTCTTTTGCTACTAGTAATGATGGTCACACAATTGAAGACCTACTGACAGTGTCTTAGATGTTAAATGCCTTTAAAGTCCCCACAAAGATATTTCTGAGTAAACTACTATTATTATCCACACTTGACAGATGAGAAAATTAAAACAGAATATGTAAGTTGCTCACGTTCCCGGAGTAATTGGGTGAGCCTGCATTTAAACCCATGTCATCTGAGTCAAGAGCTTAGCCCTTAATACTGTTCAATGACTCTTTTTGAAGTGGAGTCACCAGTGCCTGCCAAGCTTGTTTTACTGCAACTCCAAATTCCTTGCCCATTGTGCATGGGCTGGTGGAGGAGAAATAGTTTTGCTTTAGAAATACTGTAGCTCCACTATCCAGCTCTTTCCATTTTGTGGTTTGTAGAGGTGAATTTAACATCAGGCTTTATTTTGCAGCTTAACAAATGGGTTTCCTAGGCTTCCTTAATTTAGTGAAGTCACATAATACTGTGTTTGATTCTCAGCTTGGATCCAGCATAGTTGCACTTTATCCTTTGAATTATGTCTAATCAGCATACATTCCTTTAACATTTGGTCTAACATCCTGTCAGTCAGAGTGAAACCCTACTTTTCCAAGATCTGAAGGAATTATTTTAATATAGGGCATAGCTCTTTCCTAGTTAGGTATAAAATCTTGGAAAAATATAACCTAATAACTGGGCCATCTTGATTTCTGCCTCTGTCAACACACCCAAGAATAAAACAAATTAAGCTATTCCCTGTTCACTTCCACAAACATCAAAGAGTAATGTAGTTCTTTTTGGCACATTTCTTTAGAATTGGCTCATGAGTTTTGCTGATGCATCAAACAGAAAATACCCTTGTTCCTCTTCAAGGCTGAGCTCATGGCCATGCTGCCCCCACTGGGAGTGTTATAATGCCCCACATTCCAAATATGGTCTCTTTAGGGAAATAGTTCTTGGAATTGGTTTTTTTTTTTTTTTTTTTTTTTTTTTGGTACCGGGGATTGAACTCAGGGGCACTCCACCACTGGGCCACATTCCCAGCCCTTTTTTGTAGTTTATTAGAGACAGGGTCTCACTGAGTTGCTAAGTGCCTCGCCACTGCTGAGGCTGGCTTTGAACTCGCGATCCTCCTGCCTCAGCCTCCCAAGTGCTGGGATTACAGGCGTGCGCCACCGCGCCCGGCTGGAATTTTATTAATAGAATTATTTACCAAGTTGTATTGGAATAAGGGAAGTCTAGAATTCTGTGGAACTCAAATTTAAACCTGACAGCTCAGGAAAAGTGGCTATAGCTAGTAGTGTTTCAGCTGAGACCTGCAAGAGGAATAGGAGTCTGCCACTTAATGCAGAAGGAGAGGCAGTGGAGTAGGGGAGAAGGAATTCACAGTTTGGAAAAGCCCCCTCTGTACTCAGTCTCTCACGTGAAACACCTAAAGATCCTTTAGACTCTTTAGCCAAAAGTATTTTCTTGTGGGAGTCTGTCATGTAAAATCTTTCCTTTCAGAATTTTAGTACAAAAATAAACATTAAGGAGCATTCTAAGATAGCAGTCTGTTTTTAGGCTGCCTTATGCCTACTTGAAAATACATGCATAAAATATTGACTACTTAAAATAATGTGAACCTCCCTGTTCTCATATCACTTTCAGCTGGAGATGTTCTTGTTAGTATTTTTCAGCTTTCTGTTGGTGATCATTCATTTGGTTGATATATTGTCCATATTTTAAAAAATTTTGTCCTTTCTGGCCAATCAATTAGTACTTACTTCTACAGAGGAGAAAAGAATGAATCAGTTTCACTCTTCAGATAACTGACTTATTAAATGTTTTGATGAGAAAGGGGGTGAAAATTATTGGATTACTGAATAATATGAGAATTTTTAAGTCTTTGGATTTTCATTACTTCTCCCCTTTGTTGTCAGAAGTGTTCAGTATTGTATATCTTATCATTATCTTACTAAAAAAGTCATTTAAAGTCATTCATTCACTTTCTTCTATGAAGATTTAGGAGCTCCCCAAAGAACCTGTTAATCATTTAATTTTTCTTTTTCAATTCATTGGTTTTGGTATTTCCACTTCCTCCGAATTTAGATTCAGATGAGACCCCTGGTGCTTTGATAAAAGCGGTGCTATTTTTTAAAAAAATATTTATTTATTTGCTTTAGTTGTACACAATGCAATACATTTACGTTTATGTGGTGCTGAGGATCGAACCCGGGCCGCACACATGCTAGGCGAGTGCTCTACCACTGAGCCATAACCCCAGCCCAAGCAGTGCTATTTTTAACTCTTTCCGCTTTCTCACACCTTTTAGCACTGGCAATTAAGATACTGAGGTGCTAAGGTGGTGTTTCATAGGACACAGCCATGATGGGTGTGAGGTACTGTTAGAGGCACAGGTTTCCTCTGTGCAGAAGGGGCACCATTAGCCTGGAGCCTGAGCAAGCTAGTCTTACTCATTGTCTTTCTTCTTAGTGAAGGGTTTTGGTTTGCTGACACTTGAACATGGATTAATCCAGAATAAAATAGAGTCTGTGGCCAGTAATGGTGGCTGTACACACAAGAAATAAACATGTAGAGGATTTTGATTCATATATTAATTTTAAATATTTTAAAAAGAATAAGAGAATGAGAAGCCAAATCTGGTTAGATTATAACTCACATATTACTTAGAAAATTATATCAAACTGGAGTGTTAAAGTAGCCCTTTTGTTGTTCTCCCACTTTGTTTATTCTTTTTCTAACTCTAAATCCCAAGTTAAGAAAAAAAAAAATTATCTTAATCTGAGTGACCTGATAGTAGCTCTAATCAAATGACTCCAAAGTGTAAAAATAATACATCCCTGTTGAGAGTTGATGGTGGTGATGGAGGTAGACTTTTGTAGACAACACTCAAAATTCCATCAGGTAAGTGCCAGGCAGGCAGTCAAAACAGGATGTTTTCTATGTGTATTTACATTTATATATTTTTTTTGTACTGAGTCCAGAGATTTAGGGTTTGGTAGATTATGGGATATTAATTATAAAATTGTCTCATTTTTGTCAAATTAGGTGAGTTTATTTTCTATCTACTTACCTACCTTTATCTTGATGAACATATGGTTTTTCTTATATTTAGTAATACTTTAAATTTATTTGAGTTAATTAACTAGCATATTATTGTTTATTGAATGAAAATGGCAGTTATTCCTTTGTTAAGGAAAAAACAATTATTATATATGCTCTCTTTTTGGGACCAGGTTTATCCTGAAAAAGAAAAGAAACCATTAGCCTTTCTAATAAAAATACCTTCCTGAGTGTCTAAGGCACTTTGTAATATTCTAAATATCTCAAATAGCCACAGAAGTTTGAAAATGGAGTTTTAGAATTTTCCATTGGGAAGTACATTTTATCAGGAATATGTTTTTCTTAATATTTTTTTTCCTTTCTGAAAAATCTACTCTTTTCTCTCTTGAGTACATAAATTGGTTTATGTAAAATGAGACTTGAACCGTTACCAAGTCTCAAATCACTTTCTTCTCAAGGCTGAAGAGTTTCATTTACACAGAGAATAAGTTTCTCTCTTTTCTTGGGTGGCTGGGTAGGCCCGTGAGGTGTTTCCTGATTGTTAATACACACACACACACACAATTGAGGTTACCAAGGAAGTGTGCATTAGTACTTGCTTTGGATTGAGCCAAGCACATTGAAAGAGGAAGGACACTGACTTTGGGATTGCTGCGCCTCGACCTATACTGCTGAACCCTAGAAACAGGCCAGGGGCCATAGGGGATTAGGAAAAACACACAAATATTAAGAGAGAAAGCTGGGGTCAGGTGGAACACACTGATCTCTGCATGAGAACAGTGACCCAGAGCTGGCTCAGCACATTTATTATATAATTTATTATATTTTATCATTCACAGGTTATTTGTGGGAAAGTTTCTGCAAACCAAGCAGGCTTAAAGGTCACAGCACTGAGGAAATATTATGGTTTTCTTGCTATGTTCAGTATCCCCTATCCCTTGGAGCTAGTGTCTGAGTTTCAAGGTCAAGACTGATAACTCTGAACCTGTGCAGTTTCTTTGGGCAGGGTGTCACCATAGCAACTGGGCAATCTTAACCTGTACTTTTTTTTTTTTTTTTTTTGGTGGGGTGTGGCTGGCGGTGGGTATTGGGGATTAAACTCGGGGCAATTGACCATATCCCAAGCCCTATTTTATATTTTATTTAGAGACAGGGTCTCACTGAGTTGCTTAGCACCTTGCTTTTTCTGAGGCTAAGGCTGGCTTTGAACTCAAGATATTCCTTCCTCTGCCTCCCAAGCCACTGGGATTAACCTGTATTTTTGCACAGGGGTGAGGGGGGTGAGGGAGAGTGTGTCCCAGCGTAAGCTCACCACAACCACAAGGCAACCAAAAACCTTGATCCAAATCACTGCTCCCCACATTGCAGTACGTTAGTACTTATGAAGATCATGTTACTTCTAGAGCACAGGACCTGTGCTCTGGGAATTTATCATGGATGTAGTCTTAAAAAGGGTTTAACCTAAATTCTCCTAGTGCTGAGGGGTCAAAGATTAAATCGCAGCAACTTTTTAATCCCTTTTTAGGATCATTATTAGTGTTAAGGTAAATACAAATTCTTAGAAAAACTGAATTCTTAGAATTAAGTTTTGACAAATCAGTGTTTTTACTAAAACTATAATATGGAATAACTCCATTTTTTTTTTTTAGGAGATGTTGGGAAGTCATCCTTTTAGCTACCAATGGTTGGTACCACCAAAATCTTTAAAGACAAATAGTACATGAATTTGATGTTGGTTCTTTTATTACATAAATATTAATTTCCTGGGCTGGGGTTGTGGCTCAGCAGTAGAGCACTCGCCTAAGCACGTGCATGGCCCGGGTTCCATCCTCAGCACCATGTACAAATAAATACATGTGTACAACTAAAGCAAATAAATAAATATTTAAAAAAATATTAATTTCCTAATTTGCATTTCTTATATACCTTTCAATCATCTGTATGTACTATAGATGTGTGAGAGTATTTCTAGCTTTCTTTACTGGTTGTTGCTAGGCAAATGATATAGCTGGTTGCCATTTTTAAACGTGAACATGAAGTCATGTCTGTTTCCATGCCAATAGATCCTCCTGGGAGAGTATATTCAGTAAAAGCCCGGACATGGTAACTCCTTTGCAGCTCCAGTGTTGCCAGCGCCTGGTCGAGCTTTGTAAACAGTGCCTGCTAGTGGTTTACAAATATGCAACTGACACAAGAGGATCACTCTCAGGCATTGGTCCTGACTGGGGTAATTCCAGGTACTTGTTTACATTCTTTATCCCCTGAGATTTTGATATAAAATAATGCCACACACAGTTGGAAATTGAGAGTTTCTTTTTGCTTATATAGCTAGGGAAAAAAATCTAAAGGCTAAAAATTACACATGCAATAATCAACGAAATATTTTTAATTGGCACATCTTTTCCTTTGAGGGACTGAACAAGGACAGCAATCACAAACCTGGACACGAGGGAAACAGCATACATGGAAATGAACTTATTTGGTTAACATACGTTTGCATTTAAAAATGCAGTAAGAGCATCCAAAAATGTGGTAATAAATTCAAATTTTGTTTCCCAGTAGGGATATTTGAACATTTAACCTGGAGCCTTCTTTAGTAGGAAGATGCCCATGGTTTCATTTTATTGTTCAGAATGCCGCCTCCACTACTCCCCTCAACACCAAAAAAAAAAAAAAAAATCTGTTGGAATTGAAGTTTTGTCATTTCACTTCAAATTGAGTTTTATGACAATTGTTAAGTTGAAATACATAGCTTTCCAAAACTCCCAAAAAATATTGTTTTTAAGTTGCAAAAATACAGAGTAAGCCGGGCGTGGTGGCGCACGCCTGTAATCCCAGCACTTTGGGAGGCTGAGGCAGGAGGATCATGAGTTCAAAGCCAGCCTCAGCAATGGCGAGGCACTTAGCAACTCAGTGAGACCCTGTCTCCAAATAAAATACCAAAAAGGGCTGGGGATATGACCCAGTGGTCGAGTGCCCCTGAGTTCAATCCCCGGTACCACAAAAAAAAAAAAAAAACAATACAGAGTAAATAAGAAGCATATTTTATTATTTCTCAAAACAATTGTAGCTCCTACTAGAAATAAAGATGAATATATTAGCTTTATCGTATGTACACATTTAGTACTACTCAATATAGAAGGAAGTAAGCCATGACTTTGAAAAATCAAGCAATAGTCAAAAAATTCAACTAATAGTTGGGTAAACAGTGAGGAAAACAGAACCACACTAGTTAGGATTTTCTTTTTGAAACAGCTGAAAATTGATCTGTTTATTTAAAAAGATCTTAGGGAGAATAGTAAAACCAACTTTCTACAAAAGTGACCTGCAACGGCAGGATCCTTAGAATATTATGCACAAAATCTATTGAGGGAGATATTTTAAATCTTTGTTTTAGATTTTGTCATTGTATTGTTGTAGTACCTTTAACCTATATTAATTCTTCTTAAAGTAGTCACTGATCACAAACATGGGAGAGGTAAAGTTAACCATTTTGAAAATATGTAAATATCAAAGTTATATTCTACAGTTTTTATGGTTTGATTGAAGCAAATTATTGAAATAAAATTATTTTAATGAATAGTCATGTGATGTAAAAATATGAAAGCCATTTTTTAGACATTATAGCATATAAGTAAAGAGCCTCTCATTAAGTGGTTATACTTTGGGAGCATTATCAGGAAAACTTTAAATTCCAGTCTAGAAAGGAATTCAACCAGACTATAATGCCATTCCTTCAGTTCCAGATTTCATAACCCTGTTTCTGCTGATGAATCATGTAGTTTTTGTGGGTAGGCAAAATAGGACAAAGTCTTCCTACTTACACCAGAGGAAGAAGTTATGCCTTACAGTTGCTTCCGCCTTTTGATTTTCTTCCCCTTGTAATGGACAGAAGAGATATTCCTGACTCTTTAATGTTGTTCTGGACTTCTGATGAATGCTCAGGGTGACCCCAGTATTTTGGAGTGTTAGTAAATACATCTTCATTTCTGCCCACATTCAGAACCTTTTGAGAAAGAGATGTGGGAAACAGACACAGTTGTTTTATGTAGTTGTATTACTTACAAAAGTTACACTGGGGACATGGGGTAGATGTGAGATTAGTGGGTTTTCCAATATTGAATTCCAGAACTAAACTTATCCACTCCAAGGCAGAGCTTTCTTCTACCCTTGCCTGATGAAGTCTAGTGCGAGGGCAAGTGTGAATGTATTCCCTCAGCAGAAGAGCTAAGCCAAGCATGTCCATTTCTTTGAAATCCACAAATCAGATGACTCAATTGTAGTAAGAAGCCAGGAAGGTTATGCTATTGGAAGTTGTACATGGAAACTCAAGAAGCAGAGGTAGATATACATTTCTCCCTAATATCTAGCCACTAAAACTTAAGTCAATGTCACATTAATTTAAGAACATAAATTTTTTCTCTTATGGATAAGTAAGGGAACCTATAGCATTTTTGCTTTATATGTAGAGGTAACTATTTTTTAGTAGCTTCATTTCATTTATCAAGTATACCTGATAAAATGTACATATAAATTTATATTTATACATTAATTTTAATTATAAACAAATATGTAAATATTTTTAATATGCTTAGGAGGAGGTACCGCTAAACTATTTATTTATTTATTTTATACAAATGGATCACAACTTCTTATTTCTCTAGTTGCACGTGATGTAGAGTTACACCATTCATGTATTCATACCCATACATAGGGGTAATAATGTCCATATCATTCTATCATTTCCCCCCTTTACTCCCCCTCCTGTCTGCTCAATCCAAAGTTCCTCCCTTTTTCCCTTGCCTCCTGCATATTATGGATCAGCCTCCACTTATCAGAGAAAACATTTGGCCTTTGGGTTCTTGAGATTGGCTTATTTCGCTTAGCATGATATTCTCTAATTCCGTCCATTTACCCATAAATGCCATAATTTCATTCTTCTTTAAGGCTGAGTAGTATTACATTGTGTATATATACCACAGTTTCTTTATCCATTCATCTATTGAAGGGCACCTAGGCTGTTTCCACGGTTTAGCTACTGTGAATTTGAGCTGCTATAAACATTGAGGTGGCGGCATCTCTGTAGTGTGCTGATTTTAAGTCCTTTGGATATAGACTGAGAAGTTAGGATAGCTGAGTCAAATGGTGGTTCCATTCCAAGTTTTCTAAGGTATCTTCCATACTGCTTTCCAAAGTGGTTGTACCATTTTGCAATCCCACTAGCAATGAATCAGCGTACCTTTTCCTCCACATCCTTGCCAGCAGTTATTGTTGCTTGATTTTTTGATAATTGCCATCCTGACTGGAGTGAGATGAAATCTTTGAGTAGTTTTGATTTGCATTTTTCTAATTGCTAGAGATATTGAACATTTTTTCATAAATTTGTTGATCGATTGTATATCTTCTTCTGTGAAGTATTTGCTCATTTCCTTAGCCCATTTATTGATTGGGTTATTTGTTCTTTTGGTGTTAACTTTTTTGAGTTCTTTATTTAATTTTAATTATAAATAAATATGTAAATATTTTTAATATGCTTATGAGGAGGTACACCTAAATAATTTATAAGGTGATACGAGTTAACATTAGTAAGGTTTATTGACAATGTTTATCTTTTAAAAAAATTTTTAAAATTCTAATTTGTTATACATGCTTGCAGAATGCAATTCATTTCATATTTCATATAAAGAGCACAATTTTTCAAGTCACTGGTTTTACATAAAGTACTTTCACAACAACTGTGTCTTCATACATGTATTTAGGGTAATGATGTCTAACTCATTCTATCATTATTCCTATCCCCTTGCCCCCCCACCCCTCCCCTGCCTTGTTCTATTTAAAGTTCCTTTATTCCTCTCATCCCCCCTCCCTTGCCATTATAAGTCAGTATCTTCAAAACAAAGAAATCATTTGACCTTTAGTTTTTTGGGATTGGCTAACTTCACTTAGCATTATTTTCTCCAACTCCATCCATTTACCTGCAAATGCCACGATTTTATTCTCTTTTAGTGCTGAGTAGTGTTCCATTGTATATATATACCAAAGTTTCCCTATCCATTCATCTGCTGATGGGCATCGGGGTTGTTTCCACAATCTAGCTATTGTGAATTGTCCTGCTATAAACATTGTGGCTTTGTTCCTGTAGTAAGCTGTTTTTAAGTCTTTGAAGTATAGACCGAGGAGTGTGATAGCTGGTCAAATGGCGGTTCCATTCCAAGTTTTCCTAGGACTCTCCATATTACTTTCCAGATTGGCTGCACCAATTTGCAGTCCCACCAGGAATGTATGAGTGTGCCTTTTTTCCCACATCCATGTCAACATTTATTTATTGTTGTTTGTATTTTTGATAGCTGCCATTCTGACTGGAGTAAGATGAAATCTTAGAGTTGTTTTGATTTGTAATTCTCTAATTACTAGAGATATTGAACATTTTTCCATATATTTGATGATTGATTGCATATCATCTTCTGAGAAGTGTCTGTTTAGTTCCTAGGCCCATTTATTGATTGGGTTGTTTGTTTGTTTTATTTTTATTTTCATTTTTTTGGTGTTAAGGTTTTTGAGAGCTTTATATATCCTTGAGGTTAGTGTTCTATCTGATGTGCTTGTGGTAAAGATTTGCTCCCATTCTGTAGGTTTTCTGTTCACCTCACTGATTGTTTCTTTTGCTGAGAAGAAGCTTTTTAGTTTGAATCCATCCCATTTATTAATTCTTGGTTTTAATTCTTGTGCTATAGGGGTCTTATTGAGGAAGCTGGGGCCTAATCCAACATGATGGAGATTTGGGCCTACTTTTTCTTCTCTTAGGTGCAAAGTCTCTGGTTTAATTCTGAGGTCCTTGATCCACATTTGAGTTGAGTTTTGTGCGTGGTGAGAGAGAATAATTTCATTTTATTACATGAGGATTTCCAGTTTTCCCAACACCATTTGTTGAAGAGGCTGTTTTTTCTCCAATGAATATTTTTGGCACCTTTGTCTAATATAAGATAACTGTAGATGTGTGGGTTAGTCTCTGTGTCTTCTATTCTGTACCATTGGTCAACTGGTCTATCTTGATGCCAATACCATGCTGTTTTTGTTACTATTGCTTTGTAGTACAATTTAAGGTCTGGAATAGTAATGCCACCAGCTTCACTCTCCTTGCTTTGGTTATTCTGGATCTGTTATTTTTCCAGATGAATTTAATTATTGCTTTTTCTATTTCTATGAGGAACGATATTGGGATTTTGATTGGGATTGCATTGAAACTGTATAGTGCTTTTGGAAGAATGGTCATTTTGACAATATTAATTCTACCTATCCAGGAACAAGGTAAATCTTTCCATCTTCTAAAATCTTCTTTAATTTCTTTCTTTGGTGTGCTGTAGTTTTCATTGTAGAGGTCTTTCACTTCTTTTGTTAAGTTGATTCCCAAGTTTTTTTTTTTTTTTTTTTTTTGAGGCTATAGTAAATGGGGTAGATTTCCTAGTTTCTCTTTCTGAGGATTTGTCACTGATGTACAGAAATGCCTTTGATTTATTGGTGTTGATTTTATATCCAGCTACTTTGCTGAATTCATTTATTAGTTCTAGAAGATTTCTGGTGGAATTTTTTGGATCTTCTATGTATAGAATCATATCATCTGAAAATAGTGATAATTTGAGTTCTTCTTTTCCTATCCGTATCCCTTTAATTTCTTTTGTCTGTCTTATTGCTCTGGCCAGTGTTTCAAGTACTATGTTAAATAGGAGTGGTGAAAGAGGGTATCCCTATCTTGTTCCAGTTTTTAGAGGGAATGCTTTCAATTTTTCTCCATTTAGGATGATGTTGGCCTGGGGCTTAGCATAGATAGACTTTACGATATTGAGCTATGTTCCTGTCATCCCTAGTTTTTCTAGCATTTTGAACATGAAGGGGTGCTGTATTTTGTCAAATGTTTTCTCTGTGTCTATTAAGATGAGCATATGATTTTTATCTTTTGAGTCTATTGATATGATGAATTACATTTATTGATTTCTTTATGTTGAACCAACCTTCCATCCCTGGAGTGAACCCCACTTGATCATGATGCACTATCTTTTTGATATATTTTTGTATTCGATTTGCCAGAATTTTATTGAGAATTTTTACATCTATATTCATTAGAGATATTGGTCTGTAGTTTTCTTTTTTGATGTGTCTCTGCCTGGTTTTGGAATCAGGGTGATATTGGCCTCATAGAATGAGTCTGGAAGTGTTCCCTCTTTTTCTATTTCATGAAATAGTTTGAGAAGTATTGGTGTTAGTTCTTCTTTAAAGGTCTTGTAGAACTCAGCTGGTATCCATCCGGACCTGGGCTTTTCTTGGTTAGTAGGTTTTTGATGGCATTCTCTATATCTTTGCTTGAAATTGATCTATTTAAGTTGTGTATATCATCCTAATTTAGTTTGGGCATATCATATGTTTCTAGAAATTTGTCAATGCCTTTGATATTTTCTATTTTATTGGAGTATAAATTTTCAAAATAATTTCTGATTATCTTATGTATTTCTGTAATGTCTATTGTGATATTTCCTTTTTCATCATAGATATTGGTAATTTGAGTTTTCTCTCTACTTTTTTTTTTTTAGCATAGCTAATGTTTATCAATTTTATTTCTTTTTTCAAAGAACCAACTTTTCATTCTGTCAATTTTTTGTATTTTTTTTTTTGTTTCAATTTCATTAATTTCAGCTCTGATTTTAATTATTTCCTGTCTTCTACTGCTTTGGGGGTTGATTTGTTCTTCTCTTTCTAGGGCTTTGAGATGTAATATTAGTTCATTTATTTGTTGACTTTTTCTCCTCTGAAAGAATGAACTCCATTCAATGAACTTTCCTCTTAGTACTGCCTTCACAGTGTCCCAGAGATTTTGATGTTGTGTCATTGTTCTCATTTACCTCTAAGATTTTTTTAATCTCCTTCTTTTTTGTAACATTTATTTTTTTTAGTTATAGGTGGACACATATCTTTATTTTATTTTTATGTGGTGCTGAGGATAGAACCCATTGCCTCACGCATGCTAGGTGAGCGTTCTACCTCTGAGCCACAACCCCAGCCCTTAATCTCCTTCTTGATGTCTTCTGCAACCCATTGTTCATTCAGTAGCATATTATTTAGTCTCCAGGTATTGGTTTATCTTTTATTTTTATTTTATCATTGATTTCTAATTTCATTCCATTATGATCTGATAGAATGTAGATAGTATCTCTACATTTTTATATTTGCTTAGAGTTGCTTTATGGCATAATATGTGGTCTATTTTAGAGAAGGATCCATGTGCTGCTGACAAGAAAGTGTATTGGCTCATTGATGGATAATACACTCTATATATATAGTCAGTTAAGTCTTAAGTTATTGATTGTATTATTGAGTTCTGTAGTTTCTTTGTTTAGCTTTTGCTTGGAAGATCTATCTAGTGGTGAAAGAGGTGTGTTAAAGTCACCTAGAATTATTGTGTTGTGGTCTGTTTGACTCTTGGACTTAAGAAGAGTTTGATTGATGAATGTAGATGCTCCATTATTTGGGGCATATTTATTTATAACAGTTATGTCTTGTTGATGTTTGATTCCCTTAAGCAGTATGAAATGTCCCTCTTTATCTTTTTTGATTAACTTTGGCTTGAAGTCTACCTTATTTGATATGAGGATGGAGACCCCTGCTTTCTTACATACACCATGAGTATGGTATATTTTATCTCATCCTCTCACCTTCAGGCCATGGACATCTTTTTCTATGAGATGTGTCTCTTGAAGGCAACATATTGTTGGGTCTTTTTAAAAATCCAATCTATTAGCCTATGTCTTTTAATTGGTGAGTTTAGGCCATTAACATTCAGGGTTATTATTGAGACATGATTTGTATTACCAGTCATTTTTTAAAATTTTTATTTTTGGTATTTAGTTTGACTTGTTTTCTCACTTGGTTGGTTTTTCCTTTATTGTAGTTCTTCCCTTTGCAGATTTTCATTTCCTCTTTGTGGAATATTTTGCTAAGAATGTTCTGTAGTATAGGCTTTCTTGTTGTGAATTCTTTTAGCTTTTGTTTATCATGGAAGGTTTTATTTCATCATCAAATCTAAAGCTTAATTTTGCTGGATATAAGATTCTTGGTTGGCATCCCTTATCTTTTAGAGCCTGGTATATATTGTTCCAGGATCTCCTGGCTTTGAGGGTCTGGGTTGAAAAATCTGCTGAGATCCGAATTGGTTTTCCCTTATAGGTAATCTAGGTAAACTGATTTTTGTCTCTTGTGGCCTTTAAAATTCTATCCTTATTTTGTATGTTAGGCATTTTCATTATAATATGCCTTGCTGTAGATCTGTTGTAATTTTGTACATTTGGCATCCTATAGGCCTCTTATATTTGATTTTCAAATTCATTCTTCCTGCTTGGGAAATTTTCTGATATTATTTCATTGAATTAGATTGTGCATTCCTTTGATTTGAATCTCTGCACCTTCTTCTATTCCAATAAATCTTAGATTTGGTCTTTTGATGGTATCCCATAATTCTTGGATATTCTGTTCATGGTTTCTTACCATCTTTACTGTGAGGTCAACTTTATTTTCAAGATTATATATTTTGTCCTCATTGTCTGAGGTCCTGTCTTACAAGTGATCCAATCTGTTGGTGATGCTATCTATTGAGTTTTTTAAGTGGCTTATTGTTTCTTACATTTCAAGGATTTCTGTTTGTTTTTTTCTCAGACTCTCTCTCTCTTTCTTGAAGTAATCTTTTGCTACCTGTATTTGTTCTATTATCTCTTTGTTGGTGTGATCGATGGTTGCCTGTATTTGATCTCTTATCTCTTTTTTGGAGAGATCAATTTTTGCCTGCATCTGCTCACTTAGATAATTTAAAAAATCCCAAATCATTTTAATTATGTATATCTGGAACTCCTTCTCTGACATTTCACTTACTGTGTTCTCTAAAGCTTCTATTGTTGTAGTATCTTGGTTTGTTTTGGCATTTTCCTCCCTTGTTTTTTCATGATGTCTATGTGTTTTCCTCTCTTGAAGGGTAAGCCTGAGGTATTACAGCTTCTGCCCTATTGTCTTATAACATCCCCACAGGTTATCCAAAACCTCACTTTTTAGGGAAAGATCAATATTACAGCATTCAATGTACCCAATGAGTATCCATATATCAGTTAGCTTCTATTTTTATATTTACAGTTTTGTCACTATAAACAGAAATGATGAGATCAGTTATCTTTTGCCATATGGTCTTTATGTTTGTGTGGTGGTTTACAGTATCTAATGGTAGAAGGGGGGACTTAGGGGTTGGTTAAGACGTTTATGAGATAGGATGTGAGAAAACAGAGGTATTAGATTATTTGACCAGTGAGAGTGTAATCATAAGAATTTGGCTGTTAGTGGGAGAAGGAAGAGATAGGCATCCCCATGTAAGATTCCCTGTTAGTTCACAACAGGATAACTGGTAGCACCTCTAGTAGAGCACAGTCTGGTGCAGCCTGGTCTGCAGGGACCTTAGTGATGTCTTACCAGGACCTTTTTGTTGTTCCTTGATAGTAGCCTCACTAACTCAATTTTGTGGCAGTGGCAGCCTCAAGCCTATAATTATCTTGATGTTGGGTTGTGTAGCCACGGAACCCCAGTGTAGTGTGTCTCTCTGGGCAGGCACATGTTGCCTATCTGGCTGGGCCAGGCCCTTCCTCTGGCTGGTGCCTACTGCTTCTCCCCATCGCGGCATGGGCAGTTGGTGGACAATGTTATCTTGACTAGAGATCTGTGTTATATTTCCTAAGAGGCTTTAGAGTTGATGGCATTTATTACATGGAAGAGAGTGACCTTCCACCTTAAAGACTCAGAAATATAATAATAGACACAATTAGTAAAAAGCCTTTCTCAGGGCTCATAATATCTAAGCAAATAGAACTGATATATACACCTAGATGATCAATTAGAATCAATTAATCTGTGTATGTCTCTCTCTCTCTCTCTCTCTCTCTCTCTCTCTCTCTCTCTCTCTCTTTCTCCAGGAAACTAGCATTCTTGGGACCAGCTCAATATCCCACTGTAACTAGGTTTACTTGGGAAGTTTTGGGATCTCCAACCACTTTTTGGCCTCCCAGTTTACATGGCTTCACTAGTTAGTTCTATCAAACCCACCTAGAGAATGGGAAAAAAAAAAAAGAAAACTTTATTCCCTTGTTTTATGAGGCTGCCATACTTTTGATACCAAAACCCAACTGGAGAATTATTGTAAAAGAGAACGAATGTTCAATCTCATCCCTAACCATATATGCAAAAATTCTAAAACAAATAGTAACAAAATGAAACCAGAGAGTTTAAATAGGACAATATATCATGATCAACTTCTGCTTAATCCATCAATTTAAGGATACAATAACATTAAAAAGTGATCAGTATAATTTTCTATATTAATAGAATAAAAGATCACCTTAAAAGACATAAATAAATCACTTGGGTAGAATTCAGTGTACATTCTTGCTTTAAAAACTGCTTAGCCACCTAGGGGAAAAAATAAATTCCACAGTCTAATAAAGTATCCTTTATGTCCATTCTTCTCAAATAGTTTTGTACATAATGTTATTTTCAACTAATTTTATTTTTATTTACTTTTGGTAAAGAAAATATTAAACCAAAGCTTTTTTAGCATTTATAATATAGAAAAACAAAGGAATAATCTTGAAATAAACTATGAACTGGTAGGATTTGTTGAGTACTGTGTACAAAAACTTATAACAAAGATAAACTAAACTAAGATAATATGAAATTGGCAAGAGAATAAATAATTGGGCCAAAAATACACCTAGGCCTACCTTTTGACTTGATTTATAACAAAAAAGGGGAATGCTTTATTTTTGAAAATTGGAAAAAAGAAGATTGTTTAAAGAAGTGGTGATGGACAATTGGATTTCCAAATAATAATTAAAAAAAAAAAACTTGACTTTATCCATGCCATAAATAAAAATTATTTCCTGGTGAACTAAGTAAACAGATAGATAAAGCAAAACTAATGCTTTTAGGAGATAATATAGAATATATTCATGAATTTGAGATGTTTAATTGTTATAAAAAGAGGACTGAGAAGTGCTAATCACAAGCGAAAAGATGAATATATGTGACTATGTTACATTAGGAACATTTGTTCATCAGAATGCTCTATATAGGGCAAAAAAGCAAGCTGCAGGATGGAAGAAGGTATTTGCAACTTGTAAAATACATTAAAATGTTCTTGTATATATTATGTAATAATTCCTATATATTTTTAGCAGAAAAAGAGACTACTAAATAGGAAAATGGGGAAGATATTTGAAAAAAGACCAACAAACATTTGAAAAAGTATTTAAAATAATTAGTAATAAGGGAAATACAAAATCTCAAAAATAATGCATACCCAGCTCTGCATACCAAGAGTTGATGAGACTGTAGAGAAATAGGAACTCTCTTACACTGGTGGTGACAGTGAAAATTGGCACCTTTTATAAACAGTTCAGCATTACATACTAAAGTCTATCTGTTTTGTAGCTATTCTATTCCCAGTAAACTCTCAGCAGAAATGTTCAGGCATGGGCACCGAGATACTTACTATACCCATTAATATTTAATGGGTATAGAATTTCTGTTTGGGATGATGAAAATATTTTGGAATCTGTAGTGATGGTTACACAATATTGTAAATATACTTAATGCACTGACTGTATACTTGATAATGGTAAAAATTATAACTTACATGTTGTATCATTTTACTATAATAAAAATTTTTTCAGAAAATACTGGACATATATATATTCTGATGAACTTCGTCTACTCTCCATTCCCCAAACCAGTCAGCTGAGTTTATTCTGGTTTGGAGTGTGGGGGTCAGATATCTTTGTCCTACTCCAGGAAGATCCTAGAAAGTAGATAGAACTTACATTTCTCCATTTCCAAGGTTACATTTCTTCATTTCCAAGGTTAATTTCCTACCAGTTTTGAAATGCTTCATGTTTTAGAGATCCTCCATGGCTGACCACAAGAAGGAAGATAAAAAACCAACCAGTTCTACATCAGTCAGGAATAAGTTGAGTGTGTGTACTATGTGTATAGGAAGAGGGTATATGAAGATGCTCATACCTAGCCTTAGAGAAAAGGAGTGAGGCTAGGTGGGTGAAGCAAACGGAAATAGGGTGATCGGAATTATTTCTCCTTGGCATGAGGCAGCTGAGTTAGCCTGTTTTGTATACAAAAATAAATTAGAATAAGATAAAGTTGTAAAATTTTCAAACTATTTGATGCTTTACAAAAACTATTTGGACTTGGTCTTTAAATTTGCTTCCTTGAGGTAGTTTTCCTATTTAAAAATTTAAATTTGTATTACTTAACTCCATTGCAAAGAACATTCAAAAATAATCTTTAGTGTTCAGCCAGTGTGGGATCTACCAAGAGGTAATGATGGAGATAATAATACATTTAATTTCTCTGTAATGCTTTAAAATATCCCGTAGCACAGGCTTTAAGTGAGCAAACTGTTTCTTCCAATTTAAGTTCATATGTATTTCTTTTTCCAGTCTTAAAAGAAGCTTTTCACCTTTTCTTCTTCTATTGAAGTTTCATTTTATGACATGTATAATATTTTTCTATTTTCTACATTATTTCATACTTCATATTTTTGCAAAAGTTATTTAATTGTACCAATAAGTTTAAAACTTTGGATTCATGTACAATGACTACTAGGTGAAATTGTCATGACAACACAGTATAGTAGTGATGAGCAGTGATGCTGAAGCTGGCCTTCATGGCTTTGAATCCTGGTCTGCACTTACTGGTTGTGTGACCATAGGAAAGGAATTTGGCCACTGAATGTGTCATAGAGTTTTTTTCATACATAAAATGTAGCTAATAAGAATATCTAATATATAAAATTGTTATGAAAACTAAGTAAATTAACATTTGTAAACTACTTGAATAATACCATGCTCACAGAAAATGCTATTTAAATATTTGTTTAATTAAATAGAAGTTAGCTGTGGTCTGGACTTTGCATTTTCATTTTTTCATGTGTGAAATGAAGATTTTTACTGCAAAAGTTTATGTGAATATTACTGAAATAGCAATAGTAATGTTTGCTTAGAAATTCTTTGTAAGAAAGTTGGTAGAAGTTACTGTTTACTATGTAATTACCAGTACAGTCAGAATGCATTTTCAAAAGAAGGTAGATTAACTGTCAACTAATACAGAATAATAGGTTTTGATCAAACACCGTAGTTGATTTTGTACCTCTGTCCTAAATAGGAAGGGAAGCTTTTTCATGACAAAAGGTATCAGATTAATCATGACTCCACTAACTCTTGACATAATAATTAATCCATATAAATTATCCATGATGTTAAGAAAATATATTATCTGTGATGTGAGAAATCAATTGTTTCATTACTCATCATTCAGTTTGGAATTTTGATTTAATTTATTTTGTTGTATATTATTTTACTGCTCTATTAACTTAATGATTTGAGCAATTGCTTGTAGTGTTTGATGTTAGGTAATAGATTTAGTGGATATTATTAGGTAATTTATGCTGAAAATAATGTTTATGTATATTTTGGAAAGTGCTGCCATTGTAATTTGAATGCTGTACGAAGTTAATTATAATGAATTCATTTTCTTTCAACAAAATTCAAGTAAAACAAATATAAATGTAATTTTCCATTGACAGGTTATGATAGTTTCCAATATTTTCTAACATAGAATAGTAGCTAATAGTGTTCTTGACCTTCACTTTTTAAACATATATATGGATTTATGATACTGTCACCGAAGGATTCTGATGTCAAATGAAGAAAATAAGATGAATATTTTGATTCTCATTGTTTATTTTCAAAACCACTGCTAATTACCAGTCTCCTCGTAGAAATTTCTCATAGAGATCTTTGTTGTGACTTTTTAGGATGTCCTTTCCTTTTCAGGATTACTTGGACTTACACTTCAAATAGAGTTGTTTATTTGTATTTGTTCATTTGGATTTCCTCAACTTTTTCTCTCTAGACATGTAGATAGGACTGGCATAATGCTAATCAAGGGTTTTCATAGCATAGGGATTATATGGGTATACAATTTTCTTTGGAAATTCCTAATTTCCAGAGCTTTAAGTTAAAAATAAAAAAATGGAAACCATTTGTTGGCAAATATGACATTAATCAACATGAAGTTACTCATCGTCTTTGTCTATCTGATTTGTTATGAACAGTCACACATTTTACTGAGTTAATATGAATAGTTTATTTATAGGATGCTGCCCTGGGGCCCAATGAAAATGTGTAGTATATGCACTATATTGTCTTTGTAAAATCAGGAAAAATCACATGGTCTAAAATACATCTAGTTGTAAGGGTTACACGTAACCTGTAATGATAAGCACTGAAGGGCCTAAGAATACAAAATTTATAATCTAATTATGAATGTTAATCTTTAACTTTTTCTTTTAGATTACCCTTAGGCATAATACATCAAAGATATATTTTAAATTCTAATCAGTACTTCCAGCTTCTTGGAAACATAATTACTCTTAATATGGTTTGTCAAATTCTCATATCCCATGTTTTAAAGAAATATTTGGTTCCACACATTACTTACAGGGATTGATGATGGATTCTAAATTAACACAGCCACATAAACAGTTTCATAACATTTGAGTTCAGTGATTGTTTATGGGATGTCTTAAGATAATAATATCATATGTTGCATCTATATTCAATTCTTTGTGTAAGGTTCTATGAGCTGCTTGACCCCTGATCTTGGGGAGGAAATCTTTTTATATGAATTGCACTGTTATTACAGTAACATTTTTCATGTAGGATATGTAAATTATTAAACACATAAGCCTTTATTGAGAGATGTTAATACTAATTTGCTTGTAATAATCTAATTTTTTAACTGTCATTTTTAGGTATTTACTACCAGGAAGTACCCAATTCTTCATGAGAACACCAATCTACAACACAAAATACAATTCCCCTGGAATGACTCGCTCCAATATTTTGTTTACATCCCGATACGGCCATTCGTGAAATTGAAAGGAAGATCATCATAGGTTATGCATAATAGCAATTAATTTACTGCCTCAAGTTGAACACACAAAGACAGTGACCATTAAGTGCTGTTTTATGTATATAGGACGTATATGTGTGTGGAAATATATGCACACATGCACTCAAATTTATATATATATATATATATATTTATTATAATATATGAAAGAAGAATTAGCAGAAAACTGAATATAAGATTTAATCTTTCTGGAAATGTAATAAACCATGTTAAAATTGTTTACACAAATATGTGAATGTCTAGAATTTGCTAGGTTTATAATTCCTTCCTACTAGAAATGTTATTTTTGCTGCAAAGATTATAAAACTGAATTGATCTTGATGATCCCATTACAGTATTAAATTATTTTTTAGATAACATGGCTTTTAACTTGGAAAAGCATTAATAGAATAATATGTTATAGTTCTGTTACTCATAATAACCATTTAAAATGAAACACAAAAGATTTAGAAGCCTGGTGTTGCTTGATGATAGGATTAAGTATTAAAAATGGGCTTACCATTAATATAGCACATGTAAAGTATTAGAAAAAATCCCAACCTGATTCTCCTACATTTTTATTCCTCTGTGTGGGAATTTTTCAACATGTAACAAAGTACATTTTCAGTAAGGATCTGGTAAGATCATATTCATATTATGATCTAAAACAGAAGACAATCCATTGGGCTAACAATAAAATGTAATATAGTTTATATCTTTACCTTTTATAGGGAGTCACAGAAAGAAACAGAAAATGATGGTAATGACAGAATTCTATGACTTTTGTGTCTCATAACATTCATTTTTATTTGGAAAATATGTCTTTGATGGGTAAATATATGGTTAAGTACAATTCTGCAGAAGTAGAAGAGCAGACATTTCAAATTCATTTTGGTGTTAAAAACAGTGCATTACACTTATTATGTAATGAATCTCTCAATCTTGAGACCAATTTACATTACAAAGTCTAATATGGTAGTTCTCATTGCACCATAGAAAATCTAAATGATTCTGAATAGAAGATTCTAGTAGCCCCATATTACTAATCATTGACATACCCTTGAGAATTTTTTTTGAATCAAAGTACAGTATGAAGTTTTCTTCCTGTCCAATGTTATTATGCATAAGTTTCATTGCAATTTACTTCCATTTCTTGCTTTACGGTTTTAATACCAATGAGTGAGCTTTAAGTTTTCCACAAAAATATAAACATTTCTATCATTGAACTCCTTAGATAGTGTAATATTCCTTTCAGAAATGTATTGAAACTTCTTCATCCAATGGTTATTCTCATAGATGCTAAAGTGTTAGCAAAATTAATAAATGTTTTACTTCTTTTTAATATCCTAAAATTTATTTCCAGTAAATCAAGAAACGACCTCACAGCAGGAGAACTGAGACAGGCAGATTGGCCTGGTTTAATTCAGAAGCTGGATAGTTGGCAACCCAGAGTTGTAAGTCAGATAGATTTTGCTTTTACGGCCATCTTCGGAGAGTGTTGGACTTGAAATGATTTATTTCTTTCCTAAATTATTGCTTGTTACTTCATTCTTTTTGACTACTTAACATCCACATTCCAATTGGGAACTTTTTTTTGCTGGATGCATCCCAAATAATTTGCCATTGTCATTGTGTGAAAAGAGGACAAGATTTTGGGATGAAGAAAATTCCTGAAGTGTTCATGATTCTATTTTGTGAATTCTTACACATGGTATAGCATTTCCAAAATAAATAATGTGAACATTTGGCTCTTATAAAATCACTACAAGAATGATCAACAAGTCAGTCATTTCATGGAGTATTTTTAGTCATTTTTTTAAATTCCTGATTTGGCCACAAAGGAGGCACAACTTGCAGAGGCTGATAAATGCTGTCAATCCAGTTTCTTGGCCATTCACTTGCTTTAGCTTAAGTCACAAATGGTCACTTAATTTGCCTCTAGTGTATGTCTTGGAACTTCTGTCTTTAGTCATACAAGAGTGAAATTTTTATTTAAAATAAAAAATGAAAATGTTCAACACTGGGAGAAACCCTTCCTCCAGAAACTCACACACACAATTGAAAGCTAATAGTAAATTTAAAAGTATGGAACTACCCTGCTATTTGATGAACCAAATTTTAGTTCTCTAGCTACTACATCTGTCCTTATTTTCAGCACTAGAATTTTATTTACCCACATTTGCCTTTTCATACTGATTTGCTTTGATATGATGAGGTTATGAATAAAAGCCATTTGCTCATTGTTTATATATGCTACCTGGCATGCTGTGCACTCTGGCGGCTGTAGTGCTATTCCCTAATGAGCAACTAAGAGGAGAAGACACAATAATGAACCATGAAGTCCCCAAAGGCCATAGAAATGCTTTAGAGGCATAAAATATCCCTTAGTTTTTATTATAAATTTTTTATTCACAGGGTAAAAACATATCAGCATAAGTGATAGTACAAATCTAACTCTTTCTTTTAGGAGAGAAAGTAGCTTAATCTGAAAAACAGTGAAAGCTATTCTCACCAGGGGTTTTAAAAAGGGAATTTGGTTTACTTACAATGGAAGCATACTTTCATTATGTTATAGGAAAACATACCCCTAACTCATTGGGTAAATCTTAAGACTGGAATGCTTTCAGAGCTGTAAGATTGAGTTGATTTCCAGATAGTCTAGGAAAGAACCTTTTTATTTAAAATCATCACATACAAACCCAGTCTGAGGCTGCAAATTAGTTTTCACTCAAATATTACAGCATTTTAGATTAGTTACCATTTGCTTTATATAATATGTTGAAGGTACTGTTCTCCATATTTTGATTCATTTTACTAACAAAAAATTTTAATGCATTTCATTTATTGCAAGAATATAAAAAATGATGTTGTAACAGGATCAAGCACGGAAATGGAAATGGTAGCCTCTGTTTAGTATGTAGGTGCATATTCCTGGTTACAGATAAGATGCCAGGATATGTGCACAAATTTTATTATATGTCTAAGTTAGGTCTAAACACACAAAAAGTTTCCATTAGCTCCTTTTTCACAAATTAAAAAAACTACCAAACCAAACCACAAAAATCCCTTTCTTTTCATCTAATATTTATGCATAATTAGATAATAGTGGCTTCTATCCATAAGATATTGAGGGCATCCAACTAAGTGATGTCAAGCTGCCTGACCCACAGACATGAGACATTGTTACCTTCTGAATTTGGGGGTAATTGGTTACAAAGCAATACATAACTAATACATCTTAAAGCCTCTGACTATTCTACTATTAGTTTGAGAATTTGTTTTTGAAAGAGATTATTATTGTGGTGGATGTAAAAAAAAAAAAAAAGAAAATAATCATTTTAATTTTCTTTTTAACTTGGAGAGTAGTTGAATATGGAATTTTATCTAACTTGAAATTTCAGATGTTTTAATATAAATAAATTCAAATGTTTTCTTCTTTAACATGTCAAAGTCATTCTGTGTAGAAATTCTCAACACACTATAATATTCAATCTTTTCAAAAGTACCAAAAAATAGCTTCATAAATTTTATTATTTAATTTTCTGTAAAGCATTGATTCATTATTAATTATATATTCTTTAAAAATAATAGGAAATACCTCAGGAATGACAGAAAATGCTTTCCATTTTTGTTTTGTAATGCTAATTTACATTTTGAGTCTTGGTTTACTTCATTCTAAGAGTTAACAATAAAAAATGTAACTATTTAATGAATTGTCTTCCTGTGATATGATGATTTTCTTAATATTTGCTCTTCTTTTTAAATTGAGAAATTTGTTTTTGAGAGTCATGTTATCTAAATATTAGTTATCTAAATATTTTGGACTAATGTTAACTTAAAAATAAATTAAAATTTAGAAATATATTTATGATGAAAATTTTATTCCTTACATCGCTTTCTGTTTCTCTTCTTCCTTTTATCTTTATCCTTCTCTAAATTCCCTTTCAAGCTTTGAACTTTGCATGGACAAAGTCAAGAAAAGAGAAATCCTGCTTTTTAAACATTCATTTTCCTTGAATTTTATGGTATGTTTTTGCCTGAGCAACAATAAAATTTAGATCCAATATGTTATTGGATCAAGTTCAGTTTGCTGATTTTTAGGAACCAGGTTGAAGTCTCTATGCCTAAAAAAGCATTAAATGCTGGATCCATATAAAGCAAGATACATGGCTACAGATAACAGTCTTGCAACCAAAAGTTGGAATATTAAAACTTATTGCATACTTTGAGACTGCTGCCATTTTTTTTGTCTACCATAAATATGTATATAGTATATTGAAGGAAAATTGCTCAAATAACATATTCTGTATTAACTGGGCTGTCTTACCTAAGAAGAGTTACATAAAGCTTTCATTTTATCCTCCCCCACTAACTTGAAAGCTATTGGTAAAAACATCATTCAACAGACTAATTATTCTTAAATTAGTAAGAAGGCTTACCTCACAAAAGTGACCAAATAATGCTGATATTTCTCCTTCAAAGGTTAACCACAATTCCTTGTCCTGAGTTCATACAGTAATGACTATACATACTATAACATGTGATTAATGAATTTGCAGAAGATTCTGGATTTGAGGATTAGCTTGAAAGCAGTACATGTACTAACTCAAATCATGACTCAAATTATCCCCATGTGCTTTACGACCTGTATATGAATACAAATATTGTCACAGAAAATATGCTTGAAATGTTAACACAGTATGCAATTAGCATTGCATTGTCATGCTCCAGCATGTGGTATCTGTATGGTGAAGTTATTTCAATTACTCAGATATGTTATTATAATAAAAAATGTTTAACATAAGAAAGCTACAGTATGTCATCAAATGCTTATTTCTGTTTCTCTCTGCATGCACACACCTCCCTTCCTCATCACCACCCCTCACTTTAGTAATAAAGATTGGTTTCAAATTAAGCTTTCAAGGTGATAAGATATATTTTCACAGTAATTTTTGCTACTGTACAGATAGCAATAGCACTATCCAGGATAGTGCTACCTATCATTAAAGTCAAGTAAACAGAATGGGTTTGAACTCTTTACTCTTGGTTAACTGGAAGGCAGATAGTTCTAAAATTTAGAAATTTCACTTTGATATCTTTCTAGCATTGTGGATTATAGCAACAGAGTATTAGTAATCTGATTAGAATTATGTCAGAATCTCAGGCATGAAGTTTATTTTTTTCAGGAATTTATAATTTCATCATTGTTAAAGTTTACATACTGAGCCTCAAAACGAAGCATGTCTTATTGACCTTCATACCATTGTGATTTAAGATAATTACATATAAAGAATTTAGAAGCATTTTACTTCATTTACTTAGTTTTTGCAATGCTGGGGATTGAACTCTGGACTTTGTATATACTAGGCAAGCATTCTACCTCCATACCCCAACTTAAAATAATTTTCCTTAAAAGAATGGAAGCACTTTGGATAAAATTCCTATCATGCTGGGGGCATGGTGTTGTATACCTGAGAGCTGAGCTACCATTCATTATATTTAGGAAGTATATATTGAATGGTGCTATAGTGGCCTAAACTGAACTGTTTTATGCATTTTTTAAAAATACTGAGATTTCTGTAGACTGAGTAGTGTGTAGTCTATTACACAGAAATAAGACATTTATTTTTGAAACATTAATGCATCCTTCAGTATTTTACATAGTAATGGAAACATGCAATGGGAATAAGCAAATTCCAACTTTTGTTCTAAGAATAGATGCAAACATCAACCCTTTAAGTATTGAATAAGCACTGTAGTGACAAAAACTTTCAAGGCAACCACAAAACTATATACATTTCATCAAGTTTTGTTCTGTTACAGCTCTGCTGTTGCTGGTGTTAGAATAAGATAATGTAAAAGATTGAGAGACATAAAATTAATTTTTTAAAACTACAGCATGCTGTTAGCAGTAAAAATGCTAATGTATCTGCCTGTTCATAATATATCTGATTTAGAGAAAAAGCATATGACAGTGTATATGAAAAATCGAGAGTATATAAACCTTAATACAATCTAAGAAAACATTTCAGCATATTACCTCATTTTCATTAAAATGATGAAAATGTGAATACAGAAAATCACTTAGTCCTTAGGCTAAAAATAGGTAGATCATCAAAACCTAATACCATTTCAGCTCAAATTGGTATTTGTTCAGTAAATGTTCTACATCATAATATAAGAAGCACAAAAGAAAACTCAAATTTGGGGAGAACTTGAAGGGGTTTTTAAAAATAAGCAAATTTAACTAATTCTATTTGGACTTCCAAACTGAAGCAATAGACTTGTCATGAAACATTTACTACAAATAAGAAATAAGTAGATTCTTCAGAAATTAGTTTGATTTTTCTATTTTAGCCTCAGGCATCTCAGCCAAATATTAGTTATATTGGCTTTTTGAATTTTTTCCTTCCATTCTCAAGCTTCTAAATTTCATCTCATTTAGCTACACATTTTCTCATGTGTTACTCTACAAATACTAAGTAAATCTTGCTTATTTTGGCTTTTTTTAAAAATTAAAATATTGAATTCTTACATTATAAGAATGGGTAGAAAAAGCAAAAGAAATTCTATGTCTGAATTATAATTTACATGTTTTGACTAATTTTTTTTTCTTTGCAATTTGGCTCAGAGTGTCCTATTTCTCTGAGCCTCAGGTGAATGATTATAACTTTTCTAAATTTTGTGACTACCAAGATTCTCATGAGAGTTATGCATCCTGGTAAAGCACAAGAGTCACACTTAAAAGACCTGCAATGTTCTAGTGTTGATTTATAATGTTGCTTCTTTCTTCACATGCTAGAAATATTGACAGCAGTTTGCAGATCTGGCCTGGGTACCTGATAGCTGGAGGATTTAGGTTTCTAAAAGGCTGCGTAGAACCCTAACACTTCACCAAGTAATGCAAAGGTTCAGGGAAAATAAAAACAAAGCTCCTCTACTTCATTAGCACTTAGTTTATTATTGCTAGTCTATTGTTTACTTTTCTTATGTAGTAGAAAATACTCTGGAATGGGAAGCAGAGGATGTAGGTTCCAATCCTGGTGGTGCTAAGAACTAGCTGGGTTGGGCGGGGTCTTTGTTTCCTAAAAGTAAGTACCACAGTGGTTTTCATGAGAGTTTTGTTGCTAGGAACATAGCAAGCACTAGTCTCTGGAGTAATGTATTATAATTTCCTCATTGTATATAACAAACATCTCACCAATGATCAGAGTTATCACTGGGTGAAAGAATAGGACTCAGGAAACGTGTTACCAGATGGTAATCATCTTCGTCCATGCAGTAACAATGTTTGGGGTACACACTAAATAGCGGGCATTCTAGTTATCACTGGGGAAACAAGACCCCATCTCTTAAGAATTCTGGAGCTCCTAGAGCCCAGTAGTATTTCCTGCAGGGAGAGATGTAGCAGTGCCTTCTCTCTGGTACAGAGGCAGAGTGAAAAGAGGTCCCTTGGAGGGTGTTCCTGAATGGTGTCTCGCGGCACAGCAGGGATCCTGCCTTGCTGGTGCTCCGCTCTTATGCGGGGAAGTTGCTGGGCATCAACGTGGGCCTCAATGGACGTAAAGATGACGTAAGACGGGCGTCCCGAGTGGAACCTGCCACGAGGGCTGGTGCGTGAAGAGCTGGGACTTGACGCTCCAGGAGGCCGCTTGGCACTTGCAGCGCTGGTCCTCCACGTCCCAAGGCACCTGCTGGACTCCAGAACGGTTCGGGGCTGGGGTGGGGGTGGGATGAAGACCTGGGGTGGAAGAGGAGGAGGAGGAGGAGGTGAGTTCTGTTCCAGAAACATCCAGGTCCTCCTTTCTGTCCAGGTGACTCTTCACATGCCACATCACAAAGTAAAAGTCATGTAGCCAGGAATGTTTAGCCAAAATGAACCCCAAACTTCTAGATTTTATTATTTCCAATAATGCAAGACTGTAAAAAAAAAAAAAAGAGAGCTTCAGATGCCACAATGACCTGAGGTTCAATCCCCAGGGAACCTTGGGCAAATGACTCTGAGCCTCAATTTCTTCTTGGTAGAGTAGGACTTTCCTACTCTTTCCTTGTAGTGTTATGTGTATGAAAGTTTGAGTGCCTACCTCCCAGTAAATGTCTGTTCTCACTACATGATTCCTTTCTCCACCATCCCCAGAGAAACAATTGTGTTGAAATATTTTGGGATTGAGAGCTCCCAACTCCAGTCTGGTATTCTCAGGTGTGCTCAGGATTTTCCCATCACACATTTCCGGATCTTGTTGTCTGGATCCTCCTTCTTGCAGGTAGCATGTAAGTTGAGAACAAGTGTGCAGACAAGTGTGGTGGTTCGATTCCCTAGAAGTTCATCTGTGGGTTGAGATCTCATTGTGTAAACAAAAGGAAGACTTGGGCCATTGTAAGGAGCAGTCTCCAGCATGTTCTTAGGAAATACTAAGTATAAACATAATAGAATTACCATGAACATGCTTTTTCTGAGAATTAGTAAGATGATAAATGAAAGCTTTTAATTGGTTATTTCTGAGTTTACACAGTAGGTCTTGATTAATGTAAAAGCAGTCAGTTGTTAGCACCATAAATATGAAGGCTACTTCCTGCTGAGCACTGTGCTCTGGGGTTATGCAGAGCTCATATACTGGGTGAGGATACACATAATTACTACTAAATGATAACTGCAAACAAGTAATATGATGGAGACACTAGGCATTTGTGGGAATGTAGCAGAAATCTTAAGTGTCCTGTGAGTAAGCTGAGAAAAGAGAGCACTTCCAGTGGGTCTTGACATATGAGCAGAGTTTCAACAGCAAAAAGCAAGGATCCAGAAACAGAAAATATCAGAGACAGAGGACCCAACTTACTCAGAGGACTGAGAAGCTCAGCATGTCTGAACATGTTTTGGGATGTGCTGTGGTTTGAGTATAGCTGTGTTCCAAGGGCTCATGAGTTAAAAGCTTGATGGCAGTGCCATAGTGTGGAGAGGTGGTGGGACCTGAAAGAAAAAACAGCTTTTCTCTATACAGTTATCTAACTGAAGGCATTTCATTAAAGAGATGAAAAATAGAGTAATACAGGGTGTGTGTGTATAGGTGGGTGGTTGGTTCAAATTCCAGATTCTTAGATGTCATAGAGTTTGGCTTTTACCCTTTACATAATGGAATTAATAGAAAATTTTAAAACAAGTTGTGAGGCAATAGAGTCTTCATTTTATGGAATTGGCTATGTCAGTCTCTGTAGAGAAGTTGGGGAAGACAGTTTGGGGGTGGCTTGTTTCAAAAGAATAGCTAGGACACTGTGGCCAGAATCCAGGTGGATTAAGAAGAGACAGGGTAATAATGAAGCAGATTTAAAAGAATGAAATGTTCAGACTTTCGGACTTATATTGTATGAAGAATACAATAAAGGAAACAAGTCAAGGAACCATCTAAACATTTTTTTTTTAAATTCTAAAAATTCTTATTTAGTGCACAATACATGGTTAACTCTGTTTAATATGTAGCTTGAGATTTTCCTTTCAAAACTGTGTTTCTTGGCTGTGGTATGTGATTTCATTTTAACAGATGTGTTGAGTATCAGCTGTGTGTCAGGAACTATGCTAGCTAGCAAAGGAACAAATTATTAATAAGATGACAGCCTTACTATTCATGAGCATGAATGCTAGTACAGGAAAAAGTCATCTAAAATAATTGTTAAATATAATGAGAATAAATTGCAGAAGTGTCTGTCAGGAGTTTTATCACATGTTGCATTATTGCTAGCATGGAACACCATTGTATGGTGGGAAGGCCTGTCTCTGGTTCCCAGACAGAATGGTCTTCAGGCATCAGGAATGTTGGGTAATCAGTTGATCAGAAGACAGATTTGCATGTCTGCTATTGGAGAATATAAACGGGGGACAGAGTAGAAAGAGGAAAAACTGTAGCCTAAGATCGAGGTTTCTCTTTATAAAGAATTCTTGGAGTTTGTCTAGTTTTGTCTTTAATCCAGAAGGGAAACATGTTATGCAGTTGCTATGAGGCCGGATTTAGGAGCTACACTGCCAGCCACATCACTTCCTAGTGATTTGATCTATAAGTTAGTTAATTAATACCCTTATATCTGTGAAATGGGGATGATAATGATAGTACTTACGGTGTTGACATAAATATGTATTTGTGCATTTCTGAAGTCAATGAGATGAAGTCTCATTTTCATTACTTATGATAGGAATCTTCAAAATAACTATACCCAGAGGTCATGTTTTTTTACTTTATTAATAAATACCTTATTGATTTGGTGCAGTTTTTAAACAGTTATTTTTATTATATGGTTTCCCAATAGATTCTGATCATCTGTTGTATTTAAAACTGATTCTCATATATCTTCAACTTAATGACTCGTAACATTAAAAATTACATTCCCATTGATTGTTTTTTGCCACATGATGATTCTTTCTTTCCATGTTACAGATATGATGATTTTTCTATCCTTCTGTCAATATTAGAAATAATCTTATATCATTAGATATCTTTTTTTATGCTGAAGTTTAAATGATAAACACACAACTCTTGCTGATCAATGGTTATGTTTACTCTAACTTCTTTTCATTTCAAATATGCTTTTGTTATTGGTTTTCATTGTGAGGAAACACATGCAAAGATGAATTTAAAAGGCTCTCTTTCTGCCTTCGATGGCTGGTACTGTTTATCAATTGCTCAGCTGTGCTGTCGCTGTTAGTGACATTGTTGGAGCTATTTAACTGAACTATCGCTCAATTAGTTTCTTTTCATTATTTATATGTAATCATTAATTAATTAATATTATATTCTCTTCAATAGAATAGTCACCTTGAGGTATAACATATTCAAGTGGGTCCTGGGGCAAAGGCAAAACCGGAATAATAATCAATCAAACCTTCCCTTGATAATCCTCCACACACAGCAAGCTGTACCTAATGCAAACGCAAGCTACCAGACCATGCATTACAAGTTCATTTCCATGCCTTTGACACATGTGGGCTCCAGGAGACTGTGACACTTTAGAAGTCATTTTCTTGTCTTGGAGACAGGAGGTCCTACTCCAAGGTTTGAAACACTGTAGCAGTTGCTTTTGGAGGTTGGTTCTCCAAAATTATGGGTAAGTCTCCCAAGGAAATGGAAGATTAAAACAGGTTGGTTCCTCAATCTTACCTTCTAAAGTGTAACTCAGTGAGCACTTGAAGGGCTGGCCTTATGAAACATCATTTTCAAGTCTTTACCAAATAGACTTTTACTTAATCTTTTATATCTTCATTCCACCATCAAACATCCATGTCACCAGTCTCATATGTAAAATACAAAAGCATACAAAACATTCTTTCACTTTGGTTGAGTATGATATGTTTGATACATTAAAAAATTTCTGAAGGTTATTCACTCCTATTTGATGATTGTAGAGAATTGGCTAAAAATGGGCTGGAGTATTTCTCTGAAAAGACTTGATTTGGAAGAGAAGAAATGAGAATTGTTAATTGTTTCTATTCTGACAATAAAATGCTATATATATATATGATTAGTAAGTATTTGAAAGGGAGGGGGAAAGATGTCCTTTTGTTTCAAGGTACTATACTGTATTTAGTATTTTTCATTTATACAGTGTTTAGTGTGTAGTGACTTCCTCTGAGAAATCCTTTATTCTGCATTTATATTCATTGCAATTAGGAAAATTTGTTAATTATATATCAATTTTCATTGGTCAAAGAGAAAAGTTCTTATTGCATATTCTTTGGTATTTCTAGTGGTGTGCTGATAAATGTTGAACAATCTCTCTCTCTCTCTCTCTCTCTCTCTCTCTCTCTGTCTCTACACACACACACACACACACACACACACGCAGCAAATCCTTATTTATAGTGTTTTTCTAATTTTGGTAGTGTAAATATTCCCACCATGACAGATTTCATCTGTCAAAATTATGTCACTGAACATGGAGTTGGGAAGATAACACTGTTAGCTCTTGCAAGCTGGTACCAGCTGGTTCCAGTGTGCCACTGGTTCTGATATTAAAATTCGTTATTGCAAAAGTTTTTTTACATGTTGGATTTCTGCTACCACTTATGTCTACCCAGCAACCTTTTCTTTTTTTTAATGGATCATAATTTGTTTTTGCAAATAAACAAGTACTTAGGAGACTCTGCCAATGTTTTCACCTTCTTTTAGTGAATCAGATTTTCAAAGTCAAATTTCTTATATAGTTAGTACCCCCTCCTCCTGCTCTTCGTTTTATTTGCTACTTTGCTTATTACAAAATGAAATTTTCTGGAGTCCATAAATGAAAACATTTGAGGTGTACTCCAACTGGCTTTTAATTCACATCAATTTAGAAACCCGGAATTGTTTAAAGTAGTTCTAGCTGTTCTAAGGTTAGCAATTAGCACTCTAATTTGTGCAAATGGCAGTGAAAATGCTGTATCAAAACAGACTGTTTCTCTTAACAAGAAAACCTTTCAAAGAAAAGTTTTTAAAAAATCAGTGGTAGTCAATTTGAACAGTACTACTTTTTCACCAAGAGAGAGCAACATAAGCACACTTAACAGAAATGCGTCCAAGTGGCCGTTTTTTTTCCATTGTAGGCAGTAGCATCCTTTAAGTGCTTTATCCAGGAACCTATTACTTTACCTGCCTTTGAACTTGATGGATGAGGTGCAGCGATTAGTTAGGGTTATGGCAACTGATGGTACATTGTATAGATATCATCTTTTTGTCTTAAGACATTTTCTGTGCACAATATGTTTCTTCATTGTGGTCTTATGGTCCATGTTTATGAGTTTCTAAAATTGATGTTGTTTTTCCAGACAGAAATGGTTTTCAACAGGACACATTTTCTCCATCTGTTATAGTGAGGTTAAGAAAAATCATAAGAGTTTTAATTGTGTGAATGGTGGATTTTTAATTTTTGTCTTGTTTTAAAACAATTGGCTTACATAATATCCAACTTTTAGAGCACTGGTATGACTGGAAATTTTCTTTAAGATGATTTCAGGACCGCTAAATGTAATGACAGTTCTATGAATATAAACAGCTGACACTGGTATAAAATGGAAGTGTGAAGATTTCACCACTAAAATTTGAACTTTAAAGAATTAATTATAATTAATTAGAAATTTTGCTAGATTTTGTGGCTTACAGTCTTGCCTTAATTATTATAGGGACACTGTTTCCACTTGCAATTTTCATCAATAAGTAAAACATAGTGTCTTTAGGTTGCAGTAACTAAATATTAAAATTATATTGCTTCCCTATAACAGCAGGAGTACCTGCAAAACATATCAGTTAAAACTCGATAAGGCCAAATCTTTAAAATGCCAGTAACAAATGATTTATTATATTATTAAACTCATGTTTTATGGATCTTTAGATACTTGTCAACCTGGGGTAGGAGGAACATTTACCAAGGTGAGGGAAGAAAAAGAAGAAGGGAAAAAAAAGGTCATGGTTACAAATAAATGCAATGGTTTTGTGCTTTTAGGAAAGGCATTTTCATGTGATTTTAAATTTAGAAAAATTCAGAAAATGCTTGTAATACATGTAAATTATTTTTTGTTAAAAGATTTAATTTTAGAAGTCTTTATAGGAAGAAGTTGGTGGATTTAAAAAATTCTTTGCATATATTTGTGTAATTTCTATAGCTTGCTATTAGGCATTCCAACAGGCATATGTTAGGGACATCAATGCCACATGTAGGCATTTGTCCCTAACATATATCCCATGTACCCTTGCAGTCTTGTACATCTCATCTTATTCTTTCATACCTAGTTTTGAAAACAGACATTATATCTAAAATCCCAGGTCTAATTCTATACTGGAAGTAGTTATTTCAGATTATGACAAATTTTATGTATTCAGTGAACTTCCTATATGTTTTTTTCAAAGTATTCCTGTATCATTTATATGTATATTTATATCTGAAAAAATGCCATTTTAAATATTGTAACTTAATGACACTACACATATATACATATATCTCACTTCAGGGTTCATTTATAGAGGAAACTCTCTTATCGAATCTAAAATAAAAATTGAATGAAATCTACTTTAAAAAATCATCGATCAACCACTAAATCAGTTAGCTAAACAGATATTTGTTGAGCACATACTATGTGCCAGGCACTTTTATGAGTACTAGAGACACAATGGTAAAAATATTTCAGCCAATGAAACACATTCCACCAGAGCTCAGAGGTCCTGAAGTGGTATAGGATAGCCTCTTTAAGGAACAAAGAAAGGCCAGTGTGGCTGGTGTGTGAGGAGCCAGGGAGGGTGGTTCAATGAGGATGGAGAAGCAGCTATTCACATAGGACTTTCAAGATCTTGGGGTAGAATGTGATGTTAATTCAAGAGCAACTGGCTGGTAGTACCCATCACTCAGTACTTGGAGCTAAAAATGAAGAGCCTCAAAGAAGTTGAATAAGGTGAACAATCTGATTTTAGAATGCTAGACCTTCATAAAATAGGATGCAACTGGGCTGGGGTTGTGGCTCAGCGGTAGAGCTCTCACCTAGCACATGCGAGGCCCTGGGTTCAATCCTCAGCACCATATAAAAATAAATAAATAAAATAAAGGTATCATGTACAACTACGACTAAAAAATAAATATTAAAAAAAAAAGGATGCAACTAATATACTTTTAAAATACATTTGATTTCATTTTATACCAGGCAGTTAATTACATGGGGCCATGAAACAAAGTGAAATGGTGATTAAGCCAGGTTTGATTACATGTTATTTTCTACATATATAGAACTTTTCTTCTTGTTTATAATCTGCCATTTCCTGAATTTTAAAAAAAGAGTATTTATTATTGTTACCAAATTAAATTGCATTGTCCTGGTCTACATACTACAAACATAAATGAAGGTTGGGCATGGTGGTGCATGCCTGTAATCCCAGCGGCTGGGGAGGCTGAGGCAGGAAGATCGTAGTTCAAAGCCAGCCTCAGCAACAGCAAGGTGCCAAGCAACTCAGTGAGACCCTGTCTCTAAATAAAATACAAAAAAGGGCTGGGGATGTGGCCCAGTGGTTGAGGGCCCCTGAGTTCAATCCCTAGTACCCCTCCCCCCAAAAAAAAATAAATGGAATCAGGGCACATCTAATGAAAATCATAGTGTGACTTTTCATATCAAACAGTGAAGAAAAAATACAGATGGATAAACTTATCCTAAACTTATCCTTCTATTATTTATGGGGTTTTATTATTCTCATTCTACTTCACAGGAATCTGCTTATAATATATGTAATTACATGTATATGTAATTACACACACACACACACACACACACACACATTATTTCTTACCTCAGAGTTGGGAGTTGTCAGCTCAGGAGATTTAGAATTTGATTTGTTTTCCTGTCAAGTTCTACCCACATGTAAATGGAGAAAAATTCCATGAGGTCTACATTAGTAAATATACAGACAAATTTGAAGTGTAAAAAATTAAGGTTTAAGATAAAGGAATACAAGAATCTAACAAATCTATCAAAGTAAAATTTTACTTGACTTACTATGAAAAAATGAAGGAGTTCAGGAAGTCTGAAGTTTGAAGTGGAGTGAGGGAGAGAAACACAAAAAGAAAGAGACTCTGACATTCAGATGGCAGGCTGTGAAGGGAGTCAGCGAGAAGCAGATTTGCTCTCCAACAGCAACACAGAGTATGAAAGCAAAGTTCAACACACACACCCTAATATCTAGATAAATTGAACAGAAGGAAAGAAGAGACCACCATATAAATACACTAGATAAAAAAGATTGTGAGCTCCCTAAAGGATAGGGCTATTTCTCATTTATCTTTGTGTCCTCACTCCTAGCACACCAAAGTAGTTTCTTATTAAATGTTTGTTAAAATGTTGAAAAACAGAAAGCAAATTTTTACTGAGTAATATCTCGTCTTGTAGCCAATAGATGTACTTTGCAACTCTAGGCATAAATGGAATATATAAACTATTTGTTTTCTCCAATGACTGTAAGAAATTAGCTGAATATTAAAAGTTTTCCACCCATGTTTTAGCCTATGGACATGGTAAGTAATAGAAGGAAGAAGTCCTGCTCTGAACTGTGGGGGTCAGCACTGATAGGTTCTGAAGTGCTCAATACAAATACATTTCAAAAGACCTCCTGGAAAATTTCTCTGTGGCCAAATGAAATGCCTATAAATCTCTAGGGAATTGTGAAATGTGCTATGAAATTTGTCTTTGGCTTGGTAAATTTTAAGTACAGCTGTGTCGCTTAACAATGGGGATAAGTAATTATATACACACACATGGTTAGATGATTTCACCATTGTGCAAACATCATGGAGTGTACTTACACAAATCAAGATGGCATAGCCTGCTACATAGGTAGGCTCGGTGGCCTAGCTACCATCATATATGTGGACCATCATTGACAGAAATGTCATTCAAACCAGGACTATTATTTAGTTCTGAAAGCTGAATATTACCAAACTCAATATACAGCAATTCCAAATGTTTGTGTTGATTGTCTTTGGTGTTCGTTATAACCATACCTCCTCCACCTATTCTTTTTCCTCTTGATTTTCTTTTGATAAAGCAAAGAATCTATTTGACATACTTAGTTTCTAGAAGAGAAGATCTTTTACTGAACTGTTCTTAATAATATATGAGGCCAAGGAAAAACTGGTTTGAAGTCCAGTTACCCTGGAAAGGCCATTTCCCCCGTGTTCAAGTTAAGAAAGAGATTTTGTAGATAGCTATTGTGAACAACTTGGGTAAGTCAAATGGAATCTTACCACATTCCACATTTTTCAAATTGTCAGGTTTCATTTTTGTTTTTGTTTTTGTCCTCTAGCTCCAGCCCCTGTCCAGGGTCTCAATGATTTCTTACCTTAGTTGCATTTTCACCTACTATTATTTTTTCTCTTCTAGCCCTCTTAATCTCACTGTGCGTGTGTGTGTGTGTGTGTGTGTGTGTGTGTGTTGCTAGGGATTGAACCCAGGGTCTTGCTCATGCTAGGCTAGCATTCTGCTACAGTGTCCCAGACCCACACCAAATCTTTATCTCCTTTGAAATATAATAAGGCTCTCCTTTGGTCTTTCTAAATAGTGTTATGTCATAAACTTTATTCCCTGAGTTCCTTTAATGCTTTGCTCTTTTTATTCCTTGCCCAATTCACCAAACCATAGTTTTGAACTAAACAAACAAACCTTATTTCCTGCAAAATAACTGAGTTCTTGCAAATAATAGCTTTAACTTTCACCTTTGTTATCACTTTCATAAATCTACTCTAACTCTCAAAACTGAGCATTGACTGTGTCTTTTTTCTTTTTTTTTTTTCATTTCTGCAATAACAAGTCTGATCTTTCTGAGACAAAAGTCCATTCATTATTATTTATTTATAATAAATAAACTACTGAGTTACATACCCAGCCCCCCCTCCCCCGTTGTTTAAAAAATTTTGAGACAGGGTCTTGCCAAGTTCTTATGGCCTAGCAAAATTGATGAGGTTGGCTGTGAACTTGCGATCCTCCTTGCCTCAGCCTCCCCAGCCAGTGGGATTAGAGGTGTTTGCCACCGCACCTGCTAAGGCCATTTATTATAGAGTGTTAGGAACTCATCAAGATTTTGTGGAGTTTATGGAACCATGTGTGCCGGAGGAAGAAGGGGCATCAGTAAAGCCAGCTTGTGCCCCATCAGCGATCTGGTGTCACAGAAATGTATATTTTCCACGGAGCAAGTGCTGTAAGTCACCAGGCTCAGTCTGCATTGATAGTACTCCTTATGTGTGTGTGAGAGAGTGTGGGGATCATGGGTTAGCCAAGTGCCCACACTGAGGAATTAGGGATTTCTGAAGCACCCACAAATGGCCCCTGCAAAAAAGCTAAGATTCAGTCATATCAATGGCATGTGAGTAGCCTGGGATAGTTAATAGAGACTATAGTAGGCAGCAACAGCTAAATGAAAATGCTTTGGCCTTTTCTCTAGACACTCATTCCCTGCTGCGACTCTAGAAAAGCCAGAGGTAATTGATGGAGGAGAGAAGGAGAATGAAGGAGCAGACCATGTCCAGCTTCTTTGCTGCAGAAGCCTGGCTCACCTGGGGCTGAGCCCATGCTGGGGAAGAAGAGAAGCTCTGAATGAGATGTGTGATTAAAATTTTAAATTTAACAGAGACTTTCACTACCTGGAAGTGATTCATAATTACTGAAATGTAACTGACTTCTTTTTGTTGTAAATGACTAGAAAGCTATGGGAGCTGCCTGAAATGTCATGAAGGTATGGGAAAGGGGAATGTGACATATTGAAAGGCAGTAGTAGGAGGAAAACACAGCTGCTTCCTGTTTGTACTCATTATGTTCAGCCCTTTCAATAAATTGGTTATGCATTTATTGATTCTTATGTAGTCATACAGTGACTAATAGCTACCCACACTGCATTTCAATAGCATGAGAGCTAAAGGAAGAAGAATCATAGGTAGAGGTTAGATATACCCAGGTTTCTCAGTCTACAGAAAGAGAGCAAGGAGCTCAACTATTCATCTAGTGAGTCTATGCCTACAATTCATAGTTCTCTTTTTCCTTATCCTCCACAAGTCCCAGACTGAATTTTGAATTTTTCACTTCATTTTTTAACATCTTTCTCATTCTGTGTTTTCTGATTTCTTTTATCAAGCTCATCCTCACCATCACCCATGTGTGACCTTGTTCTTGACCATCAGCTTTACCATTCACATGAAGAATTAAATCTTTAAATTCTGTTTTGGCAATGGCCTTCAAAACCACTACCACTTCAGATTACTCATTTGAAGCATATCTTAAGTTATTCACAAATGTTGGAGGGCCATCAATACACTGTGGATAGACAAGAAATTCTTCTTGTCTGTTGGCTCTTGTGGTTTATAAAGGGATGCATTTATAAGCCCTTTTAATTCAATGTGGTAAGTGAAAATAGTAGTGATAGGTTCAAGGTACAGTGGAAGAGTCTGGTGATGGCAATAACTGCTTAGCAGAATGGAGAAGACTTGTCACAGGAGGGACATTTGAACAGGTCTTTTAAAGGTGAAATATGGAGAAGTAAAAAATAGGGGGGGAGAGTAAACCAGCAAGAAACCATCAAGCAGAGAGAACATTATTTGCAAAGGCCCAGAGACAACAAGAACTGCTAGTAGTTCCTTGCAGTTGGAGCTAGAGTAAGTAGGAAATGACAAGTGATGAGGCAAAAGAAAGATATTTTAACATGTAGATTATTTATTTAGAAAAAGTTTCAAGAGATGAAGAGCCAGATGCTATTACTATTTTTTCTGGGGGTGAGAGAATGTTTGTCTTTGTGTCTTGTGTTGGGACGTGGGACAGATAAAGCAGGATTGATTGGTTATCCTAGTACACTGTGTCTTTTGTTACATGACTTGGAGCCCTACTTTGTAGGGCACTGAAGAACACGCATACATTTTTTAAAAAATTTTTTTATTATTTATTTACTTATTCATCATGCACAAGTATAGTATCTTTTTACATACAACTGCTTGTATACAAAGTATATAAGTACCATTCAGATCTTCAATCATACATTTTTAGAAACAATTCTAGCAGTAATGAGAAAGCAAGTCAGGAGGCTATTAGAATTGTGCAGGTAAGAGGTAAGGAGGACCCAAAGTAAGTCAGTGCATAGCATGGCAGGGGTCCGGGGAGAGTGCTATGAAATGAAGGGAAAAATAAGAGAAGACTGAAAGTAGGCAGTGACTTCCAACCTGAGTATCCAGATCACCTGTGGATAATTACAGGGCTATGTATTTAAAGTCTGTCCCCCACCTGACTCAGAATCTTGAGGAATTTGCACAAAGGTTTATGCCTAGATTTGGAAATCATTGCACTAATTGGTCTGCCTTGCCCTTCTTAGGAGAGAGTCTTCCTTTAACACCTAGTTCTGATTCAGCCTAATGATTAATTAACTGTGAGCTACCATCAACTACTATTCGATCTCCCCCTACAAGTACTTTCTTTGCTTCCATGCCTTTCAGCTGTGCCACTACCTTTTGGAATATTTCATCTCCTACTTCCCTACTTGTCCAAGTCCTATACAACCTTGGAGAACCACCTGATCTGAGTTGCGTCCTGAAACTTTTCCTACATGCCTCCTCCTTCTTACCTGGCCCCCACTCCTCTGTGAATGAAATGATCATCCTCTCTGGCACTGGATCTCCCTCAAATTCCTGAGTGAGTACACTCACTTCCCTGTGTGAGTACATTTTATCTCTTCTATTAAGATGTGAATTTCTTGGGAAAGAGGTTATATCTGACATATAGTAGGTGCTCAGTAGAGAATAAATAAGTGAATGCTGGTCATCAATTTTATCAGTCTATGATTAATGTATACTATATGTTTTAGTCAGTTTTTTCAATGTTTTGACCAAAAGATCTGACAAGAACAATGTAGAGAAGAAAATTTTATCTCGAGGCTCAAGGTTTCTCAGTCCATAGAAAACTAATTCCATTGATCTGGGCCCAAGGTGAGGCAGAAGATTATGACTGAAGGGAGTGGTGGAGGAAATCAACTCAGGACAAGGCAAACTGGAAGCAGAAAGAGAACTCCCCTCATGGACAAAATATTAAACCCAGAGGCACACCCTCAGTGACCCACCCTCTCCAGCCACACCCTAGCTGGCTATAGTTACCGCCCAGCTTATCCTTATTAGGGCATTAATACACTGATTAGGTTAAAGATCTTATAACCCAGTGATTTCACTCTGAACTTTCTTGCATTTTCTCACACATAAACTTTTGTGGAATACCTCATATATACACCATAACATTCTGCCCTTGGCCCCCAAACACTCATGCCTGTCTCACAATGAAGAAAACATTTAGTTCATTTTTAAGAGTCCCCGTAGTCTTAACAGTTCCAGGATTTCCTCATAGTCCAAGTCCTAAGCCTTCTCTGAGACTCTGGGCAAACTCTCAGCATAAGCCCCAGTAAATATCAAAAGCAAGTTACAGATGTCCAACATGTAAAGACATATAGTAAACATTTACATTCTATAAGGGAGAAATATGGGCATAGAAAGAAGGGATGGGATCAAAATAAGAATGGGCAACTGAGTTCTGTAGCTCCATGTCTAGCATCTGGGGCACATGGCGTTGTGATGTTCTGTCTAAAGGGCTTATGTAGTTCTACCTCTATGGTTTTGCAGATTAATGCCCACATGCTCTTGGCTTATCAACTCCTGTAGCTTTCCTCAGCAGACATTCCACATTATTGACATTTCTTAATGTCAGAGCTCTTCACTGCAGCTTTGGCTACCTCCTCACGTCTCCATGCATCACCCTATCAGGGCAGCCTTCAGAGACTCCAATGCTGTTGTACTTTGCCTGGCCTCCCCAGAGGTTTTCCTTTGAAATCATGGTGGAAGCCTCCATGACCCTCTAACTCTGGCATCTTGCCTTCCTACAGAACCAGCACCATGTGGTCGACACCAAGGTCTGCCATTATCTCAAGCAATAGCCAAACCTCTTGGGACCGTAGTTGTGGAACCTTGTAAGTGCTTGGGCTGCTGAGCAGGGTGAAATAATTTCCCAGTCCCTCCCGTGGAATTAGGGTGCCTCACTGGTCTCTTTTCAAAGGAATCTTTACCTTTATACCCTTAAGCCTGAGATGGATATGGTCTTGCCAATTTCAGAGATACCCTCAAACCATCTTTCCTATTGTCCCTGGGTACAGTCTTTACTGTTTCTTTAGTGGCTCTAATCCCTTTAACAATCCCTTCCTTAGCTCCAAACTTCAAGTTTTTCAAAATTTTCTGCTTTCTGATCGTGATTATCATAATAAAATTGACTAAAAGCCACCAGCAATGTCCATGACACCCCCTGAAGGCTGTGCTGCTTTGAAGTTTCCTCTGCCAGATTAATTAGTCAATCACCTTTAAACTTAGCCTCACAGACATGGACAAAATGTAGGCAACTTTTTAGCAAGTACATAATATGAATGGCATTTAGTCCAATTTCCAACAGTCCTCTTTTTTTGTCTGAAACTCATGAGCCCAGTCTTTATTGTCCACAGTACTTTTCTGAGCATCCACAAGCATTGCTCATTAAGCTCCACTTACAACATTCTAATGCTTTTCCAGCCTTCATTGCTAAACTTTCCAAAATCTCTTCCACAAACTCCAAAAAGTTCCAAAGGCTTCTGAACCACATGGTCAGCTTAGTCATGCAAATGACCCCACTTCTTGGTGCCAATTTTTATTTTAGTCAGCTTTTCAATTGCTGTAACAAAAAGGCCTGACAAGAACAGTTTAAGGAAGAAATATTTGTTTGGGACTCACAATTTTGGAGATCTCTGTTCATAGATGCTGTAGGCCCAAAGAGAGGTAGAACGTCATGGCAGAAGAGTGTGGTGGAGGAATGTAGCTCAGAACATGGCCACCAGGAAGTAGAGAGAGAGAGTTCTTCTCTCAGCAAGCACAAAATACATACCCCAAAGCCACACCCTCCATGGCCCACCTCTTCCAGCCACACCCTACCTACCTACCACCCAGTTAATCCTGATTAATGTGCTGATTAGGTTAAGGATCTCATAACCCAGTCATTTCACTGAACTTTCTTGCATTGTCTCACCCATGAGCTTTTGGAGTACATGTCATGTATAAACCATAATATGAAAAATTGTTTTTCCTTAAACAGGGGGTAAGACACAGTAATAATTTTATAAAGCATAGCCCTCTTGTATAGTCATCCAGCTTGATCAATATATTTTCACAATTTTGCATAGTGGAGACATATAATTTCTGCCTTTAAAATCTAAATATGTCAATTTTATTTGTTCCTTATTTTTAGCAGAGATTAATTTACCTAACAAGGAAAACCATTAATCTCTTTAATGGTGAAACTCCAAAAAATTATTCCCACAATTCTGTTGTAAATAGGAGAGAAATCTCAGGAAAAGAAATTCCAGCAGGTGACTGCCCACATTTCTGTAAAGCATTTGAGCTCTTCTCCCCAAATTCACAGCAGACAGCTTTGCTATTTTCTATTGCTCATTTTAAATTTTTGCCTGTATACTAAGTTGTGTCTTTAGGATTTACTGGAAGTCTAAGTTATTCCTAGTGAATTATAAGAAATATGAATCAATAGGCATGTAGTATTTCACTTTTGCCTCATTATGCTTTAGATTTGGAATCTCCAGTTTTGTAAATGATAGCTACGATATATCAGTCCATCTTTACACATGCTCATGCTTGAATGCATTCTGCTTCTCCTCCCATATGGAACCGTGTCAATCATGATGTACAACCGTTGTTAAGATACATCCTATGTCTACAGAAAATAACACATAAGTATTTGTTATGGAATAATGTATAAGATTGCAGGAAAACACAAGAAAATGGTCTTGGCCTTAACACACACACACACACACACACACACACACACACACACACACACACAGCCTTCTCCTCACACCGTTAGTATGTTTTTAAATAGGGATGTATCCCCTCTTTTCAAGGCTTCAAGTTCCCCTCATAGTTATTGGTACTTTCTGGGTGACTGAGACATGTGCCACCATCTTCCAGTTCCTCAGTTTCTTCATTTGTAGATAATTTTGAGGGTTTAGAGTGTTTTGTGAGGAATAACAAATAAAAATGCTGTGGAAGTGCTTTGCAAGCCTACAGTACCCTGTAAATGCTTAATGATAATAATATACAGTAGGGCATCTTCCCTTGAAAACAGCAGGAGCGTTTCCTTCCATAATGACCTGACAGATGGGTTATGGTATCTAATCCCCTTAAACCCCCAAAGCTCTTTGATAGTGGATGTTGTAAAAAGCCAGATTAGAGCACATGCTGCTCTTTTATTGAGCCCTTTCTTTCAGTATCTATGCCATATTCAATTGCTTCCTTCTCTAAGTACGTTCCATGTTAACCTACTACCTGTAGGAACAATCAGGAGCAAAAATAGAGACTAAAGGACAGTGCACTCCAGTAGGAAAAATTAGTTAATGCTTGTTGTCCCCAATATTAAAAATCCACTTTGGCCTTCACATGTGGCTTTTATGGAAGGTTCCTGCCCTCCTAATTCCTGACTATTAATCTCAAGCTGTGGGTATTTGTCCATGTTGAACACAGGCTTTTTTGTGAGATAGTCCTGTGTGTGGTGAGAATGGAGCTTTAGTGATATTAATTCTAAGCCAGTGAGGCTTAGGAAAATCACAGGCAGTTTAGGATATTTGTAGCATTTATGTAAGAGTTGGAGCTTTCAATCAGTTCAAAATGAGGAAAGGATGATTAGTGGGTATTCTACTGTAACCTTAATTCTGCTCTTGAACCTGGATTGGACCAAGAAGCTTTATACATTTCCACTTTTTGCTGTGCTTGTCTTTTGAGAATAGTTATTAAAGTTATCAGTTTCTAAAACCTTTTGTGACAACCCCTAAACCCAAATTCATCATCTGTCCTTAGTTATAAAATTTGCTTTTCTGCATGCTTGAAAAAATATGAGTTGTTGTGAAATCACCCATGGCATGTAATCTCTGTAATCAAAGAGAAGAAAAAGGAACAGTAGCAAACAATAATAGTTTTTTAAAAAATGGGATATATGCCAGTACTGCAATAACTGTTTTAGTACACTTTCTCTTTGAATTTGGGATATTAAAAACAAACAGGATGCTTCTTAAAGGACTTTTTTGAGAAGTCCTCCACTTATATGCTGAATCTTCTTATCAGAGGCAACATTTATATGTTTGTGCCCTCCTTTTCCTGCATCTTCTATATTTCTTATTTTCTGGATCATTCCCACAGTACTAAATGCTGAAATATTTCACAGTTTTATAAAAAAAAAAAAAAAACCCTTTACTTTGAATATGCATTCCTTTTCTGCTCTTCATAGCAGGATTCTCCAAAGTAGTTATCCTTACTTGCTATTTACATCTTTGTCTGTTTGTATTGATATAAAAAGTACAGATATTTATTTATTACAGTTCTGGATGCTGGGAGTCCAAGTTCAAGGCACCAGAAGTGTTGGTGTTCAGTGAAGGCTGCTGTCTGCTTCAAATATGTCACCTGTTGCTATGCATTCCAGAGTTCCCTCCTGTTTTTTTTTTTTTAATATATTTTAGATGTTGATAAACCTTTATTTTATTCATTTATTTATATGTGGTGCCGAGAATCAAACCCAGTGCCTCACATATGCTAGGCAAGTGCTCTGCCACTGAGTCACAACCTCAGCCCTCCCTCCTGTTTTTCTATAGGGTACAACTCCATTCACAAGAGCAGAGCCATCATGACTTAATCTCTTTGCAAAAGGTCCTCCTCTTAACACCACTATGATAAAGATTAAATTTCAACATGAATTTTGGAAGGGGACAAAGTCAAACTGAAGCACTTCACTTTCTATTTTCATGTTCTCTTTCTCCCTGTTTCCATCTCTCTCCCTCTCTCTTAGGTTTGTGTGCGTGTGTTTGCAACAGGTGTTAAATACTAACCATGAGGACGCTTGGAAACTATTCCATTCATTTATTCCTTTGTAAATCAAAACCATTATTCATTATGTATGCAATGTTGATGGATGTGAATACACATGTAACAGAGCTCACTCAAGATATAGACTATTGCCTAACTCTAGAATTCCCTTGTGCCCCTTTGTAGGCAATCCCCAGCCTCACAGGCAACTACTGTTTTGATTCTAGCACCTAGATTAATTCTGCCTGTTTCTGGGTTTCATATAAATAAAATAATAAAGAACGTATTTTTTTTTTTTTTTTTTTTTTGCTTAACATAATATTTTTGAGATTCAACTAGTTTTTACTTGTATCGATAATCCATCCTTGTGGGGAAAAAAGGACACCTCAGCACAATGGCTCACTTGCTGTTGAGGGAACTTGGCCAGGCTGAAAGTATAACACCCTGATTGGCTCAGGCCAGTCCCGTGAACGTGATTGGCTCATGTCCCCTCCCATGGCTTGCTGATCTTAAAGCTGATTGGCTGAATCACCCTATATATGCTGTGTGACTTCCTCAATAAAATGAGTTCCTGCTTGACTGGTCTCCCTGGTGTCTCTGATTATCCTCCGCCTTGAGGGCTGAGTGTGGGCCACCAGCCTCCTCCTGCCTCCTCCCGACTCAGCCTCACTGCTGTGGCGTGCTTCCCCAGCCTTCTCTGCTGGCCGGAGAGGGCTGATCCCCGGTGTGTGTGTGTGTGTGTGTGGGGGGGGGGGGCGGGCTAAAAACCCTAGCACATCCTTTTTTATTGCTAAATAGTGACATAATCTATGAATATTCCATAGTTGGAATATTTTTGGTTTATTTGTTTCTAATCTCTTTTCCTGTTGATGGACATTTGGATTGTTTTTATTTTTTGTCTACTCAGAAAAAACCTGCTAAGCATATTCTTGAACAAGTATTTTTCTTAGCATATACTTTTATTTATTTATTTATTGGGGGGGGGGTGGTAAATATCTATAAAAAGAATTACTAGGTAACCTAGTAGATATATATTCAATTTTATAAGAAGCTGCCAGTTTTCAAAAGTGGTTGTGCCATTTTTATGCTCCTGCCAGCAGAGTATGAGTTCTAGGTGCTGCATGTTCTCACCCACATATGGTGTTGTCAGCATTTTTAATTTGGCCATTCTAGTATGTATGACATGGTACCGTATTTTGGGATGATTTTTGCATTTCCCTAATGAGCACTTTTCATGTACTTATTGGCCCTTTGTTTTATATAAATTGTCTGTTCAAGTCTTTTGCCCATTTAAAAATGTGGGGATGTCTTTTTATTTTTGATTATAGTAGGTTTTTTTTTTTTTTTTTTTTGGTAGTCCTTATACAGATCCTTTGTTAAATGTGTATATTGTAGTATTTTCTTACAGTCTGTTGCATGCCTTTTTATTTACTTTAAATGGTGTGTTTTGTTAAGAAGACTTTAATATTGATGGTGTCTGTTTTATCAATATATGCTTTCATAGTTGTTGATTTTAGTAAACTACTTACCTACTTAAGAAATCTTTGCATACTACAAGGTGATGCAGATATTCTTTTATGTTTTCTTCTCTTAGATTTAGCTCTTACACTTATATATTTAATCTGTCTCAAATTAATTTTTGTGTGTTGAGTAAAACTGGCATTAGAGTGTATTTACTTTTCCATGAGGATGCCCTGTTGCTTATGACCATTCATTGAAAAGATTTTTTTTTTCTATTGAATTATCTTAGCCCTTTGACAAAAAAAGAATCTCTTCATACATAACCCTCAAATTTTGTTTCTTAGAGTTTGTAGTTGTTTTTTATGCTAATGCCACTTGCATCACTTAATTACTATGGATTTATATTAAAATCTTGAAGCCAAGTATTTTTATTCATCTAACTTTATCCTCCCACCCACCTTCTTTAAGGTTGTTTGGTCTGTTTGAAGTAAAATTTTAGGATATATGTGCCAATTCTTATAAAAATTTTCTGGGTTTTGATTGGGATTACATTAATTACATAGGTGAATGTACACACTAATTAGGGTGAAATTAACATCATCTTCAAATCTTCTAGTCTTTAACCTGATTTATTGCTCTCCATTTACTTGGGACTTCTTGAATATTTTTCAGAATTGATTTGAGTTTTTAATATACAGGTCTTTTGATAAATGTATCCCTGATTATCATGTATTTTTGGTACTTTTGAAATGGAAAGTCTATTTCATTTTCTAATTGTTTGTTACTAGGATATAGAAATATAATTGCCTTTGTTACCTTGTTTCCTAATTCCACCTTTGTAAGATTATTCATCCTCTACATTTCCGCCTGAAAAGAAAGGTTCTAGAAGACTTTCATTTCCTACATAACATGCCTTCTCCATTTTTGGCATTCAATTAATTTGAGGTTCTTTTTAATTTAGTATTTTGAAGTGTTTTAATATCTTATGATTTTGTAGTTTATTTCCTCTGCCTTGCTTTGTTCAGTAGGGTAAGAGTGATGGTCTCTTAGAACTCTCTATATCTAATCGCAAAGTGGAATGACTCTTAGCACAGATTTAAAGTCTACAAGATCTGGAGTGATATTTCCTCTTGTGTTTTCTGTTTTGATTTCTTGATCTGTTTTTTAAATTCTTTTAAAAATACCATCCCTTGTTTTTGTCAATTTCCTCTGTCTTTTCCATTTCAACAATTTCTGATATTTATTTTTTCTGCTGTCTACTGATCTTGGTTTTTATTTGCACTTCTTGTACTAGTTTTAGGTAGAAATGTAAATCACTATTTGTACACATTTTTTTCTTTTTTGATATTTGTGTTTAAGACTACATGCATTTCCCTCTAAGCACTGCTTTAGTTGCATCACACATATTTTGATAAGTTGTATTTTTATTGCCATTTAGTTGAAGATTCAATTAAAATCTGTTCCAGTTTTCCTTATGATTTATTCTTGACCTGTGGCTTAGAAAGGCATTGCCTTATTTTAAAATACTTTGACATTTCTAAATCTCTTTCTGTTATTGATATCTACTTTACTTTTGTTGGGCTCAGATAACAAAAAGTTTTAGTCTGTTCTATAAATCTTTAGTGTCTGATTATTGCATATATTGCTTTATATGTGTCAATTACATCAATTTGATTATTCAAACTTCTGTATATTTTTGTCTAGTTGTTCCATCAACTGTTGAGGGAGGGGTGTTAAAAGAACCAACTGTGATTATAAATTTAGCTATTTATTCTTTTAGTTCTGTCAGTTTTTGCTTTACTTATATTGAAGTTCTTTAAGATCACTGTATATCCATAAAAGGACATGGTCAACAAAGTAAAATGACTACCAACGGAATGGGAGAAAATATTTGGAAATCGCATGTATGACTAGAGATTACTAACTAGAATATATAAGGAACTCCAACAACACAGCAACCATAAAGCAAGCAACCCAGTTTTAAAAAGAAAAAAGGAGTTGAATAAAAATTTCTCCAAAGAAGACTACAGATGGCCAATAAGCACATGTAAAGAAGTTTCACATCACTAGTGATTAAGCACAATAAGATACTCCTTCATACCTGTTAGGATAACTATTATGAGAAAAACAGACAATAACATGTGTTGGTGAGAATGTAAAGAAATTGCAACCCCTATGCATGGCTGGTGGGAATGTGAAATGGTGCAGCCACTATAGAAAGACTATGGCTGCTCTACAAAATAATAAAACAGAATTACCATCTGACCCAGCAATTCCACTTCAAAGGATTGAAAGGAGGGACTCACACTGATATTTGTACACCCATGTTCATAGCAGAATTATTCACAACAGCAAAATGTAGAAACAACCTAACTGTCTATCAACAGATGAATATGTGAATAAAAAGTGAGATATACATACAATGAAATAATATTAAACCTTAAAAAGGAATGAAACTATGACCCATGCCAGAACATGGATGAATCTGGATGGTATTATGCTAACTGTAATAAGCCAAAAGGACAGATATTATGTGATTACACTTATATGAGGGATACAGAGTTGTCAGCTTCATAGAGAGAGAAAATAAACTCATGGTTACCGAGGGGTGGGTGCAAGGGAGAATGGGTAGTTATTAAGATGATCAAGTTTGGAGATGAATGGTGGTAATGTTTGTAGAACAGTGTGAATAAGCTTAATGCCATTTAACTGTACATCTAAAAGTAGTTTAAGTGCTAATTTTAACATTATGTATGCTTTGCCAAATAAAAAATATTATTGAATCTTTCTGCTGAATTTACCCTTTTTGCTTTGTAAGGTGTCTTTCCTTTAACCTGGTAATACTATCTGTCCTAAATTACCTTTCGTTAGCCATCAATGTAGCCACACCACATCGTTTATGGTTATAGATTACATATCTTTTGTGGTACTATTGATTATATATTTTTAAATCTTTATATTTAAAATCAGGTTTTTTTATATATATACAGTATATTTTATTTTCTATATCAGCTTGATAGTCTCTTCTTTTAAATTTGGTTTGACCATGTATATTTTATGTAATTATTGATATTATTGACTTGCATCTACTATATTAATTTTTGTTTTGTTCTACCTGACTATTTTTCATCTATTTTTCCCTGTGTTCATTTTCCAATTTTTCAGTCTTCCATTTTATTTCACCTGCCACCTCACTTGGTCACTATACTTCATCCACTGTCATCAAAAAGCCAAACACATTCCCCCTTCAAGGATTTGCTTGTACATTCCCTCTGCTATTATGTTCTACCCCAGATACCCTGTAATCCACTGCCTCACTTCCTTGCTACTCAGAGGTGACCTTTGGAGGTCTTTGTTCATCATCCTTATTCATGTCCCTAATAAACTGCCTTATTTTTCATGGTACTTTTTACCACTTGACATTGTATTCACACTGGTTTGCTGACTTTCTTTTATCAAGAGTATGATGGAAGCACCAAATATCATGCCTTTTTCTTGTTCCTGGCTTATCACTAGCACTTGGAATAGACTCTGATGAATAACAGACACCCAGAAATATTCTTGGAACAAATGAATGAAAAGGACACGTGCAAATGATTGAAAGAAGGACATTTAATCCTGGGTGATTAAAAGAGTGGAATAGCCCTATAATAATAATGTCAATCATATTAAAATACAAAATACTAAGGTTTATTTTACATATTAAGAACTGATAGTATAATATTGACAGAAAAGAAAAATAAAAACTACACACAATTCCTCAATTGTTTTTCCTTCTGTGTTATCTGTCAAGGAAACTAATTTTCAAGCTATCTGTGATAGGACTGACATTATACAAGGAAAGTAAAGCCTAGGATGACAAAGAGATTTTAAGAAAATCTATACATTCTAAATAATGTTGCACTGCCTAAATAGGTATTTCATACTCCAGATGTCATTGTCCCTGTGTCCAAGGGACCTGCCAGGAGCCCAAAAGCCTGGCTCAATGAGAGCTAAGGGGGGGGGGGAAAAAAGCAGAATACACAAGAGCTTAAAGGAGAGCTACTTCTATCAATGGTAATGTCAGATGAATATCCAAGACCCCTAAAAACAAGAAATATAGCAATGTCTAATTCTGGATGTGACTCTGGTGATGACAAGCAGTACTTCAAGGTGATCGATCAGGGCATGGCAACAGTGCATAACTGATAGATCACACTGATGTATGAAATTAGTAATACATATCAGAAGAAGGACACAATTTTTGACTGCAAAAAAGTGTTTTGTACCCCTAGCCTGGGGATTTGTGCCAGACTCAGTTCAAATTAAAAATTGTATACAGGTTAGTCAGAAATATGCAGTCAGAAAATCCAGTATATGTGATCAAAGTTTTTTTTTTATTACTCAGGGCACAAAATTTGCTATAGGATCACAAAGTAAGAGAGCTACAGATTAAGTTCACTGGTTGGGAGGTATGACTTGGCTACTTTGTCTCAGGTACTATTCAAGGCTGGTCCTGCCCTTCACTGAATATTATTTCACCACATCTGAGAAAGAGAACTTCTTGATAAATTATGGAGGAGTTGGAAGATTAGAAACAATCAAAATCCACTTTAATAGTTCAAAAATGGTAAAAAGGTGATTTATTGAACCCTGGATTCCTTCATTTAACCTGCATTTATTGGGTGCATACTGGATTCTAGGCTCTCAGGACACAAGAAAGTTATGGCTACCTGCTCTCACAGAGTTTTCAACAGACTAAATAAAAATAAAAGTTCTAGACATTGTTGTTAATTCCAGGCAAAAATATAGGACAATCACTGAACAGATGGAGGGACTTACTAAAAGCAGGGCATGCTAATCTGATTCTTTCTTTCAGAGCTATTTACTGGAAGATCTTAGAAATGTATTATTTTATTTTGACTTTTGCCAGCTGTATCATAAACTTGAATTGAGAAGATACAAGGGCTGCTGGGAAGTAACATGAGGTAGTATAGTAGCAAGTTGAATGACTGTATCCAAATATTTCTGATGACTTAATCAATATTAATGAGGTGGCAAGTTTATAATATTTCTATCTTCAAATATGTTCTGTGTAACATTCTGTTAATAGTCTGCTTGAAAATATGAAAGGTGTGATTTTCAAATGTGCTAATAAGATGAGGCTGGGAAGAATATCAAATGTTTGATGCATGGAGACATCAAGAGATGAATTGGAAGACCTACTTCTCACATTTTGTTGGCAGCCATCATAAGTTTTTTCAATATTCTGTAACAGGTGTGGCAAATGCTTGAGAACCCATCTCCGGAGAGGTTCCTGTCCACCATCAAAGATGCTAGTGTAGAAATTCTGCAGTTGCTTTGATTAAGAGTTACAACTAATATTAGTAGTATAGATTAAGATTCTGAGAAGCTGAAGGATGAGCAGAATCTAAGAAGATTTGTTTTATCAGATTTAGCTATAAGGTCATGTGTATGGGTTCAAATAAAATTTAAATGGGTTTTAATAATGTAGAATTAGAGGAAGGGGATCGAGATAGAGGACTAGACTGGCAACAATCTCTACTTACAAAAGCAATCAGGAGATCTCAGCCAAAAACCCACATGAGGTACAGTCACTCAGGAGCTAATGCCGTTTTAGTTTACCAAGATGAAGTTCCAGTGTCTGAACTAATCAGAGACCAAGTGAGATAACCAAGATGATAGAATCAAACAGGAGAGTGTTAGAGTAGGGCAACATGGTGGGTAAAGAGATTTAAAAATCTTGCTATGAGGGGGAAGGTGAAAAAGCTGAGAGCAGCTAGCATGGAGATGGCTTGAAAGCAGCCAAGGACATGATAGAATTGAATAGTTGCCTTCAGATTTGTTTTAATCCCAAGAATTAAAATAGGTACTAATAGGTATTAGTCTACAATTTAGTGCAATGAAATGCATTTGGGGTCAATAGAAGGAGGAACTTTCTAATACTCAGAATGATCTTAAAGTGGAGTGGGCTGTATTGGAGTGACATGGGGAGGTTATAGAAATGCATAAACTTACTACAGAATCCCTCCCAGTACTGAAAGTTTAGAGCTTGTGTTGTTTTAAACCTTCTTAGGTGATTCTGTTATGAGCCCAAGTTTGGAAACCAGCACATCAAACAATCTTTTCCAGACATGATGTATAATAGAATATCAGTAATTGACGAGGAGGTTGAGATGTTGTCATGGTTTGGAGATGAGGTGTCCCCCTACAGCTCCCCTGTTAATGCATTGGTAAAGTGATTGGATTATGAGAGCTGTAACCTTATCAGTCTGCCTTAGTTTGACTAGACTGATTGGATGGGAACTGTGGGCAGGTAGGGCATGGCAGAAGGAGGTGGATCACTAGAGTAGTGCCCAGGAAGAGTTCCCACTCCTACTCAGGTTTCCTGACCCTGCCATGGCAGAGCAGTTTTCCTCTTCTGGATCCCATAATGTGCTGCCTTACTTTGGGTCCAGAGCAATGGACTTGGCCGAGTAATGACTGAGACTCCTAAGAACATGAGAGCCAAATAAACTTTCTTCCTCTCAGTTGTTCTTGTCAGGTATTTTGGTCACAGCAATGAAAAGCTGACCAACACACTGATAAAGCCTCTTCACCCCAGAACTCATAAAGTAGCTTTGTGTGTGTGTGTGTGTGTGTGTGTGTGTGTGTGTGTGTGTGAATTCACCTTGGTTCAGACTCTGATACTCACCCTGGCTGCCCTAAGAACTTAAATCCATCTTTGTCTTAAATGTAACCAGACTTAGATCTCCTGAGACACATGAAAAAAAAAATTTATGGGAATTTGTGATGGCTATTTTGCTTTTGGTCATCAAACACCTCTTCTACTTTTTCTACCAGCCTGTTTTATTTGTTTGGTTGTTTGGGCGTTTTGTTTGTTTGTTTTGAGGGGGGATAGCTTTCTCATATTGTGTTGTCTTTGTGGTACAGTGAATTCTGGTACCTGTTATTCTACCATAGTAGATGAAGAGGCTCCTCCTGCCATATCCTTCATCTATTATGGCCAGGAATGGTTATGTGACTAAACATGGCCAATTAAGGCATCTCTTCTCGACTTAAATTTTCAGCATATGAGAAGGCAGAGGATACATATGGAAGTCAATCATCCTCACTGTGGTCTCTGTCCAGATTGTCCCAGACCAGAGACCATCCCAGTAGCTTGGTTTCTGGTCTCTGGAGCTGTTTTTGTACCTGCTAATTCCTAAGACTGGACTTTCTGGTCTTCTAACAGTTTGACCTCCTAATAAATTAACTTTTCATTTCATTAATCAAAGTTAATTTGTACTGATTTCATGCAAAGAGCACTCAAGTGATACAAATTTATATATATAACCTGTAATGTATTAATTTACAAAAATACTGGATGTTTATTGGACAGGTGGTCTTCTTCCTATAGGAAACCTCCATAAGAAGCTAGAATATCAGAATATTTCTTGATGAGCATAGAATAAGAATAAGGGAATTTATGCATGAGTCAGCTGTTTCATTAGATGACCTTGTGATTGTGGTATCTCCTTAGTATACACACCTGTCAATCTGCACACTCTGCACGTTGGCTTGACAGGATACACTTTCTCCCAGCAACATTTGATGAGCACCCCTGTAAGTTCCCTCTGTGACTCTTCTTTTACCTTTCTTTGAAATGAATGATCCAATTTAGATTTGATACTTCTTTCACTCAGGTTCCTGACAATCCATACAGGCCTCAGATCCCATTCATTGAAGTAAATTGTGTATTCATGCCTCTGGTTTGAGAAGAGTAACCTTATCTCCATGCTTGAGCACTCTCAAAGTGTCCTTGACTCTTCTTTATATTTCCCATCTTTACTTGGATTTTCCAGGTCACCTGGCTCAGGAATTTTGTCTTCATTTTGGCATAAAATGGCAATAATTTCAGCATTTTTGATTACCATATAATCTTCAAAATACCTCTGTTGAAACTTTTTTTGATGACAACAAGACCTTTTCTGGGTGCAGTCAGTTGGCATTTGACATTTAATTGTGGTCTCTCTAGGATAAAACTAAAAGTTAGCTGTCTTATAAAAATAATACCAAGTCTATGTACCATTATCCAGGGATATTCCTAAAAGGAATATTAAAATTCACCAGTATTTAGGGTGATGTGTTGTCTTGGACATGATACAATGAGTTAGTGGAACTGCAATTTCTTTAGGGTCAAGCTGGGTCAGATTGATTTTTTTTTTCCCCTTGCAGAACGTTTGCCCGGAAAGCCAGATATGCTAGATCTAGTTTCACTAATGACTTTTCCACATTACCTAATTGGCCCGTAATTGGCTTGCTGTTTGTTAGAGGTTGTACAATATGAGCCAGTCTCAAGTTGTAGATATTTACATAAGAACTATCACACTAACTGACTCAGGCCCTCCTCACATAACAAGAAAATGGATTATCAGTTTTATCAAATCAATTAGAGAATTAGAGTATGAAGAGTCAACTTACAAATGATCAATCTCTTAGATATAGTTTAGCTGTGTCTTTAGATAAATATCCAAATAACACATATTTGATATGCTAACATTATGAATTTTAGCTTTTTTGCAACATAAAATATTTGGGCATATCAACACATGAATATTGATTTAATAATATAAGAATGCGCTTTACAGGGGAAAATAAAGATACTAGAGACAATGTGTCGAACAGAAAGTCAAGTCACAATGTTCTAGAGAGAACTGGGTTAGAATTTTATTGTCACTTTTTATTAGTTGTATGATCTCAAACAAGCTGCTTAAGTTTTCTAAACTTCATTGTCTGTAGACTAGGGATACAAGTAATATTGCTATTATGTTTTGTACCAACAACAATATTTGTCTTAGCAGTGACATTGTCTCAAGAAAGATTTTGAGACTGCTGTTGGGAGTAGCAGCATTTTTTGCTGCCACATATGACACCTCTTTATTGATGTCTTTACTGGATATAATAGGATGTTGAATTGAATTATTTCTTTGTCTAAGATTTGCAGGGAGTTCTCCCCAAATGAGGACAGTAAGCTTCCTTTCTAAATACAGGCTCCAAAAAAATTCTTGCGGGACTTACTTAAGAGGTGGCAGAACTAATCCTGCTATTATCCCCTTTGTTCTATAAGGAAGTCAAGGGGAGCAATAAGAGATGTTGTCAGCTAGCAGTACAGTACAGTCTTAGGACATCTGTCTTCCTCCATACACCAAATCAAGTGAGAGGAGGGCTAAAGAGTCTTTTACATCTGTAAGAATGGCTAAAAACAGAGAATGGTTTTTTCTTCCAGATGGCCATCTCTGTGAGAAATTCGTGAGGGATATGAATATGGGAAAAAGGAGTTGACACAAGATGGCAGAAAGAGAAGGGAACAGAAAAATTACCTACAATTACACTGCTCTTAGGTATAGCAGGTTTCCCTGAGTTTCTTCTGGATGGTTAGGAACCTGTTGGAGCTAGTTGAGCTCAAACCATCTGGCCAGCATCATGACCATGTTACATGAAAAGACACCAACACCAGGGAGGCTAGGGTGAGTCACACCAGGAGCTGATTTAGAGAATATTGGAAGAAATCATGTCATAGACCACCTCCCTTAATAAAAATGTATAAGTTGTTTAGCCAAGTCTTGCAATGTTCAGATTGTTAATAAACAAATTGCACCTGCTTTCTTCTAAGATTTTTATCTGCAATTACAAGAGGATCACAATAATGGTGACCCAATTTTCCCAAACCCTTCCTATCAATAAAAGTTCCTTGTATTTTCTTAACAAGTCCTTTGTTACAGCAGATCTCCACATATTCACCTGGCTATTTCTGTTCTATCATTCTCAGCATAGACCAAAATGCTCCCAGGTATCTGTGGAATTATCTTTTGCTTTCTCCAAGTGGTCAGTTCCAGTGGTTCTTTAGTCCTGCTCCAGTGGTCTTCGCATGGAAGTAGTAAAATACTACTCTTCTACCCTCTCTTGTTTTATTCCCTTCTCATTGTCCCTGTGACTTAGTATTTATTATGAGCATTTTCTGTGAAAATAATCTAAGTGTCACCAAACTGAGAGGTACTCAGTCATTTGATCCCTAGGACTCAATATCTGTGTCCTCGATCAAGTGTTTGGGCTCTAGCTGCTTCTTCTTTTTCTTCTTTTTTAAGGAGCTTGTTTCCTCCCTTAGAACATCAGTATCCCATCATAGTATTCTTCATCCACCTTCATCCTGTCATAGTGTCCACAGAGGCACTCTGTTTGGCCTGTGGGAAACGTCTTTCCTCAGAAGTTTAGGGATCTTAGCCCTGGCAATCAGGTAGGTGTCAGTCTCATTATTTTTCAACACTTTCCTGACTGCTTGAGTCTTCCTGCAAGGGAGACCTGGCTGGTCTTCTTTGCCAACCTCTGGGATTCTGGGATGATTGAAGTCCATTGGGATTTGCAGTGTTATTCAGTGTGGGACTTGGTTTTGGCAGCTACTCATAGAGCAAATGATTCTTACAGGTGATGCTAATGGGGTAAAAGATCTTAAGAAGAGCAGATTTGCTCATAATATTTCAAAAAATTCAGTTTCTTTTCTCTGATGAATCGTATCTTCATAATCCAGCTTTACCATGTTGGCAAATCTTGAGGCTTTGCTTTCCAAATACTTTCAGAAATGCCTGTAGCTACAGGTGATTATTAACAACCATACACATTATTTTGCAATATAATGGATAGTTACAGAGTTTAATAAAAGGGAAAGGGCCAAGTAAAAAATTTTGACAAGAATGGGGAAATGGAGCATTTAACAGGATTTGTTTGCAAGCTGTTATTTAGGAGATTTACATAAATCTTCTTAAGTACTCCAGTTTTTGAGCCCTAAGTGTGCCTTAGTTTTAAGATTTTTTTTTTTTTAAACAAAGTAAATAGGAGCAAGCAAAAACTGTCCTAGTTACTGGGTGTGATGAAGTCTTCCCTCTCAAGTTCATGGAAGGTTTTACCATGAAATCTGTGAAAGATGCTTTCACACTAATTATATTACTTAAAAAGCTGTCTCCAGTTCTTGGTTTTTTTTTAAGTCAATGACAGTATTTTCAGGATTCGACCATTTTGAGATCAAAGTCCACATCCTGGGTCAGGCTAATTTGGGCAGATATTTCAGTGCTTCACAATCAAAGGTAACTTCCTCAATTGTGAGTTCCATCTTTCTGTCATAGAAGTCCCAAGGTATATCTGTCAAACGTGGAAAAATATTTATGTTAATTGGGGCTACTCACCCTGGGTAGGTATGGATTGTCCTCTGAAAGACCTCCAGGCATAGAGGTTCCATAACCTTCTGCAGTCATCCTCACCAGCTAGAAACGTCCTCTGTGCGTTTGAGGGTTTCCTTTCCTAATTTAATTTTTTTTCCTCCCAGTGGAGATAAGGAACAGCTGGTCCATATCTGTATAAAATTCCTTTATTCATGATAGTCTTACCCTCCCCTTACTCTGATTAAAAAAAGGAAATACTAATTTCTTTATTTAAAATATTCCTTAATTAATTAAAAACTGAAATCCCAGTTCCTTATGAGTTTAGTAAAATTTGCTCCTTACTGAAACCATAGGGAACACATTGCTTTGAAAAATGTCATTTGCCACTACATAAAATTTCAAGTCTCTTAGTATCAAACATGTATTTAGAGGAGTAGTTTTCTTGCAAAAGCACCCACTTCATGGACACTTAAGTAGATAGATGTGATCCATGTGTATTTTACCAGAAGCTGTGGCTTTTCAGGATGGCCCCGGAGGTCTTCAGGACCTGCTGCTCTGTCAATTATACTCCAGGCTTCCAAATTTATAGAACAATATATTAAGTATGGTCCTGGCCATTTTAGTAACACTTTGAACTGTTTGATGAGACCAGTGTTAGAGAATTCATTTAAACAATAGTGAAGTGCTGAAAGACCAATTAAGAAAACAATAAATTCATGTCTAATCTTCCCAAATTATCACAAACTTCAATAATTTTATTGTTGCTTCATGTAAAAGTGAAGTTTCTAAAAGGAATACTTTGGTTTGCAATAGCTAGATGTTCACAGCTGTGCAAGCTGGCTTTCTTCATATTTCTCAATTTATGACCATTCAGTGAGAAGAATGTTATTTCATATCTGGAGACATTTTAATAAAGCCTTCAGCCTTCACGTCCTTTCTCCAAATTTTTAACAGATGACAGTGTATCATTCTTGATTCTTAAAGAGAAAACTTGCTTTGAGCAGTAAGAAAAACATGAACTTAATATAAAACAGTGATGTGTGTTTCTATGCCAGAGGCTGAAGACAAAATGCAGCCACATTAATGGTGGACTCATGTTCTTTTAAAGAAATGTCCTATTTGTAACAATACAATTAATGCAGTCATAACTTATTGAGGGGCTCTATGTGTTGATCATGGTGCTCAGCCATTTATATTTTACAACCCTAAGAGATAGTTATTACCTTCTCTACTTACAGCTCTATTAAATAACTGAACTTTCTTCAAGAGGACAAGTGACTTGTCCAAGGTCATTGTTTTAATAGGTGGCTGAGCTAAGATTTGAGCTCACGGTGTCTGACTCCAAAGTCATGCTTTCAAGCCATCTGAGGACTTTATTTTCCACTAAGAAATATGCCATTTATTCTGTCCTGAGGTCTCTAAAATCTCAAAGGTTTCCATTTTAAAACCATAAAGTCATATGCAAGCAGCTTAAAAGGATGTTGAGCTCAGCATCCTGAATGTCAAGACTTGTCTTTCCTCAGAGATTTAGTCTGGTCACCAGTGTTTCAGAGACACATATTGGTTGCAGCAATTACATTTCTCCATTACCAGAACTCAGGGAACAATACCTTATGCTAAAGCTTTTTTCTTTCTTTTTTTAATTGCTTGGAAGGAGGCTGCCTTTTCCATTTATTAAAAACAAGCCTTTACCTAATTTATGTGGACTTGCTTATACCCATTCTATCTAGCGTTGACTTTGCTTGCTAATTCCATTTCTCTTGTTCCAAGAGATCTTGATTGAGCAACTTGAAAAGGGCATCATGATATATGGGCACCTCACATAACTCCAATCTGAGTGGAAAATGACTAAAAGAGGACATGCATGATTCATATATACTACCTGTCTAAAAACTATGAACTTTTCTTTTCCTATGGGACTGTTTTTGTGTGCATGACTAAAAAGCACTTAAGTCCTATGATTCACCCCAGTTGAAACCAAAGGCTAGAACTATCTTCAGCTTTTTGTACCTATAGTTTATTGGGAAGAAAGTTTTGACTCTTTCTAAAAAATGTAATCAGAACAAAACTAAATCAATGAGATATTATTTTATGATATCCATTAGTCCAATTACTAAAAACTCTGAAGGTTAGAAATTGTCCTTATTACTTATAAAACTCTGGAGTTTCAAATTCTAAAGCATTGAGAATCAGAATTGCCCACAATTTAAATTAATATTTGATTTTAAATGTTAAAATCACATAGATTTTCTCAAATCTTGTTAAATTTATAGCTGTTGTTATTGTTAAAAAGTTGCATTTTTAAATAATTAATAACTATAAATTTGAGGGACAGTTGATCAAGTATTTGATAAACTTAACAAAATAATTTGTCTTTAAGCAGTTAGTCTCATTTACAAATGTGGCTATTTTAAATTGCAGCTATAAATGTAATACATTCATTGTTCTTTTTAAGCTTTTCAAGTACCTGACCAGACAAGTTCATGTCTCTAATGAGCAAAACTGTCTTGAGAATTTAAATGTCATTCAAGTATAATAAATTATTAAACTTATAAATATAGTAAATCTAGTTTTCTTAAACCTTCTAATTCTGTTTACAAACTTATTAAAAAATCCTGCACCTTCAACTTGAAATCACAAGTCAATTACATATTTTAAATTGGAATCACAAAGCTAATCTGTCAGAATCTCTAATATGCCAATTCTAAATCTTTATAAACAGTTTAAATACTGAATATACACAGATTGTCCCAATGATTAAAAGCCTATTCCTGAACTTGACACAAAAGTATTAATACTTCATCATCTTTATAATTAATTCTAAACCATCCTGGATTTGGAAAGACTCTCACTAAGGGAATACTTTTATCATCTCAGATGTGGAATCTGGAGCTTTGCACATGTGGGGTGATTCTTTTTTTTTTTTTTTAATCTTTAATACAGACACCTGGAGCCCTTTTAATAGTTGCTATGGATGTATCCAAGCTATGTCCTATAGACAGGCATTGCTTTACAACACTTTCCTCATGGGTTCAAGATACATTTTTATCAGGTTGCTTCAGCTGATTTGGGCATGGGCCAATCTTAACACCCCCAACCAGGATAACTAACTGCTAACACAGTGCTCTTTAGTCTCTATGTTTCCTGATTAAATTCTAAATCTTTTCCATATTTTTCCTGACTCTTGGGGCCATAACACTTATGGATATGTTAATGACATCTTTTTGGATTCTGCATATTTTTTATACTTGTAGAGATATATACTAATGACAGGTACATTTTTGGGGAAAACATATTACAAATTGGAAACTGTTCGTAATTCTTAATCAAGGATGAGTGGAGAAAACCATTAAAAACCATTTTCTACAATCCAGAGTTTGAATATATAATATAAATTACAGGAACTTTGAGGGAGCAGTGATGGGATTAACTCAATTTTACTTAATGCCTCTTATTGGGAGGGAGGATGGCTAATAATAAAAATAATAAATGAACTTAATAAGTTCATTTTTTTCTTCACAATTAGTCTGTGAGTGTTTCAAAAAAATAGTCAAAGTTTCAAAAACAGATATCTTCAAAATATGATACCAACAGCATCTGCAACAAATGAAAATGAAAAAACCAGGTAAGTTGGACTTAATCAAAATTAACAACTTTTGTGGGTAGATTGCATACAAAAGATAGATGAATAGAGATGCTCAGCACTTGCCTCTTCCTTTACAATAAAGAACCATAACAACAAACAAATAGCTGCACTTTGAGTGGTGAAGGGCAAGCACTGGAACCAGGCAAGGGGGAGATGGGAACCCTATAAAACATGACAACCTGGAGTAGTGGCATAGAGAGTGAAATATAAGAACCAGCAACTGTAACCATGGTTCCCCAGCTGGGAGGACTCCCCGTTGCAAGGGAAGGGGTTAAGAGGTGAGGCCCAGTCCTTGTGGATACCAGCTTGGAACCCAGTAAGGGGGCTAATTGGAATCTGTTGTGTAGCTTTGCTTCAAAGGAAAAACTTTGTCTCATCTCTCTCTCCCAACCCCCAGGGCAGAGGTTACTGCAGCAAGTCATTCTTTTGAGGGCAGTGCTATGCTGAAGGCCTGCCATTAGCCCTGCTCCACCACTGGGCCTGAGGGCATGGCATGCATACCATGCTCAATACCCCCCCCCCTCACTGCTACCGTGGCTAGCCCAGTTAGCTTGAGTTGCCTACTGGGCCTGAGGATACACGTATCATGTTCTTATTACCTGTCTCTAACATGTTCATGCCCTGAGCCTCTGCTTGACTCCAGTGAATGCCCACCTCATTCCCATGTCCCATGATCACCACTTCATTTCTACTTCCATGTGCATTAACCCACACGAGCTGCTAGATTAGTCCTTCCTCTGTGTGGTACTTCATGATAGAAAGGCTCTCTGAACCCACTACTGCATGCCAAAGCCATCAATTATAGCCAAAGAAGCCATAAGAAAATTACACTATAATGGCCAACTGGAACTAAAGCTAATATAGTCTATCAAACCAAGCAGTCCAAGACACATTTATAGGAGAAAGTCACTTTCTATAAAATCAATAGAGTCAATTGATTCACCAGATGCACAAATCTCAATGTAGAGGCACAGGAAATACAGACACAAGAAGTATGAAAAAACAAGTTAATGTGTGCCTCCAAAGGAATACAATAACATTTAGCAACAGATTTTAAAGAAAAAAAGTTGATGAAATGCCTGATAAAGAATTAAAAAGGATGATTATAAAGAAACTCAATTAGATTCAAGAAAATAAAGACAATTCAATGAAACAGGAAAATAATTTGTGATGTGAATAAGAAGTTCAGCAAAGAGAGATCACTAAAAAAATCCAGCAGAAAACTTAGAAATAAAGAACTCAGGAAGTCAAATAAAAATATAGTTGAAAGACTCAGTGACACAGATTAAGCAGGAGAGAAAATATCTAAACTTAATCACAGGTCTTGAAAGATATCCCTGTCAGAAAAAAATATAAAAATTAAAAAGTGAAGAAAGCCTAAAACATATGGGGAACCATTAAGTGGACCTATAATTGAATTGAATCTGAAGGCAAAGAAGAGAGTAAAGGTATATAAAAAGTGTTTTGTGTAATAATAGCTGAAATCTTCTCCAATCTTGGGAAACATATGGGCATCCAGGAAAGAAGGCCTATAGAATCCTAAATAGACATGACCTTTAAGATCTTCACCATTGTATGTTATAGTCAAACTGTCAAAAGTACAAGACAAAGAGAATTCTAAAAGTGGAAAGAGTAAGTAAATTTAAGGGACGCCCCCCATTAGATTAACAGCAAATTTCTCAGTAGAAACTTTGTAGACCAGAAGATATTCCTGACACATTCCAAGTTTTGAAAGAAAAAACAAAACAACAACAAAAATGTCAACCAAAAACACTATACCTAGCCAAAGCCATCCTTCACAAATGGAGAAATAAGGATTTTCCAAGACAAGCAAACACTGAGAATTGTCACCACCAGACCCACCCTAGACATCATGATGTATCAAAGCGCATTCTACTGTCAGTATAATTAATTAAAACAAATAAAAAATAAAAAGTAATCATGTTTAAAGGAGTCCTATATCCAGAAATGAAAGGAAGATAACTACCAGCATGAAAACATGTGAATGTATCTCTCAAAGAGCAGATATACAAAAGAAAAACAGAAAAATTAACTTCATCAATACTGTAAAAAACCATACCATAGAGATCAAAGAGGAGGAGGAGGTGAAGGAGGAGGAGGGGGAAGAAGAGGGGGAGAAGGGTGAAGAGGAGAAAGAGGAAGAGGAGGAGGAAGAGAAAGCCTTGTTGAATGGATTATAAAAATCAAGACCCAATTATATGCTACCTACAAGAAACTTACCACATCAGTAAAGACACACAGACAGATAGTCAAAGGTTGGAAAAAGATATTACAGGAAAATGGAAACCATAAGTAAGTAGAAATAGCTACTAGAAGACAACATAGGGGAAACAATTCCAGACATCAGTATAAGCAATGATCTTTTTAGATAAGACCTCAAAAAGCACAAGAAATGAAAAATAGACATCTGAGATGATATTAAACTAAGAATCTTCTGCACAATAAACAGTGTGAAGAGACAAACTACAGAATGCAAGAGTATATTTTTCAACTCTTCATTTGAAAAATGATTAATATCCAGAATATATAAGGAACTAAAAAAAAAAAAAAAGAAGAAGCAAAAGCATCCACTTAAAGTGAGAAAATGATCTGAATGAATACTTCTTAAAAGAAAGTATACAAATAACCAGAAAAGAAAAAAATACTCAACATCATTAGGTGTCAGGAAAATGTAAATCAAAACCACAGTGAAATATCATCTCATTCCAGGTAAAATGGCTATAAAAAAAAAGAAAATAATCAACAAATGCTGGTCAGGATGTAAAGAAAAGGGAACTCATACACTATTGGTGGGAACATAAGTTAGTACAGACATTATGGAGAACAGTATGAAGGTTCCTCAAAAAACTGATACGAGATTTACCACATGATCTAGTTATCCCACCTCTAGGTATATGCTTCAAAAACATTTGGGATAATATTTTGCAAATAGAACAGTCCAGTTTTTCTCTCATCATGCTCTAGAAACACTTAGAATAAGACCTGAAAACAGCATACTACAGGGACACAGCCACATCAATGTTTATAGCAGCACAATTCACAATAGCTAAACTGTGGAACCAACCTAGATGCCTTCAGTAGATGAATGGATAAAGAAAATGTGGTATATACACACAATGGAATATTACTCAGCAATAAGAGAGAATAAAATCATGGCCTTTGCAGGTAAATTGATTGAGTTAGAGAATATAATGCTAAGTGAAGTTAGCCAATCCCAAAAAGCCAAATGCCAAATGTTTTCTCTGATATAAGGAGACCAATTCACAGTCGGGTTGGGATAGGGAGCATAGGAGGATTAGAGGAACACTAGAATGGCCAATGGGGAGTGAGGGGAAGGGAGGGGGCAAAAGGGTGAAGAAAAAAAAAAAGATGGTAAAATGAGATGGATATCACTACCCTAAGTGCATGTATAAAGTCACGAATGGTGTGAATATACTTTGCATACAACCAGAGATTTGTAAAAATGTGCTCTATATGTGTAATATGAAATGTAATGCATTCTGCTGTCATTTATAACATCTTAGAAAAAAATAAATAAATTTTAAAAAATTTACTATATATTTAGTCCTCAAAATGAGCTCAAAGGATAGGTAGTATTATTATTTCTGTTTTACAGGGAGAAGACTAAGGAATAGTTATAGTAAATAAATTGGATAAATATGCTTAGCTAGTAAATAGTGGAAGTAGTATTCAAGTAGACAGTCTTAATCCAAAGCTATGGTTTAAAAACTAATATCCTTTTCTATTTTGCCTCTTGTTCTGGTTCTTTCTCTCCCATCTGCAAGTTGGAAGGAAAGAATTTTGAGATGATCAACATGTAAGATGAAGTCTGTTTGGATCCTTCAGTTACTATTAGAGGAAAATTGCCCCCACCCTAGACACTGACTCTACATCAGACTTTGACATGAGTGGGAAGTGAACGATTATTGTGCTAGGGCATGAGTTAATTTGTTACCAGAACATACCTTAGTGTCTTCTACGTCAGGATTGTCATATGACAAATGACATAAAATTTTGATCCATGGGACAAAATATTTGCAAGGGCCTCCTGGTGCTTCCTTAGTAATGGTAGTCTTGTGTTCCCCTTCTCCCATATGAGTAGTTATTGTGAAGTCAGTAGGGTATAGACTCTAATTCATTATGGTTTTCTTATAAAAAGAGGAAATTTGAACACAGAGATGGGCACACAGGAACAAGGTCACATGAGATGAAGGCAGATTATTTGCCATCCAAGGAACACCAAAGATGGAGAGCTGACCACCAGCAGCTAGAGGAGAGATGGAACAGATTCTCCCTCACCACTCTCAGCCTTGCCAAGACCTGGATCTTGGACTTCCAGCTTCCAGAATTGTGAGAGAATGCATTTCTGTTGCTGGAGCCATGCAGTTGTGGTACTTTGTTACAGCAGCCCTGGCAGACCAACACAGTGATCCATGAATGTTACATCTAAGTGGAAGGGTGGTTGGGATATATTTCGTCAGGGGCAGACAGACCAGGACATGGACTTACACATTGGCAGCTGGGATTCTCCAAGTTCTTTAAGAACTACCACAAGCCTATTAAGGATCCTTTGGATGATTGTTTAAAATGGCCCAAACGAAGTAATGATTCTTTGTTTTTAAAAGAAAATCCCTTTACAAATAAACATGGGCAGTATCATGGGGTGAACCAAATGTTCAAACAGTGATAGGGTATCTATAATACATAGCATGGAAGAGCTTGAGGCCAAGCAAGACAATTTTAAGGTCTGAAATTGAAATTTCTCACTAATAAATTCTTTACCCTGTGACAAAGGGGAGCCTTGAACGGGAGAGCTCGCTAACCCCTGGGAGCTTGTTCCGACACTGATAGCAAACTCAATCTTCCTGGGCCAGGCAGAGGTCGAGTCCAAAATGGAATCCTTTTTTTCTTTCTGCCTGTAGATTCTGGTTACTCCCCTGCCTGTCTGAGCTACTCTGTCTGCATCTGTAAGTGAGACACCTGAAGTAGAACTTGAGCTCGGAAAAGGAAGAAACTTTCTCAAATACTCATCAGCTTTAGAAAGGAAACATTCTGATGCAGACAGCATCCTTATAAGAAGATGATACAATACAAGAAAAAAGCCCTGCTGTATAGATCTGTGCCTCGAAATTGCCTGAAGAAATTTCCCCCCATCTGAACAAGAACTATAAAAATGGTTAACAAATCACCCCAGATAACCCCAAGTGGTATGCCTTAAATCAGAACGGAGCAATGCAGACCTTATGTAATTTTCAATCTTTATTATTTTCCCCTCACAAACCTTGAGTAGAAGTAGATTAACAACGATGAATCATGGTTGGGCCTGCTATTTATGAACTCAGATGGTTTTCATTCCCTAAACTGAGAGTTTGGGAAAGTGGCTTGGCTTGGCTCTACTGGTCTACACCTTAGGTTCCCTGGCTATGCCTTTCTTCACATGCCTCCAGAAAGGTTTGTTTAGTGAACAATGTAAGATATTGATTTCCAGGGGGATTTCAAACCCAGCAGGGATTTGCAGAGATAGCATAAGGAGCATGGCAAGAAGGGAAAGGGAAATTATTTGAAAAGGACTTCAGTTCTTACTCCAGGGAGTGCAGGGCTTCAGTGCTTGTTTTCCCACTGTGTGCCTTCCTTGTGCCCAATGGGCCAAATATGAGAAATGGGAATCGTTACCTCTACAGCAGTGTACTAGTTCTCCAAACTCAGGAAATATATGACAAATCAGAAATCCTCACCTGTCAGTCAATCAACAACCATTTAATGAGCAGGTCTATTCAATTCATTTCAGCTGTCTCTTGAACTCTCATTACATTCAAAGCACTGAGAAGGGCTGTAGAGAGGTAAACTTGAAGAGTCCTGACCTTTCTGAATTTATAAAGAAGGGAAAAGTGGCATGCAGGTAGGTAATGCAAGGTATAAGGTGATGGGTGGGTATCTTAGTCCAACTCAATTTTATCCCACAAATATTTAGTACCTAGAAGGAGCATGGAAAGACAGTGAAGTGAGAAAATTCTGGCACATTCACTTGGGTGGACTTCATGCAGCAAGTAAGGTGTTAGCAAGGGCTGAAGGATTGGTCTTTGGCTGACAGATTGGCAAGAGTATTCCAAGGTAGAAAAGATGGGCAAAGGCTGCCAAGCTGGCATGCCCAGGCCAGTGAAGAAGGGATTGGCAATGAGAAGGATGGGACCAGGATGTGTGTGGAATGAGGGTAGCAGGAATGGGACTGGAATGGGACATATCCAGGAGGTGACTGAGCAGAGTGGTGCACATAGATTTGTTTCTGGAACAGTAGCCTGTTGCTCATATAATTTGATGGAACTTTAAAAAAAATGAATACAAAATTATGAATATGAAAGTATGTGTACAAATACCAAATACTTAGAATGAGAAAAGAAAAATACCTCACTAAACTATTGAAGTCTTCTAGATTTAGGCATGTCTATCATCTGAGACCTTTTAAAGCAATTTGCTAGAAATTCCTACATTTCTGTGATTGAAGCTTGGATTCTGTTTCCCCCCAGGACACTGTAACTCCCCACATGCCCACTACTTCCAGGCACCTGTTCTAGTGAAGGTCCCTGCAAGAAAACTTTTTAGTATCACAGTATATCCATCCCTGCAGAAGTTTCCAAACTTCCCTGATTTTTTTTTTTTTTTTTCAGTGAAAAATCTGTGGCCAGAGGATGAGGATACTGTGATGGTCCCTTTAAGTCCAAATGTTTACTGCTATATCCAGGAGGGATATTTATGATAAACAGCATCTTCCCCTGACTCCCAAAACACATGATTGAAATCGGAAAAAAATAGTTTCCTAAAATAACGGAGATGGATGGACATTTGGGTTACCAGTATAGTATTTAAGGAGACAAGAATGGTAAAGATCTAAAAAAGAGCGGAAATGGCGAGTCTTTAGTTAGGAGGCCCAGTTAGGAGATTAGCCAAGGTCTGAGATGTTAATGTCTTAGATGAAGCTGATGGTAGTAGGTAAAGAAATGAAGGATCAGCCACAAGCATCATCATGAAGAAGAGATTAGGCAGAGGCGGGACTTATAGCTTTCATCACCATTAGTGAATCCAAAACAACCAAACAGCCAAAGGCCAGTCAATTCTTATTTATTGGTCAGATTATCTTGTTTTCTCATTTCTACTCAGTGTCTTCAAAATGCACCTTGGATGCTATTTATGATTTATTTCAATCCTCATAAACATATGCCCACTCACCAATTCTCAGGGTAGAGGTTTTTGCCTTTTTTTCTTTCAAAGGGGTCACCATACATCTTGTCCCTGTATGTTGAGGTGAGCAAAATGCTAGTGCCTTAATTACTCAAAATGATCTCCTAGGACAATTTTGGTCTCTGTCTTTGTAATAACATGATTATTTCTTGAATACCAGTCTCTGACCTCCTTATGAGTAACAGTGAGGTCAGCTTCCATATGTAAGGGCTCCCACTCAGCCCATAAACTTTGATACACTTAAACTAGTCTTTCACCAAAAGTTATCAGTAAACAACTGACCTATAAAGCTTTCCAAGAAGCAAGAGAACACTTGCTCTGTTGCTATAATTATTAGTTCTCTCTTCATGATGGCCCTTGAGGAATATAGTTTAAAAAGCAGAGATACCACTTTTCTATTTTTCTCCATCTGTTTATTTTTGAACAGTAAATTGCCAGCTCTTTGTTTGACATAGGAGCAAAACACTGCTGTGCCTCTTATCTGTAATTCTTGAAAGTGTAGCAAAGCATATACCCTTTAATTCCAACATAATCAAGAATTTACTTTCCCCAAACTACATTTCATCTCTTTCTCCCTCATGTGGCTGCTGGTGTTTGAAGCAGTTTCAAGTTGTTTATTTTGGCACACAGGAAAGACAGAGAAATGGAAATTCCAGTAAGGTTAATGGGAAACCCACCTGTGGCACGTTCATTTTCCTGGCCTGTGACACTATTACTCAAAGAATGCTTAACTAGGGAACACATTAATACCAACAGATGCCATGATCCTAAAGGCAGTAGGACAAGTGGCTAGATTCTAGTGTCGTTTCATGAACCTCAAAACCTTTGAAGCTCAGAGAAATGGAACTTTTCTCATTATTTGTGACCCAGTTTGGCAATATCACTTAAGCAGTCATGTCTCAGAATGGCATTGAGTGAGGAGAGCTTCTTTCCCAGGGGATTTTAGGAAATGGGATAACTGATTGTGCTTTGAGTAGTTATCCACTTCAGAGATTGTGTGAGATGCTAATTAATTCACACATCTTCAACCATCAGTTCAGTTTTATTCAGCATGTACTTGTTTAGTTTGCCCTCTGTATCATGTTATGGGCTGAGCAGCCAAAGCTGAATAAAATATGGCCACTCTTTTCTCAGTGCAGATTCTGTTGGTGGAGACAGAATTGTTACCAGATTACTGCAGAGTGGTGAATTCAGTAATAGAATGTGTTACACAGGATAGCATAGGATGAGGGATATCTGACAAAATCTGTAGGAGGTGGGAATGAAGAATGGGGCAGGCTTTCTGGAGGAGAGACAGCTGGCACTGAATCTTTAAAAGGGAGTGAGACTTAGGGGACCTGTGATGGCAAAAGCTGGGAAGCATGAAGGAGCGTGGGGTGTATGAGTGACATCAAGCAGCTTGAAGTTGTATCAATTAAAGAGTGAGATAAAGAGTGGAGGAAATGAGGGTAGGGAACAGAGGCAGAGACCGATCAAGGAGCTGTAGGAGGTGGGAATGAAGAATGTTAGATGCCATCCTGAAGAGTTGGAACTTGATTCTATAAGCAATGGAGCATCAAAGGTCACAAAGTGAGTAACTACCATGGTTTAATTTGGGTTGACAGCCTGGATAGAATGGATTGGAAAAAGGCAGATTGGAGATAGAGGACAAGGGACATTGCAGCAAACCAGGAGAGAACTGAGGGGGTCTTGGGAAAGGATGGCAGATGAGACAACAGAGAGAATTGGGTGGACTCAGGGAATGCTCTGGGGTGAAAGCCAGGGCAGAAGGCTGGTAGAAGATGGGGACACACACATCAATACCATGAGGGCTATGCTTAAGACTACCTTTGAAGACAGGTCACACATGAGCATCATCTTGATCTGGACTGTGTAGAGAAAGAGAAAACAACAACAACAACACAACAACAACAACACGCTTAGCTCAGTTCTCTGAACCAGCATCTTTGAGAGCTTAAAGGAGGAGAAAGGCAATGGAAACTGTGTAGAGAAGAAAAAAGAGAATCACCAAATAGTGGTAGGATAGAGCTAGATAAGCAGAGAGTTCAAGTTTTTAATTTTTGTTTTTTAGATACGTAGCCCAGGCTGACCTTGAATTTATTATCTTCCCACCTTGGCTGAATAGGTGAGATTACAGATACACCCCAACACATCCAGCTCTCAGTTGAATATATTTTAACAATGATGTTGAATCTTCACATCTGGTACTGTGCTGTGAAAGGTAGTATTCATCAATTAATTCAATAAATATTTACCAAGTATTAGAGATGTATCATATATGTGCTAGATAACTTCCAGTACTTTTAACTTTAACATACTGAAGGTCAACTTGCAAAATACTAGCAAAGCACAAGCTACAAAACTGATTTGTTGGATTCCATTCTTAAATATTTTTCTGCTCAACGTTGTTTTTTAGTTTATTTCTCCGAACTTTTAGGATTTTAAAAACTATACAAAAAAAGCAGACTTCCATCTGAGCATAGCATTCAGAAAGGTGTGGCAGAGATGTTGTTGACTGCTGGTGAAATGGTACAATAGAATGAGAAAAAATTTGTTCTTTCTATTCTTCATAATTATCAAGTTGGATGGTGTAAGAGGCTGTTTAACAGAAAAGGTTGCTTTTCATTATTCAGGTGGAGGAAGCTTACCTCTCTCCATGCTTCTAGTTCCCATGAGGTGAAAATATGTCTCATTCTTTCAACACAGCCATGCACAAACATGCACTCAACACCAGCTGAATATATGATATGGGACATCAAAATCCAATTTACTTAGGTCAATCTTCATGTCAGATGAGTTAAATTTGCTTTTTAAGATCATATCCTAACATGTCAGGAAAAGTCCCTAGAGCCACGTATAGGTAGTTAAAGATGATTTATTATTATTCCTTTGCATTATCTGATGGTGTGCCTGAACCCTACCCTAAAGTCAAAGAATTATCAAAGATCTGTTGATCCATGAGACCAGTCATTTTGGGGGCACTAGGCATTTACTGAGCAACTTGTTAGGCTTTGCACTGGGACCCAGGGGAACAATGATACATGAGCTCTACTTACAGTCTTTGAATTATTCATGGTCCAGTAAGATAATTCAAGTAGGTTGCAGTTATTTGTGAACTTTTAAGTCCTTTCCCTCTAACCCTTGGCCTTTTAGATTACATACATCTTAATATGTAGATAGAAGCAAGAAGGCAAGATAGGTTTTTGTGAAAAGCACATCTGTTGCAGGCAGTTGTCAGTCTTTGTCATGGAGCCTTGGTTTAGGGGATGGGTCTTCAGATCCTTTCAGACTTCATTATTGCAAGGTTCTGGCTCTGTTTTCTGGGTCTGGGAGTCCTGGACTATTACAGATGAGATAGTTCCTGTTCCCGTCTAGGCCCCACAGGATTCTCCTGGGAGCAATGATTGGGAACACCCATGTTTCTATGTAGACATAAGCATCAGTAATCATACATCAAATCCCAACAGAATCACTGATTTGAGCACTTGTAATTTCAGAACAAACAATATCTTATTAATTAGTATATTGTATGTTTAATGCAATATTACCAGCAATATGCCCTTTTCTCCTTCTAGCTAAGTGTTTATGTATATGGATTTGTTTTTATAGTTAAAAATGTTATAATTACATTCTCTTCATGGTCAATACCATTTAGCTTACATAACTGATGTTTTCTCTGGTAACCTCCACGTGGCATCTGCTCAAACTACCCTTCAAACTACAGCATTCATTTTCTAAACAGTTGTCTCTTTGTGCTTGCCTTGTGGAACCTGTTTCTTGCTAATTCCCTTTTCCCAAAACTTCAGTAAGCTTAAAGCAATACCTCAGTGTGTTCCATTTGGCAACATTTTTGTTTCACATTTTCCTCTGTGGTATACTGGTTATGTGTGTGGGCTTTAGAGTCCATCAGGCATGGCTCTGTGTCCCAGTTTTAGAATTTGATAGATGTGATCTTGAACAATTTGCATCAACGTTCTGTGCTAGTTTTCCCCATCTGTAAAATGGGTAAACTGATGTTAATCTTTTTATAGCATTTTTTATAGCATTGTTGTTTGAAGTGAGAAGCATAATGTCTGGTCCAGAGTATATGCTTAATCTTTTCTTTTTCCCATTTGACGTTGTTATAATTTTCTTGGCACAGTAGGAAGAGCACAGGCATTGAAATCAAAGACTCCTTTAAACCATGTCACTGGACAAGCCAGTTGCCTGGGTCTGAGTTTCCTTCCTTATTAAATAGAAAAACAAAACAAACAAAACAAACAAACAAACTAGCATCTTACCATACTAAGAGGCTACTACAAATACTAATTAAGCTAAAATATGTAACAAAAAGTCTAACATGCCGGATGAAGACATATCATGGGCCTTGTCATAACTCTCTTAAAGAATCCTTTCTTATCATCAATCTCTTGCCTAATCTACAAGTATATTTAGCATATACTTAACATATAGGGGTTTTTACTATGTGTAAAATACATGGTTTCCTTGACTGGGGGTTATATGCTATTTGTTAACCATTGGAGCCCTTTTATAATTATTTCTTCTTAGGTCCATGTGTAAGTGTTTTAATTGAGAATATTTTGTCTCTAGGTACTCTTGAGATTGTCTCTAGTTCATGCCATGTCTTTGGCCTGCTGTGAGGCACTGCTGGGAGTTGGCTAGTGCATACATATGTTCATCCACTTGCTTGACAATGTCTGCTGTACGTCTGTTATGTATGGGGCAGTGCTTTCTGTGTGTGGGGTAATCAATGAACAAACCAAATAAAGATGTCATTCCTTATGAAGCTTGCATTGCAATGGGGGAAGACAGACAATACGCAATCACATTTATATAGACCCTTAGCAGTTATATTGATAGGTTCTGTGGAAAAAAAGAAAGAGTAAGAGAGATTAAGGCAGGTCAGGAGTCTGGGTGGTGCTGCAGTTTTAATTAGGGTGGTAGGAGTGACCTCACTGAAAAGGTGACATTTAGACAAACATTGTAGATGAAAGTTACACAGAAGCAATTTGAAGAGTATAGTACATTTTTCAGAACTCCATAAAATCTCAGTACTTTCAACTTGATTACTTCATAAAACATAAAGATCCTTCCATCAACCCTATTCAGCTTTTGCTTTTCTTAGGTGTCATTGTGTTCCTGTTGCCTCCTTCTGATCTCCTGATTTCCAGACCTGGTTTCCTGTAATTGATATTCTCGTATCATAAAGTGATATTTGAAAATATGGATCAGATTAGGTAACATTCCTCCTCAAAATGCCCAGTCTCTTTCTATTGTTCTCTGAGTAAACTTCACACTCCTTGGCAAGAGCATCATGACCACGGGATGCTCCACCAACTTCCTCTTATGCTACATCCCTCCTTGGGGGCCATACTTCATCTACTCTGGTCTCTCTGCTTTTTATATTTCTTTCCCTGTGCTCACCAGAAATATGCTTTCCCACATTTCATGTTGAATATAAATTGTATTAGTCTGTCAAGGCCCAGCTCTAAATATTGCCTTCTCTGTGGAGCTTGACTTCCAGGTCAAGTTAATTGTTCTATGCACTCACTTCTTCACTTTCTGTGCTCTGAATGATTTAGGTTAGATGCCTATCTTCTCTAGATATGGTCAATTTTAGTTTATTTTTGTACCAGGGATTGAAGCCAGAGGAGCTTAACCACCAAGCCACATCCTTAACCCTTTTTATTTAGAGACAGGGTCTTGCTAAGTTGCTTAGACCCTCCCTAAGTTGCTGAGGCTGGCTTGGAACTTGTGATCCTCTTGCCTCAGCCTCTGGAGTTGCTGGGATTACAGGTGTGTACCACTGCTTTCTTCTGATCAATTTTTAATATAGAGAAGGTGGTTCTTATTTAACATGGAATCTTTTCAGAGTTTAAAACACTGCTTAGCCCACATGAAACAATCTTGCTTACTTGAATTAACTAAATAGAATAAACCACCTATCATCTTTGAGCCTCAGCCTCCTCATTTTAAAACGGATTAAGGACATATTTTCATGAATAAAAATAAAAATCAGATGAGATTGAGATAATGTCTCACTATTTAAATGCTTCTTGTTGTGGCTGGTATGTCATATGGCTTCTGTAAATGTTTTGTGAATCAGATTTTGTTTTCTAGATTACCTTTCAGTAGCAGTAGGGTTCCATTATCCATCTTCTTACTCTTTTTTCATTGCATAATTGCTTCATAATTGTCAGCATTTTCTTTCTTGTTTTTATAAAGCAAAGCCTTCTTTCAGTTTTCTCTAAGTGGCTTCCATTGTTTTAAAAAAATTCATAGTTTTTCCTTTTTTAAAAAATTTTTAAAGAGCAGTATTAGGTTCACAGAAAAACTGAGTGGCAAGTAGATCCCACATACCCATCTCTCCCCTCCACATGCAGCCTCCCTACCACCAATGTCTTGCACCATTGTGGTACATTTTGTTATAATTGATGAACTGACATTGACACGTCAATATCAACCAACTCTATTTTACATTAGAGTTGTACATTCTATGGGTTGTATATTCTACATTCTACAGGCATGAATTCTATGGGTTTTGACAAATTCTGTGGTATGTTGAACATGGTATGGATTGACATTCTATGGTTTTGACAAATTTATAATGACATGTATCTATCGTTACAGTAACGTACAGAATATTTTCTCTTCCCTAAACATCCTTTGTGCTCTACCCTTTTCTCCCCTGAAACCCAAGCAGCTACCAATCATTTTAGTCTCTCCATGGTTTTGCCTTTTCCAGAATGTCATATGGCTGGACTTGTGTGGTATGCATCCTTTTTAAACTGTCTTCTTTCACTTAAACTATATGCATGTAAGATTCCTCTTCATGTTTTTAAATGTAGCTTAATAGCTTTTCTTTCTCATGCTGAATAAAACTTCATTGTGTAATACATACGTTTTTAAAAGACTGTCCCCTTTTTTGAACATTGGCTAGAGGTTGCTCTTGAATAACTGACACAGTTCTTACTTTTTACCATCTCCCTTTTCAGGCTCGATTGTACCAGGCCATCATAGGTCCACCTGGATCACCCCAAGGCCAGGTAGCAGGCAACTGGACATAGCATATATTCCCCAGAGCACTTGAAATCACTCACACTATTCAATCCTGAGACAACTTGCCCCAACTTGCCCATCCCTCACCTGTGGAAACCACAGTTAAGGTGCTTGCTTATAGTTTCTCTGTCTTCCTGCCTGGTGACCCTAGTGCTTTCTCTGAGTGGCCCTGCATGGCTCATTGTTTCTCTCCAGGGAACTGTGAGTACAACAAACTATAAGACTCTATTTCCTTTGTCTCTTGATTGGTTCCCAACTTCACCATCCCTCACTCAGGTAATATGGACAAAACATATTATTGGGATGTATGCTAGTTTATTTTTCCATTCACCTTTTGAAAGTCAGCTGCTTCCAAGTTTTGACAATTATGAACAAAACTGCTGTAAACATTCATGTGCAGGTTTTTGTATGGAGATAAGTTTTCATCTCCTTTGGCTAAATATCAAGGAGCAAAACTTCTGGATTTTATGATCAGAGTATGTTTAGATTGACAAGAAATCACTAAATTCTTCCATAGTAATTACCATTTTTCATTCTCATTAACAATGAATAGGAGTTCTTGTTGCTCTACAACTTGCCATCATTTGGTATTGTCAGTGATTTGGATTTTAGTCATTTTAGTAAGTATATAGTGGTTGTCACAGTTTGGATGTTGCATGTTCTCCAGAGGCCCATACATTTAAGGCTTGGTCTCCAAGGGGGCACTGTTGGGAAATGATGGGACCATTGGCCTAGTGGGAGGTCCTTAGGTCATTAAGGGCATGCTCTGGAAGGAAGTCCTCATGGGACTTCTTGTCAGTTTCTGTGTGAGGATTTTTATAAAAGCCCAAGTTAGGCCCCACCTTCTGCCTCTGCTCCTGGTTTCAGGTGTAATTACTTGCTCACTCCTGATATGTGCACCCACCATTGCCATCTGCCATATGCCATGAAGTGGTACAATTGAGGGGTGGCCTTCACTGAGCCTGTGCTCAGCCATCTGGAAGCTAAGCCTTCACAACTCTGACTTCAATACAGTGTTTTCTTTTTGTAAGTTAGCTTTCTCAAGTATTTCATCATAGTAATGCAAAGCTGACTAGTACAGTAGTATCTTGTCTCAATTTGCAATTCCTGAATGACATATGATGTTTAGAATCTTTTCAATGCCTATTTGCCATCTGTTTATAAACTTTGTTGTTGTGTCTGTTCAGGTCTTTTGTCCATTTTTAGATTAAGTTTTTCATTTTCTTATTGTTGAGTTTTAAGAAATCATCATGTATTTTGATAATGGATATGGCTTTTATGCACATTTTTTGCTATTTGGTTGTCTGATAATTCATAGATTTGCTTTTGCATTTTAGTTTATTAAAAGGCATTTTTTTCTGAGTATTTATTAAAGCAACATATTGAGGGATACTAACTAAAAGTGGTTCTAAAACCACTATTGCTACTTATTAGATGCTAGCCAATCAAATACTTAGCCACTTTATATTTTTTCCTAGAAATGTAGAAGTTACCAGGGAAGTAAAAGTCATGGTAACTCTTTTCAGTAGAGTCATAGCTGTTTTGAGTGATAATTTAAATAAAAATAGAGAGCGTATTTTGTGGTACTATCTATAAGTATAGTAAAAATTTAGAGAATAGGCATCCAAGCAGACAGAATAATTGAGAACAGTTTCATGGATGACATGAAAGATGACCTTGACCTAGAAAGGTCCACTTGTGGACAAGTGGCAAAAAACTAAATGTAAAGTACAAGGCAGAGCACCTTACAGCCAAGTGCCTCAAGCAATGTAAACACTTAAGATTTTATTGTATGGCTAGACCCTCAAGAAGGCAAAGCAGGCTGTTTCTTTCTAAGTGATTGATTTGAAAGGGCCAGTAGGACCCTGTATAAAACCTCACTCCTACTCTATATGCTCATACCATGCCACACTAGATATTTATGCATCTGACTCTAGAAAACATTTACTATTTCAGAAGTACTAGGGAAATACATCTATGGAAGGAAGAGGTGGTAGTAACTGTAGTATTCATTAATTAATTTATATAATTTTTTTATTTAACAAATATATATTGGGTCCCTTCTGCATGGTAAGTTGTGCAGGATCCTGGATATAAAAGAAAATAGGCTGTACCCCCTGCCTAAAGTAGCTCAGAACTGGTGACCCTGTGCTTACCCATGACTGTGGTACAATGGGAAACATGCCTTTTCACAGGAGGGGAGAGAGTGGTGGAGGAACATGGAGGCCATGGCAATAATGTGAGGCTTGAGGGGTTATTGGAGTTGACCATGTGGGAAAAAGGGAGAAGAGAGTTTCTTTTCTTTTTTTCCTTTCCCACGCCCCTTTGTTTTCACTTCTGAACAATTTTCCTCAAAGCCTTTAGGAGGACTAAGCAGAGTAGTATTTTTAGGGGACCCTAAGGAGGTGCTTCAGTGGTCCCTCCAATCGAGTAAGAAAGTTGTCTTTGCAGGTGGGTTGTGGCCCACCAACCAACATGGAGTGTTGGGGCCTCAAAGAGGTAAGAAGGGCTACCCTCCAGGAGAGTGTCCCAGTATGGGGAGTTAAAGCTTAAGTGCAGCAGGAGAGATAGCACTTGTAGCCATGGAGATGGACTGAATAAGTAAATATATTAGAAACAACATGAGACAGATTTTTCACAGCCAGAGAAGGTAATTCCACATATGGAAATGCCAAATAAGAGAATTCTCTAGTGTTGTATGAGAATTAGAGTTATCAGTATAAACTTATGATTTTTCTCCCTTTACATATGCACAGAAATAAATAAAGGAGTGGTGTATGTGTGCGTGCATGTGTGTGTGTCTCTCTGTGTGTATGAGTGTTTTCCTGTTCTTTATACTCAAGACATTTGAGAGCAGTGACAAGCCAATAGCAATGAGCACAGCAAACACCCAGATCTTTGGCTGGGCAATTACCTTTGGGGGAGGGCAATTACAAGATGAGCCTGCAAAACCTTGTTATACTAGAGAACAATGGCTTGATCAAAGAATGATGAGAGCATGGCCAAAGAACACATAATCCAGCTGGAAGGAGCTCCCATCGGTCAGCTGGGGCAGTTTGAACATCAATATAAGTAACAATAGTAATAGATTCTAACCTTAGAATGAGATAAAAAACCAGGTCCTTATACTGATACAAATAATTAAGTATGTTGAAAGTTTGATGAGAAACAGGGATGTTACAGAGGCTGAAAGCATACCCCACAAAATACTTATTAATTGCAGAAGGAAAAAAAAAAAAGTAATGTCTAGTGGAGAAACTTGGCAGAAACCACCTTCATTAAGTAATCACTGTTATTATCGCCAGAAATGGGAAAGAGCATGTGCTGCCTGGTGGAACACAATGAGTCACACGCAGCATCATTTCTGAAGTATTACTAAAAATAAAAGAAGCTGACTCTAATCATGGGAGACATCAGACAAAGGTAAAGAGAGATCCATTTCATAAAGCCTTCCCTGTAATGTTCAAAGGTGTTGAGGTCATGAGCATAAAAACAAAACATCGAGGAAGCATTCTACACTGAAGAGACCATGACAGCAAAATGCAGGGTGGATACTAAATGGGACTCTTCTGTGATAAAGGGCGTTTTTGGAAAATTGAGAAAGACTGAAGAGTATCCATAGATTAGATGGTAACAATATATCAATGTTAATTTCCTACTTTTGATGGCTTTATTTGATAATATAGGAAAACATGTTTTATTATGTATTTTATCTTTATAAGATATATATATATATATATATATATATATATATATATATATATATATATGTATGTATCAGTATTTGGAGGTTTGAGTTATCATGCTAGATATGGTTTATGGAAATCAGTTCTTTGTACTGTATTGCCATGGCTTGGGCATGCTTTGTCCCCACCAAAACTTCCATTGAAATTTAATTCCCAAGGTAATGATGTTGAGAGGTATTGGGCCATTTAAGAGGGATTAATGTTTTTCTTGTGGGATTGAGTTCTTGGTCTCAATGAACTACATTGGTTACAGAAGAGTGGGTTATTATTAAGCCAGCCTGGCACTCTCCTCAGTCTCTGTCTGTGCACGGGCTCTTTACCTACATGTGCTTCACTTCCTCTGTTTGCTTTTCTGCCACAAGTGAAACAGTAGTATGAGGTCCTCACCAGAAGCCAGGTAGATGCCAGCACCATGCTCTTGGACCTCCAGAACTGTGACCCAAATAAATCTCTTTTTAAAAATAAAGTTCCCAGCCTCAGATATTTTGTTATATTAACAAAGATGTACCAAAACATGAATACACATTTTTAAAAAATTTGAGATTACTTATTTTTAAAAAGGGTAGGGGAGAGAAGCTCCTATAGAGAGGTCTAAACTCATTATCAGCTAACATATTAGTGGGAATGCTGAGACTTAATCTTTTTTTTTAATATTTTTTTTTAGTTGTAGGTGGACATAATACCTTTATTTATTTTTATGTGGTGCTGAGTATCAAACCCAGTTCCTCACATGTGCTAGGCAAGCACTCTACCACTGAGCCATGACTCCAGTCCTTACTTGAGTCTTGAACATATCCAAAGGGCTCATTTCTTAAGGGCTTTGTGACCAGCCTGTGGTGCTACTGGTAGGTAGTAGAACCTGTAGGAAGTGTGGCCTAATGGAAGGAGGTTAGGTCATTGGGGGTGTGCCCTAGAGGGATATCTGGACCTTGATCTTTACTCTCTCTCTCTCTCTTTCTCTCTCTCTGTTTTCCAGCAACCATGAGGTAAACAGGACTCCTCTGCTTTGTGTTCTCAGCATGATGTACCACGCAGGCTTGAAGCAACAAGGTCAAATGACCATGGACTGTCACCTCTGAAACCATGAGCCAAAATAAACCTCCTTTTAAATTTATTTAATCTCAGGTATTTGTAACAATAATGAGAAAGCTGATTAAAACAGGGAGCTTCTTTGATAGTCCATGGAGAATATAGCTGTGGAAAATACAACACCAAACATGTTAGCCTATGTTAGCTCTAAGTATACATTTAGGGATGACATTCTAAGTGTGGGGTCCACAGAATTTAAAATTCAACTGTGGAATGTCTAGGTCAAGCACCTACTTTCTCTGGGTGGCTATTTCCTCATCTGTAAACTGAGGAGTCAATGTAGCTCTCTTCCGGCTCTAAAATTCAGTGCTGTGATTTTATCTTATAGCATATTATAGCTCACTAACAGCTCTGTAGAGGTTTTTGTTACAAAATTTTCCACATCCATCTGCCCTAGGGAGGTCTCTGACTAACGTGGTGCTGCCTAGTTTGGCAGTTTGGCCACCTTGGCCTGATTTAATTCTCCTCAGGCAACCAGGATTAGTGTCTCTGATGCACAGAGCTCTGAGAAGGGAGCACGCCCTGGTCTGATAATTTGAGATAAATCCATGCTCTCTTCTGTCCTGTATAATTCCAGCAGCATGACTTGAGTCTCAACTGGGAACTTGCCACAGAGAACATTCCCTTGGAAGGCCTCCAAATGTTAATTCTGGAGATGATGGTGGAGCCAGGAGGTGACGAGCCAGATGGATAAAACTGGACCGTGATGGGATTCTCAACTCTCCACACCCAGGCCCTCTGAGTTTCAGCACACATCAGGAAACTAGCAATCTCCTTTCACATACATGCCAACCACACATAAAAAAATAGTCATTCCAATTGACATTTGGCCAATGGAAATCAGTATACCACAGTGTGCTGAAAACTCTCTACTTAATAATAACCAGATTTAAGAGAATGAAAACAAGATGGAAGACTACTGAAAAATGAAGGGCAATGATATGTGTATCATATGTTTTTGGATAGTGTGTATTTCCAAGTTCCCAAAACAGTAGGTTTTATATGTAATTAATTGAGGAGCTTTCTGCAGGTATTTGTTATTATGAATCAGTGATGTGATTGCTTTAGAAAGAACACCAAAAGTTTTAGGAATTTCTTTTCCCAATTACCATAGAGCCTGGCACATAATTGATGCTCAGTAAATATTTGTTGAACAAAGGTATGAAAGAAAATACCTCCTATGACTATGAATTTCATGAAAGTGGAGTCAGGTACTTAGCTATTCTTAAAATATTGTGCAATTTGGGTTTTCTCTAGAATTCAAAATCAGATAGAGATTAATTAAGGATTGGTTAAAACTAATGATATCATGTTTCTCAAATAGAGCATGCAACCTGAAAAGTCTTTTTCCTGTGAGAACTGTTTGTTACCCCTTTTATTTTTTTTTCAGCTTTAGGTGAGATAGTTTTAAGGAAGACTTCTTCCTTTACACCCCACTTCTCCAATCTGGCAGGTAAGGGCACCATAAACTGGAATGATGCTTCCTTGTGTGCGTGCTGAGATTTCTTTAGTGCAGCTCAACCCTGCCACGAGGATGATGGCTTGCTTGTAAAGCTTGGGTAATGAATAGTCCAAGATTTATTTTCACATTTATTTAGGACAATCTTCTCAACTGTCACTGTGCCAACACTATCAGCACAACTCAATGTTGCATAAAAAAGCACAAGCTTTGGAGAAAGAGAGAGAAAAAAAACCTGACCTTCCGGTTTCTGCTCTGCCACTCATCAATTGCATGACCTTGAGTGGTTATTGAACACATTTGAGCCTCACTTTCCAATTAGGGCCGTTGTTCCACTTAAACAAGATCACATTTGTACAGTGTCTGGCACCCAGTAGGCCTGAAATGTTAATTCTCAGTTTTCTACATTTTGCTTACTGTCACATCAGCCCTCTTGTTGGTTGCCAGCCTTTCCTCTTTCCTCTTCTTTCCAGACTAACCTGTGGAAGATCAGGCAATTGGTAATTAACGCACAGTGGGACTATTTCTGTGATGCTCTTCCTAGGTCTGCATCTTCTTGCTGCTCACATAGAGAAGGTGAGAGTTAGGGTTTCTTGGAGGTATCCCAGGTTGCCTTCTGCAGAACAGAAGTTTGTTACTTTGTCTCATGATGACATCAAGAGAAACACTGATAATATTAAGTCCACATTCCTGACTTACATTCACATTACTGCTCAGTTTATAGAGCTCCATCATATGATTTTTTTTCCCCTTTGAGGCAGGTTCAAATTACTTTGCCTCAATTTTTGTGGGTACTGAGGGTGGAGACACCAACAGTTATCCAGTCAACACTAGTACTGTGGTCACTTCCAAACCATGGAGTGGCTGTCACCTATCATTAGGTATTACATTCAGTTTTTGACATGGCAGCCAGCACAATTCTTTAAAACATGTCAGATAATAAATGACACTCTCCTGCTCAGTGTCACTCAGTGGATTCCCATCTTTCCGAGAATAAAAGTCAGGCTCTTATGATTCATGGCCTGGGTCTCTGTGTGACATGGCCCTGTCTACTTTCCAACCTCACTTCTTTATTTTCTTCCTTATACACTGTACTTCAGCCCCAAGGGCCTCTTGGTTGCTTCCCACCTCACAGAGCTCAAGGTCCTACTTTGGGACTTTTGCACCTCTTGTTCCTCATATCAGAATGTTCATCTCTCTATATAGTCACATTATCACAGTTCTGCTCAAATGTTACCTCCTCTGAGAGGGCTGTCTGGACCCGTCTGTCTAAATGAGCACCAGTGACATTACTCTCTGTCCTTTAGTCAGCTTTGTGTTTCTGTACACACAAGCACACATTTGTTATTTGCTTTGAGGATAGGAAGTGTAGTAAACCCAGTGACTTTGTTTCCTTCATTAGAAGCATCTCAAGTAAGTGGAATAAGGCCTGGCCCAGAAGAAGTTACTCCAGAAACAGAAATGGTGACTGAATGGAAGAATGCATTAATTTAGGGACAGTCCTGAGGTTATTATGCAGTTTGGTAAGGAAAGGGCTGGAACCTGCTTTTGCTTGAAGACATTCATATGCTATGTCTCCATAATAAGAATAAGAACAGCAACCTAATATCTTCAATTTATTGAACATTATGGTGCCTTGCTCAGTAGGAATCTATAAGTTGTTTGTGATCATTTATGAGCTGATAATTTTATCACACTGTCTATGGAAAGAATGTGCAATAGTTTGTTATAAGGTTATTACAAAGGAAATGTGCAGTTTTTAAACCACAATACAAAGATAGCACACTATGAAAGTCACACTCAACTCCTGAGATACACAGAATTTGGCCTGTCACTAGAGGCCATCTTAGAATTTCAGTCCTATCTGACACATCCTCCAACATTCTACTTTGCTTTCCCGATCTCTCAGCAAACATAGATAGTGCCTCCTAAATACAGAGATTCCAAAACTTGAGTGATAGCCCTAGACACATCTGGTCACATTTATGTGGCCTTGAGTGAATTATTTAAAGTCTCTCTGCCTCAATTTCCTCATCCCTTAAATGGAAATAAGGATAGTACCTACATCATAGACATATACATCTCAGGCAATCAGTGAAATAATATAGGATGTGATTAGCATAAAGTTATCACTAGCAATTGTTCACATAAAAAAGGTGGGAGGGGGCTAAGTATTTGGGTTTTAAGAAAGGCGATTCTTGACTTCTTGAAATGTTCTTTTCTAACCTGAAACAAAAAAATTTTCTTTAAGATGTTTGTTTAAAATGACATCAGTCTGTAGAAATTTGTACATATTTGCCAATATGCAAATATGAAGGTTGTCAGATGTCTGCACAATAAAATGCCTTTTGATGTTGCTGAGTGAAATAAACCAGACTCAGAAAGTCAAGGGTCATATGTTTTCTCTCATATGTAGAAGTCAGAGAAAAAGGGGAAAAAAGGGATGTTATGAAAATAGAAGGGATACCAGTAGAGGACAGGGATTAGGGGAGGGAGGAGGGGAGGGAAAGGAGGTATGGGCAATGAATAGGAGCAAATGATGCTATGTGCAGGTATGAATATATCACAACGAAGCCTACTATCATGTATAATTATAATTTACCAATAAAACATTTTAAAAATAAAAAATAAAATGCCCTTTGAATATAAGGGGTAATTATTTTCATAGTTTTCACTGTGGTCAGCTACCTGACCTTAGCACCTTGAGTAGAATCAATCTTCAGCATTTGTTTGATTATACTATTTTCATTTTTTTCTTTGTTTCCTTGATTTTGGTTTTGGGAACATTTGTACCAATTGCTTTACAGGAAACATTTTGCTCCCTCCTGCGTATGAGCGATCTGCTCCCAGGAATAAGCCTGGAGAATGACTGGTTTGCTATGCCTGGGGTCAGATGGGAGGGATCCAGGTGTCACTCAGAGGAAGATGGTAAGAGCTCATCTCCTTCTTTTTTTTCTGGTACTCAGGATTGAATCCAGGAATACTTTACCACTGAGCTACATTCCTGGGCCTTATTATTTTTAAAATTTGAGACAGGTCTTGCTAAGTTGCTGAGGTTGCCTTTGAACTTGTAATCCTCCTGCTTCAGACTCCAGAGTCCCTGGAATTGCAAGTGTGCACCACCATGCCAGACTATAACTTGTATCTTCTTTTCTTTAATTATGTTCCTTAGCAAAAAACATGAATTACTGACCTCACCTAAACATGAGAGCAATTTTAACAGTATTCCTTTTATTGAGCATCAGCTTTTTTGGGTGGGGGGGGGTAGGAAGAAATAGGTCTTATTTCATACGATTACACACATAACCATCCACAGAGACCTAGCAAAAGAAGAGAATCCAAGGGTGCATCCCTAGATAATCTTAAGTCAACTTTTGGAGGCAAAAACTGTTCAAAGACAATCCTTTGTCTCTTTAGGATAAACTTTATAGTCACATAGGAAATGTCAGACTTCTGAAATATCAAAGTGTATGTGTGTGTGGCTGGAGGTGAGGGAGGGGCACCAGGATGGGGGGTGGTGAACAAGAAACATATTGCACCAACAGAAATATTTTTTTATTTCTTCCATACCTTCCCTCTCACAGTAAAATACAGTTCTCCAAATTACACATCAGTTGTTTGCAGTGTCTGAGGCAGAATGCCTGGGCTGTGTTTTTTTTTTTTTTTTTTTTTTTCTAGCAGCAAACTAGGAAATGAGTCATAAAAATTAATACTACCTTAAAATAACTCAGGGTAGGGTGATCCCAAGATTAACTCAGTTGAGCACCAGAGGGAAGCTGCACCTCCAGAGGAGAAATTTCATTAGAGAGGACTTGCCCTTTCCCATAGAGAGTTCTGCGGCTGACTTCTTGAAGCTGGGAGGGCTATGTCATGCTGGGTGGGAATCCTGGCTGCTTCTCACATATGTGGAGCATGGCTCTTCTTGGAAACAGAAACAATCAAAGAAGTGAACCATCTCCTGATCCTACACAAAGGTGTTCCTCACATATCAGCTGGACCCATTGTGAGGTGTTTTCAAGTTTCCACAATCACCAAATTCAGAACTTGACTAATTTGAATACGTGCTAACTAACTTAGGTGGAGCTAGGTGGAAATAGAGATGAAGGGTGAAGTGCACAGCTTCAGGAGCCAGACAGGCCTGGGTTAGAATCCTGGCTTTATTAGCTGTGACTTTGAACAATTTTTTAGTTAGCTTTCTGACTGCTTTTTCCTCTGTAAAATTGGGACTATGATACCTAATTATAATGTAGTTTTGAGACTTAGATGAATGCACATTGTCCATGATTCAGAAATAAAGGTACATTGTAAGCTGCCTGTCATGGCCAGCCACAGCGCCGCGGGAGAAAAACTCGGAGGCAGAGTAAAGCTACTACTACTTTTACTTCTACTTTCTTAGAGAGAGCTTAGAGAGAGAAAGAAAGATTTTTCTTCTTAGAGAGAGCTTAGAGAGAAAGATTTTTCTTCTTAGAGAGAGCTTAGAGAGAAAGAAAGATTTTTCTTCTTATTATTTTTTAGAGCTTCTTTCTTCTTTCTTCTTTCTTCCTCGGCAGCCTCGGCCTGTCTCTGGCCAGCAATTACTTCTTCTATCTGGTTTCTCTTCTGTAACCGCTCTGCCTATGTTCTGGCCGCTCTGATTCTTTTCTTCTTCTCTGACCCGAACTCTTCTTCTGACCGACCGAGCGACTGCACGACTGACTGAATGAATTCATTCTTCGTTCTCCTAACTCCGACTGCTTTCACCCGGTTATATACCTTTAGCTTTACGGGTGCCTCATGTGCATTTACAGGTGCGTCACATACATATCAGGTGGAACTTATGGCTTCCAGCTAGCCGCAATAGCCCTTCCTAATTGGGGCTCCTTCAGTACATTCTATTTTTTATTTAAATTACTCTCAACCCTCATCTTATTGGTTATAAAATAAATTCCTATTCCAAGTTTCAAATTTCTAATTTTTGGATTCCTCTTCTCCATGCTATTTTTGGGAAGATCAGAGAACATACTTTTAAGTTCTACAAGCTAATTCTTGTAGTCTTCATTCCTCTCATTGACCTCTGCTCTGGAAATCTTGTGTAACCTCATGCTATGGGACAGTTTGTCTTCTGGGCTTAAACTGGAATGAAGCCACAGCTAGCCCATATAATATCTTTGTGTGAATGGGCAAAAGTTGTGCCCTCCAGACAGGGCCAGGCATTGAGGAGCAGAGTTAGAGAGGAATGTCCTCTTTATCCAGGTGAACACAACCCATATCAAGACCCAGGGTTTGTTGATTGCAGCATGGGCTGGATTTCAGCCCCCATCCCTCTCCCTCAGCCAGATGCTTTTGGGTAATAAAAACACTACAACCATGCTTGATAGCACTGGGTAATCCCTGGCTGCATGTAACATAAAACCCCCAAAGCAACATCTGTGTAAACCAAATAGAAGTTTATTTCCTGTTCATGTAAAAGGAGATTAACCTTCCAATTTTGATCTGACCACTTTATGTGGATATCAGACAAGGTCTCGGTCTTTCTGCTTCCCTATCCTAGGTGAGTGACTTCATTGTCAAGATCATCTAATGGTGCCTGATAGCCATGATGGTTCATGACAACATTTTTCTGTGTGCATAAGGCTACTTTTGTTTAAGTCTTGTTGACCAAAAATTGATCATATGACCACACTTATCTGTGAAGATAACTGAGAAATGTTATTTTTTTTAAGCTAGGTACCTGGTTATAGGTGGGTCTGTTACTGAGAAGGGTGGAGAATGGATGTTGGGGGTGGGCAATTAATAACTTATCTTTCCTAGATCTATTTTCTCCTAGCATGTACCTACTCAACTCCTTTACCATTGTCCCTTCCTCTTCCTTCCCCAATTCAAAACAGCCAAGAGTTTGATTTAATAAAATTTAATTGAGGGCTGGGGATATAGCTCAGTTGGTAGAGTGCTTGCCTTGCATGCACAAGGCCCTGGGTTCAATCCCCAGCACTACATACATAAAAAAAAAAAAAAAAAAAAAAAAAAAAAAAAAAAAGCCAAACAAACAAAATAAAATTTAATTGAATGCAGAGGAAGTTAAGAAAGCAACACTGCAGGGAGCTGGGGGCAATACTGCACAGTGGTTAAGCATGTGGACTCTAGAGTCAGATTGCCTGGGCCAAAATGTTGCTCTATGATAATTAGTCATGAGACCAAAGACAGATTTCCTCCTCACCTTTCTGAGGTAGTGGTTTCCCAGTCTGCAACACAATAGGTTTATTAGAACTAAATGAGAAAATACACATTACTCATTTAGTGCAAAATGGATATATTCCTGAAAATTATCACTCTAAATTATAAGAGAGCAGGTAGGATATTATTGCTGCCTGAAGCGGAAACCGCTTGGAGCAACGAACGCCGCAGGAAAATTCGGAGGCAGGATGAAAATGAAAAAAGGTCTTTTATTCTTCTTCTCTCTCCGGCTCCAGCAATCACTCCAAACGCTCTAACTCCAACCACCACCTTCTTCTTCCCACACACACTAACCAAACTCACCCAGTTTATACACATATAGCTTTAACAAGGACACGTGCTTACAGCTCGAGCTTACAGGTGCGTCACGCAGTGTTCACGGGCATACAAAGATTCCTTGAATAATGTATTACTATCAGGTGGAAACTAGAACATCTTTTATGGCTCTCAGCTAACCGCAATCTTTAGCTATCTCCTTGATTACAGGCTCCTTCAGGATATGACACAACCCTGGCCATAGTTTCTTGTAGATACCACTTATGAGACTATTAGTCTACCCTTCCATTCTTCAGTGACATTTGTGAAGTCTTTCCTGCTGTCAAAAGACCCACCAGTACTTTACTGCCTGCGGATATTTTGTCACTCCACTGTATCCTTGAAAGTCAGAAAACTTGCATTTGAACGGTTGGCATAATTCTTATTCTTATTCTTTCTGGCAAGTTGGACACTTCTTTTGCTTATTTTTATCAACCATCATTCTTCAAAGCTATTTTCCAGAAATAAATGGCCACATTTAGCCACAGATGAGTAAAGATTATAGAATGCACTTGACTCTTCAAGCAGTTTCTGACTCCTGGGTTCACTGGCCATAGGTCAACAGTATGGGCTGACCTACCAGCTCTCATGTATTCACCAATATGTGGACTCCATTGGATGGCTATATATATGCTTATCTTCTTATTTTGAGGAAAATATCTTAGTGAAAAATAGAAATGTAATGGTCAGTACTGTGGCAGATAACTTTAAACAGATTAGTTTACATACACACCTACTTAACTGAAAGTCTTCAATAAGGGTAGTGAAGAAGTAAAAATAATGATAGAGATGGGTATGTTAGCATGATCCTGCAATCCCAGCTACTCCAGAGGCTGAAACTGGATGATCCTTGAGCCCAGGAGTTTAAGGCCAGTCTGGGCAACAATAGTGAGAACTGATCTCAGGAAAAAACAAACAAACCAACAAACTACCACCACCACCACCACCACCACCATCAACAACAACAACCCCCAAACCCCATATATATACTGCTGCCACAGTGGTTGTTTTGGGCCATGTAGGCTCTGATCCTTATTTGAAGGTCCTCATCTTGCTCCACAAGGCTCCCAGGCAATGAAAGCTTCCTTGCTCAGGAAAAGTCTAGACTTCCCCATGCATTTTACTTTAGACCTCCACCTGTTTTAGTCCTCATTTTGTGAGATTGGTGGTTTCCTTCCACCTATATCTCTCTGTAGGCCATGTAGTTTCCTATCTGAGTATGATGGACAGTGAAAATTTTCATTTCTTTCAGGGAAAGTTATTCACCTACCCACAGTTACAGTCTGAATTCTATTGTCCTGACAAGACAATTACAAAGTTTAGATTATGTTACTTAGAAAGAAGTTTTTTCTTTTGTTTTCCCCCAACTTAAGTAATACCACATGTGGGCTCCAAAACCAGTCCAAATCCATATTTCCAAAAAACATATCTCTACATCTGCAAGGATATAGCATAAAGCGAGGCCAGTTTATATTGCAGTAATAAACAAAACATTTAATATCTTGATCTATAGCATCATTAAAAATTACAAGGACTTCATAGGGTTGTTCTCCACCCCACCCCCCCAAAAACACCCCATAGAGAGGAACTAGTTTCACATTAGTAATAGTAAAGTTTCCTGATGATAGTATCAGTCCTCTGCTTCCAAAAGTATGTCCCATAGGTTTTCTCCTAGAAAAACTGAAAACTGTCAACCACTCCCAAACTGTGCTTCTCTTGCTTAAAAAGAAAAGTCTTTTCATTGGATACTTAACTTCACATATAAGTGTTTATCTTATGATAAGCAGTAAAACAATTGCTATTTTTTCCCTTCTTTCTAAAAAAATGGGTTTTTATGGCTTTGAATGAAGGACTTGTGAAATAAAGTTAGGATATTGTAAAATCGGGACCATCTAAATGAAAAGACCTGGGTTGGCAATAGAACACAGTATATTACTGGGAGTTTCCTTGCAGCCTGGACAAAGAAAGAAAACATGGTGGGCTTTATAACTCAGAGAAGAATAAATGCCAATTCTTTAAAGGAGCAATTTTTTTCATGGTAGTACATTCTGTATTCTTATTCCCAATGGAACATTCTTTAAAAGGCACTGAGAGACATTATAATAGGCAATGTCTTTGAAAACAGGTGGCAAAATTGATGCCAACAGATATCATACTGCCATTTCTTTTGAGAGCTGAGAAAAGCTAAGGACATTTTTCTTTCAACTTTGGTCAGTTACGAGGGCAGCTAGACTGGTGAGGAGGTCTGCCTGGGCTGATAGCTAAGTATCAGAATTCTCCTGTTCTTCAGGCTTGCTCCCCAATATATTCCTTCCCCTCAGGTATTTCAGTACTAACTGTCATTTTCCGAGGACATGATAAAGACCAGAGGAGTAATTAATAGAGTTGAATTTGACCTTTGGAAATATATTTCTAAAAAGTTTGCTGAGTTTATTGAATTGCAAAGATATTTATTGCTATTTAAATAAAAAAATTGTCTTTTCAAATTTTAATTGTAAAATATAAAATAAATGCAACATGGAAAATTTGTTAATAAAGAAAAAAATTACCCATACTCCTCAGGATCTTAATATGACTAATGAGGTGAGTTTACAATACATTCATATGTTCTTTTATAATCCTTCTTTCAGAGGGTAGAAGCTCATTCTCTTTCCCTTGAGTGGGATCTGTACTTAGTGAATTGATCCAAACAAATAGAAAGCAACAGAAATGAAAATGTGGGACTCTCTAATCTAGGTCAAGGAAAGCTTTGGACTTCCTATTTGCTCTTAGATCACTTGCTTTGGAATGAGCCAGCTGCCACTTTGGCAGGACACTTGGCGCATGTGGGAAGGAATTGGTGCTTCTTGTCCATGGCCAACAAGGACCCGAGGCCTCCTGCAACCAGTCATATTCATGAGTGAGCCTTCTTAGAAGCAGATCCTGTCTAGCTTTTACATGACCTAGTCAACAGCTTGACTGCAGCCTCATGGGAGAACCTCAGCCAGAACCACCCTGTGAAGCCACTGCCAAGTTCCTGAACTGAAGACTCTGAGATAATAAATGCTTATTGTTTCAAACATCTAAATAGTCACTATTCATACCCTTTTGGTTTAGTCACTTCCATCTCTCTTCCCCTCTTCTGCAGGGGTGCTTTTGCTCAGTAGGTCCAATCAATGTACATAAACTTGTCTCCTAAGTTTTTCACTTAGTGGTTGAGAGACAGGGCATTAGAGTGATTGATAATGCAAACTATAGAGCCACTTTGCCTGGCTCTCTTTCTGTGTGGTTTTGGGCTTGTCACTTCCTGTGTTCTTGGTTTTTCTCACATGTGAGGTGGGCATAATAGTTGTACATCGGATTATTGTGATTAAATGAGGTGATATGTGTAAAATGATTGGAAGAGTATCTGGTGCACGTTGGGTATTAACAGAACAGTGAGTGGCTACCACACCCTGAAACTCTTGGCAATTACTGCTGGAGACTACATAACACTATCTCTAGAGATACACTGCATTTTTCTCATCATTTCCCCATTCTTCATAAATTATGTAATCTTGACACGTTTCCCTTTATATATAATGTTGTGATAAACATAACTGACAAAGTACTATTTTGACAGAATCTTGGATATGTGGACATGAATTCACTAAAAAATGTTCTTGCAAGAGGTAAAACCATGCTTACAAAAATTTTGAATTTCAGATTTTCAAATACTTTTTCAGTCTGTACTTAAGTTGATGAACGACACTGCAGCTTCAAGGGTATTTATGTTGTATGTTTCTTAGAGCCACTTTTCAGGTCAACATGCTGCCTGAGTAGGAACAGTCCCGAAGTGGAGACTTGGAGACCTCAGGCACTGATTCCTATGAGTTTTGCTGCATCAAAACTCAAAGTGCCGGGCGCGGTGGTGCACACCTGTAATACCAGCACTTGGGAGGCTGAGGCAGGAGGATCTTGAGTTCAAAGCCAGCCACAGCAATGGCGAGGCATTCAGCAACCCAGTGAGACCCTGTCTCTAATAAAAATACAAAAAAAGGGCTGGGGATGTGTCCCAGTGGTCAAGTGCTCCTGAGTTCAATCCCTGGTACAAAAACAAACAAAAACAAACAAACAAACAAACAAAAACCTCACAAGTGGGCAAGGTCCAGATAGCAGAGACTGTGGGTCCAGGTACCTGGCAATCAAGACACCTGAGCTTAAGTTTTGGTGCTGTTGTTTACTGGCTGAGTGACCCTGAACAAGGTCAAGCTCATTTTCCTTAACTATAAATGTATAGGATAATAGTTCTTACCTTATGAGAGTTGTAGAGAGGGTACAATAAGCTAACTTTCATCTGAGTACAAAGTAAAAATGTAAAGACAGGTACACTTAGGACTATGAACTCCTTGGAGGCAGGAAACTGTTCCTTTTCCTCCTAGTGAATAAATTTCGTTGTAGCTTTCTTTGTGGTTGAATTATGCATGGGGGCCATGCATCTCCAGCGTCTAGCACATAATGGGCACTCAGTAAATGTCAACTGAATGAACAAACTAATTACTCTTACCTTGAACAGCGACTTGTGTGACCTCTGGGAAGTTGTTCACCTTCTGAATCCCTCAGCTCTACCTCCCACTAATGCTGCTGCTGCTTGGACAGCGATGCCTCAGGGGTCAGTAGTTTCACAGCCAGAGCCATCACCAGCCCCCATGTCTGCCATTATTATGGAGGGGCTCTGGGACTTCACTTGATGCTGTCTCACTGGGACAGAAAAAAAAAAAAAAAAAATCAAGTGAAACTGTTAGCTTGCCTCAGTGTTTCATCATCTGTTTGTTGGCATCTTCCTTGCTTCCGGCCTCCCCCCCATCCTCACCTTCTCTGTTCCACTCACAAAAACACATGCACCTCCCAAGTATCACTTTAGGGCTGGAGTCCAAAGTCTCCTCTTATCTGAAATTCACTATGCACTTGCCACTTGGCAGGGCCTGAAAACAGCTCAGTGGGTGTTTTTATAGTCAGCATTAAAAAAAAAAAAAATTACCACACCACTAATAAAGTTTTCCTTATTGCTGTAACTGTTGGCAAAGGCAAATGTCTGGGGAGATTGACTGCCTGAAAAGCTTCATTATGCTGCAAGAATATTTTTGATAGGATTTCAACAACTCCTGATTGACTGTCAACTTCACTGTGTGGCTTTTTAAAGTCATCCCCCACCCCTCCCTAATAGGTCCTCAAACTCATGAAAATGTTCAGGTCAGTTGTTGAGTACCTGAGTCTTTCCAAGTAATTAGCAGGTAGAATTACCAGGTAGCATGTAATGTTTGCTTGTAATCCGTCAATAGGAGCTGCAATGGGGTAATTGTCGTCTTGAGTGGCCTTGCAACTGCGTCTAATTTAAAGTGTCAATAGAGAGTTTATTTCTGTTTTTGTTCCCTCTGCCAGGTTGTTCGTTTTCTCTTTAGAAACCCAGACTCAGAGTAAGACAGGTATTTGGAACATGTGAACTTCAAGGAAAAATGTTCCTCAGCAATTCCCAAGTGTGCAAAAGTATTCAGCCCTCATTCTCCTATCCACATAATGTGGTCAGTTTAGACCAACCTGGAGATTCAAGGTGGGTGTACAGTATCTGATAAATGAAGACAAGGAAGCCTTTTACTAAGGAGCAGTGCTACCCTTTGCCCACTGACCAGAGATGGGATGGCAGGGACAAAGAGGAGGTTCTTTTGAGGTATGCTGGCACTTGCTAGTATTGGCGGTGGAGCTTCTACTACTAGGCTTCTTGCTTTTGATTCATATCTTTTCTCTCTTATTGCTCCACTAAACTGTTTTCCAGCTCAAGATAGGTAGATTTGCCAAAAACACAAAGCCTGGATTGCATATAGGACGTGCCTAGATTTACAGAGCACTGGTTGAGGAACATGTTTTTCCATCAGCAGAGTCTGGGCCTTGGCTAACTTAAAGTTTTGTCACTGCTCTTGGGATCACTTCTGGGTTGGGCCTCCGTGAGTTCCAGCTAATTGCTTCATTCTCATAAAATTCTTCCCTCTTTGAAGTCCCCTTGATTTGGGAAAATCATTCCTTTCTTCCTTTCATTTTTTTCTTTTTCTTTTACTTTGTTTTTCTCCCCCGACTCACATATAGAACCAAAATTTGGGTTCTAGAAGCCTGTATGCTAATTTATAGATAGCTTTTAGGGATGGTTTCTTTCTTTCTTTTTCTCTTGTAATTTGAATCATTTAGGTAATGTGCTTTGTTTTTCAATACAGAATCAAAAACCTTCAATGTAGATAGTGGTGTCATATCGTGCCTGACAATTTCTTTAGGTACTGTGGTCAATGCAGTTTGTAATGGTGAATGAGACACAAATCCCAGGTTTTTCTTGGACTTGCTTTCCTGAAGATTTCAATTTGAATTCTAAAACTCTGGATGCAACACCTGGTATCCTGGTATTTGAATTTACATCTAATCAAGATAAATAGATTGTCTTTGCAAGTGAAAGAAAATCTAGGATTGAAAAAAAGTAATATACTTAGAATAAACACATTCTGATAGTGTATTTTTGCCTTAATATTAATCAGCTTTTTATCAAGGAGGAAAGGAGTAGGCAGGGAAACATCTTTGCACATAGTACTGTCACAAGATTAAATATCTATTGGGCTTCAGTAGGTCATTATACAAAAAGAGAAACCCCTACTGGAAACTTACCTCTATAACATTCAGATGGTTAAAAATCTGTTTCCCCTCCACTCCTTGTGTTAAATGGGCATCAGCAAATACAAGGTAATCCTTGTAACTTTTTTTTTTTTTTTTTTTTTTTTGTATAAAGAACAGAACAAGTGTTATGAGCCTATCCATGACATAACTAAGCTCTATTGCATAAGGCCCCTCTGATGGAGATTTCTGACAAATTCTGTGGCAACCTGACAGATGTGTCATGCTGTCTAATCCCTTTAAACCCCCAAAGCTCTTGGAGGGTGGATGTTTTAGGAGAAAAGACTGGAAAACATGCTGTTCTTGTGTTGAATGCTTTACTTCAGTATCTGTACTGCCCCCCCCCCACCCCCCCCACACAAATCCTTTCCTTCTGCAAAATACTAGAGGATGGGCAACATGCAAATCTAGGCATTGAAACAGTAATAGGAAAACAGGAGCTAGATGGTATTTCCCTGCAGCTGAAACAATAAAAATAGAAAGAGGAGAACCTAAATGAGCTTGCCTTTCCCTAACTAAAAAACCCCAAAGCTCTACCACTTTCATAAGACTGTTTTGGCTGAATCACTCTGTGGCAACATGCCTGCATATTTCAGTTAAGAAATACATTCTGGATTGGAGTCTGGGAGGGCAAGAAAGTAAAAGTGGGGATATTCTCATAATGAAAGAAAGAAGAGTTGCCCCCTCAAAGCCCTCCTTCTCCCCAACCTGCTGGGTGCATTTGGGCTCTGGACCACATTTCTGAATTGTACAAATCCGTGCTCAGTGTGTGGCACAGTGCCAGGTTCAGTGGAGGCCAGGAGGTGCTTTCGTGGAGCACAGTGACACCCTCAGAATTGCACACAGTTGTGAGGTCTGCTTCTCAGACATTTGGACAACTGCCACCAGGAAGGGAGGGAGGAAATTGGGCCAGTTTGCATTCTGTTACAGACCAGCCTTTTGGATGACAGAATTCTTTCCAATCAAAATGCCATGGATTACTCCCTGCTGTGAGCTAATAGGGTGCTAATTAGCATATTTCATTTATTTACTTAACTGGGATAGAAACCGTTGGGCACGTGGCCCACTTAGAATGGTTTCCTGGGGAAGCCATGAACTGCTCTAAGCACTACCTCCATATGCATCACGGAAACCAGTTCACAGAAGCACAATACCAGGCACCCCCGCCTGCTTCCCTCCACCCTCCCCTTTACACCTCCCTCTCCTCCAAATTTACACGCAGAGCAGACAGGACTGGAATCTAATCTGGTCTCACTTCAATAAGAATCTGAAATGAGAAATGAAATTGGACAGCCATTTCCAATAGGTCACCTCCATAGATGCTCTTTGGCAAATGCATGGACTTGTGGCATCACCTGCAATAATGCCTCTTGGGCTTCAGCAGAGACAAAGACCTCTCTGATCTCTTCATCATCCTCTCTTTCAGACAGAAAGTTAAGCTCACATGTCAGTGAAAATGGTTTCTGGGTCCCAGGGCCCTCTGTGCACTATTGCCTGGGGAATCTTAAAACACCTGTTTGCCATAGATTTCTCCACACTTTATCATTCTCATGCTGCATGGAAGTACATTAAGGATCCTTGGAGTTCCATGTCTGCTAATCTCCCTAATGGCATATTTTCTGTTGGTTCAGGGACAAATCATTAACAATGAGCAATGAAAACATATCAGTCAAAACTCACTAAATAGAGAGGAATGGATCCCATTCTGGTGGGAAGACCCAATTGCTGAGCAGCCATAGGAAGTGCCCCAAACAGTGGGTCAATGCTCTACAAGGTATTCTGCCTGAGTAGGCAAACACAGCTCAAAAATAGGTAACCACACTAGAAGTATTTCTATAACTTGGTAGTAATAAACATGTGTAATGGTTCTCATGTTTCTTCATGATCTTGAGTTACTGAGGACTCAGTTTAATGGTATCATGATCCTACTAATTACTGAGGACTCAGTTTAATGGTACCATGATCCTACTAATTGTCCCAGCCTGAAAACCTTTGATTCACCATGAATATTTCCTTTTACTCCAGTCAGTCACCAGGACCTTTTGCTTTTACTTTCTGATGCTTCTCAGCTAGGTCTTCCCTGCTTTTCCTTTGTCACTGCCTAGTTCGGATTAAGTCACCTGATACCCAATCCCTTGTCACTTCAAGTGTACTCCATGGACAAGAGCATTGGCTGCCCCTGGGTGTTGGTAGAAACTCAAAATTTCAGTGACCTTTCCATCCCCGGGAAAAATCAGTTTTCATTTTAACAAGTCCCTGGGGGACTTTTCTGCACCTTGCAATTCAAGGATCTCTGAGCAATGCTACCAGAGCCTCCGTCTCACAGGCTTCCATCCTTGATTTCCCCTCTACCAACATTCTCCGCAGACTTCTTCCTTCTGATTCTGCTCCTCTCCTGCTAAAAATTTCCTGTTGTGATCCATAAACTACAGAAGAAACTATGTAGCAGATGATATCTTCGGTCCATAAAATACAGAACCTAGTTTCTATGTCATGTTTTTTGTACTATCTGATGTAGGAAAACTTTTCTAGTCAGTTCTGATACCAGTTGTTTTACATTTAAACATAGTTGATTGTGATTCTTGGCTTTTCACCTTCCAGCGACAATGAAATTCATAGTCCAGAGTTTTTATAGCATCATCGGGAAGCTATTTGTCCCTTCATGGGTGTCTCTCCACCCTGGAGCAGGTGTTCAGATACCATCACCACTCCATGCTGGTGTTCCCTGTTCACCAGCTGGCTGGCTTCTCGTGCTTCCAGACAGTCCCTCTTTTTATTGTCTTTCTTCTTTCATAGGTGTGCTTCTTTCTGATAACCAAGGAGTCACCTTTGGGCCAGTTGGCTTTCTCTCTTTTTTGGTTAATATACAACCCCCTCTTGGGAGATATGGAAATGCTTGGCTTGTCTTGTAGTCACAGAGGTGCAGTGGGGCTACCAGATCTGTGTGGCCAACGCACCCCAACAACTATTGTCCTCCAGTTTTTGTGCCTTGGCTGTTGAGGTTTTTAATCTGCTTTTGAGCTTCTTTTTCTTCTCACTTCTTCAGATACTTCAAATTTTGTACTACATTTTGTGAAAATGAAATACAGTTCCCGTTAGCTCCAAGTTGATATGATCCTCTCTTTTAAAACATTCACTGTATCTCTTCTTTACTATTATCCTGATCAGATTTTAAATTCTTTTCAGAGCAGAAATAGCATGGCCCTTGCTTTGTAGCTTACAATATTCCATAAAGTAACTATTCAGTAACTATTTGAGGTTAGCTAACTGAAATAACAGTTTTATTTTTGAAGATTGGATTTTATTTATTACTGGAAATATTATGCAAAATTTCATCATTCTCCTAAGAATTCATCCTAATTATACTGAGTTCTTCAAAAACATCAGCAAATATGCTATCTTCAAGAAAATTGTAAGAAGAATGTAAAAAAGAGTCTGATTGATTATGATTGATTCTTTGCTTGGACTCAGATTACTTTGGGCTCAAAGTGATGGAAAGAATTTATGATTCACTGAAAATTATTATTCACATAGTAATACAATTACAGATACTCTCTGACTTATAATAGTTCAACTTATACTTTTTAACTTGAATGGTGGTACAACGAAACATTCATTCAGTATAAACTGTACCTCAAATTTTGAATTTTGATCTTTTCCTGGGCCATTGATGGGTTATATTACTCTTTGATGATGTGAGCAATGGCAGTGACATTCAGCTCAAAGTCAGCCACATGAGCATAAGGGACAACAACTGATTTCCCTCTCCCAGTCTACTGTGTTGCTAAGCTGTTATGTTTGATAGTTTAGGTGCATTGAATGCGTTTTCAACTTGTGATGCTTAATTTGGATGTAACATCATCGTAAGTCTGGGAACAACTACATTTATGTACTTTTCATTTCAATGCCAAAAACTATAAATGTATCCACATCTGATACCTATTCTACTTCCATGAGCATCTGCAGGAGCCCTAATTGAGGAGATGGCTACGATTGCGGCTAGCTGTGAGCCATGAAGATGTTCAAACATTGCCACCTTCCATGATCTGGCGAGACCACCTTCCATGATCTCGCGAGACTGGGCCCAGGACATTGTGGATCGGGCTGCACGGGGCGCCTGCGCATTCGGTGACCTTTGGGGGGTCAGCGCCATTTTGTGGTGGTTGGAGGAGTGTGGATTGCATGTTGGGGTGTTGTTGGAGCTGAGAGAGAGAAGCTGGCAGAATATAGAGCCTGTTTGTTTCCAGTCCGCCTCTGAACTTATTCCCAAGGCTTTGTTGCTCCAAGCGGCAATCACTTCAGGCAGCAACAAGCATCTTTCTATTTTCTAACAGAAAAATAACAATTGATCTTCTGAACCAATAAGCTGTAGCTTAATTGAAGTCCCAAATCAGGAAAATGTTCCGCAAAGAAAAACCACTTTTTCAACTGGACATCATCATCATTTATGAAATACATAATCCTGGTGGATACAGTTAAATATTAGATTGGGTCGATGTCTTCAATTTTAGGGAACATGTTGAATATCAGTTGTGACTATCTCCCATGTATTACAGAAATAAGACAGAACATGTTTATGGCAAAAAATAATGCCATATTTTAGGGTACTATTCTAATTCACAGGTATAAATGGGCTTGAGTTTCCTAGAGTTCCTTAGAATAAGACCTGGTACAAAAATGACATGAAATTGCAAGTCAGTTTCCTAAGTCTGGCTCTCTGAATGTCACTCTTTTCAATGGACCAAGTATTCAAGCTGGTCATAAAATCTCCATGAATCTAGAACTTCCTTCCATTAGTACTCCAGTTCTGTTGGTAAGCATAATCTTAAGGGGATGTTTGAATGGAAAAAAGAAACTGTATTTGGAGGTTACAAAGCACTGTTGATTAACTTGTACATTCTTCTCCATCTTCTCTGAAGTCCCATGGTATATATGGTTTAGAGGAGAGTCAGACTATCTTTCATGAGACTTCCTGTCTAGCAGCTTCTGTTAAACAAAGATCCCATTTCTCAGCTTACCCAAAGATTTCCTGCATTTCATTCTGAGGACATGTTATTTTCCTATAGTATGTAATACAAGTATGTAATGTTATGGCTGTAAGCTGTTTTTGCTGTGAAGGGGAGTGTTGTGATTTGGGAAGTACAGTGAGTTATGTAAACCAAGGATGTGACCTAGGTCTGCTATCTGCAGGAATTTCCAAATGGAATTATTCTTCAAGGGTCCAATTGATAACAATTAGTTAGACTGAGAAAGTTGTGTACTTCCTGGGTAAACACAAACTTATAGAATTTTAAACAGTTGTTTGATAAGGTTGGAGACCTTCTAGTATCTGCAGTCAAATATTCTGTAGCATTAGAGTCCATGGAAGCAAAAAAAAAAAAAATCTCTTCATTAAACAATATGAGCAGTGCCAGGTTATCCTGATTCCGCAGGATAGGGCTTTTATCTACTGTTTTGGGGTACCTGATGCTTGTGAAATGGGAAAGGAAAGGTGCTCAAAAATTATGATTTCCCCTCTATCTCCCCCAGGATTCTAGGATGATTTTACCTGTTACAGTCTAATAACCTGTAATGAGATAAGGTATGAATCAACAGAAGATCTGTGGTGATCAGTTTCCCCAAAAATATCAACTAGATTGGAAACAGAGGTTCCCATGATGGAGTTTCTCCAAGCCTACTGCCTCACAATGGAGATGCATAAAATTTGGGGAAAGGATAAATAGGGCACTTCTCCCCTAGGATGCAGTAGTGATTAATGGGCCAACCCAGGAAACATAAAAATGTCAGACAAAAATGTGCAGAGGTGTAAGTGGATGGAAGACTAGATATTTGATATTCAGAGAAAGTACCTTCTAGAGTGACTGGGTGTTTCATTTGTTGATGACACATCCTGTCCCCAGACTTTTGGTGGGTAGATTATATTTCAGAACTCTACCTTGGGGTTTTCAAATGTGATTCCGTAGAGTTCACTTAGAGGTGGTAGCACCAGAAGGCTGATGAATCTCTGGCTCATGGGATACCAGCTAGCCACAGCACCTTGGAACACCATTAGATCATCTTCTAGCTTTGAGGGAGCATTAGAGATGTTGAAAAAGATGAAAAAGATGTTTAGTGAGAGTGGTAAAATTGAAAGGTCACCTTTTGTGCATCATTATATAAAGATGACATTGTAGGTATTCTTGGTATCTCATTTTGTAGAAACTGTATATTACTTTAGAGCTGCTGGGTCATTAGGAGCTAGTGATGTTCTCAGACAGGTAATGTTCATGTTGCTAGATGTGGTTTTCCTGGAAAAAGTACAAATCTTCATTCTTTAGGAAACACACTGGGATACCTATGGGGTGGTGGGAGAGTTTGAGGACCTCCTGCTCTGAGTTGGTATTCTTACACTTTTGGAAAATCTTGGACTTGGGATTGGAAAAAGAAAAGGACAAACTCAGATTTTTTACTACTTATGTAATCATATTTACAATATGAGGTCAACTCTTCAGAATTTTTGCTCAACATGCCTAACTAAGAGCTGGCATTGGGATAGGGAGAGTCCAAGACTCATCAGAGAGGTAGACAATGACAGCAATAGATAACTGAGATGAAGTTAAATCCCAAGTTTTCCAGAATATGAGAGATGGGACTTTGACTTATATTGGCCTAGGAACAAAGGGAAATATGGGCAGATAAAATTGCCCAGAATTTGTTCCTTAAAACTGATTTTAGCCCCTGAGATTGTGATCTTTTACTTTAGTGTTGAGCGCTCGGAGCATCATAATTTTCCGGTCTGTGGGCAGCATTCCCATCCTCTTTGATTTTTGCTAGTATGTTGTTGACTATCTCTTTCCAGGTAGGTCACAAGATATGCTGCTTCGTTAAGTGGTCTCTGTGGCCAGAGAAAAGGCCTGCTATCCTTTTCTGCCTCCTGAAAGGGTCAGTATGTCCACATGTGTACAGATGTATATGCAGCATGTACCACATGCCTAGAACTTAGTAGCAAAATGTCTAAAAAGTTAAGGGAATTGTCTGGCTCAAGTAAGTTAAAAGTGAGTAAATAGGATCTATTTTATTTATTTATTTATTTTTTAAATTTATTTTTTATTCTAAGTTGTTATAAATGACAGCAGAATGTGTTACATTTCATATTACACATATAGAGCACATTTTTACAAATCTCTGGTTGTATGCAAAGTATGTTCACACCATTTGTGACTTCATACATGCACTTAGGGTAATGATATACATCTTATTCTACCATGTTTTTTTTTCTTCACCCTTTTGCCCCCTCCCTTCCCATTGGCCATTCTAGTGTTCCTGTAATCCTCCTATGCTCCCCATCCCAACACGACTGTGAATTGGCCTCCTTATATCAGAGAAAACATTTGGCATTTGGATTTTTGGGATTGGCTAACTTCACTTAGCATTATATTCTCTAACTCCATCCATTTACCTGCAAAGGCCATGATTTTATTCTCTCTTATTGCTGAGTAATACTTCATTGTGTGTATATATCACATTTTCTTTATCCATTCATCTCAAAAATCTTAACACCAAAAAAAACAAATAACCCAATCAATAAATGGGACAAGGATCTGAACAGACACTTCTCAGAAGATATACAATCAATCAACAAATACATGAAAAAATGCTCAACCTCTCTGGCAATTAGAGAAATGCAAATCAAAACCACTCTAAGATTTCATCTCACGCCTGTCAGAATGGCAGCTATTAAGAACACAAACAACAATAAATGTTGGAGAGGATGTGGAGAAAAAGGCACACTCATACATTGTTGGTGGGACTGCAAAATGGTGCAGCCAATATGGAAAGCAGTATGGAGATACCTTGGAAAACTTGGAATGGAACCACCTTATGACCCAGCTCTCCCACTCCTTGGTCTTTACCCAAAAGACTTGAAAGCAGCATACTATAGGGACACAGCCACATCAATGTTTATAGCAGCACAATTCACAATAGCTAAACTGTGGAACCAACCTAGATACCCTTCAGTAGGTGAATGGATAAAGAAAATGTGGTATATACACACAATGGAGTATTACTCAGCCATAAGGATCTATTTTAAACAAAATTGTATATAATAGATCATCCATTTTACCAAACATCTTTTTTTTTATTTTTTATTTTTTTTGTTGTTGTTTTGTTCCCCCTCTAACTGTCAATGTTGGCTTCAGTCCAAAGCTGGCTCACTTAAAATGGCTTTGAATGGCTCCTGGAAAATATGCTTTTTCATTCAAGTCTAATAGAAGTGAGGTCTCTCCTTTCCCAAAAGCCCTAGACATTATCCCCTGTTATCTCATTGGCCCAACCAGATTACATGCCTATTGTTGAGCCAATCACTACATAGCCTGAGAGATGAGTTTGATGAGTTTCACTGATAGGATTAAATTAATCTGGGGGCAGAGGGAAGCCTTCATAGATCTAAACCACCAATTATTTTTGATATTTAAATAAAATAGATAGTGATCAATAAATATAACAACAACATTTAAAATAGCAGAATTATTCTAAATTAGAATATAAAAGAAATCTTAGTTGCCTACTAATTCCATGAAGAACTAGTTAAAGCATAAAATACTTGCCAATCTGGTTAATGTTAAAAATATAGGACTGGGGTTGTGGCTCAGCGGTAGAGCACTTGCCTAGCACATGCACTGCCCGAGTTCGATTCTCAGCACCACATAAACATAAAATGCGTTGCATTGTGTACAACTAAAGCAAATAAATAAATATTTAAAAAATATATATTGTAGGGAAGCAAATATATCTCAGTGGTAGAGCACATGCTTAGCATGTACAAGGCGCTGGGCTCAATCCTTAGCACTGAAAAATAGAAAACAAAAAAATTTATTTGGCTGAAACCACATTTCCTGGAATTTTGAAAAATATCTTAAACTATATACCTGGTATGCCCTATGATTTATGTGAAATCCTGCTCTGATACAGGAGGATGTAGATAAAGGCTCAAAGATCCTTTTGTCTCTATAATTCTAGGAAAATGCACAGAAAATATTCTACATTATTCCTACCACAAAGCAAATAATAAATCCATGCACTTGAAAAATATACTTTTTTCCTGTTAGATGGTGTGATAGTGTAGTCTAAGAAAGTAGAACTAGTGGGGGATGAGAATCTGGAGGAAATTAGTTTCTGATCTCTGTTCTTTCACATATGAGCAGTGTTACCTTGGTCAAATCATTTCACCTGTCTAAGCCTATTTCCTTACCTAAAAGTATAGATGATAACACCTTCCATTTTATCAATTTGCTGTGAGGATTAAATAAGATAATATATCTAAAAGTATTCCCTAAATTGTAGAGTCTTTCTGGATGTAAGGTGGTATTATTAGTATTACTATTAGTTGACTGCTAAGTTTGCCCCAAATAAATTTATGATCTTTTGTCAAGTTATTTAACTTGTTCTCATTTTTTGTTCTTATAAAAATGAGATATTGGACCAGATGATTTCTAATCTCTCTTCTAGTTCAGCTTTGAGATCTTTGTGTGTGTGTGTGTGTGTGTGTGTGTGTGTGATTTAAGAAAAAATACACACACAAATTTTCCTGGTCACTGTAGAAGAAAGCTTATGTGGGATAGAGTTAAGGGGGCAGAGATTCACAATGACCAGTTTTGGCCAGTAATGCTGATGGTCAACTATTGCTGTATCCTTGATGCGGTTCCTAGGAATTTTAGTAGTGATTAAAACCAAGGTCAGGTGCCTTTTGTTGGTTTACTTTTTACATGTAGACATGGGTGTATGTAAAATTGAAAAATAGTTTGTAGACATATTGTAGACATATTTGTTGGGAAAGAATGTACATAATTTTAAGAAATGATGATTTAGCCAAGGGTCTCTGATTTTATCAACAGTTTCAGGAACAGAATTCAAATATTTTGATCTTCATGGGACAGGATTTACAGTTATTAAATTTTTAGCTTTAAAGAAATAACTGAGTTGGTGAGAAAAATGGCCTCCAGAGCTAATGTTATGGTTTGGATATTAGCTGTTCTCCCAAAAGCTCCTATTAATGCAGAAATACTGAGGTAAAATGATTGGACTATGAGAGTTGTAACCTAATCAGTTCATCCTAGTTTGAAGGGACTGATGGGTGGTGACTGTAGGCAGGTGGGGTATGGCTGGAGGAGGCAGGTCACTGGGAACATTCTATGGAAGTATTGATCTTTTCTGCAGCCCTCTTCCCCCTCCCCATTTCTCTCTGCTTCCCGATCCCACCACCAGCTGAGCAGCATTCCTCAGATGGACTTTTCCCCCATGATGTGCTGCCTCACCTCCAGCCCAGAGCAATGTAGTCAGCTGTCTATGGACTGAGATCTCTGAAAATATGAACCTTTTCCTTCTTTAAGTTGTTCTTGTTGAGTATGTGGTCACTGTGACAAAAAAGCTGACCAAAAAAGCTAATGAGGAAGGTTTTCCTTTGATGGTGGGAGGTTTTAAACTATCTATATGAATAGGAAAATGAACAGAAAGCTCAGAGAATTAGAATCTCAAAACAGTTTACTATGACATTTGTGAACTAAAGGAGTGCTGCTTGAGAATCTTCCCTATGTGTTCATCCTAGACAGGGCTTTCAGATGTTAATATTTTGAAATGTAAATATGAATTCCTTTGACAGAGATGATGATGTAACCAAATGATGGTGACAATAGCAGCCAATGCTCATAGCACACTTATTCTGCCTTGGGCCCTAAACTAAGTGCTTTGCACATATTCTTTTGTTTAATCCTAACTACATAACTTTGTGTGTTGGTACTATTATTATCATTTCTTTGCAGATAAGAAAAAAGAGGCAAAAAATGGCTAATTTACCCAAGACCCCATGGTAAGTAAGGGGCTGAGATGGGCTTCAAGCCCATATAGCACTGAAACCACATTTACCTTGTTGGTAAAACCCTTGATACCACCACCAACATGAATAATTAATCCTACTGTTGTCTTTGTTTGTCCAGGCCATGGTCTTTGGGATGGGACATTTCTGCCATCCTGAAAATTCTCTCAGGATCTTAGTCAATCCCTACTTGTATGCTGGAATTTTATCACTTTTTATTTCTGTCTCCATAGATTGATTTGCCAGTTACTAGAATTCACATGAATGAAAAAAAATGCAGTTTATTTTTATGCCAGAATTCCTTTGCTTATTTTAATGTCTTTTGAAATTCTTTTGTTACTGCTTGAATCTATAATAATAATAATCATCATCATCATAACAATGATGATGATGATGATGTAAAAATGGTGATGAAAAACACCTTTAGAATAATAGCAACAAGCACTTGAGAGATTTTTAATAGGTCAGGGGCAAAATCCTTTATGCACATTATTTTTACTGTAACTATATTACTTACAAATAGTTTTATTTCCATTTTCAAAAAAATGAAACTGAGAAAGAAAAATTGAAAAGAAAATTTCCCCAAATCTCAAAAATTATAACAATGAAATTTGAAACTGAGACTCTAGAGACTGACCCTAAACTGACTGATTCTAATTACAACACTGTTTTTAACCACAGTCAGTTGGATTTGGGACAAAACATTATGAAATATTAGCTTTTTATGGTCATAACATTTGTTTACTTGTTCATTAATTTATTCAAGAAATGTTTATTAAACACCTGGATATTATGTACCAAGTAATATGTCTTCATGATTTTCTCGGCAGGTTGTAAAATGTTCACAGTAGTTTTTCAGCTACAGATGGCCTCTAAGAAAATGAGTAAATGGTGACAAAGATAGTCTGATAGTGATCATTCTAGATTTTATCTCAGAAAAAAATTTAAATAATTTGATTCCATTTTAAAACATAATATTTAAGTTCAAAGTAGCAACAACAACAACAAAAATCCACAAAACACAAGTATGACTAATCAGGATAACTTAATTAGTGTCAAGTTTTTGCACCAAGAACTCCCCTCACCACCACCATACCACCACTTTGTAATAACTGAATCAGTGAACATCAAATGGGTTTACCTAGTGCAATGTTTTGAAAGGATTTTGAATAGGATCTTCTATTTTACTTGCAAAAGGAGTGCTAATTCAATAAGACCATGTTCTTTGGGATAGGACATTTCTGCCACCCACCCTGAAAATTCTCTCATGATATTAGCCACTAACAGGCTGGAATTCTGTCACTTTTTATTTGTTTCCACTGATTAATTTGCCAGTTATTAGAATTTCCATATGAACTTATTTTGCAGTGTATTTTTGTGTCTGGATTCTTTTGCTCATCTTAATGTTTTCAAAATTCATTTATGTTATTGCTTCAATCTAAAAATTATTATTTTTATTGCTGAATAGTATTCCATTTTATGAATATAGCTTGTTTAACCATTATTTTGTTGATGGACATTTTGAGTGTTTTCAGGTTTTAGCTTGTTAACAACTTAATATGGTATTTTTATGGATAATAATCATGTCTTGATTATTGAAGGCTAAATGTCTTCAATGGAATTCCAGGTTTGGCAAGTAAATATGTTTTCAGGGTAAATTTAAGTCTATAAGAGCCTTTCATGCAGTCCTTCAAAGTGGTTGTGCTGTTTATATCATCCCCATTATGTGAATTCTAGTTGCTCCATACCCTCACCAACATTTGATGTTTTCAGCCTCTTGAATTTTATCTATTATTGAATGAGAAGTGGTATCATAATATAGGCTTAATTTGAATTGTTCTCAACTTGAATGCTGATATCTAGTTATTGGATTTTTTAAAAAATCTTCTTTTGTGAAGTGCCCAAGACTTACTTTTGTCCTGTTTTTACTTAGTTGTTTGTACTTTAATCTTGATCTGTAGATGTTTTGTGCATTTTTATTTTATTTTATTTGTGTGTGTGTGTGTGTGTGTGTGTGTGTTTCTTTTTTGTTTTCTGGTTGCATGAGTTTTTTTTAAATACAAGTGTTTGAAGTATTTTCCCCTAGACTGTGCTTTGCTTATTTGTTTTTATAATGAAATTTTTTGTAAGCAGAAAATTTTATTTTGTTGAAATCCAATCTTAAAAGTTTGGATTTTAAAAAATCCAATTTTTAAAAATCAATTGTTTCTTTTAGTTGCATTTTGTATCCTATCCAAAGAATCTTTGCCTACCTCACCTTTACAAAGATTCTATCCTATGTCCTGTTTTCTTTCTTGTTTTTTAGAAGCATCACGATTCTGGGTTTTTTATTTAGGTCTATGGCACATTTTGAATTATTTTTTTCTGTATGGTGTGTAATCAGGATACAGGTTTATTATTTTTCCCCACATCAATATTTAGTTGTTCTAGCATGATTTGTTAAAAAGATGTATTTTCCCTATCAGGTTGATGCCCTGGTAGGAAATCAATTGACCTTACATGTCAACCTCTATTTCTTTTTTTTTTTTTTTCAACCTCTATTCTTAAGCCACTCTTCCATTGATTTGATATCGTATGTCAGTACCACATTGTCTTGCTTATTGTGACTTATGGTAAGTCTTGAAATCAGGTAGTATAAGTCTTCCAACTTACTCTGATTTTCAATATTTTTCAGATGATTCTAGAACAGTTGTATTCCATATAAGTTTTAGAATTAACTTAAAATTGTTTATAAAATGCTGGCTGGAAATTTGAAGGAGGTCATTTAAGATGTAGATAAATTTGGGAAGAATGGACATCTTAACACTCTTGAGTCCTACAATCTATTCATATGATATCTCTCCATCTACTTACGACTTTAATAATTTTTTCAGCTGTGCTTTTGTAATATTTAGTATCATGCTCTTGCACATTTTTATCAAAGTTTTAACTGAATATTTGATCACTTGAAAGTATATAAATTATATGTTTTAAATTTCTTGCTCCAATTACTCATTGCTGGTGTAGAAATAAAATTTATTTTTAAATATCAACCTTGTGTTTTGTAACCTCATCAAATATATTTTTAAGTTACTATCTTTCTTAATATCTTTTTTGTAAGTTTTTTTTATATATATGCAATCATATTGTTGGTGGATAATTCCAATTTTTCTACTTTTCAACATATGTCTTATGTGTATTCATCTTCACTTACTGTATTAGTAGGATGGCCAATCCAATGTTCAAAAGTAGTGAGATCAGTTGTCTTTGTCTTATTTCCAATCTTAACCTTTAACCATTAAGTAGGATGTTAGGTATAGGTGTTATTTAGATGCATTTAGCAGGATGGTGAAATTCCCATTTGTTCCTAGCTTGCTGAGAGTTTTTATCATGGCCAGGTCTTGTCAAATGTTTTTCTGCTTCTATTAAGATGATTGTTTTTTCCATTCACTTTGTTAATGTGGTAAATTGCATTGACATATTTTTAAATGTTGACCCAACCTTCCATTTCTGGGTTAAACCCACTTGGTGAACTTGTAATTCTCCTGTCTTAGGCTCCCTAGTTGCTGTGATTACAGTGATTATAGGTGTTTGCAACTGCACCTAGCTGCTTTTTTTTTTTTTTTTCCTTAATGAGGAATTTTGTATTCATCTTCAGGAAGGATATTGATTTGTAATTTATTTCTTTTGTAATATTTTTTGTCAGGTCTCAATTTCCAGGTTATATAGGCCTTATAAAATCAATTGGAAATTATTTCTTCTTCTTCTGAAATGTTTTTATTAGCTTAATATTTTGTCTTCCTTGGTTGTTAATAGAATTCACAACTCAAGCATTTTGGACCTGAAGTTTTGTTAGAATATTTTATCATGAACACAATGAAAAGTAGTTATTATTATTTATATATTGCTATGTAACAGAATACCACAAACTTAGAAACTTAAATATAAAATAAAAAGCTTATAAAGTATAAACTTACCTTTATTATTTTATACTTTCTGTGGGGTCAGAAGCCTGGCATGGCTTAGTTGAGTCCTCTGCTTGAGGGTCTTTCATAAAGGTGCAGCTGAGGTGTTGGTCAGGACTGGGATCTTATCTGTGGCTAGACTGGAGAAAGATTTGCTTCCATTTTCACCTGATGGCAGCTAGTTCCTTTTGGGAAATATGGACCTCATTTCTTTGCTGACTGTGGGCTGAAAGGTGCCTTCAGATTCTTATCATGTGGATTTTTCCACATGCAGCTTCATTAAAACCATCATGGGAAAAACTCTTGGAGGGCCTGCTAGCAAGATGGAAGTTACATCTCATATAAGATGACAATGGAAATGGAATCCCTTCATGTTTGTCTTATCTTACTATTAGAAGTCACAGGTTCCACCCACTCTCATGGGGGTGCAGTTTCACAAGAGCATGAGTAATAGGAGGTGGTTATAATTTTTTGAATCTGTCTATCACATAGATATAGGGCTATTTAGACCTTCTACTTATTCTTATGTCAGTTTTGGTGAGTTATGTTTTTCATGTAATTTTTCCATTTCATCTAAGTTGTCAAATTTATTTGCATGGAGTTTTTCATAGTATCCCTTTATTATCTTTTAAATATTTGTCAAATTATGTCCCATTTTTCATTCTTCATGTTAATGATTTGCATTTTCCATATATATATATATATATATGTATATATATCAGTCTTACTAGTATTTATATGTATATTTTTTATATCTATCTATATATCAATCTTACTAGTATTTATCAATTTTATAAATCTTTTCAAAGAACCAACTTTTGATTTTGATTTTTTCTAGTTTATTCATTTTCTAGTTCAATGTTTTCCTTTTATTATAGTTTCTTCTCTTTATTTAAAATTTGCTCTTATTTTTCTAGCTTCTTGAAATGAAAGCTTATATCATTGATTTCAAATCTTTTTTTCCTAATATCAGAAACATTTTTCACAATTATATGACAATGTGAATACATTACTAGAGCCCCTCACGTGGCTTTGGAAAGGTCTATGCAATTGAGAGACTAGGATGTTCTTTCTTTCTTAGGTTCACAATAAGCCCAACTCTTCTATTGCTGTATTTCATTTATTTTAAGATGTACTTTCCCCACCTTTTAGCATCTCTGAAAATTACATGAATCCTATGAGCCTTGCATCTTAACAATTGCTGTCTTCCAGGCAGAGCCCAGGCATGGTCATCATTGCCTGAGGATACACAAATTAGGTTATGTTGTTTATATTGTCATCATTTGAGTTATATGTATTGTTGGCACCTATTTGAGTCTGAGTGTTAAAATATTGTAAAATGATTATATTATGATTCCTCACTTAAACCAAAAGATTGTGTATATTCATAAAGGCAAGAAAAGACAGCAGACTTTAACATTAGTGCAATAAATGTTATAGGAGGAATGATCATAATTTAATGTTTTCTTTCAGTACAATGGCCAATTTATTTCATTTATATTTTGCTTTTTATGTGTACATAATAGTAACACAGGAGAAAAATTATGTCTAAATTATAGCTAAAATGAAAATTTTAAGTGATGATAAAGTATTAAGTCATAATTTTATTGGTAGTATTTTCTCTTTTCTGATGTATTTTGCAGTTGAAAGAGCCTTCTAGTTAATGAAGTATAAGCAGCTCATTTAATTCTCATGTAAAATATTAGGAAGTTGCTAATTATTATTACATACTTTTGGAGATGAGAAAATAGAAGCATGGGAGGCTGACTTGTCAAAGGTCACAGAGCCAATAGGAGTCTGTGTCAAAGTCTCTGTCCTCTGCCACAGCTTTATGTTGCCTTGGGAACTGAGGGTAGGGGAAGAGCCATTTCCCTTCTGAAAGCCTCATCAACCAAAAATATTAGATTTTCCAGATGATTATTGGCACTTTTTCTTTCCTACAAGGAACCTCGATTAGTGCTCTACTACCCACAGATAAAGTCTAAACTCCTTAAAATTCAAAGCCATCCATTATCTAGCCTCAGCCCACTCCTGAGCTTTGCTAGCTTATGCAGTGACAAACTCAACACCAAACAATTGTCTCATATGTTATCACAAACCCATGTCCACAGCCAGGTCATTTCTGGTTTATATTTTTTGTTTTAGCATAATATTTAATTGGTCCTCTTTTCACTCATGAAAAAGTACAGGTTGGATCATCAAGTCACTTAACCTAGGGTACCTCTATCTATTTTTTGCTTATCTGAAGTTATTCATATTCTTTTGTGCAGAGAAGAGTTGGCATAACAGACCTACCTGCAATCTTTTGAAAGATCTGCTTAAATGGTTGTCTCTTGGTTGCCATCCAAAGGCTTGGATTTCAAGAGACCTGCTATTCCAACCATTCCTAGAACTGATAAGAGCAACTAAACTGTTGAGGCAAACGAAATACTTTATGCTGAACACCTGTTTCCCTTAAGAAGTCTAGAATTGTGGTATCTTTAAGGCAGAGATTCCTACCATACTAGCCCCTCCCAGTAAAAATCCTGGGTCCTGAGTCTCTACCAAGATTTCCTGGTTGGTAACATGTCCTACATGTCTTCACAATTCATTTTAATTAAGCAAGTGCAACTCAGTTGAAAGAGGACTTTGAGGAACCTGTTGAGGTGCACCCTGGCCTTCACCCCATGTGTTTTTTCTCCTTGCTGATTTCACTTTGTATTCTTTCACTGTTGCAAGTTAGCTGTGAATATATGCTGAGTCCCGTAAGTCCCCACAATGGGACATCACCAGCCTCCACCTAGTCTCACTTCCTAGACCTTTCTCTGCCTCTGCACCTAGGTAATTTTTTCTAGGAAGCAGCCTCTGACTCTTCTGGCTCCATTTTGCTGTGTTTGATATTCTTCTTTGGAATTTCTATAACAACCTGGAGCATTGTCCATCATTACATTACATTTATCACATCGTTTTATAATTATCTGGATGTTGTTTTCTACTCCACTGGACTGAGAGTTTCTTGATGGTAGAAAATTGTGTTATCTTTGTATCTGCACACCTGTCACACAGATGTGGTCAATTAATATCTGTTGAATAAATGAGCATGTTTGTCAATCCAGGGTAGTCTTCTGATTGCTAGTGGCATCTATAATTAAAGTAGTAATTGAGACAGAAGTTTGGAATAGATTTTGAGATTTTTTTTTCTTTTCTTTTTTCTTTTCATGTATCCTTGCTTATATAGTTAGTTATTGAGTTATTGTTGTTTGCTCATTCAATAGACACTTAGCAAACCTTTAGTGTATATTATATGTTAGGTGACTTTGGTGACTAATAAGAGAGAACAAACAAAAAGGCTGACTTGATGTTAAGAAAATTGTAAGAATTATATACGAGGCTTCAGTTTTGTCATTTTGTAAAATTGTGCAAGGGTAACCCGTTCTTAATTCACATTCACAATCATGACAAGAAATTAAGTATTCTTAGTGTGATGCTCTGAAAGAAGGTGCTAGGCAAGTCCCAGTTTGTGTTTAATTATTTTGTGCCTTGCCAATTCTAAAGAAAATGTGTGTATTTTCTCTTTCGGACTGCTCATTGGCTAGAAATGTATAGCCTTATTCTGTAAAATACATTTTTTTGTTCATTTGTGAAGATGATATTTAGATTTATCTTTTCCCTCACTTGTGTGTTTGCTAATGCCTTTCTTTTCCCTCCTACAGTTGTACAATCAGCTTGCTATTTTTAATACTGTGTTTCTGACAAAACCAAGTCTAAGCTTTAATAGATACATTTCATATCTTGGAAGTTGCCTCAATGATTCACTCTGCTATGAACTGAATATATTACATATCTTTTTGATTGTTCTTACTCTTAAAAAAGATATTGGGTTTCCTGAGATGTGATTTTTTTCAAGTTAAAATTAGAACTAGATACCCTCTTTCTAGGGGGTGGGGTTTTTGTACTGCAAGGAGTGGTAATTCAGGATAGGAATAGTTTCAGCTAAACTGAGCCCACGTTGTAATTATAGCTCATATTTTCTATTCATGATGTGGATGGTATGTGGCAATGGCTGGTGTGGAGTTGATCAATGCCTGAATCATTCAGTTTGTGAAGACATAAGCAGTGCTTACACAATTCAAAATGCCCTTCTTTAAAATTTTTTTTTATTTGTAGACAGACATAATACCTTTATTTTATTTATTTGTTTTTATGTGGTGCTGAGGATCAAACCCAGTGCCTCATACATGCAAGGCAAACGCTCTATCAACTGAGCTACAAGCCCAGCTCCCCAAATGCCCTTCATATATGCTCTTTCTTTAGTCATTATTAACAGCCATTCTCCTGTTGAGGAGAAAATAGTGCATGGGACTTTTTGATCAAGTAAGGCTTATGGAATTAAACCTATTTAAATAGTTATTTAGCTCTTCTCTTCCTTTTGAATCCCAACGTTGCTTGAATCATACACAATTTCTAAAAATTATTACATGGGAATATTTTGGATTATTAATTATCTTAATATTAACAAATCACGTTTATCATAAGTAGAAAGTCCAGACTTGAATTGGATAATTCACAAACCTTATACAGAAATTCCTGAGAAAACCTTTTTAAAAATTTTTTTTTCAAATTTTTGCATCATTCAATTTTTAACCAAGATAAAAATTTATCTTCTAAGTCCATCATCTATTCCATGCAAGCAAAAATCCATAGGGATCTGGCTAAATAATAGAACTGCAGTTTGGAAAGAATTGGAAACCTCAGTCTCCCAAATGTTGTCACTCTTCCAGTCTCTCCATCTCCCTCCCCTACTGAGATATGTTTTGGAATCCTAAATAATCTGATTTCTAATTCCAGGCTTTTTACCTCTTTAAAAACACAAAATTAGTATACTTTTGATAGTGCTTTGATTTTAAATTTTGAGATAGTGGAGTTTTTTCTTTTTTCTTTTCTTTCATTAGTCTATGCACTAGCCCACATTTAGTTTATGACTCTACAAAGCTATTGAAAAATTCCTAAGTATTATAGCTTAGCATAATCCTTTTTAGATATATGTTTCCTATTACACATTTTATAAATCCCACCTTCAAAATGTTTGTTTTTAAAAAAAGAAACGACTTCCTAAAATTCTGATTTTGCTACATAGAACTACATACAGTTTTATAGCTGAAGAAGAACTGAACCAGACTTACAAATTGTGTGACGAGGAGAACACAGCATAAGAGCCGAAGGATGTCATCATCTGCCTCCTCACTTCTAGTGTTTCTTTTCACGTTGCTATTGCTTAACTGGGTAAGGAAACACGAACAAAGACCTGTTCTATCAGCATAGGTTCTCTTCTCTAGGAAAACAGCTAAACGTTCAACATCTTAGTGTGAAACTAACTATTGGAAGAACAAAAGAATCCAAATCAGCATCTCGAGCTCACACTTGAAAATATTTTAGCAACAAAGTTCAAACTGCATTATTAATAAGAAGCTGTTTTATTTTTGGTCCTAGGGACCATCTGTAAAATAATAAAGACAGTTCTAATTATTATTTCCCTCAGCCCTAAGATTTCCCATTTCTGGCCTTTACGTGGCTGAATTCTTATCAGAATTCCAGCCCTCTGAGGCAGATCGTGGGCACTGACAGCTCTGGGAAACTGGGCAGCGTCTGAAATACAATGATTGATTCTTGCTCTAATTGAGATAGCTTTGAATGCAAAGTTACTATAGGAGTAAGATTACTTATTTTAAAACAACAACCCAAGTAGTCATGTTGTCAAGAACTCTCTGGCTTGATAATCATCATTTTTTTACTGTTGCGATATATTTGTAAGTGTTGAAAAAAAAAGCCAACATTGACAAAATATTAGTTGAAATGTAAAGACATGTGTCTATTATTAGGGTAATCAATTTATTATTTTTCACCACTTGTTTTATTAGGGTGCCTCTTCTGTTACATGTTGCTATAATCTCCTTTATTAAGACTAGCTGAAAGGCCCTGTCATTATTTACCGTTTCAATGCCTCAGGTTCCGTGTTTTGTTCTGAATTTTCTATGCCAACTTCTTTTGACATGAAAGTGAAATGTTGTTTGGGTAGATGTGCGAATGGGTCTAGGGTGGGTGTTTTATATGAAAACAATCAGAGAAAATCAGTTGTGTGAGCAAATTCTATCTTCAGGCAAAATAACACTTTTGCAGCAAATGATATCCCACTGTAAATGTTCTCTTATCATAGCTTTCTCTGGGCTAATGTGGTCCTTTCTCATTGCTCCCCTCCCTCCCATGCCCCCCAACTCCAATAAAACTAGAATGCTATTGTGCAAATGGAGAAGCGAACATACTTCTCCTTTCCAGAGGCGCTTTTATCGAAAAGGGAATATACCACAAACTGTTTTACCACTTTGACGCAGCTTCTGCAAAGAAGAAAGAGTTAACTTCTCGGTCTGCAGCTGATCCGTGCTTAAGCAGTTCACTGGGGCATCATGGTTATAAATGTGATAGAGTATCCCAGGAGCCTGGCTTGATTTTATACTATTTTTCATAAATAAGTAAAAATGCATCAGAAGGCATTCCCACTTCCCAAGGAATGCACAATTAAAGAAAATGGAGAAAAACAAGACCTCAGATATGGGACTCTGGCTTCAGCCCTATGGAGGAAAATGCTTTCTTTTTTCTTTTTTTCTTTTGCTTCTCTCAGTCCTCTGATTGAGTAATGACAAGAGTTCAGTAGGAAAGCGTACAGAAAGAAAATAATGCCCCAGAGCACATCAGTAGTAAAAGTAATTAGTTCATTGTTAACATCAGGGTGCTGTTAACAAGCACACAGGCCTTGCTCTCCGGCTAAGCTGCCACATATTATGTTAGGCAACTCCAAAATAAAAATTATTTTGTGCAGAAGGAAGGAGAACGGGGATTATGAGCTTGGAAAAGGCTAAATTTGGGGATGGGGTTATTTTTCAAAAGCATAATCAGTATCCGCAAATGCAGTCTCGCCTCCCAGATTTGGTCATTATGCATCGCATGTGCATTCAAAGCATGCATGCTTATGAGAAACAGAGACAGCAAGAGACAGAGAGAGAGCAAAGCTAGTGAGCTCGCAAGTGCGGGAGTCTGAGCAAAAACCATTATTATACACCGCACCTAGGGAACACAAGATCTAATTGGAGAATCAATAACTGAAACCCCATTTTAAATATTCTGCTCTATTAATTCTTCAGGTTAATAAAAGCTGCCCGCATGATGATATTTTGGGATATAGATATTCAGAGTTGGATTACTTTTGACAAGAGCGTAAGGAATCTATTCAAAGCTGATTTTCCCCCCTTTTGTTCACTGAGGACCTGCAGAATCTAAGATAAAAATGGCAGTTGTCCTGAGGGCACCCTGAGGCATGTCATTAAAATCGGAATTTGATCCTCTTTTCATGGTTACTTGGGACAATCAAGCACAGGAAACCTGAAAACTCATCAGTTTTCCAAAATATGACATGCCCTTGACTTTGTCAGTTTGGTTGCCATATAGCAGCCCTGGCTATTTCAAAATCCCTTTAGATGTCACTCTGTCTTCAAGAATGCACGCTGCAGATCTTGTGTGAGAGATGAGACTCAGTGCTTCCCGACGGCGCCCTTGTCCTGTTGAAGCATTTGTCTCTGTGTTTCCCATCAAAGAGAAATTCCATCAGAGTCTTCCAGTAAAAGGCCAGTAAAAGGCTTATGTTTTCAAAGAAACAAAGAAATGTACTAATTGTAATTAATGTCAATCTGGGAAGTGTTTTCAATCTACTTGTTCAAGCATTCCAGGTAATGGGTTCCCTGGTTTTTAAAGCTTCAATGAGTGGTAGACAATGGGACCGCAGAGAATCTGGGAGATAACTCGTTACCATATAAAATTATATGGCTTGTTATTGTCCATTTGCTTTTGTATCTTTGCTTTGTTTTTGGATTTTAATTTCGACTAATAAAGGCTTTCTTCATTCTCTTCTTCGGGTTATCTACAGTCGAAGATTCCATAAAACTAGTAAGTATGGCCAACTTGAGTTGCTAGGAAAGTGAAATGTGTTTTTCACAAGGCAATCCCCGGGAATCAAAGTTTTCTTTTAACTAATAAATTCTTAAAGGAATTTGTGAACCAAGATCTCTTCCCACCTTCTACCCTAACACTGGTTTTTCAAAGATGAATGGCAAAGAGTCTCCATCTCTGAGCCCTATGCATTGCTATGACCTGAGAGACAGTTGTGTATTCCCAGCAGTGAGAACAGCTTTTCATGAGGAGAGGGCAAAACTCTAACCCCAGGGCAAATAGGAAGCTTTTCCAAGGAGGAAGCAGGTGGGTTAGCTATTTTTTTTTTTTTTAATGCCTCAAAACTAACTTTTCTCTCTATGAAAAGAGAAAATAAGAAAAGGGATTTGGCTACTGAACTTGACCTGCTCACTAAAGCCAGCTACACTTTGATAGATGTTGCCTGCTGCAAGTACCGTCAGTTCACAACTGGGCAAGAAGCGGCCATGTGACTAGCCCATGTGTGTTGTAGAATGAAAGTAATTTAGCATTGCTGGCAGGTCTGGGAAATTCTTGTTCTGTTTGGGACTTCGACTTGGTTATATTCCTCTCCGTATGTAGAATTTTCCTGGTGGGATTTTTGTTAGTGAAAGCTATTGTTTAACAACATGAACTTTCTTTATCAATTTGTTTTAAATCTGATACCTGTCACATAATACAGTTCACCTTTGGCAGAGATGCATGATTAGACCCCTTTCCTCAAATCATCTCTTTGCATTGGAATAGCTTTTGAGAACTTTTTGTCATAGTATAGTTCTAGTTCTCAAGGTAAATAATGTGAACAACCAAAGGAGTATCATTGAGAGAGCAAAATCTTGTGCAAATTGTTGATAGGGTTTTTGTTATTCACTGAGGTAACTGTTTCTTGTAAGCTAATCAATTTGTCTTTTACTTTGCTTTGTTCTAGGGCATGGCATGGTGTTTTTGTCTCACCTGGATGTCTTTTCTTTTCTCTCCACCTCTTCATGTCCTACTCTTTCTTTAAAACAGCTCTAAAATTAGCTCCTGCTGATAATTATTTCCTATTATGTTCAACTGGACAAGGATCACTCATATGTTTCTTTTCATTTTGTCATTGGTGCGATATTGCAACTTACAGTTCATGACTGCAGAACCTTGAATATGCTGTCCACTAACTACTATCCTCACAAACCCAAAAGGAACATCCTGTTACAATGCTTTCTATTACCAGGTGTTAGCACTAGCAAAGGAACATAGTGGAACAACTCGCCCTCCTGGGTTTGTTGTTTGATAATCCTTTTTCTCATTTGGGTATGCTATTGAGGTCATTATTTCTTTTTCCTCTCTCTTTTCTAGGGAGTGTAATTTAGTGTCTAGCACCACTCAGATATGTTCTCTTTGTTCAGCAAAGTGGCAGTGAGAATTTACTATGTACAAAGCACTTGAAGTGGTGTAATAATTATGAAGATCTTGTCCCAAAAGATGATTGATGATCAGGGGTTGTCAAACTATACAGCTCTTGGTCTAAATTCAGCCTGTCATCAACTTATGTAAATAAAGTTTTATTGGTACACAGCTAAGCTTGTTCATGTACATATTTCAGACTACTTTGTGCTGTAACTTTAGAGTTTAGTAGCTTTGACAGATACTCAATAATCCACAAGACTGAAGTATTTATGATCTAGACTTTAATGAGAAAAATTTGCTAACCCCTGACCTAAATCTTTGTGATGGACCAGAGTGATACTGCTTACAGTGCAGCAGCAAGGACTAAAAGAAAAATCAACCCAGATGAACTCTTAACAGGGAGATTATACAAATGTACAGTGCCAAGCAACTTTAAATAGAAACTTCTTTCTCTAGAGAGATATATGGGAACTTCTGTTTTCAGTGGGGTTGGGGGGAAGAGTCTACAGAGTTGGAGTTATCATTCCTCAAATCAACTTAGAACTTCACACTTACCAAGCACTGTTTATAAAATTGTCTGTGAGGTGCTCATCTCATCTACTTATTCAACAAATATTTGTTGAGGACTTCTTATGTCCCCATCTCTGATGTTGAAGACTCATGTACAATCCAAAGTAATAATCTTAATCTCCATATCTTATAAGAGAAAACTGAGTCTCGGTAGTAAGGGGCGCAGTATAGTATAACTTCAGTGTCAGGAAGCAAATTAAGTTGTAAAAATAGGAGAAGGTGGAGAATGGCTGTATTTCTTGCTGTCTCCAGGGACACCGTGAAAATGGTCATCCTCTCCAGAGTGATGACATTGAGGAAAATGGCAGGAAGCTTCATGTGGTGAAACCCGTTAGCACATCCCATCAGAAAATCTTATTCCTTTGCCTTGGTTTGAAATTTGAAAATGGAAGAGAGTCCCTTTTATCACTTTAGTTGCCAGGAGCGATTAGACAAAGTACACATAAAAATAATATTTAAGGGTCAGGTAATTATTCTGGTAACTTGGGGGAACTATCTCGGTAATAAAAGAAACACTCTTTTATCTCCTCTTAATTCTGAAGTCTAAACTTCTTTAGTACCAGTCTGCTTTAAAATCAGATGACACTGCTGCTGGCTGTCGTTCCATGATGTTAGAGAGAGTGTTGAGCATTTAATGAATTCAGGGGTGTGTTTCCAGTGATGAGAAGTGCTGTCTTGTGTTAACAGTGTCAGTGTGAGAGAGACTTGAAGGCACAAAAGACTATGTTTATGTAGGTGTTCTTTCATGTCGGGTGCTACACTTATTGCTTTTGATTAAGATGTATGATTGAGTTACTGAATATGACATTTGTTGAGAGACAGAAGATTACCATGGGTGAATTGCAAGAGAGTAAGGAATGAGGTGGTGGATGAAGTGTGAATGAAAGGTTACATGCATTGATGTCTTGTTTATTTGATTTAGGAGCTGGAGATAGAATTAATCTATTTCATTTTTTAGCATGTTAAACGGAGAACTATCTAAAAAAATGTGCTCTCTGATACATAATCAAAATATACCAAAATAGACTTTGACAGGTGGCTTAAAGTCGGTTTTAGTTAGATGAAAGTGCATGTTGGAGGGTGGGGGTGAGAGATGGGGAGGCTTTCAGAAAAGCTTCAACTGCTTTCACATATATTGCTATCCTATTTATATTCACAATATTCCAGTACAATAGGTGAAGCCAGATTTCTTGTGAAGTTTAAATGTTTCAAATGAAAACCCATTTTATCCGTTATTTTTCTGAAAGACTGTGAATGCAAACCAAAACTCATCATCTCTGAACACAGAAATTAAAGAATGAAATGGACTATAAACTGAAGCTGAACAATCTAATTTCACTGTTGCAGTTAATATGGTGAGAAAACCCTCGAAACCAGGGATGTTTAAAGGGCAGAAAATAATGCTGTGTTTGAGGTTGAATTCTCTAAATAGCACCTGGATTTAGGCAGCTGAAAATGATGCTAAAATTCATATGGAAGAACCGAAATTCTCCCAGAACTAATCATGCTCCCAGCGTACAAACCGTCCTTTTCCAGTAAAGGGCCTCGCTGGGCACATTACTGCCTCCATTTTACAGATGGAGAGAAAGGAAAGGGCATGTTCTAGCAGGTACAAACCCACAAGCAAAGCAGTGGCACAGCCAGAAATAGAAACCTAGATTTTCTTGCTCCCAGACCAGAGCTCTAGTCACTAAACCAAATTCCTACTCACTGTTCCATTCTAAATCCATTCGCTTATTTGCATCTATGGAATGAAGCACCAGTGGCCAAAGAAGCTGGGCCTGGGGTTCTTTGTGCTCTTGGTTTGGCCTGGGCTGGCTTCACACTCCCAGAAGGCAGATTGCCACTGAAGAGGCCTTTAATGTGGCTCCCTCTGTTTTCTAATCAGAACCATCCGGGACAAAGCAGTCTCACCTAGCCCTGAAGTCTTTACACTGAACTTTTGTTTGGGAACAGATTGTAAAATGGCTCCGTGTTTCTTACTAAAAAAAAAAAAAAAAAAAAAAAACCTTTTAAAATTAGAGTTTATTTTTTTCCAACTACGAAAGCAGTATGTCTTCATTATGGAAAATTTTGAAAGTATTAAGCAAAGTAGGAACAAAATAAAATTTTCTGGTTCACTAGGGAATGTTAACGTCTGTGAAGAACAAATTAAACAAAAATCTTATTTCCCATTTTTACTGATTCAGATGGTTTTCCCTTTTTTTTTTTTTTTTTTAAAGAAAGCCTTTACTCTGTGTTGTGTGTGTGTGTGTGTGTGTGTGTGTGTGTGTGTGTATCTAGGTCTTTATCATAATAGTTCTAGACACAGAATCAAGGAAATATGTTTCCTACTGTCCATTGTAACAACTTTTCCTCTGTTTTTCTAAGTTAAGAGCATGGTGTGTGTGGGAGATGTGAAAGAGAGGCTAGAAAGTCAGTTTGTGAATGTTTCTGTTGAATCCCAGGGCACATAGACAAGCCCTAACAAAAACTCCATTTTTCCTTCTGTCCATGCAAGGTAATCCAAAATTGCATCCGTTTCAGGATTTCTGCTGGAACACTCACACAACCAAAGGCTGTCTTTCAGAAGTGCATGGAATTTAGCAATGCCAGCCCTGCTCAGATGACTGCCTGGCTCACTGGGACCCTGATCAAGTGCTGCGCCAGAGGGCATGGGTGGAATCTGATATAAAGGCAGCCTATTGATTCTTTAGATTACTTCCTTGGGAAACTAATTATCATTTAATCTTTATGTGAGTGACTTTTTGTATTTTAAAATCTACATTTTTTTGTCAACAAGAAAAATATTAGTTTTGATCCTCAAAAGTTCTTTTCTCTGATTTTAAAGGGATATTGCTTTAGTTCTCCATCTTTTATGGTGTCCGTAAACTAGTGGAAATGGTGGCGGCTAAATCCCATAGAAAGTAGTTAGAGATCAAACATAACCTTCACTGTAGACGTGGAGGTGCCTATTCTTCACTCAAAAAAGATCCTGACTTGGGAGATGCCCTCTTTTTTTACACAGCCTTTCTCTCTTACTATATTTACACGAAAATAAGATGTCCTACTTAAATCACAGGCAAGTGTTTCATTAGTTTATTCTTTGACAGATATCATTCTAAAAGCATACGTAATACCATATGTTCGGTGACTTGAGATGGAATATTAATAAATTATTAACTTTTAATAAATGAGGTTGCCAGGAAATTTTTAAACATAATCTTGCTGCTATGCATTCAGCTGCATTGTGTAAATAAATTACTTCTCTAACTTTGATATTTGAGAGGTCATTTCCTTTTTTCAGTGCCACAAGCAGAGATTTAAAGATACATAAGATTATTCTTTGAAGTGTATTTCATTTATCTTTCTTTAAACACATAAAAATGATTTTTCCACTTAAATTGTTTTTTGACTGAGAATTCTGAATGTTTATATTTTATCTGCAACATCCCATTGTTATTTAAGTTAGAGTTTTCATAACTGAAATAACTTAGTTCCTTGGCTAGGAGTGTTATCATGAAGAACTTTATGCTAACGTGGCGATTGGGTAATGAGGGGCTTGTAAATTGAGTCAGAGCATGTAATTCTCTTCATAGGTTGCTCTCCATCTAGATTTTATGACTTTAAGTACTTCATGATCAGTAAATAATAAATTCAATTTACCGGATAGAAGTTTTGTCACTTAGAAATACTCACTTGGAATATATATTTCTTAATTGGCATCAATGGCATATTTCCCAGGAAGCATAACAAAATGGATCATTTAATAGATGCCCAATCTCTCCATCCATCTATCTATCAGTGCGGCACATGATGTTTTGACTTTAATATGGTAATTATCTCAGGCTGACTTCAGAGCAGGAAGCTGCCTCCCACACAGCAGTGCTTAATTACTTTAGACTTCAGCTTGCCAAGTGAAAAATTGACTGTTTTTTTGCACATTGCATGGAATTGAAATGATTTCATTGTCATTTCAGTTGAAATACAGCCTGACATCAGCATAGAATCATGGGAAAGATAATGCAAAATTTCTCTGAAATTCTAAAATGGTCTGAAAGCTGCCTTATTTTTTTATGAAGCTGCATTTCATTTTCAGAATGTTAATGAAGATCCACTTTATCTCGAGAGAAGCAAACTTTGAGGAATTCACTTCTGTGAATACATTCCAATGGCAAGTCAATAATGGGTGATGTTAGGTAGCTACAATACAATGCATACTTTGACAATTAGGGGGCAGAAGAGCAGTTGGAATGGTGTTGATGTAATTAGTAGTGAAAATTGTTAGTTTGGGCATGTACCTAATTTTAAAAAGTGATCATAACCACCTCATTCAGAAAATTTAAGAAAGTGCATCTCTATGCAGATTATAAACATTTGTATGATGAAGATGTAAAATATATCCAGGCTGTCTTTGTGTTGAAATTTATCAAAAATTGCTTTTCCTCTTCGGATTTCAGCTGTCAATCACATGCTCCTAATTGAATAATTTTCAAGATACTAAGAGCAGATTTCATGAATAAAACGTCCACAAAAAACATGTGATTGGATAGAGGGAAAAAGTAAATTACGAAGGCAGGCGTTGGTATAATGGAGCAAATCATATCCAAGCTTTCACTTTGGCCAGAAGCACTCTGCAAGTAGCAATGACACCTTTGCCATGTAAACCGCAGGGGAAAGTAATTAAATTTAACAGAAGCTGCCCTTGATTTAAAGCCACAGGGGAAGTAATTAAATTTAATAGAAACCACTACTTCTAAACAAAGATATATGGTATTCTATCACCAAATGCTACTCCCCCCACCCCCGCCAAAATGTGCCTATAGCTTCTAGAGGTCTGCCTTGCAAACCAGTTCCAGAACACCCACTGGACAATATGTGATTGAATATTATGAGCTAGATTGGACATTAATCTAATGTCAGCCATCTGAGTTGCTATTTAAGAAATAACTTGGTACTGCCACTTTGACAGCCTACTCAGAAACAGTACTTGGCCTTAGTATGAGACACAAAATTCTGGGGGAAAAAGTAGATTTATGCTTTTCTTGGTCAAAGTTTGATGCATTTTGTACATTTGCTTAAACTATCCCTGAACTTTAGCCATTGACTTGTTGAACAGTTTCAATATCTTGGCTTTGAAGAACAAAGTTCTCCTTTCCTAAAATCTGTGCTCTTGCAGTCAAGGATCTCCACGTCCAGCCACAGAGACCAATTTATTCTCTTCTACATGGGATCAGCCTAGGTGGAACAGGTGTTCCAGGGCCATCATAGTTCCATGGATACCTGTATAGGATGCTTACTGCAAATGGTGATCTTTCACCAAGCCTGGTAACTCTGGTTCTGTCTTTTTGGAAGAAAGGGTCCCTTTTTAAAATGTGTGTAAGAATCCATTTCTTGTCAAGTCATGCATCTTCTGGGTTTGTCTTAAATCTGCCGTGACTCCACAAAAGCCAGCATAGCTCGGGCTGCTCATGCCTTCCTCTCAGTTTTGAGTAGAGAACCACAACAATGAATGTTTCTTGACTGTTTTTACTGAACCAGATTGGAAGGTGAAACATTGACAGAGGATGAGAGGTTTCCTTTTCTTCTAAGAACACCAGAGATATCTGGCTCCTGCTTACCCAGCTCCTAAGGGGTAAAAGAAGCAGTGGAAAGGGTGTTATCCAAAGGAGCAGCCCCAGTGAAGACTAGTTATTAAGATGGTGTTGTCATTTACAGAGACAGAGTGATGGATAACTAGCTTCTGGTGAGACTCCTTGAGTTTGAATTTGGTGCAGCCATTCCTAGATGCATGACATTGGCAAGGTACTTTCTGCATCTTAGTTTTACCATCTGTGAAGGAGGGGTAATAATAGCGATTGATGCACAGAGCTGTAGAGAGGGTCAGATAGGTTCTAAATGTTGACTCTTGTTCCATACATACAGTGTATGTTGAAGTTCACTGACTATTCATAAATGACTACCCCACATGGCTTTATTGACTTGCACACTCCAATGACACTGTAAATGTAGATCATTGCCTATTATATTTGAAGTGAAAGCTATGCAGCCACAGTCCCTCTTAGAGGCTCAGCCAGAAGAGTGGTGGTCACATATCTGGTTGAGTAATTTGTGTGGGGTTCTTGGGGAGGTATTAAGGGGATGAATTAGAAGGTAAAGTTAACAAGGAGGTTAGGTTAAAGTGTAGGTCAATATATACTGTTAAATCCTTCCCAACCCCCACCCCGCGAAAGTCCAAATAATGCCTCCTTTGCAGTTGTGGATTTTGCCAGTTTTCCTGGTTAGCCCAGAACTGGCACCTTAATAACTGAAATCAGTTGCTATTCCTTCCAGGACTGAATGCAGTCACAACACATTTGTCAGCTATATATTTTCCTGTCAAGTACTTGTTGGGTGGAAAACCACCAAAAAAGAATTTTTCTTTGTCAGATAAACTTTTCACAATAGAAGAATGTAGTGAAGGCTTCTGAAATAAATCTAGTGGCACTGGGGAGTTTACAAATACTAGCATATTAATATACAGCTAAAATAATAATAAAAAACACCATGCTGCTAAAGATGTTTAGTATTATCAGCTCACTGCAGGAGTTTATTAGAAACTCCTGCTTTCTTTTATTAAAATTTCAATTGGCTTGGTGAATGAGATCCTATGTTAGTGTCATAAAGTGAGAAGCCAGAAGGAGAGGATATTGGCATTTAAGTGCAGATTTCATTTTAAAAACACTTTACATTATAAAAGAAGATTGCATATTGTAAATATTACATATAATGCTAGTGGTGTTAAAAGTAGTAGAGTAAATAATTTTTTTAAATTCATCAAATTGTCTTTGTTTATGATATCTGGCAGATTTTATCTTTCTGTAGTAAAGTCAAGTTTTAAATTTATCCCAAGATGTTTTTAGTTATAAGCAACAAACATGGTTTTTAAAAAGTTTTCATAAAATAATGCGTAAGTGTAATTCAATGGGAATCCTCTTTGGCAGTAGCATATGACAATTGCTTAATTTTATAATTAGCTGATTATTTTCCCTCTGTATCTAGGAAGCTTTTGTTGAACTAACTCAGTTTAGCTGGGCAGCCGGGCAGATTATAAATCTTATTCTATGGATGAATGTTTGGGTTGACAACGTTGAAGTAAATTCCGTGGAGCACTTTCTGCAGTAAGTGTGTGATTTTCTTTTGGGTGTTAAAATGGTCACTTCTTCTTTACCTGGGGAAACAGTGTTTAAGAATATGGTGGCAGGCAAGGCTCTAAGGTGAAACAGCTGGGGAGCCAAGATGAGGACCTTATCTTCTCATCTCAACATCTGCAGTCTTCATGGAAGTGAGAAGTTTGCAGGTTTGCAGCTGCAGCATTTTCATGACAAGTTCGGTAAATTTTACACATGGTTGCTTGCTTAGAAAATATTTTCCAGATTTAACATGTTTATAGCATTGACATTTGAAGCCAGAGCCCCTTCCTCCTTGATTAGAGCAGAAGAGTACTCACAGACTGCATTCTAACTTTATGGGGTTGGAAAACTGGGAATGGGTCATTTACAATTTTCAAACAAATCAAAATGCACTTTGATCTCTAGTCCAAGTTTCTTTGAATGCAATAAGTAATAATAATAAATTAGCCCAACTTAGCTATTTTCCCCTTAAATATGGTCATTTTTAATGTAATCATTTTATTGCATTCTAAAATCCAACCAACATATTTAATCCATCTTATTCAAAGTATATATTTTGTCAGAAGGAACATTAACCCAGAAAATTAGGTAGAAGAGATACTCTGTGTGTGTGTGTGTGTGTGTGTGTGTGTGTGTGTGAGTGTGTGTGCGTGAGCGCGTGCTCTGTGTGTGTTATGTGTCTGCATATGTATATTTTTACATTTTAAATGACAACACATTCTGTGAAATATGTATTTATAATAGAGGCAACATTTATCTTTACACATATTTCCTAATTGAAATCTCTAATTTTATTTACAAATCTTAACGTTAACAAAGCAATGTACAGAATATTTCAGCAATAAGAGACATTCAAAACAGATTGTGCTTTAAAATCCTGTATTTAAGATCCTGAATTTAACATTTATTTTAGCAGATTGATTTTGCATTAACAATATCAGTTTGTTTAACATTATTTTGATCTTAAATGTGAAATAAGATGAGAAATAATTACTTTCTATTAACACTTTTGTGTGTGTGTGTGTGTACCATAAATGCTCAGTTGATTGTCAAAATGCCCTCAGGTTGCTAACTGGCACGTAGAAGGCATTTATATAATGAATACATTTTACCATCCTTATCTCTACAAATTCAAGTCCTGTTGCTTTTAACTGGATTTTCTGAAGATCAGATGTGGCAATCCTGAGAATTTTCTTTAACATTAGTCACAATGTTGAGTATAATATTGTTCCTTCATGTTTTAAGATGAGCTATGGTATACAGGGCATGAAAAAGCCTTTGTAGAATAGACTTTAGGTTATGATATTTTACATGTAAAACAATAGCCACCGCTATTCCTCAAACAAAACAAAACACAATGTCCTACCATTGTGAATAAAAATGCATTTGGTAGTTACCAATCTTGTGCCTAAAATTTGGAAAGGAGGGCAGTTTGTTCTTTTGTGTCCAGTTTCCTTCACCTTAGTTCCCCTACAATAAAGAAATGCTAGATATTTTCTCTGAGTAATGTCCACCTTAGTTTAGGAATGACATATATGGTCTGTATTGATTTTGATCTTTACATTTGCAGAAAAATATTTTAGCAAGTTTTCTGAAAGAATAAAGCACTTCCCAAATCAGATCAAATCTATATATACTAAATTGCAAACATTTTAATTTGAACAATTGAAAAAATTTATGAAGACCCACAATAAAGAGCAGTAAAATAATCTAAGTGATTCCTTTTATTAAAATGGTTGTTTCACTATAAATAAAGAACCACAAAAGATACAATTTGTATACTCTGTTACAAAAAAACCCCCCTCATTCTAGGCAGCCAAGTACTAAAATTTTATATGAAAAAAAACAAAACAAAACAAAACAAAAAACCCATGTTCCCCTAAGGAAAATGTGGGTATCTGCTGTTTCTTTTTAACAAAGATTGAGATGCTTATAAAGAACTTAGCAAAGGCTTCTAAAAATAAAACCTTTCTACAGTCCTTCGCCCCCTCCATTGCACATGCTGTATGTGAGGGCTTGTTTTTTTTTTTTTTTTTTTTTTTTCTCCTGTTCACGCTGAATTGTCTGATTCCAATTTAAATTACTCGTCAGTGTTTCACAGCTTTGCATGGCACTTTCTAACCCTTTCCTTTTGGGCATCTCTCTTTGAAATGAAGCTGTACTGTCTTTTGTACATCCGAAACAGTACACCTATATGATGGTTTTTGTGTAACTGGCCAGTTACAGAAAATGTGCAAGTTCACCAAAATGCATGGGACGCAACCAGCCGACAAAACCAAAACCCTCAGCAGAGATGCAAATGATGTTTTATTATTTGTCACAGCTGCCGTGTAGCCTCAGACATTTTTTTCCTACAATTTTTTTCTGAATAACTTCATGTTTGTGTGGTATATCCTTTCATGCTTTCCCTGGTGACTAAAGCCCTCATGGCCATTTACCTTGCTCCAGGTAATTTGGGGAAATACCACAGACTTGTATCATTACAGTCTGTGTAGTTGTTTGGCTGCTAATTGACTCTCAAAGGAAGCCGTCTGTGTTGTTGCTATACTGTGATGTGAAGAATTCTTCCATTTAACCATGCTTATTTTAGTGAAAATTAAAAATTCTTAGCAAAGTAGATATTTCACTGCAAAAAGCTTTCACGGAAAAGGTTATAGTAAATATTGTCTTTACTAGTCAAAAACAAAACAAAAGAAATCTGCAAGTTTTCAGGACTGGGTTGCTGTTTTATGTTTTAAAATTTCACTATAGTTTTAACTGCTGACCTACTTGAGGTACATCATGATCAAAATTAAATCTGGGTGCTTTAAACCCAGGGTTTAAGAGGACTCATGTCCTATAATCAGAACCTCAGAAGGCAGTGACATAGAGACTTGTTTCAAACGTGGTTTTGCCTCTCTCGAGGCTTTACCTGGTAACCCTATTTTCAGGGACAGTGTTGTTATAAATGCTGCGATAGAAGAAAGACTTTTACACAGAAGAGCCTTTACTTTAAAAACAGAGCGTGGTGTCGATTTTTTAAAGGTACATTATTCCTGTGAATGGGTTTATCAGCAGTACAACAACATTACAAGACAAGCTAAGCCATAAAAAGGATGAAGTGGTGCTGTATAATACTGATTAAGTAACAGAGCAATGCATGTGGGTTGTGAGAATAACTAGTGCTGCCAAGTCTTCTGAAACAACACAGTAATAAAAGTTTACTTTCCTTGCAGACCCAACTCTTTCCTCTGGGATCTTCCCTAAGAATATTCAAACATCAGCTCTTCTACAGCCACTAAATTCTGCCTGCGTTAAAAACAGTCATCAACAACCCAAACTGTTTTTAGGTCATTCTGTTTTAATAATGCTTCTGTGATACGTAGTCTGACCTGTGTTTAATTCTGCTGCTGCTGCTTACCAGCGAGTAGCCTGGAGTACAATTCTCAACATTTGCAGTTTCTTTATCTGTAAAATGGGGGTAATAAGGCTAATGAGTGTCAAAACAGATAATGCATATTAAGTGCTTTCTATACTTCCTTGTGTATTTTAAGCACTAAATACATTAACTGCTATTAAGGAAAATAATTGTATATTGTTTTCTTTCCAATGATAAATATGTTTTGAGAAACAGATCTGCCTTTTGTTTTACAAACCTACAGAAACATCCGAATTATTTTATTCTTTTTTTGAAAGGAAATGATGGCAAATTCCCCAAGACTACTTTGTGATATGCTCTGGTAAAGGAGCACTGTGAATGGTCACTGATTTAGATGACATAAAATTTAAGATAAGACTAAAAGGATATTTAAGATACATATATCTTTAAAATGTTTTTTACAAGGGACTAGAATTATTTGCCCAAATGATATATTTAATGTAAAGAATATTCCAGAACTGAAATTATCTCACTGCAGATTCTTTACCTGTCAGCTGCTTATGAGAAGGGTTCACCCAGTTCAATTTTTATGTGAGAAATTAGTTTCGAGAGATAATTTTATCCATATCACTTGAAATGCTTTTCATATGGGTTTTAGAGTGTTATAAATTCTATCTTAATGAATGTAAGACAAAGGGGGAAAAAAAAAAAAGCCTGTAGATTTCACACATGGAATCCATTCTACATTGTTTTTGCTAGTTTTTTCAAGACCCCTGGGGGATCCAACAACAATAGGTTGTATCAAGTGCAATTAGAACTGTAATTCAGGAGCAAGTAAATTAGGGCAGATGTGATATTTCCAAACTAGTCTGCTTCCTTGATATTTGGACACGATTCATGAGATTCACTGGGAAGTACTGTGATTACTGACAATATCTCCTTCTTAATACATCATGAATGCTTTCAGAAAGTAGGGGGAAAAAATCCATTAGTGCCATTCTGAAGTCCCACCCCAACAATGTCATCCTATAATACGGCAAGATGCTGATTATGTAATTTCACCCAGAATTGGAACCTAAGGTTTTAAATGTTTAAATTTACTTTTGCATGTCACCTTTCTAGACTGTGCTGCAGATGGGGGTGAGCAAGAATGTGGTACAGTGGGATACAGGAGGGATACATGAGGGGAACTGAACACGCTTTGTCATTAGACAGACACTGAGGTGCTTTTAATGGCTTAGCCATGTTGCTTTTGATTTGGGAGGGGCTTCTGTGCCTGAGCTGGAGGGGACCAAAGGAAACAAAGGGCCACAGTGGGAGCAGACATGGAGCATGTAGGCAGGCAGGATGTCAGCGATGATTGGCAAAGTAGGATTGGTCCTGTTAGGAGATGAGAAGCTGGTGGAATGCAAACATGGGTGGGACAGGAGCGGAGGGAGAGGAAAGGCACAGTCCTGGAGCAGCTTCATGGAAAACTATTCTCCAGTTTTCGTCAAAATAGAATAGCGGTAGAGGGAGCTACCCCCAGAGGACCTCTTCAGCCAAAGTAACTCTGAGTTGGGGAGGTACATTTTATTTTTATTTATTATCACAACACAGACTATAAATTTTAAAACCTATTTGAGTAATTTCCCTGAGGAGGAAATCTGACCCCATTCTCATAGCCTCCCCACTCTCCAAGTGCTAAGTGTGCCACAAAGCATTCGGAATGCTGTCTTTAAAGTTCCAGATCATTCGACCACTCCCACGGCTGCAAAGTCTCTCTCTGCCTGGCTGATACTGGGGCTTATTTACGAGTGGTGGGCGGGCAGGATGGCAGCTGCAGGGCCTGCCCCACACCCCTCGAGAAGATTTGTGGCAGGTGGAGGTGGAAGGGGAGATAATGACCATTCGGAGACATACTATTTAAGCAACTGTTTGTTATACAATAAAAATTACTCAGTGGTTCTGAGCATGAACTCTCCAAGGGAGGGTGCTGCGGGAGGCAGTTGGAGACTTTGAACCAAATGAGCAAACAGGAGCTTGGGGCTTTGTTGTGAGGAGCGATGGCTTTGTGGCAGGCCTTCCTTACTTCCTCATGGCTTCATTTGCTTGTCAGGCAACAGTGCTGCCCCTGAGGGACTCCTGTGGATGAGGCAGCTGCAAAAGAGAAAGCCGGGCTTAGGAATTGGGAAGGGCTAAGTACAGCTCAGAAACTAGAGAGTCCGGGTTGAGCAGAACACAGATTTGTGACGCACATTCCAAAATGCACAGGTACACAGGACTTCTGTTTCTCCTTTAGATTAAATGCATTTTCATAAGCACAGGAACACACAAGATTCACAGTAGACCATAAAGTAGATTGAGCCTGAACCCTGACAACTGATAGAAGCAGTGATTTCAAGAACACGGGGCCCTTGAGAGGAATCTCTGGGTCCTCTAGAGGGGAGAACCAGGAGTGCCTGCAAAGTGCCCCAGCTGAACCAAACCCCCAGGGGCCTCAGATTGCTGCACTGGGACACACCAGCCCCAGGAATGGACGTCTGCAATTCCACCAGCATCTGGATGTGTCTGCACACTGCTGGGGAATGTGGATATAACACACCTCAATCCTTGCCACTAGCTCCCCTTCTCCATTACCTGCAATGGTTTTTATGCTGTTTGCATTTTTCAGGGAAACGGGTCAATTGAGGAACCAGAGAAAGGGAAAGAGTCAGGAGCAGTCAGTCTGGCGATAAAAGTGAGGTCAGACAAAACGGTGGCTTTGCAGAACTTTCATATAGGCAGGGTTTCTGTATGAGTGTTTTAACCAAACAAAATACAAACAACATTCTACCCATTTGGCCACGGGGATTGCAAGGAGTACATTCTGTCAGCTGAGGTGGACTGTGGAGGAGCTGTGTTCTCCTTCGTGCCTTGGGCTATCTGTTGTTTGGGGCTGCCTACCAGCTCATCAATCCTGGCACAAGTAAAGCTAGTGATTAGAGGACTAAGTCTCCATAGCTCATCTCTTTGAAGCCGATTCCTACCTCTGAGAATCTCCCTGCTGTAGAGAGACTGGGAATCTTCTGCAGGTTGCTCCTGCAAGCTGCTTGCCCCGCTTTATATTATCTCCTGGCATTTGAATGTGCCCTGCTTGCATCTAATGTAGTTTTATTCTCAAGGACTGGGAGCCTCAGCAGGCAACTGAAGTTTAAGTGAGTGAATGGCATAGCAGCGCTGGGGAACATTCATTATCGGTACATTTCTGTTATTTGACGTGGGAGATTTTAAGCAGTTTATGTGGTGAGGAGAAGGCAAAGTGACAATGTGGGAACCTCTTATGATATGTAAAAATATGCAGTCAACAAAGGATTGCCATTATTAGATAATAAATGTGATGCTAGATTTTTCCAAAGAGCAGCAGGGAAAGTAAATACTTGAGGCATGGGCTAAAGTCCAAGGACCAGCTTTGGGTCCTGTCTATGGCTTGGGCCACCTCCTAGGGACTCTGTTAAAGAGATTTAGCTCTCTTAGCAACAACATTATGAGGCAGGGTTACTAATACAACTCCTTTGAATATGAAAAATAAAAAGAAAACCCTTTTTAATCTTTGCTTTTATGGCTGCAAACATGATTACATAGAGGAAAATCAATCCCAATGGAACACAATGGATAATACAAAGTAATTGATTGGCCTCTATCATTTTCCGTTATGATATTAAAATAACACCATAATATCAAGCGGCAGCCACTGATACATAAAGGAAAACAGGAGTGATTATGTCTAAGGGTAATCAGGTCAGGGAAGTGTGAAGGTAAGATAAATAAGGTAAATACAAAAATAGAAAAAGGCTTAAATGAAGCAAAAGGGAGTTGGTGGCAAGGAGGCTACATAATAGAAGGGATGTTTGGTATATCATTAAGCAGTAAGCCACGAGAGACAGTCCATTGCAGCTGTGATTGCAGTATGTCTCGGTTGGTGTCCCAAGCCATGGGGGCAAAAGCTGAGTGACTTTCACTTCTCAGGAAATGCAATAATCCTTTCAAAATACAATGCCTGCAGCCTGACTGCTATCAGGCTATGAAATTTAGAAAATGAAAGAGGGGGAGCGTTTAGCTATTGGTATTTCCCAGGCACTAATGCCACCAGCATGGCATCACAAGCAGCCACTTAGAAAACCTCCATTTGTAGCCAACTTCCCAAACTGCCAGAGATCTGTATGGCTTTGTCAGGCCCCTGAATACCATGGTTTGTGTCCTAGTGGCAAGTTGCTGAAGCAGAGCCGTTCAGAAAAATCCCATCAATAGAAGGCCGAAGTACATTATTCTGTGATCTTGCCCATTTTGTCTTTCCTGATACATTTATTCTCTTTCAACAAATACTCGTACTCACTAATTCATGCACAAATGCTATTAATTATGTCTTTTTTATGTAAAAATATGACCAGATTTTAATTCCTATCAGCATCTTTCTTCTTTGATAATATTTCACATATGAAAATACATATATATGCTTTTTGTCTGGTCAATAAATGAATACACATAAGAGCCAGTTTATTAAAAAAATACAAGATATTTGTTTTGGTCTTTGCATTACTATGTAACATGCTTCTAATTTAGATTACCTTAACACAGTGTCATACATGTGCTAAGTAGCTATTGCAAATAAGCCTGTTTTGGTGGGAAGTTTTGCATTCACACTTAAAACATAGAGGAAAAATGTCATGCCCACCAGAGTGATCCAGCACTTTTGATAAACAGTAATCACAAGTATAGCTTATGGTGGTGGAATGAATCACTGTGCAGGCTGGGAGCTTTAGTAGACCGGTCAGCTTTGATACCCTCAATACCTGTGGGAAGTGGTTGCTCACTCAGCAGAAGGATTCTAAATATTATAGAATTTGTTTGTAACGTTTCAACTCCTGGGAGATTAAACTCATTTGTTCATTTATTCAGTCCAGAAACACCAGTTGAATATCTATTATGTGTGGGTCCAAAAGTGAACTTGGTACTGAGGTTACAGAGATGGTCTAAAGGGACAATGTATTAGAGTTTCAGAGAGACAAAACCAAGAGGATATGCATAATCTTGTACCACTAACATTTTGGTCAACAATGGACAGCATATATGATGGTAGTCCCATAAGATAGTACATACCATCTAGGTTTGTGTAAGTACACTCTCATTTTGTTCAAAAAATGATGAAATTGCCCAAAGACACATTTCTCAGTATGTATGAATATAGTTATGCAATACATGATTTAATATATGGGGAAAGGATAGATAGAGGGAGAGAGAGGCAGATTATGGAATTGGCTATTTTGATCATGGAGGCCAAGGTGTCTATCTGTCATCTGCAAGTTGGAGAAGAACCAGGGGAGCCAATGGTATAAGTCTCGGTCCTAGTGTCTTGCACACCAGAAATGTACATGATTGATGGCAAAAGAGGAAAGTCTCAGCCCAGACAGGAAGCATGTTTGCCCTTCCTCTGCCTTTTTGTTGTCTCTGGGGCCTCTGTGGATTGGATGATGTCCACTCACATTTACTCATTGTACTGATTCGAATGTTAATCCATTCAGGAAACACCCTGATGACCTACCCAGAAATAATGATCTATCAGCTTACTTGAGCATTCCTTAGTTCGGTCAAGTTGATGCATAAAATTAACAGGTGCACAGGCTAATGGGGAGGACTCATGCATGTAAACAGATAGATGAAAAGATCCTAGTAGATATAACACAGGTGCCAAGAAACACAGAGGGAAGGGAAGTCAGAGTCAGGTATGGGTAAAATTAGATTTCCAGATGGACTAGATGGGGGAAGGGCCTTGTAAACAGTATGACCTTCACACAAATAATCCAAAAGAAACAAAGAAGCTTAATGTGTTGGGGAGCAGAGGGAATGCCAAAGTGGCTCATGTGCTGAGTATATGAAGTGGAGTGCTGGGAAGCTGGGAGGCTGGCAGGATGGCAAGTGAAGCCCAGTTTCACAAGGGTCTTCTCTGCTGTGGAAGAGAGTTTCCCTTGAAGAAAACATGCAGGCTGTAGGGGTGTTGAAACAGAGGTAGAGTCTAATAGAATTGCTTTGGGGTTGACGCTTTGGTATGGGGTAGAGGATAGGTAGGAGTGGGAACAAGATGGGCCATTTTACAACGTAATGATCCATTGTTCTGGTTGAAGCTAAACCCAGCAACCATGGCAAGTGTTGGGGGATCACATCAAAACAGCCATGCCTTCGAGTGCTCTTGGCAGCAGATGACAGAAAACTGGCCTAAGCATTATTGAAACGTAAATCACAAGAAGTGATAGCTCTCCAGTGTTCTGTCAGTGTTCTCATTCCACTTCTCAGCCAACCTCTAGCCACACCATTTCCATGTATTGCCTTCATCTTGGGCTGGAGCAACATGCTCAGGCTGTAGGAATTCTTGCATTACTATCTAGACATTTGATGTTCAGAGGAAGTATCGTCTCCCCTTTTTAAAATGTTCTTTTCATAGGCGTATAGAATCCTTTCCCCCAGATTTCTAGCATGTCTCCTCACATGTTTCATTGGCCATATTAGGTCAAGTCCCCATTCCTAAAGTACAGATAAGATTTACAATAAACTTTTGGGGTGTCAACTACCAGGCTCATTTAACTTTGGGGTGTCACTTACCAGGCTCATTTAACTGCTTTCCTTTAACTATCTTCAATTTTGATCTTGTACCTCTCTCCACTGAAAAGATAACTTCTAGGTAGTTCTGTAATAGGCAGTGGATTATTTCATGCCATCCCATGTGCAAATAATGCTGCATTTTTTTCTATAAAAATCAAATCTTGCTTATTCTCATCCATGAAGACTGCTAGATATCTTCCTTTAGTCACACTTTTCATGGCTTCCCTTCCCTCTCCTCCCCTCCCCTCCCCTCCTCTCCCTCCCCTCCTCTCCCCTCCCTTTACCTTCCCTTCCCTTCATGCTAATGGATGAGTCCTAGTGTTTACATAGATTAAGAAAATGTGGGGAGGCCTGTTCTCATATGGGAAGTTGCCTTTATATACAAACCCATGCAAATACAACTTGATTGTTTTTGTGGGAATTACAGTTTGTATATCAAATGTTTCCAAAGGTCTTTGTGTTCAAAGCTTGGCTCCAGGGTGGCACTCTTGGGAGGTGGTGGGACCTTTGAGAGATGGAGCCTAATGCGAAGTCCTTGGGTGGCTGAGTATGCACAGGCCTGTTCAGTGGTTGTCTGCCTGGGTCTATCTATACCTGACAACTCCCAGAATTTGAGGATCCAAATACCTGGTATCACTGGCTGGGGAGACAGGAGATGTGTAGTGGAGAGTTCATTTGGTTCTTTCTGTTGTGCCCAGAGCCAATTGACTCTCAGATAAGAGAGTCAATTACTCAAGTGTCCCTTCTATAGGGTTGAGTGTTCTTATGTTCTGATATAGTGCATCAGAGCACCAAGGGAGTAAGCACTGCTATCCTGAGCCAGCTTGAGTTCTGACTGGTCTCTTTGAGGAAGTTAGGCTTTAGTTCCCAATTTACAAATGTCCAATATTCCCTTCTTCTATTACCTTTGCTCTCTAAGCCAGGAAAACTTCATTACCTGAGTTTACTGATTTGGGGTGCTTATTAGTGGAAATTTGATCAGAACAATTAATTCACACCAAGTAGAAGCAATGGAAAATCCTGATTAAAGTGATGTTCTTACCAGGGCTCTTTAAAAATTAATGGAAGTCATCCCAGAAGAACTGATCTCTGATAGTGAAATTCTGGGCCATTTAGAGACATATACTTACCTCTGTATTGAGAGATGTAGGTTTTACTTTTAAATTCATATATGTTTCAATAGCACCATTTACAAACCTTAATTATAGAATATTTTAATTATCTGCTGATGGAAACTTCTTCCCACAAAACAGTTTTGTGCTCAACCCTAGCACAATTTCTATCTCAGAGGAGCTCATTTTTTTTATTGTTGTATAAAGTATATTTTTACAATTAAACTGTTACACGGGCTATGGGGGAGTCAAAACGGAAATGAAGAGACCACTTTCTTCTTTCGTGTCCACGAAATAATCCATACTTCCCTAACCTTTCCCTGCATTTATATCCTGCAATCTCTATTACCTAGTTTGGAACTTTTTAAATTGCCCACGATTTCCTTGAAATGCAAAATTCCCATCTAGGCCTTGATATCTGGACGTATATATGACCAGCTAAGATGTTTGTAGTTGAAGTGGGGTTTGTGTGCTTGGGCAGAGGCAGATAACCTCTTACCTCCTGGGGATGCCCATACTTGTTTCACAGAGGTTTCTTTCCACATAAGATTTCTCTGAATTCCCTGTGTCATTCTCTACAAATTTAAAAACCCTTATTTCAATCCCAGCCTGTTGTTCATATTTACTTTTTGCAAGGTTCATTCCCTTTGAGCTGAAATAAGATTGTAAACACATGAAAGCTGAACAGATAACTCTCACTTGTTCTTTAGCGGAGGTGACACTATTGCAAGGTGAATCAGCAATAAGCCCTCACAGACCCAAACACTCTTCTCTCTTAGCTAAAATATGCACCACACATCATCATTTCATTTAATAATGAATAGCTGTTATGGTGCTTACCCAACATCTTTTTCTTTCGGTAATTGTCCCTGCCAACCTACTGGAGCTGTTGATCACAAGCAAATGTGTCCTCTGCAATGTTAGTGGTCATATGACTCAGTCTGGCCAATTGGATTACACTCTCTCTACTCTTGAGATTGTTTATAGACATGTTCATGATGCAAATTACCCAATCCAAGTCTTCTTCAGAAATGTGCAGAAAGTGTTAGGAAAGAAGTCCTAACTTCTCTTTATCCTAGCTTGTTGCAAGGATGACACCAGCTTTGTGTTGAGCTGGTGGGGACTATTTTTGCCATTATGTGAAAAAATAAGCAGAATGAAGAGATGGATGGGTGAAGTGAGAGAGGGAGAGAATGAGCACAAGGTCAATGTTTAAAGATCCAGATTCCACCATGGCTGATAATTTGACAAGTTATTTTTTATTCTATTTAAACTGATTTAAATTGGTATCTGTAAGTTACTTTAAGAAGAATTCAGATAAATAAAAAAAACATGTTCCCAGCTTATTTACACAGGTACAAATTACATAAACTTTACAAGGTAAAGATGCATATATTTTTAGCCATTTTAAAATTGCATTTTTAAACTTACCATCTGAATCCATTGAACTGGGCATTATCAAATATTAACTTTGAGCAAACTTTAAAAAAAAAAAAAAAACTAGATACATGCTTTGTGCTATAAAATGTGCAGGATATTCCTTCACCATAGAGCAATTTCTGCAGCTTGCACTTAGATGAAAAGTGCAACTAATTTGGAAGCTAGTGACTTCTGGTGAGTTCTACTAAAAAGCTGGTGTTTAATAACAAACACTATAAGCAACTGAGAAGAACTGGGAAAGTAAACAAAGCAGTTCTGGACTAAAATTAAGTTTAGATTGAGCACAAAAATAACAGGATGGGAGAGAATGTGACAAGAGCAAAAATTTTGTACCAAATTATATAGGAAACAATGTAGGTGATTTCCTCACCTATGAACTGACGTTGGTAGCTCTGGAATCATCTCTGCTCTTCAGGTTGCAGCTTGGGGATCCCTTCCTCCGAGAAATCTTTCTTTATGGCAATCAGCTTTACTTCTTGCTTCTCCATCTAGACAAGGAGTGTTCTGAGTTCAAGGACTGTCTTGTTCATCACTCTCTTCATCATAGCCAGCATCTGCCCACTTACAAGACTCATTGAGCAGAAAGACATATCTGGTGACGGTGTCTGTGCAGAGCAGGGTTGGCTGTGCAGAGAACCTGTGTTCTTGGAGCTTCATACCTCTGGGGCCACCCCTGCAGGCTCTATTCTTTCTTGATCACCCACCATCCCCTCTATACTTATTATTCTGCTACTTATGTTTATTACATAGTTTCTTCAACCAGAGCTCCAGGTTCAGTAGAAACATAATTATGAGTGGAAACAGTATGAAGATTTATCTGACTTCTACTCCTCTTCATCCAACATTTTATACGTGCTAAATTGCTGGTCACTAGATGCAGTTTCCAGGGTGGGAGAAAAAAAGTATTTTAAGTCTACCAAGAATGGTTTCAGATACCATAGGCTTCATTTTACTTCTTCCTCCTAATTACCCTCTGAATATTATTTTCCCTTTAATAGATGATCAAATAGAACTGAGAGCAACTTCCTCTAGAATAGAATGCTGGTTGTGAACAAGGATTTGACCCAGTTCTGCCTAACTTCCTGGTGTTTTGTACGTTTTCACTTAGAAGAGTAACAATCTAGGATATTCCTAGTCAAGGTTAGAATAAATTAATTTATTAAGAATTATATATTCCTTGACCAAAAAGCAATATGTTATAAAGTAAATTCAATTATAATCATCTCTCAATTATTAGCAATAAAAAATTTGTGAGGAGAGTAGATTACCAGCAAATTTTATGTGGCTAAAACTCATAAATAATATGTGAATAACTGAAAGTTGCCATCAGACTGTGTCCTTGGCTATAAAAAGAGACTGGTTATAGGTGAGACGTGATGAGTACCACGTTAGGTCAATTTACTCCTCCAGATTTTATGGCAAATAATAATTTAGCAGATGGAATTTTCTGTAGGAAATTTCATTTACTTGACTTCCTCCTTACTTACCCCATTTCTTCCTAAGGTTGAGACAACTTAAAATTAACTTCTGGGATACTATTTGGGAGAATAACACAGACTTAACTTCATTCCAGAGGGAAAACAAAAGATTGTCTAAACATCAGCTTAATCCATAGACTGTAGTGGAAGCCCTGTGTCTATTCTCCATGAGGAAGTCTGGGAGAGCAGAATAAATATTCTGTGTGGAAACTCCAGAAGGGACCTCTGTCGTAGAGTCTAAATTATGAGGTGTTCTCAGGAAACATGTATTTTATCCCAGGTCAAGGCCAGCTGAAGTTGGAAAGGCAGTTTCTAATGATTTGATATTTCCCTGATGCCTCCTGCAGGAAATATTCAGGTTCCGAAAGGGGAGTGTGTTCTGGGCTGACAGCTCATGTCTGTTTTCAAGGCACCATAACCTATGGCAGGTGATGAAATACCCTCTAAGTTCTGACATTGTGAAGGCTGGAATATTGAAAAGGCTCTTGTTCCCATAGGCTGAGATTGCTGCACCCTCAAGTCTTTACAGACCTCTACCTCATGTGTACAAACACACAGACATAGAGAACCATGAACATGCATGTGCACACACACATTTGCATACATGTGCTCTCACATACATAACTGCACCATTAGAAAGTCTTTCCATTTAAGTGCTCTGTAATAGGGATGATATTTGTAAAATATTAAGGTACAAATTTTAATGCCCTGTAAATCTTGTTCCCTTGAAGTCTTCCACCTCTGACATTGGGCATGAATCACACAACCTCTGGGAAGGTGTGAGCTGGGGATGTACTACTCAGAATAAAGAAATCAAAACTATAATTGCTGACTAAATATGTCCCCATTCGTCCAATTCATATATTGGGACTCTAATTCCAAAGTGGCAGAACTTGGGTTTTGGAAGTAAAGTGGGTCTAAAGTGTAAAGTACTCATGATGAGATTAATGCCTCATAAGAAGAGATGGGAGAAAGCTACCCACCTCCCTTGCTCCCTCTCACTTTGCCATGAGAGTGTCAGGTAGCTAGTCAGCCATGGATGTGTGAGCAGGGAAAGGACAATCAAAGGCAGCTGAAAACCACAGGGAGGCTTATCTGACAAATAAGCACCTGAAAGGTGGGGGCTTGTCATGTTAAAACCTCCCCCAGCCATATTTATATCCCCTTAAGAAAAAAATATCATTTCAAGATCATGTCACATAGTGCTAGGTGGTCTGGATCCTCCCATATAATCTATTGCAATCCCAATCATCCAAAAGATCAAGACCATTACAGACAAAGATTTCCAAGAACTCTTCAAAGGGTGATAAACTGGTTGAGGGGACAGGAAATTGAGACAAAACCAAGGGGACTTATTTCCTTAAAAATTGCTACTCTATGGGCACTACACCATCCTCTCTTGGAGGCAGTCTGTACAGTTCCTATGCTGTCAGTCAAAAAGTGAACCTAGGTGGGACTCTGGAACCTTCCTGGGACCCCCCCAATAAAATGAGGGCAGGATACATGCACTATCCTTCTCTCTGAGAGGATCCATTCTCTACCTTGAGAGTGTCCCCTTTTCCCTTCTCCCACCCCTTCTAATAAACTCATGGCTGTTATTCTGATGGACATGTCTGAAATCTTTCTGGCATGATTGCAAGAATTGGGGTGAAGAGGGGCCTTGGCAGCTGCCTCAGTTTCACCTCCGAGGATACAATGAGCAGGCAGACATAAAGTCCTGATAAGAGGGACCTTATCAGGAACGAACTAACTGGCATCTTCATCTTGGACTGCTCATTCTCTAGAACTGTAAGAAATAAATGGTTTTTTTTCTAAGCCATTCTAGCTATGGTAATTTAATGAAGGGGATGTCTTGTTTATGGAGGAAGGGAAAACAGAAAGAGTATGCCTCTGTCTTCTGGAATGGTAAGAAGGAGAAAAGTTGGAAGTAGGGAAACATATGGTAAAACCTGTTCTGAGCTCTGATCTAGAGAAAAATGTTGGGAGGTCACCCAATGGAGGTCACAGACATCAATGTAGCATCAAGTTTCAATAGTCAGACACAAATTCAGAGCCATTTATCAGGGAGATGAGACACCAAGGGCTTTTCCATCCCCAAATCATGAAGACTGTAATTTAGCCCCTATACCCAGGCATCAATTGATGCAAGAAGAGAAGGAAGAAGGAAGCAGTTCCATTAGGAAGTGAACTTTGAATTGACTGAAAAAATATCCCCAAAGAGGCCATAGAACCCAGAGAAGCTGAAACATTATTAATAGGCAAATTTAAAATTAAAGTCTGTTGCTCCACATCCTCCACCCCCATGAGACACCCAGCATAGTGGGAGCTAGTGAGAAAGATTCTACCATTCGTGGAAAAATAAAGAAGCTCCCTTTTCTCTGCACCTCTCTCTCTCTCTCTCTCTCTCTCTCTCTCTCTCTCTCTCTCTCTCGACTCTACCAACAACATATACAACTCTTGCAGCAAAATTTCAGAATCCACGCTGGGACAAATATCATTTTCTGGGTCTGCTGTTTTCCTGGACCTGGGAAAAACATCACTAAATAAAACTTGTCAATGCAATCCAGCGTCTTGTTTCTTTAATTTCAACAGCCTCCCAAATTTGGTTTTTGTTTGTTCTGAAAATGAAAAGTACCTTTTGGCCTGTGTTTCCCTGTGCAGATGAAGATTCTAATTGTGCCTTTACAAGCTGGTACATAAATCTGTGTCAGGTTTCTCATAATATTGTATCTGCAAATGAGATCTTGAAGGGTTTGTTCTCCCTTTCACCTGATGACAGAACAGAATGCTTCATTGAAAAATGATAAAGAAGGATGATTGAGTTCAACTCAGCCTGAGCATTTGGGCTTGTATATCTTCAGGAAATGGACTCAGAAAACAGAACAGAGTTTTCAGACACACCAAGAAGATGGACTGAAACATCTGGAAAAATCCCTTTGTGGCTGAAAGCATATGATATATAACAAAGCCTTCATATTTTCATCACTTGATCACAGGGAGAAGCCAAATTCCTGGCAATCTAGGTATCCTTAATTGGTCCTTGTTAAATCCTTTCCCAAGATATTGAAAAACCTCTAGTCTGTGAGAAAATAAGATGTTAAATACCTCATACAGCCCTTGCAACTTTAAGGCGGTCAGAAAACAAAGTAATCAAAGCATCTAGAAAATTGGATTAGGAGTTAGAAGATTCCACCCAAATCTTACTTTTATTTGTGGCTTTTTTAGTTGTTGTTGTTGTTGTTGTTGTTGTTTTTCCTGGCAGGATATTTACTGGAATTAATAAGGAAACTTTGTATTTATTAGCATATTTATTCAAAGTAGCTCTGAGGCTGGGGCTCCACAGACATTCTTTTTATTATTTCTCACAACATCTCTATAAGGTTTTTCGCAAGAGGATAGGTATTATCCTTGCTAAACCCAGATGCTCAAAAAGTAACTGTTTTCAAATGTAATTTACAAGGTACACCTCTCAGGTTGAAATCTAAATTGCTGTTAAGGAATTCTCTCCTGGGAATATGTTTCTCCCCTTTCCTCTTTAAAGTATGAGACTGTCAATTCTGTCATTAGTTATTGCAGTAACTTTTTCCTCTTCAGACCAAGGTCAAAAGTCTCCCGCTGTTAGTCTATCTATGAAAGTGCTTGAACATACACAGCCGCATATCATGCATATTTATGCTGCACAGGTATTAGAGTAAACATAAGAGGGATGAATTATTAAGGGCAAAGTAAGACTGATGAAATGCTGTTAGTTTGGATATTTGACTTTTTTATAGTTTTATAAGCTTACATGAAGCAGTTGAAGGCAAAGGAAACAAACTTAGTCTTGCTACTAAGCTAACTCATTCAGAATGATTAGGTGGTTGAGAATAGAAAAAGTATAAATATGCATATACATAGGCAGTATCCCCCAGTATCTGTGGGGGATTAATTCCAAGACCCCCGTGCATACCAAAATCTTCAGATGCCCAAGTCTCTTGTATAAAATAGTGTAGTGTTTGCATATAACTTAAGCACAACCTCCTGTATGCTTTAAACCATGTCATACAATATAAATGTGATGTATAACAGTTGTTGTATTGTTTAGGGGGTAATTATAAAAAATATGGTCTATATGTGTTCAATATAGAAGCAAATATTTTTAAAAATATTTTGATCTGATATTGGGTGAATGCAAGGATACAGAACACACAGATGCTGAGAATAAACTGTGTATTATTAGTTTATATATTTGTGAGTTATTTCAAGGTATGTACAAGAACTTCTACTCCTTATTTACCAGGGTACCTAGGCTTTGTGGATGTGAGGGGGATTACATTGGCTGTTGGTTCCCCATCCATCATTTGCTGAATTGGGCTTTATTTTACTGACGAGTCAGTATCTACTTCTAAGGCTACACATGCCCAATTATCTGAGGCCCTGTCTGAAGTGAAGGTCCATTTTTGAGATCCTCAGCTCTGATGTAGATGGTGCAATATCATTGCAAACCCCATGTGGATTCTTAGAGACAATCCTTCCATGTTGAAGAACCCAGTTGCTTGGAGTTTAAGGTTCATCACGCTTTACAAAGCCTGAAGTTAATTCTTTACTGGAGACTGATTCTGGTGAATAAAACCTCAGTAGACTGAAAGGGAAATATGTCTATTCTTCCATTGGTCCGCTAAACCTGTTCTTTCGTTGGGACTCCTGATCGCTTCAGGTTGCCTGGCGGGAGAGATGGCTGAGAGCTCCAGTCTCCTGGAGCAGTTTGTTATAATTGGTGCCAAGTGGGGAGGGGTGAAGCTAGAAAGAGATACAGCTAGAGCTTTATTATTATTTTTCTTTCCTCTTCCAGTTTGAAAGTGTCCTGTGAACTAGCTGTTGAAACAAAATCATGTGCTGGGGAGATGTGGACATGAGGAAGGGTAGATGAGAAAGAGCCAGATAAAAGGTGGAGTCTCTGGGATGTATCTGGAGATTTGAATTTTATGCTCAACAGGAGAAGCCCAGAGTCTGATTTCCAGGGCTGCTGTAGTCCTGTTGTGATGCTGTCTCTTGGTTATTTCTCTTTCTATGATTGGAGAGGATGCAAGTTGTCAAAAAGAAAAAAATCATATCAAACTAAAATATGCCACTAAAAGACTTGATGTAGAAAAGCTTTCACTGCTCAGTTCCACACAAAGTGTTCTGAAATCCAACCCTCCTCCCAGCTTTTTTGATAGGTGTTCTTGTCTGAGGACAGCAAAGAGGTCCTTCCATTATGCTCTTTAGTTAAATGACCACAGCAACCAGCAACTACTGCCTGATTCAATCTGACTCTTAAAATATTTTTCACACTAAGAGACTCAAGACATCCATGGTGCTAGAACCATGTACTCACCAAATAGCCACCTTTCACAAAGTTACATATAAATAGAAGATTGTCACATTGTCCAGGTAGTGCTTATCATTTAAAAAATAATTACTTCTTCCCTATTGCTTATAATAACTACTTTAAAGCACACAAGTGAAATCTATTTCCTCAGCTCAATTTTCTCTCCTCAGTCAGGTCTGCATACACTGTGGGGCTCCAGGGACTGCTGGGCTGCTGGCATTGATCTTTTCTCCCCTGGGGGGTGGGGAGTGGCCTTGAAAGATTTCCTTTGGGGAAAAATATCACACCTTTTACAAGATAAACAGGTTTTCTCCTCTTTCTTCTGATTTGGGTTATTTTGTGTTAGTGAACAGTCTTAAGCTGGCTTTATAGCATTTGTCCATTATTGTTCATATACTTGTACACTTAAATATTTAGCTATTCATTTGTGCAATATTTTGATGCTTCTCATGTGCAAGGCATTGTGCAAAGTGTCTGAGAGGAAGCAGCAACTGCAGCAGGGCCTTTGTGAATCATCACAGACTTCTAGGTCTGGCAGGTTCCACTAAGTCGGGAAGAAAATTCTACAGATTCTCTATTATATAGCTTGATATTTTCATTTCCATGTAAAATGATAAGAATATTTTTGCCAGAGAAGATAGCTGGTATAAGGAGCTTACCTTTGTGTTCGTTAATCTTGACAATAATCTGCTAATTACTTTGTTCAGTTTTTCCATTGTCTAATTACAGATATTAAAGCAACACTGGAAGGTGGAAAAAAGAAATCATGGCAAATTCAGATTTTCAGAAGTTATGTGGATGACTAAGGATTAAGATAGCATATGGACTTGTCAGTCACTTCATTTGATTAGTGAAACCATATTAGGCTGATGAAGGGGTCTTATGCCATCATATCATTGTACATGTTCTCTTAGAGCTAGCTTGAGAGACTCATTTTAGACCTGGATAGGAAGGATCTCCTTAGCCCTAAGGAGGAAAGTGATAAATTAGATCTGACTAGGACAGTGCTATCTCCGAGTGAACAGGACCTTGATTTTTAAGTATTGGGGGAAAATTAAGTTCTGTTAACCAAAGTGCACTGTTAAAAATCCCAGCATCAAACATCCTCCAACACTTCTGAATCCTCTGGGTCAATTCAGGACCAAGCAGTGTGCTCTGGTCTTGGAAGCAGGCTGAGTTTTCCATGTACGAGATTTGGTGAGCATGAGTTGACTTTGGTGTGTGGTTTTACTGAATGCAAATTTCCTCATGGGCTCTGAACTGCAGACCAGAGAGAAGTTCCACTGTCACAAGAGTGAAGGGCAAAAGGAGACCAATACTTTTCGACCTCTCACTTTAAAGCTGCTCACCTCTGTTTTATTGCTTTTTCAACACTGCATCAAAGCAGGAAACTTTCAAAGTCTCAGTGAAACAGGAGGATATCGTTTTTTCAGGGACCTGGGTAGCTTTAATTAAAATTGGGTTTTATTTTGGAATGTTTGGCTTTGCATTTGAACCAAAAAGAAGTGAAGGAGACAGAGAGAAATGTAGAACAGTTGATGGTTTCCCTAATGGCAAAAAGATCAATTAATTTACAATGAGGAAAAAAAAAAAAAAAGAGAACTGCATTACAGATTTACAAAATGTTCATTATCTATGGACTTTGGATATGACCCATCATCAGCCTAATATCCAAGGCAGAAATCTGACAGTTCCAACCCTGAATTCAGGGACCAGTTGATAAATTAAAAATCATTTTAAATTTTAATATTAAAATTGATAATTGCTCTGTGGGAAATAGATTTTTCTGAACTTACACCCTTTTCCTGCAGAGCTGAGCAAATGCAAAGCGATAAACTGTCCATTTGTCACAATGATAGATAGACAAATCCCACTTTTACCCTTGTTCCTCAGTACTCATACATTTCAATTAAGGAGAATAAGTGCTACCATTTGTAACATGTATCCTTATTGTCTAACATAGTTCTTTAAGGCTCAAAGAATTCTCTTCAGGAATAGAACAAAGTATATCAACACACCCCTTATGACTACTGGGGTATGTTGCCCATCAAGTAATGTGGCAGGAAGTTTGGAGAGGAAGGTTGGTTTACATTAGTGTCTTAGAAATAAGACATAGAAAGTAATATCTGGGAATATTCTAAATCTTCTAAATCAGGGAACAACTAACTCTGGTTGTTTTAGCATTATGTCACTTGAGGTATATTATATTACTCTTCTCTATTTCACTGATATGCTCTGCCATGTGACTTTGCAAACAGCTAGAGTAGGTGGGGTGTATTTCTCATCCCACTGATGTTAAGCCTGGTCACATGTCTTGCTTTAATCCATTGGAAATTAGGGGATATTACCTGAACAGAGACCTTAAGGACGATGAAGTTGGGCTTGACTACTTGTGCTCCTCTGCTTACCTGAGGGAGGAAGTCCCAGGTAGTTATTGCACCTTTACTTTGAGCCTCACAATAAGACACACAATATAGACATGTACCTGACCCGGAGTCTATAGTCAAACCCAGCCAACCCAGAGTCTGAGGCAAAACTGCCCCAAACCACAGACCTTTGAGTGAGAGTAAGAAATGCTTCTTGTTGAAAGGCAGTAAGTTTCTGGGTAGGTTAGTTTGCAGCATTAACTGCAGCAATAGCTTCCTAAGGATAATTCCCTAAGGAAAACCTCCATGGCCTCAAGACTATGACTCACTACTGGCATTTGTCACAATCATAATTAACCTGTATTTCTTAGCACTTTATCCCTAGAGTGTGGCATGAGGTAAGTTCCTAATAAGTGTGTATTGAATGAAAAAACAAAGGGCTCTCCAGGTCTGGTTTCTCTCTACTTCATTACATGTCCAGCAGGTTTAGCTTAATTCTCTGGCCATCGATGACATTCATAGTAAGCCATCTTGAAAGCATGAGGCGTCATTTCCATCTGTGACGTCCTCAAGGGTTTATTGTCCTAAAAGGGAAATGGCACAGATTAATAAGTGCTATGAAAAAGAAGTGTTTGGAGATCACAAAGTATGTAAACTGAACTCAGACTGGTGATGAATTTGCTAAGGAATGGGTGTTCTAGCATATTCCAGTAGACTTTCTAGGGAAGAAATGTTTGAGCTATTTTAGGGATGCTGATTCCAAATTTCGAAGCTAAAAGTAATAGGTAGATATTTGTGCTGAGTCCTTTATATATGTTATCTCATTTGAGATATTCAGATTATTCCCATTTTACAAATGCAAAACAGGGCTCAGAGACTGCAAAAACCTTGCCTGAGGTCAGTGATAGTAAGTGGTAGAGGCTGGACTGCTTGATTCCAATGTCAACTTGTAAGATCAACCCAAAATACCAACATTAAGGACATTAAGTTCTGAGCCCCCCAACCCAGGCTGCTATACTTATAAATCCCTGATTTTACTTCCTTGGTCCGGATCATTATCTCTTTTCCTCCTCTTTTCCTTTCCCTGAAACAAATCCATTCATAATTATAGTTGTGGACTGGGAGGGAAGAGTTCTTGCTCTGTGCCACAGAGAGAAGAGAATAGGCAGGAAGGGGGCCACTAATTAGCTGGTCCCAGCCCTTCAGTAGGCTAGCATGGTTTCTTTATTTTTGAGGCTTCAAGGCAGGGGCCAGGCTGGGCAAAGAACAATGAGTAAGTCGTGAAGGTGATGCTTTTAATGATACATTCGCTAATGAAATAGCACTCCATGGGTTCATTTATTAGTAACTTAGCTCAAACAGCCATGTCCTACTGTCAGCTTGCCATTGACGACCCAGTGTGACCTCAGAATTGTCAGCTTTACCTGAAAAAGAGCAAATGTAGCAGAAAATACAGAAGCAGCAGCATAATTTGGAGTGGGAAGATTAGCAACAACAGGGAAAGCTCTTGAATCTCTGCATTTCCAGTTTGCTGTGAAATTATGCCAGAAGTGTAGTTATTTGAAGAACAGGCTAACCTTGCAGTATTTGGGTTTGCATCTGATTTGTAAACAATAGGATGACTTGATTGAATGTTTTTGGAGGCTGGATGACAGTGTTGGTATTACAGGAGTGACTAGCACGACTCCATTCTCAACTAATTATATAGTGTGGATCTTCCTGATGTTTTTCAGGGCACTGGGGTTTTTAACTTTATGTTCAGAAAATGATTTATGGGGAAAACACTTCTGTACAGATCTTGCTGGAAGATTGGGGGATCATGAATGATATATGGATGTGAAAGTTTATGATACTTTCCATTTATATAACCTCATTTATTCAAATAACTTAGTGTCCTTTTCATCAATTATTGAATTAAAGCTTTTAATATTCCTCTGTCAAATGTGAATGTGTGTTTACTCTTCATTTTGTAGCTGGACAGTCTTGTGATGACTTGAACTGTCTTTCTTGGGGGATGAACCAAATCTTAGAACCAAGATTTGCACCCATGGTTAGAGGCTTCTCCCTAAACACACACCAATAAATGGAATTTCTCTTTTTAAATTGCCCATTTATGTTCTCATTAACAATTCGTGATTCCTGTGTGCTTGTTGTTTTCTTTGTGCCAGGCTAAACAAACACATAGTGTTTTTTGTTTCTGAGCTCTGATTGAAAAAAATGAGGTTTTCCAATGTGAAACGAATTTCTATGAAACTTACAGTGTGAAACCTAAGAGCTTTCTTCCTCCCTGGTGAACATGTCGTGTTTTTGGTGACAAAATTGGGGGAAGATACTTTCCATTTTTATAACCTCATTTATTCAAATAACTCAGTGTCCTTTACATTAAGCATTGAATTAAACCTTTTAATATTCCTCTGTCAAATGTGAAGTGTGTGTTTGCTCTTCATTTTGTAGCTGGGCAACAGTCCTGTGATGATTTGAACTGTCTTTCTTGGGGGATGAACCAACCAATGTCTCCCAACCTTAATTTGCAGCCTGAGGCAGAAAAGACTTCTAGATGTCAGATGCACAGTTGGACCACGTTGGGGTGCACCCCCTTTTCATGCTGTCCTCTCAGAGAACTTTTTCATAACTTTCCAGGGCCACATGTCCTTCCACATAACCCACTGGCTTTTCACTTTGTCTCCTTGTGACTTCTGTGTAATCAGTTCATTGCTCTCAGACTTTCAAACAGCTTCATTCACCACGGCCTTCTGTTCTCTTCCTGCCTTTGGCTATCTAGTCACGAAGCCAAGCAGTAATGAAAATGGGTTTCATTAAACAGGAATTCTACTTATTTTCTCAAACCTCTATACTAATAATCTCTCTTCTCAATATAAAGGCTTAAATACATACCAATATAACTAGTTTTTTTTTTCAGCTATTTTTTTCTAAAGAAGATTATTTCCTGGAGATAAAAAATATCCCTCTTCAAAATCCAAGACTTTGTTGTCAGAAATGAAGATCTAAAGTGTATAGAACTCTTTTTTTTTCCCTCCAGAAGTGAATGGAACTTGAAACTCCCACCTTTTAGTCATTCAGTTTTTAAAATGACCACAAAAGAGACATGAAGAGCTGAAACACTTCCTCACTAAAGCATGAATTTTGCAGGCCCTTATGAATAAATCAAGACGAGTATTAGAATACAGATATAGTTTGTCGGCATATGAATATGAATATTAGAAATATGATTTTTTTTCCATTGTAATTGAAATATGTACTAGGACATATGTAGGGTAATATAGAAGGGATAACAAGACCATGAAAACTCTGTGGGCATTGTATCTTTCTCGAAGGAAGCCATGCCACGTAGTAGAATGTCACTCTTTCTCTCAGCAGTCCGCTATTGCAGACCCCACTTTGATTGGGGTTGAAGTTCGTCAGCTTCTGCAGCCTCTGTCTAACGACTGCAGTTTCTAGTTGAGTGTCTAACTTCCCATTTATCTAGAGGCCTGTTTGGAAATCGGTCTCCCAGTAGTTATACTGACATTCTACATCACGGCCTCAATCTCCCCTTTTCTTCCCCTTTCTCCTGTCATGAAGTTTGCGATCATCAGCAAGCAGTCAATTTTGACTCTTTTCACTCTCTGGAGCTTTTAGAGCTCTTTGCAAATACAAGGAGCATAACCCTGGAAATTTCTTTTCCCCCAGAAAAGGAAAAAGCTCCACTTGTCAATCAGTCATCTTGAGCAGAAGTTCTCACAAAGGGACTTGGAGCAGCCCCCGACATTATCCATCAACGTGGGGGATGGGGAAGGGGGGATCAAGTTAGTAAATAACTGTGATCAGCTTTAAAGTCTAGATTCGGTTATTACATTTATTGCCTTTCAGTACTACTTAAACACAGCATAGATGCACAAAAGAATGAAAGAAGACAAATCCTTGTGAATAGACAAGTTTGAGAAGCAAAGCATCTGATTAATTGAATTTCTGGCTAATCCAGTAATAACCTATTTATGGAGGTAGCTTGCCTAAGGCAGTGGTATTGTTGAAGAGTACAGAAAGATGACTATTTCTTTTCTGATGTTCACAATTCAGTGATTCACCCCATACTGCTTCGTAGCTTTCTGCTGGTTCTTCTATTTGTCTTATTTTATGGTGAGCTGTCTATGTTTCTCTCACCCAGGAGGTTATAAGCAATTTTTGAACAGAAGTGTTTTTTCCATCTTTGTAAAACCTGTAAAAATATTTCAGATGGTAGATGTTCATTAATTATTTGCTGAGTTGAATTGATTTTGCCTCCCCAATATATTTTTAGATATATTGCTTTGCAACAACAAATACCCACTATGTATGTCAATGCCTTAAGTACAAAAAAAGAGGTCTGGAAAATAAGAGGTTAGTGTGCACTTTGATGACTTTTATAAAACTTAAAAGCAAAATTTCTCCTTAAAACTTCAAACGTTCACACAATAATACCCAAAGTCACACACACACACACACACACACACACACACACACACACAAACACACATACACACAGAAATATTTACAACTAGAAATGTGAAAAGAAAAAAAAAAAACAGATCACAGAACAACGAAGTCCCTTGAAAATACTAGAAAAAAAGAGACAAAAAGTGATCCAATACCAAGTATTTATCGGTAACTTCTAGCTTTACAATGCTGCATGAAGAAACTTGAAGGGTTCAAAAATTAAGAAGCCCCTGCTCTTTGTCCTCCTGGAGCTAGAAAGAGAACCCAACAATGAACAATTAGTATTGAAAGTAATTTATATAGTGGTTAGCAAGGGACAGCCACAGATGAAGAAGAAATGGCAAGGTCAGCTGGAAGTGGCTGCGCAGCAAGTTAGATGGTGTGAGCAGGTCAGGCCTCATTGAGAGGGTAATTTTTGAGCTAAGTCTTAAAAGAAGTGAGGGGGTTACCAAAGATGCCCAGGGAAGAACATTCCAGGCAGAGAGAGATCAGTACAAAGGAAGGCCACCTGCTATGTGAAGTGTCAGAAAACAGGCCAGAATAATCAAGGAGATGCTCTCATAGGAGACAAAGCTAGGAGGGTTTCAAAGGTCCAGACGACAGGGGCTTCCAGGCCACTACAAATGAAAACTCCTAGTAAAATGGGCATTGGTGGCATGGTCTTCAGCAGAGAAGTGATTGGATCTGTTTTTGAAGGCTCGCTCTAGCTGAGTGCTAGTGTGCAAGCATAGAAGCAGGGAGATCAGTTTTGAGGCCACTGTATAATTCAGATAAGACAAGATGATGCCTGATTAGTTGTCTGTTTCCCCCATGTCTGTTTCCCCCATTAGACTTCCAACTTCCATAGGAAATGTGCATCTTGCCCAAGGCAACCTATTTAACACACTGTTCTGTCACAAAGTAGGTGATCAACAAACACATCAAATGAATGGGGATCTGACTTTGGTACATCATAGAAAAAGACTAAAGCTCCCCTTCAAATTTTAGGTGTAGTGCAACAAACATGTAGAGGGAGGCAAGATTGGCTGTAACTTGTAAAATTTAGAGTAGCAGAAATATTTCAGCAGGACTAGAAGGACTAGTGGTGATAAGGGTAACAGTAGTAGTAAAAAATAACCACAGCTACCATTTAGCAAGGACAGTCTACATTCCAGGTTGTATGCTCAGTGCTTTACCTGCATCATCACTTACAAAGACTGGAGGAGAGAATCTCCAGAATGGATCCCAAGGAAGCAAAGTTATAGATTTGCATAGGAAGATGACCAGTTATTTCACTTTTCTGAAAATCTGATGCAGAATATGTAATGGGAAATAAAGTTGGAAAGAGTGTGAGTCTGGGTTGTGGAAGACCTTAAATTTATGCGTCGATCTAGTGTGTTGTATATGATTCAGGTTTTAAATTGTGTTTCTTTAGCAGAGGAAAGACAGGTCTAAAGCTGATCTTGGAGAAGATTAGTCTAACTCTTAGATTACCTCTGGATCATTTAGCCAGAGAATAAAACTAGAGGAGCAGTTGTTTCGAAGGTCAAAATTACAGTTTTATCATTTGGAAGCGCTGATGTGGAAAACAGAAAAATGACACACCCTAGTATTTGTATGAGCCGATGTATTTGACAAAGCCCTTGCATAAGTATTATTCCACTTGATCAACACAGCAACCCTCCTAGGTGGCATTGTTACCACATTTTACAAATTGAGATGATTTATGTAAAGGTGGTCAGTGCAGTCCTGCCTGTAGTAGATACTCAAGAAATGTTAGTTGAAATTGAAAAATAAGGAAACACAGGCTTACAAGGCCTAAGTACATTGCTCAAGGTCATAGTGCTAAAAATAAGTGCCAGAGCCAAGACTTAAAGCCAATTTGTCTAAGTTTGAATCTGATTTTCTTTGCTTATTCCCAAACTCCAGAAAGCCTCAGAAGTCCTGGAGAGAAACCAGGTGAAGTAATCAAGCATAGCACTTAATAACTAAACTGATACAAAATCCTTGTATGGAAACTATTAAATATTATTCAGCAAATAGTAGGGAATTTTAGTTTACCTTAAGCATTTCTTTCATACACATATGTATAAAGACATTTATATTTACATTGTATATATATACATGTTTCTATATATTACTGTATGATATATATATGTGTGTGTGTGAATGTGTGTATATATGTATGAATTTATTAGTTTGCTAAGGCTACCATACAAAATACCTTGGCCTGAGGGAATTAAACAATAGAAATTTATTTTCTAACAGTTTTGGAGGCTGACCATCCAAGGTCAAGGTGTTAGCAAGTTTAGTATCTCCTGAAGCTTCTCTTTTGGGCTTGTAGATTCCTGTCTTCTCGCTGGCTCACTGTGTTGCCTTACCCGGTGTGTAGAATCTTTTCTGTCTCTTTAAATATCCAAATTTCCTCTTTTTGTGTCAGATTTGATCAGGTCCCACCCTGAGGCCATCATTTTAACTTAATCATCTCTTTAAAGACTACATCTCCAAATTCAGTCAAAATCTGAGATTCTAGGAATTAGAGCTTCCTAGATTAATAATAATTCCCCTCTTAACACATTTATTTATTATTATCACTTTTGTTCACATATGTTTATCAATTATTATTTTTGTAGAAATCAGTGGTATGTCCAATCTCTTTCCACTTTCTAAAATATGGTGTCTGTTCATTAATTTCTTAGGGAAAGCTAAGACCCTGACACAGTGACTTAGGTACAGTGTGGCAGGCCAGGACCTCCCTTGCCCTTGGTTTTATTCCTGATTGCATTGCCATTCTCTACCTATACAGCTGTGGAGAATTACTTCTGCTTCTTCTTCTGTGAATTGGGGTGAGAGGGCCTTCTTGGCAGGCTTGGGTGCAGATTAACAATAATCTGTGTGGACATGTCCAGCACAGGGCCTGCCCTTTCCTGGGAGCTTAGCAGTGCTAGGTCAGGGGTGGGCTCTCTCAGTTCGAGGCCGACTTGTACACAGATGATTCCACTAGAACTTTAGATAAGCCACAGGAACTAAATAGCATAAAAAGTTGCGTTTGCTTGAGTGTTTGGGAGGATTTGTTTAGCCAGAATATCGCTGTGATAAATACAATATGCAGACTAGTTCATCCACGACACTATGGAGAGATCATTAGCAAAGCTCAAAAAAGGAGGGGAAGGTATTGTCACGTCCAAGCTATGAAGATAAAGAAAATTCGAGTAATGACCAGCCTAGACATCTGTCTCACTGCAATAGGCAGCCTCTAAAACTCCCTCACATTCCCCATCTCCTTGGACTCACATCTTCATTCCATTCCTGCCCTCTCTTGAACATGGGCTGGATCAGTGATTCTCTTTGAACCAATAAAATAGGACAAATAGTGATGGGATGTCATTTCTGAGACTTAGTTATAGACGGACTTTGGCTTTTGTCTTGAGCACTCTCTCTGGTACATTTCTTGCCAGGGTCTTCTCTGTTTCCCTCTTCACCAGCTGCCCGGTCCTGAGGACACCCAGGAAGCCTATGGAGACACCCACAGGATGAGAATCGCAGGAATTAGCTGAGCTTGGGTGAGGATTTGCTAAACCTTGCCAACAGCTATGTGAGTGGTCATGAAGCTGATTCTCCAACCCTATCTGTACCTGGGCCAATGGCCAATGGCACCCATTAAGCCACACCCAGATCCCCCCCCCCACAAAACTCTGAGATAATAAACATTCATTGTTAACTGATAAGATTTGGGTTACTTTTCCATGAAGCAACAGATAACTACTGCACCCAACCTGTGCCAAATCTGTGTTTTGCTAAGTACAAGAATATTCACACTTAATTCAACTTGCATATTTTGATGATATGCTAGAAATCTAAGTTTTATTTATTTTTTACTATGATCTTAGCACTTATATATCACATATACACTATTTTGAAAAAAGACAACAAAAAATGAAGAATAAATCTAATCAGAAGGTGACTTTATATTGATTTTTTTAACTTACTAGAATCAGTAAGTGAAATGTTGTTAGACTTAATAAAATAAAAAATAAGCAAGATATTTTATTTTTCCCACTAGTAAAGAAGTCAGGCATGGCATTGTTAAAAAAACACTCTGGGTATCACTGTGATAAATCACAGAAAAATTTAGGATCGAAGCTCACAAATAAGATCTGTGCTTGGAACTCTGGCTATTTAAAGGGCGTCAGAAGAAAGCATGATAATGGGGACCTCAAGAAAGAAGCTGTTCAACTGAAAGCAAACATTTAATTTTTGCTTTATGAGATAAACCTGCGAATATATTCATCACCTTCTAAAAGAGGCTACAAAATATATAATAGCATTGATAAATTGGATTTCTAGGGTACTTTCTTATATGTTTTCCTATGCTTGGGTCAGAGCTAGCATTTTTTGCCTCATTTTATAGCTAGAAAACAGATTTGACTGTATCAACTTGGGGTTGCAGATTGACTAAACCATCTTCCATTACAATGATTTGAACATTTTAGTTCATCTGTAATAAAACAGGTCTATCTACCTATCTACCGACCTATGTTAACATACATACATACACATCCATCCTTCCTTCCCTCCACCTCTTCATCCAGTCATCCATCCACACATCCACCTGCCCATCTCTTTGTCTTTATCTAGAGGTCAGCTTTCTGACAATCTGAAGTCTCTAGTAGCCTACAGGAAAGACAAAAAGTCCTCACCATTGGTTAAGATAACTTTCATACGCACTAAAAGCTGGGCTCTGAATAGGAACACTTCACACTTGAAGGGGATCTCAAACTCTGTGTGGAACCCATGCACACTTAATTTAATTAAACACAATGCTAATAACTTTGTTTTTTTTCCAAGAACTGAGCAAACAAAATGAGGACAGATGAAGAAATGGCAGTGAGAAGCTGACAGTTATCTGAATTATGAGACAGCAAGGAAAGAATAAAAAAAAAATTAACAAGCAACCATGGAAGTAGAGAAGCAGGTTTTGAATACTTTTAAGGTAGTGATAAACATTGTAAGGTGTCTTAAAGTTCTATGTAGTAACTAATACTGGTAATTATCACCCCTGAATCATTAAAATGTCAAAATAAGGTCAACACGTTTAAGGAGACAAATTTATTGTAGTTGGCATATATTGAATATCTACTTTGTAGCCAGAACTGTGCTAGGTGCTTTACATACATTACCTCTAATCCTCTCAACCCTCAAGGTTTTGGAAATGAGAAAAATGAGACTTTGAAAGTTTAAGCCACTTTTATAAGGTCACACAGATGCTAATGAACGTATGAGCCAGGATTCAAACTCAGATTTCCCTGATTGAAAATGCTCCACTCTACCCATTATTCTACACTACCCAAAATATGCCTATTGAAAAAATTTTAAGTGAAAAAAACAAAACAAAAACCAGTGCCTAAGGGTACATAGTTGGCTAATCTAGAAGTGGAATCAATCGTTCCTCCAAAACATCATATAAATAAATCACTAACCTTTGTGAACTTTGGGGGGAAAGGCGAACATTTTCTGTTTGACATGAACAAGACTTGAAAAACAGAGTTAGAATTATACAGCAGCAGAACAGCCTGCTTTGTGTATAGTAATTATCTGGCATCTTGAGAATATTATATTTATCACTATTTAATAATTTTGGGGCTGTTGGAGGTGTTCTTTCTATATAGAAAATAAATGGATCCCTAAGAACCAACCTCATTTCTAAGAACTAGTGTCTCTAAAATCATATTTATTCTTTTTTTTCTTGGTACCGGGGATTGAACTCAGGGGCACTCGACCACTGGACCACATCCCGGCCATTTTTTTTTTTTTTTTTGTATTTTATTAGAGACAGGGTCTCACTGAGTTGCTAAGTGCCTTGCCATTGCTGAGGCTGGCTTTGAACTTGGGATCCTCCTGCCTCAGCCTCCCAAGTGCTGGCTAGGATTACAGGCGTGCGCCACTGCGCCCGGGCCGGCTCGTATTTATTCCGATATGCGATATGCAGTATTTCTAACAATTCCTAAGTGGTGAAGAAAGGTTTGCTGGTAGATGAATTATCATTCTTAAGAGCACAAAAATGTGATTTCAGCCCTCTTGGCAGTTGCATTTAGCTAAGCAATTTTTTTGTATCTTTAATTCTTTGATGTCAAATGGATCACTGCATGTTCAATGCTTAATTACTGAATCTTCATCATCCCCAAATACTTCTGTGCTTAATATTTATTAAAACCTTTTTTTTAGTGAAACAAACTTCATCTACCATCTGAAATCTAATTTCCATGACACTTTGTAGATAGTAGTTATGAACTAATAGTATACAGTGCTGTTTGAAATCATCATTCCTTGTGCTATACTATAAAATTAATTTTTCCTTTTGATTTTTAATATGTTTCTCTTATTCCATTCAAAGAACAGTAGGGTGCCCTCCTAGTGATAATTTTGACCAGTCATTGTAAATTGCTATTCAAAATGGACTGAATAATGTTTTACATGAACATTTCTATTAAATTTCCCATGATGTCACTTATGGATTAAAAAATAATTACCTCAGTAAAAAAAATAAAGCCAAAGGAATATATAATCAAAGATAATGTATCTTGCTTAAAACAGATGAAATAAGCCTAAATCAGCTTATGCAATTAAAAATAAATGTCTATTAGGAGAGTCCCATCTGGCCGTTCATTCCAGAGTGGCTTGGCTGTTAGGCTCAGCAGGCACAGTGTTAGGATCCACAGTGCTTTAGGGGGCATATAAAAATGTTTTCGTTTGAAATCAGAAGGACAAAATGAACTTTTAGGTCAAACAAAGTGTTTTTGTAAATATTATTAATATATTCATCTTTATACCACTGCAATCATAAAACATAATTTTAATTTTTTTCTGTGGAGAAAATAGCCCATAAAAGCAAAAGTGCTTAAGAACCCCATAATGCCATCCTGATTTATTCATCTTATCAGGATTTACTGAACTATCTGCTGCCCAACAGGGACTGTGCTAAACCTGGTATGTGTGAGGGATGGGGAAGTGGGGAGATAGAGTGGTAGATTAGATAACATGGAGAAGACCAGCTCTTGTCTTCAAGGAATGCATGTCCTTCCCATAAGTGGTGTTTTAGTCAGCTTTTTTGCTACTGTGACTAAAAGACCTAACAAGAACAATTAGAGGAGGAAAAGTTTATTTGGGGTCTCATGGTTTCAGAGATCTTAGTCCATAGACAGCAGGCTCCATTCCTCAGGGATGAAGGTGAGTCTGAACCTCATGGCAGAAGAGTATGGTGGAGGGAAGGAGCTCACATGATGATCGGGAACCAGAGGGACACTCCACTCACCAGATACAAAATATATACCCCAAAGGCACGTCCCAGTGACCCACCTCCTCCACCCACACCTCACTTGCCTTCAGTTACCACTCAGTTAATCCCATTAGGGGATTAATTCCCTGATTGGGTTAAGGCTTTCATAACCCAAATTATTTCTCCTCTAAACCTTCTTGCATCGTCTCACACATGAGCTTTTGGGGGACACTTCACATCCAAGCCATAACAAGTGGAAAAGGTATAAGGTATATGAATTGATAATGATGATATGATGTGGTGATGATAACGTAACCATAGATAAGCTACAAGGGAAGCACCAAGGAGGAAGTGATGACTCTGCCTTGTAGACAGGTAGAGAGAAGAATTCTTACAGGACATGATGTTTACACTGAATCTTGAGAAACAAATAGACCAATAATGTGCAATGAAGGGGACTGTGATCTTGGTAAATGGATGACATGTGCAAAGACCTTGTGGTATGATAGGCTTTATTATTTTCCAGATCTAGAAACTGAGGATAGTTCATATGGCTTCACAGAGTGCACAGGGGTAGGAGAAAAGGCAAGCAGGGTCTAGTACTGGAAAAGGGTCTAAATGCTATCCTTCCCATTCCAAAGGCATTCAATTTTATTCCCCATGATAAGGCCTGCATATTTTAACCTTAGCATTAAAGACTATTTACCATCTGGCCACTGTTGCAATACCTTCTCTACCAGAGTGCTCTAAGGACAACTTTCTTGGTGAATTTACCTACTTACTTCTGCTCTTTTGCACCCTGCCCTTTGTCTGAATGCATTTCTTTCAAACTAGCCAACTCAATAGTAACTTTTTCCCTAATGCCACCTCAGTCCCAGGTAGACACTCACATGGTCAACATAGGTCAAAGCTGAGAAAGATCTTTAGGATTGTCTAGACATTAACTTTCATCTTCCTGATAATATTGAATCTCAGAAAGATCAGGTAACTTGTGCCCATTCTCATAATAAGAAATGGAAGCAAATGGAGCTTAATTTGTCTGACTCATGGCAGGAACCATTGCTGTAACAATTGTCTTCATAATTCATTTGGAGTCTTGACATAGCTAATGTTGTCTTCAACTTAAATGTCACCATTTGATTTGTCTACACCTCGTTGTGTTTTCCTGACAAAATTTTTATTACTATGTGTTTGGAATTTCCTCTTAGAGTGATTTCCCACAGGATCTAAACCAGTGATTCAACATATCATGAAGCCTTGAAGTAGTTAGTAATCTGATTTAGTTTCCTCATTGGAATGACATGATTGACTTATATTATAGAGATTATGGACTCTATGACAACATAACACCTATCTTAATTTGGGTCTCCCAGAAGCAGAGCCTATGACATGGGTCCTGTGCCCTTGAGTCATTGGGACAGTGCTCTGCAGAGAAAAACAAAACAAAAACAAAACCATGAAAGAGCAAGGGAAGCAGGGAAGGGCAGAGGAAAGAGCCAAGTCTAGCCTAGATTTGGTCTATGAGGGGGATTCTGAAGCATAAATCTCACCATAGAGTACCCCTGCCTTGAGCAGGGGGATTGTCTGGGGCAAGTCATTGTCTGCAGCGTGCCCAGAGGTGGGTGTTGGGAGGCAAGTGGGATCTCCTTGGTGAGGGGCTCTTATTGGCTCTGGAGAGAGGGGCAGCTGTGACTCATTGGGATATAGTAGTCACAGCAGCTTGGGGTAGGGGCCGGCTCTGCAAAGGGGATGTGGACAAAGCACCAACAGCATCTATTCTCACTTTCATCTGGATGATGAATCAACAAAATAAAAAAAACACCAACAAAAACCAAGATAAAAGACTGATCTTCTCCATAGAAATTCTGGGCTCTTCTATTAGAAAGAAAAGTTGCTTAAGTTATTCCCACAGAGCCACACATATCTAACGTCCACACTGACCCCTACTCTAATAAAAACTGATTTAATATACAAACAAATTATTTAGTTCTTCAATGGCATGGTTTTCTATCTCAGAAGATTGTAGTTGCTGTTGTGAAAAAAAGTCACAGATCATTGTATATGAGAGATCATTTCTAAGGTTTTGAAAAATAGATTTCAGTTTCCTATCCTGCCTCCAAATAGCTACAGTAATTGAGGGAGTACCAAGCCCTAAAAGTAATCCCCCCTGACCAAAAAATACCAAACAAACAAACAAACAAACAAACAAACAAAAACAAAAAAACACCCTACCAAATAATTTGCTGAAGATCACATCAAAAGAAAGACATTAAGGCCCATATCAAAGGAGATTTTTCTTCCAGACCTCACCCGGGATAAATACACCTGCTGTTGCAGACACAGGTCCAGAGTTAAAACATAAGCCACCCACCCACACAGCATCCCTCTCAGGCAGGTCCTAAGAAACCCTCCCTTGGGGCCTCAAAAGTAATTTTGCTAGTTCTAATCTTAATTTGAGCCCATCAGTTAGGATGCCGGCAGATCCCTGCTACTCTGAATGGCCAATATTCTCATTCCCATTGTTCTCACAAAAGTAAGGTTATGCACACATTTTCAAACTCCAGTCTTGGGCACCTCAGTTTACTCCAGTAAATCTACATTACCTCCCATGGAGTGCATGGCTCTGTATCTGAATTTGGACTTAGTAGTAACCAAAGCAGGCTTTGTTCTTCCAAAAGCTTCACCCAGTGACGCCAGGCAGAAAGGAAAATGCCTGGTCCCAGTATGTGGTTTCTTTCTCTACAGTCATCTTTACCTGCTGCTCAGGGTTGATTTTTTTTATCTTCTTTATTTGATATACTTCTCACAGTGTGAAATGGAGAATAATTCAGCATTCCATCGGAAGGATGTGGTGGGGGTTTGTACAGATATGCTTGTGCACCAAGAAGTTGAGCTTGGATCTGGCTCCTGTGCTATTTCCATTATGAGCTCCCAATCAGACCAGATGCTCAGCGGTCCCTGTGGCTTTGCTCAGGATGCTATGAATATAAATTTGGAGAAAATAATTAGTAATAATAATTTCTAAGAAAACTGAGGTCAAAACTTCCATAATGTCTACTTTTCTCTTGAATTTATACCTAATTACATTACATTTAAAATATGACAAACTCTTAATGCATTTGGCATAGAAAGAAAAACCAATTAACAAATGAACACTCAAAACTGTTTCTCTGAGAAACTGTTTTATCATGTAACCTCTATAATTAAAATTTTTTAACCCTCAGATTGTACTTGAACTCACGAGAAGTTAAATAAGCAGTTGGTATGCACACATTTGCCTCAAACCTTCCCTAGCTTTCACTTCACTTGGCACATTTCTTAAATTAAGAAAGAAAAAAAAAAAAAAGAAAAAAAGAAAGAAGAAGAAGAAGAATCCTTTGAAGTGGGTGGATGTTCACATGACCTATTATCGATTACTAAATAAATGACTCTTTACTAGAAGGTCATGAGAGGAGTTGAAAGTGAGGTGACTCCAAATTTCTCAGCCTGGGAAACTAGAAGGATAGGTGCAATATCAATGGGAGTATTGGAAAGAGAATTATATCTCAGTAAAAAAAGACATCGAATGTGGTCTATTTGAAGTGAATTGGGATATCTACATGGAGATTCCATTTGAAACTATGAACAACTTGAGGGTCATTTCCAGCTTGTGTACCTACGGATCTTCCATGAATGTTGCAGATTTTCTTGTTCCCCTTCACCTGCCTTTAAGAGAAGGCGTGCAGTAGGAATAAGCCAAGTCTGGCCTGTTGAACAGCACAACCATCCTGATAGGGAAGAAGGGGACAGCAGGGAGACTCCTGCAAGCCCCACTCTATATGTTAATACTTTTAATGGGTTTGTCCTGATGAGAATTCAGGAGGTAGAAATTGGTCAATTTCCATTCCCATTCAACTGATAAGGAGAGGTCAGTGAGACACTTTAAGCCCCAGGAGATTACGGGTTTTGGCTTCACTGTCCACATGACTAAAGAGGCCACAATTTCTGATAATTTCTTCTCCCAGAGAGTAGTGAAAGGGAATGGGGAAACTGTTGGTCTGGTCCTAATTCTGAACCACAAGGGGAAATTGGTTGATGAAGTGGGAGTGATTGAATCCTGGGGGGAAACGTGTCCAAGCCATATCATCTTAAAGAAACAACCTCGTGTGAGGAGGCTGGACCCAGGGGATGTATCCTTTGGACGTGGGGAGCACTGGTATTTTAAAAGGAGGAAACAGACAAGCAGAATTCTGCTGCAAAATTCTGAAAGGAAAGGAAGTCTAAGAAGATAACTGGAAAACATTCAAGATCAGGAGGCTAATTATGCAGTTTCAAATGATCTAAGACAGTGAAAAAACCACGGCATCCTGGCATGGAGGGTAAAGCAGAGGATACACAGCTTCTGACAAGCTCGGATTTTAAAGCCCATGTACAATCTTTTAATAAAAGGGGCACAATTTATCCAAATAAATTTTTATTCTCGGGTACTAAGATTCATTTAGTTATATTGAACCTTCCAACCGGTTTATTCTACTTCTGTTATTTTACAGGGGGGACACTGAGGTTCTGAGGTGCTGAGTGACTGGTTAGTTCCATGGTGACATAACATGGCTACAGCCATGTTCCTCTAATTCTTGTTTAGGTCTCTCTTCTACATCAATGCTTTCTAAACAATGACCGAGTTTCCAAAGAGACCCTTGCTATACCCCACTCCCCACCACCATAAGCCCCACTTTCAGACAAGGAGTTTGCTCTAGTCTGTGTTTCGTAAATGTGGTGACACCCATGTGATTTAATTTTTAAAATGACTTCTGCTAAAATATTTGAAAACCTGCACCACCCCATGCTATTTCATTACATATGATTCCAAAATGAACCCTAAGAATATTAAACCATATTGTGTGTGAATTAAATGAGAATGATTAGGATGGAGACTCAATTAAATTCATATTTAAAAATGTTAACTACAAGTATTATTCTCAAAAAAGCTGGGTCATATAAACAAAGGGGAAAGAGGGAGCCCACATTTATAAGAACCTTCAGAAAGCCTAGAGCTAGGAATCGATTGAACTTCTTAAAATTGTCAGTGAAAATACGTTTTAAAAATTATATGTAGCAGGCGATTGTCGGGGACCATAGCTTTGATCATTTTTTTGACTCAGTTCTGATCACTGGAGTCAAAGATCCTATGTCTGAATCTTCACCACATCTACAAGTGCCTAACTGCATTCTTGAAAATATTTTACCACTATTTATCAAAGTCTCATGATCTTTAATCCGGCAGTCATTTAGCCAAATGCTTTTGGAAAATAAGATCAACTTTGAATGCCCGTGGTCGACCACTTGACGAGAGAACTTGCGAAGTTTCGCAGATTCACTGGAGGTTCTGGCTTTTCTTCTTTGCCATCATCTACTGTTCCCCAGCCCTTCATCCTATGTGCTTGACTAATAGAGTCAATGATGCCACTCAGAGGTTTGGCTGGCTGAGCTCCACTAATGGTGAGCCACAGTTGGTTTGAGCTTTCTGGCTCCTGCTGCAGTGAACTCTCCTAGGGCACTTTCTGACCTGCCTGTTCTTACTTTCTGCTGAATATGCTTGTGCAGAGGTTGGCTCGTGTCAAGTCCTGTGTTACCTGGCTGCCTCCAAATCTTCTGGCTCAGCATCTCTTGTACTTGCTCATGTTTATTGAGAAAATAACTCAGAATCAACCGAAGGAAAAAAATGTTTTCTGTTATGCATGCAAGAGGACTCTAAATGCTGGTGATGGTTGATCTCTGCTGATGTAAGAGGACTGTTCGTGGGGGTGATGGTTGGAGCCCTGCCTCAGTAAGGAGTGTGTGAGCTGGGGCTTTCTGTTTTGGTTTAATTTTTAAGTGAATTAGGCAAAAATGTTTGAAAATTTGCATTTCACTGGGTATGATTGCAAAATTCACCCCAAGAATATTGAACCATCCAATATTGAAGACTGAAGATTGTAATTCTGCTTGTTGCTCTACACTGGTGCCTAATATATTCAGAAGCTTGTCTGTGTGGAAGACAGGTGAGCAGCAGCTAATGTCTCCTGTGCTTTTCCTGCCTTTGTGTATTTCACACCCCTGGTTCCTGACCCTAACCTATACCTGCAGCCTCTACACTCTATGCTCTGTTCACACTAAATTAATAACGAAATCCTAAACTTACCAGAACTTTGCATAACTGGACATCCTTGAACACTTTCCTCCTTTCTTCAAATATTCCCGATGTTTGCCAGAAAGACTTCTATATTATTACCAAGGGCTGTTCAAATGTCTCCCCTTTGAAGCCTCAGTGAGTTGGGGGGTACCCACATGCATTTTGATCTGTCATGGTGTTTGATACATTTCTTTAGTTTGTTCATTCATTGCTGCACTATGTTTTATTAATCACCTACTATATAAAGTAGGTGCTTATGGTCTACCCATTGTTTGCTATTCACCTGTGCTGTAGGAACTGGGAATAGAGTGGCAAATAAAGTGGATATGATCTCCAATAGTGATGATCAGAATGAAAGAAGATTGTAAAAGTGTCAGTCATTAAATTAGGATGAAGAAGTACATCATGCATGGGAACATAGCAGAGAAGTAATGTAGTTTGGAGCTTTGAGAAGACCTCATTTAGGACTAGTATTTAAGCTAAGACCTGAGCCCTTCTTCAGGCAGGAACATCTTTTGTGCCTGTGTTTCTCCATGCGTAGGACCTAGTACTTGCACAATATAAGCTCATCGAATCAATAGACGGCTAAACGTACTGAACTCTGCCAGTGGCAGTTTAAGGACCTCACTAGAATTTAATTAATTTATTTTAATTTGTTGGTTCTTTTTAGTTATACATGAAAGCAGAATTCATTTTTGGTGATGTTATAACAAGGTCTCTATAATATTGGGATAAAATTGTGTGTATGTGTGTGTTTGCATATTCCAAAATAATTTAATGAATACACACATTATAACACATGATCTTAAAATCTCTGACTATCCCCAAAAGTAAAGCAGTTTACCCAACTCTGTGCAGGTTGCAAGACTCTTTGGCCATGAAATCGGTGGGAGGTTGTGGTAGATGCTTGCTTTTCACCACTGAGGGACCCTTCTCCCAGCTGCTGGGGAGGATGATGACTGAGGGTTTCTGGTGTTAGCCCTCTCTATGAAGCATCCTCAGCTGAAGAACACTGCCATAATTATTTTAGGTCTCTGTTTCCACCACAACTGGTCCATGGGCCAGGGGGTATATGTAAAGACCCAACTCCTTTTCCAACTTGGCAATTCTGAAGGACCATCTGCTTCCCAGATGAAGTTGGTTGAGGCTTTCCTCAGGCCTGTGCAGGCCTTCACTCTACCCAACCCTCTTCTCTTCCACTGCAGGTGATGTGCTAACAGTATTTCTTCATGAACTTCTAGAGCACTAGCCTCTGCCTCAGAGTTGGTTTCGCAGAGGAACTGACATGTAAGGGTTCTCAAGGGGGCCCAATAAACAGCATCTCTCTTCCTTGAATGAGTTTTCAGCATACTCCAAAATAAGACAAAAAAAAAAGAGAGAGAGAGAGAGAGAGAGAGAGAGAGAGAGAGAGAGAGAGAGAGATTGCTATATGGTTTGGGTATGGTTTGTCTCCTGAGGATTCACATGTTGGAAGCTTGGTCCCCAGGATGGTGATGTTAAAAGGTGGTTGGACTTTAAGAGGTAGAATCTAGTATAAGGTCATTGGAGGTGCTGTCCTTAGAAGAGATTAAGTAGTTCTTGTAGAGCTCCAGTTAGTTCCCATGAGAGTGAGATGCTATAAAATAAGATTGCTCTCCTTCTGTTCACTCTGAGCACATACCTCTTCTGTTATGATACCATCTACCATGATGTTACATAACCAAGGAGGGCCTCAGCAGAGGACAGATTGGTGAGACTAGCTTGTCTTGCACTTACAGCCTTCAAACCTGTGAGGTAAATAAATCTCTTTTCTTTTGATATTACCCAGCCTCAGGTGCTTTGTTATAGCAATGAATAACTAAGACAGATGGGAAAGCAAAATATCACTGCTATTACTGATAAAGCTAATATTGAAAAAATGTGGCATTTATCTGTGGGCATCTTGGCTTCATCCTGAACAACAGAATTATACCCATTTATCCCCCTAACAGCACTAGGCTGGGTAAAACCAACCTCACTTAGGCAAAGCCTGCACTGTAAAACCATAACAAAGAGGAAAAGAGGGTGAGGCAGGTCCAGATCCTGCCACTTATTTGCCCATTAGATACCTTTTAGGGTGAGGGGTGAAGGATTGAGAGCCAGGTCAGAGTGGTTACCTTGGTGGTGCTCCCATCCCTTAGGAGGAATCCTGTAGCTGTAGCAGCTGCCCAGCCTCTCTCCTCTCGCAGCATAGCCATAGAACCTAGCCTCTGGATGTGGGAGCCGGAGAGGCCAGACCTCTGGCCAGACTGGGAGGCTCTCTCTGCAGGAGAGCTGACGTGCTCTGCACATTTTTCTCTGTTGCGGATGTATTCAGAAGAAGTAGTGGAATCACCTACTGTCCTCTCAGGAATGGAAAGCACAAAAACAAAGAGAATTTTCAGAACCTGCGTTCAAGGCTCCAGGATGAATTTCTTAGCTACTTGGTCTGAGCTGGACTGCTCCTGTCCATAGAAACTATTTGGAATGGAGAACCAACATACATACACACATATTCACACAACACAAAGGCTTATCATATAGATATGCATGTTTAAATCTATAATATGTGTATTTATTATATATTATAGATTTACATATGAATCTATAAATATGTGGTGGAGATAGGAAAAGGGAAATCAGAGAAACTAATTTTTTAAATTTGACTTCTACATTTAGGTTTATTACAAAAATAATCATATTAAAGGAAATTTTAAGAGAACACAATTCTATTTTGTCAAAAATTTTAACTGTAACATGTTTTGTACTTCTACCATGTGTATTCCATAGATATTAATATTTTTGCATACACATAAATTTGTTTATTTTTTTGCTGCTTAATCTTTTTAATGATCACTTTTAATGCTACCTTAGTAATCCATTAATTTGCTATAATTTATTTAGCTGTTTCTTTTCTACTGCATTCAAGGTGTTTCTAAATTTTGTAATGATAGGTACATCTGCTTTTAAGATTATGAGACATGAAAAACAAACAGTAATTTTTAAAGTTGCCCACTTCTATTATTTTTGCAAATACACAGATCATAAATATATCTGAAATCTTAGAGGAATGGAGTTTTGAGCTGTATTTCAAAGGACAGGCAAGGTCTGGTGTCTTGTGTCTGCACCTGCTTATTGCCACACTGAGATCTCTCTGCTGTGGTGTGAGGATGTGAACTCCTCCATGGCAGTGACCATATTGTGTAACTTTGCATCTGGAGGGCTTGCGCTGTTAATCACATAGTAAGCATTCAAGAACTGTTAGTGCAGTAGTGGGATTTAATAAAAAATGAATGCAGGGAGTAGGGTGTGATGACATACACTGCCGACAATACTTGCTGCACATTTCCTTTTCCCTCTTGGTGGCTTAGCAGAGAGCTGGCTCAGCTTGTGTGAAGGCCTCTGGTTGATATCAGTGCTTCTAGAAAGCAGAGTTGTTCTCATAGCCCTTGGAATAGAGACCCTGATTCTCAATACATACACTCCTTAGCAAGGTTTCTGAATCTAGAGTTCTTTTTCTATCTTCCTTAGAGATCTTGCTTAGAGAAGCTGGGTACTGTTTAGTCTTTTCTACATGAACCTATAAATAAGTACTACAGTATGGGACAAGCTTATTTTCTCTGGTGTGCTCCTGGGAACAAGTACAACCTACTGGTTAAAAGCTGGCCTTCCTTCACTGAAAGTTTGGTATAATTGTTATAAAACACCTATGCCCAGCCTATGCTATGGAATAATGAGATTCTGGGTGATCGTGCACTCTTCTACTTATCTGCTTTTAAGTTTTATCCAAGTAAATCCTTTGATATCTGTACCATTTAACACAATGGATCCCTTTACATAACATAGAGAAATAAAGTCAGAGCAGAGAAATAGTTAAGCCATATAGACAGCATTAGACAAGAGTCAGATGCAGAGATAAAAAGAGAGAAAAGCAAAGCAACAAAAGTCCAGAGAAAGAACATATATAGAGTCTGAAGTCAATGGAGTTCACATTACACTAACTGTTTCAAGATATAGAGTATGAGGTCCATGCAAGGAGAGATAAACAGGCCAATGAAATTGAATTTTAAAAATCCAGAAGAATATCCATACATATATGGTCACCTATTCTACAAAAAAGAAATCAGGGCAGCTTAGTGGGTGTAAGGGAGGTCTTTTCAGTAAAGAGTACTATTAGATGGCAATATGGAAAAATATTGATGTAAGATGAAAAGACCTTGATTTAAAAAAAAAATCAGTGATATTTCTAGAAGAAAACATGAGAGAATCTCATAAACTTGGGATAGGCAGTATTTTCTTAAGGAGGACACAAAGGTACTAATCATACAAATAAAAGATTGATAAATTGTACTTCAATAAAATTGAAAACTTTCATTAAGAAGAACATTTATTAAAGAGTAGAAATGAAAGCCACAAAGAGAAGAAATGGGCACTACGAATACTCAACTAGAACTTGCACCCATGATATACTATAAATTACAAATTAAATTACCGAAGGACAGATGATCCAGTAAAGATGTGAGCAAAAGGCTCGAATAGGAACTTTACAAAAGAGAACATCAGAAAAGCCAACAGAGCTAAGAAAAAACTTCCAAGATCGTCTGAAAAATGCAAATCAAAACCACAGTGAGAAGGCACCACATTATCACAATTGCTGCCGTTAAAGGAACCAACAATATCAGGTGTTGACAAGGATATGGCACAACTGGAACATTCATTTTTCATGGTAATATAAATTTGTACAATCACTTAGAAAAGCTGTTTCTCAATATATATTGAAGCTAAATATACTCCTTTTATAGATTCATTTTTATACTCCAATTTTATGATTCCTAGTTAAATATACAAAGACATGTGCTATAGTGTTCATAGCAGCACTACTCATTGAAAACAACCTCAAACTAGGAAACAACCCAAAGTCCGTCAACAAGGGAATGGGTAACTAAATTGCATTATATTCATATTACAAAACACTGCATAGAAATTAAAATATGCACTATTGCTACATGTAACAACATGGATAAATAATGCAAACAAAATGCTGAGTGATTAAAAAAAAAGCCAGATTCAAAAGAATGCATACAATTACATCATTTATATGAAGTTCAAGAACAGGTAAACTAACAAGGTGATAGGAATAAAAATAGTGATTGTCCTTGTGTGGAATATGGGCACGAAAGAGGCTTTGGTGATGCTGGAAATACCCTGTATCTTAGTGATTACATGATGCATAAATAAAACTTTATTGATCTATTACTTAATATTTGGCAAGTAATATATATACATTCTACCTTGACAATATCAAAAATGTCATAGGATTTTTCTTAATCTCACATTGCAAATTCTTACTCATGCACAATACCAAGGGTCAAAATTGCCTGCCATATCTGAACCCTCATCTGAAGATATCACTGCAGTCTAAGCAGCTGCCTGTGAGCTCAGGTGCAGTTGCATCTGATTCAAGGAAAGCAAAATTGAGACCAGGCCAAGCATTTGATTGTGCCTATAGTGAAAGAATAATCCAGACCAGATCACTCCCACTGGCAAGACTCCCAGTAAGTCCAGAAGACAGAGTATTACTGTATCCATAATTTTACTTAATGTCCTATCTGTACTCGACAATTCTCAGCCTCTCCTCCCTCAATCATTAGAGGAGGGAGGTTTTCTCACTTCTGCCGGGTAACTGCTGCCTCCAACTTCAACCCCAACTCCAAGCATTCAACCAATAGCTCTACTGATGAATTATTCAATGGATTTCTTCCACAGGGTCTTTCTCCCATCCTCCATCTACAGTACTAATGTTGTATTCTCTTCTCTTAACATTGTTTAACCATCTGTTAACCCAGCCTTCTGCCCAAGGGGGTTAGTATGAAGGAATGATTTGAAGGTTCTGCAGAAGTGCTTTACAGTAGGGGATAGTCCATTAATTGTTGATTTTGTTTGTATTCAGCATTCTGCTTCTATCTGTGGTTTTAATTGATGTGAGCATGCCCAGGGGCTTGCGCTGGACCCAGCTGTATAAATCAAATAAATAAATAAATAAATAAACAAATAAATAAATGAAGTACATTTCCCTTGGAATAAATAGATAACACAGCTTTCTCAATCTTGTTATTTTTTTTTTCTTTTTTTCCCAGCAGTGCTTATAAATGTGCCCTGAGGTGTCTATGGAAGGGATGTACCCATAGTTTAAAGGAATAAGGAATGAGCATCCGTAGCTTAAGATGCAATCATAACTATCTACACCCCTTTGTTGTATCATGGAAGCTCCCATGGAGGGGTTTGCAATGTTTCTATTCTTGTCATTCCATAAACTCCTTTATTTCAGATTGATCTGTGGTTACCATTGTCTCTGAGAGTTTCTTTTGAATGTAAAACATAAAGCACACCAAAACAAACAAGTAAGAGGAAACAGGAGATCAGTGGAGTGGTACCATCCACTGGCCACTGAGAAGTCTGCAGACCTGGATTTCTGGAGTGAGGCAAAGGCTGAAATCTGCTGCAGGTGAAAATGCAAGCTGTTGCCCTGGTAGAGCCAGAGAGTACAGGTGAGCGTACTCCCTTCTGAACAGAGGCTAGAAATGTGCTTTGGTGCTTCCTGCCCTCATGTGTGAGCAACATGCCCAGTACAGCGGCTATTCCTTGAGCTTGTGACCCAGAATGAGAAAACAAGTGGGGACAGATATAACTGATCTGGAGCTGAACCCCAGCTGAGCCATGGCTGATCCCCCAACCTAGAGTGAGAACTGAAGATTTGTTGTAAGGCACTGAGATTTGGGGTTGCACTTGATTGCAGCATAAGCCACCTGATACAGCACCACAGCTTTGGAAATTTCAAGAGATCGTATCATAAAAGTTCAGAATTAGTAAAGATTCGCTGTGGCATCTGGTTTCCTGAGTCTCCACCATCCATCTCTTCTTGGGGTCGGCCACACTTCTGACTCCAATACTGGGAGATGAGCTAAGGTTCAGAGGAAGGTTCTGACTATTGGAATCATTTCCCCTTAAGCTGATTGCCATATGCTGGGAAGGCAATTTAGCATAATGCAAAGAATCTGGGCTTTGAAGTCAGACAGACATGAGTTTCAAACATGGCTCTGCCACTTACAGCTGTGTGACCTTGGGGGCTTTGATCCTCAACCTCTTTATCTGATCAGATTGAGATAATACCACACTTGTCCTAGGATTAAGCGAGATGGTAATATGCCTGGCACTAAGCAAGGGCCCAAGAAATGCTTATTACCCTTCAACCATAATCCATCTTCCATGGAAAACCCTTTTCCAAGTATTTGGATTACCTTTTTTTCAGCCACTGTTCGTGTGCAATTGTTCTTTGTTCTTTGTGAGTTAGTTAACGATCCAGAATAAATTTGGTCAGGCTACATGTGACTCACTGAGCCAGGCTTTTCGGATCCTAATGCTGCCACCTAATGTATTTACTATATCTCTCAGCTTTGTATCAACCACAAATTTGATTAGTATGTTGTCCATTTCCGCATCCTAATTACAAACAAATATACTGCAGGTGTTTCATTTGACAGGCTTTTGGAGTCCTTGGTGTTGTAATTCACACAACACTCAGATGTTCAAATATGAAGTATTTTATTTCCAGCAACAGATCTAATCTTCCTCATGAGCAACCTGCCTCCGTGTATTGCAGGTAAAAATAAAATTGGTTTTAAACTTTGTAATATCTGGGGTTTTGCTGGTTTCATTCCATTTGAAGGGGGTTAATGCTCGGGCTTTGGGGTTTGTTTTCACCCTTTGCTCTTCTTCTAGATGGTACCTGGATAGCTCATGGGACCTTGTTCAGTTAGGTTGTGTGTGTGTGTGTATGTGTGTGTGTGTGTGTGTGTGTGTGTGATAGGGTGGGGATTGGCATTTGACCCTGCTGAACTTACTGTGGTGGTTGGGCTGGTCCTCACTGTGGTGGTGGTTGGTAGTGGCAATTCCAGTTCTAACCTCTGATGCTGTCCAGGATGAAGTTTATGGCAGATGTAACTTGACATTCTCCTGCACAGTTAAGACCCAATGAACTTGGCCATCTCCATTGTTGATGTGGACCTCCTTTCACCATGCTGGCCCTATGAACCGGCTAAGGACTGGCTCTGAATTGCAGTGGAGGCCCAGTCTGTGGCTCTTGGTCACAGAGTCCCTACTAGGGACCTCTTGCTCAGTCACCAGCCAGATTGTCAGCTAAATTTTAGATCTTGAATCAGGGGGATTAAAGAAATTTCTAAATAAGAGCATGGATTCTAGGTCTAACCTGTTCGGGTTTCATGTCTAACTTTGCTACCTACCAGCTGAGTGACTTCAGACAGGCTACTTAATATAATATAAGCCTCCCTTTGCTCATCTGTAAAAATGGATTTAATAACACTTACATTATAGTTGCAAATGCCATTAATTTATTTTTCTTTTATTGGGATCCTTGTGAGGATTACATGGCTTAATATATGTGCTTAAAAAATGTATTGGTAAGCACTAAGTACATACTTGGTAAGTTATTAGCTAGTAGGAAATTAGACAACTAGGTGTGCCAAATCATGTAACCTCTCTCTGTCTTAGTTTCCCCATATGTAAAACAAAGATTATAATTACTCATGTACAGCTTTCTTGTGAAAATCAAATGACTTATTATGTAAATGAATTAGAACACTACTTGACACAAAATGAGTCCTTCTCAGGGTTGTTATTTGTTGTTTCTTGGCCACAGGGGGCCTAGAACAGACTGGAGTACAAATTCATGTCCATATTCTGCCTGCCTGGGCCGTAGCTGTCCAGGTGTCTGGCTAGGACAGACCTTGATTGTGGACCTCAGCCCCTTCTCTGGCTGTGTCCAGTGCTGCCCTCAACCTGCTGTCATGTCACCCCACTCCTAGAGGTCAGCCTGTAGCCACGCTTTTCCCACAAACACCTTCCATTCTTTGCCTCCTGTTTTCCTTTTCACATTAGCGAGATGGGGCAAACTCTCTACTCTTTCTGAAGGGTACCTCCCTGAAAACTATTATCCAAGGGTTCTTGTCTAACACAGTTTGTTTGCTAATGGAAACTTAATAACATTAAATCCCTTTATCTATCCACATAAATTTGATTCTCAAGTCTCTTTCCAGTCAACTCAAAACAGAAGTCAGCTTCAAAATGATGCAGAATAATGACCCACAAGTGGATAAATACCATTAATTCAATGAGAGAAATTCACAAGACAGCAGAATATATGGGAGCTAAAAATATACATGAAAATATTTTTAAGCCCGTTCCTGTAAAGCTGACAATGATGTCATGTAAGAATCCCTTTGAGAACTTGTTTCTACCTGCTGATGGAGCTCTACTTGGGGAATGTGCCAAGAGTGGATGACCATGTTTTATTATCGTAAGTGATAGGAAGGTGTTTTATTATCATAAAACATGTAGGGATCAGGATTTATCTCCTGCTTTCGAGACAAAACAAAGAAACAAACAAACAAAAACATGAAAAATAATATTAAGTGAGCATCTAATTGGTGTCAGGCAATATACTAAGGATTTACATATATTCAGTCACTCAGTATCATTCACTGAGCCTCTTAGCTGGTTTATAAGATACTGGGGATGTCATGGTGAAAAGGCATGTTCTTCTGATGTTGGGTACATGTGGTAGATATTACTTTCTTCATTTATAGAATGATGGAATGACAGTACTAGAGACGTTAAGCAACTTAATTGTATGGAATCAGTAAACAGTGGCTCCAGGGATCTAATTCCAAGGTTCATGCCATTTGCATGTATTGGGACAGTCAGTTTGATTACTCAAGCAGATTGACAGAGATTCCATGTTTAAAGTATTAAAAAAGAATACAAAGAAAACTGAAATCTCAGGAAAAAATATGCTGGTGTGTTAATATATGCCTTTATTTTTTTTTTCCTGGACAGAGAACCTATAGTTTTCATCAGATTCTCATGAAAGCACTGTCAATGAAGAGCCTTTTTTTTTTTTTCCCTTGAGTGTCTGTGGATAACTTCATCTTAGCTTTACCATTGCTCTAAATATTCATTTTCTCAGGCCCACAAGGGTCACAATTCTATGCAGAGCAGGTTGATGAGCAGCAATGGAGAAAGACCAATGGTGGGCAGAAAGCAGGTCCAGGAATTAAGGCTCAAATAATTTTATGGTCAACCTCTAACCATCAATAAGACAGGGCCGCCTCCTGTTTGCCACAGGCCACCTGCTTGAATGCTGCCCTAAATACTCACTGTAGCCTAGTCTCCCACGGGAAATAGCGAGCATGCGGGGGGTATGCTGATCTGCTGGTGGTGAAAAGACCAGCAGCAGGATTGCTTCGTGGCCTCTCAGGCTGGCTCTGATCCACGTCTTAGTAAGTTTATGATATGCATGGATGAGACTCAATGGAAAAAAAGAAAGAGGCCATGTCTGGGGCAAGAAACCAGGCACAGTTGGCTGCTGGTCCTCCTCACGTTGCCAGGCATTGCATCCTCAGCATCTGAAAGTGATTGACCATACTCTGTTCCATATTATTCTGTCTGTGGACTGGGCATCAGGGGGTAATCAGGGAAGTAGAGGGAGCAATAACTGCTACTCAGAGGTGGGGAGGCCATGTCTATAAACTTCCAGATGGAAAGAGAAAACCAGAACGGATTACACATCCTGAGGTCTCCTTGAGGGTACCTCCCAGAGACTTGCTTATTGTTGTTACTGTTCTTACATGCGTCCTTACGCCTTCCTTCCCCGCCAAAGGGCTAAATATTTGAGGACAATTGCTGACTGACTTGTGACATTGTCTATCATCGTCTTTAATCCAAAATATCAGATCATCTGAGTGCTGAATATGTTAGCTTGGATGGGTAACTTTTAAAAACAATATTATTTTAGTTTTCTATAAGCACCTCTAAATATAGAGAATAACAACAACAAAACCTTCAGCTCTTTTATTCTTGGAAATATGATTTAACCAAGCCAATGTTTATCATCGCATAAGATGGAGAAACAATTAGAGATGTCACATGCATTTGCATTTTTGATAACATTTGCAATGTAAATGATAGAATAATGGAAGATTTGGGGAGAAGCATTTGTTCCCTTCTGAGCTCCATGTACTTCTCCCCACAGAGGACACTGATTTAGGGAAAACAGCTCCAACACAGAATGGATAATAGATGTGAGAATGTTATTTTAAATTTGGATTTATGCTTTCTTCTTTTATTGGATGAGGTAAGAAAGCACAGAGTAGATGCCACCCTAATGACAGGCATTAAATAATTCTAATGTGCATGTGAACTTGTCCAAGCAGATGGCTATGGTGCAGGGGTGTGTCGTGGGAGATGCATTCATGTTCCGGGTGTCCGTGGCTATTTTGTGTGTGTCTCTGGACATATACCTCTGGCGGTCCAGGTGGGAGGGGATGGCCTTTGGGGGATGTCTGGGTGACATCTGTGTGCATATATGATTGTGGCATTTTATGTGTGTATATTTGATTTCTATGAGTGTATGAGTGGGTGTTTATTGGGATCCAGGACTTAAAATCATAATCTCTTCTAATTAGAAAGGGCTTTACAGGTCATTGATTATAACTTCCTAAAATCACAATCTCTTTTCTATTGGGAGAACAAAAGACTAAGCTGGAATAAATAACAAAAAGGTGAGAGCTAGTCAGTGAAGGCATATTTGATAAGCACCAACGGGGTATCAGACATAATTCTGGACAAGGGGATAGAAGGATGAAAGATGGTCCCAATCCTCAGGAAGGCTACGGATAGGGAGGAAGACAGTCGTTCAACAAAAACCAATGATTTAATTATGGTAATTACTGTGGAGAAAAAGTATAGTATTCTAAAGAAGCATACACCAGGAGACCCAAAATGGAGGGGGTTAAGGAAGGCTTGCAAGAGCAAGTGACATTTAAACAGAAAGCTCCAGTCACCCTACACCATAGTGGTGCTCAGTGCTGCCACTCACCTCACATGAGAAGAGTGATCAATGCTGCCTCCCACTACCCACATGAGAGTGGTGTTCTGCCCCCACTCACTCCCACCTTGTATGAGGGTGGTGATTAATGCCACCCTCCTTCATGCTGCATACAGCGGTGCTCAGAGCTGCCCCACCGCATGACATGTTAGCAGGGTTCCCTGGAAAGTCCACAGGTATCTTCTGCCTTACACACCCTTCTTATTGTACTTTTTCTGATAATCTAAATGAGAAGCTTATGTATGTTAGGGTAGGCCAAGTGCCAAAGCAAACAATGCTAAAATTTCATATTAGAAGCTTACCTTTTTGGTTATGTAACAATCAAAAGTAGGTGTTCCTGACTCAGGGCTCTATAAGATGGTTCTCTGAGCAGTGACTTTGGCTTCTTCTGTATTGAGCCTCTGCTGTTCTGCAGGGCCTCAGTGTTCTCCACTTTAGGGCCAGGCAGAGAGTATGGAGAGAGAATGGAGTGAATGGAACGCAACCTGCAAGTGGCTTTATGGCCTGGGCCTCAGATTGGAACATGCCACTGCTACTCATATGTCTTGAGCATGCAGGCACGTGCCTGGTCTGACTTCAGGGAAGAGTGCGAAATACAGTATAGCTGTTCGCTCAGGAGGGACAATGGAAAACACTGGGCAGTCCTCACCACACTATGGCTGTCTCTTTGCAATGCCCGAAGGAGATCACAGCACACTGCCTAAAGTTTGAAACAGGGAGCTTGCTGCCTGCTTTTTAACAGGGGAATGGAATGACACAGGAAATTGCGGATGGATAAAATAACTTTGGACGCACTAAGACATCAAACTAATGAACCAATTGCTATGACACTACAGATGTTGTCTTAGCTTTGAGAGAACTCTTACTCTGGCCTGCACCTCATGAACACTAAAATTTTTGAGAGAAAAAATCTTGTGATCATTTGTATTTCAAAACTGTGAAACACCTGTGAACCTGGTGTGGGGGGAACCACTATAAATAGCTGTCCAATGCTAACATTCTACTAGTGATGTCTAAATCCACTTACCAATCCACCTCTTACCCATCTCTTTTTTCTTCTTATCATGAATATTGGCATAGACCCTAAACAGTTCTTCAGGTCTCTGGATTTAAAGCATTTTAAAGGGATAATGCAATGTTGGTAGCCATGACCTTGTGAAGAAAGATGTACTGTGTTAACAAACATTCAACTCTGCACCCAACTATTAGGTAGTGTAGAATTTGTAGTTTATTGTTTAAAACAGTAACAATCACTACAAAGAGAGAAGACCTCTTCCTACTAGTCTACCTGAATAGCGGCACTTATTCTTCAAGGATACGTTTATGGTCTATTTGTCAAACTGTCTGTGACCCACTTGGGCAGAGTTGAGCATTCGTCCTTTGTGTCCACATTGTTCCCAGAACATGCAGAAATTGTAACAATTTGATTTTATGTCTATCTTTACAAGAACAATGTGAGCTCTCTGATGACAACAGTGTCCTTATTCCTCATTTGCTATTTTGAATGACTTTTGGATTCTCCTTATTCCCCTTTTAAATGTTTGGTATATAGGGGCCCAGAAAGTGTTTGCTGAATAGATGAATGAGATGAGGAATGACATACATTGGTTTGCATGTGGCTTTAACTGGAGAAAAATAAGTATGCCCCAAATGTTCAGCCCCACACCTGCCATCTACTCAACTTCCTCTTTCCTTTGGGTACCAGCCCCTAGGTCAGGGAATCAATCCACAGTTTCCTGATCCAGCTGCTAGGCCTGCATCCTGGCCTGCCTCACCTGTGCAAACAAACACACTTACAGCAGCTGTCCATGCATTTACACTGCCCCATCTGGCAAACCAGGTTCCACAGGCTTGGCTTTGCGAGTAAGAAAGCACAGGAAAGAAAAACGCAGTGAGCATGGTCTATTTGGGGGAGAGTTTTCTTTCACAACAGTCTGTGAGGTCTTCCCAGATTTGGATGACCTCTAGTATAAAAATAGTAACCTCCAACATTGGATAGTTGGGATAATGAATACCTATAACACATTTAGCATAAAACTTGGCACCAAGTGGGCATTCAATCAATTCTGGCCCATCTTCTGATACTGCCACCACTGCTGGTTTCATGATTTTAACACAGGACTTATACCAGGGACTTTTTCTAATCCAGCACACCCTGATTCTGGAAAATGTGGAGAATGAAGTCAGGTTCAGCCATTGTGTTAAATCAAATTTTGTGAGTTATTGACCACAATAACATTCACATTCATTATCTACTGTAGTGAAATAGTCTCCGTAATGGGCTGAAAACGTCGACTTGCTGATAGTCATTGGTTGGGCCTCCCAATTTAACATTCTGAAACAAGAAGTCAGCCTTTTAAAAATTTCACAAAATAGTTGTCTCTGGGTAGTCTGTGATTGTGTTGAAATATAGAAACTCTAGCTAGATCCAAAGTTAATAAAATAGTGTGACATATAACACTCTGTGATGGATGGCAACCAATAGTCCAATACTGTTTTATATTCTCTCTAATATACTGTTTCTCTGCAAAGGCCAAGAAATTAAAGAACAGTTTTATTCTCCCCTTCCAGCCTGTGCAGGGTAATTATGTATTATTAATAATGCAGCAGCACAAATGATATTAAATGAACTACATTTGTTAATGCAGATCTTATCTAACTGCTTTTTCCATCAGTGGACTGTTTCTCATCAGGGGGTACTAATTAGCTGTAATATGTAGAAAGATGGGACAGAAATCCAATCAGATAAATGGGATCTATTTGGAGAGATCCAGGAAGGAGGAAGAAAAGCATTCATGATTCTGGGAGAGTTACTACAAGTAGAAAAGATGAAAATTTCTACTGTCTCAACTTCATTTACATTTTGTGGCCACAGAATTTAAAATGCAGTACTGCTGGATTGCCCAAGCTACAAAGGCCTGAAAATAATTTTATTTATCATGACTGCAACACTGTTGTCTTTTGCAGTAATAAAAATGCATATGGCTCTATAAAAATCCCAAATGGTTTTACATGGCCCTTGCAAACATTAAACTTAATGTATTAGGGCAAAAACTGATGTTCTCCAGATTTCCCCAATGAATGAGAATTTGTAGGAAACACTTGAATTCTAAATGTTTTTCTTAAGAGAAGTAATCACCTAAAGCTTTCAGATGATATATACTTGGTAAACCCCAGGCTACCTGTGAACCAACCTGCTAGATTGTCTCTCTTTATAAACCTCTGGGAGCTGTCCCCATGTTAAAGAGTTAATAAATAAGATCCTTTTTAGGTCTACTTACTATTAATTATGTTGGGTGTATTCATGGCCCAACACCAAATATTAGAGCAATGTTGTCCACCCAGCCTGCCCACTTGAACTCAGGAGCTACTCTCAGGGACCCACCTGTGATCCATTTACCAAAGAAGTGCTTCACTCACCTTGTGGGACTGTTATCTCATTAGGCCCCCTGGAGTGAGCTGGTGGGGATTCAAAGGAGAAAGGCACAGACAATAAAAGAAAGATTTCATTTTGGCTAGCTCAGTTCCTCAAATGTAGAGAAGAGCTTTTAATATAGTACTCAAAAGCTTGGCTAATCATTGAAGTTAATTTTTAGACTAAGACTTTTTCCTTTCTTTGTCTCTCTCTTTTTTTCCTGCTTCTTTTCAGAGCGAATGACACCCTTTTGCTCCTTTCTAAGTCCTCACCTGATAGGCATTCCCACATTTGACTTCTACATGTTAGTAAAACACATTTCTGGGAACTGCCATCTCATTGTGGGATCATCTCAGCACAAACCAGAACAGTGCTTGAAATTCCTATGACAGTGGGATTACATTTGAACCTTTGAGTATTCGAATTTACTTTATGAATCCTTAACAATTATCCACTGACAACAACTATTCTTTCAGCTCTCAATGACTCTGCAAATCTGCACAACCTTTCGAAATATTTGGGTTCATGCTTTAACTTAAAAGGTGACAGCATCATTAATTGATATGGGGTTGGGATGGACTCAAAAGATTATACTAGCTGAGACCCCACTGGTCATTAGAAACTAATGAAATATGACCTGGTCAGATAGGATGAGACCTGGTGCCTCAGCGATCAGCAAATATTCAACACCTTTTTAGCAAAGTAATCATGAAAATTCGGGAGACATCATTATAATATAAAATCATCCAGGCATCCGGGGAAATATATTTGTATACCTCATAACAAAAGTTGAGTGGAAGCTCAGGAGTACTATTTACATTTATATATACTTATATCATGTAATTAAAGTCAACAGATAAACACATCAATATGTTAAAACAGATGTAAAAATATATAGATAGACATATTGCACTGAAACCTTGATATTGCATCCAAATGAAATCCTGTATTCCAAATATGCCCTGTAGGATTTTTGCTCAAGGCTATGCTTAGGTATACTCAAAAATTCCTGATAGCGAGTCACCGGGGAAAACATGTTCTTTTACAGATAATTGCTACTGGCAGCCAGAGACCTAGAGAATTTGATGTGCAGTAATGTGACCTGACTATGTATTAAACTTTTTTGAAGGACATGTGTAAAGTAATTTTTATGTCTCTCACACACCTTGGTTTTTTTTTTCCCCCCCGTACTTGCTAGCACATTTTTAAACAACTTTCCTATTTTTAATATATCTGTTAGGTTTTATTCTAATAGTTTTCAGTCATATAAGATATTGGTATTGTTTTCTTTTTCAAAAAAGGAAAACCATCTAGACACAAGGAAAAATCCCATCTGAGTTGTAAGCAATATGTAAACAAAGCAAAGTTATATTATTGGTAATGAACTTCGGGAAAAATATGAGAAATAATAGTTGCTTATTCACAGATGAGAGAAATTAGGGATTAACTGATTTCTCTAAGGTTGGGAGGCATCTCTGCTGCTATTTAAGGCAATAATCACTAGCTTTTCATTAAATCTAGGGATGTTTAAAAGATGGTTCCTGAGGTATTTTAAATATACTGCTTCAGAAGTTATAATTAATAACTTGAAAAAATTATAAATTGGCAAGGACACATATGTGCAATGATACAATTCAGTGAACAAGTATCATTGCTGCTAATTACTTTGGTTCTATTTTTTCTATGTTATTATGCCATCCTCATTTTATTGTTCAATATTAACATGAAAACCTTAATTAAGCATAATGTCAGAAGGTTCCAAGAATATTACTAAAGATTTTACAAGATAGTTCAGAGGCTTGTTTGGAAAGAATCCCTGGATCAACCAGGGAGTGTAATCTCTAAATAATTTGCTTTCGTGTTGAGAGTTATGTGAATTATTACAAAATGACATTGGAAATTAGCTTTTAAGAACAAAAATCCAGAGGAAAAAAAAATGAAGTCAAGTCTGTATGTAGTACAAAACTCTGATGTGGGAATAAGCTGCAAAAGCTGGGAATGTCACATCAGCTTCTTTAATGACAGGCAGCAATTCATAGATTTACATGCTTGTATTCTGGTGCCAGGAAGATGAACGTACAAAATGACAACTTATCAGGAAAATGATATATTTCTAGTTTCCATTAAAATCATTAAAAGCCACATTCCTTCTTCAGTTATGCAAATGGGTTTTCTATAGAAATCCATGAACAATGGTAACTTGGGCTCGTGTTCATTAAAAATCTGCAAAGAAAGTAAGTACAGGAAATTCTAGATATTTTATGGATTATCTAGGCCATGTCTTCATACCCATTGTCTTTTGTGTTTTAGTTATGTTGCTGACAGTTAGTACTGAGGCAAAGGAGAACAGTGAAACCAAAATGAATCCTTCATTATGTATTCATTTCTGGTAAAATATGGTAAGACAAAGTGAAAGTAAAGTGGAATTTAGAGACAGAGTCCCTCAAATTTCAAGTGGCCTTCCCAAACTTTTGCACACAAAACCAGGATGAAGTCATCTTCCTGAGTTGTCTGCATCTCAGCAATGAAACATTCTGACTTTAAAGGCCCAGAACTACAGCCAGAACACTAGTAGTGATTACTTGTGCCTGTGCTCATTAGCTGAGTAGCCTTGGACAATTTCCTCAACCATTCTCTGCCTTAGTTTCTCATCTGTAAGATAAGCATGAATATTGTTTCTGCCTCCTAGGACCTTTTTGAGTATAATTTGAGGTCTCATATAGAAAGCATTTAGCAATAGCTAGCAAGCACTAAATGCTTGCTATTAGAATTTTTCAAATCCTGGAAAATATCTTTTGGGACCTCACCAGTCTGTAACATATGCCAGCAACAGGATTTTATTCTCACTAGTGAAGCCATATTGTTCCTTTTGGTTAAGCTTTATTTGAAAAACCACTCTTAAAAAACATACAAAGCATGATGAAAATATAATCTATATCACACCCCTTTCCTTTCTCTAAGTTGGTCTACACAAATTCTATAAACAAAGGAAGTTCAGCTTTGCCAATTTGTGTTCATTAGGAGTATGTTCTCCTTGAGGGTAGAGAGTAGATTATTTTATAAGTTCTCATACAAACTAGGGGTGCCTAATAAATGTTAAACTAATCTCAAAACAGATTGAGTTTATTGGACAAAGAGGTAATACATAAAGGGAAGAAATCCGCCTTTATTAAAGAAAACCCAAGCAGTCTTTTTAAAAGAGGTTAACGGAATCCATTAAAAGTACATGTCTAAATTTCATAAGATCCATTGCTATGTGAAATATCTTAAAAAAATACAAACATGTTGTAGGGCTGGGGATGTGGCTCAGTGGTGGAACTCTTGCCTAGCCTATGTGAGGCCTGGGTTTGATCCCAGCACCTGCCCCCCCCGACACATACAGACACAAATTGTTGTAAAATATTTTAAAATTCCTCTCCAGAATCATAGACAAACAAAACTCCTAGGTGTCTCCTTTACTGGGTTCTAGAAAATTAATATTTAGTAGAAATATAAACTGTATAATTTAAAATTTTCTATAACCTGCATTCCAAGAATTAAAAAAGTGTGAAATTAATTTTAAATAACATTCTATTTAGCCCAATATGTCCAAACTATTTTCTTTTAATGTGTAATTCATATTTTTAAAAAAGTGTCAATGAAATATTTCACATTCTTCTTTTTTCATACCACATCTTCAAATCTGCTGTGCATTTTATAATTACAGTACTTTTTCACTTGTATCGACAATACTTCATAGCCTCCCATAGTGAGTGGCTACCAGATTGCACCAAACAAATCTAGAATGAGAAATATGGGGGGCTTTAGAAAGTTAGCAGGATGGTATGTGTTAGCCTGAATAAGAGCTGTGCTTTGAGTCTATACTTAAAAGAAGATTCTACTAAGGCCTTTGGCTTTCCGTGTCATTGGTGTTGGACACATCACCATTCCTGTTTGTTAATTTTCCTTTTAAGTGTGTATGGAGTACTTGTGTGCCTTTCTGACGCCTTGTAGTGGCGTCTGTTCTCTAAGAACAAATGGAAATCAGCTTTGGAATTCATGTGCCTGAGAAAACTCGTCTCGACAGCTGCGGGGGCAGATTCAAGCACACACAAGGTGAAAGAAAACCACCTGGGATTTTTTTTTTTTAAATTCTAGGGGTAGAATAAGGAGATGGAGGAATGCCTTCTTATAGTGCCAGATGAGACAAACAGGTGGCACAAGGAAGGAACAAATAAAGGATGAAGGGAAGAGCAGCAGGTTAAGGCCTCAGGCAGAGCAAATACAAGATTCCGCTGCTGCAGGTTCAAGCCCGAGGCAGGATAATAGAGCTGACTGTGGCAGAAAGAAAATCAGATCTGTCAACAGTACAGTTCATCCATGAATGTATATGGGTAGAATAGTATAGAAAGGACCTCAGAGTCTTTCTGCAGTGTTCTTCAGCCTCACCACTCATGAAAGCCACACCACCTTTGAGAGAGGCTAGGGACCCTCCATTATTAATCAGATTATACCTACAAACACCATGCCTTCATAGGTGCCATGGAGTTTTCTATTTTTTTAAATATTTCCTTTCTAACTTTGCACACCAAAGGGACATAGGTGATCGGGTCCAAAGCAAGCAAACACACGGCAACTGGGAAAAAAAAATATGAAGAGATATAAAGATGTTTCTAAAAATATTTCCCTGTGAGGGGCCCTACATATAAATGAGGAAAAACCAATAACCTCCCTCTTGCACACAAATAAATCATCACAGAGCCAGCCCCAATGCTTTCTGAAATGAAGCCTGACACTAAAAAACACGAATCCCTAAAAAATAGAAAATATGTGCAAAACCTATCATAGATCAGAGAGAAAAGCATGTTTTTTTTTTTTTTTTTTTTTTTTTTTTCTTCTAGTACTTACTGACTCCATATCCGCACATAGTCAAGGAACATACACTGCAAAAACCCAAGTGCTGAGGTCCCTTTTGGCAGGGGTGAGTGGCTTGTGAGTGTTGCAAGACCTCGTCTCCCCTCAAGAAATCCACGAACATGGAGTCACACTGGTGACCTTTGAATGTCATGGCTAAACAGTTATTTAAAATAATCAGAGATAAAATATGTGCAGAGCAAAACTTAGAGAAATCACCTGGTCTTGAAGTAAACAATGGTGTTGAATTTTGGAATCCTGCATGGAATTAGTTTCATTCTCCTTGCTGTCCCCACCCCCCCCTCTCTCTCTCACACACACACACACACACACACACACACACACACACCCGTGGGGGGGTCTAGCCAAAAAGCTGACTCTCCCGTGCTGTACTTTATCTCCCTCTCTCTGAGTCCTTCCCTTGTAAGAGTGGTCTCTGAGGTGAGTCTTCCATTTAATCCATAAACCCCAAGAACAGGATTTCAGTCTCTGAAGTTTTTCCATAGCCATTGGAACCTGCAAACAGCCTTGCAGGGGAAGGGACCTTCTTACCCACACTGCAGGAACTGGGTGAGTGATGTTTCTATCACTACTCAGAGGCCAGTGAGAACAGGATGGGGAAAGGAAGAAAGAAAGAAAGAAAGAAAGAAAGAAAGAAAGAAAAAGAAAGAAAGAAAGAAAGAAAGAAAGAAAGAAAGAAAGAAAGAAAGAAAGAAAGAAAGAAAGAAAGAAAGAAAGAAAGAAAGAAAGAAAGAAAGAAAGACCTTGAGCAGAAAGCCCCTGGAGTGTGCCTGGGTGAGAAGGACCAATATATTGCTGACATCCATACACCACATCTGTGTCCAGGAATCCACCAGCCTGCTGTGCTGCTAACTCTCCTCCTTGAGGGTGGTGAGGGTGTCTCTCATGCCCCCTTTCCCTAGAGTCCTAATATTTCTAAGCCGGACTGTATCTTTAGCATCAATCTTTCCATTTAATAGCTAAGAAAGTTCTCAAGGGAGGAGCACTGACTGGTGTAAAGTCCCCAAAGCTAGTTTTTGTTTTCACAAAGAGTTGTGAACTGGATTACAGGAACTATTTGTTCCCATTGTTTCTTCAAAGCATGTAAACAGGATTCCCAGTGTTTGAGGGAAATACTCACTTGTGAGTAGCAGTGGGTAATTATGTCAAATTAAAAAAAAAAAAAAAAGGAAGACTGATTAGAAGCTTGAAAGACCTTAGGTAGACAGAATAATATCCTGCAAAGATGTACAAGCCCTAATCCTAGGAACCCATGAATATGTTACCTTTCATGGTAAAGGGATTTTCAGTGTGATTAAGGTTAAGGATCTTGAGATGAGATGATCCTGGATTATACAGGTGGCCCCAGTCTAATTACAAAAAACCTTATAGAGAACATCTTTAGGCTGCTGAGAGCCAGAGACCTGGCAGAATAAAAGAGAGATTTCAGTGTGATGGTTTGGAGGCTGGAGGAAGGAAGTAGCTTCCCACAGTTAAAAAAGGTAAGGAAATAAATCCCTGAGAACCTCTAGAAAAGGTGCTGTTCTGCCAGCTTCATGATTTTAGCCCAGAGAACTGTGTCAGATTCCATCCTACAGAACTGTAAAATAAATCTATGCTGTTTTAAACCACTACATTTGTGTTACTTGTTATAGCAGCAATAGAAAACTAATATAAACCTTCTCATGGTAAATATTTTCATGCAGGGCCCTTGTTTCACTGTTACAGAGCTCTAACATTTGACAATATTGTCAGACGAGTGCTAAGTTAGTAAAAACTTGACCTGATGGGCTGGTGGGCAGGAGGGAGGTGTCCGGGAATGCTGAAGGACATAAAAGCAAACAAAGATAATAACTGCAGCAAAAAGCCACCATACCTAGACCTTTAACAAAGGAAGAAATTGGAGTTGTTAGAAACCAGAAGCTCAGGAGTAGGACAGGGTGCTGGTCCCTTGGGGGAGGGAGGAGGAGGTTTCTTGGGAGTGTGTGTGAAAGAGCTGGAGTAATTGCTGCTCTCAGGTGATGAAGGCCTGCTGGGACAGGAGTAGCAAGCACCCCTGAAGAAGCAAACCCCTTTTTTCTGCTTCTCTTTTGCCAGCTCTGTTAGTCTGCTTAGGCTGCCATAGCAAAATGCCACAGACTTGGTGGCTTCATCATCAGAAATGTATTTCTCATAGTTCTGGAGACTGGAAATCCAAGATCAAGGTGAAGGCAGGTGTAGTTTGTCCTGAACCCTCTGTCCTTTTAGAGATGCCACCTTCTCATTGAGTACTCAGTGGTCTTCCCTCTGTGTGTATTGGTGTGCCCCTGGTGTTTGTGTAGTCAAAGTTCTTCTCATAAAGACACTAGTCAATGGGAGTAGAGCCCTTGTAAAGACTTCATCTTAACTTAATCACTTCTTAAAAGATGCTGTTTCCAGCAGCAGACACATTCTGAGGTAATGGGGATCTGGGGATGGGATACAATTCAACCCCAAACAATATCCTTCTAGAAATTCCCTATATGGGACCTAGTAGCTTGTCAGCTGACATTCAGTTTTCAGAGTTCCAGCCCCAGTGTCACAAAGCAGAGTTATAGCAAGGTGGGATTTGGAGCTTAGTAAGTGGCCAAGGAAGGAGCTGGCATTGAGAAGAACACCCTTGAGGAAATTGGCCTTGGGGAGGTGAGAGCAATAAGCCTTGCAGACTCCCAGGTGGGGTATGTGTGTATCTGGTGCATAGCGTGACATGCATGACTGTGGTGACAGCTGCTTGTGTCTATCCCACCTCTGTGCTGAGAGAGGACTGACTGCTTGGCAGGGCCTGGGTCTGAGATCTGAGTTAGAACAGGGAGCATCTGTCTCTCCTACTTATGGTTTGTGGAGGTCAGAAGGTGGTTGCCGAGGAAGAGGCCGAGGGTCATAGTCAAGTCAAACAGAGCATGATGTTGGGATCTGAACTGGCACGGTACACGGCAGCAGGAACATGGATGGGAAATAGCAGTCTCCTGGGCAGCCCAGGATGGATGCAGGATGACAGGACACTAGAGAAGACGTCCATGGGAGTCAGGTAAGTACCACCTGGAAGAGGAGTGAGGAGCCCTTCAGGGTTAAGTAGGGTGGAAAGGGACTGGATCAAGGGAAGATAAGGACCCAAATGTGTGTTGGTACAGCTTGCTTCCTGCTTCCTGACTAGGGTGGGTCGGGAGGGAGGTTCTAAAGCAAAAGGATAGCCCTATACTATTGTTTGTTTGTTTTTGGCAAAGTCGAAACTGAAGGAGAGTGAAGAAAACTTTGGGAAAGACTCTAAGTGACTCCTGACCTTTGAATCCCCTGGAAAACGAACAGCACATGCCAGGCAGGTGCACAAGACTTCTTTTCTCAAGGTGCCGCTGCTGCTTCTGTGTGCAGTCCTTGCAGATGGCTTGGGGATTGTAGGGAACATTAGGTATAAAGTTTTAGAATAAGCTTATTTAAAAGAGAAAGAGCAACTTTGGCTCAATATGACAAGTCTCTCATTTTACAAAATTATATTCCTGTTGTAACCAAAGAAATAAATATAGGCATTATTTCCCCCCCCCTTAGTTATTCAATAAACATTTGCTGAATGACTACCCTGTATGAAGCACAGTCAGGCTCCTTCTCTCTTCTCTGCTGTGCACTTAACCAGCAGCTATTGTGACAATAGGAAGCTAATATTAGCAGCTGCCATTTATTGAGATATGCTATGTTCCAGTTTCCGTGCTAAGCACTTTTCATTCATTATCTCCATTAATCCTCAGAATAACCCGTGAGGATAAGCTTATTTCCCATTCTTTTCACTTTGAGCAAACTTAGGCTCATATGAATTTACTTGCTCAAAGTCACAGAACAATTAAATATCTGGTCTAGGATCCAAAATAGGCTTGAATAATTCCAAAATCCATGCTCCTGGGTCAACTGTTTCTTTCTACTAAGCATCTCTGGGCAATCCATTCCCATGAACTTTCAAGGTAGTAACTCTTAAATCTAAACCAATACTTACACATGAACTGGGGGATAGTAGAGAACAGTTCACACAAAAACTGCTAGGTGTAGGCTGGAACAGATAAACAAATATAGAATATAATCTAAAGAACACATTGGGAATTAATTGGAGTCATGGGAGGGAAGAGAGGTAGAAAGGGGGATTACAAAAAAGTGTATTAATCCATTTTCTAGTATTATAACAAAATATCTGAGGCTGGGTAATTTGTAAAGAGATTTATCTAGGTCACTGTTCTGAAGGTTCAAAAAATGTTGGCAGTTTCTGCATGGCACTGGCAAAGGCCTTGTAGAAGATGGCTTTGTGGTGGCAAGTGTGAGATTAGTCTCAGGGAAGCCAGAGAAACTCAGGTGTCAGGTTGCTCTTTCATAACAACCCACTCTCATCGGAACTAGAGGATTCAGAGGGCAGTGCCCCCCCAGGGATCTAACTACCTTGCATTGAGCCCTACCTCTTAAAGACTCTACCACTTCCCAGCACAACCATGCTGAGGGCTAGGCTCCCCACACATGAACCTTTCAGGCACAGACCACATCCAAACCACAGCAAAAGGTTAAAAAATAATGTTTGGCACTGATAGATATGTTCATTAGCCTGATTGTGGGGATGATTTCATGGGTATAATCATCTCTCAAAACTTCTCAATTGTATACTTTAAATATGTTCAGTTTATTGCACTTCAATAAAGCTGTAAAAAAAAAAAAAAAAAAAAAAGATCACATATATGTAGCAATCTGCTATTGCTGCCTAAGAAACCACCCCAAAACTCAGCAATGTTTTTTTTTTTTTTTGTTTTTGTTTTTTGTTTTATATCTCACATCACTACTCGTTGACTAGAGTTTGGACCTCCAGGCTGTGCCTAGCTAAGATGGCTCTGCTCTGGCATCTTCCATCTTCCTTACACCCATGACCTGACTGGGCATGAAGTTCTCAGAGTCATGGTAGAAGTACAAGAGGGTGAGCAGAAACATGGCAGGAAATTAAAGACATTAGCTTGGGAACTGGTGCTTTGTTACTTCCACTTTCATGTCATTTGTCAAAAACATGTCTTAAAACTGAGTCAGAGGTGGAGAAATACTTTCCCCATAATTAGGCTAAGACAAGATATAGATGCAGGGAGGGGTCGATTGATTAGATATAATCAATCCATCTACCACAAAATGTAAGAAACTGATAGCTACTAGGGTTGAAAACATGGGGATGTGACAATCCAGAGACAATAAGATGCTTTTTTGAAAGTCAATCTCTAGCCTCAAAGAAAATCATGGAATATTAAAAGATTATTAGACTGCTCATATTAGGGTCTCTCTCTCCAGAGGAGTTGCTGGTATTCACACAATAGTGACTGGTTCTTCCAAGAGCTGACCTGATAGGGGAACATATCCAGGGGCAGAACACAAGTCCATCTGGGGAAAGAGTGCTGAAGAGTTATTGTCTTAGAAATGTGATGAGTAAAATGCATTACCAAAGTAATTAAAACAACATGAAGGAACCAACTTCCCTTGGTTAATTTATTCCAAGCAAAGAGAAAAATCTTAGAACTAAATTTAGTGTTGGAACCTTTTAAGTAAGTTTGCCTTTCTTGAACTGGAGCTAATTTGTATAGTTTGGTTTGTCCTGAAAGTTCCCTTTGTCATCAGTGACTTAAAAATACTGCTACTGGGCAAAAGAAATCAATGATCTCTACATTGCAGGCTGAGTAATTACATAATAATGATTTGCATTAATGAAAAGACAAGTTGGTCCAGATCCAGATGTGCCAGTGACCACAGTTCCCTGCGACGTCCAAGCGGATTGCTGAGTTTGGGGAAATTTCAGCGTCAGTTGTGAGACAAAATGACTGGTTAAGAAGTCTCTCCTAACCAACATCACTTAATAGCTCTTTAATGACTGACTCATCATTTTTCTCCAAGTAAAAGTAAATTTAAATTTCAAAATAAAGCAAATTTTACTTGTGTCTGTGGCACAGAAGCAGATGTTTCTCTGACATGTGCACACAAGCTGCTGGCTGTGACCTTGCAGGATACAGCAGTTTTGAAAATGAGCTCCTGTCTCCCAATCTGGGGAAAACAATGCTGCAGAGAAGATTTAATAAAAAGGCATAGCTTCTCACAGCAGCTTATTTCAGCAAAGTAAACTATTAATTAAAATAACAAATGTCAGCTATTTCAGAGGCTGACAGTTAACACAACACAGCATTTGCTTACCTTGACGTACAGGATGCAGGGACACAGGATAGATCCATAATTCATTCCAGGTATGGCTCTCTCATGCCCTGATATAGTGATAACAGAGTGATAAATTAGCTCCCGTTCAGCAGTTTCGTTAGCAAAAGTATTTGGGGACTTGGGGAAAACCCACCTAGAGAGGGCCTTTTTGGCAAACTGAAGGAATATGCACTTGAACAGCTTGAGTGAAAGTTCATGGAATTCCTCAACTTGAGTACCAAGAAAAACAGGTGGGGAAAATGTGAAACTAGGTGAGAGAAAGACTAAGAGAGACAGCGTGCCAAAATAGTGCATTACGAGCTGCTTGTGTGCTTGTGGCCATGGTGAGGGAAAAATTAAGTAGAGGAAGCTCCTTATCACCCTCAAGAGACCAGGAAAGAGAGATTAGGAAAAATGACAGGGTCAGGTTTCTGATGGGAGGGGAGGGTGAGGAAGCGGGGCAGGAGGGAAAATCAACAAAGGACATCTTCCTGGGTCTCTAAAGTCAAGAATTTAAAAGGGATTTTGGAGCAGATGAGGCAACACATGCGGAAATTGTTACTAAGCTGTCCTCTAAAATGCTTGCGTAGCTGAGAACATACGGAGCTACACCAACTCTGCAAGGCATGCTGGTGGGGAAGTCTGTTTTCGGGCTTTTCTATTCAGATGGCTCAGAACACATCTATATAAAATTAAAAAGGGAAGAAAGGCCCCTAGAGTTAGGAAATGTGTACTGACTCCTGAAGGGCTGAGAAATGGAAGTGGAAAGGTAGCTAGGAGGAAATGTCTGGGCAGAGTAGGTTAAAAGGGTGTGGGTGGATCGTTGGGTGGTATTAAAGAAAAAGCAGTCGACCATCAAGATAGGTGTACTTATGGAAATGCAAAGCTCTTCAAATGAGAATAGTTCTGCTACTTCCTTCCATATTTTAGAAGGCAGAAATAAGGCATGTATCCCACAGTTCAAGTCCTCTGTACTCCTTTAAAAAAATTTTTATTTATTCTAATTTGTTATATATGACAGCAGAATGCATTTCAATTCATAGTACACAATTTTTCATGTCTCTGGATGTACACAAAGTAGAGTCACACCATTCCTGTCTTCATACATATACTTGGGAGAAATGATGTCCATCTCATTCCACCATATTTTCTACCCCCTGCCCCCTCCCTTCCCCTCTCTCCCCTTTCTCTCATTTAAAGTTTCACCATTCCTCCCATGCCACCCCCCATCCCCATTATGGATCAGCATCCTTATATCAGAGAAAACATTTGGCATTTGGGTTTTTGGGATTGGCTTACTTCACTTAGCATAATATTTTCTCAGCAAAAGAAACAATCCGTGAGGTGAGGAGAGAGCCTACAGAATGGGAGCAATTTTTTACCATAAGCACATCAGATAGAGCACTAATCTTTAGGACATATAAAGAACTCTGTACTCCTTTTTAAGAAGAAAAGTAAAGCTAAAGGGGAAAATACTAAACAGGAACTGATTAAATTGCAACTGGCTGCAGAAAGTACCAGTTATTTATTTTTTTCTTTTACAAAACCCTAAATGCGGGGCTGGGATTGTGGCTCAGTGGCAGAGTGCTTGCCTTACACATATGAGGCACTGGGTTCGATCCTCAGCACCACATAAAAATAAATAAATAAACTAAAGGTATTGTGTCCATCTAGAACTAAAAAAAAATTTTTAAAAAACTATTTTTAAAAAATTTCTGGGACTGTTTCAATATGCTGATATAAAGGAGGTATCTACATGTAAAAACTCACTTATTATCATTTCTACTTGAGTCAAAACTTAGTGCATCATTAAGTGTGATCCAGTTCACTGGTCCAAAGTGAACCAATAAGAGTGTCTAGAGCACCTTTGCATATCATTCCTGTTCCTCATTATCCTCCCTTCCCTCGTTGGCCTGGGGACTTCTACTAAGGTATGGGTTATAGATGAAAGGTATTTGGCATTCATAAAAATGAAGGACATTGAGAGGCATATAAAGAAGTCTTTTGGTCACAGACATCATTTCAATCAAGCTTAAAAGCCTGCCCAAAATTAATGACTGAAATCAATATGCAAGGCAGAAAGGAAGGGTGAGCCAGTTTGGATGAAATCCTATCTGACCCTTTATTAAAAATACAAAGCCAACAGAATCTTTTAAAAAGATCCAAGAGAATCAGCCATCTTCACCTGCATGTTTCTTGTTGGAGGCCAGAATTCTTAGGCACTGTGTAATGAGAGTCTTTCCAGGTATGCTAGGGCTGGCCCTGAGTGGAAACAGGGAAGCACTGCTGCACTAAGGGGAGGGGGGCCCTCTTGGGGTACCAATCCTGTGCAGGGCAGCAGGGATATCTGCTAGCCTATTTTGGGTGCACCAAGCAGTGACATCAACTTTTGTATCCAGGTGGAATCTGGAGTAGGGTCACCCAGTTTCAAAAGGATCCTATCCACTCATATCTCCATGTAAAAAACCCCCTAGCCACACAGTCCTTGCTTTGTTACTTTCTTGTTGTTAAATGTCATGTGAGTTTCAAGGCAAGCTGGGTCTAGTCAATGTTATTACAAACTCCTTGAGTATTAGGGAGAATTCTAATTCCTATATAAATCCACAGAAAGCACCCTAATCAAGGGCAGCCAGTATCAGGTCATTTCTGCTTCTTCTTCTTCTTTTTATTTTTTTATTTTTCTGCAAAGCTTTTGTGGTTCTAAGTTGTCCCATTTGATGGGTGATTTGCTTTTGTGCCTGCTGCCATTAGCACTTGTCTCCATAGCTCTCCTCCCTCAAGGGACTTTTCCACTAGAGTTCAAATCTATGGCAAAGTGTAAGCTGCAACTGTAATGCTGGGTAAGATATGCAAAAGGAAAAAATAAAGTTGGAATGCCATTGAAAAACTAGGACATGGCTATCTTTGTGTTGAGTTTATTTAGGGAGGAAAACTGAATTCTGTCACTGCTGCAGTTTGTGAATGCTTTGCCTTGGTGTAATCGCCAAGGAATTAATGTGATTTAGTAGCCACAACAATAAATATAGCCTTGACAAGGTGATTATCCCATAAGACTAAAATCATGATATAGCATAAATCAATACCAGCCCTAAGTATGTCTCTGAAAGGGGTATATATTTCTACATTCACTGGTAGATGTTGAACTAATTTTGGAATTAGAAGCTGTATGAAATGCAAAAGCTATTTTTCTAAGTGAAAAATTACCGAATATGTATGATGATCACTCAGAATATATATTGCTCATCAAATGAGTAGAGGGAAAGTAGTCAAACTTTTAAAGCTAGTTCAAGTGCAAATATCTGCTCCTAAGGGCATACCTCTCTCAACTTCAAACTGACCCAGCTCAGCTGAGACCCCTGACTGACTTGTCTCAGTCCTCTCTTTGGGCAATCAGTCCTTCTGGGAGTCCAAATTGCCCTTCTTGTAGAGACTAGCCCTTTCAGACTCTTCTACTAACTCAAGTCAATTGATCCTCATGCCTGAGAGCTTTGCCTAGTGTAAGGGTCCCTTAGGCTGGAGTTGAGTCATACAGAAAAAGCAGGTATTGATCAGGAGCAATCTGTCTTTGCTCTTCTGGGGACGTTTCCTGGGGGACATGAGCACTTCTCAATTTTGAAGGTCAATATTAGAGGCTCTTAGCTGTCCTCTAACTAAGGTAATCCCATTCGAGCAGGCTTTTCTGGAAGTCTCCTTCTGCACATTTCAACTATCTCCTCCCTCGGGGAATCAAGTGGGAACTTACTTGGAAGTGAGCTGCCACTCATTCCTACTTGTCAGTCTGTGCAGAGATAAGGAGACCCTCCTACCTGGTGCCACTTGCTCTGCCTCCACTGAGCTGAGTAGCCCTGTGGATGCTAGACCCCTCCCAACCTCCAGAGCAGCTCTTGCTTAGTGAAGAGGGCCCTGAAAAACTATTTAAAGCCTTAATATATGGAGTGCCTTCTCTCAGAGCTGAATTTCCCACTGCCAGATAAGTGCCGCCTTAACTACATTTTTGTGAAGTAGCTGCAGTGGCACTCCATAGCTGATTATGTTAATCCTTTAGGGATATTCAAGAAAATATCTGCAGATTCTTCCTATAGGAGAGTAATCAAGATTGGATGCAGGTATCAACCACCCGACAGGCCTTCTAACTTATGTGTTCTCAGTATGCCACATATTGTATTTTTATTTTTCAATATTGCACATTTTTCCTTTTTGCTCCCCCCTCTGTAGTGCACACAAAGATTTCCTTAGTCACAAAGGATTAAATAATTCACCTATGAAGAATCCTTTTAAAGCATCAGTGCCTGTCTTGAAAATTACTTCCCCTCCCTGTCTTTTTTTTTTTCTCTTCCTTTAACAGAACAAAGAAAAGTGTTAATCTTTTGATAATTGACTCTATTTTTACTGGAATTTCTCTCCTGATTATTTAATACATCTCCAGTCAATTCCAAACAGTATCTGTTTTCAGCACACATCTATAACCAGAGACAAGTTGTCCAAGCAGGAGGGCTGAGGAGAGCAGCTTTGGCGGAAACAAAATCCTAACACAATAATGAATAGAGCTCAAGCATACTGTTCAAAAATGAAATTGGCATTGCTTATTTAGACAAAGAGACAAATGTACTTGTAGCTTCATTTACCATATAGAGCTCTTACAGAGACTCTGACTGCAGAGGGACAGAGAACTTCCTACTCTGATGGGCATATCAGTAGGGATTTTATTTGTGTTTTCCTGTAAATGCAGAACTCAGCTATTGATGACTTTAATTCTACAGGCACCAGTGGTTTGTATTTAGACTGAGAAATAACATTAAGTGAGCTTATCTGATGGACCCAGAGGCTTAGCTGTGCCAGGGATGGAGCAGGGTACAACGTGACTACCAGTTCCTTCTGGATCCTCTTCCTCTACTCACCCCTCTGCCCTCTCCTTCTTTTCACAAATGCAGAGAATCCAACACATGCACACTACCGCCTTCATTATTTAGGCTAATGCTTGCACTATTGATTCAGTCAGTGCTGCAGAGGTTGTGAAAGTCTGTATTAACACATGGGTTAAATGGAAAAATATTTTTTTAATGCTTTTGTTTACTCTTCCTCCTGCTCCTGACCCTGGGAAACACACAGGGACAGGGGAAGCCCCAGCCGGGCTCTGTCTGTCTCCTTCCTGGGTTAATCACATTTCACACGTCCCCATTTCTGGCAGATGCAGCACCTGACCTCCCCTTTGTCCCTCTCTGGATAAAAGTGTGAGGCTCCGTAATTTCCCTCAGGCACAAAAACAGTTTGCTTTCCTGCTGGAGGTGAAACTGACTCCCAGAGAAGGCCCAGCTGGGGCTTTTATCTACCCTTCAGCCTGTACGGGCGGCTGATCTCTTTCACTTTGCATGAAAATAAAGCCGAGATTGGAGCTGCTTAATTTGGCTCTTCACAAAGTTGAGGGGCAGGGGTGGGGTGAAAAGAACCTTGGGGCTTGGTGCACTGTGCAGGAATTAAGCTGGGCGTCTAGTGGGCTCCTTGGGAAGGAGGTGGCAAGTGCTCCCGACAGGGGCCGCGCTGAGCTGCTAAAGCAATTGCAGCAAATGAAACGTGTTTTGCAGGAGCTTGTGTTGTCGGTGCTGTGAGAGCTGCGCGAACTGCCTTAAGGGTAGGAGGTGGAAGGGACAGGTCTGTGACAGGAACTTGCAGTAGCTCACTTACTGGGGCACCACTCACCCTGGACAGCTCAATGACTTATCTGAGAGGCATTTCTCTCTTCTTCCTTCCCACTGTTTTAAACGCTCACTAGCTGGCTGACCCTTGCTCCTCATGGGTTGCCCGCTGCGAAGCCAGTGGCCGTTCTCTGTGGGACTGAAGTCAGCAGATCCATTAGGTTGACTAATAGTGATGGAAAGATCTGGGCTATCTGGGTTAGGGTGACATTTATATTTGGACATTCTATTATTACTGGCAGGTCCCTGGGTTTTGTGGGAAATGTTCTGGGAGCTGGGCTGCAGAACACCTTCTGAAAAGGTGTCAGGGGTGAGACTCAAGCCAGGACAGGGAACAAACCCAAGTGGCAGCCTCACGTTGGAGACTGTGCCGAGTGGCAGCCGCTCATGGGTGCCTGGCAGCGGAAGGCCATGTCCTAAGGTGTTCTACCGACATCTACCAGAGCAGCTGGCGCCTGGTGGAAGGCAGATGGTGTTGGATCCCCCAAGTGTCGCTGTCTAGCAAGATGCCATGTCCACTGATTAAAAATAATTAAACATTCCTTCCTCCAGTGAAGGAGAATGGCACACACGCCAGGCAGGGAGGCTGACAATGGCATTACACAGCAAGACATGGCAGTAGCAGCGAGTGCCCAGGGTAGCAGGTGCGTCTGGCTTGGAGAAGGTGGGGTGGGAGTGGGGGGTCTGGGCTAGCAGTGACAGCAGGAAGGGTTTAGTGAGGATGCATATGCATGAGGGATGAATGAACGGGATCATGTTGGATGACTTTCTATTGGCTCAGCTTGGTTTATGGAGAACATTTTCCAATTTCTGAATGGAAATAACAAAGTTTATGTTCATGACCTAATCAATATGCACTGATCACTGAATATGTATCTCTGCTAGGCGTTGTGATCAGAATATGTTAATAGGTGTTATCCATGTCCTCATTGTACTTACTTGAGTTGAATTTACACACTTTGTTTATCCACATACATTTTTTTCTTTCTTCTTCAATAAAGAGATCCTGGTAAAAATTTGATGAAAGAATTAAACATACTGATTCTCAGCCATTCTGTCATGAATGAATCAATTGTAATGTCATGAATGAGACTATTTCCCAAATTTTCCCAGGCTTACAAATACCCCTGCCCTGCTACCTTCCCCATACCCTGTTTTTTATCCCCAAACTTGTTCCTTCCCTTACACGGACAAATCCTTAAATGTTATAAGGAACTTGTCAAAAAGGCAGGTTAACTTACTAAGCCTTTGCCAATTATTTCAAATTTATAAATGCCTCACCTGTTTTTCCAAGTTTCTAAGACACATGGAAGACTTCAATTTGCAATGAGCAATTTGATTTCCTGTTAAGTGTTCTAATTTCCTGTGAGCTCTAAAAGGAAGTCTCCTCTTCTTCTTCTTGGGTTTGAAGTCTTCAGTATTTATTTGATAAATATCTGTTATATGAGTATTACATGTCCCTCCATTATGAGAATGAGGTGGCAAGAACAGGTGAAAGAAGAAATTCTCCCAGACCCACGTCACTCATCCAGGGAGAGAGGCCTGCAGAGTTTGGGCTGAAGGAGAGCTTGCAGTGTAATGGGAAGGCAGGCCTTGTGCAGGCAGGGGAATGTAAACTGGCCCTTGAAATTTGCAGGTTGCACACATATTTGTGGTGAAGAATGGGAGAATTTCCCAAGAACAGAAGAAAGATTTTAGCAAAGCCATGAAAAAAGGAGGGAGTGAACCAGAAGTTTGACTTGGCTGATGGAGAGAACCCACATTTTTTAGAAGGGAATCAGCAAGAGAGCACTTCCTTGAATATTACCCAAATAAGGACACTGTTTAGCCAGTAAGGCATTCCTTACAGCATTCTCTAAAGACTGAATGAGGGACATGGGAATGTTGAAATCAAGCACTCCCCTGTGGCAGACTCCACCTTGGCTCTTTCAGCACCCATTTGAACCAGTGCCCAACTTGGTCTTAAACCACAGAGGCTGGAAAGCAAACTTAACATTTCCCCAAGCCCTTTGTAGCTAAGATTTTACACATGATCTAATTTCTGCCCATAGATGCTGTCTTAATCAGTTCAGGCTGCTACAACAGAATACCATCCACTAGGTGTTTTAAACACCAAATACATTTCTCACTCATCAGAAGGTTACAAGTCTGAGATCAGGACATCGTCAGGGTCTTGCTAAGGGTGCTCTCCTTGGTTTACACATGGCTGTCTTTTGCTGTGTCCTTACACAGCAGAAAGAAAGCTAGTTTAGTTCTGAGTTCTTAGAAGAGCTAATCCCATTTGTAAGGGCTGCAACCTTAACACCTAACTACCTCAAAGGCCCCACCTGCAAATATCATCAACACTGAAATTAGTGTTTCAACATATGGATTTTAAGGGGAAACAGATATCTAATTCTTGTGAGACTCAGAGTGGAGGGGAGCCCTTCTGAGGCAGCAGATGCTGGAGGTGAGACCCAGTCACTAGGTAAGCCAGTGACAAAGGCATCTGCTCCTTTAGGGAAGATGAAGTCAAATTTCCGAAGTTAGTACCAAGTGGCCGAGGTGCCAAGCAGCAATGGGGTTTCTCGAAAATGGTTCCTAGTTATTGGTTATTTTTTCAGTTTTTTCTCTTCCTGATCATTCAAATGTGCTTTCCCTTTCTCCCTGAGATTATATAAACTATTAACCTTTTACTAAAACTTTGTCTAGACTTTGATTAGGTAGATCTTGTTGCCCACAAACAAGTATACTTACTGCTACTACTGCTTTGTGATTGTCCCCTTTACATGGTTACAGATAAATGAGAAATCTTAAGGTACATATAGGCCACTGTGTGACAACCCACCCCACCTTGGACACACAGTCTGTGACCTTAAAGGACACATTTGCCAAAGAGGGCCACTAATCTCAAACTGCACCAACCAGATCCTCTTTATTAAAATTTCAAACTATAAATATGGGAAAACAAATTTGCAGGAAAAAATATGAAAGATCTACAGAAAACCAGGCAGGTAGATCAGGCAGTGTAGCTGTGTGTAATTAGAAACAGAAAGTGCATGCAGCACAGAGTGCTCTTCTGTTAGCTCAGTCGTATGCCACACAAGGATTGTCGGTCAAGGACGAACCATCTATGCAATGATGATGGTCCCATAACATTATAAGGGAGTTGAAAAATCCCTGTCACTTGCTCTTGTTGTAGCCACTGTGCTGCTATGAAATACTCATCAGTTTGTGCTGATGTTGGTGTAAACAAACCTATTGTACTGCCAGTCATAAAAGTATAGTCTATACAATTTATGTACAGTACATAAAACTTGATAATGACAATAAATTACTGGTTTTGGTTTATGTATTTATTATACATACTTATGTTATTTTAGAATGTACTACTTTTATTTAAAATGAAGTTTACTGTAAAGCAGTATGTCCTGTTAGTTAAGCAGCAACCTCCTATATCTTTTCCTCCCACTCCTCCTCCTCTCTTTCTTTCTTTCTTTCTTTCTTTCTTTTCCTTTTTCTCTTTCTTTTTCTTCTTTTTGTACCAGGGATTGAACCCAGGGGCATGTAATCACTGAGCCACATCCCCAACCTTTAAAAAAGTTTTTCTTTATCTTAGTAAGTTGCTTAGAACCTCTCTAAATTGTTGAGGCTGGCTTTGAACTTGCAATCCTCCTATCTCAGCCTCCCAAAACACTAGGGTTACAGGTATGCACCACTACACCTCACTAGCCTTGTATATTTTGTGCTCATGGTGTCTCTTGATTGCTTGATGCCTCATCATTTTCTCTTTTGCTTGATTTATCTCATGTTGTTTTGTCTATCATAGCTGTACTCTCAATAAGCTAGTCTATATCCTGATCTATCATTGTTTATATAAATATATACACACACCATATTGCCTTGGCGTGTGATACACCAGACCATAGAGATTTGTGGAAATACACTCTATGTTGTTTGCACAACAATCACCTAATGACAAAGTCTCAGACTGGTTCTTAACTGATGCATACTTGTTGCAGTACCATTGGTAAAAGAAAATTGATGGTTTTAAGGGCATGTCAAACATGGTACCCGTTGTACCTAACTGCTTGATGACTTTCCCCTCAATCATAGACTGCTTCAGAAAGCTTGACTGGTCTATTCTTTGTGTGGAGACTGTCTCAAAACTGGACTAGGAAGACCACCTGCAGACTGGCAGGTAATTCACAGGGTCCCTGCACTGAAGAACTCAGCCTAATGGTGAATGGTAATAGTGGCCAAACCATTCAGAACAGTTTATTTTTGGTTGGGTTGCCAAGTTAGTAATGAGAGAATATGGATTCCATATGGAAGAAAAAGCAGAACCATGAGAGAGATGAGGAGGAAAGCTGATTTTGAAGCAGCCCCACTTTGGCGTGGCTTTTCCATTGCAGTCCACACATCTCTAGGGTGGATAGTGCCCTTTGTACCTCATTGCTGAAGAAGGTGTGAGAAAGCCTCTTCTTCTCACCCATGGAGAGTTCTGAGCACAGGTCTGCAGGCAGCATGAGGCCTGATTTCTAGAGTGCCTGGGATCCTGAGTGACCGTCCAATTGCAGACTGACCTCACTCAGCCCCATTATGCTTTCTATTTTGACAGTACCTGCTTGTTCTGCACCTTACCAGTCTTTTTCTGAGACCTGGCCATCACTTCTTCCCTGATATCATGAAGACACTTGAGGTTCTGCTTCCACTTTACCCACAGCACTTAAGACACCTTGTGTGTTTCCTGCATCCTAATAAGGACGGGTAACATAGAACATTTATCTTAAAAGATCATTATTATTCTGCTTTGCTCTCCTGAAAATTTCAGAAGCAGAAAGAAGGACAAGGGCAAACTCTCTTGACTCAGATTTAGAAAAATCTGAACTGACTTGATTTTAGTTCTTTAGCATTTAAATGCAGGTGAAAAATTGTTAGAGAATGTTGCCCAACGGATACAAGGGTCACTATTTAAGTCCTCCGTAACTGTAGTATTTGATTACCATGCCCACTGAATAAGAACTTGGCAACCAGCAGTATCATCAATAGAAGCCACATGAACAGATCTCTACACTAGAGTTGTAATATACCCTTAAATTAAACTATTTTGGCCTTTTTGAAAGTCAAACCATTTTTAGTAAGTGCCTTCTGAAGCCTCATTATTATTATGACTACTACTAATTTATACATATATAATGTATTCTGCTTTATTGTGCTCTGAAAATTATATTTCAGAACAATTTTACCCACCTGGAGAGAGCATAACAGCTATTCCATAGCACTTAGCAATGTCTCAGGCCTGACAATGAACAGATGAAACGGCTGTATATATGCTGCTTACCCTAGGGAAGTGGAACATTCTTTTAAATGAGAGTTTGACAAGTAGGCCAGGCTATTTGGGGATCTCTTAGACAAATGCATTTCTTCCCCCTACCTGTCATTTTTCCTGGCCTAGTTGGGTGCAGAAAAACACCCAAAGGTGATTTTCAACTTTAGTCAAGCATTAGGACTTCCTAGGAAACATTTAAAAAACAAAACAAAACAAAACAAAACCAAAATCTATGCCCACATCTACTCCAGACCAACTAAAACTATCTCTCTGTGTGTGATCTGAGCTTCAGTATCTTAGAATTTTACCAATGACTTCAATGAATAACTAGAGTTGGGCAACATTGACCCACAACATTGATTTTCAAATTTTGGTTTCTACCATAATCACCTGGGGATTATCCTGCACAGGCCTACTGAATTGGATGATAAATAAAACAATAAGTACATCATAAAACAATAAAGTTTGAAAACCACTGATTTATAAGCCACTGGTTTATTACGTTATTGTTTCTTTCTGCCCCAAGGCTTTGGCTACCCTGCTTCCCCAGGATCCTGCTTCAGTCCTGACAATAGTTACCTTCATTTATAACAGTTAAAGTGCAGCGGTGTTAATTGGAATGATAACATATCAAACTAATTAACCATCAGGAGAATATTCTCAGCAGAGACCAGGACAGTGAATGAATAGACAAATTATAGGTACATTTTGCAGACAAATGCTCTCTGCTTTTGTCTTACTCAGGTTCATAATGTATCCACCAATCACTGTATACACAACCAAATATCCAATCATCACTCTTTTTCTCCTGGCAAAAAATAGAAAAACAATTTTATTTATTAAAGGCCTACCTACTCCAATAAGGCAAGACTGCTGCTGTTGTGTCTCATTTTATTTCTTACAATAACCTTGTGAGGTGTATTTAATTATTTTTGGTACCCAGATTAGAAGTGTGAATTTCATAGAAGTAAGCACTTATCTGAGGTTCCACAACTGATAAATGGCTTATTGAAGATCAGACCTCAAGCCTCTAGACCAAGACTGCTTCTACATTACCTTGTCTCTGGCAAATGCTGCAAACAGAAGAAATCTAGTTACAAAATTTTGAAGGGTTGTCATGCAGAGGAAGCAGACTTAGTCTATGTTACTGCAAAGAGCAGAATATGGGTTAGTAGGTAGAAATTCAAAAGAGTCATGCCAATTTAATCTATTATGGCTAATATTAATTAAAATGCTAATAGGCAATTTTGGACATTTTGTGTTCAGCACCAAACTGAATGCTTAAATTACTACTTCTTATCATCACAACTCTGATGCTGAGGTATTATTATTATTAATCATATTTTGTAATAGAAGAAACTAAGTGTCAGAGAAATTAAGGAACTTGATAAAGATCATAGAACCCCATGCTGGTGACTGTGGCAGCAGAATCAGATGGAGTCTGTGAGTAAAAAAAAGTGCTCCACTTGAGTTACTCAGGTTGCTCAGGACAGAATTAGCTCCAAAGCTCTTTTTTTCTGACCACCAAATAGAAATGTTTTAAAAATAATTTTTGGAAATTTTTGAATAATGAAATGAACTACTTTGTAAAATCATGAGCTTCATATTAGTCTCTGGGAATACTTGAAAATTTCGAGTGATGATTAGCTGTCTGGCTTCCGACCCTCTACTTCCTTTCTCAGATTGTGACTCTGCATATAGGTGACTGGACTCAGAGTGGGGAGCTACCCCAGGAATTTGGAATTCATTATCGAGAGCAACATCTCCCTGAAATGTTTGTATTTGGCTACTGTGGGTGATTTCTTCCAATAATTACGTAGACTGAGTATTGCTTTAGCAAATTCCCCATTTTTAGTGTTAGCTGTCCCATTTTACCCAAAGTACAGGCAACCCAAGCAAAACTAAACAGGTGAGACTGTATCAAACTAAAAAATTTTTGTGCAACAAAGAATCTAACAAAACGAAAAGGCAGTGTATGGAATGGGAAAATTATTTCCAAACAATATATATGATAAGAAATCAATATTTAAAAGTTTATCAGGAACCTGTACAATGTAATGGCAAAAATAATCACAAATAATCTGTTTTTAAAATTAGCAAAGAACTTAAATAGATATGCAAGTGGCCAACATGTACAGGAAAAGGTGCTCAACATCATTAATCATCAGGGAAATGCAAATTAGAATTAGTGAGATGAGATGTCGCCTGAGAACCGTTGGGGTAGCTATGATTTAATAAATAAGTACCAGTAAGGATGTAAAGAGAATCTATGCACATTGTAGGCAGGAATATATCAGTACAGCCATTATGGAAATCAGTAAGGAAGTTCCTCAAAAAAATTAAAATAGAACTACCATGTGATCTAGTAATTCTACTTTTGGGTCCAAGAAATATCTGAAGATGATCACTGCAGCATTATTCACAATAGCCAATGCATGGGAACAACATAAATGTCCATCAAAGAATGAATGGAGGAAGAAGATATGCACACATGTGTGCATATGTGTGTGCACATATACACACACAAACACACACAACTGAATGTTAGTAGCCATAAAAAAAAAAAAGAAAGAAATCCTGCCAAATCCTGCCATTTGCAACAATATGTATGAACTTTGAGGACTTTATACTGAAGAAAATAAATCAAACAAGACAAGTACTATGTGGTTTTACTTATATATGGAATTTTTAAAAGTTGGACTCATAGAAAAGGGCTGAGAGATGGTAGAAATCGGGAGATGTTGATAAGTAGATATACACTTTGAGTTAGAAACAGTTCTGGGGAAACAATATACAACATAGTGACTATAGTTAATAACACTGTATTGAATACTTGAAATTTATTAGGAATTTTAATTAAGCAGATCTGAGCAGATCTTAAATGTTCTCTTTATTCAAGGAGGGAGAAACTATATGGGATGACAGATGTGTCAATTAACTTGATTGTGGAATCATTTCATGATATGTACATATATCGGAGCATTACATTATATACTTAAACATGACAAATACATGCATTTTTTGCCCATTATACCTCAATCGAACTGAAAAAATAAATCTAGTTATCTAAAAGTGATTTCTGTTTGAACTAGTATGTGGAAGTATGGATATCTTGAAATACAAATCTCAAACCTAAATGCAAATATGGTGATCTTCTCATTCTCAGTTTGGAGTGGCTGCTGGGCTCATGATAATGTCAGTGGTGCCTACTTTTTCTGGGGCTAAGCTTCACTGGCCCAAACACTGGGATCAATCATAATAATTTTCTCTCCTGACTTTGCTTGTCAGTCCAAGAAGTGGGTATATTACCTAAGTTGAGCTATCTTTCACCTCTAGTGGTGAGGACTCCTGGCTGAGTTTGTGACACAGAAAGATTCTAATCTCAGGGCTGCTTCCAACCATAGCCTCTACCATGTAGAGAAACCATGTCCACTCCAAGTGTTGCACATATAACAGAGCAGAAATGAGAAGTGGTTGAAGTTGGGTGGAGGGTGAGAAAGGAACAGACAGGGACAGGAGTAAGAAGCTCAAACACTGACAGCATGAGAGAAGGTGACTGCTTGGAGGTAGAAATGAGGTCCTGGCAGAACTGGCCACTGGGTTCTGGTTGGCCCATAGTTCTTCTGGGGTACCCTGACCAGCCACCAACCTGACACTAGTTTTCTGGTGCTTCCTCTCCAGGTTGCTAAATCATTTTCACATCACACTCTGGGGTTTTGATTTTTCATATCATGCTCCTTATGATTCAGGTTCCCCTCTAGCTGGCAAAAGAGGTTCTATTGCTTCGTTCGTAACCTGGAACTTTGTGGTCATACCAGTCATAGGAAATCCAGCAGCGGTTGAGGAATTCAGCAAGTGCAGCATTCCAGAAAAGGTTATCTCTATTTCTTTTCTCATTGGAATCAAGTGTATTATCTGTAAATCAAGAACAGGCTAAGTATGAGTTTTCATGGTCGTCTCTAAGGGCATAAAATGTGTTATAGTTTGGATCTTAAGGGTCCCACAGAGATCCATGTGAAAAAGGCTTAATTCCCAGCATGGTGCTGTTGGGACAAAGTGGATCTTTTAAGAGGTGGGGCCCAAGTGGGAAATCTTGAGGTCATTGTGGGCATGCCCTTGAAGGGAGTTATGGGACAGTGGACTCTTATTTCTCTCTCTTTTTCTTCCTTGTCATGAGGTGACTTTGCTTTGTCAGGTGTTCTTGCCATGATGTGCTGCTTCACCACAGGGCCAAAGCAAGAGGGCCAACCAGTCATAGACTGAAACCTTCAAAACTACGAGTCAAAATAACCCTTTTCTCTTTATAAATTCTTGTATCAGTTACTATGTTACAGTAGTGGAATGCTTAGAGAATGTTTACCTATTTTCCCCCATTTTACCATATACCTAAAAGTAGAGGAGGATGAGGGATCCATAGTCTCAGATAAGAATTCTTTTCCAAACTTCAGAAGTTTATTCTAAAACTTCTTATGAATTTTTTCCACATGGCATTTGTGTGCTTGTTTTATTAGGAAAAGAATGTTTTTGTGTGTGTTATTTTGGACTCAACTTGATAGGTCAACATATCTGTTGTGTCTATTATGTGACTGGCATGCACTGTACTGACAGGCCAAAGCTTAACTTGGAGATAAAATGACTATTGTTTAATAGACTGCATTTCTCTATTAAAATGATATTTCTAGAGGAGATTTCACAGTGAACGCTTAGAACCTTTTGGCCTAAATCTGCTTTTATTTTTAAAATAATTTTTGCATTTATCAAAGCATTCCATATTTATCATTAAAAATACAAAATGTTAAGAAATTTCCCCTTTTCCCTAGGTCTTTCCCAGCTTGTCCTGTTGATTCTTCTAAATAATGACCTCTTAAAAGTACTCTACTTTAGCTGGGTGGTCTCACACCCTGAACAGTCCTGATTTATATTTTGTTCCAACATAAGCTATTATTATTCTTATTTCACTCCAAAATATATCTTGGCTGAGATGATAAATTACATAGTTACCATATCTAGAGGTGCCACTTTTGATGATTTCCATGTTTGTTTTCCAGAAATAACCTCCATGCCTTCAAATTTATCATTACGTACTTTTTCTTGATACTGTATCTAATTTAGACTACTTGACTTCCTGCTATCATGATTAAGTATTTAGCTCACATATATCCCCATCTCTAGTCCTCACTTCCTCCAAATAAATATATTACTTTTTAGTTCCTCTGTTGATTACTTTTATAACTCTATTTCTTATTTCATTAATTATAGATGATTTTTCTTGACTTTCTACTTCATAAGATGTCAGGGTCTCAACATCTTCTTTACTTGTCTTCTCCCTTTCTCCTGAATCTTGCACTTTTACTTTTACATTGTCAAAGTTAATAACATTTACATTCTGTCCTGTAACCAAACATTAATTCCATGTTTAATCTCTGGGATGACTCTGAATATTGAAGGGCAGGTAGCTCAGTTTTTACTATGTCCAAGTGTTTGTTCCTGGGTGAACAGTTCAGTGCATGCTATGACTCCTACACTTTGCTATAGAATTTTTTTATTTCCTTCAGAATTTCCCCTCTTATACTTTCTGCCTTTGTCATACTACTAAATTCTTCCGGTGTTGCAGCTGCACTGTCTATTCCATGAGCTGATACCTTTCCTTAGAATCCTCTCTTCTACAACCATCCATCCCCCTGCTGTAGTCTAGACTTTATACTCAGCATGATGGAGGCTTTGGGCCACTGGTATCAGTTCCAACTTCTAAAGGGGCTGGAGATCAGCCCTACCACAGGAAGGGCAGGAGATTAATAATCAGCCATACAAGCAGTATGTGATCGAGCCCCAAAAGCTCATGAGAGCTTTCCTGGTTGGCAATACTCTGGGCGTATTGTCACATATGTGACCTTTAGGACTTAACACTGTTCATGGCTCTATGGGAGGAGAATGACTTTTGGAACTTCCAAGTTTGGATCTCTCCTGGCCCCTTCCCTTGGCTGATTGTAGTCTGTAACCTTTTCCTGCAGTACACAGGAACTGCAAGTATAATAGCTTTCTGTAAATCCTTCCTGAGAATTATTAAAACTAAAGGTGGTTATGGGGCCAGAGATGTATGTAGCTCAGTGGTAGAGCACTTGCCTGATATATGTGAGGCCCTTTGTAACATTCCCAGTGCAGCAAAAAATGAACAGAAAAATATCGAAAGATGAAGAAACAAGGGTGGTTTTGGGAAGCCCCTAAATTTGGAATTGCTGCTGGAATAGAGGTCTGGCTTGGAGACTGTCAAACCCCAAATCCTCTTCAAAGGCTAACCTGAACAGGCTATGCATTCTCTGGGATCCAAGAGTGACCTGGTCAGAGTAAAGCTTAGGACTTTAGTACATTGTTTGGGGCAGGTCCCATTTCTTCTCCCCCCGGGATGTTACTGAAGTGTCGTGTCACTACCTGGGCTTATTGCAGGCATCTTTTATCATGAGAGAAACCAACTTGAGGGTAAAGTCAGGGAGGGCAGACTGAAAGAATCATGGAGAAGCACAACTAGGACTCTGTATCACATTTCAATTTTACCTTACTTTAAAACTTTTCAGTTTTATAAAGTAATAATTCAGCTGTATTATTTTTATATTAGTTTGTCTTAGATTTTCTGTCCCTTTTTACTGAAAATAACCTAACAAAATCTCCAATTTGGCTCATAGATAGCCTTGAGTAATTTCGTATGAAAGGATGGAAGTGAGGTAATCTTTTGTGCCTTGGAATATTTTTATTTACTTGACAATGAATATAAGGCTTACTTTGCAACATATTCCATTTTAGATGCCTTTGTGAGAATTAATTCATTTAGTTCTAATAGAAACATTGAACTAGGGGCCATTATGATCATACTTTTAAAGAGAAGGAAGCTTAGGCACAGAGAGGTTAAGTCATTTGCTAAGGTCTCACAGCTATTAAATAGAAGTCCTATCTGAACATGGGCAGCTGGCTCCAGAGTCAGTGCTAATTCATCAGACGGCTATGCTAGTGCTGAATGACTAAATTGTCTTCACTCTTGCTCAGAACCCAGTGATGCTGATGGAAATCTGATGTCAGTAGCCTGATTGTTGTTCCCTCATCAAAGTACTCTTCTCCACTAGTACCCCATGTGTTGCTTTTAGAGTATCTTCTTTATTATCAGTATTTTGGAATTTCACAATAATTTGTCTCTTTGTTATTTATCAGGTATTTTGAATTGGAAGATTCACATGCCCATTTAATTCTGGGAAATTCACTTTATTCTTTCCATTGAAAATTCCATAACCTCAACTTTTTTTCATGTCTTTCTGTAATTCTTATAAATCAAAATTTGAATATCCCATGACTTGCATTTCCTATCTTTTGTCATATTGTCTCCTTGTTTTTCTATTTGCTTTAACTTGAAAAATACTTATGGAATACCTTGCATTTTATTGATGGACAGAGGAAATAGAAATAGTAAAGTGATATGATTTCTCAGAGAGATAGTTACAGAAAATAAAGTACAACAAATTACAATGTTTGGGGCACTCATGTTCTTGTTTTTAAGAACTGTAAGAGTTCGTATATCTTATCCATTGATTTATGATAGGTTTTGTTTTGGAAATAATGGGTTTAGTTTCACAAAATTCCTTGTTCTTTTTTCATAGATACCTAGTTTTGTTTTAGGAATGTAATAGTTCTTAATTGCTATTGGTATGAACTGACTGTGCCCTTGCCCTGTTTATATATTGAAATTCCAATCCTCAATATGATGGTATTTGGAGATGGGACCTTTGAAAAGAAATTAGGTCATGAGTTTATGCTCTCCTGGTGGGATTAGTGCCCTTATATAAGAGGTAGAGTTTGCTTTCTTCTCCCTGCCACATGAGAATACAAGGAGAAGTTACTCTTCTACAAATCAGAAAGACAGCCCTCACCATAACTGGACCATGCTGGCACTCTAATCTGGACTTTCAGCCTCCAGAACTGTTACAAATACATTTTTACTGTTTCCCCCACTGAGTCTATGGTAGTCTCTTAAAGTATTCCAAAATGACTTATAATATTAAGATGCCAAACCTCTGAGATAAAAATTAAGAAATTGTAAAACTTCCTTCTTTCAGCTCTTAAATTATTTCTGCTTACTCTTTTATCTTTCTTCCTATTTTTTTTATCTTTGTGTTTCTCTTTTACATTTCTGACATTTCTCAAATGCCTTTGTTTTCCATTTGTATTTAAGAATGAGGCCACAGAGAGGCTGGCTGAGGCTCTGAGTATGTGGTTAGGGATTGTCAATTAGCAGAACATATAAGGAAGTAAGGATAAATGTCAAAATGGTCAAGAATTTTACCTGGGACACTAAAATTCATGTGAATCACCCTAAATCTTCCTAGATAATTGGTTCAATTTAATCAGAGAGTGCCTTCTATTTTATTATGGCTGGATATGACCTTATGGCTTTGAATCATTTTATGTACAGAAGTAAGGAGGTGAGGTCAGAAGTGGTTTCATTCCAGGTTAACCCCCTCCTCTCCATCTCTCTTTTCCTACTTGCCACCTTCGTGGCTCCTGGACACATGATCATGACAATCCTGCTGGGCAGGCTGCCTGCCTTTTGGGTTGCTGTGATTCTCACACCAAGAAGGCTGCAGCTTCCTCTGCTTTGTTACAAGCATCTGACTGCTAGAGTTTGAAAAATCTCTTGTCCCCTCATGGCTTCCATCTTTATATGTTATTATCTCCTTGATCCCAAATGCACAGTTGGTATTCTAAAGGTGAGTCTGATAAGTACAGGAAAATGAGGGAGTAGTCGTGGAGAATAATTTTGATGGAAAAAAGATGGAAAACCGTATCTAAAGAAAGGAAGAGAGAAAGTTGTCCCTGGGTGAGCTAAGCTGGTTTTAAGGGTGTGTTCATGGTTCTCAAGGAGCCAACTTCTGTGAACTGAATCGTGATTTGCCCCAAATTCATGTTGAAGTCCAAACAAAAAAGTTTGGACTTTCCAAGAAAGTTTGGACTTTCTTGACTGTATCTGAAGACAGAGTCTGCAGGAAACAATTAAGCTAAATTGGGTTGTAAAGTTAGGGCTCTCATTCCATAGGTCTATGGCTTTATAGGAAAAGTACTCTGTCTACCATGGGAGGACACAATGAGAAAGTGGCTATGGGCAAGCCAGGAAGAGAGTCTTTACTAGGAACTGAATCCAGCTGGCACTTTGAGTTCAGACTTCCCAAACTGTGGATCTTTTAGAAAAAATAATTTCTTGTTTAAGCCAATAAGTCTATGATATTTTTTGTTATGACACTCCAAGCTGACTAAGGCACCAAAATTTCAAGGAGAAGGCATGCTAGAAGTTACTGCTATGTTTGCTGAGGGTTGAAGATTTTGCAGTGAAATCATTCTGAACTCCCAATTGGGAGAACGGCTGTATGAAGTTTGGGTCTGCTATTAACCTGAGTGTCTTTGGGCAATCACTTAACTCACTGGGCTATAATTTCTTCATCTATAAAATGGAACTAATAATTCTTATCTTCTGAGTGTTGGCATATTATTCCAAGTTCATTTATTGTAATTGTTTGCAATTGGCTTCTGTGACAGATCTAAAGGGGAGTTGAGTCTGTGAGTCAGAAAAGATAAATAAGTACTAATGGACATGGCCAGCATGGTGCTTGGTACTCAGTGGTTGCCTATGAAATTCAAGCACAAATTCACTAGGTAACCAGATGTTTATAAAAATCTATGGCTTTCTAATGGTGGTCTCCTCAGGGAGGTCCACAGAGATCTTGGCAGCAGCCATCCTTTGAAAGGCTTGAAGTTCCTGTTACTGGTTTACCTTTGTGCAGTCTGAGACAATATTCCTGATATCACCACTGTTAGGTGTCCTAACAACCTTCTGAATTGCTGACAACCCCTACCTATGACATCTAGTATTTTTCATCAATATGATTTTTTAAACATTTTTGTCTTCACTTATAGTCTGAGATCTTCTCAAGGGCATTGACTATATCTAAGTTATTTTTATTCCCTGCATTTAGCCTCTGTGCCCATCAACACAGTAGGTATTTGTTTTACTGGAAGTTCTTCTTATGCATGAGATAAGACTTCTGCCTTCCCTCAGCTTGCTTTTTAGAACTATTTGAGGGCCTCCTATGATCATCCATCTTTTTGTGTATCTAAGACAAGGGGTCTCATTTCTATTTCCACTGACTTAAATGAGATCAGACTGTGTGACTCTAGGGCCATGTTGCTGCCATTTTCAACCTTATATTTGATGTGAATTATGGCACAAGGGGGATTCTGATGAGACTGTTGAAGAAGCCATATGTCTCATCTGTGGCAGCATCCACTCTCATTGTCATAGTCCATGTTGAACACTAGTTGTGTGCTCTTGACCTTTAATCTGAGTCTGGAGATGAAAGCCATGTTGACACTATGCTTTGTCAGCCATTCTCCCAAAGGACACCCTGAGCTATAGATATAATATTCTATTTTGAATGTAACACATAATCTGTCATTGTTCTCTCAAGGAAATAAGAGCAGTAACAATTTTAATTCTCTTTTTAACAATGATTTTGGGTTACTTTAGTGCCAAGTTGTACATGATATTAGTTTCTTAGATAATTAGTCCTTGGCACTTTGCAGAGTCTGCAAGGTGTTTTAGAATTTACCAGTCTGTCTGTCATGTTTATGATTTCAAAACATTGTGGATAACTGTAATAAACTAAAGTCTTCCCATTCGGATTCCTTTATTCATTTATTCATCAAACATTTATCAGGAACCTTCTCTGTCAGGTGAAGTGTTAGCCTCTGATCTCATGCAGTTCATCTTTTAACTGGTGTTTTAGATGATGTTCTCAAGTCACTAAAGTAAAAAAATAAAACGTGTGGCTAACTTGACACTAACTTCTAAGTAGTCTGGTTATAGGTTATATAAGTAAATATGTGAATATATGAATATATTCATATAAGTATATGATCTCATGGAAGTGCTTGATAATTTTTTTAAATTATTAAAGTACGTTAGCACTTTTTTTTCTTCCTTCCTTCCTTCCTTCCTTCCTTCCTTCCTTCCTTCCTTCCTCCTTTCCTTCCTTTCTTTCTTCTTCTTCTTTTTTTTTTCTTTTGTACCAAGGATTGAACCCAAAGGCACTTAAACACTGAGCTACGTCCCAGCTTATTATTTTTTTATTTTGAGTCAGGGTCTAAGTAGGTTGCTTACAGCCTTACTATGATGCTGAGATATTGAACCTGTGATCTTTCTGCCTCAGTCTCCCAAGCTGCTGGGATTACAGGGATGCACAACCACACCCTACTTTAGCACTCTTGTTTCAAAACTTATCTGATCCTCAGCAAGTCTGAGAGGTCTTTAGGATAATATGATATGACTAAAATGGGGTTTTTCAAGTAAATTGTCCAATGGTATCACATAAATAGCAGAGCTAGGCTAGGCAAGTTCTTAATGTGGTATTCTTTTGACTAGAGTCCTTTGCCCTCAAGGAGTTTATGATTTAAATGTCATTAAGACATGCAGATATGCATTAATCAGTTAAATACGGCATGACAGTGTATAATTATGTACTCCTTATAATATAAATGCAGCAGCTTTCTAGAGACAAAGCACTTGCTGGGATAGTTGAAGATGTTGTAGACATGAGGTAGATCTTTAAGAAAGAACTCAAGGTGAGGAAATAAAATTCACTTTTTTTTTTTTTTTTTTTTTTAGGGTAAACAGTACATAGTCTTGAAGTTCAGGCTGAGAATTATGGGGCTTTATTTTGTAGCAGGAGTACATCAAAGACATTTGAGTAGTTAAGTTGTTTGCTACAATAGAGTTTCACTGGGAGAATGGGTAGGAAGGGAGAAATAAGGAGATTCTGGAGAGGCTGTTTTGTTACATTGGAGCACAGTGACAATACTACGCTAGCCATTCCCAGCCTTGTTTATCTTCCCTTTATCCATAATTGAGAGTGTTTTGGGCCTGCCCTGTCTGCTGAGCCTGCCCAGCTGCATGAAAGGCTTTGACTCCGTTCCAGGGCAGCAAACCAGGGCAAGCCTCTCTCTGCCTGACATGTGACTGTTCCATGCTCTTTGTAAATGCCAAGACAGCATCAAGTCTCACTGTCCTGTCGAGCTGCTCTGAGCATCCAGGCTCATTGACTACCTGATAGATTCTAAATGGATCGGTATTGACAAATATGACAAACACACAAGCTCAAGCACATTTTTGGTGGGTCTTGATGAAAATGAACCCTAGCAGGATCTTTTTAAAATTTAATATTGCAGGATTTCCCCAATATTACTACAGTCATTTAATTTTTTTCTCTTTAGGATAGCTTTCTAGCTGGGTATGGTGATGACCACCAACCTCAGCAAGAGCTGGGTGTTAAGCAACTCAGTGAGACCCTGTCTCTACATAATATAAAAAATAGGGCTGGAGATGTGGCTCAGGGGTTGAATGCCCCTGAGTTCAACCCCTGGTATCCAAACAAACAAACAAACAAACAAAAACTATCTAATATTCTCAAACTCTGGAGACATTTGTGATGTGCTTATTTGTTAAAGAAACATCTGAGCATATATTTAAGTAATTCCTCCAAGTGTTTTTTTGGTAAAACTCAGTCAGCAGGAATTATTTGTACCATATGGGGATGTGGCAAGGAGAAGGGCATTGAAGAAAATAATCATAGTACTACAATCCTGGGTGATGAGCACGGAAATTGACTCATTCAGAGCCTGCATAGAGGCCTCAGAAAAAGGTTAATTTGCATGGGGAAGGGTAATAAAGGTGACCTGTGGAGATGATGGAGGCCCATGATAGGTACTGTAGAAGGTCAAGGTGCCATTAGGCTGCATTTTAGACACAGAACCAGTCGGGATTAGGTGGATGATGGATTAGATAGGAGAATTGGGGTCAGGGATGGAGACAGGAGATCAGTTAGGGTTATCTAAGAAAAATAAGACCCCAATTGTGTGTGTGTGTGTGTGTGTGTGTGTGTGTGTGTGTGTGTGTGAGAGAGAGAGAGAGAGAGAGAGAGAGAGAGAGATGGATTGATTTACTTTAAGGAATTGGCTCATGTGATTATGGGGACTGACAAGTCTGAAACCCATGGCATGGGTTTCTCTCTCTCTCTCTCTCTCTCTCTCTCTCTCTCTCTCTCTCTCTCTCTCTCTCTCCACACACACACACACACACACACACACACACACAATTAGGGTCCTATTTTCCCAGGTAACCCTAAATGGTTTGTCTCAGAAGGTCGCACAGTCTCTTTGTGACTCTCTCCTTCAGCTTTATAGAAGAGACTAAGAACTTCTTCAAAGACTTAGTTTATTCTTTTAAAAAATGTATTTATTTCCAGGCAGGCAGCCTTGGATTTAGGGAAAAGTTGATATCACAGCTTAAGTTCAAAGGTGGCCTGGAGACAAAAATTTCCTTTTCCTTAGGGAGCCTCAATCTTTTTTCTCTTAAAGCCTCTACCTGATGAGAAGGACCCACCAACATTTTGAGGGTAATCTGCTTTACTTCAAGCATATTGATTTTTAAATATTAATCTTGTATTAAAAGTACCTGCCGGGCGCGGTGGCGCACGCCTGTAATCCCAGCACTTTGGGAGGCTGAGGCAGGTGGAGCGAGTTCAAAGCCAGCCTCAGCAATGGCGAGGCACTTAGCAACTCAGTGAGACCCTGTCTCTAAATAAAATACAAAAAAGGGCTGGGGATGTGGCCCAGTGGTCAAGTACCCTTGAGTTCAATCCCCAGTACCACAAAAAAAAAAAAAAAAAAAAAAAAAAAAAAAAAAAAAAAAAAAAAAGTACCTTCCCAGCTATATCGGTATTGGTGTTACCAAACAACTGGGTACCATGGCTTAGCCAAATTGACATAAAATTAACCATTACAAAGGCCAGGGAAATTTTATATTGTAAAAAGAGGAAGAGTTCTGCTTAAATGTTGTTGTGTGGAATTATTGGGCAATTGGATGAAAGTTTTGGGAAGGTATATCTGAACATCTGGAGCAGGATCTTAAGACAGGCACATTCCTGCCAAATTATCCACAGGGATAACCTAACATCCCTTCCCTCTTCCTCCTTAGTTACTGATTCTATCCTTTACTGAATAGCAATGTTCCAGGCTCTCTGCTAAAAACTGGGAACATGAAAGTTCCTAGACCACATTGTTTGTCTCAGAAGGTCACACCATCTCTTTGTGACTCTCTCCTTGCAGCTTTATAGAAGAGACTAAGAACTTCTTCAAAGACTTAGTTAATTCTTTTTTAAAAATTTACTTATTTCTGATTAATTAATAAAAATTGCATGTATTTATCATGTGCAACATGTTATTTTGAAACATGCATACATTGTGTAATGAACATTTAACAGATTCTTCATGTTACTCAAGCTTTCCTGGAAATGAAGGCAAGTGTGCATGGCACAAACAAATAACCACATCAAAAATAAAGGAAGCCTTTCAACCTTGCTCACCTTGTTCCCTCCAGTACCTTTCCAGTTGTAGTCGCCTGAAGCGATGGCCGTTTGGAGCAAAGAAGCCGCGGGAAGAAGTTTAGAGACGAACTGGAAACAAACAGCTCTTTATTCTGATAACTTTTCTCTCTGGCTCTAACTACACCCCGACAAGCCGTCCATGCTTCTCTAACCTCCAAAAATGGCGCAGACCTCATCAGCAATCTCGCTCAAGTCCCTGGAGATCTCCGGCCAAGTCTCGCAAGATCCCGGGCCAAGTCCCGTGAGACTACGGAAGGCGCCAATGCCCAAACATGTCCAAAGCCCGTAGTCAACCGCAATCTTAGCCATCTCCCCAAACAGAGCTCCTGAATCCAGTACCCAGAGAGTGTGAATCCAGTTTTCTCTGCTCTTATGAGGGGCTCGCTAGTTGGTTCCCTTACACTCTTAGCCCTGCAGACACCCGAAGATGGTGTCTTCTAGACTTTTGCTCCATACCCCCAAGCAAAAGGCTTGCTCATGTTAACAAAGGTCATAGTCAGGATTCAATACATTTCCTGTAAAAATATTATCCATAAACTCTCTTGTCCTGGTCCCTCAGAGGCTTGACAGAATGACAAGAATAGGAACTGGAAAAAAAAAAAAAGCTTCTTTAGGGGAAAGATATACTTTAAAACGTTTAGTATGATGTTATATGGGATTCCACATCTGGTTTTTCCACATTTATCATGCCAATAAAACATGCACCTGTTAGTTTTTCATCACAAGTCATATTTCTCATCTGTCTTGCCTGACCTTGTCACAAGAAATTTCCCTTTTAGCACTCACTTGGATTTTTGTACTGAGTAGAAGTTGGAAGTGATTGCAAAAGAAGGCAATTTCTTTTGACATCTCATGTATGACCCATTTATCTCCTTATGGAATATAGAGAAGTATTGGAGTGGAGCAATAGAGAATCAGAAATATTTTCGTAAGTGTATATGACTCTAGTGATTGTATCTACAAAAAGAATATATATATATATATATATATATATATATATATAATGTTTATGATATGTGTGTGAATGTGTACATATATGTGTAATATATGAGCCAAAAAATAATTATGTGGGTATTTGTTTGGAACTGGAGATATAATATGCCCTGTGGGAGGATGTAGTAAGAGGCAGAACATTTCATAAGTACAAGTATATTTTTAGGCTTTCGTTTATTTTTTATTATAGAAAATCTACACATACAGAAAAATAGAGAAAAGAGGATAACACACCCTCATGTACCCATCACCAAGCTTCAGCAAGAACAAACTTTTTTCCTCTATACTATTTTATTTCCCCAAGCCCCTTTGTGTTTTCGAACAAAATCCTAGAAATCATATCATTTCATACAAAAAGAACTATACAGATAGACACATATAAGTCCTAGTATTCTTATTATGACATAACAAAATGTCATTATCACATCTAAAACACAGCACCTTAATATCAAAGTATTTAGTTCATACTCAAATTTCCTTGATAGTATCATTCAAATCAGAATCCAAGCAAGGTTTGCATATTGCAGATGGTTGATACTTCTTTGGTACCTTTAAATATAACACCTCCCCTTTGTTAACCTTGCAGTTGAAGGAACTGGGTTGTCTTGATTTGTTTTCTGTTGCTACAACAACCGACTGAGTAATTTATATAGAATAAAGGTCCATGTGGTCATGGTTCTGCAGGCTAGGAAGTTCAAGATCAGGCAGCTGCATCTGCTGAGGTCCTTCTTGCTGTGGGGGACTAAGGCACAGGGCATCATGTGGCAAGATAGAGAAAGCTGTCTAGCTTGTGTTTCTCTTCCTCTTCTTATAAAGCCAGAAATGCAATTAATCATGGGGGTCCCATCCTCATGACCTCACCTAATCCTAATTGCTTCCTAAAGGTCCAGTTTAGTCTCACCTCCTAATACCTCACAATGAGGATTAAATTTCAACATAAATTTTGACAGGAACACTCAAACATGAGTTTGAGTAATTTGTTTTATAGAGTTACTCATATTAATGGTGCTAATTAAATTCTATAATGTCACATAACATACTTCTTTGCTTCTCCCTTTAAGCCCCCCAACCCTCAACCTACATTTCCTGAAAACTGAAGATATAGAGGCTTGTTCTGATCAGGTTGTTTTGGCAAAAAGTTCCATAGGTTGTGTGGTGAGGGTTGTGTGTCTTCACATAAGCAGGCACATGCAGTCTTCCTGCCCCTCTTTGGCTGATCTGTGACTTTATTCTCCACTTAGCAACCATTGGTGACTATTACATTTTTTCTTTTTCTTCCCTAGAGATTGCACAATGGTGAGATTCTCTATCATTCCTTGTTCAGTCAATGGGAGACTCTTGTTGATTCCTAAGTATGATGGACATGGCCAAACTTTTTAACAATAATGGATTAGATATTTACAAAATATGGAACATATTCAACATTGTTGTGCTAAAAGGGAAGTTCAACACCATTGATTGTTTCTCAAAGGAATGTTTTGACTTGCCAGGACTTTTGAAAAAAAAAGTCTAGAAAGATAAATTTCTAACTCTACAAATAAAACCAAGCATAAAACAAGGGGAAATAAGATAAACACTGATAAAAATAAAACCTGGACAAAAATGCCAAGGAAAATAGCCACTGAATGAAATAAAAACCAAAAACCCAAAAAAAAAAAAAAAAAAAACCAAAATAACAAACAAAACAAAACAAAAACCTACTCAAAATGGTTTACCATGGTGACAATTTGAAGGTGTGAAGCCATATTAGAAAGATGAATATAAAATTATCCTCTTACTTTACTTTTGTATCACCACTGTTTATATTTGGTTAACACTAAAACAGAGGCAAATTTTATTTGTGTGCAAATAATTGAGGGCTAAGAAGCATATATTTAAGTGGTAGGATGTATGATATATATGGTTCACTTGTAAATCACCTCTCTGAGTGGTTTCAATAACTGTACTTCATAAACATTTAATACTTTAAAGTGATTTCCCAAGGTTCATTTTCCTGATCTTGTAAATTTTCCTTTGAATATGGCAGCTGTTTACAAGGTCTGTCTATGTCCACTTTTGCAAAAAATAAGCCAGACCTTCTCTGAATATTCTTCTTCCTACCTGTAATTTCTCAGATGTGGGACAGCACTTTAGATTGCTACTTAGTATGTTAGGCACTGCTGTTTACATCTGTAGTGATAGAGAACTTGGCTTGTTGACTCTAACACTGCCCAAGTTGGAAGGTGGAGAAAAATGAAAAGCAGAAAATCTATTTGTGTTTTTAAAATTCCATGTCTGTTGCACATTTTAATCCACTTAATTTTCTCATATTTGTGTGTTTGGATGATGCATATGGATGAATTTTAACAAATATCACTAGGTTCCCACTCTTGGTTCACATTTTCACATAGGCTAGGTTTTAAAATCATCATGCAACTATATTTGGTAACTATCATTGTTGTCACTGTGGAGTCAAGAAAACTGAGACTCAGAGCATTATCCTGTGCAAGTTCAAACAACAATAGAGAGCAGAGCCAGAATGTCAATCCAGACATCTGTCTGAGTCACAAGGCTGGCTTTCCCCCAGATCACTGACCTGATAGTCATGTCCTGCAAGCAACCTCACACAGTTTTCAAGAAAAGGGTGCTACCATCATCATAAACATAATTTTTGTAATGACTGGATGCTACAATGAGTTTTGTCTTTCAGAATTATCTGACAAGAAGGTGCACACCACTTGGCTTTTCCCCTCATTGGAGGTTTTATAGATTGTGGAATTGCATAAAATAGGGGTAACCTGGTATGGTGCTACATGACAGGTGACATGGAATTCTGTAAGCTCTGGCCCAAGCAGAAAGTCAATACATTAAAAGCCAGAAATCACCAAGGAGCAATGTGCTTGGAAATTCAATACAGTAATAAGTAACTCAGTACTCTATTCATGAATGATCCCTTATTGTCCACCAAAAAATGTTAATGCACTGCCCCTGGGTGTCAGTTAGTCCTGCATTTTAAAATGTACACATAAAAGAAATCAATGAGAGGATTTTTTTTTCTTCCTTGAAGTTTGCTACACAGTGTCTGATACTATGAAGGCAAAAGTGCTATGGGATTATTTAACAATACTTGATGCTTTTGTTATAAACTTGAAATTAAATTGAGTACATTCAGAATATGCATTTTGTGTGAGTCTTATAATTACATATATAATTAAAAATTAAATTTAAATAGACCGGTTTTCTGTACACAAAGTCCTTTGTCTCTTATCAAGTCACCACGTTGAGTGGGAATTATGAACGTAGTTAACGATTGTAGACCTTCCACATTGTTTTTTATATCATAACTTTGTTGAGAAAGGTACCAGCTTTCCCTCATCAACACTCTTGATAGAAGCACATGCTCATTGAGGGCCTACTATGTGCTAGGCTCTTATTAGACTGGGGGAAAACAATGAAGAATGAGACAACTGACTTCCTCGCCTCGGCTCATATATTACTAGTGAAGATAGACACACAATCAATCAATCATAATATGGTATATTAAGTGTTTTGACACTTTGAAAGCCTGTAACAGAGATATTTAACTTAGCTTGGGGCAGGAGCAAAGAGGGAGTTTTCTGAGCACACTTGTAAGAGAAAATGACATTTAGTTGAAAGAAGGACAGCTTGCAGTTAGTTAGACTAGAGGGTGGGCAGGCAAAGGGTAGAAAATGGCAGGAGCCATGCTTGTTACAAAGTGCAGAGTGTCTAGGAAGGCCCAGAGGCTAGAGAGAGCATGAAGTGTTTGACAACTTCAGGACGGTTAGAAAGGTGGGATTGAGGACAATGCACAGGGGCTGTTTCTACAATAGTCAGTGAAGAGATGAGGTTAGAGAGATCATGAGAAACCTTATAAACTATGTCCAGATGATTGGCGTTAACTCTGAGCAAGGGAGAATGTGAGATGATCCCATGTGTGTTTTGGAAGGGCTGTCTTACTGCTGGGGTGGGGGATGGATGGGAATAGGTATAACCAGTTAGGAGGCTTTGAGATACTCTGGCTGGGTGACATTTGTGGTCTCCTTTGGAACTCTGCAGTGGCAGAGATGGTGAGCAGAATTCACCATGTTTGACACATGGTGACTAGAAATGGTCGACAGGACTTGGTGACTGGATTGGGTCAGGGGGTGAGGATGGAATCCAGGATGAGGCCCAGTTTCTGGCTTAACCAAGCTGGTCGGTGGTAGATCAAGAATATAGAAAGAGGAATAGGCTCCAAGGGGGAGATCTTGAGTTTTGTTTCACACATCTTGGGTTTAAAGTGCTAGATATCTGTTGTCTTCATTTTCTAGTATTTGCCAAAGAACAAGATGCATTGTCCTTGTGAAACTTATGGTTTGGATAACATTTTATTGTGTGCCTCTAAAGGTTCATGTGTTACAGGTTTTAGTTTCCAGAACTGCTATTGGGAGATGATAGGAATGTTCAGGATTGGGATCTTAGATCCCAATGACCTTAGATCTTGGAGGAGCATGAGATAGGTCTCATGTGACCACATGGTAGTTTTTGTGAGACCCCATGGTAGTTCTTATAGGAGGGTTGTTACAAACGAAGCAAGATTGGGCCCCACTCACCACTCTCTGCTCCTCCTTTGAGATGCCCCCACCATGGTATTTTCATCACTTTCTATGGAAATCCCATATGCTTAGTTATCATGTCCCCTCAACTCCCAACCCTAAGAAACTCTAATCTGTTTTCTGTATTTCTAGATTTCCCTATTCTGATATTCCTATGAATAGGATCATGTATTATGTGGTGTTTTGTGCCTGACTTCTTTTACTTGGCATCGTGCTTCTGAGGTTCATCTGTGTGAGTATATATCAATACTCATTCCTTCTTATGGCTAGATAATGTTCTATTGTACAGACATGTCACTTTATCCATTTGTCTACTGATAGACATTTGGGATGTTCCTACTTTTTGCCTATTGTGGACAACACTGCCACATAGATGTTTGAGTAGATGGTGACTGCCTTTTATTCCTCTGGGTGATACCAATTTTGGCATAGAGAAGGACAGACTTTTCTCCCACTGATATCATCTCAGATCTCTGAAGGTAGGGATGGTCAGTAGCTACCTGTTCTTGTTCATGTATTCCTTGATGCATATGCCCTTTTGTTACCTTCTTCCTCCTTCCGTCAGTACCTTAAATGTTGGAGTCCTTGTTCCTTTCATGACAGCTCTCAAGGCTGCCAAAGTTCTTATTATTCCAGCCTGCTCTACTTCAGACTACCATCACTTAAGTATGGCTAGCTATTTGATAAATTTACATGAAGCTGGGAATTAAACCTCAATCACAAGGATTCCTTCATCTTTTCAAAGAACAGTATTGACTCAAGTGAATCTTATTGTGAGAGTAAATGTTTCTTTAAAATTTGAATCAGGGAGATTCTAAGTTCTCAAACTGCCTCCATAAATAATTGTCCTTCCTTTATTGTTTATCTCTTAAACCTTTCTGATTTTTGTAATAAATAAGTCTGAGACTTAAGCCACATAGCATTACTTGGTATAAGTGCATCAGTAAGTTTTAGAGCTAAAGTGAATAACTGAAAGCTGTAAGTTATAAATCTGGGAAGGCAACTGTTACTTTATAGTATGTCAAATAATTTGTAAAATGAAAACATGACAACTAAGACTCTTTATTTGTCTGTTTCAATTTTGAAAGTTATGACACATATCATCTAGAAAATGTTCCATCCATCTGAAAAAATCTGATTAGTTTGTCTGAGTGGGAAGAACATTTTTCAAAGTGTGAGCTGTGCACCAACTGTGTCCTAAATCCCTTTGGATGTCAAGTCCAGGGGTCCTAATTCAGCTACTGAAGCAAAATCTCTAGGGGACCTCCTAGGGATGGATCTATCTTGGAATGAGCTCCTCAGATGATTCTTAGGCACATTCATATATGGGCCATTCCAAAATATCAGGGCTTCATTTATATGCATGCTAGATGAGTGGAAATATCCAAAATGTGTTTAATCCAAACTTTAAGGAATGTAGAGAGATCCAGTGTTAGCTCATAAACAGCACCATATCACTGGCTGAAATTGAGGTGTCAGGAGGACCATACTCCCTCTGAATTCTGTAGGGAAGATTCCATTACATGCCTCCTGTATCTTCTGGCAGCTACCCACACTCCTTGGCTTGCAGCTATGCACTCTGATCTTAAGGCCAGTGCCTTCAGATTCCTCTGCCCTTTACCTTCTCATCATCCACTTTTCTCTGTGTCTTTTCTCTCTTTGCCTTTCTCTATAAGATACAGCTGATGGCAATTTGGAACCCATGTGGATAATCTAGAATAATTGCTTATCTTACAATCCTTAATGCAATCACATCTTCAAAGACCCTGTCTTCAAATAAGGTAATACAGGTTTGAGGGATCAAGATCTGGAATCTTTGGGACTATCATTAGTATATCACACTATGCAGCAGAATGGACGAAGGCAGGTATTCTCATCTTCATTTCAGAGTTGAGAAAGTTGAGGTTCAGAGAATTTAAGTGCCCCCCACAAGGTCATGAGCTTGTCCGGTGGCCCACAAGGGACTAGAAATACTGTGTGATTCCCTTTAAGTTGTGCTGCTTCCTCGAGAGGCCTGGAGGGCAGATGGTGTTGGTCAGTCTCCTCGCCTGCCTGTGCACCGCTGGACCCTACTTGTAAAGGACAGAACTAAAACTGACTCTTGGAGTTGACTTATTGAGGGAAACCTTAGCCTGTGTAGGGCTGGCACTGTTAGAAACCAGGAAAAAGCCTGGTATGGAAATCTGTATCAAAACGTGCCATTCGTGAGCTGTGTGAGCTTGGGAAAGTTTCCATGACATTCTGCTCCTTAGATTGTTCATGTTTAAGAGAAGGGATTGGCGAGAAAATAACATGCTAAAATATAAATGGCATTTATTGAATGTCTGCAATGTGCTAAGGATATCTTTGCTGGACTAGGAATTTGGCTTACATTATTTCATGTATCTCTCACAAACAACATGGGGAGAGATGTTATTGTCACCATTTTACTGATTAAACAATTTGACCAGGGCAACACTAAGAAAGTGGTGAAGCCAAACGTGAACCAGATCTGCTTGACTCAGTACTCTGACCATCCCTCAGTTCTCTCCATTTCCCTATCCACAGCATTGAGGTACCATTACACCAGTATGGCTTGGGACCTGAACTACATAATGGCAATATGACTCAAGGTCAAATGTCACATGAACAGACACACTTGTCTCTGCTGTTTTCCAAGGAAAAGCCAGGTCCATGTTAATTTTTGTTTAGAATATCATGTGAGGAAGATGTGATCCAGAGTAAAATCAGAATTCCTGGGGGAAATCCCAACAGGGGACTAAAGCAGAAAGGCAATAACTGAGGAACAGAAACAAAGAGCGTTTCCACTTGATGAGTTGACAGGTGATGCTCAGTAAGTGTTTGTGTTTCTTTTGGTCCATATAAGCATTAGTTTTTTTTTTTGTCTCTGTAACTTTTGAGGGAGCTTTGTAGAATCATAGCATCTCAGGGCTAGAAGAAATTCTTGAAGACAGCATAATGTCAACTTTATATCTTTTGTTTGATGAAACAGAAGCATAATTAAATGGAATTCATTTATTCAGCAAACATTTAATGAGAGCCTACTATGTCTCAGATATGGTGCCAAGTGCCAAGGTACATAAACAAAACAGCATGACCATTGTTTTAAGATCTCTATGCCTGGTGGGCGAGCAAGCTCATAAACATGTAATTTCAGTAAACATGGTAAACACTGTGTGAGTGTGTTGAGAATCCTCGGAGAGGCTGAATGAGTCAGAGAGACTGATGTTTGAGTCAGAAGAAGAAACCAGGAAAAGGACACAGGGTCCTGGATCATCAAGTATATTCAAACCAGGAAAAGGACACAGGGTCCTGGATCATCAAGTATATTCAAGAGTGAAAGTTGGTTGGCTGGAACCTGGTGTGAGACAGAGGCTTGTGTGGAATTTTCTCATATCAAAGAACTTCTGGTCTATTGAGATACAAGCATTTAAGTCTATACCCTCAAGTAGGTTTTAATGCCATTTTTCTTTTACTAAGTCTTCTTTGTGCACCTAGAGGTTCTGGGCTAGAGTTGGTATCTTTTGCCTGGTAACAGAAAGGCTTTCAGATGCTATTGAACATCTTAGGGAAAACAGCAGGTCTGCAGACATCATGGAATAATTTTGTGATGCATGTGAATCTGCTCACTCTGGTACCTTATTTTGTTTCTGTTTCAAGCCTGCAGCAAAGTCATAGAACTCACCCAACATGGGAGTCTCAAGTTGCACTGGGATGCAGATAGTGTCTGGTACATCTATGTGTGCACAGGGTTGAAAATTCTTTCCAAATAGAGTCATTGTTTTACAAGGACTAACAAAGAATAACCAAATGTTCAGAAGGTTGGGAATGTTCTGTCTTCTTTAGAAAAGAGAGAAGGAAACCTGCCCTGCTCTTTCTCTGGATTGCAAGCTTACTCCACTGCCCTTTTCATCCATCTTCCAGACTTGCCTTCAGAATTCATTAACTTCAAGTTGGATGCCCATATCCATGGTGCTTATGTGCATCTGATATCTTTTCCCAGACTGGCTGGACAGTGGGACGGAAAGGATGCACTGCTACCAGTGGTCCCATGACATCCTCTTGTCTTTTCAAATTAGAGGATCCTGCCAAATTTCTTTCCATTAATTATGATAACAATAATAAAAAAGTTTTTTTTTTTTGGTTCTCCTCTCTATAGTTCATTTTTTTTCTCCCATTTATTCCCATAAGGATATTTTCTACTTTATAAGCTGTAGTGATACACATTTTTTTTCTTCTTGTTTCTCTTTGGGCTATGTTGGGGCTCAGAAAACAATACCCCAGAGTATCACACTTTGCCATGCTTGTTTTGAAGGATAATCTCTGTGACCTCCTGTCCTCCAGTCTTCTTCTCTCTCTCTTATCTGGAAGTGAGTCATAGAAACCAGAATTCTTCCCCAAGTCAACTCATAGAAACTAGAGCCCCTCTCTCCCAAGGAAAGATATAAAACCTAAAAAATACTTCTCTCCCTTCTCCCTTGTCTCTGGAAGACCTTATTCTAGGTAGTCCTCTTCCATACTTGGGAGGAAGAAATGCTACACAGAAGCAGAGAGGCCAAGAAGAATCTGGCTGGGTTTCCCCTTGCTTTATTACCATTAAATCATAGTTTTTCTCCATTAAAACTTCTACACAGCTATCCATTCTTGATCAGACCTAAGCATCCAAATAGACAGTTATCTTGGTTTTGGGTTTGCAATCTGAAGACTTTGTGCTACATAAAACTTTGATCATGATTTTCTCTTGTTAACTTGTCTTTTGTCATAGGTGTGACCCTGATGATGGGTGAGGAAAAGTTTTACACCTTCTAATCTCTATAGCTGAATGTGCTTTTTGTACCTATGAAGGCTTCACAGTTTTTGTCTTAAGCATAAATAAATAAATAAATAAATAAATAAAATCCCCAAAGAAGGAAAGAAAAATACTTAGGTTGAGCTTGTGAATGCTGGAGAAATAATTTCTTTATGTAGCATTCATGGATGGTGTACTAGGTGCTGTGCTAGATTGCTGGGGAGATAAATTAGCGTGTATCCTCAAGGAAGTGAGTCAAGTGCAGAGGGAGTAAAGCAGCAGTGGCAGTAGTGTGAATGGTGTCAGACACACAGAGACATGGCATCCTCAGGGTTGTGGGAGCCTGGGACATGGCCATGTATCCTGTTGGAGGGTAGCAGAACAAAGGAGTACAGTTCCAGAGAGATTCTGAGTTGATTCTTAGAGAGTAGGATTGAATAAATATTGAGTTGGAGATTGTGGAAGAAGGGAGAAGAGAGAGAAGACACAAAGCTTGGGGGCAATAGAAGGCAACATCTTTTACAAAGAAGTGGAGGTCAGACAGTGCATGGTGCACAAGGACATGTGGAAAGTGGTATCTTTAGGAGAGGGTGATTTTAACTAATGTTACTGAGAGGCTACTAAATGCCTTTTCATATAACATTACTTCACACAGACTGACTGAATAAATGATGGTGATGATATTATTGCACATAGATAAAGCATTGGGCCAAGAATGGAAGGTCATTTTTCAAGGCCTTGCAATCACCTAGTAAGTGAAGAAGCTTGGATTTTGATTCCATCCCTCTGGCCTTTGGTTTGAGCTTTTTGCTGCTGCTTCATGAGCATTTCTGGAGGCCTTTGTTAGTCATCCTATTTTGAAAGGGAAGCCTGGTAACAGGACATGAATCAATGACCACATCCTCTAGGACTTGTGGATACTTCTGTGATGCATGTGGGTATATGAAACCAAGGAAGAAAGTGATATTTTAAAGAAAGGCACTGGATGAGTTAAAAAGAGAAACCAAGGATGAAGGTTAAGAACGATGGAGGAAAAAGGAGGAAAGTAATTAGAGTTCAGTGAGCTAAGCATGCAATTTAGAGACTTCTCAGAAAGGAGCCAAGGTGGGAAGGGAAGAGATTAGATTGCAAGGTTTCCAAGGGCTGGCAAAAGCTTTAGGGTGAATCAAAGGACTGTTACCAGTTCAATAGAATTTTATTTTATTTTAGAAAATCAAGTAACAGTCCATTAGCTTCAAAGCCCAGGATCAAGAATAGAGTTAAAACATGGGGAAAGTTCTTGGAACCTCCTATACCTGAGGGTTTTGAAACTAGAGGGGTTCCAGAGATCATCTTCTATGACCTTCGCACCTCATAGCTGAGGAAACTGAGGCCAGAGAAATGCTGTTAAGTGTACGTGTGACCCAATCTACTACAAAGCAGAGACTTGATTGTAAGCTTCCAACACCCAATTCAGTGCTCTTCACCAGGAATGTGAATTTCACATCAGGGCATGAATTTCCCAAACTGGCTTGAGCTGCAAACATCTCCACCCACAAGCCAATCGTAGAGCATGGAGTGTAGAATGCTGGACATGAATTGCAATGAACAATGGAAGAGAAAGAGAAGTGGCAAAGCAAACACTAGGGGTAAATGAAATTATAGTAGATTGGGAAATTGAGAAAGTTCAAATGGTAGTAAGAGAAGGTAAAGGAACACATATTATGAGTAGATATACCAGAAGAGGTGTTTTTTGTTTGTTTGTTTGTTTGTTAATTATTTGTCAATGGAGAACAAGTCCTCATTTGTATTCTTGTTCAATTTGTTTAAGAGAGGATCACAAGGTGGACCTTCCTACAGAGAAGGCTGCATGACAGTGTGGGGAAATGGACTTTGATAGCTGGCAGTCCTGACTTGAAATCTTGACTCTATGTCAGGGTTCAGTCAAGAAAACGTGAACCATCAAATTATTTTAACACAGAGAATTTACTTTAGAAAAACTTATTGAAAGCCAGAAAAGGCTAAAATGGAGCACCAAGGAAACACAAAGCTGAAGGAAGCAACTACAACCCCCCCAGGAGTGGAAGAACGAAATGAAGAGTTTGGGGGATTTTAGAACCTGAGACTTCCATGCAGCCGGTGCTGGTGCAAGTCCACAGGGACTTGGAGGACAGCCCTGCCAGCAAAGCTGGGGCTCAGACACAGAGGACAGAGTGCCACCTGGATGGTTTTAAAGCAGGTGAGAGATTGCGATGCTGCTGTTTTAGGAGTAGAAGAAAACAGCAGCGCTTGGAAGCAGTGCTGCTGGTCAGAGCATCTCCTGCCAGGGTGAGGGAACATTGCTGGGGAGGTGCTGATGGGAATTCTTAAAACAGGCAGGAGCAGAGAACATGTTCCCTCCCCCAGTCCCTTAGACCCATCCTAAGGATCCCTTAAAGACAGAAGTTAATAGAGAGCAGGTCAGAAATGGAAAATTATGGTTTGTGAAACGCCACGCTCAAAATTTAAAACAGCAGGGTTGAGAAGGGTGGATTTGGGACTGAAAGGGTATTAGTTTAAAACTGGCACAGCCCCTCACTAGGTCCCTGAGCTCCCTCCCATTTGCATGGATCTCTGATTCTAGAAACCAATCAGTTCTCCCTTGACTTTATAACCCTTCCCAGTTCTGACCCCTCTTCTCTTTCCCGTTTTATGGCAAAACTCCTCAAACTGGTTATCTGGACTCAGTGTCTCATGTCTCATCTTCTTTTGAAACTTTTTCCATCCTTTTTCCAAGGAGTGTTGGGAATGAACCTTGTCAGTTCTAGATGGTGGCACCATCGGCTTCCAGGGTATCAAATCTGATGATAAATTCTCAGTACTATTTTACTACCCTTCTTAGTATAATCAACCATGTTATGTTGGCTTACCCTTGTTCTAGAAGTACTTCACTCACTTTGTTTCCAGGACCAATGTGTTCTTTTGGTTTTCCTCCTACCTCGCAACTGCTTCTGCTTAGTTTCTTTTACTGTGTTTTCACAAGACATAAAGGGACAGAAAAGCAGTCTATTTTCCACATAAGGGTCACGATAATTTAAACATATATCTGGTTATATTATTAACTTACTCTGTTTACACCATGTTAACAAAAGGTAATGATGTGGTTACCTCCAGTCCGTTCATAAGAACATCAATCCATGAATGAGGATGGCTCTCGCATGACCAAATCACCTGCCACAGGCCCCACCTCTTACTGGGACCCAATTCTCTGCCAAACTCTAGATTTTGAAGTGTTCCAGGGAGCGTTTCAGCCTCTCTAGTCTTTCCTTGCTCTATGTTTATACCCAATCTGGTAGAGATCTCCTAAGCTTCTAATTGTAGCCCAGTCTGCATTCCTGAACAACTCATGTATCTAACTCCTTGCTTGACCTTCCAACTCACGTTAAATAGGAAGTTTACATTTAACAAGTCTTCCAAACAGACTTTGGGCCTTTCCCTTCAACAATCCTCATCTTTATAAATTGTGCTTTTACACATCAGATAATTCCCAAAGCCCAGTTTTCACCATCCAATTCTCTCTATGGTACTCTTAATTCCACTTCCAACAATCATCAAGTCTGTCACCAAATACTCTAGGTCCTACTTTAGTGTATGTCCAGAGCTCAGTGTTGTCCTTCCACCTCTCCCACTACCCCCTCATCAGAGTGATCAGTATTTCTCACATGGAATACTTCAGTAGCCTCCCAACATGTTTTCCTGCACTACTGTGCCCACCCCTACTTCTCTCCCTTGTCATTCCATTTTCCACATAATAGTCATGAAAATTTAAATATACACATCTGATCATTTTATTCTCTTTATTTATGTTGCCTTAACAAAATATATAAGATTGGATAATTTATAAGGAGCAGAAACTTATTTCTTATGGTTCTGGTGGCTAGAGTCTAAGAGCAAGTGTGGCATTAAGTGTTTAGTGAGGGCAGCTCTCTGCTTCCAAGATGGTATCCTCTGGAGGGGAAAAACACTGTGTCTTCACTTGGAAGAGAGAACAAAAGGATAAAAAGGTACCTAGTTAGCTCCAACCAGCTCTTATAAGAACACTGATCCATTCATGAAGGTGGTACCCTTGTAATCCAGTCACTTCCCAAAGGCCCTAACTCTTAATGTTATTGCATAGGGATCAAGGAATCATTTTGTCCCAAACCCTCCAAAAACTTCACATTATACAGCACCAAATTCTATCTTGTACATGGCATACAAAGTCCTCTGAGATCGGCCTCTGGCTCCCTCGCTTGTTCCCTTATCTATTATTGTTCCCCACCTTGCTTATTTCTCTCCAGCTACATGGCCTTCTTGCCGCTCCTCAAACCAGCCAGGGGCCTAGTGACTTATGCCTCAGGGCCTCTCCCCATGGTGCTCCCTCTTTCCCCACTGATGTCATGATGGTGTGTGACCTGCTCTTTAATATGTCAGCTGTTCTCAAGGAGGCTTCTGGGGACCACTGTATCTGGCACATTCCCACCATTTCCCTTTCCCTATGCCCATTTTCTCTTTTTCATCTTAGTACAATTGTATGAGATGTGTTTGGTATCTGTTTCTGGAATGCACATTCCACAAGGACAGGAATCTGCCTTCTTTGCTCTTTGATATGTACCTAGAGCTGTTCCAGTCTCCAATACTCATTATCCTCAAGTAATATTTGATGAATGGATGAAGGAAATTATTTTACCTGAGATTTCTATAACTATAGAATGACAGTATAACCCTACTTTTCTGGGGAGGCAGGTAATTGAGAATGGGTATGAAGTGCTTTGTGTTTAACAATGACTTAAGTTCCTTTGGAAAAAAGTTCCTGTGATTCCTATGATTCTATTTTCTTGATTCCATTTATTCAAGGTTGGTCTATTGTCAGACACTAAGGACCATCAAAAGAAATATGCCAGCTAGGAGTGGTGGTGGAGACTTATAATCCTAGCTACTTAGGAGGCTGAGGGAGGAGGATTGCCAGTTTGAGGCCAGCCTCAATAATTTAGCAAAACACTGTCTCAAAATAAAAAGTGTTGGATGTGTAGCTCAATAGTAGAGTACTTGCCTAACATGTATAAGGCTCTGAGTTCAATCTCTAGCACTGAAAAAGTTTTTTTTCTTTGAAAAGGAAGACGCTATATGTCATCCTGAATTCAAGCCATTCGGGTTTACATTTTCCATTCCAGAAAGCCTCTTCTGTTTGTTTATTTTAAAGTCTTACCTATAGAATTGTTTTACAAAGACATTTTTTTCTAAAAAGTTGTTCTTCTTATGGAGATGAAAACAGAGAGATAAACCCTTCTGCTTCCAAACCAAGCTTTTAGACTTGGTAAGAAGAAGATGTGTTGTGTCCATAGAAAAAATTTGGAGTTTTTCAGAACGTTATTGTGAGGTGGGTATTAGCTCCAGCCATGGTTTTTCAAATGGCTCATTTTAGGGCTGATTTGGGGGATGGAGGGAAATGAAGAAAAATCTGCTTTTAGGAGGGAAACTGTTGGCATTGACACCTGTGCTTTGTGTTCCTCCTTCCTTTGATCAGACCCATCACCTCCTCCCAGCCTTACAGGCCATCTATACAACACAGACTGGAGAGAAATCTGAGGAACCATATTGATTTCATGGACAGTCATTGTTAAGGGTAAAGTTAACAATGGTAAAGTTCTAGACTCTAGTCCAGAAAATCCCACCCAATCTCAACAGCTTTGAAGCCATTTTAATCCGTAAGTCATGTTAAATTGAACTCTATATTTTTGGGCAGAAACCCCAGTTATTGTGGAACTAGAGCTATTTATATTTTCTTTTAAGTAAGTAGTTTGAATATGAGCCTTAGGAGGTTGGAAGTTATTTCTTTTGAAAGAAGAACTACAAACATCTTGCCTACTGGAGCAACCTCACCTCTCTATGCACTTCACCCTTTCTTTAAAGCCTCCCTTTGACCTCCTTTTCCCATATTCCTGATTTGGGACTCAGATATTTTTCTCAAGTCTGTGACATGGAAGCAGAGATGGAGGTTAGTATAACACTGAAGATGGTTGTTAGCCTGAGAGTGTCACTGCAGCAACCTTTCGTGCTTCTGTCCAAGGCGTCAGGGAGACGTCCTAAGGGTGCTCCACATGCAACAGGCCTTTGGACACCCAGACAAACTGATTGTCCAGGGAAATGGGGACACATGTGGAGGTTACTGGGATCCTGTGAAATGATGCAAGGTTAAAATGAGACAGTGGAACAGAATTAAAAAAAAAAAAAAAAGTCTTTGGTTCTTAATATTGTGAAAGACACACTGATTTCAAAATAGTGATAAATTCTGGCCTGGGGAAAAATAATCTGGGCATACCATCTAGTCACTAAGAAATCTGCAGAAGTAGAAAGTGGTGGCACATGCCTATAATTCCCATGACTTGAGAGGCTGAAGCAGGAGCATCACAAATTTGAGGCCAGCCTCAGCAACTTTGCTGAGTGTAAAGTGCTCTCATCAGTACAAAACAAACAAACAAACAAAAATGAATTGTAGCAAACAATTACTTTCAAGTCCCTAGATTAAAAATTATCCTAAATAATACCAGAAAATCACCTTTTAATACCACTGGGTCTTAAAAACTTCAGTGTGCCATCTAGGCAAATAATATTTCCAATCTCTTAATAGGTATAGGAGATATGATTCAGTTGCTATTTTAATTATTATCACCCTCATCTGGGTAGATGGAAATGTAGCTTTGACAAGTTCCTGGAAAAATAAAAAAAAAAAACAGGCTGAGGTTGAATATAGATATTTTGAAAGTTCTCTTGGTCAGTTTTTCTTGATTGCATTTCACAAATATTTTAATCTTGTCATTTTTGCTCAAAGAGCCAGAGTGTCTCCCTATTGATCCTTAAATTCAATATAAGCATCTTTACCTCCTGCCAAGGGCTCAACCCGTTAGAACTCAACATTAACATCTGATTTGTTAAGTTAATTTACTTCTTACTTTCCTAAAACCCAATTACAACATTGCAAAGCTCATTCTTTTTTTCTAATCCCTTGTAATTCCTCCCCTTATTTTCAGATAAGGGCAGGTGGATGAGTCAGGTGGCTAGTTAGTTAGCAACGGGCTGTGCTTAGTCCCAGGTCACCTTACCTTCCACCTAGCTGTCTTTCTTTCAGACCCTGTTGCTTCCTGACTCTCATTTTCACCTCTGTACCACTAATCAAAAGTGACACTGCTTGAAAGGCCATCTGCTTTCCTTTTAAAATTTATGTCTTGAACATTGCTTCAAAACTCAGTTCCTTTTGGAATGCTTGACCTTTAACCCTAGAGGGCTCTAACCTGTCTTCATCTTGTGTCAAAATCTCTCTCTGCATTCCCCAGCCCTCTCTCCTGCATATACTATGAATGAATTCAAGTCAAACTAATATGACTTTGACATTCTACTCTCTAATATGATTATGTATTTTTGATCCTGTAACATGAACTCATTGATAGAGTTTTCCCTTCATTTCCTCCACCTCCTATCCTGATGCTAAACACAGTGGTTCTTTATACAGACAGTAGTTCAATATCTATTGACAGAAAACAGGGGAGGGATAAATTGCTTCATCTTGTCTACATCTCATTGCTTTTAGGACAAATGGAATTTTCTTTCTGTTGATGTAGTGCCTGTTCAAAACTGCCCACACTAGGCCAAACATATTCTATATCAATTCTTCTTGGCTTTGGAGTTGTGACATGATGGAGAGGCTTATTGCAAGTGAATTGCTACTTATAATAATTACAGCACCGAGTTTGGAAATGATTTCCATTGTTATAAAGTAAAGGGAATTCTCTTAGCCCTGTAGTATAGCCCATCACACTTACATTCCTCAATGTGTAGAAAAGGGTGGAGTTATAATTTTAGATTGGCTCTTCTTTTTAAAGGGAATGTTGCACATGTGTTCTGCTATGCCAGCTTATTTTCCAATCTTTTCAGAAGTCTAGTGTGTCAAGAACAGTGCCTGCTCTGAGATTCTACCCTTCCCCCAATCTGCCAAGTTAGCTGACCAATGTCATAGATGCTGCAGAAACATGGGAACTCCTGCCTCTCAGAAAAGAACAGCTTATTGTTTACAGCACTTGTGTTAGTAAAAAAATTAGCATTTATATCATTTTCCAAGCCCTATTTTCCACAGTGCCACATGACAAAGGCTAAAAGAAGATACCTGTGTTTACAGGATGTTGAGTTACAGAAGAACAATGAATTTAGGAAACTCTAATTCTTAATAATGGGTTGTGAACAAACCTATCCAACCTGTGTCCTTGAGAGAGATATCATCCCTATGAAATTATCCTCAAACAGATAGTCCAGAACAAAAGTCCCTCACTATCTCTGCTTATAAAATGTGAAGAAGCAAGATAACCATGGAGAATGTCTCCCAACAGAGCATGTCATGACCATGCACCAAAACATGGCTCTTAGCCTTAGATCAGAACCATAGCAATGACTCTGAGATGTCACCAGGCAGAAAGGTGTGTGGCCATGTCAGGAAAGAGACTCTGGCTCAATCTTTGAAATTAAACAGAGGGAGGCCAGTGATATCTGAATTAGCTGAAGAGGCAAGAGAAAGGCTGGAGTGAAGGAATTCCTATGTAGGAAAGGTTGCTTGACACTGAAATGAACAGAACCATGGTCCATGGAGAATAAATAATGAAATGTAATGAAAAATATGGTGGAATAACTCAGAGGCCCAAACAACTTGTTTAGTCTTGTTTTTATAGGTAAAGTTTTATTGGAATACAGTACCTCCTCCCCTTTTTTATTATTATTTATGATTGCTTTTGAGTAGTTGTTACAGATATAGTATGATTTAAGAACCTGAAATATTTATTATCTCTCCCATTACAGTAAAATTTGGCAACCTTTCATTAGATGGGTCTGCTCAGATGGATTTGAGTGCTGAATAATGTGCCTAGATTACATGGCAGAAACCAATAAGAGATCACCAAAATCTATTATTCCCCTTATGGATTATGGAACCAGTGGTATAATCACGTGCAGATTGCCTTGCTAAGTGTAGTCATGTGACCACGCTCTCTCCAATGGAATGTGAGCTGAAGTGAAGTGCTGGGTGCCACTTTACTCAGTGACCTATAAACTGCTCCAAACATATGCTTCTTTATGTTCTCACTTTAGCTTCCTAGGAGTTTAACTTTCAGCCTGACCTTAGAAGCTACATGGTGAAGACTGACAGAGTCTGGGTCCTTGAGGTTCCCTGCCATTCCAACATTCACCTGGACTATTAAGTGAAAAAGAAATAACCTTGTTTTGTAAGCTGTTGAAATGTTGAGATGTATTAGCTACCTCAACCTTTCTTGACACAAATTGGAAGATAGCAACTAGTCAAATTCTATTCCCTATGTACTTCGGAGAATATTTTTTCCTAAGATTTGCATCAGAGCAGATGGTGTAGATATTGTTCTCTGTTGTTATTCTGTAGCACCAATCCCCTTCTTACCTAAGGGGAAATCTCCTAAAAGATGGAATGAATGGCCCTGTATCCCTCTGTGAAAGTGAGGCAGAGATTTCCTCTCCTTTCTCTGGCACCTACCATGGGTAGAAAACCAGCGGTTCACCAATCATACAGCTCTATTGCTTTGAATCTTGAGCTAGTGGTGCAGATATGATGATCACCAGTGGTTTTCCTTCGCATTGTTGACATCAAGAATCCTGAATTGTCTGTAGGTGTAGCTCAGTGACAGCACTTGCCTGACATGTGTGAGGCCCTGGGTTTAACCCCCAGTACTTAAAAAATAAATAAATAAAATAAAGTCCTATATTGTGGCAGTGAATACTCACTGGAGGTTGAGTATTTACACTAACAGTGTCTTTCTACCTGGACCCTTCTTCTGGCCATGTTTTGAATGCTTCTCTCTTTTCCTCCTTCCTTACTATGGAAGTTTATATTGTTAAACTAAACTACAGTTTTTAGAATCCTCTTCTCTGTATACAATGAGTCAGATTTGGCAAGAGAGGAGTTTGTGCAGGACTTGGAAGGCAGAGGTGAAGCAGCAGCCATTATTCTTTGAGTCTTTGTGATTGGACACAGAGACAGAATTAAAAGTACTGACATGTTTCAGGCCTCCATCTCCAGCTCTTCCTCCCAATCACTGACCCTTTGACCTACAGCAGCCCCAGGATCACCACCTGTCACTCAGCAGCAACTCTCTGCAGCAGCCACTTCCTTAGATAACCAGAGTCTCCTCCTGGCAGTCCAGCTGCTGTCCCACTTCGGTGGCTAACTATGCTCAGAGGATGACTCCTCTCTGATCCTGGATGCTCACTTCCCCAGACACTCCTACAACTTTGATGACTTTAGTTTTTGTGTCAAATCTCTCACTATAGTGGTCTGCTTCTCACCTCTTCCTACTGATCTCTGAAAAGTCCACATTTTCTTCCATGGTAAACAGGGCCTTCTGTGGCCAAGGCTCTTCAGCTTTATATGCTGTAGCTCTGGGCTTCAAATTGGGTTTCATCAGGACCCCAAGATCCCTGCACATTTCATGCAAATGCATACTTCCGTGCTTTTTGTTCATCCTGTGTCTGCCCTCAAAAAGCACTTCTCTTGCCCTTTGGTGTAGTGAATTTCTGTTCATCTATCAAACTTGAGTCCATATCTTATCTGCTTTAAGTATTTGGCTGTCACCCCAGCCAGGGTTAAGTGCCCCTCCCCTGTGTACCCATTGCCCTCTGTTTACTTCTCCCATGTCCTTTATACATTGTGACAATACTTTATGTTTTTCTTCCCTGGAAATGGGGGCTATGCCACATTTATTTTTTGTATCCTTAGTGTGGGTACTGAGTTTTGCATAGAATAGACTTTAAAAATGTTTACTAAGTGAGCAGAACTGACTTTTCAAAATGAATTTATACCCATCTCCTTGACTTGACAAATTACATCTTCATATTCTGAAAAACGTACACATTAAGTAGTTGAACTTTTGTTGGCAAATGCTAAGATACCATGTACAATAACAAGCCAATGGAGGCAAATACAGTTGAGTTTTAAAAAGGAAGAAAGTGTATAGTCCCAAACTACGGATAAATGAATAGCATTGGAAGCTTTTGGAATAGATTGTTAAGGTGTCTTGTTTTATGTACCTAGCAGATAAATAAACAGTGATTACTAGTAACCAATAAAAGTTCCCAAGAAAATATTAACTGGTCAATAGTTATTTGTGGAACATATTTGATGAGCCAGGCACTGAACTAGACACGGAGCATGCACAAGCAGCTGACCTCATTCCTGAGGAGATTTTGGATCTAGAGAGGTGGCCACACCTTAAAATCCTCTGAATAGGTGCTAAAATTGATGAGCTTATGTAAAACTTTACCCCAGTCCTGGAGATGAATGGATTAGTGTTTCCTTGAAGATGTTTAAAGTGACTTGCTCTGATACTCTTCCTGGATTTAGTTTTATCTTTTTAGTGGGACATATGTCATGATAATGGAGAAATGCTTATTGTACTAGTGGCTGAATTCAATAAGATGAGTGCAAAGCTCTGTACATGGGCCTCCAAGACCAATGTTACTGGGTGGAGGCTATAGCAAGATAGACTCCAGATTAACTGGGTCAAGAACTTTCTAATTATAACCAGAGCCCTTACCCAGAATTGGAAGAGACAATTTTGGGAGTTAATGTGTGGCTCTCAGTGGAGTTTACAAGCAGAGGCTGAGCAGCTGACTGGCACAGCTGATGTGGAGAGGACTCCCTCCTCCTCAACCCCCTTGCCCATGGATGCAGGCTGGAGGAGGGACCCTGCCAACCCAGGTGGTCCATGACTGAAGCACAAGATGAGGAGGATTACAATGGAATAGAAACTTATCAGCCCTTGAACCAGAAGCAAAGCCAGTTCTCAGTAATGAGGATGAGCTCAGAGTACCAGTGAGGTAAGGCAGTCTAATGGTAGCAGAAAATATTTCTGAGAGCACATGATATAAAATATTCCTGAAAGACATTTTAAATTAATCTTCATGAGAAAAAAAATCAGAATGTTGGTTGTAGAACTTTGCTTTATGTTTCTGTGTTGAACGACAGAGGTGGGTGCCACAATCCTCTTTGAGTTTATTAGAATCTTTGAAGCCTTTAATCTGGCCCTGGTTAGGATTTGCAAGTTTTGGTCTTTGGTTCTCTGTGTTTTTGAGCTTGTTTCCTTTTCTTTGAAAGTGGGATTTTGACTAGATAATCATTCAGATGCTGTGCTGGCCTAAGTTGGCTTGATGTTTTCTCTCTTTCTGTAGCACCCTGCTGAGAAGCAGGGCATACTGTCCCCCACCAACAGCCCTTTGTCGCCACAGTGCCAACAGCTTTTAGGCCTGGGCCAGATGCCTCCAGCCTATGGCAGGAAGGGGCGGGCTGGCTGGGTTCTGCCAAACTAGACAGAACCACACAATTAGGCCACACTAGACATTTTAGTTCATATTAAAAAATAAATCTGGAGCTGTTTAACATTCCCAAGCTGGATGTGTAAGAGTGTGTGTGTGTGTGTGTGTGTGTGTGTGCACGCGCGCATTTGTGTGTTTATGTGTGTGTGCACAATATGCAAAACTTGAACGCAGAGAATTTCAGCTGGCCCAGAACCTATTATTTCCATCCAGCTGTTGGCCTTGTGCCTCACACCAAACTTGCAGCCCATATGAATAGCTCCCGTGAAATATGCCCTGCTATTTTATCCAGGCAATAAGATGCCCAACAGCTATGGGGAACATCTTTTGACCCAATAATAGGCAAATAAGATTCTTTACCTTGTTGGGAACTGGGAACTGGAGTGTATTAAACAATACCCAGATCTTTCTTTTCTAGAGAATCAATGTCATTTAATTACCAGGAAAAAAACAAGATTCTACCAAGATTCTAAATAACATGCAAACATGTTTATTTTATGTATCATCCCTCAGCCACATCATCTCTCAGCCACAATGCTCTTTTGTCATGAAAGTCACATTTTCTCAAACCATGACTAGAAGGAAGGGTAGCAGGGCTGTAATGTAGCAATATTCAGCTTCCAGCATGTCATCTTGGGTAAATAAGCAATATTTTAGGCAGGACTTCTGTTACCAAGCTTTCAGTTAAAAATGATTAATAAGAGGATGTGGGAGGCAGGAGGAAGAGGTCTAGTTTTTGTCTCTGCTATTGTTCTGCTGTCGCTTCTGTGATGTTAGAAAAGACACTTAATCAGTCGGGGCTCTTGTTTATCAGCTTGCCCGGGACAGACCATGGAATTTATTTTGTCAGTGATCCTTGTTGTATTTCTACAGTCTCCATTCCAGAGGAGCTTTTACTACCTGGCTCTTTAAACAATGTCTGGATAGCTAGCTGATGGCTGGTAGCTTTTTTTCCCTGCATCCACATTTTCTGACTTGCCCACATTTTTGAAGATGAAGCTGAGTGAAATGTTTGTACTTGCTGATGATCTGAACTCAAACAGGGTGTCAGGATTTTCTGACTGAGACCAGAGACTGTCAAGCTAATTTGATAGGGTGCTATTTGAAAAATTGAAATACATTTGGACAAGTATTTTTAGATCTTCATTGGAGACTTTTCTCATCTCTCTTCAAGAGTTTTGATTCAATTAAAAAAACAAAAGCAAAAACAACAAGAAACTTCACCTGGCTCCAATTCTGTCAAAATCAGACTTATTGTTGCTCTAAAATATTATAGTACTTACCAGTCGTTCTTTGGTTTTCAAGCTGTTCAGCATCTGAACACAAAAATTCACTGGATGACCCACATAACCTTTTTATATTTTGAAGACACAAAGGCAACAAAATGAGCTTTTGTACTTTAACTCAATCGTGTATCAATTTTTGTTACTTTCAAAATAATGTCACAGTAAGTCTGAAATGATACTGTCAGGAGCTTGTTATTTGGAATCACATGCTATATTTCAGTAATTATGCAAATTAATAAAGTAAGACAATCTTATTTAGAAGCAATTCACATGATAAATGGAAAATAAAACACAAGAACATATTTAAACTAATTCTCATTTTTATAAGCTGTGTCTTATCATATTACTGAACTGAAACACAGTTAGGCTTTCATTGTGAAATGCTGTATTTGTAACAAGTAAGATTATTATAAAAATTAAGCATTAAAGGGTATATTCTTTATGCAGCTTGAGAGTATAATGTGTTCCTCAAATTGCTACCATATTGTTTCAGAAATGCTTATCAATGTGAAGTGTCATTCAATTTCATGGAGTCCTCTGTTTCCATTGCCTCAATTGTAAACCAAACAAGAAAACAGATGCGTGATTGCAGTTCTTTTAAATGTCAGTCAACATTGAAAAGATGTCTTTCCCCCAAATTCCAAATAATTTTGCTTATGATTATTATTCTTTGAAATTACCCTTCTTGTTCCAGTTAGCTGCTTTCTTTGACTACGAGAGGCAAAAGTCAAAACTGTACCATGAAAATTCATCTTCAAATTCAGAACTACCAGTATTCTCTTGCCTATTGAGACCTCCTCTTCTTCTTTCTGTTAGACTTCCATGCTATCTCCTCTGTTCTCCCACCTATTAAAGGTAGTGTCTAGGGAAGAAGTTAGTATCACTTATATGATGGTGTGATTCCATATTCCTGGTTCTGAGGGTTTTGCACTTACTATAAAGAGAGCTAGAAATAATACTGTTGGAAGGAATCCTAGTAGCTGAGCCGTCACTCTTTCATAACATCAAAGACAGAAAGTTCACTCTTCTTCCTCCATTTTTAATGATTTCTGTTTTTTTTTAGAATGCTCTTTCTTTGTGTGAGTTAGAATCTGCTTCCCTCTACTTTTTTAATCATTGACCTTAATTTGCCCTGTGGGGTCATACAGAACAACTGTAACTACCTTTTCCACTTGGTAGCTTTTCAAATATCTGACAAGAGTAACCATGTCTTTCCTTTGCCTTCTTTTACAAGTTAATCATTCCCAGTTCTTTCATTTGTTCCTTATTTGACATGGTTTCCAGATTCTGCCAAGCATTTCCGCTCTCCATTGCCCATCTTGATCTCCAGTGGTGAACATGTTGGAATTTCCTAAAGCTCTAAAATATGGTATCCAAGACTGAACATGACACTCCAGGGTTCTCTCATTGACACAGAGCTGGTACATGAGCTCTAATTTGTTATCCATACTTCTCTTAAAAAAGTCTACTGCATACCCCAGCTTTTTTCACTTAACATTTTTTGAGATATAATTTGCATCAAGGAGATACAATAATGAACAAGGCCCAGTCCTTGCCCTTCAGGAACCTATAATTGCAACGTGCTTATGTAAACAACTGCAATGAGGAGTGAACACACAAGGCTAATGCAGGAGTGCAGAGGTGACAGTGATGAGCTCTGCGTGGGGCTGTGGAAGAAGTAGAACAGGCATTTGATTGCTGTCAAGCCAGGTCATTTCTACTGATAGTAGATTTTCAAAGGTAACAGTGCACTTTCTCTGCATCTGTGGGATGACAGGCTTTGTCTATTGTTAGAAGAATTTCAGGGATGCCTCTTCAGTCACTGTAAAATTTCAACTCCACCCTCTCTGTGGTAGGACCAGCACTGCCAACTTGTCTAGAATCCCAAAGTCAGCAGGCACAGATGTGGTATTTGGTATCACTCTGGATACATAAAAGGTCTCAAACTTACATTTGAAATGGTCATTTCAAATGGAATGATGGAAGCAGCATCCTGCTGACTTAGTCTTAGTTATTAAAAGAAGATAGCCAGGATTTAAATCCACAAATCCCATTCCATCCTTAAAGATACCGGTCCAGATGCCACTTCTGAAGGAAAGCACACATAGATTTATAGACTTTGTCACCCAAATATAGCCTGTTTTTTCATTTGATTAATTGAGTGACTTTGACCTTTTGTGTCTAAAACTGAAAGCAGAGTTAAACAGATAACTCTGTCCTTCCTTTAGTGAGGTCTTCAGAGAATGCAGAAATTGGTTTCATACATATCTTACCATATCATTTCCACTGAGCTCCTAGACCCTTACACAGTGGTCTGTTTGGTTCTTAGTCCATAGCATAGCTCTTTGTTCATGAAAGATAGGGTGAGGATGTGGAGGGAGGGCAAATGAGAGATAGAATGAAAAGTATCCGGGTGATGGGCAGGAAGTGAGAGGTAGAGAGAGGCATAAAGATTTGAGGATTAACATATTGTCTAAAAATCTCTCTAGGGATCGCAGTCTAGTTTGTTTCCCAGGGAACAGGAAACAATTTGTTTATTAGACAAGATGGAGCCCAGAGGAGGCATCATAGGAGAAAGCCCTGATTGGTTGGCTACTCCTGTTGAGTATAGATGATCATAGGGATCAAACACAGGGACAAATGTAAACATTCAAGGAAATGCTTTACTTAAATGCTGTTTACTTTTGCAATCAAGACCATAGATTTTTCCTTCCATGAAACTGAAATATAACTTTATCTTCTAACACCTCTGAGAGGTTGTAGTTTTATGGCTCCTAAGATTTAATTATTACCTTCAGAAGTGACCTTGATAGTGCCAAGCTTTTTTTTACAATGCCTTAAGTTCGTGCAACACTTTACAGTTTCATATAGTCTCAATACACATTATCTCACTTTGAGTTAAATAGGAGAGTGTTATCTCTATTTTACAGGAGAGGACACTGAGGCTCAGAAGGGATCAGGGTTGCTACAAGGTTATGGGGGTTAAGTTTTGGAGTTGGTAGTCTCTTCAGGTTTGCACGCTGGCTGTAGGGCTTGCTCCACTGGATAGCACTGCTGTGTCATGGTAGTTGCAGTTAACCACAGACTTGTGCACATTGTGTTTCCAGAGATCCTCACAGTGGCCCTTTAAAGTAGGCTAGGCAGGCAATAAAAGGCATCCTTTTTTTCCCCCTCTCAATTAATAGACTAAATAAGAAAAGAACCATGCTTAATTGAAAGCCAAAGAAATTTTTAATATTCGTGATGGTATTTTGCTATCTACCACTGTTGAGGGAAACTGGTTGCTGAGTCATGGTCATTATCAGTTTTGATGAAAAGAAAAAGAAGTTAATAAATAAGCATTAGTACCCTGCGGTCCCTGGGCATGACTTCTGGCTAAATGTTCACTGGCAAAATATAAAGTCACATAGTTAATCTTCTCTTTCTTTCTTCCATCTTCAACTTCTACCATCTTTTATCACTAATAATACCTCTACTCAGTCACCACCAGCAGCTTGTGACTTGCCCCCACTTTGAGTCAATCACTCATCACCAGACCACATTCCCTACCCCTGCATTTCCCACCCTCACTCCCTTTTGCCCCCTCCAGACAAAGCCCCCTGCCAATCAGCATCAAGGGTGTTAACCTGTGCAGTTGAACAGAGCACTATGCATATTCAGGGTCTCCTGCCTGATTTAGTGCCCTGCTGTCACCAACCTGAAAGGCTTGTTAATTACTGAACAAGGGCCCTGCACTTTCATTTAGTCTGAAGCCCCACAAATTATGTAGCTGGTCTTGGTTCTCCTACATAACTCACTGCAGCAACACACAGGCACTCGTTCTTGTTCTTTTCATTTATTTCAGGGTATAGACCTCTCTCCTGGAGACCAGATGTAGCCTTTCGCTACATTTTGTCTGTAGTTCAATTTTTTTTTTTTTTTTTTTTTAAATGAGAGGCTTTGGGCCACATCTTTTCTCTTACATGAAAAATGAGTTATACAGATACTTTCAAGAAAGTTCTCACAGTACAACTCAGGTTCTTATTATATATAAAAAATGCTCTACAGAGAGAGAGTGAGAGAGAGAGAGAGAATGTATCATCTATAGATAGTTACAAGTGAGTTCCAGAGAGATCCCTGAGGTTGAGGCTGAAGAGCTAAGAAAACGAGTAAGACTAGAATATATTCTTATATGATGAGACTGGAAAAGCTCATCTATCAAGTTGGATCTCAGAAGAACTTTTACATGGTTCTGAATTTCTAATTTTGGGGAGGGGATAACTAAGAGTGGGGACTCTGAAGCAGTTTAGAAATGTGAACCTTTCCTTGCTTCATTTCCTTGCTCTGGTGTTGATTCTTCTAGGAATTCCCTTACATTTTTTCTCCTTCCTACTTTTTAGCTCCTCTTCAATTTATTTTATTGCCCCTTTGCTAGCTTCTGTTCTCTCCCTCTACCTTCACTTTTATACATATTTATTTATTGACTACAAGTTATAGCCTTGGCTCACAATTTAAAATGCAATTAAAATTTCACCCCTCCCCCACACAAAAGCAGAGGTGGAAAACTAAACCTGAGTTAACTTTAGAGAGAGAAACACTTAAAAACTTGATTACTTGCAAAATCAATGACTTAAAAACATTTTTTTTAGTTGTACAATACCTTTATTTTTTAATTTATTTTTATGTGGTGCTGAGGATCAAATCCAGTGCTCTACTGCTGAGCCACAACCCCAGTCCCTTAATGATTTTTTTTGTTTCCTCTCTAGATAATTACCAAAAACCCCCCAAAAAACAAAAACAAACAAACAAACAAAAAAACAAAACAAAACACTGAAGTTATTGGTAGGATTCTGTGCAGTCCTTAATCTTTTTCCTGTTTTTCAGTTGCCCCTGATGAATGACAAAGTTTTTCATCCCAGTAATTTCACTACTTCAGACTGTCTTGTCAGGGAGGAATTTGCGTGCAGAATTGGTTGCCAAACCTTCTACATTCAGCACTTCCTTGTTATCTGGGGTTTATAACTGTCTTTTGATTTGGAATTTAATTCTTCCCCTTGTATTCTTTGTAAGAACATAAAGAGAAACATTGGAGTATAAAGATGAAAAGATATATTCCCTCCCTGAAGATGTTCACATGATGTTCGAGAAGAGATTTGCCAAAAACAGCATGAGACGTTGCCCTAGGCGGGGGCGGAGCCCTTTGAGCAGAGCCTGCAGAGGCAGGTCCCATCCAGGGCTGGAAAGAGGTCAGAGAAGGCTCCTCACTACTCCAGGGGTGGACACTGGGGGCTGTTAGGGTGCAGAGGATGATGCTCAAAGCATGGCACTTTGCCATGCTGGGTATTTTTGAATGATGGAAACAGCCTCAGAACCAAGGTCTCTCTGAGCTAGCACTGCCATGTTCCTCCTAAAGCACAGGGAAAGGCTTTCTTTGACATTCCCTCATCTACCTAAAGGCCAGATCCTCCGGAAGACTAACTGTCAGGAAAGAAACCTGGAGTTGACACTACACCCAGAACCCAAACTTTGTCCCAGGTCATTGTTTGTTCTTCAAGCCCATTCATCTCCTGCAAAAATCATTTAACATCTCTCTAAACTGAAACATTCCCTGACTTCCCTCTTCTCTATGAAGAGGTTGTGAATGCCTCTAAATCTCACTAGGTTATTGATACTTACTTTCATTCTTGTGATGCCCCTGGGTACATAGGACATTTGTATGCTTTTTCTTTGGTTAATCTATTGTCAGTTTATTTCAGCAGCTTCAATTAGGGAAACTTCAGAGGGAGAAATTCCCTTTGACCCCCAACATGGGTATGACTTCCACCGATTTTCAAAGCTTTGAAAAACAAAGATGAAAAGTCAAAAAATACTTGATCTCTGATAGGAATACACTTTTTCATTTTTGAGGACTTGAGAGAGATTGATAAGCCTTGGTTCATAAAATACCATTGGGAGAGAGACCGTGGGAAACAGAACTGACTAGAGCTTTCTTTGAGTCCAAAATAAAATTAATAACAATATGACCTATGATAAATTGCATAATTTATCTGTCTTATTTACTTACTTGTAAAATGGGTATAACAGTAGTACCTATCTCATTAAGAGTTATTATGAGGATTAAGAGAGTTTGCATATGAATCAAAATATTGCATAGTATCCTAAGAATATTTACAAATATTATGTGTCAATCAAAAACATTTTAAAAGAGTTTATATGCTTCACAGTGAGAACAACATTGCTATCTTGGCAGCTTCAAAGAAATGTCCGTACCTAAAGGAATTTTCTTCACAAGCAATCAAACCCAATACAGATTTTTCCCTCATGCATCTTTTAAAGCTGGGTGTCAAGCAGGCAAATTAGAGGACAGTTTCTTAATCAGTGGCATTGATTTTCACTTTCTCAACATATCATTGCTCATTTGTATTGAGGCTTAACAGCAAATTAAAAAAATAAAAAAGTCAACTACCAGCTTTGGTTAGAGAAAGACTGGTGGAGAGAGAGAGGGCCAATAACTGAGGAAGTACTGAGCTTTTGGGGTGGTGAATTGTGCCATGAAAATAGTATTTTCTGTGATCCATATATGACTGAAAAAACAGTGGTAATAGAGCTAGGAACACTCTGCTGCTTTCTAGCTGTGTGACCTTGGGCCAGTGGTTTAGCAGCTCTGAGCCTCCTCTGTTACTGGTCTCTAAATGGGAAATAAAATTAGAAAGAAAAAAAAAAACATACTGTACTTTCTTCCGAAAGTTATGTTGAACTTTATGTGGAAATATGAGTAAAAAAGTAATATATTATTTGGTATTCAAGTTGTAGTTTTTCTTTCTTTGATCTAAACTCAACTTGTGTATGAATTGGATAATTATATTGTTTTTTCTTTATGACAGTTTCTCATTCCTCCTGGCTTATTTCTTCATCATAATTAAGGTCAGTGTTCTTCAACCCTGGAGGTACCTTAGAATCACCTGAGCACTTTTAAAAGTATTGAGGTGGAGGCTCTCCCCCTAGTTACCCTGATTTACCTATATACCTGTACCAGTAAGTACAGGTTAGTAGCTGGTCAGTCATGAACAGGTGATCAGGGAAAGACAATGAAGGGTGACTGAAACTCATAGGGAGGCTTATGGGACAGACAAGCACCTGGAAGATGGGGGCTGGGTATGTCACAACCTCCCTCAGCCAGAATTAGTTACATACCCTTAAGGAAAGCTACTGTTCCAAGAACATGCCACTTCTTATCAGGTGACCAGGACCCTATCTTATCGCAGAAACTATATCACTCCAAACACTCCATGTGACCAGGACATCCTTGCACCTCAAAAAAAAAAAAAAAAAAAAAGTTTTCTGAGGGCTACTTAAAGGCTAACAAACAGATTAAGGAGCAACTGAGGCATCACAATGTGATCCAGAAATTCTTAAAAAAACCCATTTTCACTTCAAGGATGTCCCTTTGTTTCCTCCTTCTCCTCCTCCTCCCCCTCCTCTTCCTCCTTCTTCTTCTTCTTCCCGCCCCATCTCCGGTGTCTCATACAGGGTATTGAACCCAGGGGCATTTTTACCACTGAACCACATCCCGGTCTTTTTTGTTTTTTTATTTTGCGACAGGGTCTCTGCAGGAGCCCTGTTTGGGGAGATGGCTAAGATTGCGGTTGACTATGGGCCATGGAGATGTTTGGGCATTGCCCCCTTCCGTAGTCTCAAGGGACTTGGCCTGGGATCTCGAGAGACTTGAGCCGAGATTGCTGATCGGGTCGGAGCCATTTGGTGTGTGGGTTTTTTGGTGGCGTGTTGGGGTGTTGTTGGAGCTGGAGAGAGAAGCTGACAGAATAAAAAGGCTGTTTGTTTCCAGTTCGCCTCTGAACTTCTTCCCGCGGCTTTGTTGCTCCAAGCGGCAGTCGCTTCGGACAACAACAGGTCTCACCAAGTAGCTTAGAGCTTTGCTAATTTGTCCAGGCTCACCTCAAACTCCCTTCCCTTCTAAACTTTGCTGTTCTTTTAGTAAGTGTTGTGTCCTGCCTGGAATCCTCTCAAGAAAAAACACAAGAATTGAGGACCAGGCCCTCCATGGCTGCCTCCTTGGGCTCTGTGGACAGGTATCTTCTGTAACACCTGGTTTGACACAATCATTGGCGATTACAATTTAGAAGAAGGAATAAAAGATACATTTGCAAATCATTTATGAAAGAGGCGGAGTTGGAAAATGCTTGCATCTTTTTACTACAGGCAACCTGCTGTATCTTAATTTTCTAAAGCATCTTTTGGAAGCATGATATATTAATTAAATCAGGATGGTTGTGGACAATTACACCATTACCACATTGCTTTGGCTTCTCTAATTTTACTTTTTGCAGTTGCGATGAAAGACATTTTTCCTATGTATTAATTTCTACAGATGAATTCAAAGAACCCTGTATTATCTACATCTTTTTGCGTGAAGTCTTCTCCAAGTCTATCATTTATTCTGCTTTAAAATCTCCTGATCTCACTGTCCACTGCAGCAACTTCTGCCTTCTAGGATGCCTTCTGGAGCCTTCATTAAGCCCCACCAGACAAAGCTCTTAGTGATTTCCACATTCTCCTACTTTTCCACCAGGCCCTCCCCGCACTACTGTTCAGAGGGTGGGGAACATGAAATTTCTTCTGGGCCCCTATAAACTTTATGCTTCTTGGGAAGAAACAGAGCACTCATATTTATGTCTACATTGAGAAACATATATCCAAACTATACATACATATATTTTCTCATGGAAACCAGATGAGTGGAGGACATGGGCTTCCCCCCATCACTGTCTTTTATTGCCTGGAGGAAGGTTTTAGTCAGCTTTGAGTCACTAATGACTAATATGCCTGACAAAAACAATGTAGAGGCAGAAAAGTTTATTCTGGCTCGCAGTTTCAGAGGTTCAGTTCATGATTGGCCAGCTCCATAGCTCTGGGCCTGAGGTGATGCATACTATTGTCGTGGAAGGGCATGATGGAGGAGAGCAGTTCAGGACAAGGCAACCAGGAAGCAGAGAGAGCTCTGTTCACCAGGGACAAAATATGAACCCCAAAGGTGTGTCCCCAGTGACATACTTCTTCCAGTCTCACCATACCTCCTACAGTTATTGCCCAGTTAACCCATTTCAGTGGATTAATGAACTAATTAGGTTATATATCTCATAATCTAGCCATTTTACCTCAAAATGTTCCGGTATTGCCTGACACATGAACTTTGTGAGAACATCATATCTAAACCATAGTAAGAAGAAAACTGAGATCAAGAAAACTCACCTACTTTGCCAGAGTCACACAGCTAGTCCATGGCAGAGTTGGTATTGTATTTATCTTCTACCTGGTTGTACTTTTGCAGAGGAAGGTGAGCCAGCAATATAAAATGTGCTAAACAGCCTATTCATTCATTTGTTAATTTGTGCATTCAACAAATATTCATTGAATATCCATTAAGGGCTGCCACTGTCTGCCCTCTCTCTGAGCATAGTAATGGAAAACACAGAGGAAGAGTCTGTCTACTTGAAATTTGCCATCCCATTGAAGAGACAGATGAAAAACAACTAGCAGAACAAGTTAATAAGTGCTGCAAAGACAAGTGAAGCTGACCAAATGTAACAGCGACTGCTCAGTTAGAGAGGGTGGTCAGGGAAGTCCTTCGTGAGGGAGCGAGATTTGAAGAGGGGAAGGTCATGAGATTTCTGAAGAAAAGGAATTTGAGGCTGAGGCAATGGCCAGAACCTAAGGTCTTGGGAATCCTGGGGTGTTTGGTTTTGACTGTGTATTCTTCCTCAAAGAGGAAGAAGGTCAGAGAGGGTAACAAGCAAATGAGTAGATATTTGGGATCTCACACAGAGGATGGCTATGTCTTCCTGAGGCTAATCATGCTGGCAGTTTTCAGTGATTAAAGTCCTGAGCAAAGCATCCCTGGAAGACCTTGCCAACTCCCTGTTCTAATTCTCAGCTGAGCAGAGTTATTCTAGGTTACTCATCTGGAAGAATGCCTCTGAATGATCCTTATTGTCCTTTGATTTCCCCATGCTAATAAAGTGGCACCATCTCTAAGGAGTGAAGGCCACATGCATTAGGGGCGAGTGTCTAAAAATCCTGAGCCTGTTTTATTGCTTGTTCGTTGTCATCCCTTATTAGCGAAGGTGTCACAGACCTGACATATCCTGTTGGGCATTTGGTGTGTTTCTGGTGAATGCTTGTATTACATTGATTTTGAATCACCAACAGTATTAAGCGGGTAAACAGCACAGCTTTAGAAGAAATCCTCTGAGCTTTTAGATATTAAGATATTCTTAACTTCTGCTCTATTTTTGTTGCAGCTTAGTCTCTCCTAAATTCTGAAGGATTGTATAGCTTGGTTCATCATTAGACTCAGGATCCATAAAACTTGTGTTTCGAGCTAGTTACTACCGTCACTACAGTGTGACACAATAAAGACCTGCATCGGTGTGTGATTTCTGGGAAACTGTGCATTAAGAGCCAATTCGTTCAGTTCACCTGGAAGAAAAGTTGTTGGGCAAGGAATGGGAGGGTTGCAATGCCCAGGAACATTAACTTGCTCAGCATGGTGCTGAGCTAGTGTCTGCCAGGGGGGCTACGCAATTAAGGTACATGGACTCTCCTGCCTGTGGGAGGGGAGGAGTAATGGGGACTGGAACAGATCTGGAAAAAGCCTCGCTGTGTGTGCGGTACTGTCTAAAATGCCCAGGTAGGGATATGCATCTCAGAGGTAAGGAAAGAGATTAGAGGTGGTGAATCACATTCCTGTCTACTTTCTATCTCTTTGGGAAACATAGGGGATGGGGAAGCTGGGGGATAAATGTGTACTGAGAGCTGGGCAGGGCAGAGTGTAGGAACTCAGGTTCTTGCCCACCATTACATTCTTCCCTCCCCAGCCATCTCTAGCACAGTGCCTGGTGCACAATAGGGGCTTACTTTTATTTACTGATGAAAAACGAGTGAATAGATGAATGAGGTTGGGTACCTTGACTCAAAGTCCAGTTCTCTTTTATGGCCTGCCTGATGAATTGACCTTTATTAAAAAAATGAATTGTATAAAGACAGGTGATTTCAGTGAACCCCTTCAGACTCACATTGTGTTTGACAGGATGACCTTGAATGTACTCATCTCACGCTTTCAGAATGTTTAAAGAGGACTGTGACCATGAGGAAAAAGAATCAATGTGAACCTGTACCTAGACTTAATATGACAGAAAAAGATTTCTATAAAGACCTTTACTCTGAAGGTTGTCATACTAGTCAACTATTTTGCTATTTGTGCACATAATTCACACCCATTGGCTGCAGTAGGAACTTTAGGAGTACCTCAAAGACCTGTGTGAGTCACACATGATTCTTGAGACAGTGCAGGTCTTACTCACAGTTTCTCTCTGGCCAGCACATTATTTAATTCTATCAATTATATGGATAGTTTTCCTTAGTTGTTTATAACCATTCACCCAGCCATTCATCTTTTGATTTATCTGTCCACATATACCCATCTGTCCCCTAACACATCTCAGTTTTTCTATTGAAGCATCCATCCACACATCTACCTATGCATACATCCATCCAATGTGTAATTAAATCCTGTGCTATATGCCAATTTGTGTGTATTGGAAATAGTCATAAAGAGGAGGTGGTTCCTTGTCCCAGCAACTTGTACTCATTCTAGTTATTAGCCACAACTTGTGTTGACATAGCACCTTGTGTAAAGCTCTGTTTCACTCTAATGTTGGTATACTTATCCATTTCCACAATCACAAAATTAGACCACCGAGGCGTGATTTGTTCCAATGCCCTCATCTATATATGTCAGAAGTTTATGCTTTATGAAAGGTGTATGATTTGCCTACCTTGGTGACTGAACAGAAATTAGGCTTATGTGTTCTCTCTCACAGTCCAGGGTTCTCCCTGTCCTTGTCGTCTCAGGGGGTGTATATTTGGGACGAAAGCTGAAGCAGGGCGTGGACTTTGGGCAGTCTGAAGTCCGGATTCCAGATCAAGAGGACCCTGCAAACCTTGAGAACCTAGAGACTGAAGAGTCCTCAATAAACCAAAAACAGATCAGTGCTGCTCTGTCTTTTAATTTCTCAAAGTACATTCATGATGTACCATTAGAGGCCTTGGAGCCTTCATAAAACACTGCATTTACAGATGACACCCACTTCAGTAAGAGCCTAAGGGGGGTCATTAGCATACAATTAGTTATTCTATTTGTTAAGCATTAATTCCTCTCTGCCTTGTATCTGCCTAATATAAGACTAAGAGGGGAAAAATAGCAAACTAAAGTTTGAGGAAGTTTCTCAGTCCTTGCCACCACCCTGTTTTTTCATATTGCTGTGGTATCCCTTTCATTACTCTAGGGGCTCAAGGAGGAGCACAGCTTTGAAAAAGTGGGGCCCCCTGTTTCTTCCAATTTTTTAAAAGTATGGACATATGATCTTTGGCACACAAGTAGCAAGGCAGCCTTGGGCTTCCACCCTAGAGTGTGAGCCCTAGATAGTTGGATGCTGAAGTTTCAAGGCGGTAGATGTTTGACATGTGAGACTGTGGAGACCCACAAATATGATGAGCACTGTAGGCAATAAAGGAGAATAAGGCTTTGGCAAAGGAGGTAGGGAACAGAGAAGGGAATCGTAGCACTGATGCTACATCCCCAGCACCTGGGAGTCTTCAGGTAAAAGGAAAGGGGAACATGTAGGGGAACTTGTAGGGGACAAAAGAGAGGCAGGATGCTGGTAGGACAGAGGTCTTGTATTCTGGAGTTGCAGCAACAGCTGATGACAGTGATCAAGAGCATGTCTCCTCTGAAGCATGGTCCAGGGTGGGGCTGACACATGGTAGCTCAGGGCTCAAGGCTTTGGATACATGGTACAGATTTTGGGAAAGGCTACAGAATCAGCAGTTCCTACCATCACATTGACCTAACAGGGCTAAAGAGAAAGTTGGGAAGGCGGCAGGTAAAGAGAAGTCACAACTTGCAGGGTGACCCTGGTCAGAAATGGTCCATACACTAGGTACTAAGGACAATGTGAGCTGGGGCTTCTTGTCACCACCTTCCTTGGTCACATGAAAGAAGCTAACAGTTTAGGGTTAAGATGATATCGACAAAGAGAAACAGTCAAGGAAAGCAGAAAAGGGACAGCTTTGGCCATCAGTGGAATCTCTGGATCTAGCTTCATCTAATGTCAGCTGTGCCCTGAACTACCTCAAAAATAAGCTATTTCAATTTCTGGGCTTCTCAAATGACTTTCTAGCGTTTGTTACAGAAAGTGTTCTAAATTTGCTCTGTAGATTTGGACTCACCATAAAGCTAAATTTCAAGAAACAACTGCCATCCTCCTCTGATCTCCTTCCATCCATGAATACATGATACAAGGCACACTTAGCTCCTCAGAGAAAATACTCTTCCTATTTTACAAACGGAAGCACAGGCAAAGGTAGCTGGCATCTCTTGCCCAAGACTACAAACCTGGTCTACTTTTCTACTCCATTATGTTGACATTTATTTCTAAGTTCTTTCTGACTCACCTAAAAGGGTCTTTTTGTTATCCTCTGAACCCGAAGTCTTTCATGCTACATTCCTGCCTGCAGTTCTGCAAGCTTTGTTCCTTTTTCCCTTTCTTTGCACCCATCAACACATCTGAGTCTCAGTATAGTCCCCAGGAACTTGGTCCTGGCTGGGATGGCTAACTAATGCTCTCTGTGCAGCATTCAAATGAGCAAAGATACATATAATATACATTGACTGAAGTAATGCTCAGTAGATATTTCTGATACAACACAGGGGGTTACATGTTTCCTCTCTGAAGACCTTTACTTAACCCAAAGGAGTGATGCTGATCTGATGTCAGTGCTTGTTCAGGCCAATGGAGTTTGTAGGGGAGAAAACTTTCCTCTTCTCTCCCTCTTACCCTCTGCTTAGGTACCTGTGCTGTTTTCTGAATGCCTTCCTGCCAGCCTGCCAGGTGGACTTCTCCTGTTAGTGTCAGCCTGCTGCTTTATGTGGCACTGTATGACTGATTTGATGACCTGTGACCTGAGTGTCCATCTGGCTACTCCAGAGTTTGCCCGGCTGTTGATCTTTTTGCTGTGACTGAATTTCCGCCATCCCTCTCAGCACCTGACTTGTAAACCACTCTACTCCGTCTGTTAAAAGGATGAAAAGAGAGAGAGTGACCTCCTGCTGCTGGTTCCACCCTGTGCCCTCCTCATCTTCAAGGGAATGCACCTGTGCCTCTTTCTCCTGGACTTGTCGTGGCTGCCAAGGATGCCACCCCAGGTTGCCATGTGTGTAGTGCTCTGTGAAAGGAAAGATGTTTCATTTTGTACCTGGCAGGCGCTCAACTTAACTGGACAGCGAGACCCAGGAAATATGATACCATCTGCTTTCTGCCATGTTCTGGCTCTGGTGCTGGATGCCAGGACATCAGCTGTTACCTGAGTGTGCTGGTTCCTGTGAAATGAACCATTCAGGAAACATCTCTGCTAACACTTTCTTCAACAGCACAATTCATATGGGCCAGGCGTCAAGGCTGAACAGTTTTCTCTATTTGACTCCTAAAATTAAAAAAAAAAAAAAAAAAAAAAAAAAAAAAAGTCTTCCTGTATCCTAATTCTGAGTTTTCCAAGGAAAAATAATGTATAGTATAGATAAGTCTGCAAATTGGCTTACTCAACCATCCCTTTCTTTTTGGATTTTTTTCTATTCTAAAGTGGCCCTGTTCACCTTAGACTGGTAGCTGACTACCCTGAACTACATCACGTTCTTTGTGCCTTGATTTCCTCATGCTCCAAGTAGGGCAATGTTCTTAACTTGTGGTTAAGTGAGTATAGGTAGTTGGAGGGGAGGATTAAGCAAACAGCAATATCAGAAAAAAATAGGAAAGGCCAGCTGGGCCTCCTCTGTGCCAGGAGTGTTGAGGAACCCACAGAACGCGGGGCTATGGCAGGGGGGAGGTCAAAAGAGCTCCATTTCTTCTTGCAAATCTCAAGTTTCTCTTAACCTATGACTTGGCCCTCTTTAGTTCTAGAAGCTACCAGGCAGGTGGCATGGAAGTTGAATTGGAGGCTAATTCCTTTCCTGACTGGCTGGTTGTAATCCCTTTGTGGATAGATAAATCAAGCCACCTGTGAGGAGTATTAAAAAGGAAAACAACACACACACACACACACACACACACACACACACACACACACATCCAACCCTGCAGATCTGTTAATGAATTTTTAGATTCAAAGTATACCATCTGGACCAGACACAGCAACTTCTGGAATCTGTGCTGCTTCCTTCCTCCTTCTTAGGATAGTGAGATGGTTTTGGTCAGCTATTCCTATTTTAATGCCTGAATAGTGACGTTAAACAAAATCTGAATCTTAATTGGAAACGTATGCTTTTCTCATTTAAATTTGTTGGCTCTTTAAAGAGTTATGGCATTGCGAAGTCTTGTGGGTAGACGCCCTGAGAAAATTCTTTTTGGTCACCAGATTGCTTCCTAAATTAGTTGAAGCCTTTAAGTCCTCGGACATAAGGGATGATGAAACAATCTGTTATAATACTGGAAAGTGACTTTTGAGCAAATGCTATTTTTGAATATTAAGAGTGGCAGTGGTTTTAGTGAAAGCATGAGAGAATTTGTGGGCTGCATTTATACACTTGCTCTCCAGCCCACAGTAATCTGACCATCATCAATAAGAGCCATAACAATTACCCAATCAGCCCTTTAGTAGATGAAGCCCACTGGCCTTTGCTTTGCTTTATATGTGTGTCTCTGAGCATGCGCACATGCAAACACATACACACATACACACACAGTGATCCATCGTGGTTGTCCATGTGGAACCCTGGAACACATGGACAGAATTGCTGTCCTTCCTCTAACTGCCAAGGTTAGCCCAGAGCTCCCACCTGCCCTTCTCCGCCAGGCTGAGCTCCATCCCATGTAGAGAGGTGATAGCCATAACCCACACTGCACCTGGAGGTGGCTGAGGTGGTGTTAAGAATTGTTTTACACTCAGAGGGTTGTACGAGGGTGTGTCATCACATAGACTGGGATTTGTTTAAATACTAATTTCTGCTGAGTCCATGTTCTATTGTTGCAGACTCCAGCCCAATAGAGGAAAAGAGAACCTTTCTTCATTTCATCTCTGAACTAGGAAATTAGCTAGAATTAAAAAAAAAAAAAAAGAAAGAAAGAAAGAAAAAAGAAAAACATCACGAGGTTATACTATAGAAAACTCCCAGGCAAGAAGGAAAGAACCAGATGCACAGAGACATGGGGCATAGCCCACACCCCGGGCCCGCATGCTTTTGGAGGAAAACTGTGAAAAACATGGTGTTTCTCTGTTTTTCTCACCCCACTTACCTCTTGGTTGGTATAGGGGTATGGAGATGACCTATTCAGCCCTTTACAGGATCAAGAAATGGATTGTACCCTCTATTAACTAAATACTGGCTTGAACTTGGCTCTGGCCAGTGCTGGGCACCATGAAGCAAGGCCCGACAGTCTGGACCCTGTGTGGTAGTGGTCACTTTGTTAATCATGAATGATAACAACCTTGGGCAGCTTAGAAGATGTCACATTCCCTTCAAGGAGCCTACCACACACAGAGAGTAAAGGATTAGAAGCCCCATAATGGAGATCCATTAAATGTTGCAGTGTTAGCAATAATTAAGTAGCATTTTATGACAGCACCAGCAGGTCGGTCAAGTGAATAATTCTTTTCAGGGATTGCTCTCTCTCTCCATAGGTAAAGGATTTAGATGGATTTATGACATAGGTTGAAACAAATCAGTGGATGAGTGATTATAGGATTTGAGTGTGGCTAAGCCAAGATTAATGTCACTAATTCTTGAGAATGAAGGAGATGACTGTCACCAAAGTACTGTCACCAAAGTACCTGAACTTTCAGTTAAAGATGTGAGGGCTTCTAGCCAGCAGTTCATATTCTCTGGGAACATGCACAGGCTCACACCATCCCTACCCAAAACCAGCATCCCCATGCCACACCGTGAAGGATGGTAAGCAAACAGCAATAATGCTAGAGGGCTTGAGATGTGGTGAAAAAAACACTCTAGGTGAGCACCCTGCTGCTCACTATGTTCCCAGGTCACCAGGGTACCGTTCGGGCTGAGGCCTTAACGAAGTCATTTACCTCTACCTACACCAGGACCATTACCTTAATTGCTACTCAGCCTTCATGAAAGTGTTTATGGATAAACAGTTTCTACCCGGGGAGTTATTAATTACCCCTTGGATCACTATAGGATCAGGAATCATAAAAATCATAGTAATTGTAGTCATAATAACCTATGTTTTTAATTATCTGCTATAAATGTCTTAAATTTTCACCATCACCGCCACCCAGGGCAGCTTTAGGGTGAACAGGGCACAAGAGGCACAATGCTGGTCACCAAGACACTTGAATGGATAAGAGGGACTCCTTGTCACGCCTCAAGTCTGGAAAGCAGAAAAACTCAAAAGTAACCCTCACTCATTATCTATACTGCTTCACACAGCTGCTGAGAAACTAGTGGTAACTGTGAATTGTTCTCACCTTAACAGAGGGAGAAAATGTGTTAAATAAATATATGTTAATGTGCATGCCCAAGGTCAAAGCCAGAGTTTTGGAAAAAGTACCATTGCCAACGGTTTGTTATATGGCTCCATAACACCCAAATAAAAATTGAAAGCATACATTTCAACCCGTACTCAATAAATTTAACCAAATTAAATAGATTTTTGGGCTGTGGAGACCAAGTCATCCCATTTTGTGAACTGCTTCTCCAGTCCCTCTCTGTGTGTTCATTTAACAGTAGAAAATACCTAAACTATATCCCTGGTCAAAGCTCTATGGACTTGGCTCCCAAATCATCTTTGGTGTCCCCAACTGGTATGCTTTCTCCACGTGGCCTGGTGAAGTCCTTCATGCTTTAGACTATTTGAAATACACCTCCCTTTGCTCCTTAGTTGTTTGCATTTCCTACAAAGTAAAATTTAATCTCAGAGATTTGCATTTCAGGTTCTCTGCCTTCTTACCCCCACCTACCTTCCCGGTTTTCTCGCACAGTGTAGCACTCTGTGTCAGTCATGCCCCACTCCCCATGTCTGCCCACCAATAAGAAGGAGAATGTAGTCGCTGTTATTTCTCAACTTGAACAAAAAAGAGACCATCTTTAAATGAAACAAACTGTCATGGATTTCCTCACTGACTTTGAAATAAATAAATACAAATAAAAAAAAAAAAAAAAAAAAACCTAGGTATGAACCTTTTAAGGGATCCTATAGACTAAATATGTGAATTGCTAAATATGACTTTTCTTTCTTGGTCCGGAAAGAACAATATGGTTCTTCTTCCAAAAATAAGCCTTTGAAACATTTGAGGAAATCAGAGGTCCTCAAGTCTTCTCTGCACTGAGGTAGCACTTCACATTTCTCCAGCTACTACTTACAAGAAATGGCTTAAAATTCCTTCTTTTCAGTCAGTCACTTATTAGATGAGAACTAGTTGGTCAATGTTTCTTCTAAAGCATAAACATGCAGCATATAAACATAGCATTCTCTTGATCTGGATTTCATGCTTCTGGAGTTGTCAATTTAATTGCTAAAAACCAAAACCAAAAAACAACTCTTTTTTGGAGCGCATCTTATATCATAGTCTCATGTTAAGCTTTTTGTCATCTAACAATATGTTTCTTTAAATGTATGCTTTCTTTTTCTCCTGCTCCTTCTGTGGTGTGGTGTGGGAATCCAGGACCTAATGCAGGCTCAGCATGCCCTCTAATATTGAGCTACATCCCCAACCCTGAATGACTATTTTTAACCCATTCATTCTTCATCCTGTATTCATGCAGCTGGTTCTACTGAGCATAAGTGAAAGAATTTACATTTATCCCTATTAAAATCCTTCTTGTAAGTCAATCCAACGTTCCAGTCTCTTAAAGTTGTTGATGATCCTGATTTTAGTATTTTAATCTATTCACTCATTCTCTCCAGTGAAGATTTGCTCCACGTACCACTCTTGTCCTTGGTAAAACGATCCTGTCACTGCCCCACATTCTATCAAAGAAGACTTAGTGTGGGTTATGAGGGCAAGGTGGGGTAATAGGGAATAGAGGGGACTATGGTGAACAAGAGTATGTTGAAATGTTTCAGTTCATGTAAGTTACAAAAATGAATGACAGCAATAGCATGTTGACTGATAGCACAAAGTGAACATTGGCAAGTGATGGGCAGAAGCATTTGTGCCATGGCAATGTCATGCTGCAGTGGGGTTAAAGCATGTTTAAGCTAAGACGAACTAGACCTTGTAGTTTTCCACATCTCAAGCTACAACAACATGCATTTAGTTTTCATCTTAAGATAATGTTAAAGATACTAACTAATCAAAACAGGATACAACAAAACCATCAAGTGAATCTCCTCATAAATTTGCTGTTGCCCTCATGAAATTCTGCCCAGCAATAAAGGGATCTCGAGGAATAACCCACTTTGAGGACATAGTCAAGCCTCTTTGCACTACTGGGTGATTAAAGCAACCCAGAGAAGACAGGAGAAAATAGCCTATGCATCATCAAGCAGGCAAGTATCTAGGGTAAGAATAGAAGGGTAATTTCGCAGGAAAAGAAAACAATTGTAACTGATGCACACCATTCAAAAAAAAATTTCCTTCATAATACATACGCATGCATGTGAATGTGTATTTAGTATACATGCATCTATATGTATACACTTCTCTATGTGTATACATATATTTGCCTTTTGAATAATCCACAAATAATAAATATTAGAATGAATGAATAAAAAAGAGAGGACCTATTCAAAGTGATCTGGGATAAACTCATTGCTGTTTTCCCAGGTAATGAGGACGGCTATCTTTGTCCAGAACAGATGCTATGAGATCATGTCTCCAAGAGATGAACTGAGAATGAATTCACTTAAATTATGGTGCTTGCAGAGAGGATTTTAGCTTGAACATTTGTTCATATGATTTATGGTACCCTCCATCCGGCAGACTCAATGCAAAAAAAAATGAAACTTAATTACAGCATACAGACAGCAGTTTGCTTAAAAGAGAGTTAAAAGTTTGTGAGGATTTTTTTTTTTTTATGAGACAGGAAACTTACTCTAAAAAAAAAAAAAAAAGAAAGAAATAGCTGTATAAAACATTTGCCATTCATCAGAAATGAGAATCTGTGTATCTGACCCTTAGTACGTGAAGGAGGGGATGAACTGCTTTGCACCCAGTGGGCCTCCAATATATTACCCCCAACCCCTGGTCCCTACCCTACTCCCACCTCCATCAAGGCTAGCCTCTTCCAGTTTCTTTTTATTATAGCCTAGTCTTTTCTTTTAGGGAAGAGAGCATTATTATTGTCCTTTCTCCTTGGCAACTCAACATAAAAATTTTAAATTGGTAGTCTCAGAACTATTCTGATTTTTATATGTCTCAGAGGGTGCTATTATCAATTTCGATTTAAAATCTCCCATTTACTAATTTAAAAAGTCAGCACCTTCCCACTAACCTAGGACCCACCCTTACGTTAATTAATGGCTGTTTGCACCTTATTTGCTTGCAAGGATCTCTTGGATACTGGGATTCTGAGACAAGTAGAATCTTGTTTTTGGTTCTTGGCTGTCTTTGATGCACATCCCTGATACCCAGTTTATTCTACATCTGAACCTGCATTCCTCTACCTCTCTATACCCCGAGGTCTCTTTCTAAGATCTCATCTAGAGAGGCCTAGTTAATGGTACTACTTATTTGATAAATGTTGTATCTATAGATGAACCTGGCTAATGAATAATACTAATGCTTTTGATACTCATCAAATGATAATAGGCCCTCTTTGGCCCATTTAATGATTCCCTTTTCCCCACCCAAATCATTATATGAATGGCAGACAGCCTCTGGGGGTCAGATTTAGCTTTTGTTTTTAAAGTTGCAAATCGACACTGCTTTTATCAAGGAAAAAAAAAAATAGCAAAGAAATGCTACTGTCTAACCTTTGGAAAGCTTCTTCTGTTTTCCAGCTTGCTTTCAGATAATATGTCATGGAACTCCCAAGCAAACAGCATTTTATCTTTTTCAGGTGTGGGGATACAGTAGAATTCCTGCATCCTTAAAAACTAATCATAAGCGCCTCTGAGACCGACTGCTGGATCTATTTTCCATAGATTTTGTGGTTAAAAAAGTGATCGATGATTCAGTTTCCTCTCGGAGAGTCAAGTGAATTTATCAACCTCGGATTCCTACGCTCACCTAAAATGAGGTGCCTCTTCTGGGCACTCAAGCTTAGATTCAGGGAGCATCTGCCCAATTCATCCTCTTTTCCTTATTACTCACCTCCCAGCCTCTCCCGCCATTGCTGCTCCTGTAGCTTTAATGGTGGGCATCAGCACTGAAGAGCAGCTCTACAAATGAAAGTGTCTTCCCTGTGCAGAGAAAAGAGGCACCTCTATTGCAGAAGCCTCACCTACAGACAATTTATCTAACAAACTCCATTTCCTGCATGCCGTTTGCCAGTATTTATCTTGTGTGTGGGCTCCCATGGAGGATTGTCATAAAGGATTGTTCTGTTAGAATCCAGAGTCATATTTTTCCATCTAAATAATAAAGAGGCTTTGACTTTCTCTTTTGTTCCCTCCTGCCTGAATCAGATGTCCATAATCAGAATGCTTTATTAATATGACACTGGCTGTTTTTTTTTTTTCTACAAAGGGGCTGTCTTTGTACCTTCCTGATTTTAAAAATGTCTGTTCTGTTTCACAAATATATATCCTTCCTCCCTTCTTTCCTTTCTTCCTCTAATCCTTCCCTTCTATCTTCCTTAAATGTAAACTGCCAGTTTTTCCTAAGACAATTTTTTTTAAATTTAGAGACTAAAAATAATAAACAATTCCATTCATAATTCCTTTGACAGGTAGACCATGTACTGTCTTACAGTGTTTTAAATTAACAGTAACCTAAGTAGCAGAGCAGACTGTCTCCATTAGAAAAGTTTCTTCTTCTTCTTTTTTTTTAATCTTCCAATTGAAAGCCATTCATTTTTACATTTCCACGTTAAAGATACAATCCTAAAAGTGCATTACCTTAATAATCAATAACTCAGTGGGAGGTCCTAATGGAGAGCATTCACTGGAAGCTAGATTCTAGTTGAAGTAGCAAAGGACCACCATAGACCTGCGGGCTATAATTAAACAACCATAAAACTAGGAGGTAAAGGGTGGCAGACTACATTAGCAATAAAATGCTAACTTGCAAGTAATAAGTCTCGAATCTTTCATGTCTACTCAAGTGTCACTTATACTTGAACAAGGAAAATGTTATGTTAAAGAACAAATTTACATTTAGGATCCCTAAAGCTTAAGGACTGGTGAAGGTTAGTGTGGCAATGACAAAACAAATGAATACAAATCTGCACACTTCACAATTTTCTCTCAGTGTTCCCCTTCCATCTCCCTTTCTTTTCCATCCACCCGATTTTTCATCCCCCTCCAGGGTTTGAGAAACATCACAGAATTTAAACGTAGGAAACCAATATAAAAACCCTCTCATGCAAAGAAACAGTGCAGCTGACTTTACATTGTTTCTATTCATGGCTCGCTAGCTTTACATTTTCTGATCAGTGACTGCCACTGAGACCAGGAAACCAGTTTCTTCAAGAGCATTCGTGGACTGTCTGAAGGCCTTGCATTATTGATTTTCTGCTCATAGATTCCAGTTGCTCTGTCAATCATGGACCAGAAATACAAGATGGCAGTCAATAAGCAAAAGGACCGAGCTCCCATGAAGACAACAAAATAATTCAGGAGATCTGACTGAAACAGAAAATGCCAAAATCCTCAAGAGAAAAGAAATCAGATAAGCTTTCCTAGAAAGAAAAGTCTATGGTGCCTCCAAAAGACATGTTATCTTTGTAAAAGAGCCTATTCCTGCCAAGTAAGCCTGGAATATGTTGGCCAAACGAATTAACTAATGAAAACATTTATTAAGCATCGGTTAGGCAACATTATAGGCACTGATGACACAGTGAGAAATATTGTTCTGCTCCTCTTGGGTATAAATTTATAGTGTGATCATGTAGATGTAAGAAAATGTGCATGAAACACTGTGGAGAGGTAAGTACAAACAGCTTCATGAATGTAGAGGAGGGAGATGGAAGAGCCTGGGGGTCAGGGAGGATGTTAGAAGTGACAACTGAATTACATCTTGAAGAACACTTAGGAGTTCTACAAACAAAGGGTGTTGGGGGACACTCCAGGCTGAGGACCCAGCATGTAGCAATCACCCAACACTTGCTCACTCTTATTAATACAAATTTAATGGACTTATAAATAATTGAACAAGGCATTCTTTAAACTCGAGATATGAATTGAACACCCTGCTATGTTGGTTTTCATCTATTTAATGATTTTTGCCTCATCCTATATCAGATGTAATCCCACAGTGTAAAACTTGTGCTTTATGAAGAGAAACTGCTCGATAAATATTTGTTAATGGATTGATTAGAGAAAGGAAGGTTGAGCATGAACTGAATGAAGTAGTAAAATATCTTTAAGGAGTTATTAACTGTCTTTAGGACCCCTTAATGTGATCTTCAAAAATCTTAACATTATTAAATGCTAAAAAGCAGCAACTATGAATTATGTAAGAAAACATCTATTACAAAACTGATACTTGGATAATAGAATTTTCTGGTTGATATAATTTTCTGGTTAAAGAAAAGCTCACACTCTATATTATCACAAATCTCTCAAAGTTATATTTGTTCAAGTTACTTCCATTTCTACTAGACAGATTGGCAACACGTTCATAATCTGATTTCCTTGCTCAGTCTCCCCCTTCTCCCCTCTCCCTTACTCACTATTCTCTAGCCATAGCAGTTTTCCTAACATGGTCAAGGATCTTCACTTCAGAGTCCTCTTCCCCTATAGCACATGAGTGGCTTACACAATGGCTGGGAAGGCTGGACTGACTGAGCTCACCCTTAGCAACGACTTGGAAGAGGAGGCTGCTCACCCTCACAGCCGCCTACACACAGCCCTGCAGCAGATGATTTGCAGTTGCTCACCCCAAGTCCGCTGCAAACTGGCGCTCAGCAGTCTGACCATGAATCTTTGCTACTGTCACTAGAGAATAACACCCCCTTTTCCTTTTCTTCTTTTTACTTAGCCTCAGATGTTGAACTCAGCCGCCTGAGAGAAGAGGATTCTGGGAAATGTAGTTCTCAGTTCTTCTTATCTGCTGAAGAGACTGCAATGAAGAAGAGCAATCCGGTTGAGCTGAGTACAGATGACCTAGCACCCTAGCCAACTCCTACACACCATTTGTTTCCACTCAGTGTTTCCTGACAACTAGACAAGATTACACCCTCTGCCTAGTGTTTTATATACTTAGCACACATATAATTTTATGATTAGATGTCTAATTATGAGTTATTTCTGTCACTCACTAGAAGCTGTGGTTTTGTGTATGCTGAAATATTTGCTGAAAGAATAAATGAAGAACCTCAATCTTTTTTCAATGGTTTATGCTCTTGCAATGCCCCAAAGCCAATCTTTTGAGCAGTGCACAACAGTGATAAGATGTGATATAGATTTAACAAGTGGAAGATATTGGGTTAAATTAATTATTGCAGAACGAACTTGAAAATTGGTTTAAAGTTAACATCAGGAAGGAAATTTTGGTATTATTCTCTATCAAAAATTTTTTTATACATCTATTCTTTAGCTCAGAAATTCTAAGGAGATATAAGCTGTGAAGGAGATTGATGCATAAAGACCACTCATTGCATTATTCATTTCGTCTTCTCTGAGTTGTTCTTTCTCTATGCTTATTCTTTCTCACATTCCACTTATTTCTTAAGCCACTGTCACATGGCTTCAGTTCCCATAAACCAACTGCAGATATACATCCAAGGCTACTGATGACCACTTTCTCACTAATAAGCTCAAAAGGTTCTTTCAGTTCGTACCTTACTTGACCTCTCAGGGGACTTGACCTGCTGATTGTTTTCCCCTTAAAACAGCCCTGTTTGGTTACACTTGGCTTTTCTTGTGCTGCTCTGGCCTCTCAGTCTCATGTGAGCCCTTCTTCCTTTGCTTTGTGATTCTACCCTGAAATCTCGCTACTTGCTCTCCTTGGAGCAAATTTATCCTTTTCCTTTATTTCAATGACTTTTCATATGTTGACTGGAAGGGTTTTAATATTGGCTGCTGGACATCTCAACTCCAGGTATTAACCCAAACTTACCTAAAATGAAATGTGCAGCCATTCCCCATAAATGTGCTTCATTCACCTGCTTATTCAACCAAAAGCATGAGTGTGTATGTGTGTGCTATGGACGTGGAGAAGAATGTCTTTTTCCTCACTTTTATTCTCTTAAATCTAGTTCTAATTTCTTCACAGTTACTAAAACTCATTCTAGATTTTGGCAATATAGTTACTATGAAGTCTTAAAAGTGCCATGAGTTTTAGACTCACTTCAAGAATCTTCTTAGATCTATTAGTATATCTAGAGGTTTGTACTATTTGAATCAGATTCCATATGTATCCTAGTTAATGCCTGCACAACTACATCATATAGAAATATTAAAGTTTATTTAACTATTTGCCTTATTCTTCCCTTCTAATAAAAGTGAGTTCAGAAGTATTTGAGTGGATTAAGGCTCCAGGATGGTTAGGCTGCATTCAGTAGAAGCTTCACTAGATAATAATGATCATGAGTCTGGAAATATTTAATCTGGAAGAGAAATTTATAGCAGGACAATATTTATTACTATTTAAATTTTTAGATTCCTTCACAAGAGATTTGCTCCCATATTTTGGAAAAATGTGTCAGACATGAAATAGAATAACAATGTTTAAGGGATTATTTTGTGGTCTGTGAAAGAGATTCATAACAGGAGTGTTTTTCTCTGCTTGGTTGAAGACTAAGGAAGGAGCACTTTCAAGGTGGTGTTGGTTTATGAACTTTTCATAACTCAAGTCAAAGAAGAACAGATTTCTCTAAGTTTGAGCACAAAAGAAAATGGCAACTTATTTTCAAGAGGGTGTGAATTTGACTGGATTCACTTGAATAATAAGTGGTTCTGAGATGATTTTTAGATGCTTAAATAGTTTTCCAACCTATTCTGTGGCTTGCAATCCTGTTGAGCTGAGTACAGATGACCTAGCACCCTAGCCACTAAATAATCTGCAATCTCTTCTTTTCCTCCTCCTTCTCCTCCTCCTTCTTCTTCCCCTCCCCCCTTCCTTCTTCTCTCTCACATCTCCTTCTTAGAGACCTTTTCCTGTCTTGCTATAATGCATTATACAATTAACAGGCAATGAGAAAAATTTTGTTCTCTTACCCAAATTAGACATTTGCTAAGAGCTTCATAAAAGTATAAAACAAAATAATGTTATTGAGAAGAGAAAATGTGCACATGAAATAAATGGAAAATAGCAAATAAATTGGAGATCTTGTTCTTGGAGAAGGAAAGACAGTAGTGAGGAGACAAGACAGTTTAACATAGTAAAATTTTGCAATGAGAGTTGAGGTGAGTCCTTGGCTTCATCTGTTGAATACCAGTAGAAGAACCAGAAAAGAGTGGAAATTTAGGAAAGCATCTTGGAATTATAAGTTTTTGGGGTTACTGGAGACTGAACCCAGGGGTACTTTGCCACTGAGCTATAGCCCCAATCCTTTTTATTTTGAGACAGCATCCCCCTAAGTTGCTTAAGGCTCACTAAATTGCTGATGCTGGCCTGGAACTTGTGATCCTCCTGCCTCAGCCTCCCAAGTCACTGGAATTACAGGCCTGCACTACCACACCTGGCTGGAATTACACATTTTTAAAGACCAAAGAGCAGATAGCCTTTTTTGAGAGAGAGTGAGCTTCCTGTCATGTAAGTAATTTAGGGAGATGGTAGATAAACATGGATTGAGGCCATTATAGAAGGTATCCAAAAGGGAGATGGAAAGATGAGCAGGGAAACTTTTGAAATCCATTCTGACTCTGAGAGTCAATGTCCTATCTATAAGGTGGAGAAAACAGAACTTTCCAATTATCAGGCAATATAATACAGAGATACTGCAGAACTGGAATACTGTGCTAATGGACTTGGATGAGGCATTTCTGCTCAAGCACAGTGTGTTGTGAGCATGTCAGTGTGTTCGTCTTTCTGGGCTAGCACCACTTGCCTTCTTCAGGTTTTCAAAAGTTTCTATGTTCCAAACACCTTCTGACTGTAGCAATAGAGGGTGGTTAAAATCATTAAGTCTATGACTCCTAGAGTCTCAGGTGAGGTAGCTGTTGCCTAACCAAAAAACAAGGTCTCTGGAACAAAAACACAAGACAGTTAAATTTTGATAGTGGAAGAGAAGAAAAGAGAGAGGAAGCTGTGAAACTTATGAGTATCTGGGGGCAAGGCCTGGCAGGGGTTATGATTTTCTTGTATTGGCTCCAGACCAAAATTATATTCTTCCTTCCCCAGAGCAGCTCGCTTCCCATTACTACAAATTGCACTACTGTATCAGTCAGGGATCTCCAGAGAAACAGAACCAAATCTCTTTCTCTCTCTCTCTCTCTCTCTCTCTCTCACACACACACACACATACACACACACACACATTCACCTCCTTACACATACATTTATGTGTAAACCTTAAAATAAATCTTACTATATATTAATGTATTAGGTAATACATAATCAAGAAATTATATGCATAATTAATACTTATAATGCATATAATATATTAATTAATACATATTAGGAGATTTATTCTAAGGAATTGCCCGTGTGATTTGGGGAACTATCAAAGTCAAACATGGAGGAAGACCAGCAAGCTGGAAGCCCAGCAGGAGTTGGTGCTGCGGTATTGAGACAGAATTTCTACTTCTTTGTAAACCCCTCTGTTTGCTCTTAAGGCCTTTAACTGATTGAATAAGGCTCCTATGTATTATCACGGGTAATCTCCTTTGCTTAAAGTCAACTGATGATAGGCTTTAACCACCTCTATATATACTTCATAGAAATACTGACAGTATTTGATTAAATAAACAGGCACTGTAGCCTACCCAAATTGATATATAAAATTAACGATTATAACCACTATGCTAATATCCTTTAGGTCCCAAAGCCTGAAGTTAATCATATCTTCCTTATCATGATATTTTATTGCTTTTATCCTAGAAAGGAACACAAGGAAATTTGGTATTTAATATACACACGTGGAGGGGGGTGGGGAGATGAAGGCACTTGGAATGCCAAGGAAACATGCCAGCCAAGCCCTATCACAACTTTGTCCAGGGTTGGCTTTGGTAAATGGAATTTGTAATTACTAAATAATTTCAATCACTTTCCAAGTAATAGAGATGGATGGATTTATCCTTATTCATCCCATTTTGTTTTTGTAAGATGGATGGCTTAGTTTACGCCTCAGATTTTTAGTTGAGTAATCTAAGCCCACTGCAACCCGCTAAGCTGTCTAGGGAGATAGAAGATACTAGCAAAAACCCACTAATTTGTGTCTTTAATATATGTCATGAACATCACAACAGTAATTGTAGCAGCCAGCTATTTCTGGATAACAAACAATTTAGAAATTGCTTATTTTCACACATGTACATCCTGGCTGTAGGTACTGGGTTCACCTCATATCTATTCATCTACTTGCCTTCATGGTGCTGCTACAAGAGGACCATCTGAATTGTGTTTATCTTAGTTACAGCCCAAGGTCCAGGGAATAAAGACAGGATGCTTCTTAAGGTCTATGTTTGGAGTTCACATAATGTCACTTTTACCCACAAGTCTTGTCAATGAAGTGAGGATGTATATTTTTCCTCTAGAGGTAAAGACCCTAAAGACACATGGAAAAGAACATGGATACAGAGAAAAGTGAAGGGTTAGAAAAAAAAATTTAATCTATCATATTTATGATAGTGTGTTAGCTTTCCATCTCTATAACAAAATGCCTGAGAAAGTCAATTTAAGGGAATAAAGATTTATTTGCATCATGGTTTCTGACAGTTCACTCCATGTTCACCTGGCTCTGTGATAAGGCAGAACATCATGGTAGGGAGCACCAGGGTGGAGCAAAGCTGCTCCCTTCATGGTGGTTGGGAAGCAGGAAGAGAGAGTGAGAGGAAGAGGCTGGTAACAAAATATATCCTTCATGGCATGGCTTCAAACTAAGCCCCACCTCCTAAAGTTTCCATCACCTTCCAACGGGATTCGAGCCCTATGATCCAAAAAGGCCCCAATTTTGAACATTGCTGCATTGAGCACCAAGTCTTAAACAACAGCTTTCTGGGGACATTTCAGATCCAAACCATAACAAAGAGTTTATTGGTTTTTCTGACTGCTGAAACAAATTGCCATACCCTGGGTGGCTCAAAACAGCAGAAATGAGAAGTGTGTTCTCTTGGAAGTTAGAAGTCTGAAGTCAGTATCCCTGAGCTGGCGTACATACACACACATATATAAATGGGAATGTTGCAGAGTTGTGCTCCCCCCTGTAGGTTCTAGAAATCCATTCCTTGCCTCTTCTACCTTGTGGTGGCTGCTGGCATAATTGAGTTGTGGCCTCACACTCTAATCTCTGTCTCTGTGGTCACATTGGCCTCTTCTCTTCTACATGTGTCTTCTCCTCTTCTGTCTATGTGAAATCTCCCTCTGCCTCTCTAAGAACATATGTGATCATACCTAGTTTCCACCTAGATAATCCAAGATAATGTCTCCATCTCCAGATACTTAGGCTTCCAAAGACAGTAATAGCATCCTTAGAAGCTTTCCTACATACAAGACACCAACTTAAACTTTCACATATGTGAGTTCACTTAATTCTCAAAGCAGTCCTTGATGTTGTTTCGGTTGTTATCTTCACTTTTTTGATGAGGAAATTAAGGCAAAGGGAAGCTAAAGAACAATTTCTCCAAGTAGTAGGGCTAGGATTGGAGACTCTGGAGTCTGTCTTAATTACAGCATTATACAACTTCTCAACCGAGCTTGTAAATCAACAGAAGCATACACAGAAGCCACAGCCTGTAACACTGGGACTTTTAATGCTGGGATTTTAATACTGTTCAGCAGACTGGCTTCTTATACTGGACACTATGGAATGGGATTCTGAGAATTTCAGGGAGTGGCAACAAACAATGTCTTGGAAGCTATTACCAATTGTTCCAGAACTGTTGGAGGGAGATCCATCTCTGTATTCCTGTGTGGCATTCCGGTGGCCAAGTTCTCAGCAGAGCCTCTTGGTTTTGAACATTTCTGTTTACAAGTTTTCTTCTCTTCCAAATTACTAAGGAGTTACGACTGGTGCTTTGTAGAATCTGTGTTCTTGCTCCTTGCAGAAGTCTGTAGCTAAAAAGTCTTAATATGCACAATCAGATATAAACAGAATCTGAGTGATAATGATGGCTAGGTTATTTGGAACCAGTCATTTAACAGTCTGATGTGTTTCTTTAAAAACACAGGCATTTTTCAAAACTTAAATGCTGAGCTTTCTTAGCATTGTTCTTGATCTATTTTCCAAAAGGGGTATGCTAACTACATGTATCATGTTCGCTGTTTTGGTTTAAATACTGACAAAATCTAATTTATTTTATTACTAAGAACTTGAACGTTACACATGGAGGGATGAATTAAACCACACAAGGTCTGAGCCAAATGTCTCCAGAGATTTTTCTAAATATTTTATGTGCTTTTCCAGAATTATTTTCCCTTCATTTTTTACCCCATATGTTTTTTTTTTTAACATTTATTTATTTGCTTTTAGTTGTACACAATGCCTTTATTTTTATGTGGTGCTGAGGATCGAACCTGGGCTGCACATGTACTAGGCGAGTGCTCTACCGCTGAGCCACAATCCCAGCCCCCCCCCCATATATTTTTGAAGGACATTGACTGACACATTTTAATCATTTGTCCCAAATCAATTAGAAATATCTTCAGTATAGATATTTTACTTCCAAATGTCTTTGTTGGTTCTTTAGGTGAACTAAAGATTTTCTATTACACATTAAAAACCACTACTATCTTTTTTCCTCCAAGTATAAGTACATTTAGATTTATGAGTTTTAAATAGATTCCAACTTATCAAAACTATATCTTTACATCTGCCAAGCTGACTGAACAGTGAAAAACACATTCTTACTCAGGCTTGAAACTGGGACAAAAGCAAGCTTCCAAGAAACAAATAGCAAACTCAGAGCAAACCTTTTCCTTCAATGTTCACTCTCTATCCTGCTAGAATGGTCATTGAGATTAATCCTAAAGTAATGCAGGAAGGAATATCAAGGCTTATAATTAGATTTCTGCCTTAGATAAAATTATTCAAAATTAAACATGGTATTTCAACCAAGGAATTATAGGGAGATTTCATATCTATCTTTTCCCTGAATGTACTGCAGACAGAGAAAAATAAAGAGTAAAATGTTAGGAGGTTTAAGACATATGCGTGTGTAGTGAAAGGTAATATTTGAGAGTTTCAGGAGAGTTGGCTGCCCTGCCAGTGACTATTACATGAATTCCCAAGATGATAATATACTGAGCTAAGCTTGTTCTCATCTCAGGATGTTAAAGACACTCTCCTTCCCTGGCCTGGAATGATTTCATCTCAGGAAATCATGAGGCCCTGCTCTTCATTCAGATCTCAGCTTGATTATATATCCTCAAGAAGTACTTCCGGACCATGTAATACCTACTACTCTATCTCCATCTCTGCCTGTTTTCTTTTTTATTTTTCTTTTTTGACCTTTATCACTACCTCATTTTATATTATGCGTTTATTTTTTAATTTTTGGTTTATTTTCTGTGTCTCCCACAAGAAGCTATTTTGGCCCAGGATAGCATGGGTGGCCAATGGTTGTTAGTTGAGTCCCCATTCCATATGTCAATTAAAAAAGCACATTGTTTATTAAATTTTCAATTAAGTACTATGCACAGAAACTTTAATTTAAAAATGTCCATACAAAATATTTTCAAAAAGCCAGAAACAAAAAAATCAGAAAGACAAAGGTTATGAGATGTCAATTTTTAGATAATGAGCAATGTCACAGTTGTCAAGAACTGTGCAGACTCTTCTGCCTTATTAGCAAACCAACAAGTTAGACGCCACTGTTTTATGGATGTGGCAGATAATGTTAGATTCTTGGGTCAGAAGAGCAAGCAGCATGAGTATCATGTTGGCAGCAGTCCCTCATTCTCTCTTTTGGTCCACCAGCCTCATGGGAGTGACATGTGTTTCCCAGGAGGATGCCATAAGTACACTCAGTGGGTTAGTATCTCAGCTGAGGAGTTCAGCCTAAAGAATTGGAATTGTTCATAGTGAGGGATAAGTAAATCTGACCTCTGTTACAGAGGAGTCACTATTTCCAGTCATCCAATGTTGCACCACACACTTGAAAAGATAAAGGTAACTCATTTTACCACTCACAAAGCATGAAGAAATGTTAGAAATCCATGGGGAATTTTCTCCTAACATTGGCTACTTAGTTAAAAAAATGGTTGGCATACCTAACTCTCCCATTAATTATTGCATTACTAAATTACTTAAAATCTATGCAACACAGTGCAAAATCTGGCATACACTAAATACTCAATGAAAGTGAACCATTTTCATTTCACACATTCTCTTTTCATCTTTACACCACATGTAGGGTTTTAGCTTTATTCCTGAGTGTGTGTGTGTGTGTGTGTGTGTGTGTGTGTGTGTGTGTGTGTGTTTTGATATTGGAATAGGCTCATTCCGGGGAAAGGGTCACACTAAGAAAAATATTTAGTCACAGTCTAATCAATGTCAAATTCTATTATGAACACATTTACAGAGGAAGACTAATACAAGACATCACTAAGTGAATATAAATACATCATGAGTATTTGTGCCTCGCAAAACACAATTAATACATAGAATCATGGAGTGGGAAACTTAAGAATTTGTCCTCTTTCCCCAGATTTGTCAACATACTAGGGAGGAAACAGGCTGAAGGGAGCAAGGCTAAGTAGCTTTTCCACAGTGATACTGAGTTAATAGTGGGCCAGGGACTGTGACAGTGTTGATGCAATAGTGTGCTTGTCACAATAACTTGTGTCTTATCATCTCCTGCTGCATCTTAAAAGGGCATTCACAGTATGAGTGGTTTGACTTAATTACCTCTTTAAGTACTTATCCAGGAGAGTGAGGAGTTGCCCAGACCTGAAGGTGATAACTTGGGATGTACTGAAAGAAAAGCCACTGGCTGCATGAGGTTAAGAGTGCAGATGAAATGCTGTGGGAAATCTTAGCAGCATTAATTAATCAGTACTTATCTTTTGAGTGGAAGACAGTGCATCATCAGAGGTATAAACCCTGGAGTCAAATTTGGGTGTGCATTCCTACTTCATTTAGCTTTTTAAAAGCTATTTAATATTGCTTTCCCATGGATCTGTCATATATAATTTGGAAGTAATAATTGTATCTTTTTTACAGGATTAAACAACAAAATGCATTCATATGACTTAGCACACTCAGTACATGGTAAGCATTTATTATTAAGAGCATTTACATTGTTATATACCTTAGATTTTGTAAGTGCTGTGGTTTGGATAACATCTATTAACCCTTCTGAGTCCTTCCTCCAACTTCTCCACCCTGCTGTAAGTGCTTGGAGAGTAAGCTGACTGTGCCACCTTAGTGGCCAATCTCCAGTTCAGCCATTGAGGAACCTGGGCTGGAGACAGAGAAAGAGAGGAGGGGACCATCATGGGCTCACTGGAAAGCAAGACTAGAGTCTCAGCTTCTTTCAGGCTGCCCTTTCCACACTGCCTCTGTACTTAGGGCTTTGGCCACTACCTTTTCTTCTTAGCCAGTCACCCACCAGGAGGCCTTCTAAACAGCCATGGGGTACTGCACTGCCCCACGCGATCTCTTTACACTGTGCTTCCAGTTTTATAAAGTCTTTTATTTAAATCTTCTCAAAGTACCCTAATTTAAATGGGTCCTGTAATTCTTGCTGATGCATGGTTCCCCTTTTGATCTTTAAAACAACTCCATGAGTATCATTTCCATTAATATATGAAGCTGCTGAGACTTAGGCAAATTAAACTCACTTCCCAAAGTCAGTTGGCTAATAAATGACAATGTTAAGACAGGAACCCAGTTTTTCTAGCTCCAAAGTCCATGGCCATTCTAGGATGCTGTGTGTATGTTCTTCAGTAACCTTCCCTAGGTCATACTCCTCCCGGCAGGACCTAGGATCTGAGTGTGCAGCCCTTTACATTCCAACTACATGGTAGATAATAAATATTTTAAAAGCATTCTACCAAATATAATTATAGTTAAAGTTATTTTGGAGGGAGGTACAAATAGCACATAATATTTTACCAATTCACATATTTGAACATATTGTTTTGTTATATGATAATAATCTTACTACTCACACATTGGCTGCCAAAATACTGCACACAGTTAGTGAAGGAAAGACTGTCTATGGCTGGTGAGGGACGGAGTAGAGTGACTTCATGAGTAAATCCAGGGAATTGTTCTGGTTGATTTTTTAGTTCTCTCCCTCTCTCTCTTTCTGGCCTTCTCTGAAATGTAAAGAGCTCTGGGACTCTGGCTACAGATGAAAGAGGGTGGATTTTTGTTTTGAGAAAAGCAGAGGGAGGTGGGAGTGTTTTGCTATGTTTTGAATTTAGTTCTTTTCCTGCATTATAGAATCTGATTTCCTACAGAAAAGTTCAGCATCTGTTTTGTGATTTGATGAATGGCTTTGAGCTGTTAATTTAATTGCTTCCTAGTAAGACACTAATGACCTTTTTGTTCCACTAAATACTAGTGTGTTTAGTTATAAATTAACCATAACTAAACACTTGGAACTCCAATACTTAACAATTCATATTGCACAGGTTCAGGTTGTAGCAACTAGAGTGCGCATTATATATGGCCTGCCGAATTAGCTTCTAAAATCTGTAGTCGGTGGGAAGACCATTAAATTTCTCATAATAGCAAACTCAGGGAAAAAGCCCACTGCAATATGAGCACGCAAAGGAGACCAAAATGGAAAAATATCTTAACACATTTTTAGGTCTGAGAAATCCCATTTCATATGTTCAGCCTAGGAGCCAGAGGCCTGGAATTTATGTTTTCAGTCACAGCTACCCGATAATTACTTCTCTGGGTGGCCACCAGGTATGGGGTAAGAGTAGGGGAGTTAGACCAAAATTTGGGGGTTTTGGATTTATCCATTGATCATCAGATTTCAAATATTCCTTTAAAAGTGAGGACATCTTTATATATTTCTTGGGAATAAATATCAATGCACCACGTCTCAGACTCGTTTGGCGTGGCTACTGAGTGTTGATTTGATTGGTAATTGAAAATAGGGCATTGCAGCTCCCACTGGACTTTAATTGGCTTCCTCTTGGAATACTGCCAAGCAAGTTCTTCTCCCAAAGGCCCCCAATGAGACAGGGAGGTCGCCGAGGGCTCAGGTCTGCCTCTGGCAACTGAGCTAATGCAATTGCTTGGACGTCTACATCACGGGGAAATTTGTTCTCTGCCTTCTCTGAAATAACACTTTCTCACCAACTAGGAATTCTCCCAAAGCTCCAAGATAAATATTTTTGGAAACCTAATGATATTTGATTTTCTCAAAACTGAGACAAAGATAAGGCGCATGTTCGGGAAAGAAAAGGGCAAGAATATCACTCTCCACTTCTGGCTGAGGCATATTTGGCCCCCAAACGGTCTACAAGTGAAGCAGCTGCAAGAAATTCAAAGTGAGCTGAAGCTGGAGAGAAAAGTCTGCACTGCTCCTTCTTTTCCAAGACCCAGGGAGGGCTGCTGCAGGGAATGTGGACCTCCCACACAGGGACTTGATTCTGTGTCAACGCCAGTTTGAGAAGCCAAGAGACACCTACACCAGAAGGAGCAAGGATTCCTTTAAAATGATGATTCATGATGTCGCTGCTAAAGAGAATGAAGGATTAAGTGTGTGATCTAAATCTTCAGTTCTTTTTTTATTTAAATCACCCCACCCCCAAACTAAAAATACAAAACAAAACCCCCAAACTCCAAAAAGAACAAACACATGCATTTAGCATTTCAATTACCATATTTATGTTTTAGGTGAAGTGATATCTTATTATTGAGAAATTTGAATCTTTTTAAAGGAAGCATAGAAGAATTAATATTGTTATACCCCAGGCTCTCTCTCTCTTTAGTTATTAGAAAAGAATATATAACTACTATTTGAAAATTGTGATTTAAATGTGTCATTTTTCTAGAAAGATATGGTTCTAAGCTTACAATTAGCTCATAGCTCTTCATGTTAAGCATGGCCATGAGTTCATGTGAAAAATGTCACTAAAGGCGAAACTCTACATTGGACATGCAAATCACTGGCATCAAATCCATCAGGTAATAATGTTAGCTCCACCTTCAGCGTAAATCCAGAATGAGACAGCTTTTCACTGCCTTTACTGCTTCCATTCTCATCTGATTCACCATCACCTCCTAGAATCACTTCTCACTGATCGGAGCTTCCTGGCTCCAATTCTGATTCTTTTCAGTCTCTTCTCAAACCCTTACCTCAAAGCAGATGGATTTCTTCTGCTCAAAGCCTCCTGAGGGCTTCCCATACCACTGGAAGCCAAAGTCTTATAATGGTTCCCAAGGATGTTTTAGTCAGCTTTTGCTTTGCTGTGACCAAAATATCCAACAGAAACAACTGAGAGGAGGCAAAGTTTATTTTGGCTCAGTTCACAGATGGCCAACCCCTTGCTCTGGGCCCAAGGTAAGGCAGCACATTGCTGGGAAGGGCCTGGCCAAGGGAAGCTGCTCCTGTGGTGATGGGGTCAGAAAACAGAGTTGGGGAAGGGACCACAGGGAAGAAGCTCCCTTCCAGGACACGCCCTCAATGACCTACCTCCTTCAGCCTCTCCCATCTGCCTACAGTAACCACCCCGTTCATTCAAGCTAGAATGTAATAATTAGGTGATAGTTCTCATAATTTAATAGTTTTTCCTTTGAATATTCCTGCAGAAGCACAGGAGCTTTAGGGGGACACCTCAAATCAAAACCATGACAAAGTTCCTCCATTATCTTCTCTTTACTCTTTTTAACAATTATTATTTTTACTTTTTTATTATTTGTTGTTTTTAGATATACATGACAGTGGGGTGTATTTTGACATATCATGCATATGTGGAGTGCAACCCATTACAATTCTGATCCCATTCTGTGGTTGAACATGATATGGAGTTACACTGGTTGTGTATTCAAATATGTGCATAGGAAACTCATGTTTGATTCATTCTGTCTTTCCTATTCCCATTTCCCCTCCCATTTCCCCTATCCTATATCCATTTTTCCCTTCATTCTCCTTTGTCCAATCCAATGAACTTCTACACTTCACCTTCCTACCCTTCCTTGTTGTGAGTTAGTATCCACATATCAGAGAGAAGATTTGGCTTTTGGGTTTTGAGGACTGGCTTATTTCACTTAGCATGATGTTATCAAGTTCTGTCCATTTACCAGTAAATGCCATAATTTTATTCTTCTTTATGGCTGAGTAATATTCCACTGTGTATATATACCACATTCTCTTTATCCATTCATTTGTTGAAGGGCACCTAGGTTGGTTCCATAGCTTGAGCTGCTATAATCATTGATGTGGCTGCATCACTGTAGTATGATTTTAAGTCCTTTGGGTATAAGATAAGGATTGGGATAACTGGGACAAATGGAAGCATTAGACTAGAGACCCTGTGCCTACTAAAATAAAAATGTAGGCCCAACTCTCCATCATGTGAGAAGCCCTAATTGCTCAGGAGACTTGACCTAGAATCTCGCCTGCGGGACTTAGCCCAAAATCTCACGGGACTTGGCACGAGATCTGGATGGACTTATGCCAGGGAAAAATCTCTCGCCAGCGCCATTCTTGCTTGAGCACGTGAGACCGTGCCCGGTAGAGAGCGTGCAGATCTTCTCCCACAGCCCCGCTGTTCTAAATGTCAGATTGCCCACCGGCAGTTACAAGTGGTGGCCCCGACGGGGAAGTAGGCAGGGGAAGTAGGCAGCGAGAAGCGCGGAGGCCCGGCCCAGCTCTATTGGCACAGCCCCGCGGCGGGAGCAGCGCGGGGATTAGCTGTAGCGCGCAGAGACATCAGGCTCCCACGGACTGAGCAGCCGCCCTGCCCAGCGCAGCTCAGTCAGCTCAGTGCTCCCGGTGAGGAGGAGGAGTTCGGCCAGCAGGTAAGAACTGACTAAATATGGGAGCAAAAATAACCAAAAGTCGGATAATAAAAGCCATGGATGAGTTTTTTGATTTTGCGGATTCAGTGGATAGTGAGCAAAGCAATCAGGAAAGCATAGCCTCTGAGTCAGTTAACACCAGTGAGAAGAGCAGTAGTGTAAATCCAAAAGAGCTGCAAAAGCCATCAGAAACGTGTTAAAATTAGCTGAAGAATATGTACTATCCTTAGAAGCTGAAATTCAGGATACCAGTAAAGGTTATAATAGTGAAGGGGAATCTAGTGATTGTGGGAGCACAGTCTCCAATAAAAACAACAAAAAGAAATTTAAAAAAGAGAAAAAACCGTCAAGGAGAGGAACCACCTGTGTTTCTACTCCCCCATGGGTGGAATCCATTACAGAAAATATGAAGGAAATTACTAGGCATTTGCAAACCCTAGAAACAGAAATAAAAGGTCTTTCTGAGTGCTTATGTGCTCTCGAGGGTAACTCACAGATAAATTGGGAACTGCCAGTATTTGAAATTGATGGACAGAGGGCCCACCTCTCAATAGATTTCAAAACAATAAAAAATCTCAAAGAGGCAGTAATGACATAGGGACCACAAGCTCCTTTCACGCTGAGCATGCTAGAGGCCCTTAACACCTTTAATTTAACCCCCTCAGACTGGAAAAGTCTATGCAAAGCTGTTTTAAGTGGCGGACAATACTTGGTTTGGCGATCGCAATTCCAAGAGCTGTGTATAGAAACAGCTAAAAGAAATGCGGCTGCAGGGTTTGAGATCAGAATGTAGAAATGCTCACAGGAGAAGGGCAATTCGCAGACTCACAGGCTCAAAAATATTATATGCCAGGCGTATATGCTCAGATCTATGCAGCTGCATTACAGGCATGGAAAACTTTACAAGGCCCTGGCGATCTGCAAGGTAGCTTGTCAAAAATAATTCAAGGACCTAATGAACCGTATGCTGAATTTGCTGATCGACTTTTGAGAACTGCAGGTAGAGTGTTTGGAGACGTTGATCAAGTTATGCCATTAGTTGTTCAATTAGCATACGAAAATGCTAATAAATATTGCCAGGAAGCCATCAGGCCATGGAAAAATAAAAAGGATCTTTCCATATATATACAACTATGTAAAGATATAAATGATGCCTTTGTCACAGGAAATATGATTGCAGCAGCTATGAGAGATGCTTGAAGGAGCCCTAATTAGGAAGGGCTGTTGTAGCTAGCTGGAAGCCATGGGTTCCACCTGATATGTATGTGACGCACCTGTAGGCACCCGCAAACCTGAAGGTATATAACCGGGTGAAAGCGGTCCGAGTTAGGAGAACGGAGAATTCGGTCAGCCGGGCAGTCACTCGGTCGGTCAGAAGAATCGGAGCGGCCAGAACGTAGGCAGAGCGGTTACAGAAGAGAAACCAGATAGAAGACAGAAGAGAAACCAGATAGAGGAAGTAATGACTGGTCAGAGTTGGGCCGAGACTCCTGAGGAAGACAGAAGACAGAAGAAAGAAGAGGGAAGAAAGAAGAGAGAAGAAAGAAGCTCTGGTCTTTCTCTGAGCTAAGCTCTAAGCTCTAAAAGCTTTCTTTAATCTTTCTCTCTACTCTAAGCTAAGACTCTACTCTAAGCTAAGAAGAAAAATCTTTCTTTCCCTCTCTAAGAAAAATCTTTCTTTCCCTCTCTAAGCTCTAAGAAAGTAGAAGTAAAAGTAGTAAAAGCTTGGCTCTGCCTCCGAGAGATTTCCTCCCGGTTTTCGGTACCAGGTAGCTTACCAGGCAGCTTACAGATGCTGCCCCTCAAAATTTCACAAGAGTTCAACCTAGACATTATAATCAATCAGGATATTCCAGGCAAAATTATCATACTCGATCAGGCTATTCTAGGCAAAATTCCCAAAGAGAAACAATACCAAGCTCATACGGTGCCTCAGGCCGCTGCCCCAGGTGTAAAAAGGGAAATCATTGGGCCAATAAATGCTATTCAAAATTTAACATCCATGGAATTCATTTGTTCAGGAATTCAAAAAACGGGGCATGGGGCCCAATGCCCTGGGGCCCACAAATGTACGAGGCATTAGAGGAAGAATATCCTCAAGCATCCACTCAGATGCTTCACCGATACAATCCCTATTATCCATCCACTCGCTCGCCAGAGGAACAGGAGGAAATGCAGGATTAGACCTCTGTTCCACCGCCCAAATAGTGTTAACACCTGAAATGGGGGTTCAACTGATTCCCACAGGAGTCAGGGGACCTCTTCCCTCAGGGACTATAGGACTTATTCTCAGATGAAGTCCTGAAAGCTTATTAAGTTTACAAGTGACCCCAGGTGTAATAAACTCAGATTACAAAGGGGAAATAAAAATAATGCTTAGCTCGCCCCAAAGTATAAGTTCTGTTAATCAAGGAGATAGAATTGCTCAGCTGCTTCTCCTTCCCAATTTACATAACTCATTTAAAATGAGTATGCCTCAAAAAAGGAACAATAGAGGATTTTGTTCCACTGATTCGAGACCCATGGCTTGCTGGGTTCGAGACTGTACAAGGAGGCCTATGTGTAAAATAAAAATCCAAGGAATAGAAATGGAGGGACTTATAGATACTGGAGCTGATTCTTCCATCATTAATTTACATCAATGGCCCAAGCACTGGCCTCTGCAAAAAGCTTCAACCAGTTTAAGAGGCTTGGGATATAATAACCTCCCAGAAAAAAGTGCGGTAATTTTAAAATGGGAGGATGATGAAGGCCATAAAGGAACATTTCAGCCTTATGTTTTACCTAACCTACCGGTTACCTTATGGGGAAGAGATATTTTACAACAAATGGGAGTACACCTTGCAACCAAGCCTGCAGATGTTAAATGTGAAAATCTACAGAGTAATCTTAACCCTAAAAGAAATCATTACCAAAAAGTACAGGGTAAGCTTAACCCTAAAATAAATCATTACCATAAAGGAAAAAGATATTTTTCTTCGGGGCCACAGAGAAAATAATTTTGAAAATACCATGGCTTTCTGATAAGCCAGTGTGGGTCCCTCAGTGGCCCCTATCTAAAGAAAAATTACAAGTGGCCCACCTACTAGTTCAGGAACAATTAGAAGGAGGACATATAGAACCTTCCACCTCTCCCTGGAATTCCCCCATATTTGTGATCAATAAAAAATCAGGAAAATGGCGATTGTTACATGATCTTAGACAAATTAATAAAACTATGCAAATCATGGGCCCTACTCAGCCTGGACTTCCTAATCCTGTAGCTATTCCAAAAAATTTCCATCTTATTACTCTTGATATAAAGGATTGCTTCTTTTCTATTCCCCTACATCCTCTGGATGCCCCCAGGTTTGCCTTTTCAGTCCCTTCTATTAACAATAATGGCCCTGATCAGAGATATCAATGGAAGGTTTTGCCGCAGGGAATGGCTAATAGCCCCACCATATGCCAAATATATGTGGACAAGGCCATCCAACCCATTAAAAATAAATATCCAAACCTCATGAGTCTACATTACATGGATGATGTTTTACTGGCCCACCCTAATCAAAAAATCTTATTTAATATATTCAGTGATGTGGTAGAAAATTTTAAAAAATATGGATTATATATAGCAGAAGAAAGAGTTCAAACCACATCACCCATATTATATTTAGGATTTAAAATCATGGATACTTTTGTTAGACCCCCCAAAATTTTAATAAATAAAGAACATTTAACCACCCTCAATGATTTCCAAAAACTACTAGGAGACATTAATTGGCTTCGCCCTACACTAAACCTCACTACTGGCCAACTAAAACCTTTATTTGACATCCTTCGCGGGGACCCCTCACCGTGAACACTGACTCCTGATGCTAGGAAAGCTTTAAAGTTAGTAGAAAAAGCCATCGAAGGATCTCATTGTGACAGATTTCATTTAACTCTACCGCTGATATTGATTATTATTTCTTCACAATATACACCCACAGGAGTATTTTGGCAACAAGGGCCTTTATTATGGATACATTTGCCCGTCTCTCCTAAAAGTATAATTGAGTCTTATACCTCCATGGTGGCTAAACTTATTCTTCAAGGACTTAAGACTTCTACTAAAATATTTGGCATTCACCCTGCTACTATTATTACTCCTTATTCATCGTCACAGATTGAATATTTATGCTTCAATGATAATGATTGGGCTATATAGCTAGATGCTCTACTTCTGCAAATTTTGATATTCATCTTCCTAAGTCTCCTATATTATCTTTTTGTATTAATCATCCTATTATATTTCCACAGGTAATAAAAAATCAACCTATTCCTAAGGCATTTAATGTATTTACAGATGGGTCCTCTAATGGTACTGCTGCAGTAGTCACTACAAAAGAAAATATGACTTACATAACTGAAAACAAATCAGCTCAACTAGTGGAATTGGAAGCTGTGGTAAGAGCTCTGGAAAATTTTAGAGACCAGCCCATAAACATTTTTTCAGATAGCCACTATATTGTACATGCCATCCCAAAATTAGAGCTAGCAGGACCAATAGCACCTCATACTCCAGCCGTTAAATTGTTTTATCAAATACAAAAACTTTTGTGGGCAAGATAAGAACCTCTATTCATAGGCCATATCAGAGCACATACTAACTTGCCTGGTCCCCTTCATGAAGGTAATCAAAAAGCTGATGACCTTACAAAAACAATATTTATACTTTCAGCGCTTCAACAAGCTACTTTATTTCACTCCCAGTTTCACGTCAACAGCACCACCTTACAGCGTAGGTTTAAAATTGTAAAAGATTGTAGATCTTGTATGACACATTTGCCCAATCCCCATTTTGGTGTTAACCCTAGAGGATTAATGCCCAATCATTTGTGGCAGATGGATGTTACTCATGAGCCAAGTTTTGGAATATTGTGATTTATTCATGTGACCATAGATATATGCTCAGGCATGATTTTTGCTTCCTTACATTCTGGGGAAAAAGTTAAAGATGTTACATCTGATTGTTTACAAGCTTTTGCATTTGGGCATCCCCAAAATGCTTAAAACAGATAATGGCCCTGCATATATGTCCTCATCTTTCAAACAGTTTTGCACAAAATTCAATATTTCCCATAAAACAGGCATCCCATACAATCCTCAGGGTCAGGGCATTATTGAAAGAGCAAACCGCTCACTAAAAGTTATGTTATTAAAACAAAAAGAAGGAAATTGGAAAAGTCCTAGGGACAGATTGGCAGTTGCCCTGTTTACCTTAAAGTTTTAACTTTACACTCTAATGGTTATTCTGCTAGAGACAGACATTGGAACCCACACCAACAACATAAACCTTTGGTTTACTGGAAAGATGTTCTTTCAGGTACATGGAAGGGTCCAGATCTAGTATTAATTTGGGGGAAAGGATCTGTTTGTATTTTTCCAAAACACGAATTTTCTCCAATATGGATACCATCTAGATTAATAAAACAGGTACAAAATCAAAAGGACAAATATGAAGTTGTTAAACAAACAATCAAGATTAATAAAAAAGACACAAAATCAAGAGGACCAAGATGAAGACATAGAATGATTCCCTTATAAGAGTCCTTCAAAATATTTCACAACTTAAGTGTCATTCCTCCCCGCAGGGAAAAAAAAAAAAAAAAAAGAGAGATCTCTTTTTAGTGTGCACACAATTGTATTTTTTCTCTTTTTATATATATGTCTTTATGTCTGTACATTTGTCTAAATTTCATGTAATTTTGATGTCACAAATATATGTTTGTAAACTTGTGGGTCTGTCCAGCGTGATGTCTCAGATAACTAAGTGCTTATAAAAATATATATATCTATGGATCCAAATAACTTTAATTCATTTAAGTTTAAGAGTATTTAATTTAGATAAATAATTTAATAAGTATAGGTACCTTCAATTTTTATTTATAGGTGTCCCAGAGATTTCTTTTTAGCGAAAAATATGACCATTGCTGTGTAGCCTGATGTTTTGGTGTTTTGACATACAGATGTTTATTTGTAATTAACTTAATTTGTTTTATAGCTGATTAATTTAAGTTATTTCAACAGATAATCTCATACAAGATCACAGAGACTCAAGGGTTCCAGCTAACAAATTATTTTTCCAAAGTGCCTTTAACTTTTCTTTACTCTATCTTTAATGCAATAAATACCCTCAGTCTTTCTTTGTTTTGTTCTAAATATGATATTTTGCCAACTTATGCCTGTGTGAGCTCAAACAGCAATGTGTGTGAACACAAATCAACTTTAATTTTCTAATTTAATAGTTCTGTTTTTTAGCTTGACAACTCGCCTCTTGACTCAGTATAAAAATAACACTGCCTTGCCTTCAATAATAAAAGCTTAAGTTTCTAGGTAGCTGGCCCTGAAGATTTGCCGACGGTATTGTCTAGACATGAAAAACACGGCTGCTGCTACAACTACAGAGATCCAGTCGCTCCAAACATCCCTGCTGCTCAGACATCGGACAACTTCACCAACAGTGTGGCCTCTGCTCTACATCCATGGGGCCTCCTGGATCAACGTGTTGTGACGAGTGGACATTTTGGTCTTTCATTTGTTTGTGACTTTGCGAGACAATGCCTTGCTGATATTTGCCTACAAGACTCAATGTGTTGCTTGATGGAATTCAGGACAGCTGATTTGTTTAAAAAATTTAATATACTAGACAATTTAGCTCATCAACAAAAGGCTTGTCGCCTTAACAACATCCCCTCTTTTAAAATGATAAAGGGGGAAATGCAGAAGCCTTTATTGCTCGCGAGACTTGACCCAGAATCTCGCCCGCAGGACTTAGCCCAAATTCTCATGGGACTTGACATGAGATCTGGATGGACTTACGCCGGAAAAATCTCTCGCCGGCGCCTTTCTTGCTTGAACACGTGAGACTGTGCCCGGTAGAGAGCGTGCGGATCTTCTCCCGCAGCCCCGCTGTTCTAAACGGCAGATTGCCCGCCGGCAGTTACAATCATGTTGGCTCAGGAACAGACTTCCTCAAAAAGACTTCTAAAACACAAAAAGTAAAATCAAGAATCAATAAACAAGATGGCATCTAATTATAAAGCTTCTTCACAGCAAAGGAAACAACCAAGAATGTGAAGAGAATCTACAGAATGGGAGAAAATCTTTACCACCTGCACCTCAGATAGAGCATTAATCTCCAGGATAAAGAACTCAAAAAAAAAAAAAAACTTAACACCCAAACCAAAACAACCCCCACAAACAACAACAACAACAAGCCCAAATAGCCCAACCAATAAATGGGCAAGATAATTGAGCAGACACTTCACAGAAGAAATATGAATGGCCAAAAACTATATGAAAAAAAAAGTTCAACATTTTTAGCATTACAGAAATGCAAATTCAAACTCCACTAAGATTTTGTCTCACTCCCAGTCAGAATGTCAATTATCAAGAATACAAGTGACAATAATGTTGGCGAGGATGTGGGGGAAAATGTTCACTCATCCATTGCTGGTGGGACTGCAAATTGATGCAACCACTATGGAAAGCAGTATGGTGATTCCTCAGAAAACTTGGAATGGAACTACCATTTGACCCAGTTATCTTCTCTTTACTCTCATCCTGTTCTCTTTCTCTCATCTCTTGCCACTTTCCATCAGTTACTCCGTGTTGAGAACATCTGATCACTACTTATTTCCTCTGTCTGATACACTCTTCCTTTATAAGACTCTCTCTCTCTCTCACCTTTTCCAGTTCTGTATTCAGATGTCACTCCCCTAGGGAGCTTTTTTGTTTTTACTCTTTTCAAAATGTCACAAGTTAGGTGCAGTAGTGCTGCTCACCTATAGTCCCAGCTACCTGGGAAGCTAAGGCAGGAAAATCACTTGAGTCCACTTCAGGGCTACCCTGGGCAACATAGTGAGACTCCATTAAAAAAAAAAATATATATATTTTTCCCCATAACTGTTATCTTTTGCTTGCTTAGATTTTTATAATATTGCCACATAATGATATTATTTTTTAAATTTCCTCTTTTGCTTATTATCTGCCCATCACCACAAGAAGATAAGCATTATGGGAGTGCCCCTCATAGCAGGTGCTGTGGTTTGGATGTGGTTTGAGCATGCCCCTCAAAGGTGTGTGTGTTGGGAACTCGGTCCTTAGTGTGGCCATGCTGTGAGGACAGGTGGTGAGAACTTCAAGAAGTGGTTCCTTAAGGGAAGGTCTTTAGGCCACCGAGGGAGCTGACCTTGGAAGGAATCAAGGTAGCTGTTGTAGGATCTCTGAACTCTCTCAAATGATTTATTGTAAGAGCAAATCCAACCTCTGAATCATCTCTGGATTATGGTTTCAGGATGTGATCTTTTTCACCTGTATTAGTTTTTCCCATCTGTCATGAACCAGTACTAAACTGTACCGATTTTCAGCCTCTAAAACTGTGAGTTCAGTAAACCATTTTTTTTTAAAGTTTATTAAATTTTTTTTTTTTTTTTTTTTTTTTTTGTGGTACCGGGGATTGAACTCAGGGGCACTCGACCACTGGGTCATATCCCCAGACCTTTTTTGTATTTTATTTAGAGACAGGGGTCTCACTGAGTTGCTAAGTGCCTCGCCATTGCTGAGGCTGGCTTTGAACTCGCGATCCTCCTGCCTCAGCCTCCCAAAGTGCTGGGATTACAGGCGTGCACCACCGCGCCCGGCAACAATACAATCTTACATGTTGTAATCCTCTGACATAGTCCCATGGTTCACTCTAAAGAGGAATGGAAAATTATAGGGAACATGTGGTATGTAATAACAGCATAACACAATTTCTCAATAACCTGTACTCACCTGCCCAATACACATTAAGATTAGAAAATACCAGGGGTTCCAGGGTCCAAATTTTTTTACTTTTTATGAATTTCCTGTTCTTGTCTCAGTGTCTCTCTGAGTAAACTGTGACATCTCAGGAGAAGTCACTAATCTAACTCTAATACATTAAAGAAAAATTTTAAAAACCCAGATAATTTACTGAAGATTTATTAAAAAAAAAACAGAGAATATTAAATTGCATATTATAAGGCAAGATTTTCTTAAAAGTTCTATTTAAATATAAATTTTTTCCTCCACAATTTCACTATAGGACTGTTCATATGATCTTTCTTATTTCTCTCTCTTCCTCTGTGGTTCACAGCAACTCTATAAGATGATTCAGATCTTTAAATGGTATCTAGATCTAAACCTTCTTGTGTAGATTCTGGACTACCATGGCACCTATCTGCAATATTTATTCATTCATATCTAGACATGATAGTCCCTTGATTAAAACTTGTCAATTTCTCCCTATTGCCCAAAGTATATAATACAAAGTATTTGAAATGAACTTGACATTCCTAAAGTTTTCAGACTTTTCTTTACCTGGAATTGTCACCATTTAAGCTGAAAATGTCAAGATAATTCAGTTGTAATAGTTCGATTTTTTTTTCAGGTCTTTTAAAATTTGGTAAATGGCACAAGTGTGGTATTGAACTGAGAATGAATTTTTCCTGACTGCTGAGGGAAGACCCTTCTGAGGTCTATACCCAATGTCCTATGAACTGTGAAGTTTTCCATTCTGTCTACCTCTAACTTTTTGAGAGCACTGGAGACCATTTCCTCTAATTCTTTTGGAATGTTCTATACCCAGCTTCAGGTAGTTTCCTTATGTGCAGATGCTTATCAATATTTGTGTGAGCAATTGAGTGGAGCTGTCTGCAATTCTCCAGGGTTCTTTCTTTTCTGTGCAGTTTTTTTTTTTTTTTTTTTTCCCTGAATTATATTTCCCTGCAAACTAGTTACCATGGTCTTCCCATCCTCTCAGCAACATCTCAACTAAATAAGTTTTTTGGAGTTCTTTTTTGGTTTTCCTCCCTCCAGCTTGAAAAGCAAGGCAGTACACTTGCACAACAAGGGTGCCAACTTTTTCCAGGGATAACTGTTTAGTAGTGGAAGTGCACAGGTCTAAATGTTAATGTGTTTTTATTTCACCTCCACATTCAGGTCATCAGAAAATGCCATTAAATGTACCATTAAAATGTATCCAGAATGTAACCATCATTCTCCATTCCCATTACCACTAAACCATGGCTGATCCCAACTACCATGATGTCTGAGAAAGCTAAAAGGGTGAAGAGAAATGTAGATATCCATACGCAAAACAATGAAATTGGAATTTTAACTCACAATGCATGTAAGAATCAACTCAAAATGGATCAAATACCTAGCTGTCAAAGTTAAAACTATAAGACTTTCAGAAGAAAATAGAGAAAAAAAGTTTCATGTCACTGAATTTGGCAATAATTTTATGGATGTAACACCAAATAAGCAACATGAGCACAAATAGACAAATATGACCACGGAACACTTAATAACTTATGCACATTAAAAGAAATAGTCAACAACATGAAAAGGCAACCAACATAATGGGAGAAAACATTGTAAATCATATACAGATAAAGGGTAGTATGCATAAAATACTCCTACAATGTAACAGAAAAAAAAAAAGATTAAAAAATAGCCAAAAAGACTTGAATAGTCGTTTCTCTGAAGAAAATAAACAACCAACAAGCATAACTGTAAGCAAAAATAACCAACACAGTTTCTGCACCATTATGAAAACACAAATAACTGGGACCGAAGCAGATGTCAAAGGGATCAGCAAGCTTTCCTTTATTCCACAGCAGAGTCAGTCAGGCACCAAGGGGCTCATTTTCTGGGTACAAAAATGGCCGGCGGTTACAGAATGGGTTTGAGTTTTATAGTTTACAATGAGGGTGGTTTAATCATTGGAAACTGCAGACATGTTGGTTTGGACAGTCAGGAAAGAAGTGGCAAAAAGCTCAGAACTCATTGTCACTGGGAAAATCTCAGAACTCAGTGTTTACGGCTTATCTTCTTCTTCTGGGAACCACTGTTACCCAGAGCTTCACTATTTGCTTTTCTCCGTCTAGGACTCAACAGCAATGGGAAAGGGGAAAAGTCCAGGGCCCAGCACTTCAGTATCTGCCTCCTCCCTTCAGGACCCATTGTGGTTGGGAAGGGATGGATGTTTGCCTTTGGTGGAGATGCTGGGGATGAACCCAGGAAGGGATGAAAATTTATTTTTTCACTCAGGGCCCATTGTTACTGGGAAAGGATTTGCTGGGAGAGGTTTAATATTTGGCTGATTTCCCTCCCTCCTCCTGAACCACACTGTCTTTCCCCTTTTTCCCCAGGGGACTGTCTCATAGGAATATTATTTTCCATAACCCTTCAAAACCATCTTACTTCCACTAGAATGGCTACTATCAAAGAAATGAAAGACGGATATCATTTTCCTAAATGCATGATTGAAGACCTGAATGGTATGAATATACTTTGTATACAAACAGTTGTATGTAAAAAGATGCTCTATATGTGCACTATGAATTGTAATTATTATAAATAAAAAATAAATTAAAAAAAAATTGACAAAGAAAATATAAATGGGAAACAACTGAACAAAATGGAAGATAAAAAAAACTATTGACTAGAATATGGACAAACTGGTACCCTTGTGCTCTGCTGGTGGGAATATAAAACAGTGAAACTGCTACAATAAACAATATAAGTGTTTATCAAACATATTAAAAATTGGATTACTATATAATACAGCAATCCCACTACTATGGACTGAAAGCTTGTGTTCCTTTAAAGTTTATACATTGAAGCCCTAACCCCCAGTGTGATGACATATGGGACCTTGGGAGGTAATTACATTTAGAGGAGGTTATGTGGATGGAATATTTGTGGATGGAATATTCACAATAGGATAACTGCTTTTACTAAAAAAGAAACAAGAGTGTGCTCTCTCTCTCTACCATGTGAAGATATAGCAAGAATGTGGCAATTTGCAACCAGGGTGAAGGCACTCACCAGACCCTGAATCTGTTGACACTTTGGTTTTGGATCTCCCAGTCTTGAGAACTATGAAAACTAAATGTATATTGTTTATGCCACTAGTCTATGGTGCTTCGTTTTAGCACCCCAAACTGACTGACAGTCACTTATTGGGATATATCCAAAAGAACTAAAAGCAAGATCTCAAAGAAGTATTTATATACCCATGTTCAGTTAGACATTATTGATAATAACCAAGAGGTGGAAGCAATGCAAATGTCCATTTATGAATGAATAGCTCAAATGTGTAATATGGGTACAATGGAATACTATTAAACCCCTAAAAAGAAAGAAGTCCTATCATGTGCCACAACCTGGATGAACATTGAAGACATTATAGTAAATGAAATAATTCAATAACAAAAGAAAAAATACTGTAAGATTTCACTTATACAAGGTAATCAAAGTCATAGAAACAGAAAATGACAGATGGTAAAATTCTAATAAAGAAACACAATGACCAATTTTATAACAATAAATATCACAACCGAGATGAAAGTTTTAAAATATTTGAAAGACAAAAACTACCAAAGTTCATTCAAGAAAAAAAAGATGATTCATATATTATTATATCAATTTAAAATTTGAATTTATAGTTTAAAATCTTCCAAAAAAAAAAAAAAAAAACCCAAGGAAATAAGACTTCACTAGTGAACTCTCAATCACCTAAGAAAGAAATAAAAATTCTACCCCAATTCTTTCACAATTAGAAAGAAGAGACTACATCTCAATTTGTTCCATGAGGCCAAAATCAAGGAAAAAAAAAAAAAAAAAGAAAACTACAAACCAATATTCCTTATGAATATAAATGCTAAAATTATGAAAACAATTTCAATTTGAGTTTAACATTTAGGGAGTCATATATCATTACTAAGTGGGTTTTATTTCAGGCATGAAACATTGATTTAACATTAGAAAACCAGTGCAGTTCACTATATCAAAGAACTACAAATGAAAAATTATAAAATCATCTCAATAGATGCAGGAAAAAGTATTGACAAAATCCAATATCAATTTCTGATTTAAAAACTCTAAGTAAACTGAGTAGAAGGGAACTTTCACAACCTGATTAAAGGTTTTTTATCCCAAACCTGCAGATTCCATTATACCTAGTGGTGGAAGATTGAATGCTTTCCCTTAAGATTATGACAGAGAAAAGGATGACTACTCAACTCTCTACCAGAGGTTCTAGCTAGTGATTTAAGGCAAGGGAGAAAAATAAAAAGCAGCATATCATGAGAGGAGAAATGGAATTGATAGCATAATGATCTGTGTAGGAAATCAGATGAAAACTACAAAATTAGTTCCAGAACTAAAAACCAAGTTTAGGAAGGTTGTAAGATACAAGATCAATATACACAATTAATTTTCTTCTATGTTGTAGCAGCAATCAGAAATCAAAAATTTAAAAACACCATTTATAATATGATAAAAAAATGAAACCTTGGGGATATATTTGGCAAAAATATCTGAAACTTGTAGATTGAAAACTACTGAGGGGACCATGACATACTACCCCCAACTAGGAAGACCTTCTGACTTTTTCTCCTCCTTCACTGAGGGGAGTCAGGAGTTCCTCACTTGGGAGCTGTTCTGTCTTTATCTATAGGAAGGAACGTCTTCAAAGACAGCGACATAGAGGAATTTGAGCAAACAGAGCTTGATAACTGATTTTGACAAGGGTACAAAAGAAATTCAAAAGAAAAATGTTTTTTAACAAAGCATTTTGCCTAGCTGTACACCACTTCCTTAAATTGAAAAAAAAAAAAAAAAAAAAAAAAAAAAAAAGAAGAAAGAAAGTAGAAAAAAGAAACCCTTGTTCTATATCTTGCATACTTTGTACCACTTACAAATATTAACTCAAATTGGGTTATTGATTAAATGCAGGACTTAAAACTGATAAGAAAAATCTCTGAAATCTCCATGACTTTGGGTCAAACAAAATGCTTAGATATAGCAGTAAAGGCATGGTTCCTAAAAGGATAAATTGATAAACTTGACTTTGTTACCATTATAAACTTCTGCTCTTCAAAACACATTGTTAAGAATGGCAAGGAAAGACACATACAGAAAGAAAATGCTTGTAAGTCATGTATCTGATGAAAGACGTATCCAGAATATAGAAATAAATTTTTAAATTCAATGAGAAAGACTCAATAGACTTTACACAAAAGAGATATTAATGACAGAACGCATATGAAAAGATGCCCAACATTCTTGTTCATTACGCAATTGCAAATTAAATCCATACTGAGAATCACTATACAATTAATAGAGTGGTCAAGTTTAAAAAGACTGATCACACCAAGTGTTGGGGAAAATGTGGAGCAAATAGAAATTTCATACATTCTTGGTGGGAATGAAAAATGTCACAACTTAAGCTGTTTTGGTAAATAGCTTGACAGTCTTTAAAAATTTTTAAACTGCCTAGTTGTGTTTTAGAAATTGGTGAGGGATTTTCTATAGGCAAAATCAGGAAAGAACTCAATGTCCATAAATAAACAAGGAATAGACATATTTGTACATATCCACTCAACAAATACCACTCAACAAGAAAAAGCTATGAATTAGGGATAAATACAATCAAATGGATGGATTTCATATTAATTATGCTGACTGAAATAAGCCAGAAAAGAAAAAGTACATGCTGTATGAATGTATTTATTTAAAACCCAAGAAAATATGAACTAATTTGTAGTGAGAAGAAGCAGATTCATAGTTGCCTGAAAAGGGGGATGGCTGAAAATGCTAGGGGCAGGAGGGAGGGATGCCCGGGAACTACATACAGGAAATGTGTGTGGGTGATGGGTATGTTTACTATCTTGACTGTGATAATGGATTCATATGTAAACATACATGTCAAAAATACCAGATTACACTTATTTGTTCAGCTTATCATCTCTCTTCTACATCAATAAAGAAAACTTGAAAAAATACCTTGGGGTGAAGGTACTAGAAGGATGGAGTTGTCAATAACTGAGATGGAGAGCAAGTTTGGAGAAGCACCAAGAGTTCAGTTCATGTTCTGTTTGACAGGTTTATTAGACATCCAAGTGAACTATCCAAACAGTAGGTAGTCAAGTCTGGAGATCAGGGAAGAGGCCTGGGATGGAGATAAATGTGAGTCTCTGGCATATTTACAGTAGTAAAGGCCATGGGAGGCACTTGATGGATGTATGTAGTTGCCTTGAGAAACACATTCCTGAGTCACCCAACATCTACTATCTACTGTGCTTTTCTAGATACAATTGAGAAACAAGTATGTGTGACTCCGTTATGTAACATGTGCTGATATATAAGTAAGTCACTGTTTTTGTTTTAAGGGGTGGATACTGGGGATTGAACTCAGAGGCACTTGACCACTGAGCCACATCCCCAGCACTATATTTTTTAATTTATTTTTTATTCAAAGTTGTTGTTTTTATAATAGTAGTATGCATTATAATTCATAATAAACATATATAGCATCTTTTTACAAAACACTGTGTACAATGTATATTCGTACCATTCAAATCTTCAATCATGAATTTAGAATTTGTATTTTATTTAGAGACAGGGTCTCACTGAATTGCTTAGCGCCTCGCTTTTGCTGAGCCTGGCTTTGAACATATGATCATATGATCCTCCTTCCTCAGCCTCCCCAGAGCCACTGGGATCACAGGCATGTGCCATCGTGCTTGGCCTCTTTCACTTTTAAGTGTCACATAAGTGTACATATTTATGGGGTACAGTGTGATAATTTGATAAAACACACACAATGTGTAATGATTGAAACCAGGGTAATTAGCCTTTCTGTCTCCTTAAACATTTATCGTTTGTGTTGGGAGAGTTTGAACTCCTCTTTTAAATATAAAAGAAATGGCTGTAAACTATAGTCACATTACTGTGCCAAAGCACACTCAAACTTATTTCTCTTGTCTGTATTTTGGTACCTGTTCGTCTAGTGTCCCTTTTTCCCCCCTGTCCCTCCCCTTTCTAACTTCTAATGATCACTATTGTATTTTTATCTTCCATGGAATCAGACTTTTCTTTTTCTTCAGTGAATGTAATTTTTTAAAATGTTTCTTTTCTATTTGAGGTATTTACTGAAGCTCCCTTGGACTGTTTGTGGAAGGCACTAGGGTCTATCAAAGAGCTTCTTTAGCAAGGGAGTTTGAAAGCCAGTGCTTAAAAATCTGTGCTAATGACCCAGTAATTGTTTTAATGGATTTTCAATGAAGTGTGAAGTTCTCTGCTGACTTCTCAACAAAGTGTAAAGTATGGTAAAGTATGTGAGAGAGTCATTCTCAGGCCTGTATATTTGTCTCTATCTTTTTGCAGAATCAAGAAACATTGCCAAGCACTGCTTTGGTGACTTTATCAATACAAATCCACATTGGGTGGAGCATTGAGCAGCAGCTGAGGTCAGGAAGGGCAGGCTGCTTTCACGAGTGCAATCAGCTCTTTCCACCAGAGGCAAGAGCCTACAGTTCTAAGCACAAGGGCTCTGAAGAGGCCAGCCTGGATTCCTGGCACCAGTCTTGTTCAAGGCCTTCTCCTGACTCTTACCTGGGTGGGGCTGGGGTGGGTTGTGGGGCACATACTGTTCCAGGCTTTCTCACTTCCATTTCTGATACATTTTGTCCAGATGACCAAAAGTTCCAAATGTGGTTCCCAATCCCTGTGAAAGAACATTTCCATGTGACTGGCGTTAGTGTTTTCATTAAGGTTTATTGCTGTTTTAAGCTATTTTTGAAGTGTGCATTTATGTTGAGAAATGACTAGGGAGAAGACACCTTTCCTCACAGTGCTGAAGGGTAGAGAATGCATACTTGTCTGGATTATGAAATTTGTTTTCTTCTGCTTTCATTTGGTGGCATCTAACAGATTTGGAGGGCATGGCATGGTCAAATGTCGTTTCTTGTTCCAGTCTCTAAGGCTTGGAGTACATGCCCTCTATGTCAACACTTTAGTAGCAACACCACTGAGAATACACTGAGGCCACTGAAAACTCTACTCTAGGGTGGAATTCAGCCCAGGGCAAGGCAGTCATGCCTTAGGCCCTAGTCAATAAGTTTTAAGGTGATATTGTGAATGATTTGGTCTCGTAGATCCAAACTTAGTGTTATTATGAATTAACAGGGTATGACTGCATTGGGTCAGGTTCCTTAGAAACAGACACAGAGGTGGAGATTTGCATCCAGAGGTTTATTAAGGAGCATGACCAGGAACAGCCCCAGTGGGGGAAGAAGGGGAGTAAGAATGGGTAGAGGGAGGATTTGGACTGTGATATAGCCCATGCCATGGAGAGCTCTGGATCTGGAATGGTTCTGCAGAGTTACTCCAAACTAAGGAGAGATGGCTGGGCCTTTGTACCTTCCCATCATTCACTGCACGCAGGCTGCCTTGAGAGTATGATGTTATTCAAGGGAGTTCTCTTTGGAAAAGGAAAATTGTTGGATTGGGGTGCAGAAAATGATAGACATCAAAAGCATTACACCTAGCCGCTGTGGGGGGATGAACGACTCAATCCTCAGGGAGATCTGGGTTGTTCACTGCCATTTCTTCTCCCCTAAATAATAATAATGGACAAGATTAAGACACAGCTTCTATTGACAACTCTACAGTTTTATTTAGCTTTTTCAGTTCCATCAGATGTTTATATTAACAATAACAAAAGTGACCCAGAGAGAGAGTTACTAGAGTCCAGTAATGTAAAACACTTATAGTGTTAACCAGATTTTATTTACCATTATTTGATTCTACACTAATGGCATACTCAGTTGGCTGGTATTTAAAAACATGAAGGATATTTTGAATCACATTTTACCTTTTGGGGAAGCCTCTTCCTCTATATTGACAGGATTTCAGTGTAGGGAGGAATCGTGTGACAGCAGTGCTCAGCACTGATTTTGCTGATGACACAGCTGAAGTTGTAAGTAAAGAGGCAAGTTGTGGAGTGGCTGTAGTGGTCCAGAGACTTCAATTCTAAAGTTCTAGAGCTGTGCTACTGGGCTCCTCTGCTCACTCCTCTGAGGCTTTTTTTTTTTTTTTTTTTTTTCTGGTACCAGGGATTGAACCCAGCAGTACACAACAACTGATTCACATGCCCAGTCTTTTTATTTTTATTTTTTGTTTTGAGACTGGGTCTAACTGAATAGCCTAGGCTGGCCTTGAACTTGCAATCCTCCTGCTTCAGCCTCCTGAGTTGCTGGTATTACAGGTGTGTGTTACTATGCCTGTCCCCAGTCTTCTTTTGTACTCACTCTTAGATTGAACTAACCTGATGCTAAAGCTGTATGATATGTAGCTCTGATCCACATTACTAAATTAAGAAAAAAAGACAAAAAAAGAAAAAGAAAAAAAAAAACCAAGAACAAAAACAAAACTTCTGAATTAAAACCAGATATAAACCAAAGCTTATAAATTCTTTGTAGCACCTTCAAACAAAATGAGAGACGATGGACTCTTACTGAACAGGACTCCTTACACAGCTTTACTTCTTTACACTGACAATTTCACCATGGAACAAAGCCAGCACTGTCATCATGAATAATCTTTGATAGTGCATGGGTTTCTGACCTGACAAACTGGCCAGAATCTGGAAGATTTCTTCTATCAAGCCAAGTGTGGATTTGCAGTAAAAATGTATACCACAAAGTAGGTTTTTGCTCAAACTGGCCTCTCCATTGCCTGTGCTTTGCTGGGTCTGCTAGGAGTGGTGCAGTGAAGCCATTGTCACAGAGTGAGTGCCCCTGCTTGGTTGCTCTCGTGCTTGGCCTAGCAGCATCCTGAACGTTCTCAGCTCCACCTGTTTCACTGAACCAGTTTCTTATGGTGGTAAAGCTCCTTGTGACCTCGAACTTCCATGTCTACCACACCCCTTAAATGCACTGTGGCATGATTTACCCTAGGAAATGGTGATTCTAAATAAGTGGGGACTGTAGTTTGCATGTTTTTATCCTTTCCAAAATTCACAGTGACACTCAATCCCCAACACAGGAGAATTAAAGAGTGTGGTTTTAGGAGATGATTAAGTCATGAGAGCTCTGCCCTCATGGATGGGATTAGATCCCATTACAAAAGGGCTGGTCAGAGGGAGCCCATCCCTTTTGCCCTCTTTCCCATCCACTATGTAAGGATAAAGCCATCCTTTGGCTTTCTTCTCCAAAGGATGCAGAAACTGGGCCAACATCAGACACAGAACCTGCCATCACCTTGATCTTGAACTTTCAGTCTCCAAATTGTAAAACACACAAATTCTGTTCTTTCTAAATTACCCAGTCACAGGTATTTTGTTCTAGCAGCACAAAAAGACTAAAACAATGGGTCTATTGGAAAAATTGATACAGAAAAGATCTTAGAAGTGACAGTTTATAAACTCAGGAGTGGCTTAAGTATGGGGAAGGGAGTTTATCTTGAGTGTTTTATTGTACATTTCTTATCACTGACCTTACAGGATAGAATAAATTAAATCATGGTTAATGCTGAACCTTACCTGTTTTTTGAATAATTTCTCTCCTTGTTAGATGTCCACACTCATAAATACACTGTCCCTTAAATATTAAACCAGCTTTGTTATTTAATCAAAAAGCTTCTTTGTTCTTTTCTTACTTTACTTTAGCCTTTTGTGAGACATGATATCAAAAGCATGATAATACTACATAATTTATATCTGCAGCTTTTTCTTTCTCTTTCAAATCCCCATTTTCATGGACAAGTGACACTTTTGTGACTTCTTGGAGACTATCATTACATCATTCCCCCAGGTCATTCTTCCCTTTTTCAGTCAATAGTACAATAAATCAGAAATTCAAAGATTATACTATTTTTCAAATGCTTTTACTTGTAGTTCTTTATCCCTGGAAAGCATCAAATCCTCCTTTTCACAGTGTTGTTCCAGTTTTTCTCTTGGTTCATTTTATTTTAGAGTTCTAGCTCTACTTATGTACCTGTTTGAGTTAGTCATAAATGCTACCTCAGTGGGCCCCTGACACTTGTTCATGCTTTGTGACATTTTGTGCATGGCCTACAAATGGTTAGGAAATGTGCTCACTTTTGTATATTCAAGAAATGTTTATTGAGGGGCCGTTATTGTGCCGAACACCTTGGAAACAGTGTGATTCTAGAGGATCTTAATTCAGGGCTGTCTATGCTCATGAGGGTGTGCTCTGTATGGCATAGATATTACTTCAGGGATTCAAAGCAGAGTGTGCCACAGATATTACTTGTGAACTGGAGAGAACATGCATGGAGATAGGACTGTTCAGATGGTGGAGAGTAGAGGTTGGTGGAGAAGCACAGAGAAATGGGGCATCTAGCCACGCCTGCTGAGGGCCAGTGATTTTTTTCCTGGAGGATCTGATTCTGGAGCTAAATCTTGAAGGGTCATTTAAGTTAAAGAGCAGAAAGGTCTTGCAGGTGGAAGAATCAGCATGAGTACAGGTTTGGTTGTTCCAAATATCATGGTGTAGTTGAAATAATTATGAGATGATTTAAGATAATTTGATCTTGCTAGAGTAAAAAGGAGAAGACAGTAATTGGGGAGTGGTGGGTGGAGTGGCGGGGTTCTGGGGTGGGTCAGCTCATAGTAAACTTTCTATGTCATGAGATATGGAGCATTTAAAAACATTCTATAGACAACAGGGAATGATGGAAAGATTTTTAGTGGAAAAGGATGTGACTTTGGTTTTAAATCACCTTCTGGGTTATGAGGAGGACATATTCTAGGACTGAGAGTTCTGGGGTAGGGAAATCAGTTTGTAATTGGCTGCTGTCCGAACCCATGAGGATAATTTAGATTCAGGAAGAGGCAGAGTTGAAAGAAAGGGGACAGTCTGAAAAATCTTTAGGAATTATGCTTTTCTGTGGCAGGAAAGTAGGTTGGTTTCACTGTCATCCATCCATTGGTGGGTGGAGGTACAGCCCCAGTGCTGGAATGAGAAATGCTTGGTCCTTTCCTGAAATGATACCCAGCCAGTCCCTGCACTGTCAATGCACTAGGCATTTGATTCCACTTTGGTAATGCTCATGAGACACCAAATTTCCTGCAGTGGGTCCAATGCATTACTCACAAATTTTCTTTTTCTTTCTTTCTTTTTTTTCCTCTTCTTCTTCTTGAATATCTGAAGCTTAATCCCAGTGAGGAGAGCTGTCATTTTCTTCCCAGACAGGAAGCTGAACTGTCTTTTCTAATACCCTGGGGCTTTCTGAACTCACAAACCTTTCATTATAAGTACTTGTCTAACTTACAGGAAGTTACACAGAGTTCTCACCATGTGCTATGCTTAAGATGCTGCTCACGAGTCTGTAGTGCTGCCCTTGGTACATGGGTCCCTCAAAGAGAGCCGCTTCCATAGAGGTCAAAGGGATTACTCTTTGAATTTGAGGGGTGGGTTTTACAAAGGGGGGTGTTGTCTATGACTAAGAATGCTCATAGCAATGCATTATATCCCTAATCTGTAGAAATTTTCATAGCTGCCAAAGGAAAAGCAGTGAACACTTTAAAACATGAATTCATTAGTTATCTTAAATATTTATTAAGAATCCACTCCATATATTGGTGTTATGTTAAGTACCAGCTCATTTGCTCTCTCTGTGGAATTAGATGGTTGGCAGATCAAACCCAGGAGGTGAGTCATGTGATGCTGTGGGCAGGAGAGGATAATGACCAGGGCAGGGATCATAACCAAAGACCCCAAGGCAGAAGCCAAAGGTGAATAATGAGGGGTGAAGGGCATGTGCAAGTGTGATCTCCAAAAGAGAATAACAAGAAGGGGTATGTAGACTGAACTAAGAGATGAGCTATGCAGGGATGGCTCCAAATGGCAGCAGGTTAAGAATGAGAGGGCATGGTTCAGGAATATTGCAGGGAACATACACAGGAGTGAGAGGCTCACTCCCGGGATGCTGGGGAGTTAAGTGCAGTTTTCCCCACTGACTTAAAAGCATGGTTTGCAGCAGACATGACCTTAGAAGTGCAGGGGAAGGCTTTAAGAAAAAATGTTCCCGAGTGATAAGTCTAAAGTAGATGCAAGAAAGCTGTGAGAGGACAGACAAGCTTTCAGTTGAGTGCCCTGTCATGGGATGTAGGAGCCCAGAGAGAGTTCAACATGGATTGAAGTTGTAGGAGGTTTGGTGAATAAAGTAGAAGTTAAATTAGAAAACTATCTTGTTCAAAAACCTTCTGTTGAACAGCAAATCCACCATGACCTCTGTGACCTCCACAGTATCCCCACTCCCTGTGTCAACTGCTACCAGTGAAATTATGGTTCACACTTCTGCTCAGGAGCCACCTCCTTTATGAAAGCCCACCTGGATGGCACGGTGTCAATACACACTGCTCCCTTAGGGCTCGTGGACAGCTCCTTCTCAGTGGTAAGTTACTTGCACAGTTGCTGTGCTAGATCATGGTGTCCATGGAGTATTTATTATTCACTTGTTTTTCTTGCACATTTTGTCCACCAAATAATGAAAAATGTCTTACTAGGGCATTTATGGCTCTCTGTGAACTATGCCCACACTATCCTCCTTTCCATTTCCATAATTTAGAAAACTTCATCTTGCGTTTCTTTCAAATATGCTCCTTTGCTCTGGGTCAGCTTATCTTCCATTTCCAGTACGTCTTACTCCTTTATTACCTTGAAACTCTCTTTTCTCTATTTTCCCATTTGTACATCCCTTTCTTCTTCCCTCCTTCTTCCCTCTTTCATCATTGTTTTCTTTTCCATTTCTTTTCCTCTAGGAATCACCCTTAAGAATTTGCCCTGATCTCTTGACAAAGATTGACCATTTGTGCTATTTGTACTATTAATATGTGCTTGTCAATACATTTATTTGTTATTGTTTTCAAACCATCTATTTATCAGATTGTTTGGTCATTACCTTTTAAAGTCAAATAGTTTTAAATACCTGGTATGTGCAAGAAACTCGGTTACACACTGGAGATCCATCAGAGAATATGATACGATGCAAGTTCTCCAAATGTTTACAATGTGGTGCATTTTGGTTGTCTCTCTCCTTGGGCTTTAAAATTATTAAGCACTATCATTCATATTTACCATTCGTAATGTACTTCCAAATTTTATTTCTTATGTAATTTGATCTTTTCCACAATTTTAAATGTCATTTTGGTCAAGTAAAATTAATCTTAGATAAAATAAACAGGAAGGACAACCCAGATGTACTAACTTGAAGTCCAGTGCTGCATCTACCCTGTGATGCTATAAGGAAGAGAATTTCTCCTCTGGTCCTTTTCTACCTTTTCAATAGTTCAAAGAATCACACATTAACTCAGTAAGCCTTTGGTAGACTTGGATCATCTTCATGGTGAATTTGCCATTGTCTGATGTTCAGAATAAAAAAATAGGAACCATCAAAAGTGATTGATCTATCTGATTTTATCTGGCCCAAAGAAAAGACGTGCTTGAGAAGAGTGATGTATGAGCTGGGCATGGTGACAAAAGGCTGAGGCGGGATGAGGGTGAGTTTGAGACTAGTCTGGGCAACTTAGATTCTGTCTCAAAAAAAAAAAAAAAAAAAAAAAAAAAAAAGGAAAAGAGAAATGTCATGTGGTTAAAAGGGTATATGCCACTTTTGCATGGAGGTGGTAGTGGTGTTTGTGTACTGTTTGCTATCTTTCCTATGCTTTTCATGGGCTTGAGCATTTTAAAAAATATTTCTTTGAAAGTCCTATAAAAGGAAGTGAAGGTGTCATTGTGCAGAAGTATCAGGCTTTTCTCTAGTGAAACCTGCTTATTTTCTTTTCTTGGTCCTGATGGTTGCCTTCTGGTTTATCCAGGTAGAGTTTGTGGTTCTTAAGATGCAAGATCTCTTGGAGCTCAACATGAGTGGGATTGAACATTCAAGTTCACCATGGACTAGACATATAATAAGATTATTCTCGAATAAGTTATAGCTCAATAATGCATTGCCATGTGGAACTACCTCTTGTTTCAACCTTTATAATTCAATACAATGATCCAGTCCCATTAAACTAACATTTACTGATCTTTTCAACTTTTTAGGCTGGAATAATAATACTCAGACCTTGACCTCTAGCAAACTCATAGTCTTTTTTACTTTCCCCTCCTAATAGGACAGGTTTTGTCCTGTCTCTCTATGGTCCTATGGGATGTGAGGAAGACATCAATTATCTCTTCTTTTTGTAAAGAAAAGTTGGTTGACATGTTTTTCTCTTTTGACAACAGAATCCTTTCAGTCTTAAGCATGTCCTTTCTCTGGCATGGGGTGTATTTGATCACCTTGTAGCTGTCCCAGCTCCCTGCAGAGAACCAGGAGAGGACCACAAAGGACATTTTATTTGTTTCAACTCAGCTGAGTTCTTATAGCTCACCTTCCAGTTGGACAAACATTATAACAAACTCAAAAGCGAAAAAGTAAAACTTTGAACAGCCTTCTCAGAAGAGCAGTATAGTTTGGAAAGAGAACTGATTTGCTCTGCCTCTTGATTCTCCACATGATGAAAACAAGTGCCTAATTGATGTAGCATTGACATGATTCCTCTCTAAATGTGCAGAGCGGCACCTTCCTTGGCCCCTGCCATTCTTCTGAATACCAGCTCTGCCTCAGGGGGTAATTCACACCGAGATGGTTTGCTCCACAGAAAAACTTCTACTCAGATATCAAAGAGGTGGCAGCAGGTGCAGGGGTGTGCCCAGATTGATTAAAATGATTTGTGCATGCCACAATAAGGGAACTAGATTCAGTGGCTCTGTTAGCTTATCATTGTAGGGAAAACTTTATGTTCTGTGTTAGCCAACAAGAGCAAGAGTGGGGAAAAACAGCTTAGGAAAATCAAAGTGATATGAGCTGTTTCTGTCTAATCTCTCAGAAAACTCACATATTTTGTATATATTCAGAACAATACATATATGCAAAGTTTAAAAAAAACTCCTCTAGATATTTCAACTATAATGATCTGTTTCAAGGTCTTTGCCATCCATGAAATGATGAACTGGGGGAATGAGGGGCCTGGAGCAAGGTACAGGACTATTGAGAGTCTAACAGGTTTTTTTTTTTTTTATTAAATGACTTATAAATACCAAGGAGAAAATTATAGTAGTTACTATAAGCTCATTTTAATTAAAGTGAAAAATTTTTTTATGTGGGAATACATTAGGAATACATCACTACAGGGTCTAGATAAATCCAAACACTTAAAAGCTAAACCCTGATAGGAGCAAATGTGCTTTGGGAATGTTACAATGTGGCAACTGATGGGCTGGTTAGTATACCTATTTAGCCATGTATTAACTGTGACCTCAGGTGATTTCTCTAAGTTCTCCTAGCAATAGTTTTTCATCCACAAAATGGAAAATGTTCTTGCAGATTTCTTATGTGGCTGATGTTTAAACAGTAAACATTTTGGAGAAGAGAGAGGGCTTTAGGACAAATGGGTAAGTCTATGTCTCCCTCACCCTCTATCTTACACCTTGACCAGGTTTCTGTCTTCATAAACTCCCCTTGAGTAGACTCTTGAGCTACTGCTTCTCCTTTTAGAAGTCTGAAGCACAGTGGGGCCTGTTTACGTGGAATCAGTCAGTGGCAGATGGGGCTATTAGAGATACTGAAAGGACACACTGAAGCAGGTCTCTACCTGTACATCCTGTGGTAGGCAGAGCACTCACCTCCCCACATCTGCACCCTAATTCCTGGAACCTGACTTGGCTAAAGGGCCTGGGCAGATGTGATGGGGCTATTATCCTGGATTACCTACGTGGGCCCCAATCTAGCCACAAGTTAACTATGAATGAAAGGGAGGCAAGAGAGTCGGTGTCAGAGTCAGTCAGAGAGAGGTTTAAAGACACTGCTGGCTTGGGAAGTGAATAAGGACGCCCAAGACAGGGATGGAAGCTGCCTATAGAAGTCAGAAAAGCAAGAATGGGTTCCTCTATGCACCTCAAGGAGCTAGTATTTCCAGCACCATGACTGAGCCCAGGAAAAGTCCATTTCAGACTTCTGCCTTCCCAAAAACTATATGATAATAGTGAATTGTGGGTTCTAAAGCCACCAACTTTGCTGCAATTTTTTCAGCACCAATAGGAAACTAACACACATTCTAAGATCATCATTTCATCATTTGAGAATAGAATGAAAAAAAATAAAAATAATCTGGCCAGCCCTCTCCCTCAGAGGTCACCTACCACCTGTGGGAGGAATAGGACCAGTAGGAATGGACTGAACTTTGTAGCCCCACTCAAGGGCCTCCCGTGTGGATATCATTTGGCTATATTTTATTCCTCGTGATATATTTTACCCCGTCCTAGTCATCACCCCACACCTTCTAGAATGATATTCTAAAACCAGAAATCTGATCACATCATGTTCCCGCTTAAAATTTTCAACACTTTTGCATTGCCTTTAGTGGAAAGGGTGAATTTCTTAGCACGGTCTACAAGAGCCTCTGTGATCTTCCTGATTGAACCCCTGGCTATATGGCCAACTGCATGTCCCCCTGCTCCCCTGCAGGCGCCAAGTTCTATACACATAGCAATGTCCTGACGATTCCCACATGCTGTGTTTTCTCATGGTTTCTGACTTTCATTTAAATAACCTTTTATTTTAGCTAATATTTTTGAACTCTTATTGTACCTGGTACTTACAAATGCTTTCCAGGTATCAACTCATTAAACCCGTGCGGTAAGTGCTGGTACTATCCCCAGTGTACAGGTGAGGAAACCGAGGTACAGGTAAGTTTAGTGACTTGGCCAAAGTTATGCACCTCATAAGTGGCAGAACCAGAGATACTGACCTGAGAACAGGAGTGAGGCAGGGGCAGAGAGAAATGGGGAAGGCAGAAAAGCCCAAAGGAGGGCATATTACTGACTGGTTGCATCCGTGGGCAAACTGGGTTTGATCTTACTAGATCCTTCAGAGGAACTGATAGGAGGTCTTATGGAATTTTATAAGCTATGAGATATTTATGAATTTTTGAGGATTTGTAGGGAAAAGCATTTCTCCACTGGTTTCCATTCCCCTTTGCTTTAGGGTTGCCTGATGAAGATATTAAGTGCCCCAAACTTTATTGTGACACATGGCAAATAGACATCTGGGCTAAACCAGTGTTCTACAGAGACACACTGGAAAGTTCTGAGTGGTAGAGAATCCCAGGGTAGAAAGGTAAGACCTCCCAGGAGGCCCTGGTGATACCTTGTCACAGATGTTCTCACAAAACCCTGCCACAGCTACACTGGAAGCTGGCGCTAAGACCAGGAGATATAAAGTGCAAAAAGTAGGCTTGTGATACTGTGTTTTATGTTTCCTGATAAAAAGTATTATTTCAGGAGTTCTGATCACATGGAGTGAAGCTTCCTCTGTAAATGTGTGTGCATCCCTAAACCTAAACTCAGTCTCACCATTTTTGCCAACAAGAGTCACAGTTATGTGGTTCTCAGACCACAGTGTCTTCTACAAACCCTCAGTCTTAGCAAGTATTATATTAATATGGACATGTTATGTAACTTTTTATGCTTTAATAAATGGTTTCTTCTCCTCCTCCTCCTCCTCCTCCTTTTTTCTCTTCTTTTTGGTACTGGGGATTGAACTCAGGGGCACTCAACCACTGAGGCACATCCCCAGTCCTATTTTGTATTTTATTCAGAGACAGAGTCTCACTGAGTTGCTTAGTGCCTCGCTTTTACTGAGGCTGGCTTTGAACTTGTGATCATCCTGTCTCAGCCTCCCAGGCCACTGGGATTATAGGCTTGCGCCATTGCGCCCTGCTAGTATCATTTTTGTCATTAAAACATTACTATTAACTCATTCCATTTATTCAACTAGATATTCTACAAGTGTATGCTAATTACTGTTCTTTAATGCACATTTTCTTAACAAAAATCAATAACAAGCTAAGCAAGGGTGAATCTGCATAGGTCCCCACCAGGTAAAATCCAAAAGTTCTGAGACTAGTATCAACCACACTAAACATTTTTGGGTTCAGTCAATTTAATAGAATCCCGTGGGCTATGCTTTGCTCACTGTCCTCTCCTCTAAAGATAGAAAGAAGTGCATTCAACTTAGGTAAAGGGAAATACCATCTCACATGCCTAACTACCTACCTTGTTAAGAGTTGGAGGCAGCAAATCTGAGCATAACTCTGAGAGGCCTGGAGAACACTGTGAGGGTTGATGACAACTGCAGGTGACAGAAGAGTGCCACTGTGAGAGGGCCTCTGGAGACAGTTGCTCATTTCGCTGCTGAGTTGGGTATTGCCAGCTGAGCAGATTGTGTGATTGGAGCTGTGGATATGAGGTATATATGGACAACCAGGCCTGATGTCCTCATGAAGGAAAACAAAGTGAAGAATTATCCAGAGATCTGAGTCTACAGAAATTCTATGGTTCCCCAACCTCTTAAAAAAAAAAAAAAAAAAAGATTATTTTCAGAGTCTATTTGTTTCACTGCTGGAGATCAGGGGAGCAGGATATAAGGGCTGTTTGTCAACTCTCAGGCAGAGAAATCACTAATTCATTTCTTTCTGGGGTCAGGGAACCTGGTCTCCTTTTATCAAAAGAAAATTACTTTACAGAGAAAACACTGTCATTATAAAGAGGAAAGGAATTAAGCAGCACAGAATTTTCAAGCAACTCATTTGCTTCTGTTCTTTAATTGATTTTTAAGCTGGATCTTACTCACTAGCTGTCTGCCTAGAAAGTTAGAACTAGTTTCCAGTATGATCATAAGGAAGTCATTAAATCACATTTGGTTTGTCATGAAAAACACACACACACACACACACACACACACACACACACTCACACTCACACTCACACACATAACCTCTATTCTCCCAGGCCATCTTTGCCTTGAAGGTTGTACCTAAACTCAATCCAGCAAATATATCTTAAATACTACTATGTTGCAGATACCTTAAGTATGTTGGGGGACAAAAAAACATGGTTCATGCCTTTATGAACTAATAATCTTTCAGTAAGAAAGAATTCAGAATAAGAAATCATTCATCCATTTAACGATTCATTCAACAAATATGCAGTGGGGATCTATTAAAGACTGAACTGAACACCCCCTGTCTTCTCCTCCCCTGCAAATTCATATGATAAGCCCTAACCCAAATGTGATTATATTTCAAGATAAAACCTTTTAGGAGGTAATTAAAGTCAAATGAGGTCGGAGGAGTGGAATCCTAACCCCTAGGATTGGTGGCTTCATAAAAAGAGAAAGAGATACCTGAGAACTTCCTCTCCCTCCTTCTCTCTGCATGCATTCACAGGGAAGGATTTGTGAACACGGAGTGAGGACAAACCTGGAAGACAGGCCTGACCAGAGCTAACCCTCATGGTACCTTGATCTTAGACTTCTAGGCTCCAGAACTGTGAGAAAATAAATTTCTGTTGTTTCAGCCACCCAACCTGTGGTATTTTGTTTTGGCAGCCCTAGCAAATATAATACAGAGACTATTATGTGTCAGGCACTTGGCTTAGTGGTAAGAATACAGCAGTGAATGTGACAGGCACGATTCCTTTCCTTCTAGAGGTGAAGTCTGATGAATGTTACCTCTAGACAGTTACCTATGGAGAATTCAGGGAAGGAGTCTAACTTGTTTTAAAATTAAGGAAAGGCCTGCTAAAAGTGATTGTTTTGATCTCCAAGGTAAATTCAAAGATGGAGGAAGGTCAGTCCAGACTGTGAGAGGGCCTGATGTCAGGAGAGACTATGGCTCGTTTGATACCCTAGAATGAGGCTAGTGTAGCCGAGCTTAGCTGGTGAATGGGAGAGATAGACATAGGTCACATAACACAGACGTATGAGGCCATGTCTAGGAACATGTGCTGGATTCTAAGAGCTCAGAAGATATCCTAAACACAGGAAAGGAATTAACTGGAAATCTTATGGAGGAATTTTTGGGTGTATATATGTGGAAAACACAAGGTTCCCAGACCCTTGTAATCACCCCAGCTTTTCCCATTGTTTTCCAAGGCTGGGTGAAGTATGTAGAAAAGATGATTTTGTGGAGAGTTATTTTTATATGCCTAGAAAACTCTTTCCCTCAGCCATGTTTTGTAATTGTATTTTCTTCAGCCTTGCTAGGAAGAAAGTGCCTAAAATTATTTCAAAGAAAGGTACTTCAAGCATTTGTGGTTACAAGGCCATCAAATGCCATATCAGCCCTACCAAAACAGACGATTCAAAACATTAAAGTGTCGAAAGACGTGCCTAACAGAATTATTCACTTAGAAATGTCTTTCTTTACTTGTCGGTGGTAGAAATGGTTGCAACTGACAAATGACCTGCTAGAGACTTTGGTTTGTTGGGAGTACATCCATCCAGTAGGTGTTAGCAATTATACTCCTCCGACAGGGCTTATAGCCACACCTCGGCCAGCTTTGCCAAAGAGTGAAAGTGTTGATGGGAAGATGATCGATTATGGTGAAGCTTGGGTGTTGTTGCCAGCTAGTCACACACTCAGCACAAATGTCTTTCCCTACTCCAGAGAGGAGCTAAAAGAAGATTAGGGGAGGCTGATGTTTGAGATTGTGGGTATAGGAAGGGGTGGGTGTGGGAAAGACAAGGGGAAAATCATGTCAGGCTGCCAGACACTTGGTAGAGTTTATGCAATTAGTTCCTTATTCCCCCGGTGTAGCTGAGCCAACCCAAGCTAAGCACACAAACCATTCTTCTTAAGGCCCAGTGAGTTTCACAAGAGTGAATTTCTGGAACTGAATCAGACGTTTCTATGATTTCCTTCAGTTACTTTTTTTTTTTTTTTTTCTTTGTAGACTCGATTCCCTTCGATGCTACTTGGCCTTGCTTCATCCACCACATAGCACATCCGAGATAGAAATAATTCTTTTAAGATTTGAAAACCTTGAACTTGCAGAGTTGTAGCATTTCCCCCAATTGTTGATATTATTTTTTCTTTCTTTCTTTTTTTTTTTCAGTGTGGAATGCCCAGCTGGGTCTGGACTGAATTCCACTCTCTGATGCATCCCACCAGCAGGCCCTCCCTGGTTATCTGTGGGAACTCTGCCCAGAGAATAAGTGCAGAGCATGCTCCAGAGGGCTACAGTAAAGGCAGGAGACACATTTGCCCTTTGACTGTAGAGAATAGTAAATTACCACAGATCATTCTAGCTCCATCTGTAATATTTGGCACACTCACATAGAGGATGGATGGAAAACCTGGTATCTTGCAAACTGCATGTTCTTTACTTGTTAAAATGGAGGACACTGCTAAATAAAGAAAGAAATGGAAAAATTGTTTCAAGGCAGATTTGTCATTTGTCAGTGTAGTGTTTAGAAAACCTCTCTGCCTCTCACACCTTTTTCTCACTGACCTAGTTTTAATTATATCATGTGAAAAATTTTCTTGGTCTTTATAGCCATAAATTAAATTGACTTTTGGAACTGCTTCTAAATTTTAGGGGCGAAAGACCTGGGCTGGTCTTTGATCATGTTCTGCAAAAATGTTAGAAAACCGAAAGAAAAACAGTCAGGTTAAAGCCTGTCAAACAACGGTTCAATTTTAGAGTTTCATTTTTTGTGTGTTTGTGGCTTCTTCAGTTACAAATGTGATTAGGTGCTTAAAATTAAATTAAGATTAACATGAAAGTTTTCCAACCCTTCCTGTGGATTTCAAGATTTCCTTTTGGTTTTCTGCACACACGTGTGCAGAAGGATTGGGAGATTATTCAAGTTGCCTTTTCTCAAATCCTGAGCTGAAACACCAGAACTCTAGGTCATTGATACTTTGATTTTGGAAGGAGTTTTGTTTTATTTGTGCAATACAAATGGAAGTGTTTGGCTCTTTTCTTAGTGGTGGATTACATTCTCTTTGCTCCTTATACTTCTAGGAGATTCCTGTCTCTCTCTTTCCAACATTCCTTAATGCCTTGGTTTTGAACTTGCATAAAACACTTTTTTTTTTTTTTTTTTTTAAGTAAGTCTGTTAACCAAACCAAATGGGTGTATTACAAAAGAGTGTTAAGACTGTCCTTTAAAACACAAGAAAGCACAGGTAATTCATTAACTTTCTTTCACAATCCAGGCAGCCAGTAGGGCTAGCTAGTCTAACTTGCAATTGTTTCATGTTGATTCACTGAGGTGTTCAAAGCCCTGTGGCTATAACTTTACTTCTTTTGTCCTCATAACAATTCTAGAAGGTAGGAGATGGGCACTGTTATGCATGTTTTACAATTAAGGACATAGCATCAGAGTTAAGAGATTTGCTCAGGAAAGTCCATCATTAGGACTCAGAGTTGGATTCAAATTCATTTTCTGCAGCCAGCAACGGTCCTACTCAGCCTCCCTGCCATCCACATGACTGTGAGGGACCTCTTATTGAGTCTATAAGGGACCTCTCCTTGAAATTTTGTTGGCTGATGACTGGGAGGGAGAAGACATTTGGGGACCAGTGGGAAGCAGACGTGTGAGATGCTTACCAAGTTGCATGCACAGATTCCAGGGCCAAGTTGCTGTTGGAAGAGTCACCTAACCTCTGCACCTCAAATTTTTAATTTTCTACAGAATGGGGATAATAATTATCTATACCTCTTAGGGCTTGTTGCAAGAACTGATTAATCCAAGTAGATTGTTCAGCACCCTGCCTGGTACAAAGAACATTGTTAACAACTTCAATTTTCCTTCCCTGCCCCCTTACTTTTCTTTCCTCCTTTCAGTATCAATCATTTATTGACTATTTAATAAATGCTTATATACCAGATAAGAAGTTAGAAAATTATGAACACAACCAAGTTCTTGTAGCTCAAAGTTCTTAAGTTCTTAAGTGGGGTTAATAAATTATATAACAACAGGATATACACCATTGTAAAGATGTGTTCATTGAGTAGAATTTTCCCAGATGGAGAATAAGGATAAATACTGAGAATGATATTTGGTATAAAAGAAACGTATGAAAAAAAAAAAAATCTGTGGTAAGTGGCCTGGTGTGGGAATGGTGGGAAGAGTATGGTCAGAACTCAAGGAAGTTGAGGCAGAAGAGTAGAAAAATAGATAGTGAAAGAGCTCAATGCTATATATCAGGGAGCTATTTTATTTATATAGAAAAGATATATAATACTTACTACGTCACTGTTCTGTGCCATTCACTAATTTAATACTCATAAAATCCTACAATGTGGTAACCCATTTTACAGATGGAGAGACTGAAATACAGCTTCAAGTCATTTAGCTTATAATTGGCACAGCTGAGAATTAGAACCAGACAGTTTGGCTCCCCACATGAACCACCTTGCTTGGCTGCTTTGCAAGTGTGGATCAAATTCCACAGAAAACGGAAATCCACTCATTGATCATAGGAAGATATGACTTTTTCACACTTTAGGTAACATAGTAGGATGCATTACAGGAGGAGAGGAACAAAGGCTGGTGGATTAGTTAGGAAGGAAAAATAACCCAGGAGGAAAGTTAGGACCAGGGCAAACTTAAGGGCGAATTCAGAGGCATGATTATGGGCAGGTGGAGGAGGGGAGGGGGCGAGAGAAGGTAAAGGTCACCTGGTTTCTGACTTGAATATTCCAGTGCATTGTAGAACCATTAATGTTCAAGGATTCCATTGTGGAAAGGGTGGATTAAATATGAAAAACCAAGCTTTCCTAAATCCAGGATATATAAAATGCATCATTAGATGAGAATAATTATATGGTTTCTCATATTGAACCTCCAAACACCCACAGAATTGATAGAAATGAATGAAGGAATAGCAATGCATATTTAACAGTAAAATGGGAAACAAAGGTCAACAGATCCACACAGAAACTTGTTTGGAAACGTTTTTCTCTTACCATGAAAATGAAAGCATTTGTAGATGTGGGAGGGGGACTGCCACCAGGGGTAGGCAAAGGGTGAGAGGTTTGGCAAGTCAGACACAGGACCAGAGGCTGTTGAAACCGTGATCCAGAGCGTGGCTCCATTAACCATACTGAAGACGAGCAAGGGGAGGAGGACAAAGCACCAAAGGAAGCCAAGAAAGACGTCTGTATTTATTTGTCTTCTTAGTCATAGCCTACCCCTTCTCTATGAATCCCTTCACTTTCCTTCTCTCTCTAATTGTACCTGTGTATTTCCTTACAATTAAAACTAGCCCACTGAGGCTGATCCAGAAATCTTTGCATTGGAGGATGGGAGCCAATCCTAAGAAACGGCAAGGAATCAGGGTTATTACAGAATGGTGCACAGCACAGTGAGAGCAGCTTTGGCCATAAGAACAGCTCCCACAGCCCTCTGCTTTTTGCCTCTGACATCAGCATGCTCACAACAGTGCCGTGGGCGATCATTACAAAGCCTTGAAACTTTGCAGATCATTTGGACTACAGATTGGAATATAGTTGCAAAGAAATAGATTTACTATGTCTGAATGCAAAACTAATCAGCTCAGAACGACAATTTCATATGGTTAAGCCCATTACAACTTTGTTTTACTTCTTTCATCTCTTCTGAGTGTATGGGATGTCATTAATGTTACCAGCTGCATGGCTTTCTCTGAATCCCAACAGCAGAAGTTAAAAAAAAGAAAAAAAAAAAAAAAAAAAAAAAAAAAAAAAAAGAAAAACCTCAACAGCCATTGGCTCTCCTGTTTTCCACTTAGATAGCTATTGTACTGCCAAGGAAAATGTGAAACAGGCTCCCACAATAACAGCAATTTCCCAAACGCCCTGTTAATTTTCAGTAAACCAAAATAAAATGTGTTATTATTTATTAAGAATATGCACTACATACGGTTTCCAGATGATAAGTATTTCAGTAAAGTACCACATTGAGAACAATTTGAGTTGGCTTGCAAGCTGTAACCTTAGAGTAATGGGTATAGCCTAGGGTCAGAATTGTCACTTTTATTGGGTTAATTCAATGTTCATGGTTTACAGACTGTGATATAGGACCAGTGAAGTTTTTCGATTCCCAGTATCAGCTGCATTATACATATAATTTTACGTAAAAGAGTAGCATCCCGTATATCATTATTTATTCATAATGACATTTACTCAATAACTGCATGGCACAGAATGATAGTATAGTCTGGGGTATAGAATATGGAGCACACATTCCAAACACTGGGTTTGAGACAACTCCTTCAATTATGTTAACTTTAGAAGTACAACGTTATATATGTATATGTGTATTTAACAATTGTGAGATAGCATGTCATTATTTTACAGATAGAACATGAAAATATGAAGGATTCTAGGTTTGGAGAATGATCTGGGCTCCCTTTGGGGTAGTTAATACATATGTTAGAAATCTTTTCTGTAACATTGGCCTCTGAGTCTCCAGTTGGATCATGGGAAACCTTGACTGAACCACTGCTTTTTAGAACCTTCCAGCCCTGAGGCCAGGAGAGCTGCAACTGGCCAGGACTCTGGTGGTCATGGGCAAGCTCTGGACCAGGCTCAGGCCAGACCTCTTGTAAGGCTGCCTGCTTTGGCTTAATTTCCTCTCCTCTGTGCTTCCAGATTCTCACAGCCAGTCTGTGATTTCCTAACCTAAAGCTGCCAGGGCTCAGGAGGACTTAGCCTCAGTTCCTGCTCTCCCCTGGTGGCCTTGCTATTAGATGTTTGCCCAGATCAAGGTCTGGCACCCTGCAAAGAGCTCTGGGCTATGTCATCACCTCCCACCCTAAGGTCAAACCCTTCTGTTTTAACGGCTTCAGGTCACTGGATTAGAATTCCAGTTTGGTTTTGGCTACTTGCCTTAAGTAGAAGGAAGTTGCATTGCTTTTTAAAAAATTACACATAAAATACAGATTCTTTTAGGAAAATCAGAAAATCCTCATTCTCCGCAAAGTCCACAAATTTCTACTTCCTATTAAACCCATCACTAACATTTTGAGGTTTATTCTTCAAGAATTTTTTTTGTAAACATATACCACAGTAACTTACATCTTCTTATAAAAAGAACACCAAAATGAGATTGTACATTTACATATATACACATGTAGTTTTACAATTGGAATAGCATTTTTTCCTTGTATGAACATCTCAATATAAGCATGTAGTCTACGATGTTATTTTTAATGGTTGCTTATTTTTTTAAAATTTACTTTAAACAAAGTTTCAAAATTTAAAAAAAGATCTATTGTTACACATCCCTTGCTTTTATTAGCTCATCTGATTTTTCTAGTTGATCTGTCTGAAGTCTTATGATGGGTGTCTGTAATTCCAAAGGGGGTCCTTGCTCCCAAGATTCAAAGACTAGAATAATAATCCATGGCATTTGCTTGAAGTATATTTTCCCAGGTCTTAACACCAGAAGGTTTCATTCAGTGATTTCAGAGTGAGTTTTCATATTTTTAAAGATACCTAAAATGCTCTGCTTCAGTGTTCTTCTTAAACAACAGTGTCCTACAAGTGTGGTTGTTTCTGGGGCATCTCTGCCATAGCACCTGCCTGATAGCCTTATGTCAGGAGGCTGTGACTTGGAAAAAGCCTTCTCATCATCCACAACTCAACTCTCAATTTGCCATCACCAGCAAGATTTCCTGCACTTACCAGGCAGTTATGTAGTACCTTCTTTGTGTATGTTTAAAACATATACATACCTCTATTTTCACAGCTGCCATCTCCTTACCTAGACTGTGAGCTTCTTGAGGGTGGCAAGACATCTGCTCAGTATGGTCCCAAGACCCACCTAGCATCTGATATGGATGTTGTTCACATGAAAGGAGGACAGAAAGAAAAGGGGGGAAAAAAAGGAAGGCAAGGAGAGAGGGAGGGAGGAAGGAAGAGGGAAAGGAGGGATGGAGGGAGGAAGCAAGGGAGAGAGGAAGTCTATTTTATTGTGGAGAATCAGGGAATGCTTCCTGTAAGGGATTACATTTGAGCTAAGCCTTAAACACTTTCAGGTACCATTTGATGCCTGAAAGGTTCTTTCTGGACATTATAGTAGCTCCCTGAAACTTCCAATACCCATTATAACAGCGTATTTTACAATCTTCAGGGTTATTCATGAGGACAGGGAGATTAAGTGGCTTATTCAAGGCCTTAGATTTACAAAAGCAAAGGATTTGAACCAATATAGTCTGTGGGACCAGATAGGAGAAAGAGTATCCTAGTTGTACAGAGCACAAGGAAAGACATGAGGTAAGAAAGGTTTGTGTTCTGCTTCAATGGCTATCCCAGAGTAATTCAGTTTAACTTGAATGTTGGATGGATACACAGAACAAACACTAGGTTCCAGGGCTAGAAAGGTAGTTTAGAGCTGAAGCACTGAGTTTATTTTCTTCCTCAGACAACAGGCATTTTATTATATCATTTTGAATAAAAAGTGTGTTATCAGAGCTTGAGGCAGTGTGCCCAGTAGATTGGAAGGGAAATAGATAGGATGTGGGTATACCTTTTAGCTGCTTACTGTAAAATCCCAAGAGGGAAGTTTAGGGGAATGATGTCGGGCAGGGAAGGAGGGTCTCACTAAAGATGTATTTCAAGTCTAGAACCCACTGACTTTAGCAACTTCTATATGCAAATAAGGATGAAAGAATCTGCCAAAGTTAATTCAATGCAATTGGGGTAAGGAACTGTGATCAGGGGAGGTGTGCTGTATGGAAGGGATGAACGTGAGAATCTAAGTTTTGGACATGGTGAATTTGAAATGTTAGTATTATAGGCAGAGTTATATGGTAGGTAGTGGGGAACAGAGGATCAGAGGAAATCAAACTGGACAAAGGTGATGACAGACATCTAGAAGTGGCAATAAAGTTGTAGAAAATACCAGCATATCCTGACTTCGAACATAGGGAGGTGGGTTCAGGACAGTAAAGAAACTAGTGTCATCAAGGAAGCTTCAGGAGTCTTTTAAGACAAGCAGTGGACACAGATTAAGGGAAAAGGGGGAAAAAAAAAGAAATAAAGAGGTGTGTTATGGTTTGAACCTCATATGTTAAACAATTCATGACTGTTTAGAAGTAAATAGATCGGATTATGAGAACTGTAACCTAATCAGTGGATTAATCCATTTTGTGGATTAATAATTTGAATGGACTACCAGGTGGTAACTGAACAGGTGGGATGTAGCTGGAGGAAGTTGGTCACTGGGGCTTACCTTTGGAATCTATGCCTGTCTCAGGCCCCTTCCTCTCTTTGTATTTCTCAGCTCTCATGAGCTGAGCAGCTTTCCTCCACTAAACTCTTCTAACATGATATTCTGCTTCACTTTGGGCTCAGGGCATGGAACTGGTTGACCATCAACTGAAACTCTGAAACTGTGAGGCTAAAATAGCATTTTCCTCCTCAAGTCTTTTGGTCATAGCAATGAAAAACTGACTAGCATAAAAGTCAGCACCAGAAGTGGTGGTGCTGTCATTGCTGTGACTAACCTGTGTGATTCAGAAACCACTGAAACTAGCTTGCAGGAGGAGTTTGGAAGAGTTTGGAGATGCATTTCAGAATGTGTAATTTGCAATTGCTTCTGACAGATGACTGACAAGTCAGCTGACTGGAAGATGAAAGGACAAGAAACTTCCTATAGTTGCTAGAGAAGGTGCAGATGCTTTCATCTCCCTGTCACAAGCCTGTTTTGCTGGCCCTGAGCACTGAACACTGAGCATGCTCTCATCTGCTCTCTCAGAATAAAATTGCATTCCGAAGCCTCCACTTTAATGCTTACAGGTAGCTTCTCTCTTCTTCAGCATGTACTTGGTGCCCTTCTTAAAATTAAATGGTGATCTCCCACTTATCTTCAGGTCTAACACTCTGCTGGCTGAGGTTCTGCCCCAAAACTTGTCCTTTTCTTCATGTAACTGGCAATCAGGGACTTATCAGTACCGGGAAGGAGGCCTTTGCTCCTGTGCATTTGTCATTAGAACCAAAAGAGATCACTTTCTCGGGACACTGTCTGGCTAGAATTTAAATGATGAGCATGGAAATATTATTTTCTAGAAGGCTAAAATGTCTTTGCTTTGGCATAATTGAAACTGGCACCCTGCCACCACCAGAAATTAACCATGTCATTTTTCTCATGTAAGCAATCTTCTTGCCAATAATGGTTTCCTGTCATTGCTTCCCTATTTCAGAAGGAGCAACTGCTCCATTGCCAGCATACTTCAGGGAAAAAAATCCCATCATCTGGATACCTCTTGAGTAGGATGCTGCCGTGCCAGATTCATTGCTACAATGACAACTATGATCTGTCCTCACCCCACCTGATGTCTTTCCAATAGCTCCTGCCATAATTACTTACAAGGTGGCCTTTGTTCCTAAACCATTACTGAACTGCTCTAGTCTTCTGTTTGTAACCTATAGCAATTTCTGCTTAGTTGTAATGGTTGTTTTCTCCCTCCTTTTGGTTTCTGTTCAATCCTTCCTTCCCAGTGCTCTTGCCTCCTTTGCTTTCAAGGTCATTGGACATCTTTGAGTCCTTTGATTTTTCTCTTTAGATTGTTCCTGTTTCTTTGTGGCTTCTTGTTCCCTTGGCTTCCCACCTATTGGTGTGGAATCTTTCCTCTTCACTCACTCCAAGAGATAACCCATACCCATGGGTTTAAATACCAACTTAGTGACACTAACTGAAATCTTTGGCAGTGGCTTAAAAAAAATTATACAAGCACATAGTTTACAGAGGGAAATAGTTATATAAAATTCGAAAAAATTAATTCCCTGAAGGAAACCCTCCATATCCTACCATTTCCTGCTTGTGAAACCACATTCATTTATTTCAATGGACGCTTGTTGGCATTTATCTACAAATCCCTGAAGACTATGCTTATTTTGCTATTTCTTCCTCTCCATTTTTAAAAAGTTTTAGCTATTGACTTTCCACATAGATGCTGAAGATTTAGCTTTCTTTCATGTGAATCACATCATGCCTATACACATTATTCCCTATTCTTCTAAAGTAGTCTTTGTGTAATTTGAATTAAGTGAATAATCAATGTTTATATTTGACCATGAAAGTACTACTTAGAGTAGAGATAGATAATATCCTAAGATTATTTTGAGCAACATGGATAAATACTTAAGAAAAATACTTGTAGTGCCTGGAAGCTTACATTCAAATCCTAAGGACAGCACTTACCATTAGGGTGATTTGGGTGAACTCTAATAATTCTGTGCATTGATTTCTTCAATTGAAGGGCAAGTAATCAGAGTACCTGCAACATTGGCTTGTTGTGATGATAAATGCTTAATAAGTCATTAAAAAAGATAACAATGTTATCAAATAAGCACCAGGGAACTATTAGGGAATTTTGCTTTTATTATTTTCTTTTCCTGTGCAACTTTTATTTCTTTTTTGGATTAATAATAACAATAACAATAATAATAATAATTTCTATTTTTATTTTCACAGTTTTCATGTACATGTATAGTTAGTTTAACCTCTCCCTTAATACATCTCTTCTCAATCACATTCAAAAGCAGTTGGGAATTTATCAATGCCATTTCATGAAGTCTTTTTCAGAGTCTTTGCATCTTCTCCTGCCTGTGCAGGTCAACCTCAGGCTGCTGCAGAGTTGATATTTCCCTCTCTTTTTACAGCATGGTCCTGAGAAGTCCTTCAACAACTCTCCTGTGTTTGATCTCCTATTTCCTAGATCTTCCTCCTTCTTGGTTTATTCCCTTAGTTTAGCAGACTGTATCTTCTTGAGAAAAGATGAAAGTAATTTTTTTTTTCCATTTAGACTCTGTAAGTCTAAACATGTGTCTATTTTATCTTCACATTTATTGACTATTTGACTAGGGTTTTTAAGATAGTAGTTCATTATCTTTTGCTTCCATGTTGGTCTTGAGAAGTTCAATGCCATTGTAAGGTTGATGCTTTGTATGTATTTGGTCTTTTTATATAAAAACTTTCAGTAGTGTCTCACCAGTCTCACCATTCCCAGTTCCTGAAATTTCATCGTGATTTGCTTTGCTGTAGATCTGTGTCATGCATTATACCAGTTATTTTGACATTTTGAGAAACTTTTTTGAATTATTTCTCTGATGATTTTGTTTATATTTTCTCTGCTTTTTGATTTTTATAAACTGGAATTCTTATCATGTATGTGTGCGATGATCTTTTAAGTTTTATACCTTTCCTATTCCAATTTTTATCTTTATGTCCTTTTGCTTAACTCTATAAAAAGTGTTCAAAATTTATCCTATCTACTGTGTTTCTCATTTTTACTTTTTTTATTTTTTGAAGTATTTTTTATCTTTATTCTTTATGTCTCTTTTTCCCCACCAATGTGGCTTTTTTTGTCTCCTTATGTTTTTTTCAGCATTTTAATAATGATTATTTACAAAATTTTTCATACTTCTGCATTGTTTGTTGTCTCCTTAAGCTTTTCATATTTCCATTTGGCTTGTCCTCCGCCTTGGTGACTTTCCTCAAAGGACTGGAGAATCTTGATTGCTTGCTTTTGTGTATGAGGGAGACGCTGAGGACCTGAAAGAAAAGTCTGAGCCTGTGGTGGGGCTTTTCCAAGGTATGATTTAAGTTGGATCGTTAAGTTGGACAACACATAAGGACAGTATCAACAGATTTTTATACTGGACAGACCCAATTGCACATAAAAGAATCACTGATTTTCTACCTGGGGTATAATTCCCCTTTCCAGATAAAGGGAGAAGACTATTTTTGTACTTACTTAGAAAATGTACACCTAACCACCTGGATTTCATACTGTACCCCATGTTTTAACTGTGCCTGGTGTCATCCAGCCTAGAGGACTTTAGCCTTTCCCCATCTGTTGGTTAGGGGAGGGTTTCTGAAGTTCTGTTTCCTTAAAGGAATAGGGTTCACCACTACCTTCTACATTTAGTGGAATCTGGTGTAAGAATTCTTGAGTCTTTTGGGCTTTCTCAGCCTTTCCTTGCACTGGCTTGGAATTCAGTTTTCTTGGGTCTGTCAGGTCAATTACTGCTCTTCCATCTTCTACCTTTCAACATTTTGTCACATTTTTAAAAATTTGGGTTTATATCTTAAAAACTCTCATTACTCACAGGAAGGTACAAAGGGTAATGTGTGGGGTAACATCAAGGAAGACAGATCTTAAATAAATAAAGACAAATAACTATATCACTACCCATTATAATAAGAACTATAAGGGAAAATAAGATCATTTAAGAGAAAAGTAAAGAGGGACCTAATGTGGAATGACTCTTCAGGACTTGGTTCTTTGAAGTAGTATTATTAAATCTGAGTCCCAGTGGCAGGTGAAAATTTGGAAAAGATTTAGGAAAAAAAATATTCCATGTGAATGAGTAGCCTCAAGGAGGCAGAACATTCAGGACTCTGGAATGAAAGCTATAGAAGCCAAGACTTAAACTCAAACAGGGAATTAATTGTTCTATATAACTGGGAAGTCTAAGAGGTCAATGTAGTCAGGTTTGGCCAAATCCAGAGATTTATGGGGCTTCAGGTCCTTGTCTCTATTTTTCCATTTCCTGGTTCTGTTTGCCTCTGCTTGGCCTTATTCTCAGAAAGACTTTCTACATCTGATTCCTAGGTTGGCCACTAGCAATCATAAGGCTATGTCATTCTTATAGCTCCTGTCTCAGAGAAAAAAGAGAGAGTCACACAGAAACACACACACAAACGTGTGTGTGTGTGTGTGTGTGTGTGTATTTAATCAATATTTATGTATGACATTCCACATTTCTTGGAATAATCACAAGGTGGAGTTCTGTTTTTAGCCAGACATGGGTCAAAATGTACAAAAAATAATTTGGCCTAAGTGATGTACTTAGATATATTTGCTATCAGAAGAATTGTGAGAGATAATATTATAGAGATGTCATGATTATTTAAGTCAGAATCTTGTGAGCAATGTGAAGCAGTCACACCTTATCTTAACTGTAGTGAGAAGCTAGGATGGGTTTTAATTAAAGAGTAACATACGTACTGTTAGTTACTGTTCAAATTCCAAGTTTCAAATCAAATTACCTTCCTGGTCCTTTTACCCATGTCGGCAGTACCGCCATATCCCTACTGCCATACCTTTACATTTTAAAATCATCTTTGAAGTCTCTATTGAATTTGTCACCTATATAAAATAAATCACTAACCCCCAAAGATTCTCCCTTCCCCGACATCTCTTGGATTTTTCCTTGCTCCTGCTTCACACATGTTGTCGCACTCTGGCAGACTCTTATCAACTGAGACTTGGTTCTTGTGATAGTTTCCTAACTGTCTTCTTTTATTTTTCTCTTGGCTCCTAAGTCATCACACCTGGCACTGTCAGATTGTTCTTTCAAAAATACTACTATCTTTATGTCATTCCTCTGCCCAGGAGTCTATGGTGGCTTCCTATCATTTAATGAATCATTCTTCAACCCCTCAGCTCAGCATCCAGAGCCTTCTGTCATCTGGCTGTGTTCTGTCTATCTAGCCTTATCTCCCCATTATCCTTCCACCACCATAGGACTACATGGGCCTGACTCTCCCGCTCTACCACTCCATGAGTGGAGGGAAGATGTGCTGTTATAAATCACTTCACAGACAGAGGAGGACAGGAGCAGGGTAAGAGGAAAGGAGGTGTTAGCCATTCTAATAAGCCACAACTGCCTTAGATAAAGAAAGACTCAAAATGTAGGCTTGTGGCTAACCTGAACTTCATGGTGTGGTCAAGCTAGCCTTTCCTAGCATCATGGGTAGATGTTAGTGTCCAAGAAAAATGTCAGGCTGTGTGTTTCAAGGTGAGGCGTTGGCTAGACAGAGGATATATACTCAGGCAAGCCTTTCCAGGTTGTAATACCTATTCCCTCCTACATAATGTGTGGGCTAACTCACAGGTTTCTGGGAACTTGCCCAGACTTTTCAGGGTCAATTGGTGCTGCAGAGAAATGATGGATTATCCAGAGAGGTGCAAATAGTGTCAGGAAACAAGATCAACCCTGGTGGGATCTCATTATTTATTTTTGCTCAAGTGGCTTTTTGATGGGGGCTTGGGGTAGTGTTTGGAATTTGCAGAAATAAAGTGCAATTACAGTAGGAAGGGAATCTGGCAACTTTAAAAATTTCTGAGGGAAAATGAGTTAAAAGATTTTTTATCTAAATCCTAAGATAAAATAATAGTTAACTTCAAAATTTTAGTGCAGAGTCACTATTTTCTTTATGTAACAGTGATTTGTTTAACTACTTATTACATTATCATTTACTAGATAGCATGGACAGACATGATTGGTTCAGATTTTATAATAATTTCAATAATACTTGAACTGAAAATTATTTTGCAAAATGAGGAATTTATAGTAGGTTTTATGGAGCAAAAGAATTTGTCCATTCAAGTAAACACTTAAAAATAATATGATATATGGTCACAGTACCTCTTTCATAGGAAGAATGATGACTCCCCAGAGTTATCTACACAGCAATCCCCGTAATGTTAGCTTATGTGGCAAATGGAACTTTACAGCTGTGTTTAGGGGTGTCAGCCTTGAGATGGGGAGATTAACCTTTGTTTTCCAAGTGGGCCCAATTTAATCACATGAGTATTTAAAATTGCAGGACCTTTCTCAACTGGGATTGGACATTGGAAGATGTGATTATGGAAAAAGGATCAGAGGAATGCAATGTGTTGCTGACTTTGAAGGTAGAGAAAGTGAGTCATGAGCCAAGGAAGGTGGGGGGCCTTGACAAACTGAAAAAAGGCAAGGAAACAGATTCTCCCCTGGAGTCTACAGAAAGGATCACAGCCCTGCCAACACCTTGATTTTTAGCTCAGCGAGTCTCATGTTAGGCTTCTAACATGACCTGGAAAATTGTAAGGTAAAACATTTGTGTTGTTTTTGAAACCACAAGTTTATAGTAATTTGTTATGGCTGCCATAGAAATCTAATGCAAATTATTCAGTAAATATGTTTCAAATGAATGGGATTAGTCTAAGAAAGTTGTAAGAAAATCATGTAAACAGACTTCTGTTTATGGAAGATTGGTACTTAAATATGTTTTTTTTTGTGATTCTTTTAAAAATATTTATTGATTGCTTCCTATATACAATGCATTTTGTGTTTTTGTATTAAATTCTCACAAAAACCTACTTGAGATCATTACTATTACCTGGTAAAGTAATTTTTCCAAAGTCATACACTTCGTAAATGGAAGAGCTGAATTTGATCTTGGGAAGCTATAGGACTTATTTTCTTAGTCACTAGGACAGTGGTTCCCAAATTCACCAACACATTCAAATCCTTTGGGGAATTTTTACAAATCTTAACATCTACTATCTATTCCATAACAATTAAATCAGAATATTTGAGTTTGGAGCAAGGCATTAGTATGTTTTTAAGATTCTTCATGATTCCAATGTACACCAAAGTTTGGGAAACCCTGCATTTGGTGTACTGTCTTCCAAACTGCAAGATAAATTTAGTGATTTATTTCATGTAATAGAAAGAATTAAAACTCTACTTTAAGGTATTATGTAAATTATGCCTGACTCTAATTTAGCAGTTTCATCGTGGTTAGTACATGCAGTAGCTGTCATTTGTTGGTTAAAAAAGCAGTAGTTAATTAATCTAAAAACTATAGTAAAATTAATTGTGCATGTAGACAGAATTTAGACTGTCAGTCAAATTAATGGAGGCCAGCAATGGGGTAGACCTTTCCCAAAATCAGACAAGAAGGAGGGAGAAGCAAAGATCTTTATCTGGTATCTAAAGCTAGAAGGGAAGGGAGAGCTGCCAGATAGGATCTGTGATCAAACTGTCTCTCTGGACATTTTGTCATCATTTTTGTTAAAGTCTGTGTGCCTTTTTGTGTCTCTAGCATGAGTCAGAAGCAGCTCTATTCCCCTATTAGGGTTGGCACTGTGAGCTTGTGTTTCCTCTGTTTTCCCACCCTAGCTTCCTTGTGCTAAACTGTACAGCTTCTCCAGGGTCACCGGTCTCATTAGCATGGGGAGCATCTCCCCTCTGGTCAGAGAACAGACTGGAAGTTGGAGCACTGATGGAATTTTGGCCATGATCTCTGGCTGCAGTAGTGGAAAAAACTGTTCTTTTTTTTTTTAATGGCGTTTCCATGAAGTACATTACCCAACTTCCCCGTGGGCAGGACAGCCTCTCTCTGTTTCTCAGTCTGCTGCAGAACTTCTTAACTTTCTCAATTAGTTTTGAAAACAGAAATTGGTTCAGCAGGTTTCAACTGGAAACAGGTGTGGATGGTGGTGTCCAAGTCTTTGATTGAGGCTCTTCTCTTCCCTTTGCCAAACTTTCCACGGGAGTAATGAGCAGGCCTGTGTTGCATGTAGCAGATGCACATCTCCACGTGGGCCAGAGTTCTTGGTTCAAATCATGGTATTGATGAGAATTAACACAGGGATGAGAATCATAAATTAAAATGTACTTTTGTCTCACTGGTAATAATCACAGACTCCAGTACATCATTTATTTGTATTCACTAAGCCATAAACTTGCCTTAGCCAGGATTAACTCAGCATTCAACACCAAACATGAGGCAGTCTTTTTGGCTTAAGATCTCCCAATTGGCTACGTACTCTTTGCAGTTTCACCAGAACGTTGCCAACACTCTGTCCTGATGCATGCTGTATAGATGTGGAGGTAAAATATGCTAAATCAAAGACAGAATGAAGTCATTTCACATATTTTGCATGGTTAGAATTGTAGGTTCCCTCTTGGACTTGGTCATCTTGGTAAACATTACAAATTATAATTTGATTTTATTACTGATATTATTTACTTTCTGAGTTTTTAAATTGGTCAAGAAAGGAATTTGCAATTAAGAGGGATTAGTCCAAATGTGATTAAAGCCTAAGTGGAGTGGAGACCTTATTGTTTGTGTAGTGGATTCAAATAGCTTAAACAGGCAGAAGTACCAGCCAAGGAGTCATATGAGGGTGATTGCTGGAAACCATTTTCTCATCATGCAACATTATCATATAACAACAACTCTGACTTTTGGTGTTTAAAAAATAGCTAACAACAACAATGACAACAATAAAAACAAAAGTCTAAAAATTGTTGAGAATTGGTATCTTTCTTAAAAAATAAATACAGACCTCCCCCATCACCCCACCAAAACACCTTTCAACTAGCCAAAAAACACCCTTCAACTAGGAAAATCAGAATGGTTTCCTGAGAATGCCCTTCATTTTCCTTGTTGGCAATTTCAAATTTTCATTTTCTCAAAACCAATTTGTCCTTAACACATTTAAATCCTATCTTATGTCTGGTATTTTTCAAGGAATGATATGGTTTCCTTATTCCTTAGAGAAAATGTTATACAGCTTATAGATACACACACACACACACACACACACACACACACACACACATACACACACACACACATTTATCAGCCCATATCAGTAAATGGCCAAAGCCCTGAGGAAACCATTGAAAATTAAACTTGGGCATAGTACAATGGTATCTGCAATGTATTGGCTACTTATCCATGTTTATAAATAGGACACAAAAGCTTAATTTTATCATAATTGAAGAGCAATTCTGGGAAAGTCATGTAATTTAATGGTTTAACTGTCTTTTATTGCTATATGTAAATGGACTACATAACAGCAGTAAATGTTGAACACAATCTAATGTGCTACAATTTCTTTGGAACAATTTAAATTTCAAATTATGTTTAATGCTTTGGTACATATCACAGGTCTCTTTTTTAAAGCTTATCACATGGAATTGATTTACACAAGGAAACTAGCATTTGGGAAAAAGAGATGTGGAGTGGGCCATTTGGAAGTCTGGCCAAATATGCTGAAGAAATGTGCATTATTACTTTTAAATCATCTCTTCCTCCCATTATTTCAAATTTAGTAGTATCTTCCTGTGTTACATATTTATGGGATCTCTGAATAAGACAACATTTTACAATTGCATTATGCTATTTGGCCTTGAACATTTTCTTTTTCTTTTGTATAATTAGGCTGAACAAGGGAAGGTGATATATGATAAAACAACATATGTATGTGTTAGGTTACTTCCTCCCATCAGAATGATTAACTAACTAACACCTTTCAGTTTGGTCCTTGGACCTTTATTTACATCCATGCCATGAAGTAGCATTCAGTGAAAGAAGGGGGAAAATGATGTTCTTTTTGGATCACATCTGATTTCAAAATGTTACAATTAAGGTGTGAAGAGAGAAGAAGGTTAAAAAAAGTAAAACATTTTTTTTTTGAGAGGCAGTTAGGTTCTGATGAGATTTTAGAATTTAGGTGTTAGAAATTAGCCAGAATGTCTAACCTGTATTCCCTTGGACCATGAACAATAGGAAAGTATTTCTCTAAAACCAAACTCATTTACGAAATTACAAATCTTAGAAGGAGGCCACTCAAAGTATATTGTACACTTTAAAATTCATGGGATTTTACTTTTTACAAGTTCAGTTTCTGCTTATAAGAAGACTTCAAGCAAAACTGAGAAAATATGGAAACAAAATTGCTCTTAGTTTATGAAGAAGCCTATAAATATGCTCCTAAATGTACAATAGTAAAATTATTACAAAATTTACCAGCATATAATTATTAGTACCCAATGGGCCACCTGAAAAACTTTTGTTTATTCTATAACTATTACCTCTTCTGGGTGGAGCCTTTTCTTATCATCCAAAAACTTCTCCAGTACTCTAGTAGTTTGCTTAAATGAATATGCCTTGTTCATTTCTTTGTGAATTCATCCTTATGATTGCCAAAATTTAGGCAGTAATGGTGGACCAAACAGTATTCAAAGTTCTATAAGGAAGAAAAACAGTAAACAAATACTTGTATATACTTGTATAATTAGAATGCATTCTTAGATGGAGACTGGAGTTTGGAATATGAATCATTTGATCTTTTCTCTTAGCTCCTTTCAACATGAGCTCAATGGCTTAACATTGGTAGTTCATTCCAGTAGCCACAGATGACTCCAATTGCAATTTTTCCAAAACTCACAGAGCAAACCTTAAGCCTTCTTGCGTTAGCTCACTTCTACAGAGGAATTAGACCAAATTCTGCTTGGCCTATCCTATAAGCTTCTGACTTTAAATAATTTCAAACCCCTTTCTTTGTTTTTCCAACCTTGATGTGGAGTTAAAGTGGTTTGTGAGGGATCAATGATAGAAGAATGTACTTAAAAGGTATTCAGAGGTAGGGCATGTAGGACATGACACATACCTTTTAAGAATATGGGATTTACTTGTCATTGTGGTGAAAATTATTAGAGAGTGTTGAACAGGGAAGTGAGGTGCTATGATTTACATTTTTAAAGGACAACTCTGAATTCTATATAGGGAATGGACTACAACCATGAGAAACTATGACCAGGTAGAATATGAATATAGTGAATTTGGTGGCGGCGGGGGAAGGCTGGTTGATAATAATGTGGTTGTGATGAAAATGTTGGACTTGAGATACACTTTTTTTGGGGGGGGGGGTACCAGGGATTGAACTCAGGAGTACTTGGCCACTCAGTCACATCCCCAGCCTTATTTTGTATTTTATTTAGACACAGGGTCTCACTGAGTTGCTTAGCACCTCACTTTTGCTGAGGCTAGCTTGGAACTCTAAATCCTATCTCAGCCTCCTGTGATGCTGGGATTACAGGTGTGCACCACTGCGCCCAACTTGAAATACATTTTGACTTTCATTTACCAGTTAATAAGGTGAATAAATGTGATGGAGGAGTATCAGTGTGTGTTTGTGTGTGTGGGTGTGTGTGTGTGCGCGCGCATACTGTGTAGCAAACCATGTTTTGTTTGTGATGCTTATTTGATATTCCAGTGAAGATGTCATATACACAGTAAGGTACATTTGCAAATTGAATGCACAGGTAGAGTTTGGGCTACGGATATAAGTATAGCTATGGTTAGATGATACTTCAAATTATAAGAATATCTTGGAGGTGAATGAGCATAGAGAAGAATAGAGGACAAAGGACTGAGTTCTGGGGAAATCTGTTATCCTGCCTCCTTTCTTATCCTTGGCAGTCACTGATTTTTTTTACTGTCTTCATAGCAGTCCCTTTTCCATAATATCATATGGGATGATACTTCATATTGGCTTCTTTCACTTAGTAATATGCATTTAAGTTTCTTTCTCTTCCTAGTTTGATAGCTCATTTGTTTTCACTGAGTAATATTCCATTTTCTGGATATACCATGGTTTATTTACCTACTGAAGGGCATCTTGGTTGCTTCCAAATATTGTCAATTATGAAAAAAAGATGCTATAAACTCTCATGTGCAGGTTTTTGTGGACAAAATGTTCAGCTCCTGAGGGTAAGTATCAAGGAAAGAACTTGCTGGATTGTATGGCAAGAGGATGTTTAACTTTCTAAGAAACTATCAAATTTTCTTCTAAAGTGAAGGTACCACTTTGCATCCCACTGGCTGTGAATGAGAGCTCCTGCTATTGCATATCCTCACCACCATCTCAGGCTTTCAATGATGGGGAATTTAGTCAATCTAATAGGTATGCAATGGCATACCATTGTTTCAATTTTCATTCTCCTGATGACATATGATACAGAATATCTTCTCTTATGCATATTTGTTGTCTGTATATGTTCTTTGGTAAGGTGTCTGTCTGTTAGGGCTCACTTTTAAATTGGTTGTTTTTTATTTTTATGAATTCTTTCTATGTTTCAAATAAGAGTTCTTTGTTAAATATGTCTTTTAAAAATATTTTATCACAGTCTTTGGCATTTAACTATCTTTTTCATAGTGTCTCCTGTAGTATAGCAACTTTTAATTTCAATAAGGTCCAGTTTAATAATTCTTTCTTTGATAAATTGTGCCTTAGTTTTGTGTATAAAAAGTTATCACTAAACTCAAGTTACCTAAATATTTTTCTGTGTCATATTCTAGAAGGGTTATAACTCTTCACTTTACATATAAGTTTATGATCCATTTTTAGTTAATTTTTATTTTAAATTTTTCAAATTTAGTTGTAGTTGGATACAATACCTTTATTTTATTTATTTATTTTTATGTAGTGCTGAGGATCGAACCCCATATGCACTAGGTGAGCACTCTACCACCGAGCCACAACCCCAGCCCTCATTTTTAGTTAGTTTTTGTGATGGATACAAGGTGCTGGTATAGACTGATTTTTTTTGCATGCAAGGATGATTCAGTTTTTTCCAGTAGCATTTGAAGAAAAGTCTTTTTTTTTCCACTGCATTGCCTTTGCCCATTTATCAAAAATCATTTGAGTGTATTTTTGGGGCTCCCCATTTTGTTTCATTGGTCTATTTGTCTATGCTTTTGCCGATATCACCTTGTCTTGATTGTTATAGCATTAGAGTAAATCTTGAAGTTAAGTAGTGCCAATTCTCTAATTTCATACTTCTTCAATATTGTGTTGGATATTCTGGGTCTTTTACTCTTCATAAAACTATAGTCACATGTCAAAATCTTCAAAATAACTTTCTGTGATTTTGGTTGAGATTGCATTGAATCTATAGATCAATTTGGGAAGAACTGACATAATGACAATGTGGTATCATCCTGTCTATTGACATAGAAAATCTCTATTTTTCTTTGATTTTTTTTTTGCATCAGAGTTTTGTAATTTTCCATATATAAGTTCTGTGTATTTTTTGGTGCAATTATACCTATATAATTCATGTTTAGGGTTATAAAGTAAATGATTTATACATTTTTAAATTTCAAATTCTAGTTGTTTATTGCTGGCATAAGAAAGCCACTGATTTTTATATGGTTCCTGCAACCTTGCTGTAATTATTTATTTGTTCCAAGTGTTTTTTAAATTAATTATTTGGAATTTGTACATAAATGATTATTTCATGTGTGTAAAAGTCAGTATTATATCTTTATTTTTTCTCAATCTGTATAACTTTTAATTCCTTTTCTTGTCATATTGCATTAAGTAGAACTTTACAGAACAATGTTTAAAAGCAGTAGTAAGAAAAAGCAAACGATTTATTCCAGGTATTAGTGGGACAGCTCCAAATTTCTCATCATTACCTATTCTATTAGTTGTAGATATTTTTGGTAACGATTCTTTAACAAGTTGAGAAAGTTCTTTATTCTTAGTTTACTGAGAAATTTTATCATGAATAGGTGTTGGATGTTGTCACTTGAAGGGCAAAAATCACACCTGGAGACAACCATGTGGCCAAGAGATTTATTCACTAGCCTTTATGGCTGGTCAGGGGTAGAAGAAGTACCAGGAGAGAGGAGTCAGGGAGAGGGGAGTGTGCAAGCTCTGGTGGGAGAGGAAAGTGTGCGAGCTCTGAATGGAAGGTGGGTGCCTGGTTGTGCCACTGTGGTCTCTGGAGCTGTAGGCTGGGGCAGCTGCTGTCAGGCTGGAGGTGATGGGTCTGGAGCTGGTGCAGTGGCTGCCTCTTCTCAGCAGGGACCAGCTGTTGTTTATGTGCTCCAGGCAGGCAGGAGCTTTAAATAGGGATTTCTGGTGTGGGGGTGTACCAGAGCGACCTTTAACACTATTGGCTCTTTGCCAGGGGAACAGGGTGACCTTTAAGCCTATTGGCTCCTGCCTGGGGAAGAAACAAGATTGCTTTTCTCAGGATACGGAACCTTGGGGGGGGGGGGAGGTGGGTAGCCCATCTGTCATCACTATTGCTACTTCTATTGATGTGATCCTGTGTTTTTTATTTCATCTTTAACCTGTTAATGTGGTAAATTACATTAATTGAGTTTTCAAATGTTGACATAGTCTTGCATACCTAGTCTAGATCCCACTTGAACATGCTATATAATTCTTTTTATACATTGTTGAATTTGATTAATTAATATTTTACTGAAAAATTTTGCATCTAGATTTATGAAAGATATTACTTTGTGGTTATTAAGTGGCATTAATTCTTATAATAAAATAAATGGTTGGGGCTGGAGCTATGGCTCAGTAGTAGAGCACTCATCTTGCATGTGTGAGGCCCTGGATTTGATCCTCAGCACCACATAAATAAAATAAAGGTATTGTGTCCACCTACAACTAAAAATATTAAAAAATAATAAATGGTTATTTTGTAATATCTTTGTCTTCTTTGGTATATGAATAATGCTGGCCTCAGAGAATGCATTAGGGAGTGATACCTCTGCTTCTTGTATCCAAAAGAAAGTGTAAAAAATGGATATATTTCTTCCTTAAATGTTTGCTATAATTCACTAATGTTCCCAGCTAGGCCTACTGTTTTTTGTTTTAGAGGCTTATTAATTATTGATTTATGTTCTTTAATAGGTATCAGGCCTACTCATATTATCTGTTTCTCTATGTGTGAGTTTTGATAGATTGTGTCTTTCATGAAATTGGTCCATTTTTCTTTCATTTCTTAAACTAAGAATAAAGATTAATAGTTGAGAGCAAGAAGAGGATATAGAATGTTAGTATTTTGAAAGATAAATGACCAAGGGGTGGAGTAGTTTTCTCAGACATTGAGAGAGGAAATTGTTTAGGGCACTACAGTTGCATTTTTAAGCAGTCTTGGAGCTTTGCAGTGTGTGGAAATAAATTTATGGTGATATCAGTCTGCATATTCAGGATTCTGGAACAAAGCAGAGATGAAATGTAGAATCTTGCTTAACCAGGGGCATGGATTTGCTAATTACAATAGAATAAAAACAGGTGGAGAGCTTAGGGATAGATAAAGGAATTGCTATAATGATAGTCCATGGAATGGAATGCAAGTTGTATAAAGAAGGAAGTGAGGATATGATGGATTAATAAACAGTGAAATAGTGATTTGGTCAAAGTTTTTTTAAGGTGGGGTCAAGTAAAGATGTGATCATAGAATTCTCATTTTTGAAGTGATGTAGTTATTATTGGTATGAACATGGAGTAGAGAGGTCTGATATAGGAAAGAGGCAAGATCATTAGACATGAGGAAGTGAAAGTAATGAATTTCCAGGAATTGAGTTTTCATTGAACTCATGGCTATTGAAGACATATGATAAGAGAAGCAGTGAAGAAAAGAACAGCATCCAGTTGCCCCAATATTTACTAAAGGAGAAGGAGTGACCCCTCCAAAAAATGGTAAAAACTCACAGCAAGATCATGTTCTGACAGACAGTAGATGATTGCAACATGACCAGGGAGTAGAGTACCACGGAAAGAGCTTTAGGGATGTTTTAGGGATGTGGAAGAACAACAGAGAAAGAAAATGAGAAAAAGCAATGAACAAGCAATGAGGATCAAAAAGTAATCTATGCAGATTTAAGGATAAAAGGCATGTAGGACAAAAACCAGCTACCCTTGAATGCACTGCAGAGGTATCAATGTCCCCAAGATGTCACAGATTCAGTTAGTGCATGATGATGATGATGCAAGCAAAATTCAGAGAAATGGTTATTGAACGGCATCCATTCTTATAATGAAATAAAAATCCATGTCTACACTAAAGAACTATTAAGGCATCTAAGAGAAGTTGAAAAGTCATGACTTAATTTAGCTTAATTACTTAATCTACAGTTTCGTCACAAATATAACCTATAGAAGTTATATTTACTAGAGAGAAGAAAAATATTTGAGACTTAGTCTATTTACTTTTTAATAACTATTGTTTTAGTTGTTGCTGCTCTTGGGTCTGTTTGTTTTGTAACTAGTGCATTATGTACAATGAATTTATAGACAAGGTTAGATAAAAGTTGTATTTTCAATGTTTTGTAGAACAGAAGTAAATTCATGTGTGGGTTACAAAATCCAAATGCAAGAAAATTAGTGTTTCACAAATTTAAATGAGTCTCCTTCATGAATAAATTATTGTTAATTTCTCATCTATTTCCTAATAATAGATTTCATTTGGTATTATGGTTTTCCACCATATTTCTTTCTCTTGTACTTGCTAGCTATGGTCAATATTGACATTGATGATAGACTCATAGCTATGTTTTGCAGATTATAGAATTAATTTTTGTTCATTTGTTTATTTATATTAGAGACCTTGCATGTCATTACTATTTTTTATTGTGCTGGGCATGATTTTCAGTAAAACAGCTAAACAACATGCCCACAATCAGTTATACATTTTGTGTAAAGTGCAATATTAATATTGCTCTAAGGACTTGGACTCCCAGCAACATTTTTTGAATGGGCAATTACTTGAGCTATCCTTATGTCATATGGCATGTCATGGAATCTGATATTTATTATTATATACATGCTGTTGCAATTTGGACAAATCACTAAGTTGACAACCCCCAAAGTAGACATGTACTTCCATCTTTTGCTGTTGGGGGTGGTGATTAAGGGCATTGGAGTTTCAAATGCACTTTTTTTTTTTTTTTTTTTTTTGGTACCGGGGATTGAACTCAGGGGCACTCGACCACTGGGCCACATCCCCAGCCCTTTTTTGTATTTTATTTAGAGACAGGGTCTCACTGAATTGCCAAGCACCTCGCCATTGCTGAGGCTGGCTTTGAACTCGCAATCCTCCTGCCTCAGCCTCCCAAGTGCTGGGATTACAGGCGTGCGCCACCGCGCCCGGCTTCAAATGCACATTTTATGGAAATGCTACATAGTGTCAGAAAATTGGCATTTTTTCCTGTGAAGAAAGATTTCAACAAAGGGTAAACTTGTACTTGGTGGGGAAGAGTTAATATCCTATATCTTCAAGGAGAAGTCACTCCATCACAGATATATTTGGTAGGTCAGTGTTGAACACGCATCTGAGCTAGTGGCATACCCATATTGGAGGCAGTGGAAGTGATCAACCTTGGAAGCAGAAGCTAAAGACACTAACAGAACTTACTAAGAGTACATGGGTTTTATTATAACAATTTTCTGGACATTTTAAATGAAGTTAGCAATAAAATAACCCTTCAGGCAATTTTTATTGGTCTAATTTCTAAAAATTATAATACTGAATTTTAACAATATACATGGAAGCTTCAAATTAGCATGATTTTATTATGCTTTAATATGTATTATTTTTACATAGAAGTTAATTTTGGAAAACTCCCAGTTATACAGCTGGTTCCCCAATACATATGGAGTTAGCTATATATGTTTCAAGAAGAAGTTTGCTAAAGATTCAGAATGCTAGCATTTACTTCAGGCATTATTTGTGTAATGGTGGTAATACATATTTCTGTGTTTTAAACCATCTATTTGAAATATGAAATGATAAAGTGCTTGTAAAAACAATGAATTAGACCTTGAATTACTTCAACTTCATCATCTCATAGGACCTCTTAAGTTGAAATATATGTTTAAAATTTAAAACATGAACTGCAAAGTTTGTGGCTGGTAAATATGAATTTTACTTCCAATGTGGAATTTTTTTTCCAAGATAGAATAATAACTTTAAAATTCAATTTAATTATTTCTGAATAATTAATTGTTTTAAAACAAACAGAAAGTCATATCGGTGGTACAAATTAGTAGTTACCTAAATTATGCTTTCTGCAAATGTTTCAGTTTCATTAAGATCTACCTATTAGTTACTGGGCAATCACCTGCACAATAAAATAAAAATTGTATCTTCCTACAAGTCTTTTCTGACCATTATCATTCTTTCTTTCATTTTAGGATCATTCTTGAAAGTAGTTTTGTCAGATAGAAGAGGAGATGTTTCAAATGATCTCTGGGTATCATGTATGCTAGGTTTGATAGTAAGCTCAGCATTTCCATTAATAGAGTAGAAGGCACCGTTTCATTATTACAAGGGTGTGCTTCCATGGAAGATAGAGAATCAGGTTGCTAAACCATCTCAAATTGCTGATGAAGAGATATATTTTAAGGGAAGAATGCCTGTATTTTGAAAACTAGATAGTGGAGAGTCATTTCCAGCAGAATAATAGCTTGCTAGGTGTTATAGTTTGGCTATGAGGTATGACCCAAAGCTCATGTGCCAATGCGGAAGGTAAAAGATTAGATTATGACACCTGTGACCTAATGAGCAATTTAATTCTTTTGATGGATCAATAATTTGAATGGATTACTGGGTGGTAATTGTAGGCGGGTGGGGCATGACTAAAAAAAGTGGGTCACGGGCAACGTGACTTTGGGACTATATATTTTGTACCTAACTCCTCCTGCTCTCTCTGTGCTTCCTGGCTACCATAAACTGAGAAGATTTTCTCCACCATACCTTTTTTACCGTGATGTTCTGCCTCACCTTGGGCCCAGAGCAAAGGATTTGACCAACCATGTACTGAAACTATGAACCAAATAAACTTTAACTATTTTAAGTTTTCTTGTCAGGTATTTTGATCACAGTGATGAAAAAGTACCTACCATAGAAACTGGTACTAAGAAGTTGGGTTGTTGCTGTGACTAACCCGACTATGTGGTTCATAAGCCTTTGCAACTAGTTTGTAGGATGCATGATAGAGAATCTTTAGAATGTTAGAAGCAGAGTTTGGAAGATGAGAATAGGAATGTGAAAAGTGAAACTGATCATGAAATTTTTAGAGTGGAACAAGGACTTGGAAATTCATCTAGGGGACATTCATGTCACATTCTGATAAAGAAGCTGTCTACATTTTCCCCATGTTCTGAGACTGAGGCTGAATTTAAAGGTAATGGACTAATTAACCTGGCACAGGGAATTGCAAGGAAGCAGAACATTCAGATGGTATGATGTTGCAATTAGCTTTTATCTAGGTTTACTGTGAGAATTGAGAGCAAAATGCAGAGATGAAAGATTTGAAAAATGTGGTTTGGTCAGAGAAGGACCACAAGTAACATTGGAATTTATGGTTGCTGAAGAGATTACTGCCACTAAAAGAAGTTAAGTAATGTGCACACAGACAATAGGAAAGGTGCCTTAAGCATATCTTAGGAATCATCAAGACCATACTCATGACAGGCTCAAGGGTAGTGGGATTGACTAGGAAGTTGATTCCCCAGGATTCATTTCATGGTACTCAGCTGCCCGGGTATCTAAGGCTACTGTAGCCTTGAGCTGGCAGCAAAACTTAGTATCATCCATGTATTGCTGCTTCTTCAGAAATGCAGGTCACTAGAGGTATGGTGTCACAGAGGCTTCCACTGAGATTTCAAAGGAAGGTCTGTGAAGCCAGGTAAAGTGTATCAGGATAGGCATCCTTACTGGCAGTCCTTGAGAGTGTTGTGTATGAATCTGCAAGAAGGAAACTGCGGTGGAGCCCCTCAGGAATAAGAGATGCCAGCAATGTGGCAAGTCTGCTGAGGAAAGATACTGACTGTGGACAAGCCAGTCTAAGATAGAAGCAATGTAGGCTGCAAGCAGCTAGGTCATGGGGGCGAGGTTGCCAAGTCCTTTAGAGATCGCATCTGACTGTCATATGCCCCAGATGCTGGAAGTGGATCTACAGAGTGTTTTTGCCCAGCTAGGTTTTGATCTTGTTTTGGTCCCATCTCTTCAGGGCCCCTATTTCTTCCTTTTGGAATAAAAACGTTTACTCTATGCCATTACATATCAAATGTATATAACTTGCTTTGATCTTTAGAGGGGCTGATAGCTAAGAGTTTGTCTTGAGTCTCAGAGAAAACTTCGGATCTAAACTTTTAGGCTGTCCTGAAATTGTTGACTATGGGGACTCTTGGAAATGGATTAAATGCATTTTTCATTGTGAGATGGACATGAGATTTTTTTTAGGGGTGGATATGAGGTATCACCCAAAAGCTGCTGAGTTAATGCAGGAAGTGAATATTTAGTTGATGAGAGCTGTAATATCACCAATGATTTAATCCATTTGTTGGATCAATCATTTGAATGGATTACTGAATGGTAACTATATGCAAGTGGGGTGTGAGTAGAATGTTATGCTTGAATCTATGAGAAGGAAGCAAGTGGGCCAATGGAGATGTGCCTTGGGTATTTTATATCTTGTTCCTGGTTCCTTCCATTTTTTCTCTCTCTCCTTCACCACACCCTTCCACCATGATATTCTGTCTCAACCTTGGGCCCAGAGCAATGGAATTATCCAAACACAGAATGAACCTCTGAAATCTGAGCCAAAATAAATTTTTCCTCTTCTCAGTTGTTATTGTCAGGTATTTTAGTCACAATGATGAGAAGCTGACTAATAGATGGGAGCACATTGCGATTACTTCTATGCCTTTTGTATACTTTCACAGACTAAAGACTGAAACAGAGAAATAACTTTAAAAATTATAGCTCTGTATTTGATTCTCAATCTTATCTCTTACCAGCTATGTAGTCATGAGCTACTTATCACTTTCAAGCCTCAGTTTCTTCACCTGTCAATATGCTATCAAAAATATAATAACTATATCTCATAGTGTTGTTGTGAGAATTAAATGTTACACCAACCAGGAGTACTTAGTTTTTCAATCCATAGAATGTATCCAATAAATTTGAAAATTTTTCCTCTAATGCTTTTTAATGCTCAGTTTATTACTTTGTACAAGTTTTCATTAGAGGGACACTTGCCTTGTATTTTATGTTGACTTTTAAATATGAAGGAGACCCCCTGAACATTTGATAATGAGTTGTGAATTGTGACATTGGTTTCTTGCTGACTTTGCTAAAGTTTCCACAAATTATTTATTGACTAATTTAGAAATAAACAAGAAGTATTCATTTTCCTTTATGAAATGTGCATGTATCTTTCAATTATAAATGGGATATTTTAGTTCCAATATTAGAGGACTATGGAAGATAATGGAGAGTATAGAATATAGGGGTAGGTGGTGAGTGAGGATTAAACAAAAGTTGATCTGTTGTAACAATTTTATATTGCTCTCTTCTAAGCAAGATTTGTATTGGTGGCCCTGAAGTAGAAAGTGCTGTATCCCATTACCAGCCAATGAGTCATTCCGTCTCCCACAGATCCAAATAAAGTTTTATAGAATACCCTATGGCATGCCTTTCAAAATATATGAACACTATAAAATATATCATTTATTTTACCATATGAATGGACTCTGTCCCTTTTTCACCATTTGGGATAGCAATCTCACCATGTGTTTTTGGCTCTTAGGTTATCATCAGATATATTGGTGTTCTCTGAGCTTTTCCATTCTAAGTCCCCATGGTATTTTCAGGAGTTTTATAACTTGGTTGTAAAAATTCACTCTAAACTAAAACTTGGCAAACAATATATTAATCTGGGAAGTTAATTTCTTTTATAAAGTCCAGAATCTGTTTAGCCCCTCTTTTGAGTTCTCAGAGACCTTGGAAAAATAAAGTGAGCAATTAAATTTTTTTTATGTCTTAAAAAATGCTATTGAAATTCTCCAAAATCCCTTCAACCCTATTTTTACAGGTGAATAACTTATTTTTTGGACTAAGTTCTGATATATTTTGAAATAGATTTTTTTTTTTTTTGGCACAGTGAAATAGAGTAATTAAAAAAGGAACTAGGCTGAGCTTACCCTGTGACATCACTGGAATAACAAAGTATATTTAGAAAGTGGAGCCTGTCTGAATTTATGAAAAAGACCAGGATGTTAACATCATTGGATGTTCACTAACCTACAAATAAATCAAGAAATATCACTTAAAACATGTGGTATACCCTCAGTCTTGGAAGATGGCTAAATGATGCTAAAACTTCCATTGGAGTTGACACATAGGACTTTGGAAGCACCTTTCTCATCAAGGAGTACCTGTGTGAATTAGACTACTGTCCTTTTCAGTACCAGAGAATGCTCTTTCCACCTCCTCCCTCTCATTAGGACAAGGATCCAGAGATGAACCATCCAAACAAATTGATTGACCAAATACCTGTCTTCTCATTACAGAGATAGACCCAGGTAAAAAGGAATTAAACAAAGAAATTAAATAAAGCAAAGTTACATTTAGTATGGGGCTTAGAGCTTTAAAACACTCTTAAGTGTATTTGTTATGGGAATGCAGAAGAGAATTGAATCATGGCCTTTGGAGTTGGACAGACCTGATGGCTACTAAGTGTGTAGCTTTGGGGATGATACTAAACATTTTCAAGTTTCATTTTGCTCATTCCTCAAAGTAGAAGCAATAATGTACATATTTTGTTGAGTTCTATTACAACTTAATATGAGAAAACACATGCAATGCAATTAGCAGGAAGACTAAGAAGATATAATTAATTAATATTAGTTTTTGATGTTGACAATACCCAATTATCTGCCTAACTTTATGAAGTAGATTGCATTCTTTTCATCACCATTGTACAGATGAGAAAAATATTAGGCTCACTATGGGTTTTAATTTGTGCAAGTTCACGCAGCTAGTAAGCATTCTTACTTTGGTCTCAAACCTAGGTTTCCTGACTAGTACATTTTCCCATGGTAACTGTGGTGCTTAACTGAGGAAGACTATATTTTACTCAAAAAGTTGGGGAATTAGATATTTCATAGAGAATGTAAACTTTCTTTTTTTAAAGTTTTTAAATTTTTTTAACATTTATTTATTTTAGTTGTACACATGCATTTTTATGTGGTGCTGAGGATCAAACCTGGGCCGCGCACATGCTAGGCAAGTGCTCTACCCCTGAGCCACAACCCCAGCCCCTGTAAACTTTCTTATATTGAAAAACATTGTTAAAAGTTTTAACTCACAGGCATCAACATTTGTCAACATGTTTACCAGGTAGGCTTTTAGAATCCCTGAAGTTTTTTTTTTTTTATATTAAAGTATATTAACTGTATACTAAAATTGTCTGTAATGGATTTGATGTATCTGCTATAGTCTGTTAATAGTGCCTGGGTTTTCCCAGAGGACTAGAATGGCTTACAATGAAATAGCCATAACAGTTTAATAGCCTATTGATTTCTAAATCCATAGAATTCACTTGGCACCACAGGTCTTGTTCCTGTACACATGATCATGACAGATGCCACATGTGCATACAGATACTTGAGGAAGAAGCAGAAATCAGTGGGTTTTGCTCTTATTTTGAAGTTGATCCAAACTTTTTTAAAATAAAGGAAGAATGGAGCTGGATTCATCAGATTTGTGGTAGATACAGTGGAGGAGTGGTGCACACAGATCCCCCTTCAAGAGCGAGTCGTCTTTGCCCCAGCGCCAGTACTCTTGGTTGTATTCCTTGCCCTGCAATGGCTGTTGGCTGGAAGGAGCCGCTTTGCCCAAGGTGCTTTCCTTCTCCTGGAAACAGCCTTATGCAATGCCTGGTTGATACAGATTCTCACAGGACTTGCCCTTTTACTCATTTGTGATAATTCTCAAGTACCATTCTAGCTTCAGAATTCCCAGAGGTTTGGTCAAGTATTGGTGAAGAGCATCACAGTTCATATTCTCCATCTGTCCAGCCAGTCTTATTTCCCTTGCTTCCTTACTAGTATTGTTACATCAAGTGCTCCCCAAAAAATCTCCTGCATGCAGTTTGCCATCCAAGCATCTGTTTTCTGTGAACCCCAACCTAAAGTTGCAGATGGGTACAAGAGAGCTATGCAGGTTTATCAGAAGTGTCAAGGAGGAGAGGCAGCTTTACAGTTACAGAGGAAGTGGGAGACAGAGAAAAGGAAATGAGAAAGGGTAAATTTGAGTAGGTGCTAAGACAGGGAAAAACAGACTGGATGAACTGGGCCAGAGAGTCTAAGCTTGTGTTGCTGTAGTATTTTGTTATACAATGGTCTTAGCTGGGTGAGACTCAGTGAGCTGGGTCTTTAAAATATAGCCAATATATTCTTAGTGCGACAGCTTGGTGAGCATAAAATTGAAGTTTAGACATTTATAGGCCCTAGAGAGATGGGCTCACAAGAGGATTAAGCAATAATGCCCAGGTAGGCAATGTGACCCCTGTGTAAGGTGTGATAGTCAATGAAATTCTCTTCTGTAGCAGCAGGGGCCAGACAGTACCTGGCTCTAATGTTGGGAAAACATACAAGGAATAGGCGTTGGAACCAGTCTTTATCCCCCAGAGGGCAGAGTTAGGGCAAATTAAGAAAAGACTGAAAAGAACAAGAAAAGACATCCCACTCTTAGAATAAATAAGGTAATAAGGGACCAAAAGAGAATCTGAGGATCCAAGAAGGGGTCAGGAATCCACTGCAGGTATTGAAGTATAATCAACTCCAGTTTCTGGTGAATTTAGCAACTGTGACTGGATCCTGAGTTAGAGAGAGCTGGACTCAAGGGATTTATAACACCTAACTCTCTAGGTTCAGGTCAATAGCTTTTCAAAATAATCTCCACACTACTTTCTCCACTGGGCATCTGAATGTGAATGCTCAACCCGAAATTCATATTCAACATCTGCAAAACTGATTTTCTTCTCCAAACTTCACCCTCTAGTTCCTGCTTTTGGTTGATTGCATTACCACTTTCCAGTTTTTCCTTGTGGAAAAGGGTGTGGATGAGCAATTTCTTAATTCTAGTGTAGAAGTAGGTAGGAGTAGAAGGAGATGTGGTTATTCATAGTTAGTTTCTAGGGTATTTCAAGCTTTTCTGCTCTAGTTATGTGTCCCACAGCCACCACCCAGTGACATGAGGGTCTGCACATCAATATTGACTATGTCTGTCCCTCCTGAGGTCTAGACTTGACCCTTAAGCCCTAGGGAATGTGTTGAATGAAAGACTTGATCCTGCCAGCCGTTCTGTGTCATCAACACTGCTTTAGTATGTTCAATGAATTAGTTACACTTTGGCATATTTGATCACAAAACCTAAGAGGAAAGTGCTGGAGGAAAAATGTGTTGGACTTCATTGAATCTCAAACTACTCACAAATCATTTGATGATCTCTTTGAACAACACTAACGTTCAACTCAGTGGAATCAAAGATGATGCAAGTAGTGATCACTGGGCAATTACTTCTTTACCTTTCATCCTGGATGCGAGTCACCATTCATCAGTGTTTCCCAATTGATTAAGTTGAAGGGAGACTCCTTTGCCTGTCACTCTGTCAGAATGAATGTTGAGCACAAGAAAAGCCAGAGTTCCCAGTGGGCTAAACTTGAGAAGTGGCTCAAGGTTATCTTTTATTTATTCATTTATTCACTAAATACACATCAGATGTTGTGTCTTTGGTGACACTAGTCTTCCTATTTTGCATCTTTTCTCTTACATCTTTATTTTCTCAAATACTCACTGCTCTTGTGTTTCTTTTTCCCCTTTTGCAATAAAAATCTACTCCCAGGTTTATTCACTCATCCTAACTTTATGAGCAACTAAAATGTTACTTTTCCTTGGTAACCATGCTGTTAAACACAGATCCAAATCTAAAATTAAAAGAAAGAAGTGCATTGTCAATCCTTGCATCAGGGAGAATTTAGGACATCTGGGTCTTTCTAGTCTCCCTGACATCCCATTATGTAACTGATTTACACAGTAGGCTGGCCTTGGTCCCTTATGTCCAAGGATACAGGTAAACCAGAAATGGATTATTGTGGAGTAAAGATGCTAGAAGAAACTAAGAAAGAAATCTCACTGAGTAGGTGCCGAGTATAGTAGCATGGGCCTCAGTGTTTGACAGAGCAGATTTTGAAGCTCAGTTGTGAAACAAGCTGTGAAGGCAAGCTATGACCTTCAGCGAGCTGTAATTGCAAGCTTTAGATATTTATTTGCACAATGAGCACATGCTTCTTCGAGTTGTTATGAAGGTGATGGGACATAACGACATAACGCTAAGATAACTACTTATAGGGTGGTGCTGACACTCCATATTGTATGTAAATGTTAGTGATGATGAGGAGAAAAAGAGGAAGAAAAGGAAAGAAAAATAAAAAAGAGGAGAGTGAGGCAGACTTGCACTTGTCTGGTTGTTGAAAGATTGGTGTCTACATTGCTAAAACAAGATTGCTGGCTGTGTGTACCTCCCTGTTCTGGCTGCTGCACTGCTGAGCATTCCTGGTTCTCTCCATCTCCGAAGGGCAAATTGACCTGGCTCCAATTCTTGTTGACCTGGCTCCAGGGTTCTGTTCTTCTCTTAGACAGAAGCTTGAAGAAAGGAGCCCTTTTAGTTTAGGCATTTTCTTTGTTTCCTACCTTTTTGTTTTCTCCAATTTTGATGGAGGCTGGGCTGGGAAGAATTGAAATAAAGTTCTTGGACATAACTTGCATAACTTCTTCTTGAACATAATCATTCTACCATTCTTGTATTTAACAAATATTTATTGAAAATCAATGTTAGTGCCAGAGACTAAGGGATGAGTATTTCTTTGGTTAGCATTAACATGTAAGCCCTGTCTTAGTGGATCTTATAATTCAAAGGGGGTTCACATGATAATTCATTAAATATCTCAAATAAAATTATAATGACATACCACTGCATACCTAAACCACCAGAGAAACAGAACTCTCATACATTGATGGTGAGATGTAGAATAGCATGGCCACTTAACAGTTTCCTTTAAAGTTAAGTACATAAAAACAGACATGGTGGCACATGCCTGTAATCTCAATGACCAAGGAGGCTGAGGAAGGAGAATAGCAAGTTCAAGACCAGCCTCAGCAACTTATCGAGGGCCTACACAGCTTAGTGAGACCCTGTATCAAAATAGAAAAGAAAAAGGGGTGGAGATGTGACTCAGTGGTTAAGTACCTCTGGGTTAAATCCTCAGTACTGATGTAGGACAGAAGAGGCTGGACACATGCAGAATTTTCAGGAAGCATGTTTATTGACTGCAGGGTTCAGAGGTGGCTCTTGCCTAAGAATTCTTCCTTTGAACAAAGATTTTGGAAATTCTTTGAAGTTTATACCCAGGGGGCAGGGGCATGGATGTTCCCATGACAAGTCTCCTTTGTTCCACCCCCTAGACCAGACACAGGTTTCACAAATTTGTTTGTTTGCCAAGAAAATAGAGATAATATCTTTTTGTACAACAAGTTTGCAAACTCTACTTTATCACACCGTTTGTGTGCAAATCTGACACTTACAAGAAAGAGGAAACTACCAACCACAATAACCTCTGCAGACATCCTGCTGATCTGACAAGAGGAGAAGCTTAATGATGGCAAGGGTCTTTTGGGTGGGGGTACCTGGTCTGCTTCAGTACCAAAAATAAAACGAATAATAATAATAATGACATAAAGTCATGTACACAAGTGACATGTGATACATCAAGATAAGTGTCAGGTATTATCCAAGAGAAATACAAATTTAAATTTACACAAAAACTTAAATGAAAAAAAATGATAGTGGATTTATTCACAATTTCAAAAAGGGGAAATATCTTTCAATTGGTGAATGGATAAACAATTCTATGGTACATTCACAGATTGAAATACTGTTGAGCAATAAAAAGAAACACATTACTGATACTTTCATGTTACGGTTTGGATATGGGGCATCCCCCGTAAACTCATGTAAGGCAATGCAGGAGTGTTCAGAGGCAGATGATTAGATTATCAGAGGTGTAACTTAATCAGAAAATTAACACATTTGATGAATTAATAATTTGAAAGCACTACTATATTGGGTGGTACCTGCAGGTGTTGGGCATGGCTGGATCCCTGCAGAAATGCCCTTGGGTACTATACTTTGTCTTCATTTTCTCACATACTCTCTGTCTGCCCAACAGGAACAATTTTGAAGATGAAAGCTCCTGTGTTAATGTAGAAAGTGAGTTGATTAGATTAGGAGAGCTGTAGCCCAATCAGTGGATTAACACATTTGATGAATTACTCTGTGGTAGCTATAAGCAGGTGGTGTGTGGATAATGGAAGTGAATAACTGGGGTCTGCCTTGGAGATTATATTTTGTACCTGACTCCTTGTGCTCTCTCTCTGCTTCCTAGCTTCCTTTCCTGCCTTTCTTTTCTTTGCTGTGCCCTTCTGCCTTGATATTCTGCCTCACCTCAGGCTCAGAGCAATGGAGTCAGCTGACCATGGGTTGAACTCTGAAACCATGAGACAAAGTAAACTTTTCTTCTTCTAAGTTGTTTTTATTAGGTATTTTCGTCACAGTGATGAAAAAGCTGACTGGCTCAATGCAGTGTCACAGATAGAAATCTAATGGTTTTTTTTTTTTGTGTGTGTATGAAAACAAACAAACAAGCAAACAAACCAGAACTCAAGGCTATATGAATTCATTTTTGTGACATACTGGATCAGAGGACAGATTAGCAATTTCTAGGAATTGGGAGTAGGAAAAGGTATTGGCTATGAAGGGGTAATATGAAGTTATTTGGGGGATAATGTAATGTTAAGAGCCAGATAGAAGTAAATTTTACTGTATATAAATTGTAAAAGTTGATTTAAAAGGAAAAAATATATATATATGGGGAGGGGAGAGGATCCACCAGTGTGTTACTGAATAATCCATTAACCAAATGGATTATTAACCTCAAGAGAAGTTTTGACCAAGTATATTTAATCCCTCATTTCGTAAAGATAAAATTTCTATGTAGTTCTGCTAATTTCAAGAAATACTACTAGACATAACACAAATCTTTTTAATTATTCTAATGATCAAGTCAGTATTTCATAATGATTTGTCTAATTAAAATTTCTTAAAACAATAAATTGGCTATACAATGCTCATCAAATATGATTTAAAAATGCATGATTTTGTTAGAGTAACAAAATTACAAAATATTAAGCATGGTAAAGGGTGTGGATTTTTAAGTCTTATTAACAGAAAATAAAGTTTACTGACACATGCAAAACTTAACTCAGTGATCAGTGGCCTGAGTTTGATTTAGAAAATAGCAACCTAAATTCACCTCTGGCCAAGAATCAATTAATCTACAACCAAACCATATTAACGGGACTGGTCAAAGATGGAATTCTTTTTCATTTTTAGGCCTGAAAACAAATCAGAATAAGTATGGTAATTATTCTAGGAAGATGTAAAAGCTAAAGTAAAGAAATACTTAAGATGGGCTGGGCATGGTGGCACATGCCTTAATTCCAGTCAGTCAGGAGGCTGAGGTATGAGGATTACAATTTCAAAGTCAGCCTCAGCAATTTAGCAAGGCCCTAAGCAACTTAGTGAGACCCTGTCTCAAAATAAAACATAAAAATGGCTGAGATGTGGCTCCATGGTTAAGTACCCCTGGATTCAATGCCTGGTACCAAAAAAAAAAAAAAAAAAAAAAAAACTGAAGAAAAAAGTTAGACTCATGATATTGACATTTAAAATAATTAATTGGACTTGTAACTATTATACGTGTATGTACTTTATTTCAAGTGTTTGCAATATTCAAAATAATCAATTATGCTATATGTAAAATATCAATTAACTTCAAGAGATGTTCTTCAATAAATTTGTAATCATTGTATAAATGTCAAAGAAAGATGATTTTCAAAATTGTGTTCATTAGAAAAATGAGTTTATTAAATTAAATATTTTATACACAAAAATCCATTGCAGGTGACAGATATGGGGCAAATTGAGAGAGGTAGGTGGACTAAAAATAATAACACAGGGAAGGAAGATTCTTGGCACTTGGGATTAAAGAAGAACATTTATTTTCTTGAAGAGTGGAGAAGAGCCCAGAGTCAGGACAAAGGATCAAAGTTCTTTGAAGATCTTTAATATTCAAAGATCTCTGAAGTGTTGCAAAACCCAAAGAGTGACCCTGTAATTTTGCCTAAGACCTTGGTAGTAGCAAAAAGTTTTGGGTGGTGGAATATAATTTGTGTTTCTTTAGCTCTTTTGTTATATTGGGAGATTTTTGTTTATACAGTTTTTGTTTGGTTTTACAGTGGATTCTGATGTGTTCTGGAAGTACAGAAATGGGTTACTGGTGAAGCACTATCTGAGGAGTGCCTAGGTGAGTCAGTCAGGGGAGTTGTACCTGTGTAATTGTTACCTGAATGCTTCATCTCAGGTTGGCTGTCTAATAGGAATTTTTTTTTAATAGCTTCAAAAGTGTACCATTCTCTCTACTTGTACAGGTAGTACAACTGCACAAGGTATAGTTTGATGTTGCCTGATGGAGTCAACGAATGGAAAGGTAGTGTGAGGGAGAAACAAAGAGCTTTATCAGCAGCAAAGCTGGCATGTCATAAGGTGGCAGGCTCTGACCTCAAATGACCATCTTACCCCTCTGCTTTTAATCTTTTATATGATTTTTCAAGGGAAAGGATATGGGTTCCAGACAGGTGGGTGCTTCAGTTCTCCAGAGTTTTATAAAGCCTCTTCTGGAGTGTGGGCTGCATGCATTTTTATCTCCTGTATGTCATGGGCAAGAGTTGCCATCCTATGGATCTAAAGAAGATGTTAATGATCTGTGCTGGTTGGAATGGACTATGTCTGGCTTTTGTTGTGGTCAGCATTTGCACCCTTTCAGGTGTGACCTTCTCCTATTACTTGGGACTAGTGAGTGACAGGGAAGGGACGTTTGTGTGCATTTCCAACAAACTTTAATGTGAAGTTTATAAGAGATGGTCTGCCACTAAGCAACTCAGTGAGACCCTGTCTCTAAATAAAATGCAAAATAGGGCTGGGGATGTGGCTCAGTGATTGAGTGTCCTGGAGTTCAATCCCCTGTACGCTCTTCTCCGAGAGGGAGAGAGAGAGAGAGAGAGAGAGAGAGAGAGAGAGAGAGAGAGAGAACACAGTGGGCAGCTAATTCTTAAAGAGAGAGAGCAGATGGGAACAAAGAGAAGTTTCTGAGAATTGGGTCTTGATTGGGAGAAACTTATATACTCTCTCAAGTAGCTCTTTGGTATTCTACATTAGGACAGAAAGCACTGGCTGATAGACTCTTAGGAGATTTACTTCTTTTAATGCCATTATCTACACCAAGGAAGTCATGCAATGTGACAGGCTAAATACACACAAAGACAAGTTTACACAAAAAAGTATAAGCTCAGAAATTAAAATAATATTCAAAAGCTCTTTTCATTAGTTTTATTCCCTCTCACACGAATACAGCAGAGTAAGTACTTTTAAAAACATATCAGTAGAAGAGAAAAGAAGGAACTAAAGGGGAAAGGTAGCTGAGGAATGAAGGGAAACTCATTAGGAGGACTACTTTTTCTTTTTTCCTTTTTGTAATGTATTAGGATTTGAATTCCATGCTACCTAGGAAATAGCAGAAAGTCATTTTACTGAACCAAGAGCCCTGAAGACAAAACCAAAGACCACTGAAAATCATTCCTAGACAAATGAAGTGAGACCTAATCAAGGAACTTCTCACATTTACCTGTCTGATTTCAAAACTGTTATGGACTAAAGACTCCTGTGTGTCTCATACTTCCTCCCTTTTCGAATAGGAATGTCTATGGTGTTTATCTTTATTCCTGTCCTGCTTTTATAAGACAGCTGTTGGGGGAGGCAGATAATCCAATTCTTTAGTTTAAAATTTGTATTTGAGAGAAAATGTACTTGAAGGGTTGAACTTATGGAATCAGATCTGCCAAGCCTCATTGTCTCCTGTGTCTGATTTGGATGAAGAAATTTTGGACATTGACCTAACGTTATAATGGGATAGAACTGTGGGGGACTTGAAAGTAGGTATGTTTTTCATATGAGAAGGATATGAATCATTATGGGCAAGAGGATATACAATGGTAGCCAGCCTCAGGAATGCCCCCAATAATCCCTATACTTACCCTTGTGTAGTCCTTTCCCACGTTGTACCAACATTGATCTGTGTGACTAATTGAATATGACAGAGTGATGGAATGTTACTTCTGAGATTGTGTTATAAAAGACTATGACTTTGTCTTGGTCTCTATCTCTTGGATCTTTCTATCAGACATATTGTTTGCCATGTCCTTGGGTTATTCAGGTGGCCTAAGGACCTTAGGTGAGAAAAGAAGTACATCTCCTATGAGTCTATCTTAGGTGAGAAACCTAAGGTCCTGGCCAATAGCAAAGAACTGACCTTTGCCAAGAAGCATGAACACAAGTTTGGACATGGATCTCTCTTTCTCTTTATAATCTAACTACCCTAGCTTTGCATTAGTTCCTAGAACTCAAATGGTCTTTACTGACTCAAATAATTTACATATTCTGTTTTCTCTGTTTGAAATATTCTTTCTCCCACTCAGGAAATGGCTATTGAATGGCCATGGAAAGAACAGATTTCAGATGTAAAATGTTCCATAAGACTTACATAATTTTCAAGTAATATAAGTATATGTATTTGCATTTATTTGTTTTTAATGTTTTTCATTGTTACTTTAGTTATTATTTTAAAATTTTCATTTTGCATACAATTATTATACATATTTATGGTACTCAGTGTGATAATTTAGATGGAGTGATACATTGCATAATGACCCAATTGAGGTAATTAGCACTTCCATATCCTTAAAAATTTATTATTTCTTAGTTTTGGCAGACTTTAAACTTCTGTCTTCTAGTTCTTTATGAAATACATAACTAATTATTATCAACTATAATCACTCACTGTGCTGTAGAATATCAGAATATTCTTTCTATTGGACTGTATTTTGGTATCTGCTCTCCAAGCTCCTGCTATCCCCCATAACCCCTCCCTTTTCCTGTCTCTGGTAATGACTGTTTGCTCTTTTCTTCTGTAAGATTAACTTTTTAAGTTTCCATATATGAACAGGGGCACAAAGTATGTTTTTCCATGTCTGGATTATTTCGCTTATAATACTGTTTTCCAGTTACATACATTTTATTGAAAAAGGTAGGATTTCATTGTTTTTATGGCTGAATAATAGTCCATTGTATATATACCACATTTTCCTTATCCATTTTCCTGTTAATTAATATCTTGGTTGATTCCATATCTTGGCTAGGTGAATAGTGCTACAATAAACATGGGGGTGCAGGTATCCATCTTTGGTAAACTGATATCATTTCTTTCAAATATATACCCAGTAGTGAGTTATATGATAACTGGATTCTGTAATACATCTAGTATTTTAACAAACTTCCATACTTTTTTTCCATAATTGTTATGCTAATTCACGTTTTTACCAATAAGGGGTAAAAGTTCCTCAGTTCTCCTCATCTTCACCAGCATTTTTGTTTTAAACCTTTTTGCTAATAAGCTTTTCTAACTGGGGTGGGATAATTGCCCATTGTGACTTTGATTTGCATTTTCCTGATAATTAGTGATGAAGAGTTTTTCATATACTGTGTGACCATTTATATATTTACTTTGGAGAGCTTTCTATTCATATCATTTGCCATTTTTGAAAAACATATTTGGCAAGTGTATATATGTAATATGTATTATAATTCTTATAATTTCTTTGGACTCAATCCCTTAGTCACTATGTAGTGACCATCTATCTTTGTCTCTTTTTACAGTTTTTGATCTAAAATCTATTTCATGTGATACAAATCTAGATATTCTTGCTAACTTTTGGATTCTGTTGTATGGCATATTTTTTTCGTACATTCACTTTCAGTCTATGTGCTTTACTGGTGAAGAAAGTTTCTTGTAAGCAGCATATCATTGGGTCTTGGATCTTGTTTTTTTTTTTTTTTTTTTTCCCATTCACAAAGTTCATAGTTTAGGAGGAACTTAATACATTCAAGGTTATTAGTGATAGGTACACTTCTGTTATTTTAATTTTAAAAAATTTTTCATGTATATTCTTTTAATATATATGAAAGTGTATATTTTTTAAATATTTATTTATTTGCTTTAGTTGTACACAATGCCTTTGTTTTTTTCCTTATTATTTTTTAATGTTTAAATATATGGATTTTGTTAATAATGCACTGAAAATGTAATCAGTGACCCATCAGACCAAATACTCATGTTCAAGAAATACCTTGAAATTTAAATAAACTCTGCATTCCTTTCTTTTGGATTAATTTACTTGTAGATATGTGACATTGCTTGGGAATATATACTCAGCTAAAAAAAAAAAAATACAGACAAGAATGCCTTTGTTTTTGCGTGGTGCTGAGGATCAAACCCTGGCTGCGCACATGCTAGGCGAGTGCTCTACTGCTGAGCCACAATCCCAGCATGAAAGTGTATATTAAAAAAATAAGTGTACCTATTTTAATAGGTACACTTCTGCTATTTTAATTTTTAAAAATTTTTCATGTATATTCTTTGTTTCATCTTCCCTCTCTAGTTGTTTATCTCTGTGGTTTGGTGGTTTTTCTATATTAATAAGGTTTGATTCTTTTCTCTTTTATGTATCTGCTCTACTAGTGTGTTTTATACTTCCATGTCTTTCATAATGGTAGTTATATTCTGTTTGCTTATCCATTTAGGACTCCCTTAGGCATTTCTTTTAAGTCCATTGTGGTAGTAATGAATTCCTTGGGTTTTAGACCCTACATTTCTGAGGAATATCTTTGCTGAGTATAACATTCTTGGTTAACACCTTCCTTCAGGCCTGCCCCCCCACCCAACTTTGAGAATGTTATCTCATTCTCTCTTGGTCTGTGAAGTTTCTTCTGAGAACTCTTAGTATATGGGGTTATATATGACCATTTTTTTTTAATCTTGCTGTTTTCAGATTCATTCTTTGTCTTTGGCTTCCTACGGTTTGATTATAGTACAGCTCAGAGAATATTTCTCTGGTCAGTTCTGAATTGGGAGCTGAACTTTGAACTTTCTGGATCTGAATGTTCCATCTCTTCCCCAAGATATGGAAATTGTTCAGCTATTATTTCATTAAGTATCTTTTCTATGCTTTTTTTCCTTCTGTAACTCCCATAATGCAAATATTTGTTTTCTCGATTATGTCATCTTGATTACATAGACTTTCTTCATTCTTCTTTTGTTGGACTGGATTATTTCAAAAGATCCTGTTTTCAAGTTCAGAAACTCTTTATTGTTCTTCTTGATCTATTTTGTTATTGAACCTCTTAGCTGTATTTTTTATTTCATTTATGCAGTTCTTCAACTCTGAAGTTTTCTGTTTGATTATTTTAATGATCTCTTTCTTTCCTGATTTCTCATTCAAATCAGGAGTTGTTTTCCAAAATTCACTGATTGTCTGTGTTCTCTTATAAATCATTGAGTTTCCTTAGAAACATTATTTTTAAGTGTTTTTAGTATTCATCAATTTCCTTTTGCTTGTGGTTTGTTGCTAGTTTATTCTTTTATTCCTTTGTAGCTGTCTTGTTGCCTGGTTTTAAAATGATTCTTGTGTCCCTATATTGATGATATATTTGCACAGTTGTTGAACAGTTATCTCTCATTTTTACAAGATGTCTTTCAGTAATAACAATCTTTCTTCTGAAGATATTTTAGAATGCTGATTGGATAGGCTTGGTTTGCTTTGGTTCCAGGTATGCCCAGTAGTATAATCACCATATAGTGTTGTTAGCTATAATTAATGTTGGTAATGCTTGCAGGGGTGGATTTGCCAGCAGGTCTCCATGTGTCTCCATGTAGTGGATTAGCTGTGGTATGCAGCAACTGTCAGTTTCTATGGGTCATGTAGAAGTGGGGCTGTCACAATGAGCCTAGAAAAGGTGTGCATGACAACAGAGGCAGGGAACCCATAGTTCTGTATATTATTAGTTTGGTTGGAGAGGACACAAGTGGATTGGGATCCTGCTCTGGAGAAACACACTGGAGCATACATTCTAGCAGGTCCTCAATTTGGGCTTGGGGTCTGCAAGGACTGCAAGATTCCCCAGCAAAAACTCCAAGTGTGTGTAGTGACAGTGGCGGCTCCTGGGGCCCCTGTTTGCCTTTCCTTGTTATGGGAAAACTCTTCCAAGTTTCAGGCTAATCTTGACTGAACAATGGAGTGGTTGATTCAAGGTACCTTGTTCCTTTTTTTATAAGGTTATCTAAGTCCCTATATTACATAGTTTAGTTTTTTTTTTTTTTTTTTTAATAAGAACTGCACTCCAGCATTTTTTCCCAAGTAGTACAGTGAGTAGCAGCCGTTTATTGTTTGTTCTGGTTCTTCTTTGTGGGAGAGAACCAGGTACAAGAGCTCTAGTCAGCCATTTTGTCAGAAATCTGTCTTTATTTGCATTTGTTGATTTTGATGCTATATGTAGGTAGTTTTAACTGTGACTGTCGTCTCCTTCTAAAACTTGGTTATGATTACAATGGATTGAAAACACCCCCTTTGGATCCACTGGGCAAATGTCCAGTTAGATCTCCACTATAAAGTGGAGACAAGGTAGGCTTTTAGCAGTGTTTAGAATTTACCCACTTAGCACAGGCATAAACTGGAGATCAAAATGATGAAGCTTAGTTTTAATGCTATGGAATTAATATTAAACACAGCTGACGAATACAAAGAGTGGCATCTCCAGAAAAGTTAAAATCTTTAAAATGCCCTTCCTGAGGACTCTGTGTCCCATATTGTATTCTTCTTCAGGGAATACCATTGGTTTTTGACAATGCTTCTCTGTAATAATGCTCAGTGCAACAATAAATTTCTTCAAGTGTGTGACTAAAAGCTGCCTGAAAGGCTTTATAGTCATTCAACCCATCATTCTTCATAAACTTCCGCATTGCAATTCCATTTGTTTCTTCGTTATTTTGTACAGTTTCCCTTTAGTGGATGTCTGTCGACTCCTTCACATCTGGATCCAATTAGAGATCACTCTTTATGTGAATCTAATTATCTGTCTCTACATGTGCTCAGCAGAGACACAATTATTAATAAGAGTTTGAATGTGGCTTTCCATTTTAAAATTGCTTTTTCCTTTTATTAGGCATCCTCAATAACTTGAATTCCAGCCCTAATCCTGACTCTGGCTTTTAGAAAGACATTCAGAAAACTGGGGCACCAGAAAGTTGAGTAAATTTGTTCTTATAAGTGGGGCAAATCAGGGGCAATCAAACAGGCTGACATCTATGTGGCAAAATTTCAGAAAATCAAGGAAGGTCCTTAGTTCAAAACGTTCTTGCCTTGGTGGTTTAATGAGTGTTAGCTCTTCTGCTACCACCTCATCTCCACTATCAGTTTGGGTTTGGGTTTGGGTAGTTTTGTTAGTCAGTTTAAGTTTATATGTTGCTGTAGGTTTTTGCTACTTTTTTTTTTTTTTTAATTTCCATGTCTCTGTTTCTCCACTTTTGTTAACAAAATCCTAACTTCCTTTCAGAGAATCACCCTTTTTCCTTCTGTCATTCCATGTGCATTAGTGGAAGCTCTGTACATACAACCAGAGGTAAGAGCTTAACACTTTATTCTTCTTTACTATAGGGATTGGTTTAGGTTGGGGACAGATCACAACCTGTTCGATAAGAAAAAGTCTTGAGACTTGGGTAACTGATACCACAGAACAACATTGACTTCTTTTTTCACTAGAATTGAACTTGGATGAAGAAGTGTTAAAGTACTAGAGTCACTTCTTCGCAACTACACGATAAGTGATGTTAGAGAACGCAGGCAAATCAAAGCAAACACAGGTGAAAGAAAGCAGGATAGAAAACAGGAATTTCTGGGTTAATCCAAACCTGATATTCCAGCATATTTTTGTTTTTAAATTAAAATAAAACTTTACAAATTTAACAAATTTTTAAAAATCTCCTTATACTTAAGAGAGTTTAGTTTGGGTTACTGTTGGTTACAACTGAAGGACTCTTAACTGACACAATTATTATTTACATTCTAATTTTCCTTGGTTTCTTTTTTTGAAAGTGAGATTTGATACCTGAGAATTAAGGGCAAATATACGAAAGCAATGGTTGTATGAACCCAAAATAAATCCAATGAAGAGAAAAGAGAGAGACTGGAAATGCTAAAGTTTCAGTTTTTAGAATTCAGTCTAAGGCTGTTGATTTTATGCTGGGACCCATTAAATTTTGACTCTCTACATAATTTTTGACAAATGCAACTATATGGGAATGCAGCAAAGACTACCAGGTCTCCACTTAATAGATAAACTAGGATTGTTGTATGATTCATATTATGTACTGAATTATGTCCTCTGTGGAGTCCTAACCATTGAACTGTGCTCTTCTCACCCCTAGTAGAAGCACTAATTCACAGTATCTCACAATGTCACTATACTTGGAGAAAGAGTCTTTAAAGAGGTAATTAAGTTAAGATAAGGCCAATAAGGTGGGCTCCAAACCAATCTGACTGGTATTCTTATGAGAGGATTAAAACACCAGAGGGAGACATTAGGAATGTATGAACACTAGGGATATATGCAAAGATGGAAGAGATGTGAGGACCCTGTGAGGAGGTAGATATTGGCAAGCCTAGGAGACAAGCCTCAGAAGAAACCAAATCTTCATACATGTTGATCATGAACTCCCAGCCTCCATAAGGATGAGAAAATCATTTTCTGTTGTTTAAGCCACCCAGTCTGTGGTGTTTTGCTATGAACATCTAATGAGTAGTATGCATCTGAATGTTATTGTTTACCTCAGGAATGGGATTTAACTTCAAGAGTAAACACAACTTTGGAATTGTCAGTTACTTTAAAAGGTACACATATTATGAGAAAGAATATGGAATACTTGTGGGAGAATGAGAATGCCCACATATAAGGCAAAATTCTGAACTGCATGAAGTTCACAGTCAGCTTGAGTACTTAAGTCATCTGTACATGAAACAAACAAAAACTAAAAATGGATTCATTTGTTAAACGAATGGTATAGACATAGGTGTTCTAGGGATGCCTACGAAACAGGGAGAAATAGTCTGACAAATTTTGTATAGGGAATTGTGTCTCAAAATCAGAAGAGATTTCAGTGAAGAGAAGACCTCTGGACAAGGAAAATGTCAGAAATCAAGCAGCAAAAGGTAATTGGGGAATAAGACTGAACTAGATTGGCTAAAATAGAAGATTCCTATGGGAATAGTAGAAAAGCAAGTGTGGGAAGATAGTGTGGAAGCCCATTATGGAAAGTTTGATGGTCAGACACATTAATTTGGAGTTTTTACGTGAAGGCAAAAAATGGGAAGTCATTGATGGTTTTTCAGCAGGGAAGTGATATGTGATAAAAGCCTGTTTTGAGAAGACTTCTCATTTGGCTTCCCTGTGGAGTGTGTCAGAAGGATTCAAGGTGAGAGAGAGAAGTTCAGCCAGAGATGGTGTGCTGCGGTCTACTGAGGAGGAAAGGAGGAGACTGGGGTCTGTGCTAACTTCATGAGGATGAAAGTTTCCCTTAACTCTCACCTGGAAATATGTACCCAAGTGTAACTTTTTTTGGTTTGATTTGCCTTAGGCTATGTGAAGAGCCCATTGTTAACCCTTCCTGAACATAATCTAGATTCTCTTTTAAATGCTAAGTGGGTCCTTGTTCAGCTGCCTTGTTCATGGGACTTGGAAAATCCTAATAATAATATACTTTCTTGAAATAAGATCTTTATATTCTTCTGTTACTAATTCCCTCTGGTGCCTTTGCATAAAATGCATGAAATCTCCTCATTATTGCTTAAATGCCCTTGCCAATATAAAACTATTTATTTCATTGTGGGAATTTTCCTTCAAACACCTGTTCCTTTTATTATTTTTATTAATCTGAAAATTCTCTTAGTTCAAATTTCTCTCTCTCTCTCTCTCTTGCTCGCTCGTCCTCGCTCTTGCTCTCTCATTCTCTTTCCCTTTCTCCCTCCCTTTTTTTTTTCCCTCCTCCCTTTTTTTGGTAACAAGTATGCAGCCCAGTGAATCAGTTTTCTCATAGAGTCCACTGAGGAATGTACTGATTTGCTTTCTCTTTCCAGATGTGGTTTAATTGTTTAACATAAAGACATATGCTGAGATTTAGGAAGAACTCCCTCCAGAACTCAGTATTATCATTATGTGCCAATTTAAAACCATCAATGATCAACCAGAGATCTTTTCTGCCCTTCAATTAAAACATACTGGATGGGCAGGATATGGTAAACCAGATGCAATAATTAAGAGAATAGTTTAACTGTTCATATTGCACATTGCTGTTTGCTACAGCATGACCATTAAACAAAAAGTAAAGCCAAGAAGGGTTGTATAGCCTCATAAAAATTCCATTTGGCTTGGAAATACAGTACCATTTTACATTAATGTTAAACACTCCAAGAGATAATTACACAGCCATGAGTCAACTGTGTCAAATAATTAAATACAGGAAATGGATTGATGAAAAAAAGTCCCTCTCCTTGACTTCGACCCTTTCCAAATAAATTAAAGAAAAAAATTTTACCACCTGCATAAGAGAATTCTCTTTGGAAGCCTGATCCTTTGGGAACTGCAGGTGGCAGTAGGGAAAAGATGTTAGTGTTAACATTCCACATACACAGGAAACCATTTCTCCCAGCAGCTTCAAAATTTTGCAACAAGACCACTTATCCAGGAAGAATAATGGTTTGGCAAATACTTTAAGAGATATCGAAGGGTTGCATAGCATTTATTCAGTTATGTGGTGAGATAAATTATTACTTTCTAGTTAAGTGATTATGGTAAGGTATTCCACAAGAATCTAATGGAAGTCTTTCTGATTCATTCTCCATCCAGTTATTTCTGTGGATGACAATTATACTGTCAGATGCTCAAATTTTTGAGCATTTTCTTGAAAATATCCATTATTTTACTTTGAAGATTTCCTTCCCTCCCTCTTTTTCTCTTCAGCCCTTTCCTCCTCTGCAAAAAGATCTTTCTGCTATCAAGTTTGTTAATAACAAACTACTCTGATTTGGAGTGGATATATGGAAATTGAAACATATATGTGATATTTTTCCTATGGAAGACAGAGGTATCACTTCTCTTTGATGGCAGGTAGTTAAGCCTATTAAAATCCTCTTTCTTTCTTTCTTTCTTTCTTTTTTTAAGGTCCCTGAAATGAGAGTAGCTCAGAATTCCCTTGTCTCCAATTAAGTTGTTGAGGGAGAAGCTAACCAGGGTTCTCCTAAGAGCTAGATGTTCAGGGCAAAAACTAGCTGTTAACTTAATGAACCAATCAAAGGAATTTATAAAAAGGTGGCAGGCATAAGGGAACCAGAAAAGCAACTGAAAAGGGAATTAATCAGTTATATGAAAATCAAGAAAGTGAATTAAATAAAATCTACTGAACTTCTAAGAAGTGATAATTTCATTTGAATTAAATCTGACCTTAGTTTTTGAGGATTTTATAATAAAGAATTATGTACTCAGCTTCTGTTGGCTTTATACCAGGGAGTTAAGTCCCAAACCTTAGGGGTTAGAAAAAGTCCTTTTCACCTCAATTATGTGTGATTCATACCTTGATATTTGTACTGTCTATAGACTTTCACTGTTGTCTTTTATGAAAGGAACATTTTAATCTAGATTAGCAACTCAACCATATTAATGAGCTACTTGGAGGAGAGCCCAGAAAAAGGCAGGGTGAAGAGACACTGTTATCAGCAACTTTCCAAGTTTGGCAGATAGGTAGCATGAGCTAGTGATGGGCTATATACAACATAAGATCACATTTTTATAATATAAATCCACAGAAGCCAACTGGATTGTATTCACAGAGAGCAGATTTTCCTAATGCATTGTGATTGCTTCTGGCAGAGATTATAAATCTACAGCACGACCCCATCATAGCTCAGGTCAGTTGCTACTAAGTGTCATGAAAAAGGTCATTTTGTTGGAGAATAAAGTAGAAAAAGATTGTGGTTTCCTACTTTTCTTCAGTTCAGTTTATTATTGTTTGTGGTAGGCACGCAGCTGCCCAATTGCCCTTCCTTTGGTAATTTTGCTAGCTCAGATGGCCAGAACAGGACAACACCTCAGCCTTCTGTCTCCAGGGATAGCATATGAGCCAAGATTCAGGCTAATCAGAATCCTCCCCCGAACTTCTCCAAGCTCTTGTAAAAAATGCTCACTACTTTTCAGTGAAAGTTGATTGTAAGAATGCTGGAGGCCACTCTTGTGGGCATCTTGCTGATACATGAAAAGACCCAGGTAGGGAAAGAGTCAAGTGGAGTGAAGCAAGTAGCAAAAGGGGAAGAAGCAGCAGGACCCTTATGATGCCAAGTTCTGGGAATCAAATTTAAATCTAGCTCCATTTTTCAGGTTTTGAGTTGTTTGAGCCAGCGGTTTTCGTTGTTTTGTTCATTTTTTTTTTTTGTGTGTGTGTGATATGCTTCCTAAAGGATCCTATACAATCTCAAAGCAAGGGGAATTAATAATTATGCTTGAGACAGAGTTATCTGTTTCTAGTTTTCAAAGATAAAAGTGACTTCAGGTCAGGCGCGATGGTGCACGCCTGTAATCCCAGCACTTGGGAGGCTGAGGCAGGAGGATCGTGAGTTCAAAGCCAGCCTCAGCAATGGCGAGGCACTTAGCAACTCAGTGAGACCTTGTCTCTAATAAAATTTTAAAAAATGGGGGGGGGGGCTGGGATGTGGCCCAGTGGTCGAGTGCCCCTGAGTTCAATCCCCCATACCAAAAAAAAAAAAAAAAAAAAAAAAAAAGTGACTTCAGAATCTTTCAAGGTTCCTGGTGTGCCCTATATGCTGAGGGGAGGCAGATTCAGACTGTTAGACCATTCCAGAATTTGTTTATCCTATAGTTTCCTGGGTACCTTCCCAAATATTTTGGTGAAGTATACCTAGAGTAGGGCCAGCTCAGGAATTTATAAGTCTAATGAGCTCCCAAGATTTAGACAATGGTACTAATAACTGATGGGATGAGAAAGAATAATTTCACAATATTATTGTATTTACTGTAAATAAGGGACAGTATGAACAATTCTAAACCTCTTCAAATTGTAGACTTGGTGGTAGTGATTAATGCTATGATAGAAGATTTTCCTGAATTACCAGGCTACTATTTCATTTGAATGATAGTATACAGAATTTGAAAGGAATTTAGGATTCTTTACTCTTCTACATGATGCATCAATTTATTCTATTTCTCTAGTAAGATAGCATCTAGTTTCCACTTGCACATTTGTATCCATGTTTACTATTTCCAAAAATATCTTACTCTATATTCGGAAGATTTTATTAGCTAGAAAGTTTCCTCTTAAACTGAACAGATTTTTTATTGCTGCTTAGATCTATAGAATAAGTCAACTCTCTCCTTTATATAAGTCTTAAAGTATCTGAAGACATTCAGCAGGGATGAGAGGCTTCCTTCCTTTTGGGTACCTCATTAGTTCTTTGAGCTGTCCCACTTCCGCTTCCAAAAATGGTTGCATCCTGGTGGTTGTTCTCTGAAGATGTTTCAATTTATTAATGAGTCTCACAGTGAATGCCTAGAAAGAAATACTACTCTTGAGGTGCAAGCTGAAAAACACAGAAAAAAAATATATCTTCCCTGGTTTTGTACATTAGGCTTCCGTTTATGCAATTTAAGATGGCTTAGTAACTTGTTTTGGCAACCTCATGACAGTTAATTTGTTTTGGGTTCATGCTTAACTACAACTAATTGCTGAACCACTGTTGGATTCTTCACTCTGGTCAGCCCTTTAAGAAGTTTTTGATACAATTAGACTTACCAGGCTTGTCAATGAATACCTAATTATCACAATATAATATATTACCAGAAACAGTCTAATGTATTTTAAGTCATTGGTCATGGAAAGAGTGACCATATCATTTATTATGCAAACTTTGACTCTTTTGAGAGTAAAAGAGGATGCTATTAATAATTACTTCAGTGTAAATTGGAACTAACCCAGCCAAACTGGGTCAGTTAGGGAGCTATGGAAGGATTAGAACTGATGTTTAAGAATTTGTTAATTAACTAGATTTAACCAGCACACAGCAGATATACACTTCAAAACATGTTATATAACATAAATTCATATGACTATATCTGTCAATTAAAAACAATAAATAGAACTGCTGTTTATGCATCCTTCAATCTAAAGGAGAATAAAATTTGCATTTATCACTTTGAAACATTTTGTTAATTACTGAGTTTAAAAGAGTAATAGTTTGACTGTATTTACTTGACTGCTCATTAACTTTAGTAGAACTATTTTAGCTCTCTTCCCCCCACCCCTCAATTCTGCCCCTTTACTATGGGTAAACTTAAAGCTAACAGATGCTTTCTTTGACCTGCCTTTTCTTTAGAGAGAAATAAATTCCAAGTCAGCATCTCCAGTTTCTAGCAAGCTTTTCCAGACACTGCTCCCCCTGCCACCCACCTCCATCCCCCAGTTATCTCATGGGGTATTATTTCCTCTTTTGTAGAATAGCCTGGCCAGTTGTGGTCTCTGGGCAAGCATTTAATTAGCAACCATCAGCTGAACACTGTTTGCTTGGCTCCACCCATGGTGTCCAAGCTAAAGATCTGAAGAATTCCAAATCCTTCTAGAATTCCCTTTGGGTATCACAAGGAAGAGCCTGCAGGCAGAAAGCCAACTTGTCCTCACCTCAACTCAATGCTCCCCATCCATTTGGGAATAGGCAATTTTAAAACAAAATAAACAAAAATCACAATCCAATACTTCTTCCAAATAAATTTTGAAAAGTATCAGATTAAAAAAAAAATAGTTGTGCTTTTCTTGTTTTCATTTTTTAACCTTTCCTGGATGCTGCATAAGGGCCATTTCCTGCCTTATAGTCAGAGCCAGACTCCAGGCTTGCATAAAATTTCAGAGATTAAAAAGAGACATGCTCTTGGGTGTACTTGAGGGTTAGGGGAAAGGGTGGCTTTGAAGTTTGCAATTCCTGTCTTCCTGATTCTGTTTGGGATTTTGCAGCCATGTCTTACTAATTGTAAATATCTTCCGAACACTTATTTTTAAGACGTAAACTAGATTTGTGGGTAATTTTCAAATTAAAATTTATAAAAATGTTACATAAAAGTGTAACTTATTCTACACTGTGGAAAGGAATCTCCTGTTTCTGTTTCTCTTCCTTGGCCCTCCCAGGACATCAAAGAAAATACATGATCTTCATAATTTTCTCCAATCCTATTTTTGAGGCTGTGGAGACACATACCACAGAAGACTTAAATTTGAACAGTAATGCTTTTATTTTAAAAACCATAGACTTCCTATTGAAGAATCTGAATAACAGGCAGATGAATTCAAATTATTTACTTGTTGTTTGATTTATTTTAAATGCACCAAATGCTTAAGGGCTCCTAAGCTCAAAGAACAAATGTTACGGAAAAACTCAAGCCAAAAGCCTGTCCGTGCTGTGTGAAGCCAGGCCCAAATGATTTGATCTTATTTATATTTCCACCAAAATGAAATAAATGCACTGGAACCAAATCCGGGTTTTCAGAAAGTCACACACACACACACACACACACACACACACACACACACAACATGAGATGCAAAAATCATATCAACATGCTGAGCACAGTGATACTGTCTCTCTGGCTCAAACACAGGTTACTGAATGCCCACTTGTGAAGAAGGCTCATTCCGTATTTGCTACATCATCCAAGCTTCCTTTGATAAAAGGAATGCCAACTGACCCACCCTCCAACAGGAATGGTGTCACTATTTCATTAATGACAAAACTATCCCTAAGAGATATAAAAAACTAAATGAATTTTTCAGATGCTGAACATAAACAGCCTCAGATAATCAGAAATTAGGTGATAAATGCTCCATGTCTTAGCTAAGAAAGTACTGTCTCAGGTTATGCAGAAGCTCAAGTTCAAAACATTAATGGGCTGGGATGAGGTCAGGTATCTGAGATGCTTAGCATGACCACTCACACACCCACCATATACATATGAAGGGAATATGCATAAACATAAAAAATGCTTTGCTACTTTTGGAACAAATTCTCTCATGCCCTTCATGTATCAACTAGATTTTAAACAATCCACATATAGAAAATATGCCAGGTGTAGTGGCTCACACCTGTAATCCCAGTGGCTCAGAAGGCTGAGACAGGAGGATGGAAAGTTCAAATCCAGCCTCAGCAACTTAGTGAAGCCCTAAGCAACTCAGTGAGACCCTGTCTCTAAATAAAGTACAGAAAAAGGATTGGAGATGTGGTTCAGTGATTAAGTGCTCCTGAGTTCATCCCTGGTATCAAAAAAAAAAAAAAAAAAAAGAGAGAGAGAAAAAGAAAAAGAAAATAATATTTTCTCAATTAGACCACTTGAACCCAACAAGTTATGATTCTGAACTTGATGAAGTTCAAAATATGGTTTAGATTCTATTCTTGGTTTGGATGCATTTTCCCTTTTCTTTATTACTATTCAGTAATCTCAGAGGAACAATTAATTAGTTAAAAAATTTTTATCATTACAGAATATAGGATAATTACAAGAAAAACATATTTGAGTCCCATTTGTTTATTTTTCTAACTTGTAAGGGATTCATCTTCTTATTTATTACATTGTTTCTGAAGAAAGAGCATGTGATTTGGTATTAGAAAAAGTAGACTTCCAGGATAGTCTCTGTCTTGCACTAACTACTTACATATCATAGGGTGAATATTTGCAAATGAACAGCAGGGAAGAAAATTTATTGTTTAGACCTATTTTTATTATCAGCTGGGTATTTTGTAAACATTAAACATTAAATTTTGAACATTTTTTTATTCAATAAGTGTTTAATTTATGCTATATCCTAGATATTGTGTTCAATGTTGTTGTATATAAAAATGAGTAAGACAAAGTTTTTGTCATGAAAAAGCTTAGATTCTACTGATGAAAATAGATATGAACCAGTACCACCACTATAATTGTTATATATTTGCTGTCCCTAGGACTCAGGTTGTGTTCCTCACTCAAGGAAAATTGATGGGGCCAAAACTTCTGTCATTGTAGGGCTCAGGATGGCAGTAACTAAGGGAATAAATAAATGCACATTTTCAAATAGATAATTGTAATGAAGAAAATAAAGCAGAAAAAATGTGCATATTTTGATAAAAATAGTCAAGAAAAACTCCAAAAAGATATATGATTTGGAACTTGAATGTCTTTGAAGATAAAGCTATGAAAAGATGTGGGGTCAGTGCACTGGTCAAGCAAGTGTGAAAATCCTGAAGATTGGTGAGAGGGGTATGCTTAAGAGACTAGTGTAATGCAGTTGAGACAGATTCAGCGAGGGAGAGGAAGTTAATAGATGAAAATAAGGATGCAGGAGTGGCCATTCCACTTGTCATGGGAAAAAGTTGAAGAATTTGGTTGGCAGTTGAAATAATGGCACAGTCATGTGTTGCTTAACGATGAGAAAATGCTCTGAGAAATGCATCCCAGTTGATGATTTCATTGAGAGAATATCTGAGAATATACTTCCACAAGCCTAGATGATGGAGTTCAATCACTTGACAAAACCTCTTGATACAATCAAGAGACACAGTTAATATGAGACACAGGAGTCTGTGAGACTGAAGATGGTGTTTTCACAGCATGATGTTTTACAGGAACCCAGTGACTGTTTTTTTTTTTTTTTTTTTAAGATTATTAGAAGGAACATATTCTAAAATAATAATTAATAGTCTAGTTTAGTCAATATATAAACCAGCAAAATTGTTATTTATTATCAAGTAATATGTATCATAATTGTATGCACTGTACTTTTAAAAGACTGGCAGCATGGTAGGATTGTTTACACCAGTAGCACAACAAATACATGGGTAAAGCATTGTGCTATGCTGCTACGACAGCCTAGACATCACTCAGCACTAGGAATATTTCAGCTTTATTTTAATTTCATGGGACCACCATCATTTATGTGGTCCATCATTGACCAAAATGTCATTATGTGTCATAAAAATATTTAACTTACATTTTGAACAGATTATTCTGGAGATGGTATTAGGTTGACATGGTGAGATGGCAAAAGTGGAAGCAGGGAATGAGTAAGGAGGCCATTGGACTAGTCTATACAGGATATAAGGTGGTTTCCAGTAGGGCAATAATGCAGAGTTGATATTTTTAGATTGAGATATATTTTTTAAGATGGAGACCACAGAACCTGTTGATGAATGGAATGTTGGGTATAACAAAAGGAGAGGTAAGGATAACATCTAGATTTTTGGCTTAAGCATTAGTAAAAGCTGTGGTGCCATTTGATGAAGTGGGAAAAGAGGTGATCAAGCTTGGAGATTATGATTCCTTTTAGATATTTAAATGGTGATGTCCTATAGGAAGCAGTGGTGAGAGTTTGGAGCTCAAGAAAAATGTCATCATTGGAGATGCAAACATTTGAAATTATGGCATTAGATAGCTGTGGATGTCATGGGTTTAACTGTGTAATCTAAAGATAGAGAATAGAAAAAAAAACATGAACCAAAGACTGAGCCCTGTAGCAATATCATCTAAGCTATAATCAAGAAGAGGTAATATAAAAAAAAAAAATGTCCTGTGAGGTGCAGGAAAACCACAAGTATATATGGTGGACTGGAGGCTGAGTAGAAATAGAGAAAGGGTGAACTCTTAAGTGGTGAAGTGACTAAGATTTGGAGTGAGAATTGATCCCTACACAGTTAAGATAGTCATCATCGATCATGTTATAAGGAGGTTTGAGTAGATTTAGGGAGGATAAAACCCTATAGGAATAAGGGAGGTTAATAAAAAAGATTGGGGGAGGTGAGGAAGTGAATCCACAAAATAAAGACAACATTCTAGAAATGTTGCTTAAAAAAAGAGAAGCAGATGAATACCACTGTACCTCCTGGGTGACAATCTAGAGATTTTTAAGTGTTGAGGTCAGTAGTTCTTAAGTTATTTAGTTTTAAAGCTCCTTTAATGTTCATAGGCATTATTGATACGTTGTTGAAAAACTGAAATTTTTTTGCTCATGTAAGTTATAGATATTGATATTTATTCTATTGGCAGTTAAATGTAGGTATATTTACCACATTTATTAATTTATTTTAAAATAAACAATCATGTGTTGACATAAATAGCATATTTAATTTTATTTTCCAAAATAATAGTGAGCAGAGGGGCATTGCTTCACAGTTTTACAAATACCTTCAATTTTTGGCTTAATAGAAAAAAGATGAATTCTCATATCTGCCTCTGTGTTCAATTTATTGTGATATGCTGTTTTGGTTAAGTATGAAAAAATCAGGTCTCATAGAGATATGCATTTTAATAGACTTTTCTGATAATTTTGGGTATGTCTCATAGCCTATCCTTAGAGAATGACAGTAAAGAATGCAAATAACATGTTCCTATCATTATGGAAATAGTTTTGGCTTTATGGACACACTGAAAGAGTCCTGGGAGTCTCAGGGGTTGCGAGACCACACTTAGAGAACTGCTGGACATATTTCATATCCAATGACATCTGAGTTTTGTTTTGTGTGAAATATTGCTATGATAACAAACAGTGAAATGACAACAGTGGCAGAGAGCTTATGAAATGCTGAAATGCCTTTTCTTTTCTCCAAAAAGAATATTAGCTATGTTATTAAATAGAGTTTTGAAAGGCAGGCCACTGAGAGGTTTGCTTTCAGCCAGTTCCCCTAAGTGTTAATCAAAGGTGCCATGAATTAGTTGGTGGCCTCTCTTAAAAGAATATTTCCGATGGTGGTGCTTTCTTATGATTAGTAATAGATTTTGGAAATTGTTATTTGTCCTTTTCTTTCAGCTATGAATTATTTTGGGGTGATAGATGGATAAGTGCTAAAATACATTAATTTTAATGTGTTTCTTTATTTTTCATGTCATAAAATTAGAGATGGAAGAGCCCTCATGAGTCATGCCGTCCATCACCATGGCATAATATCATGGCTCTTTCCAGAAAGGCTTTGTCTGGCTCAGTTTTAAATGAGGAAAGCAATTATACTCCCATTAGTTCCCTTGGGAGACTATTCCATTTACTGATAGATCTCCATTTTGAAATGTTGCCCAACATCAAGCCCATGTTGGTCGAATACTATTAATCCTTGGCTGGAGAAGTCCCATGTGGTAATCTCAAGGGAGAACTTCACCCACATCACTCCCCTGGTTAATGTTCTAGCATGTGAGCATCCTGTGGTCTTACAACTGTGTAGGGGGATTGGGTATAGGGCACATTCTACAACCTGATTGTAAATTCTCTCCTATTGCATCATCTGATAAAGAATTTATTATAGAATTATTACAAGGTTTCAAGCAAGGACATTTAGAAAAGGGGCACTGGGGATTATCACACAGAAAAAAAAATAAGTGAAAGGGTGATCTCATCTGATATGAAAATATTTTACACGCCAGAAGGAATGAAGTGTTACTGAGTTATTCAATATGTTATTCAAACAATAGTCACCCTAGGAAAATAACTGTCATGTGAATAAGTGAATAAACATCTCAGGTGTTTGTAGTGAAGTAGATGAAATAATTTCATACACTTTTAAAAGCATAGGCTACACATTCCTATTTCTACATCAGAACATCACAATGTAGATCTCCAGGGGTGTGCTTTTAGACAGGATGCATTTTTTTATGCCTTGAGGGTATTCATATGGCTGATTTAAACATTATTTTCTGAAAACACATAGTTTGAATTCTCAGTTTCTTCATGCTTAGCCGATTGGGTGATGGCTCAGGAGACTTTACTGCCCCCCCCCCCTTTTCCTTGCATTTAAAAATTTACTTCCATTTACTCTTATAAATCTAGATTATTCTGTTTTCACTTTGAAAACAATTTCAACAAATCTCTTGTAGTCCAGTAAATACTCTCATGTAAAATGATCTCTAAGTTATTTTTAAGAGACAGATTTGCCCCTTAATGATGTAACTTCATGACTTGTTCAAGTCAAGAAGAGGAAAAAGCAACAAACCAGAAATGGAATTATGATTATTTTATTATTCCAGTGTTTAGCACTTTGGCAAATGTGGTTGTTTTATTAATATAAAAGACTTTACCTCCTTTCTTTCCTCCTCCATGACTTCAATTGTTTTCTTTTCTTTCCTTTTCTTTAAAGAAGATTGTATGCATGATTCAGTGAAGCAATAATGAAAAAAACAAGAGCTTATAAGTTCCTTCCCCTATCCCCCCCCCTCCCTTTTTCTCTCTCTCTCTCAGACAAAATGGAGTAAAGCCAGTGCTCCACATGATGTTTTGGAAAGAATTCCAGCTCTTAAGATGTATGTTAAAAGTAAAAAAAAAAAAATAAAAACAAATAAAAAAGCTAAAGGCCCTTCCGTGACTGCAAAAAGGGGTTTCTTTGATCAATCTAGAAAGGCAAATAGCCCATTATTCTCTTATAAATAACACTTTATCATCTTTAGGAATTGTTTCACAAAAATTTATGGCAAAGCCAACACAGATATTCAAACTCCATTGTATATTTAAAAACAGTTACGTTCCTCATCAAGAAATAAATTAGACTTAGCTGATAAGATTATTAAACTACTAGAGGAATATTCAGACTCTCTTTGCTTTTTCAGAATCTGCACAGCCTTTGTCTCTATTGGAAGGTCAAATCATTGACTCTTGCTTTGTAGAATTGTGTCTATAAAATTTCAGAATGGACTACTGATTATCCCATCCCAGAGCCAGACTGCTGAGCTTGGTTCCTGGATGTTACACTAATTAGTAAGTTATTTAAATTATCTGTGTTTCAGGGATCTACTTGTAAAAGGTAGATATTGGTAACAATCTTCTCAGATTGCTGTGATGATGATTGAATCTGTTAATATACATAAAGCCTTAAAACAGTTCTTGGCACCTTGTAAATGCTTGAAAGTGTTGGCATTTTTACTGTTATTACAATCATTATTGTAATTAAAGGAATTTTATATCCTCTAGCTATGTCACTGGTATTTTTTCATCAATCATATCATTGATAAAAATATTCAAATGGTTTTTAAATATCCCATGAACTTTATATTTCTAAAGATGCGACTTTTGGAAAATATCTGATAGAGTACAACCACCATTCTAAAAAATATTTTGCTAAATGTGGTTCCTGATAGACTCAAATAATTCATACATTTTCAACAAATTAACTCCCTTTTCACTAAAATTTCTTGTCTCCCCAAGGTGGATAGTTTGTCTTTTATCATAGAATTGATTTTTTCTCATTGTTGGAGTTATTCCTATGATTATACAAAAATGCTTGTAAAATCTCCATCTTTAAAAGATCTTCTCTTGACTCCATATTCCCCTGTAGCTACTAAAAGCCCATTTTTTTTTTCCTTTTTCCTTTATAGAAACTCTTTGTAAGAATTTTCTATACCCATTGTTTCTAATTCCTCTCCTTTCATTCTTTTTTAAAAAATATATTTGATGTAACCAGAATTTAACCTTCTCTGTCCACTAAAACTGCTCTTTTGAAAATTGCCAATGACCTCGATGCATCTGAACCCACTGAGTAATTCCCACTACACTGTACTTGACCTGTTGGTAGCATAAAAATTAGCAGCAGCTTATTACTTCCTCCTCGATCCTCCTTTTCCAGTTAGCTTCCATTACAAGCTCTTGCTGTCTATTTTCCTAACCTTTCCTTCACAATATCCTTTTTTATTCCCTCATCATCATCTAAATATTTATAGGCAGGGATGCCCCAGTGTATAGTTCCCAGAATTCTCTGTCTGCACTCACTTCATTGTAAAAGCATCTGGTGTTATGAAGTTGAGCACTATTTGTTTCCTCATGACTCTCAGATTTATATCCAGGGCTTGGACTCCTTCCTTGAAATTCAGACTTATCAATCTAGATGCTAATTCAACTTTTCCATTTGATTATCTAACAGCAATCTCAACAAAACATGCTGAAAAATGAATGCCTGATCTTCCCTGCAAAAATGCTTCTTCTACTATATTTTCTATTAATTGTAATCCCTCATTTTTGGATTCTCAGGCCCAAACATTTATGTCCATCCTTGATTGTTATTTATTTATTTTCTCATACACTCAATGATACATCAACAAACCTTGTGGGCACTACTTTCAAATATATCAGAATTAGACCAGCTATTGCCACTTCCCTTGCTTCTTGGGCAAGCCACTGTGTCCTCTCTGGGTTAGTGCAGTGCTCCTAACTTCTTGTTGAAGCCCTTGCTTCCCATGCTGTTCTCTGCCAGCAGTGCTATTGCTCTGATACTCATCTGGAATCTCATTTTACTCTAAGTAAAAATCAAAGTCCTCATCAAATACTTAGTTCAGCCTCTAAATAAACACATGGTACTTAAAATGGCAAAACAGAAAAATCAAAGACATAACTCTTTCTTCCTCTTTCTTTTTTATGCTAGGTCATTTCATTTAACTTTGGAAAGATATGTCATGGCTGTTGCAAGCTCCTCTGCCCTCAAAATATTAGCCTTTGGTACTGATGATGGGGTGAGGGTCAAAGAGAAAGGTAAACAAGAGAGAGCCTGGGGGGACTGGGATGGACTTCGCTGTCAGGTTGATGCAAGTAGTCAGTGCCAGGAACCAACCTTGTGCTCCTGCCCCCAAGACAGCTTGAAATGAGGTAACTATTGTCCAAAGGCCAACTAGGGTACCTTCTTTGAAGCCCTGCTATGTGGATCCTTGGCAGTTAATACACTGGCCCTTACAACGATCAGTGGTAAAACTTAATTAGTTAGGAATAATCAAATAGAAGTTTTGTACCAACAAATTCGATTTATAAATGTGACACATTATGAAATATTTCTTTCTCAAAACAAAAACTGTCTAGCCCTTTTCTTTGGTAACGGAAATAAGACAGGAGGCAGATGGCTGAGAACACACAAATTGAAGCAGGGATGTTGAGGGCACAGAAGCTTGAAACAGAAGCAGATTATTTGTTAACATCCCGTAAGAGTGCTGGGAAATGATTGTGATTGTTTTCTGTAAATAGAGGAGACCCTTTCTCCCATTTATCTTCTTAAAATAATTTCACATGAACCATTTCCTCCCTCAATCTGGCACTCTCAAAGCTCACCCTGGGAGTCATTCCGCAGAGATTTTTAAAAATTGCTGCTGGGCTACTGTGTCTAAAAATTTGTATAATGTTTTGCGGTAAAAACTTTTGTCTAAGAACTTTAAATGATAAAAGGGACAGCATGAACTCATCCTTTCTAGGCATACACTGTAGATAAACATAAGACTCAAACATTTGGAAACAAGGCCTCATTTTTCCCAGGCTCAGTGGATGTCCATCCTGGCCACACTGTTCCTGCAAGTCACCCCTATCATTTCCTCTTCATTCTTCTCAGCAGTGAGTTTGGAACTTCTCTACTCTGCTCAGGTTTCTGACCTTGTCATCTCTCCCCACTCTTGGGAAATCACTTTGCCTTCCACAGTAGACAGAAACAGAAATCATAAAAGGGAACTGTCTTGGTTCCCCAAACTACTTTGAATACATCTAACTCAACTCCACTGCTTTTGTTCCTAACATGAACATTCTCCAATCTCCACAGGTTCCAAAACGTTGACATTAAAGTAGCAAATGAACAAATACATAAGCAAGCCCTCCTCTATTGCTCCTTTGCATCTCTTTACTCCCCTTCACAGCCCAACTCACAGTCTCACTTCTTGCCTCTTTTCCTGTTGCCTCCACTCTGCTTTCTCCAGGATCTCCCTCCTTGCACCTCCTCATTACTGAGTCCAGTGGACTTGCCCCTCTCCTGCTGGCCCTTGACGTCTGGGTGCCTTTGGTCCTCAACCTGCTCCTTGAGGCACTCCCTTGTCTTGACTTCCATAACTTTGTTCTGGTTTCCCCACAAACGCTCCTCTGCTTTCTACCTTATGGAACTTCTCCCTTTACCCAGTTTGATGTCTGGATGTGGCTGAGTTTCTGGCCAAGAGCTTCTCTTCTCATCGCCTGTGATTCCTCTGGCAGTCTCACCTTAGCAATGAGTTTATACAGCTACATCTTTTTCTTTCCCCTTTTGCTATTAAACAGTTTATGTTTAGGGAGCCTAACTTTCCTAGGCATCATGTGAATATTTCTGGATGCCTTCTTTGTAGTAGTTAGAATTAATATTCTTTGTTGGTTATGAGAACAAAGGTAACCTTTTCTTAGATGAGCTCTGATTTGGAAGACTCTGTTCAGTCCTCAGAACAGCTTCACTGTTCACATCTTCTGTTCCCTTGAGGCAGGGCTTAGCTCACTGATTTAGCACTTGGCTCCTTCATGCAACCCCTTGTAGATGACAATGACATGTAGGTTTCCAGACACTTGCTACTATGCAACATGGTAAACAACTTGTCTTGGGGGGGGGGTCTTCAGGAGCATTAGTTAAGTTTCTTGTAGGAGGATGTACTCAGATGTTTGACATAATGGCCATCAAGTTCCAACATGGTCAGAGAAAATGGGATGAACTAGGTGTATAGTGAACTGTAGTTTGAAATGAGTTGTAACTTAACCTATAGTTAAGAAAAGGGCACATATATTCATAAAGTGGGTCCAAATTATGAAAAACAAGTGAATTTCTTAATGAGAGTTTTTGGGCTGACAGCAGCTTTGTAATACTAATGCTAATTTAATATTTTTAATAGTGACTCTCGGTATATCCACCTAGTATGAACAACCTCAGAAGGTTTCAATCAGTATAGAATCACTCGTTATATATTTTCCCTTTTGAAAAACCTTGTCACAGGGGCATATCAACAGAAAACTACTGAAAGGGAAATAAATGACCTTTTGCGCACATCATAAACACACAGGTCAGGTCTTCCACAAATGGGCTTACATCTCTCACACATTACCATATGCTCTTCACACACTGAACACCTCTTATTCAGAATCTTGGCCACCACCCAAACCCTCTCACACCTGCCTTAAAATACATACATGCATGTTTTACATTTTTATGTACAACATATACATTTAGGTAAGCCAATATCTCCCCATCCCCCTTACAAAAAGATTTATTCACTTAGGGAGTCAGTCTACCTTCCATTCATTGTGCATGCACAACTCAAATTAGCATTATGGTGGGTTATGTTTTCACGTCTTGGGAAGAATAAACCTCTTAAATGCTTTACGAGGCTTTTATTTTGGCACTGGGACAGGACCACCTTGTGTTCTCTGAGTCGCTATCATATGAAATCATGGATTCATTTTGGTTTCTGAAGGTTGTTGTTTTTTTTTTTTTTTTTTCAACTGCCAAGAGAGGTAATCTCAGCATTGTGATGTACTACATGCACAGTATATTCAAGGTAATGAGCATGTTTGAAATGGAGGACACTGATAACAAGAAGATGTTTAAATTGGGGGAAAAATGTCTAGTTCAGAACCAAAAGCGGTTGCCTTGTTAGGAGCCAACACCATCTATTGTTTCAGAAAAATGTTCAAAATGGTAATATGTGAGTGTAGTCGCTGAGTTTTGTAAAAGATGGAGTTTAAAGTGTCTCTCTTGTGCAGAGAGTGAACCTTAGATGAAAAGGCCCACTGGGGTGGAGAGAAAGGTAAGTTTTCCACGTGGCTGTACATATTTTTAATAAATAAACTGAGATCATTTATTCTTTCTGTGTCCCAGTAGCCACCTGTCTGCCACCTTGCAGTTCAATTTACAGTGATTCTGTGACATGTTATTTTTATCTTTGTAGTACAAACACATAGTAGCACAAGGCAGGGACACAAATGCAGAATCACAGCTCCTCTAATCCTGGTACTTACAGCTAAAATTCCCCAGGCCTTGCTTTTGTCTGAGTGGCACTATGCTTTTTGGCCAGCAGCAGGAGGCATTACTACACCAGAGTCAGACCGAGGTCTTCTTCTGACTTCATAGCTGTCCTTTCCTGTTCGACCAAGCAATCCCTCCTCTCTGCAGCCACCTTTCCCATCTGCACTGCCTCTCTCTGCACAAAGGGAGTGTGAGTGTCACATCAGAAGACAAATTAACTCCCCCTTCTTTTATGTCTGCACTGAGAATAAACAGGCTCCAGGTCCTTCGTTATTTTGGAAGCTGTGCAAGCTGAGTGTACAAAACATCAGGATAGCCTGTATCCTTGGTCCAATGGATCAAGTATGAGGATAAAAAGAAAACAGATTCTGATTGAATTTAATATGCAAATCCATTATTTTCAATAACCAGAACAGTCATATCTCAGGATCCAGTAATCCTATGTCAACAGATGCACTGAGTCTTCAACTTTGAACTGGAACTACCACCTCTGGAGGAAGGACTCATGTAACATTCATACGAAGTGTAGCTTCATTACATTCAGGGACAACCCTATTTGGGTTGCCTCATTCATATCCATCTTGCACGGATAGGTAAATAGGATTTTTCCCTGCATAAATATCATTATAACCCTAACCAAATTAACCCTGCAAATGTTACTGTCTCTGTATATGAAGCCTGCTTCTTATAGACTGCAGGAGATGCTCAGGGAAAATGAAGAGGAATCAGTTTATTTTACTTACTACAAAGACGAGAACATACTCTTTTTTTTTTTTGTTAAATGACATAAGCATTTGTGCTATGAGTCCTGATTACATGAACATTAAATTCCTTCATAATTATGCTTTTTATGTAATTATGCCAGGGCATAGCTCAAAATATTTGGATTCACACATGATGTATGAAGGGAGCTTTCCACACAAAGAAATACTCTAATTACATACAGTGCCTGTCTCAGATAGGTGGCATGAAAGGAGGTGGAGAGAAGATATTGCTTGCTTTTTCAAGATTTATTGTACCCATTGGTCTATTTCATCATAAAACTTCTCTGTGCCCAGGCCATCAGGGTAAAGAAAAAATACATATTTCAATGTGTGTATGCCAGCTGGTGAAAGGGTATCCTCTACCAAATAAGTTTTAGATCAGAACCATCCTGCAGCCTCTTGTTGATGCTGGGCTCACTGAACCAAGCTTTTGTGATGGGCAAAAGGGTGTCTGTTCCTATAAAATGTCCCTTGACCCAGCCTTGACTCTACCTGTGAAGTTAGATTCAGACTTGCACATTCCCAAGTGGCACTTGGATTTTCCTTTTTTCTACCTTCCTATTGACTTTGTCCTCAGACTCAGTGAGATGCTTTACGTTCAGACTTGCCCCTGCAGAGATTTGGTGTCCTATTTTTTTCTACTCTTAAATCTTCCCTTGGCCACAGCCTGAAATACTCATTTGTTAAAGGAATTGAGTCTTGCCTATTCCCTTCTCATCTCTGGCTTTTGATTTCATACTTCAGTCATATAACAGATATTTACTGAGCATATGTTATATTCAGGCATTGACTATGGAGAGTACAATGATGATCAAAATGCAATCTCCTACTGTGTCAGTTAGTTTTTCATCACTGTGACAAATATCTTAGAAGAGGAAAGGTTTATTTTGGCTCACAGTTTCAGAGGTTTCGGTCCATGGTTGGCTGGCTCCATTGCTCTGGATTTGAGGTGAGGCAGAACATTATGGTGGAAGGGCATGATGGCAGAAAGCTGCTCAGATCATGGCAGCCTGGAAGGAGGGAGGGTGGGAGGGAAGGGAGAGGGTAAGGGAAGAGAAAGGGAGGGAAGGGAAAAGAAGTCAGGGACAAGAAAACCCTTCCAGAGCACTCCCTTAGTGACCTGTTTCCTATAACTACAGTTTCCACCACCTCCCAGTAGTCCATTTAAATTATTAATCCATCAAATAGATTAATACACTGATGAGATTAGAGCCCCATGATCCTATCACTTCCCAAAAGCCTTCCCTCTAAGCCGGGCGCGGTGGCGCACGCCTGTAATCCCAGCACTTTGGGAGGCTGAGGCAGGAGGATCGCGAGTTCAAAGCCAGCCTCAGCAATGGCGAGGCACTTAGCAACTCAGTGAGACCCTGTCTCTAAATAAAATACAAAAAAGGGCTGGGGATGTGACCCAGTGGTCAAGTGCCCCTGAGTTCAATCCCCGGTACCACCAAAAAAAAAAAAAAAAAAAAAAAAAAAGCCTTCCTTCTGGACATTGTTACATTAAAGACCAAACCTTCAACACAGGAACCTTGGGAGACTTTTCAGATCCAAACCATAAGCCCACCTTAATGGAAGGCATTGTCCTGTGGGGACACAGGCAACTAAATAGGAAGTTGGAAAACAGTACCATAAGTTCTGTAGGAGGGGATGATTTGGGTTTTATTACCAACAGAGAAGGAAGACGCCAAGTCTGGATTGGCAGTGTGAGAGCTAATTGGTGATGTAAGGAAAGGTGTCTTCCTGGAGGAAGTTGTTGACTTTCCCCTCCTGACATTAGGGCAGAGGGGGATCAGTCTAGAGCTGTCCTACAGTTCTGCAAAATGACTCTTGATGGCTTTGTGCATCCAACTTCTTGCCATTCTAGTTTCATTCTTGAAAATTATTCTCAACCCATGGGACACAAAAGAGAATGTAACCTTGAGTCTGGCTCCCAGTAGGGGACAGGAGGGGATGTGGGCGAATCACCACCAATGGTCTCCTACAGTGCAGCTGTGTCCATCTCTCATATTTTTATGACACTATTGTACAATGTTATAGTCATAATATTATCTTCTCCATCTCTTTTTTGTTTAAACTCTGACCCCAAAGTTTTGTTGAGTTTGCTGTTTTTAAATAACCAGTTATGGTTTTGCTAGTTTTCTTTATATTGTCTTTGTTTTCTGTTTTATTTTATTAATTTGGCTCCACACTTTATTATATTATTCAGTCTATGTTTCTTGAAAATTCTTAAAGTTAGAGCTTTAATCATTAATTTTCACTCATTTGTGATACAAATTAATGCTATAAATTTCCACTGAATATTGCTTTTACTGTTTCACAGAAGATTTAATGTGTAATATTTTCTGTATCCCTCAGTTCAAAGTATTTTTAAAATCTATTTTGATTTCTTCTTTGACCCACGTATGCCTTAGAAGTGTGTTTAAAAACATCTATATTTATTTTGACTAATTCCTTTTATTAACTTAATGTACTGCTTCAGCAGAAAAAGACTGTATAAAAGCAGTTATTTAAATTATTTCAGATCTGTTGTATAGCTTAGTTCTTGGTCAATTTTTATAAATATTCCCTACAAAACAAAATATGTACATTTTAAAAGTTGTTGGTTGAGGTTTTTCTATATATCCATTTAATCAGTTTTGTCCTTCTTGTATATCTTTAAAAAATTTCCAGCTTAGCTGCCTAATATTTGAGGAAGATTGATTGAAATTTTCTTCTGGGAATGTGGACTTATATATTTCTTCCTGTATGTCTATTGATTTTCACCTTTACAAATTTTGTTGCTAATTTATCAAGTGAACACAGTTTATAATTCTAATGATTTTTTAGTGATTTAAAGCCTTTATCTTATCAGTCATCTTCTATGTCATTAATATATTCTTGTCTTCTGATTTGTCTGACATAATTATAGCTACCCCAGCTTTCTTTTGATTAGTACACATCTATATCTTTTTCTAAAGATAGAACTTTGCCTCTTTGTGTCTCATGTATAACTCTTGTTAACAGTTTATATATGAATTATTCTGTTTTTAACAATAGAAATTGATAATTCCTTTTTTTTTTTGTACCGGGGATTGAACTCAGGGGCACTTGACCACTGGGCCACATCCCCAGCCCCCCTTTTTTTTTTTTTTTTTTGTATTTTATTAGAAGCAGGGTCTCACTGAGTTACTAAGTGCCTTGCCATTGCTGAGGCTGCCCGGCTCAATAATTTTTTTCTTATTCTTATTTTGTTTGGTTGGTTTTTGTTCTGATGTTTGAACTCAGGGATACTCTACCACTGAGCTACATCCCCACTTTTTTTGGTTTTTATATTTTAATTTTGATACAGTTTCTTGGTCTTGATAAGTTGCTATAAGTTGCTGAGGCTGGCCTTACACTTGCAATCCTCCTGGCTCAGCTTTCAGAGATGCTAGGATTAAAAGTGTGCACCACAGTGTCTGGCATGATCTATTTTATTAACACTGATATTTTTATTTTTTATTATTTATTACCATTTTAGTTTACACATTTTTTTGTCTCCCATTTTCTGTTCTTGCTTTTTCTTTATAGATTAATTTTTGTTGATTTTTATTGTTTTCCTTTTCTATGTACCTTAAAGTTATGAACTGTATATCTATTGTTTTGAAGTTAGATTTTGAAAAATTTCCATGCAAATCTTGATGTGGTCTGAAGTTAATAGCTTAATATAAATGTGAATAACATGGCTTCATAACACTTCAATTTCAGTCCACTGTCTCTGAATTTATATGCTAAAACTTTCTAGGATTATAAATCTTTTCCCGATACTACAAAGTAGACATTGCAATTATAATACTTATGTAAAAACAGTGTTTTAAATATTTCCTACACGTTAAACAGAGTTTTTGCTCATACCTTTCATTTTTACATCTCTCTGAAATGATTTTTCTTCCACTTGAAGCACTCTGAAACCTTTATAGCGTCTCTTAATCAAGTTCTATTTTTATAAACTATTAAATTTTTGTTTATAAAAAAATCTTCATTTTTATTTTGGCTCTTGTAAGATAATATTGTTGTACACGATTCTAATTGAAAGTTATTTCTCAGCGTCTTGAGAAGTTGCTACATTGGCTTTGGCTTTCCATCATGGTGTTTGAGATACCAGTTTTCTACTACTACTTCCTCTTTTTTTTATTCTTGTGTGTAGATCTGTCTTGTCTTTTCTTGAAACTTTTAAGATCTTCTCTTGTTCTTTGGTTGTGTTTTGACTGAAATGTGTTGAGGAGTCAGTGTTAATTTTTATTTTTCTGTTATCAGTCGAATATAGTTCAGATATGGTCTAGTGTGCTTTCCCTCAATTGCCCTGGATCAGTGGGTAAGTTTCAGGATTGTTCCCCATTTTGTGGTAGTTGGCATTTGTGCCAAAAGTAACCCTGCTTTGACATTACTAATAACAGTCTGTTTACAGCTCTCTGTTTTGGAAATTAAAAAGAAAGACTTCTAATCCACTAAATTTTTGGTTTGTTTTTTGGGTGTTTGTTTTTGGCATTGGGGATTGAATCCAGTAGTGCTTTACAACTGAGCTACATCCCCAGACATTTTTATTTTGAGAGAGGGTCTTGCTAAGTTGCTTAGGGCCTCACTAAATTGCTGAGGCTGACCACGAATTTGCAATTTTCCTGCCTCAGACTCCCAAGTTACTGGGATTACAGGTGTATGCCACTGCACTCGACTAATTGATTAATTTTGTTTTGGAAATTTCCCTTTCTCAGAATTCTAGCAATGTGTTAAGATGCAAGTTTGCTTTCATAGATCCATGATATGCTTTCTTATATCAGGAGAGCCTTGAAATAGAAGTCCTTGTCTACAGCCATACCACCCTGAACATGCCCTATCTTGTCTAAGATAGAAGTCCTTATTAATTTGCATTACAGATACTTCTTTTAGTATCTTATTTTTTATCATCATTCAACCCCTTCACTGGATCCACGTACTGACTATATGATAACCATGATTCCCCACTCTGGTGTCTCATTTTTTTCCCCCCTTTTCATGTCTTACCCTTCTCAGGGTTTCATAGTTCCACCTTCCAAAAGAAATAAAGAATATATTTACATTTGTGAGTGTGTGTGTGTGTGTGTGTGTGCACATGTGAGAGAGAAAGTTATCAAAATTCTATGCCAGAGTTATACCTGTATGTTTACCATTAACCAAGTTTGATGAAACATAAGATAATTTAATATTATACACCCTGAATATTATGGATTATTACAGTTATACTCATGAAGTATTCTGTCTCCCATCCCCTAAAAACCCCTCAGATATAATTTTTATAGATACATAAGGAGCAAAGGAAGAAATTAAAAGTCACCATAAGGAAGCATCAGCCTTATGGGTAATGTGGGATATTCTGTGGAATGACTTGATTTCTTCAACAAAACAATGGCATGAGGAAGAAGAAGAACTGGGGTGCAGGATGGTTTTGGACCAAAGGAGATTTTTAAGAAAATCCAGAAACACAACAATCAAATACAATGCACGAATACTATTCAAATTGATTTAAACAAACCAACAGCAAGAAGACATTTTTAGACATCCAGGAAAATTTGAATATGAATTGGGTATTAAATGATATTAAAGGATTATTATAAATTTAGTTAAGAGTGATAATGACATTGTGGTTATAAAAGAAATCATCCTTTGTTTAAAAAGCAATTTTACTGAAGTGTGTCAGGGCAAAATGATATCAAGCTTGAGATTTTTGAAAAAATATTCCAGTATAAAGGAAGCACATGGTGATTCACATATCCTCTTTGTGAGTGCTTGGAAGTTTTTATCCAAATTTAATGAAATTTTTAAAATGTTCACTAAATGAAAATTTTAAAAAAGTCCACTAAAATATGCATTTCAAATATTTTGTGAAAATTGGTAGGCTTAAATATTCTTCTAAAAATAATATGTTTAAGTAGCCTACTCTGAGTCATTGTTAGGAGTTCTGAGGTCAAAATGAGTTTCCTGCATGGCAGCTTTTGGGAGTCCAGGGCTTGGACTGATTACTTTCTGGGTTCTCTGCAGTTACTGTTGCTACAGGAGGAAAAGAACTAAGAGTCTACTTGACTGGCACAGACTTTGACTCCAGTCAAAGGCTTTTGCTTGCTGTAGTCACTGATTTTACTTTACTTTTCTTCTGATTTCCTTGCCTAGCATTACATTTATTGGACTTCCATGTTTAGGCAATTCCTTTGTATTTTTTTCCCCCATCCAATCAGTCTTTCATCAGAGGTGGACCAATTGTCAGGAGCTCAGGTTTCAGTCCTGCCTATCCCCAGCATTATGATCTAGATTTAGATACGATTGTATAATTTTCTATTACAGTTATAAAAAATTTCCACAAAGTTAGCAGCTTTAAACAGCGCACGTTTATTTTATAATTCTGTAGGTCAGAAGTCTGGCTTGAGTCTCATCAGGCTAAATTCAAAGAAGCAGGATGGCTGGCTTCCTTTTAGAAGGCTCCTGGGGAGGATCTATCTCCATGCTCATTTGAGTTATTGGTAGAATTCATTTCCTCGTGATTGTAGGAATGGAATCTCTCTCTCTCTCTCTCTTTTTTTTTTTTTTTTTTTTTTTTTTTTTTTGCTGGCTGTTAGTTGAAGGCCATTCCCAGCTTCTAGAAGTCACTTGTATTCTTTGACTTGTGGTGCCATTCTTCTATCTTCAATGTCCACAACTGTGGGTCTCATCCCTCCTGTACTTCAGATTTATCTGTTCTTCTTTATCTCTCTAACCTTTCTTACCCCAAACAGGCTCTGCACTTGTAAGAACTCATGCAATTACATGGGGTCCACTTTGAAAATCCAGAATAATTTACCCATCTCAAAGTCCCTAACCTTGATCACATCTGCAGAATCCATGTTGTCATGTAAGATGAGATTCTAGGGTCTGGGGACTTAGGGTCTGATTATCATGGGGAGCTGTGTTATTGTTTCTACAATAATGCTGCCTTTTCTCTGTGTACCTCAGATTCTGTACAATGGGACTAATAGCTTCTCAGTCATATTGTTGTGAAGATCCAATCCCTGTCTTACAGTGTAGATCAATTGATGAGGCGTGAGAACTTTGCACATTTTGAAATAATAGGCAAATATGAGATATGAATAAAATCATCAATAAATAATATGCTTATATGTATTTTCTTATTTGAATTTGGGTTTCCAACAGCTAGTAAAGGACCTAATGCTCAATAAATGTGTCCTGAGTGACAGTATGAATAACTGTTATTGTCTTTTATTAGGGGCAGATCTCATTTTTGTGGGGCTCTAAGGATATATAGTTTATAGCACCCTCTTTAAGAAATGGAATGTAAGGTTGTAAATGTAAAATTAGGTACTGGCCTTGGAAGAAACCAATGAAATGGAAAGGTCCTGAGATTAAGTTATACTACCTTCCCCCAAATCTACCTCTATCTCTTTACTGGTTTTTGTTTGTTTGTTTGGTTTGGTTTTTTCATTGTTGTTTTTCTTTTCTTGCCCTCACACTTCCTTCACTTGCTCTTATAACCTCATCCCTTGCTCTGTGTGTGTGTGTGTGTGTGTGTGTGTGTGTGTGTGTGTGTTTTATACTGGAAATAAAACCCTATTTCATTGATTTCCTACTCTCTCTGGCCCTGTATGACAGTAACTATGTAAGAAATGAACACATAGTTAAAATTAAGGAATTTATTGCATACTTACTGACTGCCCCATGAGCTGCTCACTCCCTGGGCTCAGAGTGTGGACATCATAGTGAGGTCATCTGCTGCATTTTACATATCTCCTGATTGTGACTGAATGAAGGAGCATTCCTTGGTAGAGGGCCCCAGGTAGGAGATTAACCTGAAGTAACCTAAGGAAAACTAGCTGGAACAGAATTAGAAGTTATACTACAAAAAGGTATATCTCAAAGCCCAACAAAGAAGAATAAAGAAATATGGGAAAGAAAAATAGAATTAAATGCCTAGAGTGTTGAAGCAAGACAGGGCTTGTGCATGCAAGACCCACATACAGAATTCAAGTGCTGAGGCTCTAGGATACAGGGTGAATCTAGGGCATGTGGAGAACGGGGTGACGCCTAAAAGGAGCTTCATAGGGCAATGTGCCAGGCCTTAAATTGCTCTTTATAATTCACCTTGAAATCTTAATTTGCCATCAAAAAATCTTTCCAGAGATTTTTTTTCATCAATCTTTTCTTTTCTCATGTCAAGACAAACTTAGGTGATTAATCTCTCATAGACACTGTGATGTTTGACGTGTATTGTATTACCAGGATAAATGGAATTATTAATAGAAATTCCAGGGAACCTGAAGGCTCCTGGGAAACATATTTAACATGAAGGAGACAGGATTATTTTATTTTCTGGAAAACTGTTAATAAAGACCCAGAGAACACAAGCCGTGTAACCTTAGCCATATAAATCCTGCACTTTGTGTGCTTAGTGTAAGCTAGCAAACAATCAACGCTTGCTTATTGAAGAATTGTTTGGAGCATTACTTGTGGAAAGAATTTTCCCATGTTTATGTCACATTTTTAGTTGGGAAAAGTGGTATTACTTATTTTGCTTTCCATTCACTTTTACCACCAATTTCTAAACTTCTGATAATACCCATTTTGATTCAGAAGCTATGCAATATAATGGGGAGGCTTAAATTAAGTAGATCATAATCTCTGCCTTTTAGAAGTTCCAGGACCCGGGTGGGGGGGTGGGGGAAGACCATTTAAATAGAGAAATGTCACATGTATGGTGAATAAGACCAAAGAGCAGGAAGGGCCCACCTGCCTGGAGAGGTAAAGCAAGACTTCCCAAAGGCTGGCATTTGGTAATATGTCCTCAAAGGAGAGTGGGGATTTGTCAGACAAATAAAATTAGTAGGAGAAAGTAATGAATTAATCAAAGGGTTTGTGGGGTTGGGGTGTGAGAAAATATAGCTAAGGATTTTCAAGTAGATTAAGTGCTCAGAAGGACAGCAGGTGGTTGTCCCCCCTAAGGTTGCAAAGCCTAAGGCCATCAGACCTCCTGACACTGGACTGTGCTTCCTAACTGGTTTGTTTGGCCTTGTGCTCTGGAGCCTCAGTGTCTGGCATGTCACAGTCACTGAGAGGCTGCTGTGCCAGGGGGAATAAATGAATGAACAAAACTACGTGATTCTTACCTGAAGCTGACCAAAATTAGGTTAGGGAAGGACTCTATTCACTTTTTTCTAATTTTATTTTTGTGGAATCATAAGCAGATTCATTTTTTTTTTCTGTTTCATTCTTTTATTGTGCTGCCTCTTTCATACTTTCTCTTTTACGCACATTTGCCACATACCAGATATCATAGCTAGATATCACTTGACCAGATTCTTCTTTCAGAAGGTTTTACTTATTGTGAGAACTTTGACTCAGTGAGTCTTACATTTTAAAACCTGCTAATTTTCTCTAAGGATCTTGTGCTTTTCAATTAATTAATTTTGATCAGATTTTGTGCACCTAGGTTGTGTCCCCAGTTACCCATTGGTGCCCTCTCTGACTGACAAATTGCTTATATTTGTCAGATTTGAGTGCACTCAGGAACTTCAGGTCTGGTTAGTTCACACTCTCATAATGAGCTCTCAATATGTGGGCTGGAACATTTTTGAACAGAAAATGCTAAATTATAACTTCTAACAAGTTTAAACCACTCGTGGAATATTTGCCTACCTTTTAACAATCATGCCTTCTTTGATTTCTCTCAAAGGAAGTCCAAGGAAAAGAACATAATCTCTCCCTTTGGTTTCCTCTTCTTAGAGCTATTTTTCCACTTGGCCAAAACAAGAAAAGAAATATCTATAAATGCAATGTAATAGTAGTCCCTTCCATTGCATTGACTTTGATTAAAAACAGGAAATTTTCTACTATGCTAAAGAACATAGGATTCAACACCCTCTTTCTTTGTCTTTTATCTGACTGTGACTCATTAACTATAATTCTTTGACCACGGAGTTTCAGCAAGTTGTTCTAATTACCAGCAGAACTGACCAGTGTTTATAATATAACTATCCTTTGTATAGAAAGGAAACACTCTCAGTAGCATGTTAGCAAATGTTCTGAAGGTAGATTTGTACAAGCTGATGGCCATTTTCTACATTCACTGGACTTCTTGATCTGAATTCTCTGAATAGTGCACTTTCCTTTAGGTTTTTGTTCAGTCTTCCTGTAATCATGTTTCACCATCCTGTGGCCCATTCCCTCACAGTTTTACTCCCAGTGGAGAGATAGGATTCAGTCTGAAAATCAAAGCCTGCTTGCATGGTAGCATGTGAACATGTGAGCCGTCCATCTGGAAACCCAGTCATGTCTGTTACAGTGGGGATTCTCTGTGCTGTTTGGATAGAGGAGGCACACTTCTTATCTGCAGACAGAAAAAAAACTTATCTCCAACTAGTATATAGATGAGAAGAAGAGAGGTAGACTATTGCTCCAATTTTGGGGACAGATGGAGATGTGTAGGTCACTTGCAGGTTGTGGGGTGTGGAATTACACATTCTCTTTCTTCATCCCTAATGAGTATAAATGCATCCTCCTTTCTCACAAAGATATATTAGAACTCAGAAAATTTCGGTGACCCTGGGGCGTTAACATCTCTCTCATGATATTTTAGCTTTATAGAGACCATCTGAAAAGATTCCTTTATGATGATCTGCCCAGCTGCTTCAGCTCACACACACACACACACACACACACACACACACACACACACACACAGATGAATCACATCCCTAACAAGGGTATTTTCTTAACAGCATGTATTGAATAGGAGGGGAAGAGAAAGATGGCAATGAAAAAAGAAACTTGATTGCTTCTGTTTGAAATAACTATCTGATTAAAACAACAGCAACAATAACAACACCAGCAAAGAGGAAAATATCCTCAACCACCAAAAAAGCACAACAATTTTCACTTTGGATGGACCATTTCCTTTGAAATGAAAAGAAAAAATGAAGCAGTTACACCATGGGTGTCCCTCGCACAAGATGTATCCAACCTATAACTTCTGATTACTCAGAAATTCACAGAAAGTAAATCCAGATAGGATTAAGAAAGCCCCCAGGGACTAACAAGTGGGAGAATATTTATCTGTACAAAATAGTTGACTGAATAATGAATAACTATTAAATTAAATTGCAATAAACACAGTTATTTAACTGAAATCTAGCAGTTTGCATTTTTCTTTCTTTCGTTTTATTATCCAACCAGACTCTGAACAGCATCTTCAGAGAATCTCACAAGGAGGATGACTATGTTTTCTCTCATTGAATAGCAGCATTATTTTTCAGCAATTTTCTGATCCTTTCTTTTTCTCTCTAAGATGACACTTGTTAGAATATAAAGAGCAGACTCTTATAGAAACATTCCCCTGCTTTGGACAAGAGTGAAGGGGTGCTGTATCTAGAAATAAGTCATTTATCATAAAGCACAGTCTCGCCTTGGTATATGCAGGGAATTAGTCCTAGGACCTCCCACAGACCACCATCTGGAGATGCTTAAGTCCCTTACATAAAATAATATTGAATTTGCATATAACCTATGTATCCTCCATATATGTCTGATAATCTTTATATTACTTACAATAACTAGTACAATGTAAGTGTTATGTAAATAGTTGTTACACTAGATTATTGGAGGAACTATGCCAAGAAAACCTCTGAATATGTTCAATACGAATATATACACAAATTTTTCAAATATTTCCAATCCATGGTTGACTGAATCCATGAATATGGAATCTGTGGGCACTAGGGGCCAACTGTAATGTAATTAGAAACAGAAGACTAGTTTCTAACTCAGAATTACGTTTTGCAATCACCAGTTATAGCCACCCTCTCCTCTGCCATATCCTTTGACAGTGAATGCATAACACAAGGAAGTTTTATGGAAGTATAAGAGAATTGTTAATTCTTCCTCAGGGATTAAATCTGAGTGACGTATATCTTAGGGTGAAAGATTGATTAGAATTTCATAGGCAACAACAACAAAGAGGCAAACCCTATACAAGTAGCAGCATAAGCACTGTGATAAGAGGTTTAAGTGGTACTGTGTACCTCATGCACTGAATGAGTCCTGCATTAATGCCCAAACATATTTCCTTGCTATTCACCATTCCAGTTACATGCCATCTACTAGAAGCACCTGTAACACTCCCACCTACTACATAATATCCATGCACACAATGGGCAGGCTAGAAAGGATAGGTGGTGAATGTTCCCAGAGCAGTTCTTGGCCAGTGATAAATGGATTAAAGAATAAACACCTCACCTACCTTGCCATGGGAAGCAGGTAGAATTGGGGATTGAATTATTGGGAAAAGTGTTTCTCATTGTCTTTCAGGGTTCCCCAGGGAAATTGAACTCAGTTGCCCTACTTCTATAACCTGTTTGATAATACACACCTTATTGACTTTCTTTCCTTCCCTTCTCTCTTCCCCAGACATTTATTGCTACTTCTTGGGATGATTTCCTTAATAATAAAGCATCTGTACTCAAATCTTTGTCTCAGTTCTGCTTTTGGGGAACTAAAAACATACATTTGGTTAGAGAATAAGGCATAAGAAGAATGTAGGCAAAAGCTCAGGGGAAACTGATGTTTTGAGGGAGATTGTGAAGCCTTGTAGCTCATGCTGAGCATTTACATAATATAGAAAAGAAGGAACCATTAAAAATCCAGCAGAGGGAGACTGGGGAGAAAGCAGAGTGATATTTGATATCCACTCTTTAAAGAGCAAACACTGCCAGATTTCTAGTAAAATGCATTAGAGAAGGCATTATATTGGGACAATGAACGGGTCTAAAGTAAAATTGGGGTAACAATGAAACTCAAACTTACATATTGTAGAAAATTGGAAAGTATCTGTAGGACTTGGTAATTGATTGAGTCTGAATTTCAAGGTAGGAAAATATCCAGTCATTGATAAAGCCAGTGTTTTTGCCTTTGAATAATGAATAGGACAAGAAGCAATCAACTAAGATAGGTAGTAATAGGAAAATAAAACGGCGAGTCTGATGTTTGTTGAAGATTCAGAGAATAATATCTAATTTTGCAATTTAACATTTTTTGAGCTTATTTTGAACCAAGCAAAGACTAGGTGGCTAGGATGGCTTAGGATGAGACACCACAGCCTCTTCCCTTACACAACTTAAACTGTGTAGTGAAAAGATTGTAAACAAGATACAGATTGAGAAGACTATCTACATATAGGCACAAGATAATACTGCAGTATTTCTTCATCTAATAAAAAAGTATTCTATTTCTCTAAGATACTGTCTCTAACATGGTAAAATTCTTTTATTTCCTTGTGTAAGTTGATGTAGAACAATAAAACTCATGAAGCTATGATTGTAGACTAATTATGTATTAATGGATTTCCTCCTACTTAGTGTTTTCTGTTGCTATAACAAAATACCTAAGATCAGGCAATTTATTTAATTATTCATTATAGTTCAGGAAACAGAGGATTCCAAGAGCATGGCAAGTACTGACATTTGGTGAGGGCCTTCTGGCTGTATTCTAACATGGCACAGGACCTGACATGATGAGACAGAGCAAACATACAATTTGGGTCTTTCCTTTAGGCTATTTTTTTTAATCACTTAATCATTTTCCTGAATTTCTGGGCTTTTAATATTCCAGTTCAAGAGACTTAGGGTATCTACTGAGTTAGTTACATAATCTCATAACTTTTATCATTGCATTGATAGCTTCCAAAATTATTGGGTAAATAATTTATCTTAAATTATTTATTTTTAAATACTTATAAAGATCACTCACAACCAAATTTTCTCTTTCAGCATAGTTTTCTGTTAAGAATTTTATATGCATTTTATTTCTGTGATTTTTATTTTTGTGTGTTTTTTTTCCTCATGTATTTACTTAATCAATTAATCAATAAATACTTATAGAGCTTCTAAAACTCTGCCTGCCAGGGGAATCATCACAGGGTAAAAAAAAACTTTACCTACATTTTCAATAAATCCTTCACCAGATTGCTGTGTACCTGCCTTTGGTGAGTGGACACAGCTACAATAAAGCCTCAGAATGGTTCAGACTGGCAAAAGAGAAATTTTCAAAGAACTCAGTGAGGCCTCACCTTGGTGGCTGCCAGAACTTGTAGGAGTGAGACCCTGGAAGATTTGTCCTTCCTCTGTGGTAGCTGTTTCTTCTGTGAGGATAAACATCTAAACCCTACTACATTAAAGAGCTTTGTATCTTTGGTGTCACATGGTGCCTTTCTCAGGCTCTCACCCTTATCCATCATGTGACAATAACATGTGACCCACATTTTGGCAAAACTTTACATAAACACTGGAAGCATAATAGAAGGCTAATCACCACTGTGGAACTCACAATCAGGAGCACATGTGATTCTTCATCTTTGCTTCTTCAACTTTGTATAGTCTTTAAAAATTATTGAAGACCCCAAAGAGCTTCAGCTGATGGGCCTTATAGCTATGGATATGTACCATGTTAAAAATAAAGAACTTTTTTTTTCAAACTTTATTGATCAATTTATTTAAAATAATAGTAAAAATCTTATTACAAATCAAGTCTTTGCAGGTCAGGCATGAAGGGGAGACTGTGTCCATTTTAAATCATTTATTTTAACAAGTATTGAGTATTCTACTCTGTGTTTTGTGTTGAGTACACAGCAGCAATATCATGCTGTTCTATGCACTGGGCATACAACAAAACTTAATGTCTGCATTAGGTATAGAACAACAGAACACTGAGCAAGGGGTATATAACAATACTACACTGCAGTATGCACTGAGCACACAGCAGTAATACTATCCCATTCAATACACTAAGTCTAGTGCAATTGTGGGACAGTGCCCTTCTGAAGTACTTACATTTGCTGCTGATAAATGGACTACTGGAGAAGTTCAGGATATGATTTCAAGAGTAAAAGTACAAGTGAATCTAATTTGATCCACTGAGACCTGAAATAGAGATACTAATTTTCATAAAGTCTATGTGGTTTCAGATGGAAAAGCATCTGGCAAAGATTTGAAGAGGAGAAAATAATATTATAAAAGTTTTTTGACCTTTGAATTGGGGTTGTAGGTTGTTGGTGAATTCAAAAAATTGGGGTTGGTAGGTTGTTGGTGAATTAAAAAAAATAAATAAATAAGAGGAAAATATTTTCATCTAATTCATCAGCTACATAAGAATTCCACAGTTTGTGTTCTTTAAAGAACTTATGTACAGTAACTGATAATTTGACGATTCAATTTTGTTAAAGTAGAATAAACACAGATGCTTGCAGCAACAACCTTGGCATTGAATTATTCCAGTTTGTTATTATTTTCCCATATCTCTTACAATTGCCTTTTCCACAGCAATTCAATAGCCCTTTTTTGCGGGGGAGTTGAAGGGAGAACTTGCTTTTATTTTTACTCTTTGCAAGTCCTATTCTAGTAAACTTTTGTTGAAAATACAACTTTTGTTTGATTCTTTTACAAGCTAAAATTTAAACACATGTTTACTTATGAATATGGCAATAAACCACAGCATTATTAGCAGCACCTGTGTCTTTGTTCATGATGGGAATCACAGATAAATTTATATCACATTATAGTTATTGTGGATATCTTGAAATATCATTTATACTCATGACTGCTTTAAAATTATGGTTGTAATTAGACCCACTGCTAGATGTTGTCATTTTATGGATAACAAGGTATATGCATTACTATAAACTACAAGCAGATTTGTTTTATTAATTTAATAAAATGTAATATAATCAATCTGATTTGTATCTTACATATTTTGTTTTGTACATTTGAAAATTTTCTCTGAGAAGGGGTCTGCAGATTTCAGCAGATTGCCAATAGGGTCCATGGCACAAAAAAGTTATGAACCATTAATTTCTAGCTTCTTCGGAGAGCTTTGATGTTACTAGGATGTCAGAGACCCATTTCTCTAGTGACTAGAAAGAATGATTTAAATATGATTATCACATTCATTTATCCAATAATTGGATGAATACTTAGTTCCCAGTACAAGTCAGATACTGACCTAGATCCTTAGGATACACCAGTCAACCAAAGACCTCCACCTTGTGGAGCTTGCTTATTAACAAGGGGAGGCAAATGACCAACAGTAGACATAGTAAATACATAGATAATGTAGTATATTCAAAGGTACAAAGAAAATGGGGTTTGGAATGCCAGGAAGGGTCTTGTGGGCATTCTAAACAGAATGGCCAGAGTAGGCCACATCTTTAGCCCTGAGGTACACAATCTCACCAAAATAATTACAGACAGAAGTTTTCAGACAAAAGAAACAACTAAAATACAACCCAAAGGAGGAAGCATGTTTTCAATGTTCAAGAAAGTGATGTGGCATTAGCAGAGTAGCACAGGAAGGGAAGAAAAAGAGGAGGTCAGAGAGCTAATGCGAGGGACTTGCAGGCCATTGTAAGGACTTGTACTTTCCACCCTGAAGGAGGAACTTACAGGATTTCTGGGAAAGAAATGCCATGTCCTGAACTACATTTGAAATTGACTACTCAGGCTTTGTTATTGAAAATAGAATACAAGGGAGCAAGAATGGAAATATGAAACAGTTATGGAACTATTGGTCAAATATGGCAAGCCTAGACCACAGCAATAACAATGGAGATGAGGAATGATTGGATTCCAGATTTATTTTTTAATAAGCCCAAGAAGATATCCCATTGAATTGAATGTGCAGTGCAAGTGAAAAGGAGATCAATTAAAAGTTTCCCAAAGATTGTTTCCTAAGTACTGGGGAGGGTGGAATTTTTACTCATGGAGTCAGGAGATGATCATATTTGGGGGAGATCAAGAGTCACTTTTGAAAAATTTAAGAGATCTAAATGAAAACATTAAATATGGAGTTGGAGTCTAAGGTACAGAAAAAGCTAGGACTAGAGATGTAATTTTGGCTATCATACCCAAACAGATGGAGACTAGATGAGGTTCCCCAAAGGAATGAGAATAGATACAAAAGGCAACTACAGATTGGGGCAAGTTAGTCCAGTGCTACGAAGTATTAGAGAAGATAAGCACCCATCAACACCTGAGACTGAGCTACAAGTGAATTGAAAGGAAAACCCAGTGTGGTTCCTTAGAAGTAAAAAATAAAAATAAAAATAAAGGTATCTAGAAGGAGTGTTGTATCTGTCAAGTGGGTTAAAATATGAGAGGATCAAATGTGGATCATAAGATTTAGCAACATGGAGTTTATCTGTGACCTTAGTAAGAGCAGTTCTGGTGGAATGGTAGGAGTTAAGGGCTTATTGCAAAAGGTCTACAGAGGATGAGAGAACAACTAGAGAGGCTAAATATAGACCACCTTTTCCAGGTATTTTGCTGCGAAAGCAAGAAGAAATGGAGTGACAGCTGGTGGGAGGAGAGAATCCAGTAAAAGCTTTTTATTTTTGTGGTTTTGTTTTGGTTTAGCTTAAGCTTTTTAAGATAAGGGAATTGATAGCTTGGGTGCTGATGAGGATGATTCAGAAAGAGGAAAAAGTCCACAGTGTGAGAGAAACAGGAGGGAATGAATACTAAGAATGATGCCCCTAAGAGGGCAACAATGTTTCTGGTCTAGTGTATGTTTGCAATGCTTGGCTCTGAGAAGACTTTGGGTAGCTCATCTTCAAAACAACCATGAAGGCAAAGTGAATACAGATGCTGGGTGGGAGAGGAGGTGCAGTGCTGGAAGTCTGGGGATGTTCTCTTCTAGTTGCTTCAGCTCTCTCAGTGAAAGAGGAAAGATCATGAGCTGAGAGTGACAATGAGAGTGGCATTGGAGATATAAATGAAATGAAGCATGAAAGAACCACCTTAGAGAGAAGACTGGGAATGAATTAAAACAATGGTCCTCAAAGTGTGGTCCAAAAACCAGCAGTATTGGAATCACCTGGGAACTTGCTAGTAATGCAGATTCTTAGGTCTTACTTCAGAACTACTGGATCATACCTCTGGGAAGGTCATTCAGTCTTCACTTTAGCAAGCCTCCAGGGAATTTTGATACAACCCTAAGTTGGAGAGTGCATGGGATGGATAATTACTGTATGGTTGCTGGGTGATCCCAACTACCTTGAGTATCAAGAACATGGAAAGTGAGAATAATCGTCACATCATATGCCTTTCTCCAGCCACAATTAGGTATTTTTATGAGGTAGGCATAGAGTTGGATTTATAGGCTTCAGGACTTACAGCTTATGGTCATTGTTTTATAAAAGATAAAATGATGAGTCTGTAAAAATTATAATAAAAATAAAAATTGTTATGAATGGAGTTGTCCCCTCTTACATGTTATGGGACTCATGTTGAAGTAATAACCCCAAGTCTTCAAAATGTGATTACACTTGGATTTGGGGTCTTTGTAGAGATAATTTAGGTATACCCTAATACAATATATAAGAAGAGGAGATTAAGACACAGTCAGTTATAGAGGGAAGACCACATCAAGACAGAGAAAAGATAAGCCAAAGAGAGACCTCAGACAATAGCACCTTGATCTTGGATTCTACCTCCAATACTGTGAGAATGACTATTATTTAAACCACTAGTCTGTGTACTTGGTCAAGGCAGCCTGAGCAAATGGACACAAGGATATCAGGAAAATGTTCTATTTTCCGAACACTTGGCCAGTACCATGGACAACTGACTTACCTTCTCTGTCTCTTTATCCCTTTCTGTACTGACAATAGCATTTGCTTGAGTGGCTATTGTGGAGATTAAATGAGATAGTGTATGTAAGCCTTAGTTCATAACTGACCCATATTCTCAAAAATATCAGCATGAGCTGGGCATGGTGGCGCATGCCTGTAATCCCAGCACTTGGGAGGCTGAGGCAGGAGGATTGTGAGTTCAAAGCCAGCCTCAGCAATGGTGAGGCACTTAGCAACTCAGTGAGACCCTGTTTCTAATAAAATGCCAAAAAGGGCTGGGGATGGCCCTGTGGTCAAGTGCCCCTGAGTTCAATCCCTGGTACAAAAGAAAAAAAATATCAGCATGGAAAAAAAAAAAATAGCCATCACCTCAAAAGAGCACCTGTAGTGGTCCCCATGGTTTTTCCCTTCCAGAATGCACAGTTAGAGCCCAAACTGCAAGGTCCCAGGGGGAATCAAGCTATGTAGCTGATGACTTAAGGCACGTGTTCTGAGCCTCATGGCAGTGCCCTTTTATTCTTCTCTGGGATTGATTTCTGAAGCAGCCCTAAAGGCCACAAAGCAGGGTTGGGACTCCTGGATTGATTTTCTCTGTTGACACAGCAGGCCGAGTCCTGTCTGGTTTATAAACTGATGCTATATTATTTCCAGGTCTCTCATGAAACTGAGCCAGGAAAATCATCTTTACAGGATTGTTAGGTTTTCTCTTGTGCAGTTTGTCTGAGGTGGAGGTGGGAGAGGGGAGGGGAGGAGACTGAGAACAATTCCTTTTCTCCTCCCAATTTTGTATTTAGCCATTTCATAGTGTCATCACACTGAGAAAATGCTGGTTAATTAGTGATATGATAGTTTCTTATGTAAGACCCAATCTAGGCACGGTTGCTGTTTACTGTGATTATCACTTCCAAGTGTGAGCTTTGTTGTATTTTTCTTGCACAATCAGTTATTTGTTAGTAAAGGATTTCTGTGAGCCAAATTATATCCTCCCTTAAAGGACCATTTTGACTGCCTATCTACAACACCCTTTCAGAAAGGGCTAATTGTTATTGACAGGGATGATAGACAGATTGTCCTTGTTCTGGGCAATTGAGTAACCTCTTGTCCCAGTTTACTTTGTGCAGATCTGCCATTAAAACAACATTCTTAATTTTGTGTTTAAACTTCAATAAAAATAAATATGGGAAGTCTCAGTTTATACAAACACTAGTATTCCCATGATCTCAAAGTATTTTCAAAATTCTATGAGTGTGTTATTTGTGGATTCCACAGAATTTATTTGTGGGTTCACTTAGTATAAAATCACCATCTGTAAGTGCCCTTTTGTCTCATTTAGCTGGAGAATTAATCCTACATTTTAAAGACTTTGGTCCATTTACTAGTGCTGTGTTTTTCCTTTGGTTGCATGTGATCTTCATTAAATAAGGCCTTCAACCCAATGGCTTTCATATTTTGTTCAAAGTGTTTTTAAACAATAGCATTGGAGGATCTGGGTCCTGTAGTGCATGTCTGTAATTCCAGCAACTCAGGAGATTGAGCAAGATTGCAAGTTCAAGGCCAGCCTCAGCAACTTAGTGACACCCTGTTTCAAAATAAGGACTGAAGTTGTAGTTCAGTGGTACAGTGCCCTGGGTTTAGTCCCCAGTACCAAAAACTAAATAAAATAAAGGATAGTATTGGACTGAAAATTTTCTTTATAATGTTTTATATGGTTCTCCCTTTTGGATACACAATTAGAGCCCCAAATAAATGTATAGTATTTCTAACCAGTATAATGTTTCTATATCCTCAAATTCATTTATATTTTCCTTTTTGATGGAAAATGAAAATTTACATCATTTTACCCCTTTCCTCCAATAGTGTAACAATTATTCCTGCACTTTTCTATTCATTCCTTATTCAAAATGCCTCTCTTTTAATGTACTACATGCTTACATATGTTAAGTAACCTATATCACATATTTGTCTAGTATGATTTGTAGGTCTACTTTTATCAATATCTTTCTAATTCAGTAGTTGGAATCTTAGAGTATATTTTTATACATTGCAAGGATGGTCTTTACCAATTACTCTTCATCAAAGCAGAGAAGTTTGCCATTTAATATAATTTTAAAAATTATAATTGCACATATAATATTATTAAAATTAAAGAAGTTGGTATAATAAAAGGAATACTCAGAATAAATTTCACAATCCTCAAAACAATTAAAGACAGCATAGTTTAAAGTATTATACTCAAAATATAAGAAAAGAATAAGCACTATGCAAATAAAATAGAATAATTTGTAAAGAAAAAATCACGAACATTTTCAATATTAATCAATTTAAAAATATGTGGTAGTTTGAAAAGATCCATTGCAACCTACTTTGCAAGTTAAAGAAGAAAAGAGAATATAGTTACAAATAAGAAGAAAAATTTAATGAAAAGAATAACATATGTATATATAAATTAACACATACACTTTAAAAAATCTAGAATCCAGATGAAATGCAAGTTTTTTAGAAAAATTTAAATACTAAAATTGACTCAAGTAGAGTGCATAATATTATTAGACCAATTACAAGAAAAGAAACAATGTATAGTTAAAAAAAAAAAAAAAAGAAAACCTCAAAAGAACATTAAGAAACTTTTACTTTTAACATGGCTGATTATAATCACCATTTCTTATTTATTCTCTCAAATATTATGAAAATATAACCAGAAAAATAAGAAACAAAGATGCAAATTATTTTTGTTGAAGTAAGAACATTCCTTAGATCTTTACATAATAGGAGGGAGGACTGCTCAAACCAGTACAGATGAAATAAGAATGGAGAAGGACACAGGAAATCAGTGCCCATGACTCTAGAGCTCAGAAAATATTGGTAAAGCACAGATTTCTAGTGTAAGCAGTGCACTTATAGCAAAAAAAAAAAAAAAAAAAGCTTTTTTTTTTTACAAAAACAGGAACAGAGTCTAGGGACTATCTGTGACCATCTATGTCTCTAGTCCTGAGGAAAAGAAGAAAAAGTACATGGATACATGAATAATGTTATAGATAGGCTGCATTTGTAGGTGTCAGGATATCAGTGAGGCAGTGGACAGAGGACATAAAGAAACTGCGTTGTGAGCAGCTCTGCAGAAACGATTTTGGTAGAGTAGGTAGAAGGAAGGTTGCAATAGCATATATATCTCTAGTCTCAAACATGAATCTGTCCTTGTCTACATATTCTGAAAGGAGCTAGCTGAGAATTTTTAGTCAAATAAAAAAGATGAACCCCCAAACAAAAACAAAACCACAACCAGGATACTATTTATTGTTTAAAATAAAAAAGAACAATGGGAATATTTAAAACATACGACAGATACAGAATACTCTCTGGAAAACAAAACTTTTCACAGAATAGTAAAAATTGCTACTAAATATGTTAATGGGATTAAAATAGAACTTAAAGCAATTGCTTTCGTAAAACAAAAACATAAAGAAGACATACAAGAGTTCAGAAAAGGTATGAAAACACCACACAAAGAAATATGAGCTGAGGGAATTGAGAAAATAGGTAGTTGATTAAATTCTATTTGAAAATGTAATTCAAGAGAAGTTCTTTATATAAAAGAAAGTTAAAACAGTCATGTTTGAAGGGTATATTCTATTAAAGCTACAAGACTTGAAAGAATGAAGGACCCTCAATCAGGTCAAAATTTAAAATCTCTTCTAGTAGAAAAAAAAAAAAAAAAACAGGGCAGGCTTAGCTCCATAGCAAAATAAAATGCCAGAGCTGATTGAAGCAATCATCATAGCCTCTAAAGAAAAGAAACTATGATCCCTAAAATTTCACCCATTTTTTTTTAATAGAAACTTTGCAGAAGGTAGATAAAGCTATAAGGAAATATCACTTTGCTTATCAGACTGGCAAAGATGAATAAATTAAAAATTTTTCTTCTTATGTGGTACTGAGGATCAAACCCAGTACCTCTTATGTGCAAGGCAAGTGCTCTGCCACTGAGCCACAATCCCAGCCCCTAAAAATGAACAAATCTGATAACACAGTATGTTGGTAGGAATGTGGTGCTCATATATATTGAAGGTCAGGGATACTTTGGTATAACTTCTATGGAGAACAATATGTGAAGATATGTTAAGATTGTTTATACAAGTATGCTTTGACTCAGTAATTCCACTTCTAGGAATTTTTTCTTTCAGAAATACAAAAATGCAAAGATATATGCACAAGCATTTTCATGAAATATTTTTTTGTATAGAAAATTATTGGGAGCAAACTACTTATCAAGAGAGTAGTGTTTAAACACATCATTAATATTTAAATGTATAACAAAAATAATCCTTTAAAACCAACCAAATAAATTTGTATTGAAAAGCCTAGATGAAAATATTTCTGATGAAGGGAAGGTCCATGTGATTCCTCATGATATAGATTCCTCTAAAAGTCTTCTTGGCAATCCAGGAATAAAACTACCATAAATTCCTTTCTTCACTTCATCCTAAATGCCTTCCCTCACTCATTTCACCTTCTCCTAAATACCCTCATATTTTCTGTATCCTACAACCCACAAAACCTCTATCTTAAAGAAAGCACAAATTTATTCTTTTTAATTGATAAATACCTCATAAGGCTTAATTTATAAATACGAATTTTGGTTATTGAATAGAACAAAACACTTAAGCCAAAAGAATAAATATTTGTTGTGGAAACTGAGCTGGTCTGTGTGTGGCGGGTGGGCATGCAGGTATGGGGTTTTACATTGATTACCAAGTCTTACAGTGCTTACTTATAATCCCATCCTTGCTCAGAAAATACAGGTTTGCATACATTGGGAGAGAGATTTTTTTTTTTTTTTCTCTTTTGAAGATCTGTGAGGTTTTTCTTCATCTCCCATGGGTACTTACATAGAGGGTTTGTTTGTTTTATGTCCCCTCTACCACATTAATGTGCTGCATTGCATTCTACAAATGGCTTGGGAATTCAAGATAAGATTTTTTCAATTCAGTATTTTATGTGCAAATCATATATAAGCATCCTCCTGAGTATTGTAGAGAACATTGGACATTTTGTCTAAGCTTTTTTTCTCACTTTAAGATTTACTGGTGAAAAAAAAAAAAAAGTTAGTGTTACCCTTCCTACCACATTTCCTCAAAATTCCCCCTTCAGTTTAGATGCCTGTTTTTTTTTTTTTTTTTTTTTTTTTTAATCCCATCTAATTCTTTCCTTACTCTATAAAGCTTTTGTTTACCTCCTCAAGCACAGAGATATCACTGGGAGCAGTGGCACATACCTGTAATCCTAGTGGCTTGGGAGGCTGAGGCAGGAGGATCACAAGTTCAAAGACAGTCTCCACAACTCATCAATTCCTAAGCAACTTAGCAAGACCCTGTCTCAAAAATAATTTTTTTTTTAAAAAGGGCTGGGGATGTAGCTCAGTGGTTAAGTGCTTCTGTGTTCAATCCCCAGTAAAACAAACAAACAAACAAAAACAAACAACAACAAATCCATAGGGATATCTCCTTAGAAAAACAATGATCTCATATAGCCCTTATTGAATGGATCTTTAATGAGACACTTACCACACCAAAAAGTAGCATATGTTTTCTTTCTCTCTGGGCTTGCTGGCCTGAAATTTCAGTGTCAACCTTTCATGAATATGCTTCATTAATTACAATGGTGTATTCAGGGATATTTACTTCATTGAACTATGCAGTGTCTCTTCCACACGTGTATGTTTTGTAAGTATTGCATGCTGAATATTATACTAACATACTTCATTCTTCTAAAATAGAGATAATTAATATAACTCAGTATTTGCAGATTGGAAGTTGTACTGCCCCATCATGTACACACTGGAAAATTACTCAATTTATAAAGTTTATCAAGTTGTTTATTAAAGTTGTTTATCAACTTGACCAAGTTGTGGAAGATGGTTCCAAGGGGAAATCTCATTTGTCTTGCCTTGTTTCCAAGGTAGGATCCCTGAATTCGAGAATGGAGTCCATTTCACTTCCTGTCCTGAGTGGTGTGGGCCCTTCCTTCTTCCTCTCTGACTTTTGCCTTCCATAGCAGGTTGGCCTCATTTATTCTGTCTCAAGATTTGGAAAGCATGTTCAGAAACCTTTCAGTTTATTTGGTGTGGAATAGATGGTATGTTTTGCTCCTACCATTACCTTTTTCTGCATTTTTTCCCCTACCATAGATGTCTTCCTTCAGTGGTTTCACTGCCAGGTGTAATGTCTTTTCCAATCTTGTGTGTTGTATGGGGTATGAGTGTATTTATCACTAATACCTACACTACATATTCAGTGGTACCTTCTAGAGTGCAATTTGCTGGCTGTACATGCAGGGTTTCTTATATCTTGTGGTAGGTCATCCTCAACTTGATTCTATGTATTATCAAGTGTCCAACACACTTGATATACTCTCCTTCCTGAACTTACTGAACCTATCACAGAATTACTAAATGAGTAGTGTATAAGCCAAAAAAATAATTTTATGTGTGGGAACATGTAGTCCATGCTTTAGGGAGGGATAAGCAGGGGGCACAATGTCTTGCTTCAAGTTGCACGTGAGTAGATACTTCCCTCTGATTATCCACCTTCTCATACAAGTTCAGAAGGTGATGTTGACAAATGTCAGAGTTTCTGAATGGTAAGGTCACAGCGAATATTGTCTTTTCTACTATAAACATAGCAATTTTGAAGAGAAACTTGTCAGGAGACAGTCAAGCGTCTTCTCTCTTCTGTGCCCCGATCCAGTGTAGGATGGAACAGAGTTGTTATTTTATGTAATCTATCCTGGAAAAGAAGGTGATATTTGAAAGCTACTTTTGCAGTGACTAAAGCACAGATTGATACAGAATCCATACCACTTTTACAAATCAAATTTGCTAGTAAATCATTCTCTCCTGTCTAAAAATAATAGGAAGTTTTCAAAATTCACACTAGTCATAGTTCAGTGGGTGGGATCTATATCTTGAAAGAATTAAGCAGAGATCTATATTCAATGAAAACAAATATACAAAAATAGCATTTTTTGGAAAATACTTAAAAATGTTTCTATTAGATCAATAGGTCACAAAGAGTGAACCAATAACTATTTTTATAATACCACCCACACATTTTTACAAAAAATTATGTAAGATTATTTTTTGGCTGTCAACTGGTTTATAGAACACAACTGCCCTTTGGATGTGATTCTAAAGTAAGACTTTTTTTTTTTTTTTTTTTTTGCTGTCGAATGAGCTCATACAAAGCTCATTTTAACTCTCTAATTTCCAGGAACAGTGGAAATCTCCTTGGACTTGAAATTTATGGATATTTCTTTTACAGCCCATGGGAAGTTGGTAAAATCAGATTAAAATAAGACACACAGGATTGAATTCTGTGCACAGTCCTGGAACTTGTTTAGTGCTGCACATGAACTGCTCTCATTGCCAGAAGGTAGTTTGGAAATGTAAGAAAGTGAGACCCATAAACCTCTCTTTAAAAGGACACAGTACCCAGCTTAAAATTGTATCTTCCTGAAAGATTATTTATTGAAATAATTATAGAAGTTGACAATTTTTTCTTGAGAAAGTTAGAAAAGTTTCTTTTGTGTTTTATTCATTGTAGAGGCAGTCTGAGAAAGAGGTCTCCATTGACCTAGATTCACTGTTTTCCTCTATGCCAATAATTCAAAGAACCTAAATTTATGCACCCGACACTATCTCATCATAAATAACAATATTCCTGAATATATAGTGTAGTACTTTTCAAGAAGTGCAAATCATTCCACACACATTTTCTCATTAATCCTCCCATGCTATTATCCCCAAATTTCAGAGCTGTGGAAATTGAGATTGAGAGAAGTGGAGCTACTTATCCAAAAAACATGTAGTGTGCTAAGTAAAGAGCTTAGAAATGAATTCCCAGAGTGCTCTTTGTACTGGATGGCAGTTCTGTCTTTCTACTTAGTGTCATTGGAATGTATTTCTGCACAAAATACCACATGCTTTAAATAACTGAGGACATATTTTTAGGCCAATTAAACATCTATCTAATTTATTTATAGTAGCTACAAAGTCTCATTTAGAAAATCAATACCTCATCAATACTGAGTTATGAAATGTAAATTATTTTGGATAAAATAAAACTACTTCCCTATAACTTTATGGGACTTGGCTGTTAACATCATGGAGCCGCCATCTTTCTCATTGGCATAGGCTTTGATCATCTATTTTGCCAAGGGCAAAATTTATATGCACGAACCACTTTTATTCCAATAATGAATGCATTACTTTCCCTCAAGTGTACAGTGAAAAATTACTATGAAGTCATTATCCTGGCTCACTTGATTGGAGTGGGTACAAGGAAATAGTCCTTTCAAGCTTTAAAAAAAAAAAAAAATTAACTGTCTTTAGGGCCTCATTCTTCTCCAGATGTGGAAGACAGAAATGAAAGCCATTGTGAAGAGCAGCTTTACCCTGCATTCTGAGGAGAATCCTTACCAGTCCTATTGGACCCTCCCATCAGGAGGGGTAAAAATGTTCTTCCCAGACTCCTTTGCAGCTAGGTTCTGACACTTACATATACTTGTATGAGATTTAGAAATTAGAAGTGCGGCAGAGAACATGTTCTTGTACTGTAGTTACTGACAGGTAAACTTTGACAGTTTTGAGCATTTTTTATTGCTTAACATGAAGTTTGGGTAGTAATCACCAGTGCCATTGGTGTGAGGAGGCTCTGATGGCTGCTTTGGTAGAAATAGGTAATGGTGGTTACTGTCCAACCTTTGGATTTCTTGTGTACTGCTACAAACTTGAAACTAAAAGTTCAGGAGCAGTCCATTGATACCCATTCCTCCAGCCCATCCAAAGATTTTATAAGCACCCTCTCCCCTGCATGAACTTACTTTCTATTTGATATTTTTAGTGGAGGGTTTGGAACCTGACTGAAGAAATGATCAGTCGTTTTCCCACTTTCAAGTGCTGAGGAATAGATAATTAAAAGTTCAGTCATCATAGAGTAGGAGGCCTGACATAATTGGGTTCAAATGCTGGCTTTGACAATTAGTAACTCTGAAGTTTTGTTTCTATTTTTCTCATTTTAAAAACGAATCTACTAATGCCAACTTTACAAGAGTTTTGTGAATAGTATAAATAATAATAATATGTATGAAGTACTGAATTAATCAGATCGGTATTATTTGGTCTTAATAATAGGTTTTAAAAAAAGCCTCTTATAAAAACTGGTTTAACTAATAAGGAAATTTATCATGTCAAATAATAGGGAGTTAGTATGCAGGATAAGCTCCAGGGATGATATAATCTAGACCTTAGTGAGGTCAAATGGTTCAATGATGTAAATAGGGCAGTGACTGTATTTGAAAACAATGTTTTATTGAACCATAGCCATGCCATTCTGGTGGCTTTTGCTCTGATCTCACAGTATCTATACTCAAATAGGTGATGGGGAATAGACAGGAAAACAAATGAACAAAACACAACTCATTTTCAGATAGTGACAAAGTGCTATGAAGACAATAAAGCAGGTAAATATGATCAGAAATGACTATGGGGTTACATGATGTCAGGACTCGGGGCAGACCTCTGTGAAAGGATCTTTTGTCTCTGAAGATGTGAATGTATAAATCTGGGTGAACAGCATTCCTTTTCTTTTTCTGTGTTTTGTCTGATTTTTACGTTTCCCTGATATTGTTATAATTTTCCTTTCCCCTCCTAAGACTTTTTTTTTTTTCCCCTCCTAAGACTTTTTACAAGTCTTCCTCTGGGAAAATGTTATAGATTGGAATCAGGAAGGCTAGGGAAGGAGAAATTTTAAAATAATTTTTGAGTTATTTCAGAATTACATAGCTCTGTCTTCTAAGATTGTAAACTCTTCTTCAGCTATTATAAAGCTCATGTTTTCTAATTTTGGAAGCATATTTTAGGCAATAGAAGTTGAACTGTCCTGAGACCTATGGCAATATCTTTAGATGCCAATCAAGTTGATTAAAGAAACACAGAATCAGCACCTTATGATTGCTCTAGCTTCAGAGAAGAGGAAAAATGGACTTCAAGAGGCAGCCATGATATCTTTCTGCTTGGAGACTGAACTGGAGATGGTTTCTTCCTTGGTGCAGGGTGAGAGCACTGCCTGTCATCTCCAGTGCTTGGTCCAACAATAGCTGATGATGTTACTGCTCAAACAATCCTGTTGCCTCTGTAGGAAATGTCTTGTGCTGCATGCTGTGAACCCTTGTTCAAGCTTCCTATGCTTGCATCCCTAAAACCTTGTTTCTACTTTTGAATGTATTTTTCAAAGCAGCTTATGAGCACTGAGACATTTAAATATATTGTTAATATGACACTTGCCAAGAAAAAAAAAAGAAAAGAAAAGAAAGAAAGAAAGCATTAATCTAGGAAATACAAAAGCAGTGTTGGAAAGAATAATCCTGCTTCCAGGCAAAATTGACCCAGTTAATATTTGTAATGGTGGGTTTGCTAGGATTTTATAAAAGTCAGTTTGTCTTATCCGTGGCTGGTCTACATGGTAGTGAGGTAAATGATTAATTCAATTAATTTGGTGACTCCCTCCTCTGCCCCATGGGGAAAAAGTCAACCCATTTTTAGCATTGCTTCAATATGAAAATTCTGAAGACCTCATTATTAAAATTTGTTTTGGATTCACAAATGCCAAATACTTTTGAAAATAAAAATATACAAGATGAAATTGATTTGGAAATAATACAAATATGCAAATAGTATAATAAAGCAATAACAAGAAGACATTTTGCATGCTTAACATACATTAGGCTCTACCAGGTAAAGCATTAGTCATATAGATAAATTATTTTAAAATTCTGAATTCAAACCCTAAATAGCACCCTCATCTCTTGGTGGCTACAACAATCTCCACACTGACTTGGGGTGAAAGGACAAAGAGATATTTAATAGATGTTCCTTCAAAGAGTTATCATGACCATACCCATTTGGAAATTAGAAAGCTGAGAACTTTCTTTAAGTGTCTAAATAAATTAATTTATGCTGGGTTTCAAACTGAGGTCTGAATAGTACCAAGCTCTCTTTACAACAGCAAAACACCTGTTCCAACATCCATTTGCATCTCCCATAAGGCCTAACACATTTTTGTCACCATTATTTGCTGATTGAATGCACTAATACCAAATAAATATGCAACCAAATGGAATTACTGAATTGACCTTCCATCTTCCAATCTTTGATTCTTTTTATTTTAAGAGTTAAATTTAGATTATGTTAGCTAAGATTTTTTTAAAGAGCCAGATGATAAATAGTTAGGATTCACAAGCTATCCCTCTCCATCATCATGACTCAATCTTGTCCCTAGAGTGTATATAAGTCATAGGCAATATTAAACTGGTAGGCCTGGCTGTGTTCTAATACAACAACTTTATTCACAAAAACAGAGCCAACCTTTGGACTTAGTTTGATGATCACTGACATAGATGGCAAAAATATTCTACTTTCTATGAATTGAGTAATTTCTCTGGATTACAATTCCTGTGACTTGTAGTACTTGCTTCCTGCACCTGTGTAGGTGGTGGTCTCTTTGATTTGAATTGTCCTTGTGTGTAACATACCCTTCTTGGCATTTGTGACTGTTTGTTCCATGGGCTTTTAGCTGAAATTATGGGCAGTGGTTGCAAATTACAAACTGAAAAGCATTGCAGCTTGCTCTCAGGACCATGTACTTGGTATTGTTTTTAACAAGGCACTGATTAGGATAAGTACCTACCCTCACTTTAAAGTAATGCTTTTTTATTAAAATTTTAATTCTCCAAGCAATTCTAACCTGTTGTTCCACAACAGTGCCTTCATCAGAATCCCCTTCACTGCATCCTGCATCCAAGCTAGGATGATTTGTATTATTGGTCTTTTATATTTCTCTGCATGACTTCCTTAAAGCAGTACCTAGTAAGTGTTACCAGGCAACCAGTCCACTTAAGTCACCTTCCCTTTTGCCCTGCGCCTGTCCTCAGAAGAAAGGATGCACACCCAAAAAACCTCAGCTGAAGCTTTCAGACAGAAAGCCAAGCGTTTGGGGAATCTCTTTGGATTGCTTTAAACCCAACAGAGGATAAAAAGCCATACAAATAGAAGCAAGAAAGGGAAGGTAACATAGTGGTTGGGATAACTGTTTTCTTAGCATTTTTATAATCCATAAAGTATTTTTAATAATATCTTATTTGATTTGTCCTATGTAGCTCTGTGAAGTTTGAAACACTTTGATATTTTGAAAACATGAAGACTCAAAGAAGAACAGTCACATGTCAGCATTCTTGCTAAATGGTGGCTTCTGGACTCCTTTTCTCTGAAAATCCATAGTCTTTTCTATATTTTCCCATGGGAGAATTTTATATTACGTTTAAATCTAAGACTAAAATAATCATGAAGCTTATTACTAAACTAAATACATACATATCTGATATGCATATATATATATCAGATATATATGTGTATACACACACACACACACACACACACACACATATATATGTACACTCTGTTTAGTATATTTATCTGTAGGAACCAGATATATATTTTATGTACTTTCACAAATATGCTTATATATAATTATCATGCATCATCTTATTTCTATGGAAAAGTGATTTTCACACAAACTCTGTGTTGCCGCCTGAAGCGCTTGGAGCAACGGAGCCGCGGGAAAAACTTCAGAGGCGAACTGGAGACAAACAGCTTTTTATTCTGATAACTTTTCTCTCTGGTTCTAACAATGACTAACACACGACAAACACACCACTAAAATGGCGCTGACCCGATCAGCAATTTCGGCCAAGTCACTCGAGATCCCGCAACAAGTCCCGTGAGACTACGGGAGGCAACAAAGCCCAAATCTCCACGGCTCATAGTCAACCGCAATTCAAGTCAATCCCCAAACAGGGCTCCTGCATTTCCCCCTTTTTGTTTTAAAAGAGGTAATGCTCTAGGACGTCTATGTGCAACCAACATTCTTACCTGTCATCGGATAATCAAGGCTGTGCCCTTGACTCCTGTCTTAGGTTGATATGTCGGCCACATGAGACTGTCCCGTGCGACTGTGCCTGTCTTAGGTTGTCCCCCTCTGGGGATCTTACCCGTCATTGGCTAACCAGCCATCCAATGGAGCCCTTTAGGATCGACTATATATGATGACTAACAGCCGTCCAATTGTGAGGAGATGTTGCGGCTTTAAGGCGACAAGCCTTTTGGTGATGAGCCAAATTGCATAGCATATCAAATTGTTTAAACAAATCAGCTGCCCTAAGTTCCATCAAGTAACACACTGAATTCTCTAGACAAATACCCGCAAGGCATTGTCCCGTAAAGTCCCAAACAATGAAAGATCAAAATGTCCATTTGTTATAACATGTTGATGTAGGAGGCCCCATGCATGTAGAGCAGAGGCCACACTGTTGGTGAGGTTGTTTGATGTTTGAGCAGCAGGGATGCTTGCGGCGGCCGCGATCCCTGCAGCTGTAGCAGCAGACGTCTTTTTTATGTTTAGACAATGCCACCGGCAAATCTTCAGGGCCCGCTACCTAGAAACTCAAGCATCAATTATTAAAGGAAAGGCAGTGCTATTGCAGCACTGAGTCAAGAGGCGAGTTGTCAAACTACAAAATAGAATAATTAGATTAGAAAATTAAAGTTGATTTTTGTTTACATACATCGCTGGTTGAGCTGAAAATTAAAGTTGATTTTTGTTCACACACATCGCTGGTTGAGCTTCTACAAACATAAGTTGGAAAAATATCATATTTAGAACAAAACAAAGAAAGACTGAGGGTAATTACTGGATTAAAGATAGATTAAAGAAAAGGTAAAGGCACTTTAGAGAAATAATTTGTTAACTGGAACCCTTGAGTCTCTGTATACAGAGCAATCTTTTACCTGTTGAGATAATTGAAATTAATGAGCTATTAAACAAATGAAGTTAATAACAAATAAACAATCTTAAGTCAAAACACCAAAATATCAGGTTATATAGCACTAGTCATATTGTTTGCTAAAGAGAAGTCCGAGGGACACCTATAAATCAAAATTGAAAGTACCTTCATTTATAAAATTATTTACCTAAATTGAATACTCTTAACCTAAAATGAATTAAAGTTATTTGGATCCATATATATATATATTTTTCTTTTTCATAAGCACTTTGTTTTTTGTGACGTCACACTGGACAGACGAACAAACATACAAACATATATTTGTGACGTCACATTAACATGAAATGTAGACAAATGTACAGACATAAAGACATGTATAAAAAGGAAAAAAAAATACAATTGTGTGCACACTAAAGAGAGATCTCCTTGTCCCGGCCGGGAGGAATGACACTTAAGTTGTGAAATATTTTGAAGGACTCTTTTGAGGGAATCATTCTGTACCTTGATCTTGGTCCTCTTGATTTTGTACCTTTTTTATTAATCTTGATACTTCAATAACTTCATCTTGATCATTTTGGTGTGGTACCTGTTTTATTAATCTAGATGGTATCCATATTGGAGAGGATTCGTATTTTGGAAAAACACAAACAGATCCTCTTCCCCAAATTAATACTGGATCTGGACCCTTCCATGTACCTGAAAGAACATCCTTCCAGTAAACCAAAGGTTTATGTTGTTGGTGTGGATTCCAATGTCTGTCTCCAGCAGAATAACCATTAGAGTCTAAAGTTAAAAAATTTAAAAACAGGGCAACTGCTAATCTGTCCTTAGGACTTTTCCAATTTCCTTCTTTTTGTTTTAATAACATAATTTTCAGTGTTCGGTTTGCTCTTTCAATAATGCCCTGACCCTGAGGATTGTATGGGATGCCTGTTTTATGGGATATATTGAATTTTGCGCAAAACTCTTTGAAAGATGAGGACGTATATGCGGGGCCATTATCTGTTTTAAGCATTTTGGGGATGCCCAATGCAGCAAAAGCTTGCAAACAATGAGATGTAACATCTTTAACTTTTTCTCCAGAATGTAAGGAAGCAAAAATCATGCCTGAGCATGTATCTATGGTCACATGAATAAATCGCAATTTTCCAAAACTTGGCTCATGAGTAACATCCATCTGCCACAAATGATTGGGCATTAATCCTCTAGGGTTAACACCGAAATGAGGATTGGGCAAATGTGTCATACAAGATTTACAATCTTTTACAATTGTTCTTGCTTGCTCCTTTGTGATTTTAAACCTACGTTGCAAGGTGGTGCTGTTGACATGAAACTGGGAGTGGAATAAAGTAGCTTGTTGTAGCACTGAAAGTATAAATATTGTTTTTGTAAGTTCATCAGCCTTTTGATTACCTTCATGGAGGGGACCAGGCAAATTAGTATGTGCTCTAATATGGCCTACGAATAGAGGTTCTTTTCTTGCCCACAAAAGTTTTTGTATTTGATAAAACAATTTAAAGGCTGGAGTATGAGGTGCTATTGGTCCTGCTAACTCTAATTTTGGGAAGGCTTGTACAATATAGTGGCTATCTGAAAAAATGTTTACAGGCTGATCCCTAAAATTTTCCAGAGCTCTTACCACAGCTTCCAATTCCACTAGTTGAGCTGATTTGTGTGCAGTTATGTAAGTCATATTTTCTTTTTTAGTGACTACTGTAGCAGTACCATTTGAGGACCCATCTGTAAATACATTAAATGCCTTAGGAATATGTTGATTTTTTATTACCTGTGGAAATATAATAGGATGATTAATACAAAAAGATAATATAGGGGACTTAGGAAGATGATTATCAAAATTTGCAGAAGTAGAGCATTTAGCTATAGCCCAATCATTATCATTGAAGCATAAGTATTCAATCTGTGATGATGAATAGGGAGTAATAATAGTAGCAGGGTGAATGCCAAATATTTTAGTAGAAGTCTTAAGTCCTTGAAGAATAAGTTTAGCCACCATGGAGGTATAAAATTCAATTATACTTTTAGGAGAGACGGGCAAATGTATCCATAATAAAGGCCCTTGTTGCCAAAATACTCCTGTGGGTGTATATTGTGAAGAAATAATAATCAACATCAGCGGTTGAGTTAAATCAAATCTATCACAATGAGCTCCTTCGATGGCTTTTTCTACTAACTTTAAAGCTTTCCTATCATCAGGAGTCAATGTTCGTGGTGAAGATGGATCAGGATCTCCACGAAGGATGTCAAATAAAGGTTTTAGTTGGCCAGTAGTGAGATTTAGTGTAGGGCGAAGCCAATTAATGTCTCCCAGTAGTTTTTGGAAATCATTGAGGGTGGTCAAATGTTCTTTATTTATTAAAATTTTTTGGAGTCTAACAAAAGTATCCATGATTTTAAATCCTAAATATAATATGGGAGATCTGGTTTGAACTTTTTCTTCTGCTATATATAATCCATATTTTTTAAAATTTTCTACCACATCACTGAATATATTAAATAAGATTTTTTGATTAGGGTGGGCCAATAAAATATCATCCATGTAATGTAGACACATGAAGTTTGGATATTTATTTTTAATGGGTTGGATAGCCTTGTCCACATATATTTGGCATATGGTGGGGCTATTAGCCATTCCCTGTGGTAAAACCTTCCATTGATATCTCTGATCAGGGCCATTATTGTTCATAGAAGGAATGGAAAAAGCAAACCTGGGGGCATCCAGAGGATGTAGGGGAATAGAAAAGAAGCAATCCTTTATATCAAGAGTAATAAGATGGAAATTTTTTGGAATAGCTACGGGACTAGGAAGTCCAGGTTGAGTAGGCCCCATAACTTGCATGGTTTTATTGATTTGTCTAAGATCATGTAACAATCGCCATTTTCCTGACTTTTTCTTGATCACAAATATGGGGGAATTCCAGGGAGAGGTGGAAGGTTCTATATGACCTGCTTCTAATTGTTCCTGAACTAGTAGGTGGGCCGCTTGTAATTTCTCTTTAGATAGGGGCCACTGAGGGACCCACACTGGCTTATCAGAAAGCCATGGTATTTTCAAAATTATTTTCTCAGTGGCCCCGAAAAAAAAATATCTTTTTCCTTTATGATAATGATTACTTTTAGGGTTAAGATTACTCTGTACTTTTTGATAATGAGTTCTTTTAGGGTTAAGATTACCCTGTAGGTTTTCACATTTAACATCTGCAGGCTTGGTTGCAAGGTGTACTCCCATTTGTTGCAAAATATCTCTTCCCCATAAAGTAACCGGTAGATTAGGTAAAACATAAGGCTGAAATGTTCCTTTATGGCCTTCATCATCCTCCCATTTTAAAATTACCGCACTTTTATCTGGGAGGTTATTATATCCCAAGCCTCTTAAACTGGTTGAAGCTTTTTGCAGAGGCCAGTGCTTGGGCCATTGGCGTAAATTAATAATGGAAGAGTCAGCTCCAGTATCTATTAATCCCTCCATTTCTATTCCTTGGATTTTTATTTTACACATAGGCCTCCTTGAACAGTCTCGAACCCAGCAAGCCATGGGACTTGAGTCAGTGGAACAAAATCTCTATTGTTCCCTTCTTGAGGCATACCCATTTTAAATGAATTATGTAAATTGGGAAGGAGAAGCAACTGAGCAATTCTATCTCCTTGATTAACAGAAGTTATACTTTGGGGTGAGCTAAGCATTATTTTTATTTCCCCTTTGTAGTCTGAGTTTATTACACCTGGGGTCACTTGCAAACCTAATAAGCTTTTAGGACTACACCCGATAATAAGTCCTACAGTCCCTGAGGGAAGAGGTCCCCTGACTCCTGTGGGAATCAGTTGAACCCCCATTTCAGGTGTTAACACTATTCAGGCGGTGGAACAGAGGTCTAATCCTGCATTTCCTCTTGTTCCTCTGGCGAGGGAGTGGATGGGTAGTAGGGATTGTGTCGGGGAAGCATCTGAGTGGATGCTTGAGGATACTCCTTCTGCAATGCCCCGTACATTTGTGGGCCCCGGGGTATTGGGCCCCATGCCCCGTTTTTTGAATTCCTGAACAAAGGATTTCCATGGATGTCAAATTTTGAATGGCATTTATTGGCCCAATGATTTCCCTTTTTACACCTGGGGCAGCGGCCTGGGGCACGGTATGAGCTTGGTCTTATTTCTCTTTTGGGATTTTGCCTAGAATTGCCTGATTGATTATGATAATTTTGCCTGGAATATCCTGATTGATTATAATGTCTACGTTTAGCCTTTGTGAAATTTCGAGAGGAAGCACCTCTCATTGAGGCTGCAATCACATTTCCTGTGACAAAGGCGTCATTTATATCTTTACATAGTTGTATATATATGGAAAGATCCTTTTTAGTTCTCCATGGCCTGATGGCTGCTTGGCACCATTTATTTGCATTTTCATAAGCTAATTGAACAACTAATGGTATAGCTTGGTCAACATCTGCAAACACACTACCTGCAGTTCTCAAAAGTCGATCAGCAAAGTCGGCATACGGCTCATTAGGTCCTTGAATCACTTTTGACAAGCTACCTTGTAGATCCCCAGGTCCTTGTATAGTTTTCCATGCCTCTAAGGCAGCTGCATTTATCTGAGCATATACATCTGGGTCATAATCTGTTTGAGCCTGTAAGTCTGCGAATTGCCCTTCTCCTGTGAGCATGTCTATATTATAGTTTTCAAACCCTGCAGCCGCGTTTCTTTTAGCCGTTTCTATACAAAGTTCTTGGAATTGCGATCGCCAAACCAAGAATTGCCCCCCGCTTAATGTTGCTTTACATAGACTTTTCCAGTCTGAGGGTGTTAAGCTAAAGGTGTTAAGGGACTCCAGCATACTCAACGTGAAAGGAGCTTGGGGCCCATAAGTCATTACTGCCTCTTTGAGATTTTTTATTGTTTTGAAATCTACTGACTGATGGACACTCTGTCCATTTTTCTTTTCAAATGCTGGCGGTTCCCAATGTATCTGTGAGTTGTCCTCGAGAGCGCATAAGCGATCAGAAAGACTTTTTATTTCTGTTTCTAGGGTATGCAAATGCCTAGTAATACCCTTCATATTTTCTGTAATGGATTCCACCCATGGGGGGACTAGAGGACACAAGTGACTCCTCTACCTGACCGTCCTTTTTCTCGGTCTTTTTTAGTTTCTTTTTCCTCATTTTCTCAGGATCACTTTTACTAGATTCCTCACCACTGCTAATTTCACTGACAGCAATATCCTGAGGCCCAGGTTCCAGTGAGAGCAAGTATCCTTCAGCTTTCGCCAATAACTCCCGAATAGCTTTAATAGCTTGGATTTTTTGTCATTTTTGGGTCTCTTCTAATACTCTCTTTACTGGTCTCAGTTGGCCCAGTGGAATCTACACTTTTTTGATCACTTTCACTTTTGTCTATATACTCCTCACTGAGAACAGAGTCAGGTATATCAAGGAGTCTTTGCATAGCCTCTATCAATTGGGATTCAGTTATATTCGAACCCATCTTTAGAGACCTTCAGTTCTTACCTGTCCGCTCCGAAGTCCCCGTACGGGCCGCCACCTGTTGCCGCCTGAAGCGCTTGGAGCAACGGAGCTGCGGGAAAAACTTCAGAGGCGAACTGGAGACAAACAGCTTTTTATTCTGATAACTTTTCTCTCTGGTTCTAACAATGACTAACACACGACAAACACACCACTAAAATGGCGCTGACCCGATCAGCAATTTCGGCCAAGTCACTCGAGATCCCGCAACAAGTCCCGTGAGACTACGGGAGGCAACAAAGCCCAAATCTCCACGGCTCATAGTCAACTGCAATTCAAGTCAATCCCCAAACAGGGCTCCTGCAACTCTGGGAATTACATATGTTTTGTTCTACCAATAGTGTCAGCAACTTCCCTGGTGGCATTGGAACAATCTTTACAGTGGATATAGGGATTCAGGCAACATGAACACACAAGGAAAGTAATTCTGCACCTCTGAGTAATAGCACCTTTTAACAATTCTCAGGGTTGATAATGATGGCAAATGAAAGATATTTATATTGCATTGTCCTTTTCCTGGGCCATGAAAGGGATTCCACTTTCTACCTGCCATGGATAGAGGAGACAGTGCAACACAAGCACCATTTACTTGCTCAATGGATTCTAAGTCTAGAAGAGTCCTGGGTCAGATATTTGCTAAGTGTGTTGTGTTGTTAGCATTCTTTGTCACTCGTCATACATGTGACTTCAGAATTCTTAGCATGCCATTCTGGGCCTCCAATGGGAATGAATAAAATGTGCCATCATAGTTGAAAACAGTTGGCCAACCCTTTTGTGAACCCTGAGTTGTGAACCCAGTCAGTTGTCTCATTAGTAGAACAGGTTATAGAAGTAGTTCATTCTTTGCAGCATGTGATGAGTGCTAGTTGGGTCCTTTCTCTTATGGTAAAAATTTTTGTTTCACAGAAAGGACATTCAATTTATATTAACTCTGAGTCATACTAGGAACCTCACTTAATTCATTTGGACTTCATTTGGTCATCCCCATTCTATATTGCATTTCAGTTCTCTTAACCAGAGTGAAAGAAAAACATCAACAATGAAGCTCAGTCTAATTTATTTGGTTGGGTATGGCATCTAGAGATAAAGAGGGAGTAAAATTTTCCCATTAATCTTATTAATGGTTCTTTCAAATTATTCTTTTCTTTTTTACAACTGACAATCTCTTAAGTAGTCTTTCTTTGAAAATGTATTTCTGCATTTATTTATAAGCTATAAAGCACTTCTCTGAATTTTCTGTTGGCTACTTATTTCACGTTTCTGTTTCAGTTTTTGTTTTTGCCTTCAGATGGGACTATTTTGGTATCTTCATTAGTGAGAACTTGAATGTGAAGAGTATCCTGGAAAAAATATGAAGTATTTTGATACTGCAGTGGAATTTAAAAGCTGAATTTGATGTTTGTGATTTAATGACATTATAGAGTAAGTCCCTAACTTAGAAATTAGTTATTTTTCTAAAAGTTTTCTAGTGAATTAGTTTTTTGAACATTGTAATTAGATATTTAATTTGACTTTCTAAGTCTAATTAACACAATATAGTTTAAGAGTTTATATGTAATGAGGAAAGAAGCAATTACTGTGGTCTGAGTGATTATTTTCCCTAAAATTCATATGTTGAATTTCTAACCCCCAAGGTAACAAAATTAGGAGACAGCATTTTGGGGAGGTGATTAGGTCATGGGAGTAAGCTCTCATGAATGGTATTAGTGCCCTTAAGAGGGGTATGGGAGACCCCCAGCCCCCTTTCAACAGGTGAGAACATGAGGCTGCACCACCCCAGAGCCAGTAAGTAGACCCCCCACTGGATACCACATCTGTTGGTACCTTGGTTTTGAGCTTCCCCATCTCCAGAACTGTGAGAAGTAAATTTCTGTTGTCTACAGGCTGCCTGTAATATTTGGTTATAGCAGCCCCCATTGACCAAGACAGCAACATGATCACATAGTTTTAATTATTTAGAATGTGTATGGCTTAATAAAGTGCTTGTTTACTTATAGGAGAAGGAAGAGATATTGAGATGCTTTGTAGAACTTCTGAAATGGAATTCAGGATATTTCTAGGAAAGTTTAAGCATGAATTAATTTTTAAGTGACTATAATTACATTTAAAAACATGGCTATGGTTCTGTTAGCATTATGTTTCATTATATTTTTTGCTCAAATTAGGGCCATTTCTGGGTTGCATAGAAAACAAGGGGAAATGGAAGACAGGTATGTAACTGGGGAAGGAGGAAAAGAGGGAAGGAATGGGAAAGATGGTTAAATACATTTTTGAGTTTGCTTCAGATGAAATCAACAAACTTTTTTTTTTTTTTTTTTTTTTTTTTTTTTTTTGTACCAGGGATTGAACTCAGGGCACTCAACCACTGGGCCACATCCCCAGCCCTTTTTTTGTATTTTATTAGAGACAGGGTCTCACTGAGTTGCTAAGTGCCTCGCCATGGCTGAGGCTGGCTTTGAACTCGCGATCCTCCTGCCTCAGCCTCCCAAGTGCTGGGATTACAGGCGTGCGCCACTGTGCCCGGCAAAATCAACAAAGTTTTAAATGATCAAAATCAGAAAAAAAGCAGTCTTCTATGCATGACACCCTTGGTTGAAAGGAGAGATGTCGAGAGGAAGATCATGTTTGATAGCCTTGACCTAAGCTGCTGATGTTTCAGGTGAGTGAAGAAGATGGCCTAGAGGGCAAGGGAAATGGTCTTATTTAACTGTTCCTACTAAGAATGTCTAGTAGTCAAGTTTTTTTTTTTTTTTTTTTTTTTTTTTTGGTACCGGGGATTGAACTCAGGGACACACGACCACTGGGCCACATCCCCAGCCCTTTTTTGTATTTTTATTTAGAGACAGGGTCTCACTGAGTTGCTAAGTGCCTTGCCATTGCTGAGGCTGGCTTTGAACTCTTGATCCTCCTGCCTTAGTCTCCCAAGTGCTGAGATTACAGGCGTGTGCCACCGCGCCTAGCTAAGTTTTCATAACACACTACACAGTCTGCATTTGTGGGAGAAAAATGAAATAGACCATTTAGTATTTTCATACATCTGCGGAGGAGTTGGGAGTGAATCAACTTCATTACTGATGGAGTCTTACAACAGGTAGTTTACTGGTACCTGGAAAATTTCAGTTTGCTACAAAGTGCATTTCTAGGTTAGATTGATTTTGTTGTAATAGTCTTTGTATTGGTATCTTCTTAAAAATTGTTACTTGGCCAGTTTCCTTGGTGATGACCACTGTTGTTCAGAAGCTTTCATCTTTTCCTCAATATTGAAAATCTAGTTTTTGTCTGTGAATTTATTATCCTTGGTCCAGTGAAAATTTACTAAAGTGCCTGTGGGTTTTTCCCTGTGTTTCTTAGGGGAACCAGATGGTTGTCCATTAAGAATGGCTGCATCTCTTGTGTGTGATTAACAGTTACATCTCCCTTGAGATTTCAGAGACCTACCCACATCTCTATACTGGCATACTTCTCTACTGATTTTTACCACTTTCAGTGAGCTATTTAAGAGTAATCTGATAATTCATGGAAGTTCAATTGCAATAGACTACATTCATTTCCCTTCATATACTCTACATATCATGCCATGTATATGTATGTATATGTAGATATGTATATATATGCATGTACATACATGTATGTGTGTATATATGTATACACACATATGTATATATGGTTTAGGTGCAAGAAATTCTTAAGAAGATAGTGTCTATTTTATGAATTACTTTTTAAAATAATCAGTATCAGCTATCTGGGTATAGTACTCATTGCCCTTTATAATGATCATCTCTTCATTAAAGGAAAAATAGTGGATAAAATGGCTTGTTCAGTTCTAACTACTTGGAGCCTGTTTTCTGGCTGTGAAGGCTCAACAGAAAAATGGTCTTGACATGCAGAACACAGCTTCCATATTATATTTTATTTAAAGAATTTTTGAATAGTTAAGAACACCAAGGTCTTGAGACAGATTATTTTTTCCACATTTTCTGAGCAGAAGCTTCATTTAGAAAGTGACAAACAGATGCAATGAAACAAACTTAGGGAAATTATGCCTTCTTATCTCAATTAAAAATTTCTAACAAGAAGTAATTGTATTTCTAGGATGTTTTAAATAAATGTTCTAAAATGGTATGGTAAAGGGCACATTTTCCCAAGTGTGGTGAGAAGATATAGGACTTATTTCTATTATGCTAAATAAATAAATATTATTGGTTGCCAGTAACTGTGTGCAAACTAAAATATGGAATGACCTAATTATCAAGTAATGATTTACTCATGCTAAGAGATGCTGGTATTTGCAGAATTTCTGTGGGCTAGGCTGGAGGGTTTGTGTGCTAACTTTGTGTGCCTGATGCTTTTATCAAGGCAAAGTTATAGAATTCTCTTTGAATAACATTTAGATGAGAGAGAGTTGCAAAAGAGTGGTGAAGCTGATTGGGAGTGGAATCCAGCCCTAGATGCTGTGGCTTGTAAGGCAGTTAGAGAGGGCCAACGATGTGGTAAGGTTTGGCATGCTTTCTCTAAATTCTTCCAGATGGGGTTAGACCCATTCTGTGAGCTGCAGAACAGACCATCTGCTTGAAGACTCCAGAGATTCTCCACCTTCTTACTTAGGAAACAATTGGAAAAAATGAACACATCTCTTAAAAATACCTGATAGAGTTTGGTTTAATAGCTCTTAAAGAGTAGCGATGATTTATTTAATGAAGAAGATGGTGTTTTTGTTGTTTTTATCCTGTGCTTTACCTAGCAACCCATGGAACCATATTGTTGCCCCTGGAATAATTTTAAAGGCCCACAATGTGGATACTTTGGAGCCAGTGAACCTTCTCTGTGGCAATATGAATGCCACTGAGCAAGAATACAAATACTTGGAGTATGTAGTCCACTACCTCTCATGATTTGAAAGACGATAGAACATTTCCCTTACTTCTCCTTAGTCCTTTTCCCATCCCCTGAGTAAAAACATCCTACTATTAAAGGTAAACATATTTTGTTTAAAATTTCGGTTTTCACTAAAATTCCTTCTTCATGATGTTGGGGAGAAATGTGGGTATAGTAGTTACATCTATGTTTTAATGGAATGATAATGAAAAAATATTAGAATCACTTATTGAATGCTTGTCATGAATGTCACAGGGGGCCCATATGTCCATGTTCTTTCATCCTCAAATGTGTGGCTGGGAAGAAATCAGAGGAGTGCCTCTTATTCTCATTGTATAGTACTCCCAATCCAGGCCATTCCATTTCTGATTGGAAGAATATTTATTCCCAGAGTCTTTTTTTTTTTTTTTTTTTTTTTTGGTCACTGTGTACTTATTACCTGTGCAATCTTTTTTTTTTTTTTAAAAAAAAACTTTTGTAAAGATAATGTCCTACATACAGAATGGGAGCAAATTTTTACCACACACACATCAGATAAAGCACTAATCTCTAGGATATATAAAGAACTCAAAAAAGTTAACACCTAGAATCAAATAACTCAATCAATAAATGGGCCAAGGAACTGAACAGACACTTCTCAGAAGATGATATATAGTCGATCAACAATCAACAAAGGTATGAAAAAATGTTCAATATCTCTAGCAATTAGAGAAATGCAAATCAAAACTACTCTAAGATTTCATCTCACTCCAGTAAGAATGGCAGCTATTAAGAATACAAATGACAATAAGCGTTGGCAAGGATGTGGGGAAAGAGGCACATTTATACATTGCTGGTAGGACTGCAAACTGGTGCAACCAGTATGGAAAGCAGTATGGAGATTCCTAAGAAAACTTGGAATTGAGCCACCATTTGACCCAGCTATCCCACTCCTCAGTTTACACCCAAAGGACTTAAAAACAGCATAGTACAGTGACACAGCCACATCAATATTTATAGCAGCACAATTCACAATAGCTAAATTGGGGAACAACCTAGATGCCCTTCAATAGGTGAATGGATAAAGAAACTGTGGTATATATACACAATGGAATGTTACTCAGCATTAAAAAGGAATAAAATCATGGCATTTGCAGGTAAATGGATGGAGTTGGAGAATATCATGCTAAGTGAAGTAAGCCAATCCCAAAAAACCAAAGGCTGAATGTTTTCTCTGATATGTGGATGCTCATCCATAATGGGAGTGGGGAGGAGCATGGGAGGAATGGAAGAAATTTAGATATGGCAAAGGGGACAGAGGGCAATGGAGGGGACATGGGGGTAGGAAAGATGGTGGAATGAGATGGATATCATTACCCTCAATACATGTATGAAGACACAAAAGGCATGACTCCACTTTGTGTAAAACCAGAGACATGAAAAATTATGCTGTATATGTGTACTATGAATTGAAATGCATTCTGCCTTCATGTATAACAAAATTAGAATAAATAAATAAATTAAAAAAAGATAATGTCCTAATAGAGTATAAGAAGTCAAGAAGTTAAAAAATATAATTAGAATGTAAGAATGTTCCTATGCTGGCTCATGTAGTGTCCTTCATCTTTTTTTTTTTTTTTTTTTTTTTTTAGTCTATTGAAATCCTTTGTAATCATTGTAAATGCTACAGGCTCAAGAAATTCAGCTCAGCTCCTTCCATCCATTCTCCTTCCAGTTGTAGGACTTATTTATTTCTCGGTGAACTAAAGAGCATCTTAGATGTGCCTAGATTATAGTACCTACCATTGAGCTTATATGATCCTATCTATTCCATCCCTGAGCTTACCGATTTTCTTAGAAGCATAAATTCTGTTTGCTATTGTTAATCCTCAGCCTCTAGATCATCTACCCATTGCAGGTACAAAATAAATGACTGTAGTACAGATGTGAGTTTATTCCACAATGCTAGGGGCTAGGATGGAAAGACATTTTCTTTATTTTCTCTGAGCTACTCCCACCTATAAGTGGAAAGTTAACTCATTTGGGAATATAGGGGAGAAACGAACTCAGACAAGGAATCTGACAACAAGTACACTAGATTCTGATCACTTTACATTTTTACTCTGGGACAAGCCAGTTTTGTTCTGGTATGTAAGCAGCATACCAAACAGATTAAATGATGAGCTCTGGGGTGACTTTGGGCAGGGCAAAGAGCCTCTCCAACTTTGGTTCTCCAATTTGTTCTTGGTGTTTGAATAGAAGAAATTTATCTATAATAGTCATTGGTGTACATTTTTCTGCAAAAATGATTATGGATAAGAACTTTAATTTTTTTCTAAGCCTATTTCTTTCTTCATGTCTAATCTCCTCGTGCAAATTCTAGTACTTAATCTTGGGGAACACTCTTTATAACTGACATAGAATATGTGCTACTTGATTGACCCTCATACCATCTTTCTCTTGCCCCTAATGAATATCTTACTGACTATTCTGAGCAGAGATCAAACTATACCAGTCAAAATTTTCCCTTCTTAAGGTAGAAATGTTCTACAATGCACTAGATCAACAGGACAAAGTTCTACAGAATTGGTCTGTCCCTTAGTAAAAATGTAAAGTGATTAGAATCACTAGTATACATGTTGTCCGATTCCTGTTAGTATTTATTATGATTCTTGGTTCATTTGCATGGTTACTTAATGACAGCTGAACTAATTGTATTCTAGAAAAAAAGGAAAATACATTGTCTCTGTAACTGTTTCTAGGGCCAGTGAGACTTATTTGCATTATACTATGAAATATGGGCCCTTTTGCCATAAAATGTTTCCACTCATGAGCTCACAGTCTGTAGCCTCCTTTCAGGAAAAATTCAGTTTCATTTTTTAGCAATATTCTTCCAAGTACTAAGCAGTAAATTTTGCAGATAACTTGTTATGTAAAGACATAATACAAAGTGATCATTTTCTTTAACAAATAAAGGCAAACATAAATAGACACTAGCGAGTTCATCATTTTCAGGCATAATCGTTTAAACATTCTTGCTTGAATCTTTGTGAACTTCATTTTTCCTGTGTGATAATCGTCCTTTCATCTGTGGAATCTAAAGATTAAATGATTGATGTTTGGCACATCATCAAGGTTAGAAACAGAATGGGCATGATTTGCTCACGGAATCTGAGTTTTGAAAGTTTATATAAGTGTATGAATCCTTAACATGTTTGTAGTGGAAATAAATGAGGATTGAGGTACATACCTGACCTTTTGAAGTTAATACAAGGATAAATTCTGTCCTCCCACCAAACATTCCAGAATGGCCCTGTCAAAGTTAAAAGTGCACAGAGTAGCCTGTCTATCTCTGGGGGGGGGGGGGGGGGGGGGGGTAGAATACATCTCTTTCTTAATAGAAAAGAAACCATCTTAAAAAAGTAAAAGCAGTTGCAATAATTTCTTTATTTCACATTTCTCTTTTACATATATAAATTGAAATTCTTAAAGGAAGGAATCAAAATCCGAATCACTGCAGACTTTTAATGGAGATTTGCTGAATAAAAGAATAAATGAAAGGAAGAATCAAATGAAAGGAAACTTCAGGTGTAGGAAAGCAAGGTGATCTTGTGGATTTTTATGTAATATTTATATTCATAAATCTTAGCCAGGACTGCAGCTCCAATTCACCGACTAAAAGGGATTATTTAAGTGCAAACCAGAATGAGATTTGTAAATGAAGTAATAAGGTAAACATCTTCCCTCTGTTTATTAGAAGAGAAAACTTGGGCTCAGAGAGCTTAAAAGCCAACAAGTTTTGCTAGCATGTGGCTAATTCCAAATTCTGTGCTTTTAGCCATCCTTCCATAAACCTCTAGTAATTAATGTAAATGAATGTATGAACGAATGTGCGCCATCATTTCCTAAGTTTTACTGTGAGGTGGGTTCTGCATTGAAAGCTTCATGTACATTATCCACTAAGTTCTTAACAAAATTTATTTAAGGAATGTAATTTGGATAGGGAATTGATACATTGTTGCCATTACCATTTACCCTTCTTTTTTATTAATTTATTTTACCTACCAATTTTGCTAATTTTGTTTACTTTATTCAGTATTACCTTCACTCAAGTTTTTCTTGTCTGCACTGTGGCAGGATCTGTTGACACCAGGTGAAGCCGACTACGGCATAGCCAAACCATCCACTGGCAGCGTTGATTGTGGTGCCATCACTAGACTGCAGGGGGCAGCAGCTTCTAGAAGAGCCAGTGGACTTTTCATCCTGGGCAAGGCTATTCGTTTTGCTCAAATGGACACCGCTTGTCTTCTGCTGTCTTTTTCTTTAAAGAAAATATTAAATTGCCCTAAAATTTGAGATTTAAAAAGGTTGGAAAGACTATCCATACATGACCTTAGATTTGGTGGTGGCCTATGATACACAGAAAGAAGTACTGCTTAATTATGAAGTAATTCCAAAGTACTAGTTGGGCCCTTTTCCCTGAAAGGAAACTTCAAATAAATGTCAAAAGGCCGTCAATTATTGAATACAAATTCAATGAGTTCATCTCTGAGTGTGGTATTCCATAAAAATAAAATTCAAAAGAAGATCATCTTCGATGCAGTGGACTTGGAAAGTCTCCCTTTACTTTCTTTTTAGTTTACCACATCTTTTGGGTTCATTCTCAAGTTTCTTTTGCTACATTTTTCTTTGTAACATCATTATTAGTCCTTCCAGACAGAGGCATGGGGTTTGCATTTACAAAGTACTAATGCCTTATTGTGGGATCCCAATCTCTTTCTGACCTTCATATCTGCTGAAAAAGAGAATGGCCAACTCTTAAACAATTGAGTTCCAGACAAACATCTGTCTCCCTTCAGAAGTGTTTCTTCACAGGCCAGATAGCCAGGAGGCCGTCTAATACCCAATCCAGGGTTATTCTCCAGCACAAAGTGTGAAGCCAGAATCTTGAGTCCATTGTGTGTTCTCATGGTCAAACAGACAGAGTTTCCTTTGAAATGAGGTTAGCACCTCCTACAAATTTCAGTTAAGAAGTAATTGCACCTATGAATTAAAAACAGACTAATCAGCAAGTAAATGCTGAATTTTTCATAGGCTCTAGGAGATTGTTATTATAATGGACATTAAAAAACAAATGCATCTATCACTCTGTTAAAATTAATGTTGTTATCCAAACAATCTACAAACATTAAATACATTTTTTTCCCATAAAACATAAATAAAATACCCTTGCTCTGACCTTTTTGAAGTTCTTTGTAAAACGGAGGAAACGTTCATTAATGTTTCTGGCCCTATCCACCTCTGAGCCAAGAAAAGTTGGCTTATTTATAAACAAAAGTCCCAATAACTTGCCTTTCCAGGATTATAAATTCCTACCATGAATCATTCTGTATTGTCTGATGTATTTTCTAAATTTAGGATGCAATTTATTATCTAAATACTTGCGTGTTTCAAGACTTTTGCCCTTTGCTCTTCAATGTGTAAAAATAAAACAAAAAGTCCCTGAATCCACAGCAAAATGTAACACAATAAAAACCTCTTTGTTTTAGAAAATTACATGTCAGTACCGTGTAATCTATGGTACCAATTAACCAACAATGATAATTATAAGTTTTTGAAAGCTAGCAAATTTGTTGTTTTATCTTAGAGATGATGTTGATTTCTTTTTCTAATGTTCTTTCAAGAGTTTTTCCCCCTTACCTCATTTTACAAGGCCCACTTTTTTTAAGGGCACGAAACTATTTATAACAATAGATGTTTTAGGAATTGGCAAACTGCGAAATCCTAGATGGAATGGCAGAATAGCCCCTCAAGGAGGGAATGGACTTTATTTATTCTCGTTGAGTTCCAAATGCACAAAAATAAAGGGCTTGCCAGTTGCCAGTGGGAAGTGAGCATAATTATGACTTCACAGCTGCTTCTCCTAAAGAAAAAGTAGAGAGAGAAAAAAGGAAGAGTCATGCTTTTTTTTTTTTTTCACTGCATCTAAAAAGAATATGCACAAAGGGAATATATTTATGCCAGATATAAGAAGCCATAATCAAAGTAATACTGTAGTACCAAACTCATGCCAAGAAATTCAGAAATCTTGGCTTGGAAGACCGTAAATCAGATCTGTGCATCTACAGTACTCTAGTAATTAGGGCAAAGTATAAAAAAATTGAGGTCCTCAAATATGTTCTCACTAGCTTGTTTTACCTGGTACAAGTGCAGTCGTTTTTTTTTTTTTTTTTTTTTTTTTTCAACAAAATTGTCATCATCTGCCTTACTGGGTTGACATTCGCTTTGGGATTCTGTTCAGAGAATAATTCAAAACTTGATGGGTCCGACTCCAAAGTGTGTGACTCAAGGAAGGACCTCTGGAAATTTCTGCCTGGAGGCTTGGAAATTAAACTTTATCAATGCTATATGAGATAGTCAAGGTTACCATTCCCATCTTCCAGGGCTGCTATATCATTTAATCTTCAACTGTTATTGGAAAATTTTCTGTAAATGGTTCAATTGTAAATATTTTAGAATTTATAGGTCATATTATCATTTCCCCATCCTACTGGACTCTGCTATTGTCACATAAAAACAGTCTTGTCACATAAAAACATGCAAATGAATGAGTCTATGGTCTAGCAAAGTTTTGTTTATTAAAAACAGGCAATAGTTGGGTATGGTCCTAGGCCAGAGATGTAGAACCAAAGACCATTTGGAGGACCTTGATAGAGAAAGTTCCAGTCTTAAAGCTGGAATTGCAATAGCTAAATTGTTATGTGACTACTTATCAATAGCGGCCATTAGGATTTTTAAGAATAATTTTAAATATAAGTAATACTTTTTGCCAATTAAGAGATGGGCATTAGTAAAGAGCAGTCTTTATCAAAAACACTGCAGAAACACTCTGGTTGCTTGCTTCCTTGAAAAAAGCATGACAAAAAACAACTGCATAAAGGAACTTGCAATGAAACCATAATTCCAAATGTTTTATCCTCATTGGTTCCTGGAAGATGTAACAAATAGGAAGGAAAGGTGAGCAGTCACCTTTATTTCCATATAGATATTTTTAGGATAGGGAGAAAGGAGATCACAGTTGAATCCAACTTAATTGTGAATCTGTTTGAGAAAGCCTTGTAAAAATAAATCCCTTTAGTCTTCCTACTGCATTCACAGACTACCTGGATCTGCTGAAGAAATGTTAAATGATCTGAGTGATAACTACAAGTGCATCCAAGGCAATGCCTTTCCCTGGTTCTTCCAGTAATCTACATCGACCTCTGTATGCCACTTAACTTCTATTTGATCTATTTCCCAATTTATAAAATAAAAGAGAATAAAGAGATGTCTGTAAAGTGGTTTGAAAGCCCCAGTGAAAGGCCCTCTGAAATACAGGATGTCTGAGTTTCAAAGAGTCAGGAGGACACTTTGGCTATTGAGAATACATTTTAAATCATGTAAGTGGACACAATGGTATTCTGTGAATGCCATGTTACTCAGCAGTATTCCAGAGGGTCAAATAGATAAGGAGGACATGAAAGTTTAATATTCAAGTTAAATCTTTTAATTAAAACAGATATGAGGGAAATATAGAGAGGAAATGAGTTTTGAATTGAAAGTGGTCATTTTGTGATGTCAACATAGATACACAGACACAAATTCACCTAGACATTTTTCAAAGACCCTTTTATATATAATCAAGGCACTTCAGTTATGACTTTTTATGTGTTTTAGTTACTTTTTTCCTTACTCTATTTTCTTTCATAATGTTCTCTTTCTATTGTCATAGACCCCACCTTGAACATTTTTAGTAGTTCATATAATGCCATAAAATCAATATAATGGAAGCAGCATAAAATAGAGTCATGCTGAACTCTTTATCTGAATATGTATGTGTATCATTTGCTTCCTTTGACCTTTAGTTTCTCCATCAGTAAGGGAGATAATAAGAAGCTTGCAGTTCGTTCAGGAGGCTGCATGAGATATTGAATGGGAAAGTGCTTAGGAAGTATAGGTGTTCACTAGTCAAGACTCCACTTTGAGTTGGAAGGAAGGATGCTGATGAAATACTTGTACTTGCTTAATTTCTCTAAGAGAGTGAAAGTACAAATAATTGCAGCTTTCTGCACAAAGGAAGCAGTGACATGACAGCTTTCATTGTCATAATGTCCTCATTGCAAGGTATTTAACATCTCTCAAACCCATCCAGAAATGTCAGTCGCACCCTGCCACGGTCACCATGAAGGTCAAGAACACTCTTTTGTGTTCTTAAAACCTCCTAAAGGGTTTATACTAAATCTGAATGATAAGTTAAAGCATTTGTGAATCCAAATGGCAATGGAATCACTTTTATTTTAGAATTAAAACTTAAAGATACATTCGTGAATATGCTAGCAGAACTGGACCCCTTCTTGATGACCTGCATTCTGCTTCAAGAGTAGGGCAGTGGCATGAGTGGGCTATTTTTATGAATTAAATATGGAAAAGTAACTGCAATGATCAAAAGGATCCATGCCTGTCCCTTCCCTTTTCCCCTTGTTTGAGCAATGTAGAGCGAAGGGGAAACAGCTATGAGTCCCTGTGCCATCTGACAGCAGATGCAGAGTTAACATGGTAGTTGAGGATGGTCAGGGTTGGTGACAAGCCATTTTAGTTGGGGGCCCATTATCTGTTGATTGATTTTAGGAGAGCTATACAAGTTAAATGCAACAAGTAGAATAAAAAGAAGTTTCTTTGTTATCTGCTACAGAGGTATGTTGTTTATGAAGGGAAAGGAAGGAGGAAGAAGGAATTAGACTTATGAGGTTACTTAATTGTAGGATACAATTGGAGAATACAGTTTCAGACATACTGAGATTTTGTTCCCATTTAATAGAAAGTGAAATGTTTTAGTGACTACTCCTTCAGGACAACACAAGGAAGTTTAGAATTAAGAATTTATGAATACATTTTTCTTTCATCTGATTATTTTGATTGTTTCTACTGTAAGTTAAGAATTATTCTGAGAGTTTATGCAGACTGTCTTGAAATACAAATGCAAGGGTTGACTAGTCTGGGGACAAATAGTTCCATACTAACAGCACCCCTTCATTGGAGTCTTAACGTGTGCACAGCTATTTTCCAAAAATATATATATATACTTAGTTTTCCTCTTCAGAAATAAATCTATAATGCTGGCATTATCATTGTCTGCATTCAAGTGAAGACTGAGAAGTTGGAAAGTTGAATACCTTACTTGAGGTCACATAGTAAGAGAAAGAATCTAGCATCAAAGTCAAGGCTAACTATGCAGGGGGCTCTTACCTGGTCTGGTGGGCATGAAAGGCAGAAGTGAGGAATGGAAAGTGCTGGGACAGCAGAGGAAGAGATAGCAAGACAGATTAAGTGGGCCCCATGGTGCTCCTTAGGAGGCTGAATGCTGAGAACTTGAGAAACCCACAGTTCCTAGACTGTGTAGATGCCAGGCACAGTGGATATCTATTTAGTGTAATTAAAACCCTTCATTCTCCAGAAAGGGAATGTGAGTCTGTACCACTTATAAGAAGACAAACTAAATCAGCAGATGAGAAGATTTATCTGCATGACCCTTAAAAGAAACTTCTCCATCTTGCCCCACCCTGTCATTCTTTATCTACAAGAGGAGACCTTCAAAGAAAGATCTCAGTGCATGCTGGGTGGCCATGAATTTCCCCTTGACTCACAGACAGATAAAAGCAATTTGACTTGTAGTCACCAGGAAACAGGAAGTCTCTCCCATGGTCTTTTGATCTTTTGTTGCTCCTAGGAGGCCCACATATCATTGCTTTGCCACTTTGGGCCATTAAACCCATTTTGCTCCTTTATATATCTGCTAAACATAGACACCGAAATGAAGAAATACAGCCTAAATAAAGACACCAATAACAGCTTGCAGGAAGTATTGAAAACAGTTCTGTATGTTAGGAGCCAATGCTTTTTCCACTGTGGGCTTTAAAGGTGCTCTCTTTGATCAGCCACAAGGTCACTTCACCACAGGTACAAAATTAGAAATTTTGAGGACTACTGAGCACTGAATTTTCACAGTGGATCAGTTAGAGGTTACTAAACACAGAGAATGTTGAAGTCACAATATACTGTGAAGACAGAGGAGCCTCACAGGTGTTCCTGCCTCATGTTCTGCAGACCAGCCACAACTGTAGCTGCTGGTGGTGACACTTCTGACTTTCAGTTTTGTGGGCTATGCCTGAGCCACTAGGGAGGGGACTTACATAAAAGCCATGAATGAGGAGATAGACTATGCCAAGATGTCTAGACAGTAGACCAGAGCAAAGGAGGTTCCTCTCCAGGGGCAGGTGATGATGGGCACTGATACCTTGTCAAATTACCCATTGATCAGGTTTCAGGCAGGCAGGATTGTATGGGTAAGCCTGGGTGGGATTTTGGGAGATAAACAGCACTGATTTTGATTGCTGACAATATATGACCTAATGTGAACATTGGAAAAATAACTTTACTCTCTAACGGAACAGTCTCCTAGTCTATAAACTGACATTGATAATATCAGTACTTCCTATCTAGGGTTGCTATGAAGACTAAATACTTAATTCAATGTGTGGCCCAGAGTAAGTGCTTCATTCATGGAGGTTCCTTTCACCTAACAGCTTACTGTGTGCCATCACAGGACACACAGATGGCTTAAATGTCTGCTTCATCCTCCTTCTTTCTCGCTCACTGGTCCTTGTTGTCCACTTCTCCTTATTTGATAATTAGAGAAAGGAAGAGGCAAGATGGAGATTTTAGGTCACTGCAGATAAAATTCACAAAGACAAACCCAGGGCTTTGCATATGATATTGAGTATAGAGAATGCTTTGGGGGAACTCTCAGAAAGTTAGAGTAATTTTCCCTTTAGAAATCACACAGAGGTCAGGGATTTATAATCTAGAAGAACAATAGACAGGGAAGGTTCTCTACCTGCTGGTGAATGTGGGAACTGTCTTGTGAGGCCTTTTAATGTAGTCAGAGCTTCAAAGAGCTTTAGAGCCCTTTTTCCCTAACTACCTGCTATGCTTGATCCCAGAGGCACTTCTGCTCTTCTCTGATTCCTTTTGGCTTAAAAAATTATTTTTCCCCACCATTCTTGTTTCTCTTCTCCAATCTTCTCTTTATTTCTCTTTCTCTTAGTGTTCTGGCTTTGTGGCTGACCTCAGTGTACCCTCTCAAGGGCACTTAGCAAAGCTGTTGTCTCAGGCTCAGGTTTTCTCCCCGTCCTCTGACCAGTAATAGAACAAAGGACAAAAGGCCACCTCTCCAAGTAACAATATCTCTTTATTAAAGCTTTGTTCTGCTGCACTGGGACTTTTTTTCTCAAATTCGCAGGCCCTGCTGGCCTTGCTTCTGGGCAACTTCCCCAGTCTCTCCTTTCTATTACTCCACGCCTCTACAAGAAGAAGGCTAGACTTACTGTTTCTGGTTTCTAAGGTCCAATAAGTCCTTCCACACACTCCTAAAATGTGGGGACAATACAAGAAGATGGAAAAATCAAACCAATGCCAATTGCTGGGACCCCTGCTCTGACTGTGGAGGGGGCAGAGTCCAAGGCTCTTCATCTCCCCTCCCAAACCACCTCTAAGGTTGTCCCCAGAGCTATCATGACTACACTGGCTGGAAGAGGGGCTGGTGGTCCACAAGAGTCTTTCTGCTTGACAGGAACTACCCAAATGCTCTAATGGGATCTGGGGCAGGTTTGGAGGGCTGTGGAGAGGGGCCGTCAACATTCAAGATTAGACCCTGCTTAAGACATTTCCTGTGGCTTCATCATTCTGTTCCTGGTTCTTCCTGATTCCCTGGTCCAATTGCATGTCTCAGCCCACAGCGCACCTCCTCCTGTCCATTTATATGGCCACAACCTGAATTCAAGTGCCTACTGTTTCCTGGCTGAAGTGTTCTGCTAATACTTATATTCATTTCTTGGGGCTGACATTTAAAGAATATCACAAATGTAGTGGCTTAAAACAATAGAAATGTATTCTGTCACAGTTTTGGAGGCTACAGATCAGAAATCGAGATGTTGACAGGACCATGTTTCTGAAGAATGCCTTCTGTGCCCTTCTGTCAGCTCTGGTGTTGCTGGCTGTCCTTGGAGACCCTTGACTTGCAGATGCTTAACTCCAACTGTTTTCTCCTTGTCTTACAAGGAGGGAGGTCATATTGGATTAGGGGTGCACCCTAATGACCCCATCTTAACTAGATTATATTTGGAAAACCCCTATCTCCACAGAAAGTGATTCACAGGTAGAAAAGTGAAGGGCGTCACCATTCCTTTTGGGAGGACACAATACAACCCATAGCAATACTCTAAAGGATCAACTGGCCTTTGAGGTTTTTCCTTAACCCATCCTCTTTGTACCATCTATTTGGGCTTTCTAAAATACTCATCAGATCATTTATACTTAAATCAGAAAAATATCTGCCACTTCTCCATTTTTTCCAAATGAAAGTCTTTAGACTTGCATTTTAGGCCCCTCTCCTTTTAGGTACTTTCTGTTCCTTTCTAGCATGTTCTATCACCCCCTCTCAGGGACCCTGCAGGCTGTGACTTGCTCGCTTTGTTAGAACATTTTGTGTATTTTCTTGCTTTTTCACCTAAGCCTCATTTTCTCCTTAAAATGAACCCACCCACCCTAGATTTTTCTTTAACCCTTTGTTTATGTTGCTATTATGGGATTTCTCACATTGTGCCATTATCTTATTTATCCTGAATTTCCCAATGCCTGATGCCTATTATTAGCAAATAAATGATTTCAAATAAGCAATTCCAGAGAGAAATAAGCTATTTGGTAGTTAATCTTTCAAATATTTGCATGCATGCATCTGTGTGTGTGTGGGGGGGGTTGTTCTTCATAAGTTCTGGAAACTCAATTTTTATTTGTCAATATAAATATCTTACTCAGGTGTGTATACAATAGTAGCTAAGGAGGCAGGCTGTGGAAACACCAGCTTCACTTGGGAGTTATGTGACTTTGAGTCCTTTATTTAACCTCTCTGTACTCTAAGGTCTTCATCTGTCAGGCAGGAATGTGAGTTCTCAAATTTACATAGATATTGTGAAGATAAAATTAGAAAAAATCCTCAGAGCAAGGACAGATACAAATTCAGTGGGTAATATTTATTTGTTATTATCTTTAAAACTACTGTTATTATTATTATTAGTTGTCACTTGTGGAACTACAATTATATAATGTGTGACTGGGGTTAGTAACTCCCTTTACCATCCAGACATCAGAACCAAAAATAGACAGAGATTGATAGACAGAAGTTAAAATTTAAGTCTCATTTCTGACAACATTGTTGGAGAATGTGTTTGGCATTAAAAGGCCTCCTGATACCAGCACGAAGCCAGGCTTTTCACCCAGTCCCAGACACAGCTGAGAAAACTGGCCTTTCCACCGACATCTAGCTCCAAAGGAAAGGAGCTGTGTATGTCTAATTCCTTCCAAATCTCCAGTCAGTTATATCACCACTCTGGGCCCCTTGTGTTCCCTCTATCACATTCTCAAAGAATGAGAAAAAAGTCCAGAGAATGACTCCGCATGGAAGAAAGAGGACAGGGGACAGGGGATAAGAGTTCCTCCAACATAGAACAGACCTGCTTGTTACCTGTGTTGTCGTTCTAACAAATCTTTGACTTATGTACGCTTATCACCCTCCTTCTGAAGATGAAGATCCTGAGGCTTTGAGACATGAACTAGCTTATCTAATGACACATGGCAGTCAGTAGAATAGGCACAAGATGATTGGCAGTCAGTAGAAAAGACACAAGTTGAATCCAGGTGTTTTTGCTCCCCAAAGTCCTCTATGATGATATGTCACTCACCAAAAAACAAATAACCCCAAAATTGTAACAATTGCAAGCCATATCAATAACTACATACAAGGGATTTTATTTTCTTTAATTTTAAATGTGAGTCTTTATATTGGCACCAGAGGTATTGTTTCCACATGATTAGCTTATATCCTAGGGCACACAGAGGTACATACAGTGACCTATTCCAGACCACAGGTGATGGACCACGTGACCTTTCAACTTCCATCTCATTAGAGTATATTCAAAGAGCCATTGACCCTTTGTGGCTAAGGGACATGGTCTTCTTCTGAATATTCTTTCATCAACCTGTTTTCTGCTTTTTTAAAATTTTATTGATTTTTACTCTGTTTAACAACAAATCTGTGACTTATGTACAGTTTATCACCCTCCTTCTGAAGATGAAGATCCTGAGGCTCTGAGATGTGGAAGTTCTTATTAGATTATTTCCCCACAGAAAAATTCTTTGGTTGAGTCATTTGCTCAGTTCCTATGTAAGAGCCAAATATGTTTTATGTGGTCCTGGTCTTGGTGCTTTTATTCCGAACTCTGTTCTTGGGTCTATTAGTGAGTGCTGCTGCAAAAGTCACATCTGACCCCCATCCTGTCCTCTTACATGCCTCCCCTTGGTGTTGCCTTCATCTTTGTCTCTCCTTGCTGAGATGAAAGTTGTTACATGGGGGTTAGGTTCACCCATTTTGTTCAGCACTGTGTCTTTGGTGCCTGAACCAAAGGCCTGGCACAAGGCATTTATCAGTAAGTATGTAAGTAAGTAAGATCATGATGATGATAATGAAGTAATGAAATTATTTGCTGGCTTTCTGGTAAGATTAGAACAACTTCCAGCCTGAAAAAAAAAATCTGTGTTTGAACTTTCAACATAATTATTGTTTTGTGTCACATGATTAAATATTCTCTCAGTTCTAGTAGCCAAGGGTTTTCTCTTTATTTTTCTAGTTAATTCTCTACTGATGGTGATTACATTTTATATCGTCGCTCTTAACTATAATGGGGAATATGTCATTGCCACTGTCCAAACACCCCCAAATTAAGTATTTTATTTATCTTACAACCCAGGTAAGCACAATGGTGCAGAAATAAAGTTGGCTTGAAGTGTGGCATCAAGTTTAGGAATGGCAGCTCTACTTTGCTTGTTTTACCAATGTTACTTTGTAGCTCTTTAATTTGATGGGAAAGTGGTGATAACAACCTATGTTGCATCACTCAGAAACACCCTGTGTGCATTTGTACACCACAGAACACATTCTTGGCATGTGTTCTTATGTGTCTGCAAACTTTCACTCATGGTACCATTCAGGTGCTTGGTGTAGACTTGATTCTCAACAAGTGGTGAATCCAGATAGTAATAATCCTGAAAATAACAGCACAACTGCAATAACAATGGATGATGTTGCCCCTTCTCCTAAATAAGTGTATGTGCCTTTTGAGGCTTTAAATATAATTTATAAATTGTATGAAAAATCCTTTGGAAAAAAAATTGCAGAACCAATTTGTGTTGTGCTGAAGGTTAGATTCTTAGGAGGAAGGAACTATATTCACATTGAAAATAAGATTCTATATCCAATTTCATCAACAGTTAACATGGGGCTCATTTGGGTTTTCAGGAAGAAAGAGGAGGAAGGAACTGAAAATTTGGTCTTACATAGTCCTCTCTCCTTTTCTTCTTCCTTTGATGTACATTAGTTCCCATGGAAACTACATTGGGATGGCTGGAGAGTGACATCTACAAATGCAGTGTAAGGTCATTTTTATCTAATGCTTTGAAATTTAAACCATGATTTGTGATATACAGTGACACCTCCTTAACATATTCTGAAGGACTATGAAAAGACAATATTCTGAATGCAGAAACAAGCCATGTGACTGAATTATGACAGGTCTCAGAAAGTTCAGCTTTACTCTATGCATGGAAAAACAGAAAGAGCTTCATTTCCCCAGTTTGCCTTCAGGAGAGTCCTGGCAATACATCTGGCCTCCTTAACATACAGGGAGGAAATCTTCTCCTCTGCCCCCTTCCTTATTGCTGGTAGCCTGTGAGGCCACCAAGTAAAGAACAAGTGTTCAAAGCTTTAAATGCAGCACTAAGTAACTACATGTGGGTGGTGATAAAACTGCAGGAGTTTTCTTGCCTCCACTGTTTTCTACCACCACCCCTGGCCTTTTTTTCTTAGGGCACTAATGTGATTTTCTTTATTAATTTGCCAGTGCTTCACATATAAATTCCAGGGGCATTTAAAGGGAGATACGTTTCTAAAAGAGAGAAAACTGGACCCATGGGATAAAAATGACTTGAGGTTTGGTGGAACATGATCAATTTAGGTTTCTACTGTGCTCTTCAGAGAAGAAATGTCTGGCTTCTAAGTTAAGCAGTCTGAGTTGATTCATTTACTTTCTAGTTATGTACCTTGGACAAGCAAAGTTTTCCTGAGTCTTAGTATAGTGGTCTGAAGAGTACTGTGAAGTTTGAAATGGATGTACATGTCAAGAGGAGATAATGCATTTAAAAAGTGCTTAGTACTAGCTACATGCTAGGTACTCAACACTTTTGTGCTGCAAAAATGAAGTAGTTATCACATAAAATTTTGTTTATAGCTAGTTTTGCTTTCATTGTAGTCCTTTATGTAGAGAATTGTGCAAGCATCCGTCTCTTTTCTCAGGCCATAGTTAATGTGGGTCAATGGTTACCTCCACTGTACAATCACCATCTGGAACATGTGCCCTGTAAAGTTACTTTTGGCAGCTTGAGAGAAGGATGGGAAGGCACCTGGGCTCCCAGCTGTCTTCATCCAACAGTGCCACGTGTCACCTACACTCTGGCTACATTGACCTGACCTAACTGCAGAGTGAGGCTGGAAGATATCAGTAAGCATGTCCATGAGTTGGTATGCACTAAATGTCTCTTCCATGCTTTGAAAAGTGCTTATTCAGTCTCACTGTTTAAAACTGTAATAAAAAAGAAAACAATAGAACATTTTCAGAAAAAAAAAAAAAATACTGTGTTCCCGATGACATTTGTGTATGATCTGCTGTTCCAACACTGCTAATTTTATCTATGTGAAGGAAAAGAACAATACATTCTTCATTGATAGAGTAAGTCACATTGCCTCATGTCTCCTGCCCACAGACTTAAACTTTAAGAGGCATATAAATAAGCAACTTAGCATATGTGACCTCCTGACCGTGAAGTGTTAAATTCCAGGAACTATATTACTCCACCACTTTTATTTGTCTGTGGGAAATCACTTGATTTATGTCTGATCCCAGGATACAATAAAAATGTGCAGGTATGCCAAGCTAGAACTATCAGAACCTGTCAAATAAAAATTTTAGTTGCCCTTAAAGTCTACAAATAAAAGTAACCTTTGATTAAGGATAATACAGTTTTATATCATACTTTTATCAGTATTCAGCCACAAAACATATCCAAACAATTTAATTTCAATACAGTACAATGCATCACAGTCCTTGGAGAGAAAGATCCCCTGCAAGATGAAAAGGAAAGTTTCTTATTTGCAAACGAGTTACAGCAGAATTGCAGTTCTAGCCAAAAGGAACTAAACCGGCATAGACAAGGTAGATTAACAGAAACATCCAGCCAAGTGGGGTCTGAAGTTTTCTCAAATTTGGCTTATTTATATTGACCATTCATTCTTATTTTATGGGTTTTAGAACTTCAGATGGGGTCCAGCTAGGATTATAAACCAAAGTGCCAAAATAACCTACAAGACTATTGGAAAGGAATTCCTAGCTCAGTTTTCAGTCTGCAGAGTTTGGGATCCTTCCAAAAAGATTCTCAGCTTTTAGATACTTTAGGCAGGTCTACATTGATGCAGAGTGAGTCTCAAAGGCAACCTGGAGAATTTCCATCTCATTAGCACCTCATTTATAGTATACCTATGTCAAGCCTTAGCTTTAGCTGAAATGAGGGAAATAAGACTTTCTCTAGTCAATGCTGAGCTGAGTAGATTCTGTTCTATACAGTCATGGTTAAAGCATGCTCATATTGCTTTTGAACTCAGACCACTCTGAGTGTTCATCAAACAATGGCATATTTCTTTTAAACTTTGTGTGCATTTATATTTTTCTTTGTTATTAAATGTTGCATATTTGTATTCTGGTTTATTTTACAAAGTGGAATTTTGGTGAAAATTATTAAACAAAATCACTTGGGTTTCAAGTCATCATACATCTTTTTGAAACACATACAAATCCATTCTGAAAAAAAAAATCCCTGTACAAGTGGGATTTTAAGAAGATGTCACCATGGAAAACCCAGCAGCAATGAAACAGGGATTGTGCTCACTCATCCCTCTGCTTTAGTGCAGTACCTGTCAAGCTGCAGATGCCCAGTGTTTGGAAGTAAGAAAATAAATGAGTGAATGAGAATGAATTTTCCTGAATGCACCCACAGTTTATTCCAGATAGACTGTGTTTAATGCTCCTCTGTGAATTAGAGCAAGACCTCAGTCAAACTGTGGACAGCATAAGATGGTGCAGGTAAGATGGGACAGCAGGAAAGAATCAGATAGCTACCAAGGTTATCATGTAGATTGTATTGGAAGTTGATTTTAGCTGGCTTCTGGAGTGAGGTCGTGTGGTGTCAGGAATACACAGGTTTATGATAACTTGCAAGTACCTGAGATTGTGATCTGGCAGTGAAAAGTAGATGGGGCCCCTCACAATCATTTGTGTTAGGTTTGACATTTTATGTAATCAGATTTATACCTTTAATTGTGACTCTCATAGGTGAAAACTAATATCAGTTATTCTCATTGTTTTAATGTACTTTTACTAAAGCTTACTGGAGATTGAAAAGTAGATGTTAAAATTTTAAGGTCAAATGACTATATACATACATAGTATATATATATATATATATATATATATATATATATATATATATATATTATATGAGCACACCCACATTCATATAATATCAACACCCATATAATTTCAGATTTACACGTACATGCACTCATACACATACAACCAATAGTATTTGGTGAATAAGGAATATTGTCACTGCAAAAAAATATGCATAGTCATGTGATGAATAACAATGCTTTGGTCAGTGAAGTACCATATATACAACAGTAGTTCCATGGGATTATAATGGACCTGAAAATTCTTATCACCTAGGGACAACGTAGCTGTCATAACATCAAAGCCCACCGTTCACACATATGTTGGTGGTGATGATTGTGAAAACCACCTACTGTGCTGGCAGTCATAGAAAAGTATAGCACAGTCATTTATATATAGCACTTAATACTTGATAATGATAATCACAGCTAGCAACTGGCTTATGAATTTATTACACTATAATTTGATCATTATTTTAGAGCAAATTCCTTCTATTTATATGGAAAAGTTTGCTATGAAACAGTATGCCTTGTTGTAATGGCAACAGCCATACACATCTTTTGTTTATTGTGTTTCTTGATTGCATCAAAAGTCCATGTTCAGTGATTGACCTAGCCCCTCTAGGTTTGCAAAGTATTTCTATGGTATTTGAGCAATGGTGAAATCACCTAACAAAGCATTTCTTAGAACATGTCCCTATTATTAAGCAATGTTTGACCATCTATAAACATGCACATACACACATACTCGCATAATAGCAACACCTATAAAATTCCACATTATAAATATGGAAAAATATTTATACACATACATATAAACTATACATAGAATGCATACTACATATGGAATGGTATGGGTGCTGTCATTATGTGAACATATGTATGTATATGATTATGCTGTTCTGTGATGATACCCGGTCCTTATTCACTAAATATTTTGAACTCTTACAGCAACTTGGCCCTCTGCTGGGCCCTTGTGATGTAAAAAGTGAATATCCCAGTACCTGCCTTCAAGAATATCATGGTGTAATGGGGAAGGTAGACTCCTAAGCCCATACTTATAGTTAACAGTGATGTATGCCAATACTTCATAGAAGGGCTTATGAAAAGAATGTTCCAAATATTCACCAATGCCTTTCACTTACCACATGCAGGTTTTTCCTCTTTTTTATTAATCTTATCCATTTTCCAAGTAATGACTTTGCAGATAATTTTTACCTTAATAAAACTTCAAAATAGTTGCAAGTGTTGGTGGAAAGGTTTTGATTTATGCCTCTAAGAGCTATAAAACATTTTGCTTTCCCTAACATCACATGAAAATTTGTTGCTTGAGCTTTAGAGAAGATTCTCTTCCCTTTTGAATTTCTTCCCTTTCATCATGTTGCAATCTTTGAAATGGAATGATTCATTAGTGGGTTTCTTGTGGTTTTTAAAGTAATCATATTTATATTTATGTAGTTCAGCAACAGAGAGTATGTAACACTGTGTATGCCTTGGAAGCAAATATACACACATGCATATGCATGTTCATAAAGATGGCACTGCTGTCTGTACCATGATCTATGAGCACACGAATGATGGAAAATCCGACATACTTTGAGCATTCTGTCTCAGGATTTTCATCTGTAAAATGTGACTAACAATAACTTCTCTCCTGCTACATAGGATTGCCATGAATTTCAAATAAGATAATATGAGAAAGTGGTTTATGAGGTAAAATATACTGCACAAATACATGTCTGGTCAAGGTGTGAGGGCCTGTGGCTGCATGCCAGACTCTCACAAATTCTAAACTACCAGGATGGCTTCTGCAAGTACTACAGGGTACATTTTATATTTATAGTTCTCTTCCAAGCTGCTTTCCTACCTTTGTCCAAGGCCCAATTCTGTCCTACTCCCTGGCCTGTTATGTGCTCTAGCTTCTATCCTTGCTTTTGTCTTTGAATCTGAATCTCTGGTAAGGGTATCTGTTCTCTCTAAGTAACATTCTGTTGTGGGGCCCAGTTCAAGTTCTTACCACCTTTCTGTACTTGATGCATGTTTTAGTCAGCTTTTCACTGTGTGACTTGAGGAGACAATTAGACCTGACAAGAAAAAAAGTTAGAAAAGAAAAAGTTTATTTGAGGGGTTCATGGTTTTAGAGTTCTCAGTCCATTTATGACCAACTCCATCCTTTGAGGCCTGAGGTGAGGCAGGACATCATGTCAGATGTTTGTCATGGAGGAAAACAGCTAGAAAAATGGCAATCATGAAGCAGAGAGAGATCCATCTGAGACAAAATATAACCCCAAAGGCATGCCCCAATTACCTACCTCCTCCAGTCACCCCCTACCAGGCAATGGTTACTGCTTACTTATTCCATTTAACTGGATTAACTCACTAATTAGGTGAAGGCTCTCATAACTCAATCATTTCACTTCTAAACTTTCTTGCATTGTCTCATACTTGAACCTTGTGGGGGGACCTCGTATCTAAACCATAACAACGTTGAATTATGCCCTGAAGTTGGCCTCTCCTTTCTGGCTCAAGCTCTTGTGATCACACAGTGTGGTGTTTTCATTGGGTTTTCCTGAGAATTTCTACAAGGCAGAAGATATTAGAAATATTTAGATTTATCCAGCCCTATTTAATAATGGCAAAAATGCTGAGAATTTATTTTCCAAGATGCCTTAGGCCTCTGAGAATAGTGGAGATTTCCTAGGCATATTCACCTAAAAAAAAAAAAAAAAAAAAAAAAAAAAAAAAAAAGGAAAATAATTTTTTTGTACTTTAGATTCATTTAGGGTAGGGAATTTGTGATTCATTTGATAATTATAATGTTGCTTCCTGTGCTCCACTGAAATCAAAAGGAAAACAGCTGGGTCTGTACTATGATGTTTAAGACAATACGCTTTTATTTCAGAAAAAAAATGAACTTAAGTTTATTCATGGTATTTAATAGATCTGTGATGTAGGGCAAGTTAACTCCTGGTTAGCTCTTTTTACTAAGGAGTTGAAAGTTGCAGAGAATGTCATTTTATCTTAAGAGCAAGAAAAAATATCTACAAACCCAAACTTTTTTAAAAGACAATTGGAGAGATGAGGCTTTTAATCACATGAATTCATTTTCAACCCAAAAACTTCCTCCAAAGAGAGGTGAGACAAATAGACAGTTTCACCTTTGGAAGATCATGGAAAAAAAAAATAGGTGACTGCCAATAACAGCAGGTAGGAAAAAATAAACACATTTTTAACACACTTTTAAAGGTTAAGAATGAGTTAATATAACAAAGTAGAATCCCCAGGACTTCAGAATTGGTGAAGTCTGCATTTTCTCAGGCAATTGAGTTTTCTTTTCTTTTTTTCCCATCTTCTTTTTCAGGACCACTTTTTCAGGACTCACAAGAGGTATTCAGGGGTAGGGAAGAGAACTAAGGGAACCCCAATTGGAAGTGCACCTTCACATTTCTAATACAGTCGGGCAGATCATCTCTTAGCACCTAGGCAAAGAGCCACTTCCCTGAAGAGAAGGTCAAAAAAAGTAGTTTGATTTGAGGAAAAGGATTAAAAAAAAAAAAAAAAATCCACCTGCCTCAACTCCAAGGCAAAGGCAAGGAGGAGGAATAGAAGCAAGAGCTGTCTATTCATACCAGAAAACAAGCATAGCACTGAGCTGTAGCTGAAATGTCAGGAAAACCCCTGTTGCTAGAATAGATGGGTGAGCTGTAACTGCAGGAGCAATAGAAACAAAAGGCATATGCCCTGAAGGAGAGTAAGCAAGGGTCCTGAAATGACATCAGCCAGAAGGGGAATGACACAATATTATGTTCCCTCCCACCCAAGTTCCTGTTATGGCTTGGGTCTAAAACGTCTTGTCCCCCAAAAGCTCATGTGTTGAAAACATGGTCTGCAGGACAGCAAGGGTTGGAGGTAGGGCTTTTCGGCAATGCTTGGATCACAAGGGTTCTGATGAATTCACTGACAACTCGATGGATCCTTGGAGGTGAGAATTAGCTGTAGAATATCACTGGGAGCCCACCCTAGAAGGTTTTATCTTGTCCCCAACCCTCACCCTCACGTCTCTCTCTCTCTTTCCTGGCTTCCGCCATTCATCTGCCTCAGAGTAAGTTGAACATGGACTAAATCCTCTGAAATCATGAGTCAAAATAAAAATTTCCTCCTTAAGGTTGTTTTTGTCAGGTATTTGAGTCAAAGTTACAAAAAGCTGACTAACACATTCTCTTGCCCTCCTGCAAAAATAAAGGTACATTTGGCTATCATGAGAGTGGGCAGGAACACTGAACTGCATTCCCAAGACCTGGACACACAAGGATTGTATAAACATGAGGTTGGATGAAGAGAATAACGAAACACCCACTTTACCTATTGTGAACTGTGCATGAAATAACACTTAGAAAGGGATAATAATATGAAGAGTGACCTCCTCTAGTGGCTTAAGAATAATACAAGGACTTGAAAGCTGAAGGTATAGCAAGAACACTGAAAAAAATCCTCCTACAGCAAAATGCAAATTACATACAAGGTACCAGTAGGGAACTGCTAGAGCAATTTGAAGTCATAGTTGGAATGAAGGTAGGTAACCATGGCAATAACAAAACAGAAATCAAGCTCAATGACAGACTAGAATGACTAAACCTTCCCAATTCAACATACACATGAATGGTAAAAGAGAAGATAAAGCATGCTCATTTTCAGAATAAATATTATTTACTTCAGTCTTATTGTCTTAAATATAATGTTCAGTAGTCAACAAAAAGTTACAAGGCATATATATATATACATATATATATATATATATATAGAGAGAGAGAGAGAGAGAGAGAGAGAGAGAGAGAGAGAGAGAATAATAACAACCAATGCCAAAGTATAAAGCAGCCAGTGAAACTAAATTTAAATTTGGGATTATCAGATTGGAACTGTGATTAATATATTAAAAATTTAATGGAATAGGCATTCAACATGCAAAAACAGATGGATATTTTCAAGAATTAAATACAAAGAGTAGAAATTTTAAAAATATATATTAAAAAATATGTCATTGTAGAAAAATTCAATGAGCATGTGAACAGTCTGGACACAGCAAAGAACAGATTCAGTTAACTTCAAGATAGATCAATAGAAACATTAAGAGAAGGAAACAACAGAGCACCCAACTGCTGTGGGATGATATCAAATGATGTAATATATGTGTAACCAAAGTTGTGGAGAAAGAAAAAGAAGCTTTACAGAATAAAATTTGCAGAGAATGGAGAAGAATTCTCCAAAATGTTTAAAGTTAACAAATCCTCATTTCCAGAAACTCAAAGGACCCCAAACACACACACACACCCCAACACACACACACACACACACAAGCACAGAGAGAGAGAGAGAGAGAGAGAGAGAGAGAGAGAGGATATACCTAATCACATCATACTTAAACTACTGGAAACTGAAATACAGAAAAATTCTTATGGAAGTCAAAGGAAATAAAAATAACAAAACACTTGCTATTTGGGGTAACAAAACTATGAACGGGAGCGACATTTTCAGCAGAAATCATGTACACCAAAATGCAATGGAATTACAATTTTAGGTATGTAAAGGAGGAAAACCAGTCAATTCAGAATTTGAAATCCAGTAAACATATGTAAAAAAAAAAAAAGATTAAAAACAAATAAAACAAATATAAGAGGACTCATTGCGATAGGTCTGCATAAAAGCAATGTCCAAGTGATGTCTTCAGGCAAAAGTGAAATACTGGATGAAACTCTTTCTACTCAATACATGAAGAGTTTTATAAGTGGAAACAAATGAAGGTGAAGAAAAATATATTTGCTTTAATTTTGAATTTTTTAAAGAAAGAAAAAAAAGCAACGCAGTAAGCTGGGGTTCATAGCATCAATACATACAAAATGCATGACAACATTTTCATAAAAGAAGGCCTGGTGGAAAAGTATGGCTTTTAGGATTTGTATATGATATGTAAAGTGGTGGAATTTCACTTGGAGATACACTGGACATATTTTAAACTCTACTTTAGCCACTGAAATTAAAAAAAAAAAAAAAAGTCTAGTAAACCAATATTGGGAGAAGATGGAATTAAAAAATACCTAATGCATTAGAAGGAATGAAAGAGCCAGAAAGTAACAAAAAGTAGATCAGATAAAGAGAAAGAAAACATGGTAGCGATATAGTAAAGGGTCTAAGTACTCCAACTGAAAAAAAAAAATGTAGATTTTAAAAACTACATCATAAAGCAATAATTACTGTCTAAAAAATAAAACAAAACTGTAAAATATAAAAACACAGCTGGGTTTAAAGTAGAAAAGTGAAAAGATACACAATGTAAATATTAATTAAAATAATTAAAGAGATAAAAAGAAATCTTACATAGTATGAAGAGGTGAATTTACCCAGAAAAATAATAATTATTCATTTCAATTGACTTGAAGACAAAAACTGCAGAAAAGAGAAGTTTATCTACAATTATACTTGGATATTTCAACATTTCATCTGATTGATTAACAGAACCAGCAGATAATATTTAGTAAGGATATATCTGGATAATGCTGTCTTACAACTCTATGATACCTGATAACACTAATCTAATTGACATTTATTATGTACTCCATACACTCCATACACCAACAACAAAAACATATACTTTTTAGGTAAACTTGAAATACTTACCAACATAGACCATATTCTGGTAAAAATAATTAGACATAAACAATCAAAAATAGTTGATTTTTAGTTATAAAACTCTCAGCAAATTAGGACTAGAAATACACTCCCTCAATCTGATATAAGATGTCTAAGAGAAACCTAAAGCCAATATTAGATTTAGTAGTAAAGAGTAAGAGAGCCTTCTGTCTAAAATCAGATACAAGCAAATTAGGAAGTTAATTCTCACTACTTCTTTTTAATATCGCTTTGGAGTTTCTTCAAGTGTAATACAGGAGAAAAAAGAAAGAATGGTATGCAGATCAGAAAGCAAACAACAGAAGTGTCTCTATCCAAAAACAGCATAATTGTCTACAGAGAAAAGTATCATAGAATTTACAAAATAGTCTACTAGAACAAATGAGCTTAGCAAATTAATAGTCAATATAAAAAATTAATTGCTATGTTAGCTGTAATCAATTGCAAACTGATACTTATAAAAGCAATATCATCAAAACCATGAAATATTTAGGGATACATATAAGAATGTATTTGCAAAATTTATATGCTAGAAAATGACAAAATTTTGTTCAGAGAAGATGAAAAAGACAAAATAAATGAGGACATATACTATGTTCATGATTGAGAGGACTCAATATTTTCAATATCACTTTTTTCCTAATTTATCTACAGAATCAGTGAAAAATAGCAATCAAAATCTCAGAAGATTTTTTAGTAGAATTTGTCATGATGGGGCTGGGCTTGTGGCATAATGGTAGAGCGCTTGCCTGGCATGTGTGAGGAACTGGGTTCGATTTTCAGCACTACATAAAAATAAATAAATAAAAAGTCCATCAACAACTAAAATATATTAAAAAAAAGAATTTGCCATGATGATATAAAATTTTATGTGGAAAATCAAAAGGCCAAGAAAAGTGAAGCAATTTTGAAGAAGTACAAAGTTAGTTAGCATGCTCATATATCTGAATCCAAGGCCTGCAAAAAAAAGGACAAATAAGTTGTATCTCAATAAATCTGATTTATACTTATGAATATAATAAGGTACTCACCTCAAATAACTGTATTAATAATTGAATGAGGTGACAGTACCAGCACAGGGGACATGCTCAGAAAATGATAGCTGTTGTCATTGGCACTTGATATTGTTAAAAACTCATAAAGAAAAATTCCTTCTTCTTCCCAGTCTTTTCACTCTCCCCTTCCTGCAGCTGCCACCAAAAAAATATTTAGGAATTAAAATGAGTGGTTTTATGTGGGACATTAAGAGCTCTTTTTTTGTCCCTGGGTGCTCTCTACAGACTTAAGTCATTAGTAGGTCTTGAACATGTATTTCAATACATTGGCTTCCAAAGTGGGCATGTTTCATTTTACCTATTGAATGCACCCATGGAATCTGGAGTGGAAGTGTTGTTCTCCCTGGTGAGGGAAGAATGGCCACTCCCCCAAAGTAGCAAGAGGTGTCCTGTTAACACACAGTCAAGTTGAGGTTTGAAGCAGATTTATTATAAAGAAGCCTCAGCTTCTGTTTGCTTCCACTGGTTTCTTTCAAGGTTTCTAGAAAGGGTTGAAGTAATATGTTCACCTGGTAATAGACTGCTATAAAATTTATAAAAGTAAAATGCTTTAAATATAATTCCATAAGATTACGGTCACTTTCTGCTCTGCCTTCCCCTGTGATATACATACCTTCCTGCCAGGTAGGATTAGAGAGGAAACAGAATTTCCTCCTCCTCTCTACTCTCCCCTCCCCTCTTTTTTCTCCTTCCTTCCTTCCTTCCTTCCTTCCTTTCTCTTTTTTTCTTTCTTCTTTCTTTCTTTTGTCTTTATTTTATTAATATTTTTATTTCTATTTCTTGCATTTTATTAAGGTAAATTTGTGTTGGATACACAGTTTAGATTTGGGGGGAACTTCCAAGTATAATGCAGTTATTGCTGATTTGAGTTTGAACTGTTTTCAGGAATATTCCTCCTACCCATTGTTTTGATGTGCACCATGTCATGAAGGTGTGGGGGGGTGGAGTTATGTTCTGAATGTGAACTACAGAGCTTGGCAGTAAAAAAAAATATTTGGATAGTAGCAGAGATACAAAGTATGAACTATCTGGAGCTGAAAGCTAGTTTGTGGAAAAGGCTCCCAAACATCAGACAATTAAACTGTAAAGGGGTGAGAGTGGAAATAAGTTTTTGTAGTTGCCTAGTCAAAATGGAGGATTTATCCTATTAGAAACATGCTTGGAGTGTATATAATTATAATGCCAGCAAATATCTTCTAATGGGAATTGTGTAAAATAGAATTTATCAGAATTCTTATGTTTATAGGCACAAACCTGGAGAAGAATTATAAACTGCAGGTCCACCCTGGGTGAAAAGCATCCCACTGTATCTGATCATATTGAATGTATCTGACACATCTCATCCTGAGGAGGCCTCCAGTTCCTGAAAGAACTGTTGCAAAATTGCTGCAGACATGGATAAACAGCCTCAAGAAACAAGTGTCCGAGTGACAAAGTATCTACACTTTCATCAATGAGTCCATGTAGGTAGTATATGAGAGCATTTGATTACATAGCTATCTAGCTTAGTGTGATACAGAAGTTTGAAAATGAACTTCAATTGCTTCCATGTATCCCATAATTTCAGTTAATTTAAAATGTTTTCAGAATGATGGATTATATTGTTAAGAAATACAGAGATTAAAGATAATGTGTGCTGTATTACCTCTTGGTAGGTACAGAGGTGCTGCATGGAATGTATCTGCTAATTATTATTTCAATGTTACCAGTTTTGTGAAATAATGTGTCATTGACAAATAGCAACTGTTTGTAACTTATAGTGCTGCTTAGTTGCTTACTAAAGAATCTGTGGAGGCTTTTCCTTTAAGAGATTGTATGCACTGATTTGGGGCCTTCAAGCAATACACTTCTGTTTTGTGAATTCTTCCTCCACCCATGGCAGTGCCCTTGATCTTAGCCTTGTCCTGCTCCAAGTTTAGTCTATAAACAGCCCATCATCTCTCATCATTGTGGGCCGGGGCAACCTGCCTGCTCTTGACACCTTTCTAGCAGAATTTCCAAATGTTTAGTAACTGCAAGTGTTTCTTATTATTTATTTGGACTGTAGATGAAATTCCAGGTGCCATTGATATTGGTGGGAACAAACTATCAATCTCCCTGTTATATTTTGCTAGTAAGACATTAGATCAACAAATGGAGGGTGTTTAACTGTGCCTTCTTGGAACTCCAAATATTTTGGCATGGCAATGTAATATAGAGATTATGGAAGTTAATAGCTACTATATGTGTTATACAAAGAAATAAAGTTTTCTCTTCTTTTTTTTATATTTAATAGCTCTTCAAATTCCCTATGGCTTAACTTTGAAATACCTTATCAGTGTTTTCCACCCTCTACAGACCCTTTTCTGAAAATAAAATAAATCTTATTAAAATACATCAATAATACAGATGATGATGAAGGTATTAGACTACTAGTTTTCTTATGTATGTTTTGTGACATTTTTCTTATGTATTCTGCATTTGACTATGTGCAGTTATGTGGTCATACAGAAGACTTAACAATGACATATATGAGGACACCAGAAGTTACATCCAAAATTCATATAGTGGCTCCACAATGGCATTAGAAATTCAGGCTCTTACAAACTGTCCTCTCAAGTATCTATCCTAAACACGTGGCTTCATTCTCATGTTTAAAATATGGCTCTTTACTTCCATTATCTGATTCTTTTTCCAGGCAAGAACAGAGGAAATCGTGAAGGGGAATATATTGTTCATGTCCCTTTATTAAAATATTTTGAAAATAAATTTAAACATCTAATCTTCTGTTCACATCTCAGCTGTCAGTGTATTACATATGGCATACTTACCAGCTGACTAGCTGCAAAGGGTGGGATTGGAGGAGGTAAAGGTGTATGTAGCTCTGTAGGAGTGTATCATATGCATGCATGTATTTAAAAAAATTATTTGTTCTTTTTAGTTACACATGACAGTACAATGTATTTTCACATATTGTACATACATGGAGCATAACTTCCCATTCTTGTGGTTTTACATGATGTGCAGTTATACAGGTCATGTATTTATATATGAACATGGGAAAGTTACATCCGATTCATTCTACTGTCTTTTCTATTTGCATGCATGTATTTTTAAGAACATGTTGCTGCTACAGCAAAATCATGATTCTTTTAGAAGGAAGGGAAACAGAATATTTAGTAGGAAACAAGTAGAATCTGCCATACATGGCAGTTTTCATGAAAGTCCTGTAAGATGTGTGCTATTGTTCCTCTGAAGCATGCCAAAGGAAAAGTTAAATGGCCTTTCAAATTAGTTGCAAAAATTGCATTTACACTCAAGGAGTCATATTTGGTGGGAAAATATTACAAAGAACTTGTCATCAATATGCTTCAAAGAAACGTGGAAGAAATCATCAGGAACTCTCATAGGCTTAGAATCGTTTGGCTTTGCAATTCTCCCCAGTTTATGAGCACCCGAACATACTCATCCAACTAGGCTCCTCACAGTAGTTCTGGCAGACGCTGGAGGGCTTTGTTCTTGCTTTCTCTGTTTTGACAACCTTTTCATCAGGTTTTTAGATTGTTGATTTTTTTTGTTGTTGTTCCTTCAGGTTTCAGTTCCAGTGCCATCTGCCCAGAAAGTTCTTGCATGAGCTTCCTGAATGGTGTCACCCATCCCAAGTCACTCCTTATCACATTATCCTGGGAATTCTTTCCTACACAGCTGATTACTATCTAAAATTATTTATTAATTTTCTCATTTCTTTATTTTTTGTATTTCTCTTTACTAGAATGTAAGTTCCTTGGACTTAGTGTTTCTTTTCATTTACTGATGTATGCTCATATCAACTCCAATGCTTTAGACACGGTGGAGTTTGAATTAACTTCTGAGTAAACAGATGTCCCCTGCAGGGAGAAGTAAGAAACGGGGTACATGCACGTGTCCTCTGGTCTCATGGTATAACTGTTCCTGTATGAAACACATGGTAGTTAGTGGTTGGGTTTTGGCCCCAGATAGATGGTTCTACCAAGCATAGTAAAGGCAAGCAGTGAGCATGAACAATTCACAGACTAAAGTCAAACCATTGGACTTTTGGCATAAGAGCAGGCTGGTTACTAATGGTGTTTACATGAAATGGTGGGAAGAAAAAAGCACAGAATGCTCTGTGTCTCTTTGAAGTTTCAGAGCTCTTATTGCATAGACATCCGGCATGTCTGGAAAAAATGCATGGCTGAGCAGAAGGCACCGGTTCTAAGACATGTGGGTGACATGAAGTATAGTTCTGAGAAAAGCCTAATTCAACCCAGAGAGCTCAGGAATGAACCCTTCAGAAATATTTAATTCCATGGTTATGAACATGTACTTGCATTGAATAACAACTAAAGTGTTTTTCCCTTGCACAAGAAAGGGAAAGACCTTCATGTTCTTAAGCAACATTTTCTTGCCAAGCCATGAATTGTGACCCAGCATGTTATGTTTTGCTTACAGATGTTACAAGGAACAGAAGAAACTAGTGGAGCTTCTGAAATTACTTAAAAGGTTAAAATTTTTATTTAGTAATTAAGCTGGTAAATTGTGCTTTTGTCACTGATAAATATTTTCTTTTTTCTTTCTTTAAATTTTGGACAGAAAGCATTGTTGGAAAATGGTCTCTTTGTTCTTAATACAGGAGATTATTTTAGTGATATTATATGATTGTCTGCAGTGAGTTTTTTTAGATGACAAATCCACCTACTATATTCTGTATGGAGATTTCCCTCTGGCTTGTGTTGACAGTAATCTCAAGGTAATCCTTTGAAATAAAAACCCATAAAAAAGGTTGTGACAGGACAAAGAGATAATGTGTGGCAGAAGAAATGAAACTAAAGTGTTTATTTTTCTGATAAAATAGGAGTGCCTCTTCTTTCCCAGTTGCAGCATTGTGACTCAGTTCAGTGAACTATATAATTCTCTCCAGAGCTTAATTAGAAACCTTGTAAACTGAGTGCAAGAGGCCAGAGTATATATTGGATGAACACAGAAAAGGCTTTTTATGAAAATAGGAAATCCCCCTGAATCACCTTACAAGGGGGTCCAATGGCTTCATAATTGGATTGCCCCACAGGGTTCAGAGACAGGGATCCCTATTCCTATAGAAGGACAATAAGAAATTTGGATTTATACATTCATAACAAAATCCTTCCTTTGCTTTCCCAATTTCAGGAGCCTAAACCATTACTCCAGTTTTCTCCCAGTAACTGACTTGTGGACTGTGACTAAATGATGCCCTGATGAACTGAAAGAGTTAATACCAGCATCTCCCAGGGTATAGAGACCCTGATTTGATAAAAACACACACACACACACACACACACACACACACACACACAGAGAGGCATGCACCTGAATACACACACTTCCACACACAGATACCAGACTATCAAGAGTGGATCAAAACTCAGTGTTTCTTGACTCCAGCAGCCCCTCTACTGAGAGGGCAGTGAAACTCATTTGAAGGACACTTTTTAAATGTGTCAGTTGATTTCACATCTCTTGAAAAGATAGAATTGTTTTAATTGTTTTTTTTTTTTCAGTTCTACCTCATTTATTGCTGTTCTTACAGAATATTAAAATCATTAGTACGAAAGTCAAAATACTTCCCCATTGTTTTTTTTTTTTTTTTTTTTTTTTGGTACCGGGGCTTGACCTCAGTGGCACTAGACCACTGGGCCACATCCCCAGCCCTTTTTTGTATTTTATTAGAGACAGGGTCTCACTGAGTTGCTAAGTGCCTCGCCATTGCTGAGGTTGGCTTTGAACTCGCGATCCTCCTGCCTCAGCCTCCCAAAGTGCTGGGATTACAGGCGTGCGCCACCACGCCCGGCTACTTCCCCATTGTTTATGTATCTATAAGCAGTTCTTTGAACATTACTATTATTTTGACACCCAAATATTTTATTTCTTTTTTTAAAATTTATTTATTTTTTATTCTAAGATGTTACAAATGACAGCAGAATGCATTACATTTCATATTGCACATATAGAGCACTTTTTTACAAATCTCTGGTTTTATGCAAAGTATATTCATACCATTCGTAACTTCATACATGCACTTAGGGTAATGATATCCATCTCATTCTACCATCTTTTTTTTTTTCCTTCACCCTTTTGCCCCCTCCCTCCCCCTCCCTCCCCATTGGCCATTCTAGTGTTCCTCTAATTCTCCTATGCTCCCCATCCCAACCCGACTGTGAATTGGCCTCCTTATATCAGAGAAAACATTTGGCATTTGGCTTTTTGGGATTGGCTAACTTCACTTAGCATTATATTCTCTAACTCCATCCATTTACCTGCAAATGCCATGATTTTATTCTCTCTTATTGCTGAGTAATACTCCAAATGACATTCCTCATAGAAATAGAAAAAGCAGTCATGAAATTCATCTGGAAAAATAAAAGAGCTAAATAAATAAGAATAGCTAAAGCAATCCTTAGTAAGAGGAGTGAAGCAGGTGGCATCACTATACCAGACCTTAAATTATACTACAGAGCAATAGTAACAAAAACAGCATGGTATGGCACCAAAATAGGCCGGTAGACCAATGGTACAGAATAGAGGACACAGAGACTAACACATATAATTTCAGTTATCTTATATTAGACAAAGGCGCCAAAAATGTACATTGGAGAAAAGATAGCCTCTTCAACAAATGGTGTTGGGAAAACTGGAAATCCATATGCAATAAAATGAAATTAAACTTCTATCTCTCACCATGCACAAAATTCAACTCAAAGTGGATCAAGGATCTAGGAATTAGACCAGAGACCCTACACCTAATAGAAGAAAAAGTAAGCTCTAATCTCCAACATGTTGGATTAGGCCCCAAGTTCCTTAATAAGAATCCTGTAGCATAAGAATTAATTGTTTACTTGTACACTCAGATGATAAGCTGGGACCTTCTAAGCATCTCTTCCTAAATATCTCCTTTTCCCCTTCTCTTCCTTTGCCTTGTATCTCACATCTCACTTTTCCTCTTCTGTTAGGCCTCTGCTTTTGCTTTTGACCTGTCCTGTTGTAATATGAGTCTTCTCTGTTATTACTCTTAATTCCTCAGTTTCCATCTTGGATGTTATGAAGGTTAAATGGGCGGTGACCTCCATTTTAAAACCCAGTTAGATCCACTCAAAACCTGGATGGGGGATTCTCTTGTCAGTCATGAGGCTTGGAAATAAGTATACACTGGTGAATAAACAGTATGAGCCTTGACCTGCAGTTGGCATTATGTCACAGGGAACGTAACGTTGTTGTTGGAGAGCTTGGAATGATTGTTCTGCAGTTTTGGAAGTTATAAGCAACTGTGAGCAGATATTTTGATATTCATGTGACAAGAAAAAATTCAGTAAAAAAATATTTTACAACTGCGTTTTTTATCTATTTCATCTAATACTAACATTTGTTTAATTATTTGACATGAATAATAATATATAAGTGGATGTATGTTTTATGCAAGTGGCAGTTGGTGACCATAAAAATGCAGAATTGATACTCAATTATATTCCTTCAGTAAATTCATCTCTTCAATCACCACATCTCTCATTTTCTGAAACATGATTGAAGATACTCACATTACACTCAAATAAATACACTTAGAAAACAGTTTTCTGTTTTTTGAACCTTTTACATCATTACCCAATAGTGATGCAAATAAGTCTGTGTGTTTTTCAGGGATGGTTTGGTGATATTTTCTTTTTTTTCCTTCATTGCTTCTTTTCATATTAGTAATTAGGCCTCAGGAGGAAGAAAGGAGATTGATGCCTGTCACAGTTGCAACATGCCATATGACATTTCACAATCCAGCCACCTTTTGCTAAAAAGAAAGAAATTCACTGATGGTTTCAGGTGAGTAAAAAAGAACCTTTATCCCAAATGAGCTCTCATGGACTTCCAAGTTGCTTCAAGTTTCTTTGAAATCCTTATTCTGGATGATACTTTTGCCTGTTGTATTTTAAGGTATTCACTTAATATTTCTTTCTTAGTTCCTTCTGCCTATGAAGGAACTATGCTAAAGGTTAAGTCATAATTCTTGCCCTTGATGAACAACAATCTGAGACATGGAATGAAATAAATGCAAAAATCACCATAGCACAAAGTCAACTATGATGCATGCTTTAAGAGTGAATGAACCAATATTTGAAGTGGCTAGAACAGCGCTCAGCAGAGTGTGTGCAGTAGGTGCTGACACCTTTTTCAAAATCACCTCTGTAGTACATGCTGCATTTGGTTGGAAGAATAAATAAAGATCTTATGGACAAGGTGGCATTTTGGTCAGGATAACATAGGGGACATGTCTGTGAAATGTAAAACAAGTTAACTGGGCTTGAAAGTAATCTAAGGAAGTAAGTTGAAATGAATCTAGAAAGGTGAGCAAAAGTAGTAGCCTGATATGCAGGTCCTTGCATATTAGAGGTAGAAATTTTAACTTAAAATGATGTCAGAAGCCTCTGAAAGTATTTAATATAAAGCGAATCATAGGGGAGAGCGAGGACATCTGTCACCCCATTGAGCACCAAGATTGATTCAGCTGACCTCGCTGTCTAGGTGGGTGTCCCCTTCCTCCTCTTTGCTCCATGTGCATCCTCCTAAAGCTGGACACTCCATGGAAGATGGCACTATTTTCTGATAGAAGAGGACCCACCTTCAATTATGAGGACATGAGTATCTGTTGTCCTCTGAATAAGCTCTGAAGGTCTAATTGTGGGAGAATGTACAGTAGTCAAGCTTCCAAGATTCCAGACACATCCAAATGAGGTGCTTCATGAATCCATTTGCCTTTTTATGGAAAAAAAAAAAAAAAAAAAAAAAAAAAAAAAGTAGGGCTTGGGAGTGTTTCTTAGCCGAATAGCATGTGCAATGTCTATGGGTTCTATCCCCAGCACCACAACAACAAAGACAATTCTGTAAGGTTTATCACAATGAATCAGAAAGGACAGTGCTATGGTTGGAGTGTGTCCCCTACAAAGCATGTGTTGGAAACTTAATCCTCAATCAACACTATAGGGAGGTGGGGCCTAATGAGAGTTAGACTGTGAAGGCTGCTCCACCCTCATGGAAAAGTTATAGCTACTCTTGTGTTCAGTATCACAGGAATGGGTTTGGTTTACTACAAAGGGTAAATTCTGTCCTCTTTCTATTTTGCCTTCTTCCACTCTCTCACCTTTTTCCATATAATGATACAGCAAGAAGGCCATTGTCAGATGCCAGCACCAGGATCTTGGACTTCCCAGACTCCAGAGTGAAAAATAAATTTCTTTTTAAATTATCTAGTCTCTGGCAGTCCGTTAGGGCAGCACAAAGCTGACTAAAAGCAGTTGGAAGATTGTTTTATGTTTCATAAAAATACTAATAATTATAATCTTTACCATCATTGAATGCCTATTTTGGGCCAGATAAAATTGTATTTATTTATTTTTTCATCTTCTTAGATATCTTGGAATTGGATATCTCCATTTTACTGGTTAACAATATGAAGCTCAGTGACTCACCCATGGCATAGCTAAGTAGTAGGTACCTTGATTTATACAAGGAATAGTTACTAAGTAGTTTATCTAGTTTGTAAAGTCACATTTCTCTGACTCCACAGTCAATAATATAAAGTAGGACCCACATTGCCTTTAATAAACGTCTGATCTTGGATAGGTCCCTCACTTCTCTCAGGCCTCAGTTTCTCCACAGGAGGAGACAAATCAAACTTAAATTCTACAATCAGTCTGTGCCACGATTATGACTCTCATAATGACCAGTGCCATGCATCTGTATGCTAAGTGGCCAGAGAATAAAATTGAGGCCAGTAGGGAATTTCATCAAGACTTATTTTCTAACTGAACTATCTGCTTAGGCTGAAGTAAAATGAGTTTGAGCAATTTTTAATGATACAATTTTTATAAGTAAAATGATATTATAGAGAATTTACATTTACAAGTCATACAAATTCTGTAGGAGTAAGATAATATTTAACCATAATTTTATAAGAGGTACATTTAAAAAGATCCAATCAATGATATTTTACTTGCAGATATTCTAAGTTAAAAGGAAAAAGTTTGAGGAAGAATATAAAGGCCCTAAACCCCTTATTACTTCAGTTCAACAAGGAATCAAGAGTAGAATTCGTCAAAGAAATAATTGAAGACACCCTGGGAAGAGGGGACTGAGGTTTTCAAGTTTATCATAAATCATTCAGTGCCTTTGGCAAAGCCTTGCTGGAACTTATGATATTATAATGAATATTATAATGTAATTTAAGTTTTCACTAAGGACTTAATTCTGATTCTGATGGGAATTTTACCCAAGAAAGAACTGCAGGACTGAATCCCAAGAGACAGGATTCTGTTGATCATGATAATGTTTTGCCTGTAGCAAAAAGGTAAGCTGCTGTTTTTAAACCTAAATGAGAAGCTTTTTTAGAAGCACCTCTCTCTCTCTTTTATACTGGGCAGGAGTAAACCAAGAGAGGACATGAAATCTATGCCTCTTCTGGAAAAAGGATAAATGATAGTACCTGTATTTATATAGGACTGAACTCAAATCGTCTCTGAAATCTATCGAGTGTTTTTTAAATGGTATAGGCGTGAGCATCAGGGATGGCTCAGTAGATCTAAACCTGTCTGAAAATCAGAGCAATTGGAAAATGTTTGTGCTCACTCACCTCCTGACAAAAGAAACAATAACTAACACAGTAGGAAGCTGCAGCTATCTTCTGACACATTACGTTTCCAGCCCTAAAATGTCACCTGAAACCCACGGAATGGAGATGAATGAAAACCAGCAGTGGTCCTGAAACACACCAAAGGAGAAAGAGCCTAGCTGCAAAAAGAGCCGAGGTTCTTCAAAGCCCAACAAGCTGTTGACTCAGACCTTTGCAAAGTCAAGAGCTTGTATTCTTTGGTAAGGCCGAGGGTCTTATAATTGACCAGGCAGGGAAACCCAAATCTCTAATTTGAGATGTAACTGCAACATGCGAATTCTTTGCAAGAAGCCCTTAGAAAGAAAAGCTATGGTAAACCTTAAAATGCTTTTCTTTTTCTCTGTCATTTGAAAATGTAAAGACTCTGGAATGTACAATGTTTGAAGCAAAAGGGACCTAGGAGCTGCCAGAATTCAAACTTACTCTGCTAAGGCTGATTCTACAAATTTTACATTGAGTACCCCGTGGCATCAACCAAAGAATCCTTTTGAAGGCTTGTAAGTTGAAGACAGGTGATGAGTGAAAGTGCATTATTAACTTTATAGTGATATCCTTCTTGGGGCTTTACATATTACTATTTTTGGAGTGAACATGCCTTTTTAAAAAACACAAACACTTCTTAATGAGTTATGTTAGAAATACATGCTCATTCAAAACTGAAGAAGGAAATGAGAAAATGGGAGTTATCTTTCATAACTTAAAAAAAAAAAAAAAATTCTTGGGTTATTTGAGCCAACAGCGTATTTGGTACTTTTCTGAGCAAAGTTAGTACAATCTTATAAAAAATGTAACCTAGTTGAATATACATGCTGGATATTAGAACCTTCCATTTTCCCTAGTCTCTTTCCTATTTCCTTGGTTTGCTTTGGATTGGCCTGGGTTGAAAACTTGGCTAAATTCCAGTCTGATGCTCTGAATAACAACAATGTTTTGCAAGATCTGAGAAAGATTGATCCTTGCCATTTTCATGAGATTAATGTGGCACTGAGTTAACATAAAGCACCAAGTTTTGTAACTGATTTCCTGTTTCAGGAAGGGGATGTTAATGCTTTAAATTATTTCTTGAATATTTTATTACTATTATTTCAAATTATTATTGTGTCTCCAATAATATATGTGTGTGTGTGTGTGTATTTTTATTTATTTATTTATTTTTGTGTACCAAGGGTTGAACTCAGGGGGGCACTCAACCACTGGGCCACATCCCCAACCCTTTTTTGTATTTTATTAGAGACAGGGTCTCACTGAGTTGCTAAGTGCCTCGCCATTGCTGAGGCTGGCTTTGAATTCACGATCCTCCTGCCTCAGTCTCCCAAGTGCTAAGATTACAGGAGTGTGCCACCGTGCCTGGCTCTTCAGTAATATTAACAACAAACTCATGATCAAATTGAAGTCACCTTTTGAAATGTTGTGGATAATTTCAGTAACTGGGCCAGCACTACTTGAGAGGTGAGAAGCCTACAGGACAGAAGTAAAGGGGCTTCAATCCCCTGTTGGCTGGATTGTCCATGTCACTCATTTGAATAGGAACATTGCATTTCAAATGTAGAGAAAATTGAAAAATAATGAAACAAGTTTTAGGAATTTCTTATATTTGTGATAGGATATGCCATTTTTATACTTAAGCATGAATTTTCAGATCTTTCTCTTCCAAGGAGCTAAAATTTTATTTTAAAACATTTTAACCCCATCTTGGAATTTGGATGCTGTTGAAATATGTTCACAGACCGATATGTTGATGTTTTAGCAGAAATGAAGCACCAACATTAGGTTAGGTAAATAGAGTCCATTACCATCGCCAATATACAGTTCATTATTAGACTACAAAATGGACTTTCTCTGATTTTTCCAGCATTTTAAAACTGTCACAGCTCAATAATTGTTCCATGATTAATAATAAAATGACTCCTCTCAAAGATGAAGTTATACTGACTTTATTTTCCCAAGCACATGAAATCCCTCTGGCAGGAAATCCAACATGATATATCAAGCTCTCAATTGAAATGCATATAAAACATTACACATTTACATTTTCTCCCTTAATTCTGCAAAACTTCATTTTAGTCCTGTAGGCATTATTTTCTTATATTTTAGTAGTAGTAGGCAAAATAAATTATGGGAGAAATATGCTAGAAAAGGAACAAGAGCAAGGTTTTGGACTATTAAGTTATATTAACATCTTTCTCTAGTTTTATTTAAAAAATTGATGCAATAAATGCCATTTTAAATATTTTATCATACATTTAATCTGGTAGAGTAGTCTTTGATAATTTATTATTGAACATAACGTTTCTTAATGAGGTTTTATTACATGAAATTCATTAGTGTTTAGGACAAAGAAAAACAAGTGCATTTGTACACCTCTATGCCAAATTTATGATTTGTTTTTATGCTAAGGTAAATAAATATTGTTTATACATGAGAATATTAATTCTACATACATGTTGAAACTGTGAATTGTTCAATTTTCATAATCTTATTTTTGTCTTAGTATGTGCTAATTATATTTATATCTAAGAGATCATTTCTCAAACTTTAATCCCATGAGGTACTAATTTATAATGCATTTCAACCTTTTTGTTTTGTGATTTTAGGATACTTTCAGATAATGTAAAATGATTGGTTGATTGATTCTTTCATTCATTCATTTGGAGATGTGCATTGAACGCCTAATATGTGTCAGGTACTAATCTATGTCCTGGGGAAATGATGGTAAAAGTCATAGTTCTTACCCTTCAAGGGTACAGCTACCTCAAGAATGATGGAAGAGCTTACTAGAGGCCTGGCTAAGGTGCTAGGGTAGGGACCCGGTAGGGTTGGAATGCTATCCTAGATATGTGTATAAAGCCAGTATGTGGTACTGTGACAGCGCCTCCCGGCGCCTCCCCCCCTCACCCTCCCATGCCAGAATACAGAGTCAGGAGTCAAAAGTAGAAGATTTGGCCCCATTGCTGTTGCTCAGACTGACTCACTTCTGGAGTTTGTCCATCTTACCCCTACAGTTAGGCTTTACCAAATTAGGAGTTTGGTTTCTATTTGGGCAGGCATGCACTTTGCTAGAAAATACTGTGAATGTTTCATACCCTTGCAGCTTGGACTACAGCTTGGTCATTTCCAGAGAAGGAAGTCATTTAGCTAGTAGGCATACCTGAATCTGATTATCCTGAGGAGCTAGTTTTGCAGCATAGTGGTGCCTTTGAATACCGTGTTTAGAACCAAGGAGCTTCCCTGGGGCTCTCCTGATGATACCAGAAAATGGAACATTGTAAATTTGATGGTAGGACCTGGCATAGTAATTATAATCTCTGAGTCATCTCACCAAACAAGTGAATTTAGACCAACTAATGTGGTAAATAAGAGGGTCAGAGGGGCTGAGTGAGTGTGGGAGGAGGAAAAGACACTGCCAGTCATGGCCTGGAGACCAGTTGCAGCAATAAGGACTCTATCTAGCTTTTTTCCATTACATTTTCCATGAGTCTATTGTAGAAACCACTGCTGGCCACAATCTTGAATGTTCTGTGAAAGGTCTTAGTTATGCAAAAGGTGGCTGTATCAGAAACCTTTTGTGTCCCTCCACATGTCTTCTCCACTGACCTTTTTATTCCAGCCATTGCTACCCTTACTGTCCGATTTCAGGAATAACTGGCTAGGACCTTGCCCCAACCTCATTCACAGGACTGCTCTGTGTGGAACATTGTGGGAACCTACTCAGCTAATCTAAGCTTGGGCTGACCACACCATGCAGCTGGAGTGGGAGAGAGAGTCTGTGACTTGGGTGGAGAATTCTGAAGCATATTATACAAGATTCCTCATAGATACCTCATCATATTGAGCCCCAATTACCCACATGGCCCATGAACTTGACAGTGAATGGCAAAATTAGCTTCACTTTCCCTTTTCACTTTTCTCATTCTGTTCCTTGGCATACTTCTAAAAATAAATCACTCACATGGACGTTCATTTCTCAGGCTCTTCTTTGGCAGGGGCCATGGAATGAAAGTGTGAGAGATGTGGGAAACAATGGTGAGAGATGTTCTGAAGAAAAGTAAGGGAATGGAGTATAAGACCATCAGGAAGGAGGGAGGAATCCCTGACATTTGAGTGGAGACCTACGGAAAAAGAGTGAAGCATGTGGATATTCAGTGGGAAAACATTGCAGGCAGATGGAACTGTAAGTGTAAAGACCTTGTGAAAGTTTGCCTGACACAATTGAAAAACAGCAGGGTGGCCAGTGTGGCTGGAGCTGAATGAATGAGGAAGAGAGTAATAGGAAGTGAGTTTACAGAGGCAATTGGGCCAGATGGAATAGAGGCTTTTAGTGTCTATGTCAAGACATTTAGCATCCCTGGGCTCTCATTTGTAAATGAGGCTAATAATGCTAATCTCACATGGTTTTGGAAAGTAGTCAAGAGAATTCAGTGCCTGGGAAGATAAGCCTGCTACCCATCTATCCATATCTACATCCATCTACATCTATGAAATCTTTCTGCCTACATGTCATCTATCTATACATCATCAACATCTATTTACATTTTTCTTATTTTTCTCCATCTCCTTCTCTGGTTGCAACACAGTCTACCATGGACTTTGGCCATACTATGGATATTGGCAGCAATGGAAAGGAACTGGAGGGCTATAAGCCTTCAGGGAGTGGGACCCTAAAGAACTGTATATGCCACATCATGCCATTTGCCCTCTTTTCCCTTCGTTTGACTCTCTTTAGTCTGTGAAGCTCTGTCACCAGTTTGCCTAAAATCATTGTGCTGCAAGGAAAACTCACATCCTGATCACTTAAAGGGGTGTAAGCTTAATGATGCATTTCCTCTAAAGGAGCCTATAAAACTTGTGGGGACTTTGACCTTATTGTGTGGTATTAGTAACTGGAAAGCCCTGAGTTTATTAAATCTTGTTTTATGTTATTCTTTTCATTCAGTCTGTGAAAAAGAGTGTGGATTACCACTATTAGAAGAAAAACAGGTAACAGGATAAGTTGGCTATCATCAGACTGCAACACTTTCTGGAGTATCGACTTTATATTATTCTATTATGATAGTGCTTTCCATGGCACACTAAGGCCAATCAAACATCAGCTCATTTTGTATCTGATGACTTTATTCTTCTCATTACTATGAATTCTACTGCTAACAGACTATGTGAAATCTACTCATGAACTTATTTGCCAGGTAATGTTTAGTTTTGTAGAGTTACAGTTGTAACTTGGAAGGTATTCATTCATGCTTTATTATCCCTCTCCATGATTTTTTGATGATGTTTATTTTTTTAACTACCCAGCCTCTCATTTTTTTATTTCAACAAATATCTGAAAACGCCAGGTATGGTGTCCCAGACCCTTATAGAATAGCATACCATATTTTAGTTTTCATGGAACTTAGAGTCCTAGGGTGAAGGCATTGAGAGGTAGGTATGAATGTGTTTTTTTTTTTAGAAAAGTCAAATACAGGAGCCAATATTGGAGAAGCTAGCTGGGCACAAGCTGTTCTATGGACTTCTGTGTGTGCTAGTTCTCTACATACCTGTCTTGACACTTAAAGTCTATCACAAATAATCAGAAGAAGTCAGGATCTTAAGCTGGGAGAAGACATTTCCTTTCTTCTGAAACAAGGCAATATGGCCACAGGGAAGCTGGGGAGGGGGTATAGTAGAGGGATTCTTTATGGGAAAACACATTTCTTCTTTAAGATGGGTTGTCCAGAAGTTCAACTTGGGTTCTAAGTATGCAGTTACCCTTAATCAGAAATTGAAACAGTGGGATAGTTGCCAAATTATTTCTTTTTACTTTATTTTTCTGACCCTTTCTATATTCCCTCCAAAACCCAAAACTGATGAAATAGAAATACCTTCTTAGATAAAACTGTCCTCCTATTTGGTGATACTTCAAGTTGTAAGACTACTGATAAAACTCCAAAACTGATGCTTAAAATCACAGGTAGCAAATAAAGCCCAACTCATAATAAAATGGTTCTTGTAGTCTAAGTATTTCAAAGTTTGGATTTTCAAAGACTATGCCAAGAATAGGAATTCCAAAGATGAAACTTTCAGCATCAGAAACTCTAAACCAAGAAAAAACAAAAGCAGATATTGAACAGGAATTCTAAATTTGGAGAGTTTTAGAGTGTCAAGATTTAAAAGCTGTATGGTACCCCAAAGCAAGCATATGTGCATGTTCTTGTATTTGATTGATGTTACATATGTATGACCTTGTAAAAGATGAAAATAATTTGACAATGATTTGTGAAATCTCAGCAAAATTGGCTCAAACTTTTTGAATAATCTCACACTATAAAAGACAGTGAAATATAGATTTGACTACAATTTCTTGAGTGCTTTACATAATGATTATACTACTGTCTTAGTCTATTGTCCATTGATGATAGACTAAGACAGTAGTATAACACAATACAACAGACTAAGTTATAAAGGAATGAGATTTATTTTGGCTGGCAGTTCTGGTTCAAGGTTGAAAAGTCGCACCGAATTGTGGTCCTCTTGCTGGGGGTATAGAAAAGGTGCAGGCCACCTCTTTGGAAGACACAGGGCTCGTGTGTTCATAGCTACTCTGGTCTGTCTCTCTTTCTCATATTATCGAATCACTGGTGTTCAATCATGGAGCCCTACCCGATTGACTCCATCTAATCTCCATCTAAGTTTCCCACCTCTAAACACCATAGTTGAATTAAATCCCACCCCCTTCACTCTTAATTACTCACTGTGGAGTAATTAACATAACTCACTCCAGCATAAGTTTTAAAGGGACAAACCAAATTTAAATCATATCAACCATTCACATAATTTAGATTCCAGAGTGGATATATTAAATGCTATGGTGTTTTTTGATGGATAACTGATTTTTACTTCAAAAATGTCTTTTACCATCTCCATTTCTCTAATTTCTTTCTTCACTTGGCTTCTATGGCATAGCATTTACCATGTTTGTCTCTTCCCTCATGGATAAGTTCTTCCCAGTTTTCTTTCTGAGATCCCCACCCTGTCTCCCTGAATTCTAAATATTTAATGGCAAACAACTCGGTTTGGGGGTTTCTTCTCTCCTTCTCTCTGTTGGCACTCATGGCCTCAAAAATCCCAAAGCTACCAATATCTCTAATGAGAATATCTGGAACTGAAAAGTCCTATGTGCAATTACTTACTCAACCCTTCCTCCTAGGGGTCTGAGGTCCAAACTCCTGATTCATTTTCCTCTGCCAACCTCACTTCTCCCAATCTTCTCTGTATTTAGAAAATGACAACTCTATCCTTCCATTTGCTCAGATTTAAAATTTGAAATCATCCTTGGCTTTCTATCACACTTTTAAATCTGGTTTGTTGGTAGATATTGTCTTCTCTAGCTACTAACTACATTAGAATCTAACTGCTTCATTCTGCTTCTATCAAAGATACAAGCCCCCATCTTCTCTCAATCTGGATTATTTTAGTCATTCCTTTAATAGTCTGTTTGTTTCCATTAGTCTCTTTACTTCCAATAGTTTATCCTCCAGTTACCTTGGGTGCTATCTCCTAAGACACAAGGCTCATCTGTAACTCTTCTGCTTAGAATACTTTGGCAGTTGCACATTTGACACAGGATAAAAGTCATCCCAGGGACCCCCACCTCCCTCCACACCCTACTATCATAATCTCTCTGATCTCCTCCATTACAGTTCTCTCTTTCTTGCTTCCTCTGTTTCAGGCACCTGGCCTCTTTGGTGTCTTTCAAACTCTGCAGAGAGGGGCCTTTTGCAATTGTTCTTCTCTTTGCCTGAAAAACTCATCTCCAGATGCATGACTTGCTTCCTCCCTTCTTTCCCTGCTTTTGTCCATCTATTACCTTTTCAAAGAGGCTTCCCCTAATCCCTCTTTTTCTGCTTCATTTTTCTCCATAACACTTACCATGAGCCAACAGACTATATGTACATGTATTGTGTCTTCCCATTATAATGTCAGTTTCACTGGGACACAGATTTTTGGCAGGTTTTTTCCTTCAATGTTAAACTATAATTTTAAAGAAAAAAATAACCATATGCACATACTAAGAAGCACAAATAGTAAGGCATGTGGTCTAGTGAGAACACCCATGAGTTTAACTTTGAACACACCATAGACATTTAAAGTTCATAAAATGATTGAAAGACCCTGGCTTTTGCTTAGACGTAGTTATTAAAGAGTTTATAGGCATAATACTTAAATAGTCATGAAAAAAGATACATAAATTATTCCTCTGAAAATATAGTTTAAGTTTAAAATATGGGTTACCGATGTTAACATGATTATCAACAGATTTTTAGTGTGTTCACAAAGCATCAAAAATCTCAAGAAAGTGGCAAAAGAAACTTTTTTCACAAATAGATTGGATACTAATGATTACATAAGATGATTCTATAACCCACAGTCCAAAGCGATTTCTCACAAGCATTAAAAAATCTCTATAGAACCCAAGGGACCCAGATAGAAGCAGCCAGACATCTTGGCATCCATGCAAAATTAGGTATGACAATTCATTAGAAGTGTCTTTTTGAGAGAACTGATGTTTCCATTAAATTTGGGAGAACAAAACAAAATAAAAAGCTGAATGCTGATATCATGTTTAACTGACTGATATTTCTTTTATTTTAAATAAAGAAAGGATTTAAAGTGTCACAACACAATATTCATTGTCAAACACAAGAACAGTACATATGAATAGAAAATAAGTAGAGATGAACACAGTGTCCAGATCTATCTCATGAAGTTGTATGCATCTGCAAATTCTCCTGGCCCTGCACTTTGTCTTCTTGGTAATAATAATCTCTGGAATTTAGGACTGTTTGTTTATAATTTAGAAATATAGTGTTTCATTTTTCCTGAAACGAATGGGACTTATTAGTAATGGCATCGTTTTATTGTGAACACACGCATTTCTCAATAAATTCACAGCTTGGTGCTTTGGATAAAAGAAAATACCACTTAAAGGACAGAGCCTACAAACCGAAATATGAGGCAGAGAAACAGCAGTGAGGAAATTATTGAAAATAAAACTCATCCCACTCTGAATCTAGTCGAGCAGCATTATTGAACCAATCAAGATGGCAATTTGGGGGCTAATTTCGCCTGTTAATGAGGCACCTTCTCACAGGCACTGAGGTTTTGAACTCGGATTTCCTATGTTTTATAAAGTTACAAGATAAAGCGAAGAGTTGTCTGCTCTTCCCCACTCCTTTCTGAATCCTTAATTTATGCAAAACCTTTGTTAGGCAGACCAAGCAGCAGTCTTAAGTATTTTAGCTCTCCACTGCTAGATACAGTCAAATTGCCACGAAGTGATAATTGCTCAGAAATTGAACTATAGGCAGCTCTGTCCATACTGTGTATCATCAGACAAATATTTCAAAGAGAATATTGAAACTTAGAGAAGCAAAAATGATCTTAGCTGTGGAAGTCTTAGGATTTCAACTTCAATCAAAGGGAATAGGACCTGCTTTAAAAATAGTCATCTCCTCACACATGCAGCCTGAAGTTAGAGCAGCATAATCATAGACAGTCCCTGTCAAGTCCATGGAAGGCTCCCCTTAAAGCAGGAATGCACACATGGCTGGCGAGGCAGCACATTTGGATGATTTGTGGCAAGGATGAGAAATTGCTTCGACTTGTTTGGAAGGAAAGAGCAACATACTTTAGAAAAGAACACAAAATCCCATGTGATCTTGATTCTCAGAAACACCTATTTTCTTAGTAAATGTAAAGTGTGGAGGAGTGCATCTTATATTATTTATTCCTGACCAGGAGTGGATGTCAGAGTGGAAGGGCTGTTTTGTGCTGGCATACAGGATTGCAATGAGACAAACGGAGCAACACAAATATTCCATTGTTTGCCTCTGTAGATGGAGGGGCCGGAGACAAAGGCGTTAGAATGCTGGAAAAGCATTTTTGTAGAAATAGTGGTGAGAAGCACCAAATACTCCCCTCCCTTCTCCCCAGCTTGATTTCATTTCTCTGGAGCTGAGACAAAGTAATAGAAATTACAAAAAATACAAAATACGATTTTGTATTACAAAGTAATACAAAGGTGATGTGCTCAGTTACAGATATAAACCAAAAGACCATTGTTATAACAGTTGCAAAAATGAGAACCTACTTGGGTCCCCCCTCATCACCATGCATACACCCTCAATTAAAACAATGCCCCTGATAGCAGGCAGTATAATCTGCATTTTATTTCACTCATGAGCAAAATAACAAGTTACTCAGGCCTGCGGCACTCATGAGTGATATGGGGCGTGTAATATCCTTTCCATTGAGTTTCCTATTATTAAGCTTGAAATAAGGAGTTCAGAATTAACTGTGACAATGATTTTATCTAGTGTTGGCATCACCATTAGCTTTTGCAGTTTACTGCTAATAAAACTTTAAATTTGCTATTACTTCTAATAACCTTCTTGCCACCTTAGCTGTAGAAATTAGACAAAGAACCCTGCTGACATGTGGCTAGTGACATTTTCTGGAAGTGTGGAAAACTCTGATGACAACAGTGACTGTTATTTACCAAAGTATAATAAAGCCGGGCCCTGCTGGCCTTGGGCAGCCTAATCTAAAGCACCTGTTCCTGGGGGTTTAAAGAGACCCATAAAAGAACAAAGCATAAAATGTTGCTTTCTGTTACTGTTGTTCCAAGCCTCAGAGTTTTATTTCATAGCAGTCCAGTAGATTCTAAAGTAGAAGAAATAACTTGTGACAAGGCCTAGAAGACTGAATGAAATGTTTTAGTTAGTCATTATCTAGTTAGCATAGAAACTCATACTCAAAGCACTAAAATAAATAAATAAATAAATGCCTTGATTGACACAACTGTGGACTTCGTCACTTTCTATGGTATCTCTTGTGCTCTTCACCCCTTCCTCTGTGATATTAGACCTTACCTTCCCCAATGCATGTCCCTAATTATGAGGATATGAGTGATCAGACTTTTCTCATTAATCCCATAGAATTAATCTATGTGTGGACATAATGACTTCTGGTCATAGTGCAAATCCATCTGGTAAAATTGTCACAACAAAATTTCCCCAAATTATAAATATAAATGAGACAATAAGCTTCAGAACACAAAGAAATACAAAAGTGAGTCTCAAAGTATTTTTAAAGTATTTGCTTTTAATCACAAAGAAAAGAATTAGTCAGTCCCCAGATTTTGATTTGGGGAACTGTGTGTCACATCCCATCAAGATGATGTCTGGCACATCAAGTCCTCGCCCTGCATGTTTTCATCTCAGGACGTGCTGTGGCACTGAAAGTTTCACTGTTTCCTCTCATTGGGCAGGGTGGTTGTTTGCTGAGAAAGCTTGAATTTCCCCTAAAGTGAGGAATCCAAGTGAAATTTGTCAGACACTTACCTGCACATTTTGCAATATTTCTTTTTATTAGGACTTATTTACTGAACTCTTCTCATTTTGCATAATTCACTTTTATTAAGAAATTTGCAGCAAGGACAGAAAGAAGTCCCTTTACCCCTGCCCACTAGCCATTTCAACCAGGATCTTCTCTTTGCCAACAAGTGAGAAGTCAGCACTTGTAACAATGCTCTGAGCAAGACTGACTTCATGTGGCTTTTGAGAATCTAACACACTCTTGAATATTTCAGATCTGTGAATGAGTTGTTTATAGTTGGAGGAACAAGCTCAAACCTTTTGAATTCTTCCAGAGTTGATAATGGCTGCAGCATATTGTGGCATTTTCTTTCTCATGTAACTTCAGGGTTATTCTGTACCCCTGGAGTACCATAACCCTGAGTGAATGTCAGGCACACACCCATTTCCCCTTCCTCTTCATTGTTCTTTCTTCTGAATTCAACACTCACTAAAGACTAGAGATTCTGCTATGCTTTAACTGGACCAGTAGAGATTCTGGTATTGTTTTTTTGGGGGACCAGATAAAGGGCACGTGGGTGCCAACACTGGGTATATCTAGGAGTCTGTAAAGGGGGCTGGAGGGGATGACTAGGAGGGCAAGAGCTAAGGAATCACATGGAACTGCACAGGAATCAAGTGGTAATTTCTTGTTATGACTTTTTTGATGACCCAGGAAGTATTCCTTATGGCTTTTGTTAAGTTTTCCAACTCCCTCTCAACCCTAGGAAATGTTCTCTTGGCATTCTGAGCCAGAAAAGAATGGTATCTTTCCTTTTAATGAGCCAGGACTTCATTCCCTGTGAATGTGGACTATTCTTCCCACATCTGGGATTCATTTGTTCAACCACAAAATGTCAGTTAAGAAAGAAAGAATTCAATAGAGAAAGTGATATTCAAGACCAGCCCATCTGAGTTGGCTGGGAAATTGATTAGAAGAGATAGAAAATGATTGAAGATCAGGTGAAAGCTACTGAGGGCTATATAATGAAAAAGGAAGCACATAGCTCCTGACCCTCATCGCTCACTGTTTGAGTGAGTTTTTTCACTGCTGTGACCCAAAGACCCAAGAACAATTAGAGGAGGAAAAGTTTGTTTTGGGGCTCAAAGTTTCAGAGGTTTCAGCTCACAGATGGCAGACTCTGTTCCTCTGGGCCTGAAATGAGGCAAACATCTTGGCAGAAGATTGTGGTGGAGAAAAGTGGCTCAGGACATGATGATCAGGTAGCAGAGAGAGACAAGAGATTTCCTCACCAGGACAAAATATAAACCCTAAAGCCGTGTCCCTAGGGATCCATCTCCTCCAGTCATACTCCACCAGCCTACAGTTACCACCCAGTTGATCCCTGTCAAGGGATTAATTCAATGATTAGGTTAAGGCTTTCATAACCCAATCATTTTGCCTATAAACTTTCTTGCATTGTCTTGCATATGAGCTTTTGGGGGACACCTAATCTAAACCATAACACTTACCCACACTTGAATTTGATTATTTGTCCTTCTATAGCCCCATCCCAAGTTCCTGCTTTGGTCTAAGTACCATGTCCCAAGAACCTTCATTTCAGTCTTATATTTATTTTTAAATATTTTTTTCGTGTGGCCCTGGGGATTAAACCTAGGGCCATGTACATGCCCATTTCAATCCTTTAAGTTGTAGACATGAGGTATGGGGAAGAAGGAGGGAAGAGGATCTTCTGCTCCAGCACCGAGGGGCACTTGCTCCTAACATGTACCCACTGAGAGGTGTAAAGGCATGATTGCATTTTCCCAAAGGATCTTTGTTTGAAAGTTGTGTTAATTTCCAGTCAGAAGAATTAAAAGCTAAGTTGTCATTAGATATAGTATTGTTGATATAAAATAATCCATTTGTGTTTTAAAAGTACCTCCTTTTTATAGAGCTTTGGAAAATCAATTGATCCATAAATTGTTTGTTGGGGACTTAAGAACACATCGGCCGAAAGAATGGAAAAACTTCACTCCCTGATACAGACTTGGCCTAATCAGGAGGCGTTCCCCTGATGTGTCGTGAGAACTGAAACCAACCTAAGGATAGGCCAGGGGCTCCGCCAATGTAATTTGCCCATGTTCCTTATGTGTCCCTATAATCTTTCTGCTGATTGGCCTATGTCTTCTATAAAAGCTGTCCAACTTCCTCAATAAACTTGAGTTCCAGCTTTGACTAGGCTCCCTGGTAGGTCTGAGTGTCTTCCGTCATGAAGGCTGGGTGGCCACCAGCCGGCCCCTACCGTTCTCGATCACGCCTGCGCTGGGGCATGTTTTTCCCCTAGCCTTCTCCGCTGGCCGGAAGAAGCTAAACCCAGGTCGGGAAGAACTAAAAACCCCAGCAACTCAAACAGGACCCCAACAATTGTTTTTGTAAAAACACTGGTTGTTTTAATTTTCATAGATAGCCTTGGATTTTATTACCTTTGGATTACTATGAATGTTCTGTTTGTTGAAATTCTTCTTTCTTATTATTAAATTTTTAAAAAGTTTTCTAAAGTCATTATTTGCTACATAAAACAGTACTAACATTATTTGTAACTTGTTCCCCAAACTGTTTTCTATTCCAGTAGTTACTCTCCACTTAAACTATTCATTTCAAATGCTGAACCAAAACAACAAAACAAAAGGTATTTTTTGTTATATACAGTCAGCCTTCAATCTGCTAATTAGGGCTAATGAGAGGGCAATTGAACTTTACTCTTCCTGTGTTGTTCTCTTTAAACTGTAGTCTGATGGTATTTTGCAGACTAATGGAATGAGCAGCCTTCCTGAGCCTCATGCTATTTCTACTTTGTTACTGGCACTGCACATTTCTTGTCAGCGTTGGTGTATAGAAACTCTAGGAGTGCTTCCTACACATTGGAGAGGAGACTAATTTAAGGTGACCTGCTGGATGGAAGCTGACTGGTTATAAAGAAAATCTTCAGTGTAGGATGGGAAAAGAGATGGCATTAGGTAATTCCTTAGGATTCTCTTGTTCTCTGTTACTTAGAGATTTTTTTTTTCTCCTAAAAGTAAAGATACTAGACTTTTCTATTACTGTGTCCTATAATTAACATGGATTTTCTCTTGCTCCTTTTGTCAATCCTCTGGGATAGACAATTTTCTAGATCCATCTCTCTGAGAAAGAGTGGCCTGGAGAATTACATAAAGAAGGAACACAGGAAAGAAAGGAAAGCAGGGTTGGACATGGTTGGACATTGGACAGCCATAATTAAACGGACTATAGGGAGGTGGTGGAAACCTTAGGAGGCAACGACTGGTTGGAGGAAGTAGGTTGGTGGGGGGGGGGGCATGCCCTGGAGGGTTTATCTAGTCCCCAATTCCTTTCTTGCTCTCTATGCTTAATGGTCAGTGTGAGGTGTATGGCTCTCCTTTTCCAAGCTCTCTCTGCCATGATGTTCTGCCTCACCATTGGCCCATAGCAATGGAGCCAGTTGGCCATGATCTGAAACCTCTGAAACTGTGAGCCAAAATAAATCATTCATTCTATAAGCACCCACCCCCTACCACCGTTATTTTGGTCACAGCAATGAAAAGTCACTAACAAGACCATGGAATAGCACTGTCCTAGAGGGGATCTGTATGAAGACTATAGGAGGACAGAGATGGGAGTTGCCAGACTCAGCTCCAGAGAATTGAGGAAGCAATCCTGGAGAAAGTGACAATGTCTCTGAGATTTGAAGGAAGGGCCATTTAGTAAAATCAAATGATTAATGAAGTCAGGGCAACAATGCTCAGGGTGCAAACAGTACTGGCAGGTGTCCATAAAGAGAATTCATGGAATTATATAAGTTTTGGATGAGAACACAGGATTCCTAGTAGTAGCGGAGAAGTGATTGATAGGGTAAAGGTTAGGGTATGTTTAAGGTCGTAATTAAGAAAGAGTGGAGGGGCTGGAGTGGTAGCTCAGTGGTAGAGTGCTTGCCTAGCATGTGTGAGGCACTGGGTTCAATTTTCAGCACTGCATATAAATAAATAAAATAAAGGTCCATTGATAAATATATTTAAAAAAAAGGAAGGGTGGAATCAGATTTAAATAGTGATTTCCTGATATCAAATTTTATCCTCTGTCATTACAGTTCTAGTTCTATCCCAGCTTTGCACATGTGTGCATGCATGTGTATGTATGTGTGTGTCTGTATATATATTCACATGCTGAAATGAGTCCTTTACAAATATATTTGTCACTTTAAAGCTAGGTCTTTTCTTTATGACCAACATGTGTACATACATTATAATATGGTTCTAATTGAACTAAAATGTCAACATATTTTGAGAGGTCTTCAGTCATATTTTACCTAGGATTACTGGTACTTTAGTAAGAAAAAAGAAAGACAGAACAATTCGAGTCAATGGAAGCTGTTTGGGAATTACTTAAGCTTTGAAAAGTTGTCTTTGGAAAAATAGTGTACAAAGAAGGAAGGCAAAGCACACTTGAGAAGCATATGGTTATAATTTTATTTGAAGTGAGAACCAACTATCCTAATGGACTTGAAGAACTGTAAATATTTCTCCAGTGATTAGCAATTTGTAGAGAGAATTCTGCATGTAAGCTACATTTTTTTTATTCTCTGAGTTATTGTAAGTTTAGCTTCAGGAATAAATTGATAATGGATAGATAGACAATTTATTTATGGAAGAAGTTGTTAGTTTTTCTTTAAAAATCACAATCAATATGTGTAACATAAGACCTGGATTATGTGTAGAATGTAAATTTTCTGGCCAGAGGCATTACTTTCTTAATGAAAATAGGTAAATTTGTATATTTTAAGTGAGATCTGGTGGTATTCTAATTTTTCAGTACAAACCATTTGATTGCAGAAGCCACAGTAAAACATTTATGAATTAAAAAAAATAAAAACACAAAATAAATATAATGTAATCCATACCTAATACCTAACAGATTTAAATGTTTACAATAAACGACCTTCTTACAAGGGTGTGATTTAGAAAAAATAGCCTAGAGTCCATAAACTTTTTAATCTTGTTCTGGAAAACACATGACTCTGATATTTTTCTCTTTATGAGTATAATGCTTTATTTTAAACTACAGTTTATGAGCAAATGTCTTTAAAGCAAATCCTAGTTTCCCATTGTTTTTCTTATAAATTACAGGACATATTTCCGTAGTCTGAATTAAAAGACATTTTTGGGGGGAGGGAAGGGAAATGGAGGAGGTAAGGAAGAGGTTAGTCATTCCCATATCTCTTGGGAATGTTATCACACTATTTGCAGTTGCTGTAATTATTGTATTTGCTAAAAGTAGAAGGCAAAGGTTAGCAGATTCCCATCTCTTTTGTAATGCTTTGTTTAATCTTACCTAACTTCGGTTCCTCAAGATCTTGACAATTTCTGTGACACATACAGATATTCTTATTTTATATTCATACTTCTCTTAACTTGGTCAAGGTATGTCATAGGTTGAGCAGAAATTTGTATTTTCTGTTTATCATTTTCTTGTTGTAGTGGAAAAACTGCAATTGTAATGCCAATTCTATGAGCACAGAGCATATATCTGAAGTAAATATGACTATAGCTACCCCCTAATGACAGGGTGTTTTCCAGTTTTCCCTTCTAGCTCATTCTGGGGCTTTCATTGATTTTCTATATCCCAGGAGATTGACATGAAGGGATTGTGAATCCAGGAGTCTTTTTCCTTGGTTTTCAGCCTGGTAGGAACGTGAAGGACATGAGGAAAGAAAAGTTGGGGTATTGATTACTGTGAGCCTTCCAGACCCCCTGTTTCATGAGTGGGCAATGTCTGAGTTCTTCCAAGGGCCATAGCTCTTGGTGGGTGGCTCACCCTTCAGACTAGACCTCCTGGGCTCTCTAAACATTCCCTCGCTTGTGGCCTCAGACTTGATGGAGGCTTTAGAAATGCTTGTTTCACCCTGCGTGGTTGGTTTCCCTTAACCCTGCCCATCCTTTGTTGTTTAAATGCTTTTTAATAATTTATTTTGAATGTGCCATCTATTTCTTGCCAGAACTCTGACACAACTTCCTAAAGCCAAAAATGAAGAAAACAGTGGAAACAAATACCAAATTTGGGCACAGAATCAGCTGAAAATTTTTTTTTCCTGCATCTCAGCATACTGTGTTAAACAAATGTGTGTGAATGTAAAGCATGGGATCTCAGTAAAACGATGTCTAGTTAGGAATCATGAATTATTAGTATCATGCCATTATTAGCACTTACTACATATCGATAATATACAAATAGCACCAATTTGCACTGGAAAGTCAACTGCTTTTCTTCTGACCTGAAAAGCTCACTTTTTAAAAAATGACCAATTCTTTTTTCATGCAAAGAGATGTAGAAAAGATGGAATTTCAGAAGCCAAACAGGTGGAATCTGAATCATTGTATGGAGCATTTTATAGTTTCTTCAAATCTCTTCCTAGTGATAAGACCTTGCCTATGAATGGGCCTGAGCTTACGAATGAGACAAACTTTGTCATGTAATGACTAACCACTAACTCCATTAATGCAATTTGGGAGGTTTTGTTTTGTTTCATTTCGTGGCTCATTTCTTGCTCCACACTTCCTTAGTCTCTAGTGCTGCTTTCCACCATAAGTTAGAAATGAATTTTTTAAAATAAGCACTTGTAGTTTGAACCATAAAACAAAATCTGAAGCTGAAATCAAAGGAAGAAGGTAAATTACTTTTAGTGTTCTGCAAAGAAACTTTCACTTGGCTATTTCCTGTTGTTTTGAAACTCTGAAAATCAATACAGAAACATATCATATTCTGAAGGCAGGTCATCTGTGCACTAGGTGTTTTTAACAGTTGGCTTTGAAGGGGATACTTATGCCCCCTTGACATGAATCTACAGTTCTTTGCACTAAGTGTCCCCATGAAACTACATTTTTGCTCAGGCTATCCATCTCGATGGTTATTACTTTTTACTGTTCCAGGCTCCCATCTTCTATTATAGATTCACTGATAGATCAATATGACAGAGGCAAGATAAAAGTCAGTTAGCTGTACATGTCTATTATGAGCCTGAAAATTCAGACACACATTTCTCCTGACAGAAGCCAGGCACGTAACTGAGCCGTTACATGTCTGGGTGGTTTTCTAGTCCTTTCTGTACAAACTCACATTTCTGGACATCTTTCTTAATTTTGAGGTCCTCATGGCCTGTCAGGGAGTTAGGAGTGAGTGTTTCCCTAGGGGAGAGAGTGATTTTCAAATACAATCTTCACTTTTGAAAGGAAAGAACAAAACACATTTGCTGCTACACTGAGGCAGTAAAAAGGAATGCTGACATGCTCAGTTTCTAAACCACAGGCAAGTGGACTGTAAAACCAAGTGATGGTTCAAAGTCAAGGGAAAAATCTTTGCAGTGCTCTAGTGGGTAACGGGCAATGAAAAAAACTGGCTTTGGGTTGGTTGGAAAACTCAGGTTCCCTCTGGGGTTGATCACTTTAGCTATTAATCAGCAACCACTTTGAGAAAAAAATAAAAATCTATCAAACGTTTAAGTTGCTGTCCACTAGATGGTCTGCAATATCTAGAATCAGTAAGAAAAGAATGCTTGAGGGGTGTTTGGGGAAGGAAGAAATGCATAGTGAAAAAGGTTGGGATCGGAATGTTCATGTTTTATAAGATTTTCACCATTGTTACAAGGGCTTATCCTTAGAGTCCTGACAAGAGATATGAAACTTGAAAAGTTTACCAGAGGTCATTACAAAGTCAACTAAAATTTAGCCGTTTTCCTTTGCCCTTTTATTGCCTTATACATGGATTTAATAAATATTTATTGAGTTATTACTGTGTATCAGATGCTGTGCAAAGTGTTAAGTTTGGAAGAAGGCTAGGTTCTTACTGTGTTAGTCAGATTGCTGTTGCTGTGACAAAATACCTGATATAAATAGCTTGATAAGATAAACAACTTATTTTGGTTCATGATTTCAGAAGTTTCAGTTCTTGATTGTTTGGTCCCACCTCTTTGGGCCTGTGGCAAGGCAGAACATCATGGTGGGGAACATGTAGTGGAGAAAAGCTGTTCACCTCATGGCATCTGGGAAGCAAACAGAGAGAGAGAGAGAAGCAGGGAGGGGGGGGGGGGTAATGTCACAATATTCCCTTCAATGGTATGCCCCTAGTAACTTAATTTCCTCCCATTATGCCCTAAAAGATTCCACCAGCTCCCAATAGTCCAATCAGCTGGGGACCTAACCTTCAAAACGTGAGTCTTTGGGGATCATTTAAGATCCAAACAGCTGCTTTCACATAACTTTATGATCCAGTGGCAGAAAAAAAGACAGATGAATAAGCACTTATGTAGAAAATATGTACAGACAAGACAATGAAATTTTCATAAAGACATCTCAAATCAAGAATGCACACATATTTAAGGGTAAAAAAGTCTAAATATATGATCAGGACCATAGGTTTAAAAAATTTGTACTGTATTTGAGACTTATGCTAAATAAGTAGATTTTAGGTCCTCTTGCCACAAAGCAGAACAAAAAAAATGGGTAACCATGTAATATGATGGGTAATTTAATTTGTTTCACTGTTGTAAACTTTTTACTATCTATAGAACCCAGTCCATCATGTTGTATTTCTTAAATACCCACAATAACGTTATTTTTTAAGAACATGTTATACAGTGGATGCTTTATATGAGAGAAGGAAATGGCAGGAAGAAATAAGGATGAATGAATGAATGACAGGAATGAATGAAGGGCATGCTGGGGACTGATCATAATCTGCTGTAAGTGAAGGTTAGAAAGTAGAAAACAAGCCAGGCATGGTGGTGCATGCCTGTAATCCCAGCACTTGGGAGGCTGAGGCAGGAGGATCAAGAGTTCAAAGCCAGCCGGGCGCGGTGGTGCACGCCTGTAATCCCAGCACTTTGGGAGGCTGAGGCAGGAGGATCGCGAGTTCAAAGCCAGCCTCAGCAATGGCGAGGCACTTAGCAGCTCAGTGAGACCCTGTCTCTAAATAAAATACAAAAAAGGGCTGGGGATGTGGCCCAGTGGTTGAGTGCCCCTGAGTTCAATCCCTGGTACCCAAAAAAAAAAAAAAAAAAAAAAAAAAAAAAAAAAAAAGAGTTCAAAGCCAGTCTCAGCAATGGTGAGGCACTTAGCAACTCAGCAAGTCAGCAAGACCCTGTCTCTAAATAAAATACAAAAAAAAAAAAAAAAAAAAAAAAAAAAAAGGGCTGGGGATGTGGCCCAGTGGTCAAGTGCCCCTGAGTTCAATTCCCAGTACAAAAAAAAAAAAAAAAAAAAAAAAAACAGGAAAAGAAAGAAAGAAAAGTAAAGTAGAAAACAAAACCTAGAAATTAAATGCTGTGTGATATGTGTACACTGTGCTGCTGGCAACACAGAGGAGTGCATTTTGGAGTTCAGGAAATATAGCTTATGATCTAGTATTTTCTGATCTCATATATTACAATATGAGACCATTTGAATCTCATGTATTAAAAAGACCTCCTTTCAGCAAAGTAGGCACACAATTTTCAGAGGACAAAAGGGGAATGTCAGGTGAAGTCTGTGAAGGTGAATCTATATCTATATGAATAGTCAAGTATTTACCTCTTTTTTATTGTGGTAAAAAGCACATGGCAAGATCTAGCCTCCTAACACATTTTTTAGGTGGAAACTGCAGAATTTGAACTCTAAGCACATTGTTGTACAGCAGGTCTGTGGAAATTTTTCATCACAAATGACTGATACATTTTATGCATTGAGCAGCAGCTATCATTTCTCTTCTCTGGTGTGTTTAATGTATTTTTAATTTTAATCTCTCCCCCTCTACCACCTACAAAGACAAGGGAGCACTTACTGAAGGCCCTGTAGGAGAACAGCAATTTATTTATTACATCAAAAGGGCAAGGGGTTGTGAGATTCATGTGGCCATCTGATCATAAAATTCCAATAACACTGAGGAATTTTGATTTTATCTGGAGTGATGAGAAGCCAATGGAAGTTCTGTGTATAAAGGCATGAAATAATCAATATATCCATTTCATAACCACACCCTGGGGGCAATCAGCAGAGGGTATTGGAGGTGGTGACATCAGAAGCAAGTGACCCCACCTGGAAAAAGCAGTAATTTAGATAAAAACAAACAAACAAACATGAGGCTCTGAACAGAAAGCGTGGTGAGGGATGGAGGTGGGATGGGTGAAGGGAAGGGTTACCAGAAGAGGCAGGGCAGTTGACAGCCTGGAGATTGTCCCTTTACTCAGGCAAGTTCAACTTCAAACCTGCAGCTTGAGAAGGGGCAGTGAAAGTTAAATCATGGGCTGCTCCAAGTGCCCCTCATGCAACTGTCAACACACTGAAGCTGGCATCCATGTGCGTACTAAAGAAATGGTAAGTGCTGCCCTTTCCTTTAAACAGATCAATTTCAAGAGCAAGCAGAGCATGAGTGAGTATCACAGAAAGCAAGATAAGGAAAGACAGCTGGAGCCCTGTGAAAAATCAGTGCCTGGGACGGAATGCCAAAAATTCTCCATCATTTCACTTTTTAATGTGTCAAATACAGTAAATAAGCATGCAGTTCCAAAGAAATAATAGCAAGAGTTTAGTTTTCTCTATAAAGCTCTCCCAATCAATATCCACATTTCTGTGAGCTAAATAAAGAATAACCAAGGTCCAGAAATTTGAAAGAGAAGAATAAAAAGGAGACTAAAATAAAGACCAAGCCATGATTTGGTCAGAAGATGAAGCATAAGTGTCTGAATATTTTTAACAGATTTATTGAGATATAATTCACATACACACACACACACACACATATATACATATATACATATATATTCCCATTCGGAATATATATGTCTATATATATATACACACACACACCTAATGGGTGATCACAAAAATTAACCATTTAATGTTGACAATCAAATGAGTTTTAAATATTCAGGGAGTTTTGCTGCCAACCTCATGATCTAATTTTATTTTTTTTATTATCAACAAAGAAACCCTTTGACTCATTGACAGCTATTTACCATAACCTACTTCCTCTCCCCAGCTCTAGGCAATGATCAGCCTATTTCCTTTCTGTATTAGTTTGCCTATTCTGGGCATTTTATATAAACAGAATCATGCAGCATAGGGTTTTTAGTAACATGGTTTACTTTGCTTACTACAATGTTTTCAAGATTCAAATGTTGTCATATATCATTTTGTCTACTGTTGAATATTTCATTGTATGGATGTGCCAGGTTTTGCTTATTCATTCATCAGTTAATTGATAATAGAGCTGTTTCTTTTTATTGGCTGTTTGTGTAATAGTCATTTGAACAGTCTTGTACAAGTTTTTGTGTGGACTTTGTTTTTCATTTCTTTTGGGCACATGCCCAGGAGTAGAATTGCTGTGTTTAACATTTTGAGGGTCTGTTGAACTGTTTTCCAAAGTGGTTGCATCATTTTGCATTCCCATTAGCAATGCACAAGCGCTCCAGTTTCTCCACAGCCTTGCTAACATCTGCCATCGTCTGTCTCTGATTATAGTCATCCTAGTGGTTATGAAGTATTATCTCATCATGGCTTGTTTTGTGCATTCTGGATATGTTGATATTTTAAGTCTGGTGAATTAATGAATAAACTTTTCTTGTTATTTATGGAGTATATTTATCTTGCATATTTTAGTCTCATAATAAAACTTTGTCAAAACTCTTCAGCCATCTGTTAACAGGCATTGCAAATCTCAGGGGGTTAAAACATGTAGCATCTATTAACTTTTGAATCTGTGAGACGTGATCTGGGCTAGGCTCAGCTAGGCGGTTCTAACCTGGGGTCTGGGGGTTGGCTGTTTGTGGGCTGATCTAGTTTGGCCTTGATAAAACAACCCAGGTTTCTTCCACATGACTCCTACCATCAGTGTGCAAAGCCAGACATGTTTTATCCAGACAGAGTTTGAGTAGCATACTCAGGTGTGGATGAATCGACTTCAGGCACAATACCTTATGTCCCATCTACTTCAGCAAATCAAGTGACCAAACTCAGACTGAGGGGCAAGAAATATACTCCATGGTGTAAAGAACAGCAAAGTCTCATGACAAAGGACATGGATACCATGGGATGTGAAACATTGGGGTCATACATGGTATCAACCTACCACATAGACTATACGGTCATTCATAGGAAAGATGGGTTAAACTGGTGGGTCTGCAGCCACTAATTGATTGACTTCCTTCACTAAGGCCACATTTGCTTTCAAGTTTGCCTGTGTGAAAAACAGTTCTATTCGGTACTATCTAGGATTGAATATTCTCCTAGAAATAACTCTTCCATTTTTTTTTAAAAAAAGAGGAAATGTACTTAGGTGGCAAATGAGCATTCTATTGTTTGAAAACTCTCCAGTGCCATAATGAGAACGCAGGACAAATCTGATCAAACAGCAGCAGGTATTCTGAAATTTTCTGGAAAGTGTTTAAACCTGGGATCTGCGACATTATTTAAGTATTTATAAATGTCATCTCATCTGTTTTAGAAAAAGCTAATAGAAAGTCTTGCAGACATTTCAGGTCCAAAAATTGCTTCTGTAATCTCTTTCTGTAGAATCGGCAAATGTGGAAGCAGACGTATTATGGGTCAATACCAGTGAAAGGACGCTCTGCACAGACATAGGATTCACAGTCCATTAAGCTTCAGGTCTGCCCTGATGTGGATTCCCTCTGATGTATTACTATTATATCCTATTTTTGTTGACTCAGTTACTATGTCAGCAAAACCAAACATTTTGGCTTGTGGCCCAGCCTCGAGCTGTCTATGGAGGATATGTTTTTGCCTTTACCACCATGACAGTAATGAGCAACTGGCATTAGTTTGATTTGCATAATTGTGTGCTTCCAACTTAGACTCTGTGTCAGTAGGAGACAACTTATTGTGATGATACCCACAGCATATTATCTGTTTTGTGCTATCAGCATTTATTTATGTAAATTCCATCATTACAAGGGGTCATTTTCCAACCTTCTACCATGAAATCACATTCTCTGCCAATAAGAAGGAAGAAAACACGACAGGAGGAGAGCCGGGCATATTTTGTCATTCACAGCTATTGGTCAAGGAGTTGGAAAGGGTGTTCATGGCAGTTGCTGGCTTGTTTGCTTTTTTAGGTAAGTTTGCTTTAAGAACTGACAGGCAAGATGACAGTCTGATAGTCTGTCTATCTGATTTAGAACTAATGCCATCAAGCAGACACGCTCCCTTTGTCTCTCACAAACACATGTGCATACACCACAAAGGGTGCCCGATTCATCTAAGATTTTCTTTAAGAATAATTTATGGTGTAAAAAAATATTTTGTGTTCCCTAGATGATGAGTGAATGTTTTCTTTGATAAGAAGCAGAGCTCTGTAATTTATTCATACAAGAGATAAAAAGATAGAATACCTAACTAGGATATTCCACTTGTAAAATACCTGAAAAAGCAGGCAAGAACCATGTGGAACCTGAGATTTCATAGACCAAACTTCACAACTGTTCAGAAAAATATAGCCCAGGTCGATTGTACATCTATCTTGTCATTAAAGGCAGATGAGCCTGTTGAGCTTAGTGTAACTGGAGCTGTAATTTATGCATTTCTTTGATAGTTATCTCTAGTTAAGCACAAAGGGATGTCAGCATTTAACCCTACTTCAAGAAATGACAATGTGGAAAAAAGCAAAAGAAAGAAAAAAACCCAGCAGCTAACCACTTAAATCTAGTTGACACCTGTCAAGAAGAACCCTTAGTAAGAGGCAAATAATTAGGATATTATTCTGTGGCCAGCTTGCAGCTCTCAGTCTGGTCTATATTACTCTTCTGGCTGGTTGGAAAAGAGAAAGATGGGAGAATAATAAAAATGAATAAAAGAAAAAAGCAACAAGGAATCACATTTCTTGTTGTGATCAAATGAGCAAAAGCATGCTTATGAGTTGTCTTTCCAGAGGCTCTTTGCAGAAACCTCACTGGTCATTCAGCTCAAAAGGAACTTGGAAATGCTCTTCTTAGGGCTAAACCCAACATGTGAGAAAGTTTGTATAGAAGAACACACATGGGCTTTCCACAGACACATTTTCAAGCCTGAGTGCTAAATCAGAATACAACAGAAAGGTATCCCTTGAACCCAAACTCTTTAGTGCTATACTCCTTTGAAAGAACACCTTGTTAGGTGTGCAGATTTTGTGCTCATTCCTTTTTAAAAATTCCATTGAGTTTTTGACACTTTGGCATGTAGGGTGGCACGGATTCACAGGTATACAATAGACAAAAAAAGCATGGACATGCTTTCCTTTGAGAGCTTCAACTCAGAACTGAATTGTATTTCTCACAATTTTTTTTCCATTATCTCTTTTTCAAATGCCTTTCTCAATAATATTATGATTGGGTTTGTGTTTTATGAATGAAACGTCTCTCTATAAAACATATGCAATTTGCTGCCACTTTTACTTCTATTTAGAAGACTTAATGGCAAATGAAACTGGGTCAGGAAGCAGTGCTCAAATGAGAGACACTGTGGTGTGCTGTACAAAGCATGTGATTAGGAGTTAGTAGACAAATTGAATTCCCAGCTGTTTTCTAGTACATATGTATCATAGGCTAGGCTTTTAACATGTTGAGTCCTCAGTTTCCTCACTCATCAAATGCAATCAAGAGCTATGATGGCCCTGCTAAGGCGATCTTTGAAATATCACTGTGTTCTGTTACCATTTGCTCACCTGTTTGCATTTGGAATAGAACTAGAAATGGTAAAGTTAGGTCCACTGATGTTATTCCTCACACAGGACAAGTTCTCAAAGGGAGAGAAGGAAGTGCTCAAAGAAACACAAAGCCAGGCAATCAGAGCACACATTCCCTTAGGATACCCACTAACAAAGAGTTCAAATGAGTGACAGAGGAAAAAGGAAGCGGTGGCCATGGAAGAAAGGCTAGGAGAAGCAAAGGTCTGGCCACTGCTTCATCTACAGTGGGGGAGTTACACCACACACATGTGTCAAAGGGAAAAAGCAGCATTTCTGAAGAGCCCACTGTGTATTTAGAGAAGTACAAGGTTGAAAGTCAATGTGAAATGTTACCTAAAAGCCAGAGGGGCAGAACAGTGATGCTGGGAAAAAGAATACCAACCCCCAAATGGGGGCAAGACAACTGAAGGCTATAGTTTAAGGAACTGAGGGAGACCCATGTGAGGCAGCTGAGGAAGAAGGACTGAAGGAAATGACAGTAGCAGTCAGAAGAAAGTTAATACGTTTGGCCACAGGGACTGACAGAGGCATCTGGAAACAATGAAAGGCAGAATTTATTTTTCTTGAGAAGTTTTCTTTGAAAATAACTCTCCAGTGAAACAAAAACCATAATAACAATATCCTGAACATTTCACTTTTTATAGTTTAAAAACTAAGAAACAAGCACAAAACTCTGGCTTTGTTCATTAAGGGAAATTATGAGTTACAAAACAATCCTTTGTAGCCCTTCTGATTTCATGAGGTCTAACTTCTCTTAGAAGAAGGCCGGGGCATAGGAAGGTAACTTAATGAATGCTTTTTCTATGTTCCCTGTAGCCACCCTTGACTCTGCTCACCCTCTTTTGGACATATGGAAACATAATGCAAGAAATGAACAAAAAGACTCAAGGATGTCTTTTCTTGGCTAATGACAAAGAAAAAAACCCATGCTGATCATTGATAATATGTAATGTACTCATATCAAAGATAACATAATCAGAGGAGAGCGGGTTACAAACTACCCAATTGACTCAGCAGGTATCACCAAAATATTTGCAGGTTGCTTGGTAACCCAATTAAAAGTCTCTATTTAAATCCCAGATCATTAGTGACTGAAAATCACTATCATTTGATGGCTCATCTCAGTCCAGTTCTTAGGGGAGATTTTCCTACATCAAAAAACCACCAACATATTTGGCACTAATTGGCTCCCTTGGTGGCAATCTCAGCCTATAGGCCAGGAATTGAGTGGACCTGGGAGGATAGACTATTCCCCAGCCTGAGAGTTGGTGCTTCTCAGCACAGGCTGAAGGACACTGGTGGGTTAAGATGAGATTTTTACACAGATATTACCTGTCTTTGGATAAATTGAGATGTTCTATTTTTAAGAATATTACATTGGTGGCAAGTACGTTTTTTCCAAAAAAAAAAAAAAAAAAAAAAAAGTTCTACGTAGGACTTTCTTATTAAAGCATCTCTCTTTTCCCTCTCTTTTTTCCTTCTCGAAATCCTCTCCCACACTTAAAATGTTTAACAGGAATAATATTAAATTCAGTCATCTTAAAATTAAGAATCTTAATTAAAGACAATTGCCATGACCCGAAAGATAAGCCTAGAGTAAAAGAGAAATTGTTTTTTTTTTTCACTTAAATTAGCTGATTGATAGACTTGTTACTTCATTAGATATGAGAAGAACTTCTGTAGGGATGGACAGGTTTATACAGCATTCATGTAAATTTATAGGAGACTTAGTGTTATTTGAGCACTTTTATGCTGAAAATTGGTCTGAGATTGATCTTGGAGGTAGTGGATTTCCTATATATGTGGCGCTGAAAATACTAGTAAAATTCAAAGTTATTAGTGAGAAGACACAAACATGGACAATATGTGATTAAAGAACTCTAAGTTTGCATCTAGAAAGGACATTTGAACAAAATGATTTTGGACCACTTGATATTTGACTGTAGCATGATAGTATTATTATAAAAGAAAATCATCATATTTATAGTACAATATTTCATGTGCACACAGAAGATAATGAGGACTGTAGATAATAAAACAAAGTTATGAACAATAAAATCTAATACAAGAGAACTAGAATAAGGAAAGAATGAGCTCCAGTCATCACTGCTACCATTTTGATGTAAGCTACCTGGTACCGAAAACCGGGAGGAAAACTCTCGGAGGCAGAGTAAAGCTATTACTACTTTTACTTCTACTTTCTTAGAGAGAGCTTAGAGAGGGAAAGAAAGATTTTTAGAGAGAAAGTAAAGAGAGCTTTTCTTCTTGTCTTAGAGAGAAAGAAAGATAGAGCTTAGCTTCTTCTCTTCTTGTCTTCTTGTCTTCTTAGCTTAGAGAGAGAGAAAGAAAGATAGAGAGAGCTTAGCTTTGAGAAAGATTATTTTTTAGAGCTGCTTCTTTCTTCTTGGTTCTTTCTTCTTTCTTCCTCGGGAGCCTCGGCCTAACTCTGACCAGCCCTCGGGAGCCTCGGCCTAACTCTGACCAGCCATTACTTCTTCTATCTGGTTTCTCTTCTGTAACCGCTCTGCCTACGTTCTGGCCGCTCTGATTCTTTTCTCCGACCCGAACTCTTCTTCTGACCGATCGAGCTACTGCATGACTGACTGAATGAATTTCTCCGTTCTCCTAACTCGGACCGCTTTCACCCGGTTATATACCTTCAGCTTTGCGGGTGCCTACAGGTGCGTCACATAGGTATCAGGTGGAACTTATGGCTTCCAGCTAGCTGCAACAGCCCTTCCTAATTAGGGCTCCTTCATTTTGATCCTATTTTTTTCCCCTGTAAAGCTGGAAATAAGGATATAGAAGTCCTCTTTTTAGCTCAGGAATTGTGAGATTCCTTTAGAACAGATTTCTGTATAATATGTTTTCTACTGATGTCTACTTTTGGTGTACTAGGGATATGAAGAGTCATTATATTTTATCTTCAAGCTTTTTAATAAAAATTCTAAATGACAAAACCTGCTGAATTTATTGGACTGCAGTATTTTCTAAAATGAACATCAGGATCTATATAAGAAAAATTTTAACCATATAAGGATAGTTTTAGTTTCATTTGGCTACAGAATCATGTAAGAAGACAGACCTATTGATTTGCATTCAAAGAAACAATAGGGAAAGTCTCTAAAACTTTTATGAAAATTAACTTCTCAACACAGAAGTCAAGATAACACTAAAGACGTAGAGTCTGAGTTGATAAATTTTACTAGCTTCCAATCATTTAAGAATCAGAAAGATGTAGATTATTTCCTGAATTACTAAGAGTAGCAGACTATAACATATATATGTATATATATATGTGTGTGTGTGTGTGTGTATGTGTATATATATATATATATCCATATATATATATGTGTGTGTGTGTATATATATATATATATATATATATATATATATGTATATATAAATTTTCCACTTCTGTTGTTAACAGTTTTTGTTGGATTTGGGACTAGTATTTCACAATGTATTTAATGCTGACAATCTTTTGTTCAGTTACTTGTACTTCAAGGATGCAAGGTCCTGAGCACTATTCTCTCCCTTATTTCTATGTGAATGTATATGATCCACTTAAGCCTCATGAGCATGCAAATAGACAATGCTCATTTTCTAAGGCTTTTGTGTACATGCTCAGCTCATATTGGCCAAGATGATCCAGTTCTAGGAATGCACCCGAATGTGTTCTGAAATCATGAAAGAGACTGTAGTGGTTATCTCAAACCACTCTCTGATGTATGAATTTCCCATAAAACACAGCAGTTTACCCAGTAAAACTGGTAAAACACCAGTCACAAGGGTGTTTAAATGGAAAAAAAAAAGTTTAGTGTTCAATTAATTTAGAAAATTTTACATGCTGTAACCCTGCATTAGAAAGCACAGAACCATAATAAAATCTCCAAGAAATCTTGCAGTGGGAGGAAAGCACTGCTAAATTAGTTAACCTAGAGTTTCTTACACAAATTTAATCATAAATTAATTTTCTATTTAATTCTTATTTCCTTGTATTCTAAAGAATAAAGTCTCTAATAAAGTAGTTAGGGACCCTTGGTATGAAAACCCAGAGATTTTGCAGACTTTTATTTTAGGGAATTCTTCCATGTACTTAATTGTGTCTTCACCTATTCATTGTTACCATGAATCCTAAAACCACACAGTGAATATCAACCTTGTGGAGAAAATATTGACCAAGTGGAGAAAATAACCAATTTCTTTCTCATGACTCCTTTATTACACACTAAACATCCACAGATTTTTTCAGACATTCTTTCTGTGCCCCAGTGTCAAGAACATTCTGTCTCCAAATATGCTCTAATTTGTTGCTGTCTCTCTTAACAGTACAGGAGAGTGATGCTGTGCTCCCAGGAGCTAGGATAGAGCCGATCACAGACAGACTCACTTCCCTATGGACACATCAGTGGTTTATCATTGCATCAGGGATCACTTTCTCCATATATGCTAAAGATAACTTGTGACAATGTCTGCTGTAGTAGGCAGAATTCTATCTGAGGTGGCCCCTGATATTTCCCACCCCATTGTGTTCATTATAGGTACAATCCCTAGGGTATGAATATAACAAATTTTATCACAACTAGGTTATAGCACAGTTGATGTTAAGACAAGGTCGGCTTATATAACCTTACACAAGCATCGTAAAAGTAGAATTTCCTCTGCCTGCTCCCAGACAAGTAAATCAAAGATTCAAAGCAAAATGCCATTTCTAGGTTGAAGATGGAGGGGGTCACTTGACATGAGATGCAGATGACTTTTAGGACCTAAGAATAGACACTGGCTGATAGCAGGAAACAGGGACATCAGACCTCAGTCCTAAGACCACAAGACATTGAATTTGGCCAAAATTTTGAATGATTTTGGAAGATCTTTTCTCAGTGTGTTCAGATGAATATCCAGTCTAAGACCTTGATTTTGACATTGTGAGATCTTGAGCAATTAACCTAGTAACATGTGTGAGATTTCTGCGCTTTAGAACTCTGAACAAATAGGTGGTGTGTGTGTGTGTGTGTGTGTGTGTGTGTGTGTGTGTATTTGAAGGTGGGTAATTCATTGTTGGTGGTAATTCATTACACAGCAATAGAAAAATAATAAATCTAGATAACCAAAGCTTACCATCTTACCATATTTTGTTTTTATATGTGTTTTGTGGATATATGTCAGTAATGCATTTTCCATTTTCTCTGGCTGAACAGCTTTAAGTATCCCACATAAATAAATATTACTTGCATGCCTTCTTTTCTTTGCTTCCAATAAGATGCTGCCAGTTTGCAGCCATTCACTGAATCATGGATTTCCCCACAAATTTATATACCATGGACATACAAATCTATCTCACTTTATATACTTGCTGTGGACTTTTTAAAAGCTATACCCTTTCACTTCTGGATTCTAAGCTTGAGGTGCTCTACATAACTGATTAAATATTCATAAAAAATATTTACTTTTTTCTACTAAGATTGTAAGTTTGCTCTGTTGATTGCCCAAACACTAGAACTATCATGTTTCTTGACCTCAAGGATTGATTGTGATACCTTTTCTCATTGCTTTGCCTTATAAATTACCAGGCCTAGTCTTTCTGACTCACATTCTTTGCCCTTTATAGTAACTGGCATTAGAAATTTCTTTCATTTATTCTCTTGCTTTTTAATCTGCAGCTTAAATACTTCTCAAACTACTCATTCTTTGACCAACTATCTTAGTCCATCATTGCAATATCTTCAGCCAAGTGCTAAGACACCTTTGTGTATTCTAGGGCATCCTGGATATAGATAGCTGTTCACAGAATATAACCTCATTTCTCTTCCAGAATCCCAGCCTTAAAATCAAAGATAAGGTGAAGTTTTTAATTGCCTGGGGACCCAAATCCTTCTGTATTATACCTATGAAGATGTTTGCTAGTCCTCTTCTGTTGTTTTCCCTTGACTTGCATGAATAAGCAGGCATAAATAGATTTTGGTAAGCCCCCTAAGCTTTCTTCAGAAAGTAGCAGTTCCTGAATGGACAAGTCACTGTCTCAAACTACTAATTCTATTTGTGGAAAAACTAGCCGTTTGTTCTCTGTCTCTTTTGCTGGCTCTTCTTCCTCCCCTGGTTCTATGTGCCCACATCTTGCTAGGGGCTCAGTTGGACTGGAATTTAAACTTGACTGTGAAATGAAAGACAGTATACTTTGGATCTTATGTATGTGCTTGGATGACAACACTAATCTTCAATGAAATGTCTCTCAACACTTTGTACTTTTAATGGATTCTCCAGGACCCAGAAAATATGATTTTGACTACCTGATTTTAAAAATATTCATGATCTATTCTACTAAATATCAAAGATTACTATCTAATGTCATTTACCTTAAACTGCCGCAGGATTCATAAAACTTGGAAGAGTAAAGGATTTGTCTGATTCTTTAGATAATGAACTTCAGAGTAAGTTTATCTTTGCTCTTGCTATCCCAGAGTTCAAGAGATTCCAACAATACCTATCTATTTTCACTACTATTATTTAAATTGTTTATTTACTTTACTTCTGAAAATATGATTAATTGGTGGGTGGATGTGGTGCTTGCAAGTGTGTGTCAGGTGGTTCTTTTTGGTAATCATGTTTCCTCAAGTATTTTTCTAAGCATTCTAGTTTAAGCATTTATTCTGAAACTTATAATAATAATGATTTTGCTTTCCCCCTCCCATACAAAACAGTAAATGCACTTGATTTTGTTTTAGAAATTTCCCAATTAATTACAATCTCCCTAATTAGTTCAGCATTTACAAATGCTTCCTTTTATTGTCCTTTAATTTCAATTCCAAAACACAAGATCTGAAAATATTTCTTTAAACAAACAAATTTGATAATCCATTAGCAAAATTTTCTTTTCAATAACAATGAGAAAAAATTATCTGAATGTATATACACATGTACATAGTGTTTATATACTGTTTTTACGCTCCTGCATGCTCCTTAACAATAACACAAATTCTATTTTATACTTAAATTTTAAAGCAATATAGTAACAAATTAAATATGAACTAAACTCTGAAGTCAGAAAATAAAATTATATTTACATTTTATATATTATATGCATATAACATATGAGCATATATATATATATATATATATACATATATATATGTTATTTTTCAGACAAAACTATCTCAGAGAAAGATCATGTTGAAGACTAGAAAACCAATGCTTTCCTTCAGCATTGAAACAGATTGTTTCCTTGATAGGGGATTAACTGAAATAATTGACAAGTATAATATTGTATTGAAAAGAAGTATTGCTAGATGATAGAATTGTGCTCCATTTGGTGATAAACAATGGCTGAATGAAGAGCCAAGTTATGTGCTCCACCTCTTGCCTGATGGGGTTTTCATGCTCCACTAGTGGAATGGTGGGACAATCTTCTGGAATTACTGAATTGTTCTATCTCATTTTCTTTGGCTTGCTCAACTCTCCTTTTTTCAAAGACAGTTGAATTTACTAAGTTCTATGTGTGAGTCAAGTGAACGAATAGTTCCATATGATGTATTATTATGTTAGATCTTTGGCTTTTAGTTGACTAACCTTAGAATGATGAGACAAACTAAAATATCCTCTCTTTTGTTTTCATTGTATAGTCTAAATTTTTCAGTTTTGTTTTGCTATGTTTGGAAATGAATGAGCAAAGGTAATAGGAAGAGGAAAGAGTAGTGAATTGAAATTTATTGAACAGATATTATATGTCCACAATTCTGCATGTCTCATGTCATCAAATCCTTAATTTCATATAAATGCATTATTTTGCCCATTTCATGGATAAGAGAATAGGTCCAGGCAGGATTGTTTACCAGACCATACATCTAGTATGCACAAATGCTGCTCTGCTAGGAGATACAGTTGTAAGAGTCAAGACCATATCTAGCTCCAGAAAGCCACTCATCCACCTGTCATCTGTTTTTATTACCACAGTAAGACAAGGTGATTTGGGGAGCAGGTTGAGGTTTCCCGGGCCTTGGTAACTGACCCTATGTTTAAATACAGCAGTTTTTATCCCATTTGCAATAAACAGGAAATTTACTCCTTGGGAGTCTGATTCATTTAGACTCTGCTTACAGAGAGGCCTAGTGTTTTATTGAGAGTTATTTGATCTGCAAGCCAGAGGACTTTTTTTCAAAGTTGCTGGAAGTAAAATGTTGTTGATATAAACAAAATGGCAGCACCTCAAATGGAGGGATTAAAAGCAAAAACTTAAATCCCTAAGTTTATGCCCACAATGATGTGCTGTAAACTTAGCAAAACATTTTATTGTTTATACTTTTGATTGTCTAAACTTGACATCATAAACACAAAGTGTGTTTTTTCCCCCCTTAGTGCTTATCAGATGTGAGTCTGTATGTATGTACAGACCTCCTATTTCCTCTTGAACATTGGTAGAGAGTTTCCTGTTAAAGACTACCAATGTTTCTGTCTGTGTTTCCTATGCAAATCAGTGTTGTACAAAGGTCTAGAATTGAAGCTGTACTGGAATAAATAAAGCCAATGATTGCATGCAAATTTAGAGATGCTAGTTTTTAAATCATAAGAAGTCTGGTGGTTCAAAAACATTAAAAGTGAACTTCTTAATCTCCTTAAAAATAGTTGAGATTGTGGAAAAACAAAAATGGGTTGGAACTTAGTGAACTGAGGAAATAAATCCCACTCTGTAGATTGACTTCCTAATATCACAAGTCAATTTAAAAATTATGCACAAGATAAATCTCTTTCCTCTCATTGCACCAATGTATTTAGCTTAATCATGGGCATCGCTGGAGACAGATTGAAAAATAAATTGTTCACTGTCTCCAAGACAAACCCCAAATAGGAAACTTGATATTCTGCATAAACTCTCTCTCTGAAATATGCTTTTGAAATGGCATGGTATAATTATGTGTAGCATTATAGAGATTCTTGTGTTTATAAATATTTTCAAAAGGCTTTGAGATTGTTTGTAAATCCAAAGTTTATAAATGACTTATGAAATCCACAAATTTGCTAAATATGTTTCTGTGTTTTTGTATTATGCTCTGTGATTTTTCTTTCTATGTGGTGTAAGTCAAAGAAAATGATATACAATAGGGCTAGATGGGACTAAAATTTCCAAACAAAAGAAGCATCTGTTTTTCAATTTAGTTGTTGAATCTATGTTGTTGATTTTCACACAATTGGTTACACTGCAAACAATGTGGTTCAAATGACAAAGACATTGATTACAATTCCGCTTTGCACTAAGAGTGCTTTTTATCCAAGATTGTCAACTCCCTTAACTAACAATAACTAAGCCTTTCAGCACCTCTGTACCTTGGGTATTGCTTTACCCAATGTGAGGCAGATTGAACGGTAACTGCGGAAGGCTGACATGGTTTTCATGAAGCCAGAGATGCCTAGAATGTTGAAGTCACTGGGATGCAACATCTTATCTTTTCATGTTCATTTTAAAATTTTGGAGCAAGTTAGCTTATGAGTATGATTCCTCCACTATGCTCTTTTTCCAGTACTTCCAAATGATTAGAACATCAGGGACCAAGGGGCAGGTGAGCTTTGCTTCACAATAATTCTTATTTTCTTCCTATTTTTATGTAGTGTCTCTATTTCCTCTCTTTGCCTGTCTCATCCAACCCTACAGAACTTTGATTCCTGAAGAAGTTCCATCAGCTGTTCTAATTCAAAGTTTCACATTGAAGATCATTTAAGTATTCATGTGTGCACATTGATTTCTTAAAAGTCTGTTTATGACTATACTGTGTCTGGAATGACATTCTTTTAAGACAGGGAGAAATTTCCATCCCCTGTGTCTTCATTCATTCATTTACTTCTTCAGGAAACATTTATTGAGCACCTGCCATTTGAAAGACAATATACCAGATGTGCAGGGACAACTGCACGTTTTCCTTAAGACAGGGATTGTTTCCATGAGACAGGAACCCAACTGGAGACTGAGTTGACCAATATGTTCTTCTGACATGTTTTCATAATATGGTTATTGCCTGTAATATTACACCCAAGGTATAATATTGGAAGATCCACACTTTAATTTGTACAGTTTCAATGCCCCGCCTGTTTTACTTCCTGTTTTCTCTGTTGAGTGGGAATCTTATTCTTCTGTGAACTGAATCACTTTCCAAATATTTCGCTTTTGCTATGGTACCTCCAGTGATGTCATTGGTGGCTAGTTGAGCACTAAATGCCAATTTTGTCTCATAAGTAAGATAAATTTAATTTTTAAGGAATATGAACAAGATATTTTAATAAGGCATTAAATGAAGATTATTTCTCAAAGTGAAACCAAAGTACATTTAATATCTGCTTTATCAAAGGGTATAGTAAAGAGAAATCTTCAGCTGAAATATTTAACTATGACTTCACTGAGAGAACCAAAAATGTCCTATTACCTGATACCTTATCATACCATTTTTACATATTAACTAGCCATGCAAACTTTGCTTGAACATTCTTATAATACAGTAAATAAGTAACCTGTTTCCAGAATCAGGTGAACATAAGTATAAAACTTGGTTTTAGTTCTTAAGTCTGTATAGTCATGGAGAAATAATTTTGGTGTATGTAAAACTCAGTTTTTCTATCTGTGAAATTGAATAATATAAGTATTTTCATATCAAGTAAAGTTATTGCAATAGATGAATCAAATCACCCAAGATCACTGATAAATTTATAAAGTTATTATTAATTGGTTAGGAAGCAATTGATCATTTTGGTGATTCTTTGCTTGTTCTTATTAAGCCAAACTTTGATACATTTTTTAAGTGATTACAGGATTAGTCACTACATTTAAGAGATGTTTTGTTATCATAATGTCAAAATAGCACTAAAAGGTAAGTAATGTACCCATTTTACAAGTTTGAAAAATGGGTGCATTTTTCAGTAAGAGAAAACCATTTTTCAGGGTTAATTGTAAAGAGGGCAGGATTTGACTACAGCTTCCTTACCTACTGTGTGTTATGCTTTCCAATAAGCTGTTATTCTAATTAGCATTATTTCAATGTGAGTAGCAATTATTTCTGTCAAGATATTCAAATCATCAGTGATGACTTAATAATATTAAATGTCTATTATATTCCAAATATTATGCAACAGGCTTTAATAAACATTTTTATAGCCTAGTCCTTTAGTCATTAGTTGTATGTACTTACTGGGCAGAAACTCTGCCACTGCGTTAGCTACTAGGACTGCACCAAAGAAGACACATTACTGAATTAAAAAATCTTTGTTTTATTTTTTTATAAAAGACTTTACTTTTTAGACTACGATTAAGCACACAGCAAAATTAAGAGTGGTATAGAGATTTCCCACTTACCTCCCGCCTTTACATATGCATAGCCTCACACATTATTGACTATACCCACCAGAGTGGTACTCTTGTTTTACTGTAGTCATAATCCACAGTTTACTCCAGGGTTTATTTACTCTTGGTATTGTACATTCTATAGGTTTGGACAAATATATAATGATATGTATCTACCATTATAGAACCATGCAGAGTATTTTCACTTTCCTAAAAATCCTCTGTTCTACTTTCCAACCCTCTGCTATCCCTTACTCCACACCCTGACAACCACTGTTTTCTTTAGTGTTTTTATAATGTTGTTTTTTTTTTCAGAATGTCATAAAGTTGGAGTCATACAGCATGTAGCCTTTACAAATTAGCTTCATTCACTTAGCAACATGCATTTAAGGATTTTCCACATCTTTAGGATTTGACAGGTCTTTTCTTTTTCACAATGCATAATATTCCATTGTCTGCATGTACTACAGTTTATCCATTAATCTACAGAAGGACAGCTTGGTTGTTTCCAAGTTTGATCAATTATGAAAAAAGATGCTACAGACAGACATCTTAGTACAGAGGGATTTTTTGTGGACATAAATCTTCAGCTCCTTTGATTAAATACAAAGGAGAGATATTACTGGATCTTCTGACAAGAGTGTATTCAGTTTAGTGAGAAACTGCCAAATTGTCTTCCAAAGTACTGTATCACTTTTCATTCCTACTAGCCATAGATGGGAGTTCCAGTTGCTCCATGTGGTGTTGTCAGTGTTCTGAATTTGGTCATGTTAATAGACTTGTAGTGGCTTCCTGTGTTATTTCACTTGCACTTTCCTGCTGACATGCATTGTGGAGAATCTTTCCTAATGCTCATTCTTCACCTCTATGTTTTCTTCTATGAAATCTCTGCTAAAGTCTCTCTTTTTCTTATTTTTAAATGGAGTTATTTTATTTCATACTGCTGAGCTCTGAGTTACTCTTTGCATAGAAGTCCTTTACTAGAAGCCTATTTTGCACATTATTTTCTGTCAGCCTGTGGTTTATCTTTTAGTTCCCTCATTGTTGTCTTTTGTAGAGCAGAAGTTTCTCATTTAAAGAAAACCGATTTATCAATTTCTTTCTTGGATTAGTTTGAATCTAAGAAATTGTCACCAAACCCACAGTCATCTTGATTTTCTTCTCTCATGTTGTAGCAGTTTAATAATTTTGTGTTTTATGTTTAGATCTGTGATTTATTTGGAATTAATTATGTGAGAGTACACAGTAAATGACTATATTCAGTTTTTTTCTTTCTGCAAATGATTGTCTAATTTTGTAGCAGCATTTATTGAAAAGATAATATTTTCTCCATTGTATTGCTCTTGATCCTTTTTCAATGATCAGTTGACTATATTTATGTGGGTTCATTTCTGGTCTCTTCATTCTGTTACACTGATCTATTTGTCTGTTCTTTTGTACATCCCATACTATTTTGGTTACGGCCCCTTAATAGCAAATTATAAAGTTTGAGTACTGTCAGTGCTCCAACTTTGCCCTCCACCTTCAATATTGTGTTGGCTCTTTTGGGGCTTTTGCTTCTTTACATATAAACTTTGAAAGCAGTTTGTTGAGAGAAAAAACAACTTGCAGGGATTTTGATTGATATTGCATTAAATCTATAGATCAAGGTGAAAGAACTGACTTCTTAATATTGAATCTTCCTATCTGTGAATATGAAATATATTTTCATTTATTTAGCTCATTGATTTATTTCATCAAAGTTTTGTGGCTTCCTTATATAGATCTTGAACCTTTATTTTAATTGTATACCTATACATTTCATTTTAGGGGGATGCAAATGTAGATGTGTTAAAATTTTGATTTCAATTTCACATTCCACTGTTTATTGCTAGCATATAGGAAAGAAGTTGACTTTTATGTTTAACTTTGCATCCTGTAATATTGTTATAGGGGCTTATTAGTTTAAAGAAAAAAAATGTTTTGATGGTTCTGGGGACTTAACCCAGGACCTTCCATATGCTAGGCAAGCACTCTATTGCTGACCTACACCCTAACCCCTCTGAAATGTTTTAATTGACTTTGGATTTTCTTTATAGACAATCCAATTATCTGCAAAGAAAGAGTTTTATTTCTTCCATTTTGATCTGTACACTTTTTATTTCTAATTCTCATCATATTGCATTAGCTAGGAATTCCAATGTGAAAATGAGTGGTAAGAGTATCTTTGTCTTATTCCTGATTTTAGTGAGACTATTTCTCACCATAAAGTATGATTTTTCACTATAAAGTGTAGGGTCTTTTTTTTGTAAATATTATTCAAAAAGCTAAGGAAGTTTCCTTCTTAATTGCTGGTTTACTGAGAATTTTTATCATGACTGGGTGTTAATCATATTGGAGTTTGCCAAATTCTTTTTCTGTAGCTTCACGTGATTTTTCTTAAAATCCTGTGAATGAGATGGATTACATTAATTGATTTTCAAATGTTGAGCCAGTCTTTCACACAAGTGATAGGTATTTGATCATGATGTATACTTCTTTATGTATGCATATGTGTGTGTATTATATACATATATATCTAAAGAAATGTATATATATGTATATATATGAATGTGTATTATATATATATACATACATATATATATATATATATATCAACCCACCTTTTTTTAACCTCTATATATTATTGGGTTCAATTTGCTAATATATTGTTTTTGTATCTATGCTCATGAGAAAACTTGATCTGTACTTTTCTTTTATTGTAACATCTTTGGTTTTGGTATTAGAGTAATATTGGTCCCATAGGAATGAGTTAGGAAGTATTCCTTCAGCTGTTCTCTGGACATTGTAGAGAATTGGTATAATTTCTTCCTTAAATGTTTTGTAGAAATCCTCAGTGATTCCATCTGGCCCTGATTCTTTCTATTTTGAAAGATTATCAATTATTAAGCCAGGCGTGGTGGCGCATGCCTGTTATCCCAGCACTTGGGAGGCTGAGGCAGGAGGATCGTGAGTTCAAAGCCAGCCTCAGCAATGGCAAGGCACTTAGCAACTCAGAGAGACCCTGTCTCTAATAAAATACAAGAAAAGGGCTGGGGATGTGGCCCAGTGGTCAAGTGCCTCTGAGTTCAATCCTTGGTACCAAAAAAAATAAAAAAAGATGATCAATTATTGATTCAATTTATTGTATAAATATAGGTCTATTTGAATGGTCTTTTTTTCCCCCATAAGTTTTGGCTAATACATGTTTTAAGGAAGTATTTCATTTTTTTTCTAGGAAATATGTGGGCATAGAGGTGTTCATAGTATTTCTTTATTATCCTTCACATATTCATTGTTTATTGTATCTGAAGTAATGTCTCCTCTTTCAGTTCTGATATTAGTAAATTGGGTTCTGTCATTGTGTGATGACACACTTTGTTTCTGGTAACTTTCCTTGGTCTGAACTGAGTTCTTTGTGAAATAAATTAAAATTAAAGCTTAGTGGTGTTAGCTGGTATAGCTTTCTTCATGCATTTTCTTTTAATCTTTATCTATCTTAATATTTATAATGATTTATTGAAGAAAACATATAGCTGAGCCTCTTTTTTTGTTGTTGTTGATTGGGGCCATTAATGCTCAAAGTGATTATTGATATTGGATTAATAGCTGCATATTTGTTATTGGGTTTTTTTATTTGTTAATACTTGTGATGATGCTTTATTTTCACTTTTATCTTTCACACTCTTTTGGGAGGGGGTTAATTGAACTTTTTATATGGTTGTATTTTTTTTTCCTGAGAATACCATACTTCCACCTCCTTCTTCTTTTTTTACTTTTTTTTTTTTTTTTTTTTTTTGTGGTACCAAGGATTGAACTCAGGGGCACTCGACCACTGGGCCACATCCTAAGCCTTTTTTTGTATTTTATTTAGAGACAGGGTCTCACTGAGTTGCTAAGTGCCTTGCCATTGCTGGGCTGGCTTTGAACTCGCCATCCTCCTGTCTCAGGCTCCCAAAGTGCTGGGATGACAGGCGTGCGCCACCGCGCCCGGCGTCTTTTTTTACTTTTAAAATGTTTTCCCTAGAGTTTGCAATGTACATTTATAGCTAATCCCAGTCTACTTTCAAATAACACTATGTATTTTGCAGGCAATGTGTGTTCTTTATTATAACAAAGTGTTCCTAGTTCCTTCCTCTCTTTCTTTGAGTCATTGCTGTCTTTCATTTCACTTACTGGAGCCCCTCTTATCCACTGGTGATATGTCCTAAGCCCCTCTCAGTAGATGCCTGAAACTTCAGATAGTACCAAACCCTACATAGGCTACTGTGCTTTTTTGTACATATCTGTCTATAATAAATTTATAAATTAGGCACAGGACAAAATTAAAAACAATTACCAATAGTGAAATGGAGCAAATTTAACAATATACTGTGATAAAAATAATGTGAATGTGGTCTTCTCTTGAAATGTTTTATTTTACTGTAGATCTTAGCAACCTCAACATACAATTATTTTTCTTCCCTTATAAACTCAAGAACTTTTACCTTTTCATTTAAAGGAAGCACCTTACAGCTTCTCTTTGGCTTACCCAAATTGCCAGTTTCACTACTCTTGAGTTTGGGAGTCATTATTAAATAAAATGAGGGTTATTTGAACACAAGTGCTATTATACTGTGACAGCCCATCTGATAACTGAGACAGCTACTATGCGACTAAGAGGTGGGTGGTATATATAGATGGATATACCAGACAAAGGGACAATGCACATCCAGGGCAGATCAGAGCATGATGGTGAATGATTTCATCTCTCAAGTGGTACACAATTTAAAATTTATCATGTTTACTTTTTAGATCAGCATTGACTGTGGGTAATTGAAACCACAAAATGTGTACCTGATTATAAAGGGGGACAACTAAATGTATAAGCATGCATAAACACATACGTAGTCAAAGATACAGACATAAGCCAGTGTAATTGAATATATTTTTGCGATTGTGATTTTGGACAAACTGATATTTTAGATCAATTGATTAAGAAAAATGCATTTTTTAACCTTTACTTATTCCTTCTTTGTATTCTTTCTTTCTTTGTGTAGATCCCCACTTCTAGTCAAGATCATTTTCTTTCTCTCAAAAGAACTTCTTTTAACATTTCTTGCAAAGTTTGTCTACTGGCAACAACTTTCCTTAATTTTTGTTTGAGAAAGTCTTTAGTGCACCTTCATTTTTGGAAAGTAATATCTCAGAAAATAGAATTCTAGATTGGTTTTTATTTCCCTCCATATTTTAAATATGTCATTCCACTCTTTCTTTCTTGCATGGTTTCCAAAAGCCACATATGATTCTTATCTTTATTCCTCTATAAGTAAGATATCTTTATCCTTTCTCTTACTACAGGGTACTTTTCTTTATCTTTGATTTTGCAAAATTTGAAATAATATTCCTAGATATAGGTCTTCGTTTCTGTTTTGATATGCATTTATCCTGCTTAGAGTTCTCTGAGACTCCTCAATCTGACATTAATATGGGAAAAATTCTCAGTCATTATAATTTCAAATGTATCTTTTTTTTTGTACCGGGGATTGAACTCTGGGCACTTGACCACTGGACCACATTCCCAGCCCTTTTTTTGTGTGTTTTATTAGAGACAGGGTCTCACTGAGTTGCTAAGTGCCTTGCCATTGCTGAGGCTGGCTTTGAACTCGCGATCCTCCTGCCTCAGCCTCCCAAGTGCCAAATGTATCTTTTATTCTTTCTCTCTTTCTCCTCCTCTAGAATTCCTGCCACATACATGTATATATGTAGCTGTACTTTCTGTAGTTGTCTCACAATCTTGGATTTTTTAGCGTTTGTTCCCTTTGCTTTTCAATTTTGGTGGTTTCTACTGAGATGTTCTCAAAGTAAGAGATCCTTCCTTCTGCTATTCTAGCCTACAAATAAGTCTGTTAAAGTCATTCTTCATTTCTGTTACATTGGTTTTGATCTCTAGTAGCTTTTATGTTTTCTTAAAATTTCCATTTCTTGTCCACATCACCCATTTTCTCTTTCTTTCTTTCTTTCTTTCTCCTTTATCCATCATAGCCCTTAGTGTATCAATCACTGTTTTAAATTCCCTGTCTGATAATTCTAACATCCTTTTCATGTCTGGTTCTGATGTCTGCTCTGTTTCCTCAAGTAGTGCTTTTGCCCTTTTAACATGCCCTGTAAAATTTTTCTTGAAGGACAGACATGATGTATTGGGTAGAAGAACTGCTGTAAATAAGCCTATAATCATATGTTGTTAAGTGTGGAGGGGAGAAGAGCTGTGTAGTCCTCTGGTGGGGTGGATCTTTTAGTGTACTTCTGTATGTAGATCGAACTTCACATGTGCTTCTCAGCTTCGTTCTCATCTTCTACATGGGACAAGATGGCTAGAGTGTGCTGGACTCTGTGATTTCCCTTCTTCCATATGGAAGGCTAGAGGTGACCAGTGTTGAATATTTGCTTTCCATCAGACTAGTCTCTGATAACATACCATTAAATTAGGTTCTGTAACTAGTTTCTCCTCAGGGAAGGTCTTCTAAGAACAGAGTGTTCTTGTATATTGCAAAACGATTCCTTTTTTCTTACCCCCGCTGGAGGCATGAGGGGATTTTTCTTCAATATTTACTGCAAGAACCTTGTCAAGCTCCTAGAGGCAAATATGACAAAAGCATAGGAGGGTTATAACTGGGTTCTCCTGGAGTTTTGAATTCTCAGACTATTCATGCCGAGCCTCCAGCAATTCATCAATTATATCTCAGGTTTTTCTACTCCAGAACTGGTTCTTGCAATATTTTAACTCACAAATCTCTGCTGAGGTAAGTCGTGACTCCCTGTGTTTTCCTGTCTCTCTGATCTTGGGGCTATGGTTTGCTTTGTATCTTCATCTCTCTTATAGATCCAAGAAGAATTGTTGATTTTACAATCTCTGATGTTTTACTTATGGTTAGAATAGAGTAGTAATTTTTAACTTTCTAATATGTAGAACCAAGACGAGGAAGTCCAAAGAGCTTAACAATGTCATATGGGAAAAGCAAAAGTAATCAGACTATTGCAGAAAAATATTGTGTTGCCACAAAGGATTTTTATCTGATTATTTTCATCTTCTAGATGAAGAAAGTGAAGATTAGTGAGAAATATAAGCGGTCATAGAACAATAAGAAATAAGAAGAATTTCCTGGATTCAAACTCAAATCATTCTCTCACTTTTTTTTAATATGCCATATATATGTAATAGTTGTCATTGATGGGTACAAGCTTTCTAGAGACAGAATTCTTTGCATCTTGAATGTGTGTAGTCCTAGACTTGTTTGGCTCTGAACTGAGGGAGTGCTTTATGATGTAGAATAAAGACAAAATGTAATATATGGTGTTGTTTCCTTATTAATAATATTTCCTGCTTTCTTCTGCATTAACAATAGCAACATTTCTTTCAGATATTTCATATACATGAATTTCTGGATCTTCTCTAACTCCAAGAAATAAATTGTGATTGGACAATAGAACAAGGAAAAGCCAATTCTCCTTAACAATCTGGCTTGGTCCTGCAATGTGATTCTGGCAAATATACTGAGAAGAGACATTTGTGAAGAGCCAATGTCGTGCTAAGAGCTTTATCTGAATAAAGTCCAATAAAGAAACACACAGAGAGACTTCATTTTCTACTTTTCTACATTTGTAACCAACTTGGGTCCATAAAAAGAAAAGAACTTCATTGAGAATGGATATCGTAAAGACAGAAAAAACTCAGGTCACTGGTGATGTCATTTTGCCACTGAAATATTCCACTCTTAGTTATCTCTACCTCCAAACATCTAAATTTGTGAAATAATAAATTTTATTTGTTGGCTATTCTGATCCCTTTAGGAGAAAGGTATAATTTGTTTTAGGAGAATTTCTCACACAAGATCTTAAAAGATGCTTCATTTTCTTCTTCAATTTTTTCTCACGTTTTCCTCCTTCCTAAACCCACAATATTTTAGTGGCATATATCTTGTATAGTCATATTGTATGCTGGTCAACTTTCCATTACTGTAACAAACACGTGAAATGATCAACTTAAAAAGAAAAATGACTTTTTGGTTCACAATTTTGAAGATTATAGCCAATAATTGGTTGGCCTCATTGTTTTTGATTCTGTGGCAAGGCAGCACATGAAGACCAAAAGTGAATGGTGGAGCAAAATCACTCACCTCATGGTCAGGATGTGAAAAGAAAAAAAAGTGAAAAGGCTTGAGGTCTTACTATCCTTTTTAAGGTAAACCATGGTGACCACATGACCACACAAGAGACCTTACCTCTTAATGTTTTCACCACCTACCAATAGCTCCAAATTGGTAGCTATTTAATGCATGAGCATTAGAGGAACATTTAAGATCCAAACTATAACATATTGGAAGGCCTACAATGGAGTTTAAATTTTCTTATTGTGTCCAACATTAGATATCTGACATTAACTTGTAAAAAAAAATATATATAGTTACTAGGCACAGGCAAGGTGTTCAGAGACACTTACAGATTATTCAGCTCCAAAGACGACTTATCCAGGAATGTATCTGACTATCAAAGCACAGAAGAGGATCAGAGGAGAAGTCAGTGACTATAAAATCATTTGGCATATACAAATTTGGATGGCAACTCAATACAAAATTCTTTTACTCAATTGCAATTTTTGTAGGCATAGAAGGATAATGGAAATAAACTAGGAGAAAATAAACAGCCAAGACAAAGAATAGTTGACTATGCAAATGTGCTAAACTGCATTGTTCTAATATTTAGTCAGCATTTATCAGTAGAGTAGAAGAGATTATAGAAAAACAGATATTTTGTTATCATTCTCTGTATAGCACTATGATAGATGGTTAATACAGAAGAAAAGGATTGCAATATAATCTTGCCCATCATGGCTACCATGTGGAGATGACAATTGGCAGATAAGTAGCTGAATAGTGATAATGTACAGTCATTAGTGCTACATAAAGATGGGCCAGGCCATATGTCAAGGGATGCCTAACTGTCTGAAAAGTGATGGTAGTGGATTGTGAGTGGGTTAAAGCAAAGAAGTTCTACAGACAATACACCTGATCTGAATTGTAAAGAAGGTACTCAAGTCACTGCAAATAGCTTACAGTAGCTGGAATTTCACTCTCCTTATGGAAGTGTGGCAGTATAGTTGCTTTCTGACTCACAGAATGTACTAATCCAAACTGGAATAATTGTTTAAATGAAAGTGACAATTTTGGGTGAACTAGGATGCAGAGCCACCTAAATCAAGTTGAAATAATTCAGGAACTCTGTATTTGATAAAATTAACAGCATTTAGGGGGTGGTTGATCTCTTCTAAGCTGGTGAGTGAGGATAAAGAGCATAGAAACATTCTCAGTCTTCTGATGTAAGTAAGATTGAAAGTCATCATTTTCACTGTAATAATAAACATAGGGAAAAGGACAGCATTACATGGAGATAAAATGACTTATATTTTATATATGGTGAGTCTGAGATGCTTGTAGGAAATCCAAGTTGTGATGTCTATAGATATCTGAAATGTAGCTTAGGCAATCCAGTGTAAGGTGTTCAGTACTAAAACAAAAGTTTGGAAATCATTAGAGTAAATGGGGGTTGCAGCTAGAGGGAGGATTATATTTTCTTTTTTATCTCACTATATACTGAGAAAAAAAATAACCAACAATAGAATCCTCATCAATAACAACAACTACTACATGTCATATTAAAGTAAGAGAAGTACATAGAGGAATTTGGGGGAAAAGTCATTAAAGATAGAAAACAAACTATATTTTAATGAAAGAAAGATGAGAATTAAAAGATGAATGCTGGATGGTTTTGCTTGTCTACTGGAGGCCCCATTCCTATAAAAAACTTATCCCCACCACCAACACATACATACAGCCCAGGCAAAATTTAAAGGATGCCAAGCATATGGTTAAAAGTGTGCCTTTTCCCCCACATCCTCTCCACCATTTATTATTTGTGTTTTTAATAGCTGCCATTCTGACTGGTGTGAAATGAAATATTAGAGTAGTTTTGATTTGCATTTCTCTAATTGCCAGAGATATTGACATTTTTTCATGTATTTGTTGATTGATTGTATATCTTCTTCTAAGAAGTGTCTATTCAGTTCCTTGGCCCATTTATTGATTGGGTTTTTTTTTTTATGTTAAGATTTTTAAATTCTTTATATATTCTAGAGATCAGTGCTCGTGCTCTATCTGATGTGCGTGTAGTAAAGATTAATTCCCAATTAGTAGGTCCTCTATTCATCTCACTGATTGTTTCTTTTGCTGAGAAGAAGTTTGTAGTTTGAATCCATCCCATTCATTAATTCTATATTTTAATTCTAGTGCAATAGGAGTCTTATTAAGGAAGTAGGAGCCTAATCCGATATGGTGGAGGTTTGGGCCTACTTTTTTTTTCTAATAGACGCATGGTCTCTGGTTTAATTCCTAGGTTCTTGATCCACTTTGAGCTGAGTTTTGTACATGGTAAGAGATAGAGGTTCAGTTTTATTTTGTTGCATACGGATTTCCAGTTATCCCAGCACCATTTGTTGAAGAGGCTATCTGTTCCCCAATGTATGTTTTTGGCACCTTTATCTAAGATAGCTGTAGTTGTGGGCATTAGTCTCTGTGTCCTCTATTCTGTACTATTGGTCTACATGTCTATTTTGGTGCCAGTACCATGCTGTTTTTGTTACTGTTGCTCTGTAGTATAGTTTAAGGTCTGGAATTGTGATGCCACCTGCTTCACTCTTCTTGCTAAGGATTGCTTTAGCTATTCTGGGTCTCTTATTTTTCCAGATTAATTTCATGACTGTCTTTTCTATTTCTGTAAGGAGTGTCATTGGGATTTTGATTGGAATTGCATTGAAACTGTATAATGCTTTTGGTAATATAGTCATTTTGACAATATTGATTCTGCCAATTGAAGAACAAGGTAGATCTTTCCATTTTCTAAGGTCTTCTTAATTTCTTTCTTTAGTGTTCTGTAGTTTACATTATAGAGGTCTTTCATGTCTTTCCTTAAATTGATTCCCAAGTATTTTGTTTTTCTTGATGCTATTGTAAATGGGGTAGTTTTCATCATTTCCCTTTCAGAGGATTTGTCACATTCATACATTGCTAGTGGGACTGCAAAATGGTGCAGCCAATATGGAAAGCAGTATGGAGATTCCTTGGAAAACTGGGAATGGAACAACCTTATGACCCAGCAATCCCACTACTGGGTCTATTCCCAAAGGACTTTAAAACAGTGTACTACAGGGAAACAGCCACATCAATCTTTATAGCAGCACAATTCACAACAGCTATGTTGTGGAACCACCTTAGATGCCCCTAAGTAGAAGAGTGGATAAAGAAAATGTGGTATATATACACAATGGAATATTACTCAGCAATAAAAGGGAATAAAATAATGGCATTTGCAGGTAAACAGATGAAGTTGGAGAATATAATGCAAAGTGAGGTTAGCCAATCTCAAAAATCCAAATGCCGAATGTTTTCTCTGATATAAGGAGGCTGATTAACAGTGGGGGTTGGGATGAGGAGCATAGGAGGATTAGAGGAACACTAGAAAGGTCAATGGGGAGGGAGGGGAAGGGAGGGGACAAAAGGGTGAAGAAAAAAAAAAGATGGTAGAATGAGATGGATATCTTTACATGCGTATGTATGAAGACACAAATAGTATGAATATATTTTGTGTACAAATGGATATGTAAAAATATGCTGTATATGTGTATTACAAATTATAATGCATTCTACTGTTATATACAACAACTTCAAATAAAAAAAAAAAAAGAATATGGTTAAAAGAAACCTTGGCCTAGGAGCATTCTTCATTTCAAATCACTAAGAATATTCTTGGTTTGTGACCATGTTTTGGGTAAATTATTATTATCCTTTTTTTCAAGGTTATTTTGGTTGGAATGATATATTATTCTGTCACCTAACTTCAGTATGGTTCATGTGTTGACTTATTGGCTATATACATGTATAAAGCCACGATTCTCACAGTTCCCCCACCCACCCAGTACCTTTCATTTTAGCCAAAAACAGTTTTCTTCCACATTCCACATACATTTTCATCAAATGTATCACAATCTCTCTCATGTCAGTGCCTTTATAGATTATATTATTTCTGTAGCTATCTTTTTCACTTTCCTTTCCAAGACAATCTGTGCATTTTTTTGACCTCCAGCATACAAGTGATCTTTCCAGAGCCTAACCCTGCTAATACCAACCTCCTGCCAGCCCATGTCTGTCTCTGTGCTCCTGCTGCAGCCAGTACATCTGTGTACGTCCATAACTTTAGGTTTGTTATGTGATCCTGGTATCTATATGAAACTTTGCATTTAAGTTTCATTTGTCCTTTTTTCCCCAGGACTGAGACCATCTGCCTTCAAAATTTTAAATATCATAGTGTTCAATAAATGCTTTCTGAATAATGAAAAATTCAATTTGTATAGAATCTTCACCCAGGAAAATCTGATATGAAAAGAATGAATGTACATTGAGAATATAATAATTTGTGTTAGCATTAATTAAGTACCTATTAGGTCTGAGGTACTTTTTTTTTTAATGAAGATTCATTGAGTCTTTAAGACAATCATTTAATGTGATTACAGTAATTTTCCCCAGGTGACTGATGAGGAAACTAAAGAACAGGAAAGTTAAGTAACTTATCCTGACAATACAATTAGTAAGTGCCAGAGCAATATTTAGTTCTAGGTAAAGTGGCATCTAACCCATTATTTTGTACTTCCTTTCTTGAACATGAGAAACAAGGTGTAAAGTTCATTAAAAAAATTTTTAGTTCAAATGTTTATTGCCATAAAAAAATAAAAAACAGGTTGTTTGAGGTTTTTTTTTTCTTACAAGCTAGTTGTTCTTTTTTCTTTCTTTTTTTTTTTTCTTTTGCATGTGTGCTATCTAAATATCTTATTTGTACTTTAGTGAGCTTAGATTTTAAAGCTGTTGATTATATTTATGAGACCAAAAGCACCTTTTGTATTATATCTGATATTTAAGAAAATGCCAAAATAAATCAGCTTATAAGTCAGGCAAATATTGCCATAAACACTGGTATAAATATAATGATTTTTAAAAATAGGTCATATAAACATTTTTGATAGTGAGTACATAGACTTTTTTTGTAATTGTAGCACTAGTGTTTCCTCAGATATGAATCACCTTAGCTACATTAACTGGCTAAACTTTTGATTAAATAGCAATAATAAGAAGCTGAAAGTTTTATTCTGATTAGGATGTTATGTCTCCCAAGTTCAAAGTTGATGATATCAAGAGGTGGGATCTTTGAGAAGCAGTTGGGCAATGAGGGTAGTACTCTCATGAATGGGATTAATACCCTTATAAAAGGGTCCCGAGGAATCTATTCATCATAGGAGGACACAGTGAGAAGGTGCCATCTATGAATCTGAAAGCAGGCTTCACCACACTGAATCTTCCAGTCTTGCTCTTGGATTCCTCTGCCTCCAGAACTGTGAGAAGCAGATTCCTGTTGTTTATAAACTACCCACTTTATTGCATTTTGTTGCAATAGCCTGAACTAACTTAGAGAGTCCAATGATTTTAAATTAAACCAAACTGATTAGCAGAAAATTAATTTGAATTTACTGATTGGGTTAAAATGACTAGTTACTTGCCATCCTTTGGAAAACCTTAATTCACTTTCTAAATTTTGAATCCTTCAAAAATCTACTTTTAACATTGCTTTTGACAACATTTTGAACTATCTTTTTTTTTTTCAAGTTGCTGGTTTAATATAAAGTATTTTTACAACAATTGTGTCTTCATACATGTATTTAGGGTAATCATGGATAACTCAGTCTGCCATTATTCCTATCCCCTTGTCCCCTCCTCTCTCTCCCCCCTCTTTGTTCTATTTGAAGCTCTTTCATTCCTCTCAGTCCCTCTCTCTTGCCTTTATAAGTTAGTATCTTCATATTAAAGAGATCATTCAACCTTTGGTTTTTTGGGATTGGCTAACTTCACTTAGCATTATTTTCTCCAACTCCATCCATTTCTTTTTGTAATAAAATATCTCTCAAATTGCAAAAGAAATATACATTCATGGCCAAAATCTATTGAAATAAATAAAAATTGACATTTTGAAATATTTTATTCCAACTTTTAATTTTGTAAACTTCAAGATTATAGATACATTGATAGATGAACATACTTAGACACAGACATAGATGGACTGAATGAATATATTTTTAGATATGTTCATTTTTTACTTAAAACAATTTTTTCATATTATTAAACACTTTTTAAAAACTAGAACATTTCATGGGTACATCTCAATTAATTAAACTCTTCCTCTCTTGCTGTACATTTAGATCATTTTCAGGATTTATTGTTATAAGCAGAAAATGATAAAATCACTGTGCATAAATCTTTGTCCATATTTCTGATTATTTCTTGGTGATTATTTTTTCACAAATAGAACTGTGGGGTCAGAAAAGGTATAGGATCTTAAGTTTTATTGAAACATATTTTAAAATTGATTTTCAAAATTACTCTCAGCAGAATGTTTTAATGTCCTCATCATACTTCTGCCCAGTATGAGAAATATAATAAATAACTTGCTAATTTTGAGTGTAAATTTTTTTACTACACTTAGAATTTAATTTTCATTTCTTTATTTGTGAGTTTAATTTTTCACAAATTTATTGCATATGTTATATTCTATAACTTGTATAATGTTTATATCACTTTTATTTGCTGCATTGATGTACATGTATTATTTATAACTTAACACTTTGTTCATCAGTTTTTCATTTTTGACTACTTTCTATGAAGATACTTTAATTTGTATGTATTTTGTGTTTTTTTTTAATTCTCTCATGCCAAAATTTCAACTATTATAATATTCAATAAAATAACTTGCCTGAGTTATATTACCAAAATTGTGCCAATGACATGCCCAATAATCTTTAAATATTGGCAAATAACTGGATAACTAACTAGATAATTTTTAATTTCTTATATGTAACATCAGTGTATAAGTCCTCACTTTAATGTTTAAAAATGTAAGTATTTTTAAACTTATATAGTGAGCAAACATTGATATAAATTAAGGTATTGAGCAAGAGCCCCCTTTATTTATGATGTATTGAAAACAGTCTATGAATATTCCAGCAAGTCCAGACAAGTAAACAGCATCTGGTCTTCAGTTTTCTGTTCTTGTTATTCATTTTCTCAAAGAAACTTCTAAGCAGTTAAGATGCTTATCAGTTGCAGGAAGCATATCAGCAAAGCTTGTGGCCAATTTATTTTGATTTTTATTTAAGGACATAGTCTGTTTTCAAAGAGACTCACATTTGCTAGAACAATGACAAATTCCTTATCTTGAGCCTATAGAGATAATTTTCAAATGTGAGAAAAATAGATTTTTCAAAAAAAAAAAATTGAAGGGAATTAATTTTGGTTGTATAAGCTATTAAAATTGCATTTTAAACTAGGCAATAATTTAATTAGCCTGTTAATAAAGATGATTTAATAAAATAAATGACAAAATTTGACTGGCAGCCTTTACATTGGATATTGCAAAATTTCTTCCACTGAATTTCTTTGAGGATGAGCCTGGAGAGGTGCTTGAAAGATATTGTGTAGAGCAAGTTTTTTTCTCCCTATTACGATGAAGAAAAGAACATTTCATTATTTTAGGATCTACTGGCACAAAATTGCCTACCAATACTAACCTGATCAAATGTAGGGTAATTGTAACATTTATTTCTCAAACTGGGCACTTTTGATAGAAAAGGTAAATGATTACATAATTTAAATGGTAGAATTTAAAAACAGTAGTAGTTGATAGCACATCCCTATAATCCCAAGTGCTTGGGAGGCTGAGGCAGGAGGATGACAGGTTAGAAACTAGCCTCAGCAATTTAGCAAGGCTCTAAGCAACTTAGCAAGCCTTGTCTCAAAATAAAAAATAAAAAGGCTGGGGATGTGGCTCAGTAATTAAGCACCCTTGGGTTCAATCCCTGGTACTAAAAAATAAAAAGTAAAATTAAAAATTAAAAATAATAGTAATTAGAGTTATGTTGGTGGGCTTATTAAATTAGTTCTCATAAAATTATTATTTTATTATTACTAGCATTATGCACAGCTCATTGTCATTATGTCACAGAAATCATTTTCATCTTATAATGGTATATAATATAAATAAATTAAAAATAGAAGCATTATAAAAATTCTTATTGAATGTTTAGATATTTCAATGTTTTTTATAGATATTCAAAATTGTTTTCCATACCATTTCTTTTCATCATCTGATCAATGTCTCCTTTGCTTATTAAGTGATTTTAATATCTTGATGCATTTAGGCTGATGTTCAGTAAATGTAATTTGTGTAAAGCTTCAATAGTTGAAATTTGGATGAGGATTGTAAACATTGTAATTACAAACTTTCAACAATGTTGCAAAACATGATCAGAATTGTGAGGCTCATTTATAAAATATTTAGTACTTCGGTAGGATAAGTAAATTTACAAAGAAGTTTTTCAAAGGTTTAAATATCTCTAAGATCTAATTGATCATGGGCAGCCAAAAGGTACATATTGCCATGTTAAATTGATTTTAAAAATTAGTTTAACTTTACCTTATGAAAATTTTTGATTTAGCTACAAATGCACATATAAATATGTGTATGTTTATGTATATTTACATAAATGTGCAAAAAGTATTCATAACTTTTGACAACTAAAACTTTTATTTCTTTTGGAAAAATTCATGGATTATTGAGATCCTCTTTTCACCTAATGCACCTTGATGTGCACCACACATTTCAAATATATGTATTCCATCCTAGCTCCTTGGGAAGCTAAGGAAAGGTAATCATAAGGTCTAGATCATCCTGGATAAATTAGGGAGACTCTATATCAAAATTCAAAAAATAAAAAAGGCTGGGGATGTAATGCAAAATAAGAGAGCTTGCCCAGCATGTTTGAGGCCCTTGGTGCAGTTCCTTCTACTAAAACCAGACAAACAAAACCCCAGATAATTGTGTTCCACAGATTAATTTAATAATAAAAAAGGTTAGGGCTGGGGATATAGCTCAGTTGGTAGAGTGCTTGCCTGTCATGCACAAGGCTGTGGATTCAATCCCCAGCACCAAAAAGAAAAAAAAAAAAAAAGTTTTACAATGATGCTGTGCTGCCAAATATGTATTCATGTTATAACAAAAATAATGAATAATTTTATCTTCAATTCATTAATTCCAACTTGTAATCTCCCACACTTTCCAGTAACCCAGTTACCACCCCCCAAGACTGTAACAAATTGACTTTTGTAAGCTCACTTCATTTTTTAAGTGAGTTCTATCTGAGTTATTCTTGCAAGAGAGGTACTGGTTGCACTGAATTGGAATTGGAAAGAAGAAGGTTACTCCTTGAGATTAATGATCATTCAAAGTAAGAATTTCATTCCCTGCACTTGTCTCATATACTTCTAGACAAGATCATGCAAAAACAGTGTATGAACTATAGGATTATCAAATCTGTCCTGGCTTATTTTTATTAACAACAACAACAATAACATCAACATTACTTTGTTAAAAAGTAAAGCAATCAAGGACAGAATGGGTCATTAGGACATTTATTAAAGTGTGTTATACCAGGAAACCATGCTGGGAGGTCACTGTACTTAATATGTGTTGGTTTATTTTGGTGAATTTTGTTCATTTAGTTTTAATTACATAATTCTATTCATTGTTTTCCCTCTTATTCACATAAAGTCAAATAATTGGAAGTTATATAATTGTTAGAAAATTTGAGATTATTTAAAATTGCTATTAGTGATAGTTGTAGTAGTTATAGGGGATGTTTTGAAATACCCTTAATTTGTAAGTTGTTAGAAAGAAATATTTCAAAGATCAGAGAACTAATTTGCTTATTCATTATAATATGTGAATTTAGATTGGTAGTATAAATAATTTGTTTATTATTCCAAGGTCAAGTATATAATCCAATTAAACACAGCCTAACTTCTTCTAATATCCCATATTTGTTGTTCTTACATGTTTTATTAGTTACATATTTTATGTATCATGTCATTATACAATATCAGAATTAAGACTTTTTTACTTAGTCTCAAGTGGCAGATATTTTTGCTAAATTGCTCATTTTTGGTTTCAAAAGATATTTTGAACCCAAGCACATATTGTCCTTATCATCTCATCTTCATTTAGACTCATATTATGACAATCTTTTGTGTCTATTAGGAAGAAAACATTGGGAATGTCTGTTGGTAAGTCTTATGGATACTGTCAATTTTTTTTTTTACTGAAATAACATAATAATAATAGGCTATGAATATGAAATTCAGGTCACATAATTCTGCATGTGCTTACAATACAAGCAACATAATCTTAGCAGGTAGAGTTTATAAACACTGTATTTATGTACTTATCATAGCATAATAATATTCTTACAATTATTTCTAGAACCAAATATACATAATCTCTAAAATAGGAAGAATGACAATAGACATGTAGTACCGTACTCACCAACTGGTGAACCAGTATAAAATGGCACAGTGGTTGTATGAGTGTTGTTGGAAAGTGTAGCATATACATATATATATATATATATATATATACATATACACATATATATCTATATATCTATATATACATATATATCTATATATCTATATATACATATATATCTATATATCTATATATATATATATATGCTCACAGCAGATGCATTTGTTAAGACTGGACATTTCAAAAATAAGAATGACAAATTTGCATCCCGAAGCCTGTTTTCTTAAATAATTTGGCTGACTGGGAAGGTTCCCACTGTGCCTTCAAACCTCTATGAGTCACATTCCCAAAGTTACATACCTGATAGAAGCAAATGACCTTCTCTCATTCCTCTAAGATGCATTTTCTCCATTGCAATCCTACCACTTGTCTAGTTTAAAATCTTAGTAACTCTCACCTAGATTACTGCAACAACTTTCTAAATGGTCTTATTATTTCATCTCATATCCAATAGTTACCAGACTGATTTGTTTAAATCTCAAATCCAGCCATATGATACCTGTAATTGAAACTCTTCAGGAAAAAGTAGACCCCTAAGACATCGCTTGTGGGAAATGGTGTAGCTACTTTGGAAAATGATATGGCAGTTTTGTAACCGCTAAGATAAATTTACTATATGACCCAAGAATTCTATCCCAAGTATATACCCGATATAAATGAAACATATGTCTATATAAAGGTTTTTATATTTATGCTCATAGCAGCATTATTCATTATAAAAATGGAAACAACCAAAATGTCCATCAAACTATGGACATATGCTTCAGCTATATACTCAAAAAACTTGTGCTTAATGGAAGAAATCTGATGCAAATGACCACATAACATGTTTTGCTTATGTGCAAAGTCCAGAAAAGGTAGATCTATATATACCAAAATTGGAAGAATGTTTGCCTCAGTCTGGGGTGAGAGTGAAGATTGGTGACTATAAGTAAGTAGGAGGAAGATTTTGAAGTGATAGAAATAGCCTAAAAACTTCAAATTTACATATCTTTGTAAATTTAAAAATAATCACTGAATTGTGCATTTAAAACAAATGATTTTAAGATATTTAAATTATACCTCAATAAATCTATTTGAACAATGAACAAACAACACTTGACAAAAGCAAACTCTTTAGGAGGTTCTGACCACGGGCTCAGCCTAGGCTCCTATGGTTTGTTCATAGGATGCTCCCCATTCTCCCCTTCTGCTCATTCAGCCCTAGCTTCATTAAGTAAACTCCCATACTAGTAGGTCCTTGAATGTTCTAAATTCTTTCTGGACTCTATACTTTTGTTCATTCTACCCTCACTATCTACCTCCCCATCCTCTTTACCTAGCATACTTCTTATTCATTCTTAAAGACTTAGTTCATGCCCCATCTCCAAAGAAATGTTCCTTGTTCTTCCCTCTCACTTGTAAGCTCAGAATGAAGCCCTCTCCCTAATGCTCCATAATATCTCCAAATAAAACAATCCACATTTCTAGATCTTTCTGTTTGAGTATGATTCTTTCTTGACTGATAATTCACCAATAATATTAATTTTTTGTATCTCTAAAACCAAGTACAGCACTTGGCACAACTGTATGTTCAAAATATTTGTGGAATAATGAATTAATATGTTGGGTGTGGTGGCACAATACTGTTATTAATTAATCCTGTAATCTTAGTGACTTGGGAGGCTCAGCAATTTAGCAAGGCCCTAAGCAACTCGGTGAGACCCTGTCTCAAAATAAAATATATTAAAAAAATAAAGGGCTGGGGATGTGGCTCAATGGTAAAGCACCCCTGGGTTCACTCCCTGGTAAGTAATAATAGTAATAATAATAATATAATGAACTAAGATGTGGATTGGCTGCAGGAGGTTCAGAAACACTATATGTGAGGTGTTTTCATTTAACCTGACATGAACTACCTCTTCAACATTATTTTTGGCAGCAAAATTTCAGAAGTGATGACATAATGACATCTGCATGAGATCACAGGTTAAAATATTTCACTTGTGAATTCATATCAGTTCATGTTTCCCAGAATGTGAAATGGCAATCTTTTGACCAAATCTATCACATACAAGTAGATGGATCAAGTGTGTGGGTGCTGTGACTAGTGGCTCCTCCAATGATGATAGATCACACTGATGCACAGGCTGTCATTTCTTGACATGATTTACAGTTCACAAAATAGACCACAAGAGAAGATGGATGGCCACATGGGGACCACCTGTTACAGGTGAGGAATGTAGCTATTCTGAAATCACTTCATCAGGAGGATTTGGAAGCTAGTCAATAGGCAGTAGGTAAATAAATATTCCAGGCAAGCTAAACACCAACAAATGATGGGTTTCAGGCATGAGAGTTCAGATAAAACTAGAAGTTTCATGCTGCTTCATTTAGTATTACTAGAACTGTGTAGGGGATTGTGGTATTATTAAATTATACTGTACATTGAAATGAAGCCACAAAAATGAACACTATTTCCTAGGGCAGTAATACCAAGCAGATATCATTCCATCCAGTATAAGTGATTTGTTTGTTTCAGGGCTTTAAGAATTATGATTGAAAACAAAATATGCAGCAAATGTTCTAAATACAAACTGTGAACAGAAACATGTTATTTATTCATAACCATAGGAAAAAATATAAGAAGAGAAACCATTTAGAAAAAAATGAAGAAACAATACGTAGCCTTAAGAATTTTTAGAATAAACTTGAATATTGCTGAACAGAATTCTATTTACCCTTGTAGCATTATCTATCTCAGGTTTGTGGAGAGGGCAATGATAACCTCCTAAAAGTTCACAGAACTTCCTAAAAATGCAAAGTGAGTCTAACTACAAAAGAAACTGGAATTACTTTCAGGTGTAGCATGGATGTTTCATTTTTTCTTTCTCTGGCTGTAAATTAAAAGTTTATTAAAGAGTATAGGACCCAATTAAAAATGCAAGAGTAAAGTCCTAACCATCCTTTTTTTTTTTAGAACCAAATTTAAAACAAAAGAAAAAAAAAAAAAAACAGAAATAAAAACCTGGAGGGCTGCTAACGGGTTGTAAAATCTAGTTGAAATGAGAAAAGAACAGGAGGTTGGTACCTCCATGTGCACTGGGAATATGCAGAATTATTCAAAGGTAAGTTGCACTTTCTGCAGTGTCAAGTCAGTGACCTCTTCTTGGAAACAGCAAGAGCTCAGTTACTTTGTGGGATGTTGGACTACTGGCCAGAGTGGAATGATCTGGAAGTTGGAACCAAGTGAAGTGCCTACTTAACACCCTGCCATGAATCTTCATTAACTAAATAGCACATCATTAAAGTTTAAAGTTTTCATCAAATATAAGTAGTAGGTAGAAATACCATAGCAGTTCTTGACAGTTATATTAGACAAATATATTTAGTAATGTTTAGAGGAAAACAATAGCTAAAACAATTCTTCATTTTTTTTTTTCTTTGGTACAGGGATAGAACCCAGGGGTTCTCAACCACTGAGCAACATCCCCACACATTTATTTATATTTTATTTAGAGACAGGGTATCACTAAATTGCTTAGGGCACTACTAAGTTGCTGAGGCTGGCTTTGAAGTCATGATTCTCCTGCCTCAGCCTCCCAAGCCAAGGGGATTACAGACATGTGCCACCAAACTCAGCAAAATTATTCTTGATGAACATCAAAATTTATACTTGTCAGTGAAATTTATAAATTGACCATGTTTCATACCACAAAGAAAACCCTCAATAAAGTTTACCAAGTAAATATTGCACATACCACATTCTCAAGCCATAAAAAAATAGAATCAGAAAGCAAAACCCATAGAACTTAAAAGTGAGTTTAACAAAGTCTCTTGTTGATACAATATCAATATGCAAAAATTAATTCATTTTTTTGTTCAACATTTCCAGCAATTAGAGAAATGCAAATTAAAACTACACTCTTGTCAGAATGGCAATTATCAAGAATATAAGTAACAATAAATGATAGTGAGGATGCAGGGAAAATGGTACCCTCATACATTGCTGGTGGGACTGCAAATTGGTGCAACCACTCTGGAAAGCAGTAAGGAGACTCCTCAGAAAACTTGGAATGGAACCACCATTTGAACCAGTCATCCCACTCTTCGACTTATACCCAAAGGACTTAAAATCAGCATACTACAGTGACATGGTCACATCAGTGTTTATAGCAGCTTAATTCGCAATAGCTAAACTATGGAACCAGCCTAGGTTCCTCATTTTTTTTATATATCAACACCTTAATCAGATGTACAGTTTACAATCATTTTATCCCATTCCTTAGATTGTGTCTATATTCTATTGATCAATTCCGTACTACGCAGGAGATTTTTAGTTTGATGTAGTTTCCAAAAGAAATGAAATAAATATCTCAAAGAGATATCAACTGTGCCAGGTTCATCACAGCAGTATTCACAATAGCCAATATATGGAATCAACCTGTGCCAATCAATGGACCAAGAAAATGATGGTTGTACATCAATATCTATATACCTGTAAATATCTATCTAGATATGTATATACAATGAGATAATATTGAGTCTTTAAAAAAATAAAATCTTGTAATTTGTGATAATCTTGATGATTTTGAAGAAAATTAAGCTTAGTGTAATACACCAGGTACAGAAAGACAAAAACTGCATGCTCTCACATATGTATAGAATCTAAAACTGTTAAATCAGAGAGTAGAATGATAGTTTCCAGAAGCTGGTGAAGGGGAAAATAGGGAGACATGAGGGGAATGATACAAATTTTTAGTTATGCATGTGAATAATTTATGGATATATTATTTATAATAGTGACTAGAGTTTAAATAGTATTGTATTATATACTTGAAATTTTCAAAGAGAATAGATCTTAGTTTTTACAATAAAAAAGCAGGTGGCATCACCATACCAGACTTTAAATTATACTATAGAGCAATAGTAACAAAAACAGCATGGTATTGGCACCAAAACAGACTGGTAGCCCAATGGTACAGAATTGAGGATACAGAGACTAATACATATAATTTCAGCTATCTTATATTAGACAAAGGTGCCAAAAATGTACAGTGGAGAAAGGATAGCCTCTTCAACAAATGGTGCTGGGAAAACTGGAAATCCATATGCAACAAAATGAAATTAAACTCTTATCTCTCACCATGCACAAAACTCAATTCAAAGTGGATCAAGGACCTAGGAATTAGACCAGAGACAATATGCCTAATAGAAGAAAAAGTAAGCTCCAATTTCCAACATGTCGGATTAGGCCCCAAGTTCCTTAATAAGAATCCTGTAGTGCAAGAATTATTACCAAGAATTAATGAATGGGATAGATTTAAACTGAAAAGCTTATTCTCAGCAAAAGAAACAATAAGTGAGGTGAATAGAGAGCCAACTAATTGGGAACAAATATTTAATACGTGCACATCAGATACTGCACTAATTTCTAGAATATATAAAGAACTCAAAAAATTAACAAAAAAACAAATAACCCAATCCATAAATGGGCTAAGGAATTGAAAAGACACTTCTCAGAAGAAGATACACGATTAATCAACAAATACATTAAAGAATGCTCAACATCACTGGCAATTAGAGAAATGCAAATCAAAACTACTCTAAGATTTCATTTCACTCCAGTCAGAATGGCAGCTATCAAGAACACAAGCAATAAATGTTGGAGAGGATGTGGGGAAAAAGGAACACTCATACATTGCTGGTGGGACTGCAAAATGGTGCAACCGCTATGGAAAGCAGTATGGAGATTTCTTGGAAAACTGGGAATGGAACCACCCTATGACCCAGCTATCCCACTCCTGGGTCCATTTCCAAAGGACTTAAAAACAGCATATTACAGTAACACAGCCACTTCAATGATTATAGCAGCACAATTCACAATAGCTAGGTTGTGGAACCAACCTAGATGTCCCTCAGTATATGAGTGGATAAAGAAAATGTGGTATATATACAAAATGGAATTTTACTCAGCAATAAAAGAGAATAAAATAATGGTATTTGCAGGCAAATGGATGAAGTTGGAGAATATAATGCTAAGTGAAGTTAGCCAATCCCAAAAATCCAAATACTGAAAATTTTCTCTGATATAAGGAGGCTAGTTCACAGTGTTGTTGGATGGGGGTACATAGGAGGATTAGAGGAACACTAGAATGGTCAAAGGAAAGGGAGGTGAAGGGAGGGAGCAAGGGGGAGGGAGGGGGGAAAGGAAAAAAAAATTGATGGTTGAATGAGATTGATATCATTATCCTAAATGCATGATTGAAGATCTGAATGGTACTTATATACTTTGTATACAGTCATATGTAAAAAGATGCTATATATGTGCATTATGAATTGTAATACATACTACCATTATAAATAAAAAAGAAAGGAAAAAATTTAAAAAACCACTATGTGAGGTCATGGATATATATGTTAATTAGCATAACAGCAATCATCTCAAAGTCTATACATATATCAAAACCTCATACTGAATATCTTCAATTTATATAATTTTGTCAACCATACCTCAATAAATCAGAAAGCAATATTTATAAACAAGATGTCCAACAAAGGGTAAGTATACAGAATACATAAAGAACTCTCAAAACACAATAGTAAATAAAACAAATTAGAAACAATTACAAAATGACAAAAAGGTATGAAGAGAATTTCATTGAAATGATATAGAGATGTCAATATGTTCATGAAAAGATGTTCAACATCATCAGTCTTTTAAGAAATTGAAACCACAACAAGATATCACTTCACACATATCATATATATAAAAATAGTAATGACACCAAAACTGATGGGTATGTCATGAAGCTGGATCACTCACACACTGCAGGTGGAATGTAAAATTATATAGCCATTCTGGAAAAGTATATGGTCATTCTTATGAAGTTTATTAAGTGCTTATCATTTGACTAAGTCATTTTCACTCTTGCACATTTACCATAGAGAAATGGAGATTTATGCTCATGCAAAAACTTTGACACAATTAATTACTCATATCAACTTTATTTGTTATCACTTCAAATTGGAAATAACCCAAAAGTCCTACATCCTTTTGTGGGTCAGTGGATAAACATACTGTCACATATCCATACCTTGGATTATTACTCAGAAATATGAAGAAACACACTATTGATATGAGCAGTAACTTGAAACGATCCCAAGAGAATTATTCTAGGGAATAAAAATGTCATAGTGTGTGGTTTCATTTAGATAACTTTTTTTTTCTTTTTGTACTGGGGATTGAACTCAGGGGCACTTGACCACTGGGCCACATCCCCAGCCACCCTTTTTTTTTTTTTTGCATTTTATTAGACACAGAGTCTCACTGAGTTGCTAAGTGCCTTGCCTTGCCATTGCTGAGGCTGGCTTTGAATTCGCGATCCTCCTGCCTCAGCCTCCCAAGTGCTGGGATTACAGGCGTGTGCCACCGTGCCCGGCTCATTTAGATAACATTTTGAAATGACAAAGTTATAGAGATGAAAAACAGATTTGTGATTTTCAAGGGAAGGACAGAGGGAGGAAGGGGTTTTTGATAGAAAAGAGTAGCATATGAGTATCCTTGTGATGAAACAGTTCTGCATATTGACTGCACTGATGTTCACAGAAACCTACACATGTGACAAACATACACACAGATGAGTGAGAATAAAACCAGTGACATCTAAATGAAGTGGATAAATTGTATCAATGTCAAATTTGTAGTTGTAATATATTGTAGTTATGCAAAATGTGACCAGTGAGGAAAACTGGGTGAAAGTATATCTGTATTATTTTTTTAAATTGCATGTGAATGTGCAAAAATTCTAAATTCAAAACTCTTAAAATTGTTAACATAATTTTTAAAAATAAAATCAAAAGAAAAATAATAAATTAAAAAATGTCAAGGAATATGAAAATGGGATGATTGCTTCTGGCTTACTGTTTTTTATAAAAATAGGCAAGATAGATAATTCACAGAAAGGGAAAAAAATTTTTTTTGAATACATAAAAAATATACTCAATTAGCTCACAATAAAACCAGTGTAATTCAAATTACAATGAGATAGCTTTTTCAGCTATCTTATTTGCAAGGATCAAAAGATTTGATAATAAATAGCTTTGGCAGAAAATGTGCAGACAAAAACATTTGTGCGCTGTTAGTGGGAATACAAGCAGAGGAATCACATTGAAGGTTATTTGGCTATATCTATTAAAGCTAAAAATTCTCACGTTGTCCGTCAGAAATTTCACTTCTAGTAATTGCTCATGCATAAAACACATTATGTATAAGCATTGTCTATAATAAGGAAGTAATGGGAACTGCATAAATGTTCATTAAAGAACAGTGATTCAGCTGGGCGCGGTGGCGCACGCCTGTAATCCCAGCACTTTGGGAGGCTGAGGCAGGAGGATCGCGAGTTCAAAGCCAGCCTCAGCAATGGCGAGGCACTTAGCAACTCAGTGAGACCCTGTCTCTAATAAAATACAAAAAAGGGCTGGGGATGTGACCCAGTGGTCGAGTGCCGCTGAGTTCAATCCGCAGTACCAAAAAAAAAAAAAAAAAAAAAAAAAAAACAAAAAACAGTGATTCAATATATTATGGCACAATTTTGTAATCCAACATGATATAAGAAAAATGGGATACTCTCTCTATATTCTGGTATAGGGTAATCTTTAAATTTCTATGTTAAGAGTAAATAACAAAGTCAGGTACAGAGTGCATGACATATCCTCAATTGTATAGAATTTATATATATATATACACACATACATACACGTATACTTCAATGTATACATGTTTCAGAAAAGTTCATTAGATACATAATAATGGAAGCAAGGTTAACAATTTGGAGAACTTCATCTATTCTCTTTAAAAAAAAACCCATTATCTTGCTTGAAATAGTAAATGTATATGTCTGTCCTCATTACTGATGTGTTCCCCTAGAATCTAACATTTACTTAGTATATTTTAATGTCTACATGGAGATTTGCTGAGTCAAACTGAACATATTTCTCTAATTCACCCTAAGGAGCAACTCTTAACATTGTAACCAATAATTTTATTTGTAGAAAGTTCTATACTTGTAAGAAACCTTTTCTAATACATAATATTATTTATTCTTTAAATGTTTTTCAGATTCATCAAAGTATTTGTAAGTTTTACATATATTCATATATCAGTTATATCCTCCAAGTTATTGGTACCTCTCCAACAATTGAACTCTGTATAAACTCTGTTTATCTATTCTGTTGCTTTTCCCATTTACCTTCCAATTCTATAATATCTTTTGCCTTTCTGACCAGTTCTTCTCTTGACTCCTATGCATAGATGACCTACCACAATATTATTCCATTTGTGATTTAATCTTTCTTTCTGCCTCTTCTTTTTAATTAATAAAGCACTCTTTAAAAGAGATACTTATGGTAGTTCTTTTTGTGTTCTCTCAGTGTGCACTGAAATCTATTAAGAAACTAAATGCTGTAGTTTTCCCTTTCCATCCCCACCTACCTCTCTACAGGGCAACAATTCCTTCCCCAGCCCAAGAATTATTGGCTCAGGTCAGCAGTTTGTCATAAAAAAATTCTACATGACATCCATGCTTTGTCCTAGCTCTTCTATTTCCTGCAGACTCTTAAAGATCTTTTTTAATATCCTTATTCTCAAATCCATCAATTTCCGAGTTAGGAGAGAAGGCCTTTGCAATTATCAATTATTCTATGTAATGCTTTCCTGACTTCTTTTTTAAGGACCTCATCCTGTATTCTTCATTTAATGTATTCTTTTGAAAAGTTAGTCTTTTTCTTTTTTTTTTCTTTTCTTCTTCTTCTTCTTTTTTTTTTTTTTTTTTTTTTTTTTTTTTTTTTTGCACAGCCTATTTAATAGAAATGGTGAGGGCTTGCTGTCCTGGCTGTAGTAGTAAGTAGTTTATCCCTCTGGCAGTCCCAGCTCCTGCTCATCAGTAAGGAGTCCACTTTCCTTAGTGGTCCTTGTTTTTGCCATTGGGAAGGATTTTCCTTTCCTCTTATTCTCTGGCCACATCCGGGGTGGCTGAGCTCTGAGGTGCATGTCTTTCCTAAAATTCACACAATATGTTGCAAACCACTTCTTGGGAGTATGGGTTCATGATTCAGTGGATTATTTTTGAACAATATGTTACCCCCCTAAAAATGTGGTTGGCTTTCATCATAACTGCTCTTTGGTCATTTCCAAATGTGAATAAACAGAGCCAAAAATCTTGAATAAATGAAATTTTAAGCTTGAGGACTCTGCTCTTTTATTTATAGACCTCTGCACACTGCCCATCCAAATAATTTTCAGCTTGCTGTCTGCTGCATGGAAGACATCTGAAATAAGGCACTATCCTGCCAACAGGCTAACAACTTTTGTATGGTATGGCACTAGTCATATTTATTGCTAAGACTAGAACTTTTTGATACTTCTTTTAACTGTTTCAATTTGAGGAATAAGCAGTTGGCCTTTTAACCCTGAAAGCTTTCAAATTACCAGACTCTCACTCAACTGAGATTGCAGGTTGAAGGCAAAAAGTGCCTCCCTTAGCCAAGACACATGTCTTCATTTCAATGCAGACTAGCCCACTAGTTCTACTTTGAATTAATCTTTTTTTTTTAATTGTCCTGACAACCCATCCCATTATTCTGCGTATTTACTATTTGTCCTAACACTATATGTAAATTTTGTCAGGATATGATTGGCCTTCCAACATATAGCAGGTGAAGATTTAACTAAATATTGTGTAGATGTAAAAAAGGTTCATGATATTTTCAGCTTTTATTGGTTGAATCATTGTTATGCATTTACCCAGCTCTAATTCCACATTTACTTTTTTTTTTACTTGAAGCACCTCATTTCCCCAGAACGAAATCAGTTGGATTAGGCTTTGAATGAATATAACCTGAAAAAGAAACGAAAGTGGAAATGACATTGGCTTAATCAAGACAAAAATTTATTCCTCTTTCATGTGAAAGAGAAGTTTGAATATTAATCTTCAAAGTGGCACCAAGATGTTAGCAGGGATCCAGTCTATTATCTTTCTGCTAACCCGTTTTTACAATGAAGCTTCTTTCTTTGAGTTAATCCATAGGCTAAAATAGCTGCTATTGCTCTAGCCATCAGTTCCTTGGTGGTAGGAAGAGATGGGGATGGATAAAAATGTATCCCTTCATCTTGAATTAGTTGTCTTCCTTTGAGCATCCTTCCAAGAGGATTGTCACAAAGTAGTGAATTTATATCTTTGTCCAGGATTTAGACATGTAATATCATTTTGCCCCAGTGGATGATGCAACGTGTAATATTTCATTTGCTAACTGTATGTGGTTGGGATTTGGTTAATCAAGAAGGAGATCATAGCCAGGTGCAGTGGCATATGTCCATAATCCCAGTGGCCCTGGAGGCTAAATGATCTTGAGTTCAAAGCCAGCCTCAGCAACCCTAAGCAACTTAGTGAGACCTTGTTTCTAAATAAAATATAAAATAGGGTTGGGGATGTGCCTCTGAGTTCAATCTCTGGTACCTAAAGGGAAAAAAAAAAAAAAAAAAAAAGGAAATCATAGGTATTGGATTGTGCACTTAACAATTTCTATCAGAGAGGTAAATTCATTCTTTGACTTGCGATGTTTATTTTCATTTTTTAAAACATTCAGATAAGGGCTGGGGTTGTTGCTCAGCGGTAGAGTGCTAGCCTAGCCCATGTGCGGCCCTGGGTTCGATCCTCAGCACCACGTAAAAATAAATAAATAAAATAAAGATATTGTGTCCAACTACAACTAAAAAAGAAAATAAATATTTAAAAAACTTTCAGATAAGCTTTGACATATTGAAAAGACAGAAAATACTCTCTCCTTTATATCATCCTCATGCTATAATGTAAGTCATCTCTATTATAACAGCAATTTACTTGCCTTCCATATACATATGCTACATTTCCAACATTTGTGAAAATTAATTTCAGTCATTACTCCAGTCTTACTTTAAAAAGCAGGATCTTTTTCTTCATACATCACAATAATAAGTCTTTTTTTTATGATGTTAACTGTGTTAACAATAAGTCTTTCATATAAACCTCCTCCTCCTGATGGAGCCATTTCTTTTTCATTTAAGTACATTGTGGACTGCTATTATGTTTATTTAAATTGAAAATAACCTTAGAGGTCATCTGATTTGATCCTCTAGTTTTTCAGATGAGGATGCTGAGGCCTAGGGAGAGTGTACTAAGTCACTCACATCATATAGCCTATGTTCTTGAATTTGATTCAATCAACTATATCCACATATTACTTTTCACCTTACTCCACCCCAAGAAAAACAAACAAAATTCCCTTCTACCTCTTGTAGTTTTATTGTTAAATACTCCTTTCAACCATTTTTATTATATGTAGGAGATAAGTCATAACCCAAGATTGTATTACTTTTTCAAATTTTTCTTATGGATGGGGACAGAGTGCAGTATGTCCATAAATCTGATATTTCCTCTCACTGAGGAAATCACACATGGAATCATATATCTTCCACCTCGAATCTCACATATCTTTAAATATTTACATTTGTATAATCGATGATCTTCCCTTGGTGAGTTTGTTTTCCATTTTGGCCAGTGAAAAGAGCCCTGAGTCGCCTTCCTATGTAAAAGTAAATTCCTTTCTTGTTCTTTTTTCTAAAATAAATCTTGCTCCTCCATTCATTTTGTTTGTAGATTAACAGAATTTATAGCATATCTTTGACATTCTGGACACCAAGAAATCTTTCTATGACTTAAAAGTAGGAGCATGGAACACAAATAACATGAAAACATATTGTTATATATATGTATATATATATATGTGTGTGTGTGTGTGTGTGTGTAAAATATATATATATGTGTGTATATATATATATATATATATATACATATATATATATATTTGCTTGATCCTAGGAAGCTCCTTTTCAACTCCCAAGTCCCTTTTCCTACTGTGATTTTCCTCCTACTGCTTCTCTTTATCACCACAATCCAGCAAGTAGTAAGAAGCCACAAAATACTTGTTGCATTTTGTTGAACTGCAGACTCTGTGCTGCTTTATTCTCTATCCTTTGGCATCTCACACACCTTGTGGTGGTTGCTTGTTTGGAGAAGGGAAGTTTGGGTTTGGAATTCATGTGCCAAAATCTTGATTTAGTACTTTCAAGCCTATAGGCTATTCCTTTGGTACTGTTGCTATTAAAAATTTGCTATTTTTGAAATAGTTAATTCTACAGTGGAATACCATACTTTTATCTTTTCATCCATACACTTATACCTTGAACTTGTGTGCTCACTTTCCTAATTCTCCTTTCCAAGTCCCATCTCTCTTTTCCTTTCCCCCAGATAGCAAGGCTGAATTTTTTTTTTAACTGCACTATTGCTTTCCTCAAGAGATAATCATGAATATGAAGCCTGATGTGACAGTTAGTATTCAGTAAATGAAAATTCTTCTAGTCTCTTAATAAAGATGAGCCCAAGCTGGGTGCGGTGGTGCACGCCTGTAATCCCAGTGCTTTGGGAGGCTGAGGCAGGAGGATCGCGAGTTCAAAGCCAGCCTCAGCAGTGGCAAGGCACTTAGCAACTCAGTGAAACCCTGTCTCTAAATAAAATACAAAAAAGGGCTGGGGATGTGGCCCAGTGGTCAAGTGCCCCTGAGTTCAATCCCTGGTACCACAAAAAAAAAAAAAAAAAAAAAAAAGATGAGCCCAAATTAACTTTTCCTGCTCCATGTTGTTCATGTCAGGTCTTTTGGCCGCAGAAACACAAAAACTGACTAAAACAAGTGATCTTTGTCATATCTCTGCACGGTGGATATGACTGGCATAAAATGAGTTAGCTAAATGAAGCAGCCCCAATCAGGGAGATGGCTATTGCGGTTAGCTGGAAGCCATAAATTCCACCTGATAATAATCATATGCACATGACGCACCTGTAAATGCACGTGACGCACCCGCAAAGCTATATAACCGGGTGAAAGCGGTCAGAAGAGGCATTCATTCAGTCAGTCGTTCAGTCGCTCAGTTGGTCGGAAGAAGAGTTCGGGTTGGAGAAGAAGAAAAGAGTCAGAGTGGCCAGAATGTAGTCAGAAGAAGAAATAAGAGTCAGAGTATAAGGAAAAGAGTTTAGCTACAGAGACTAAGAAAGAAATGAGACAGAGACTAAGAAAGAAATGAGAGCTACAGAGACTAAGAAAGAAATGAGACAGAGACTAAGAAAGAAATGAGACTAAGAAAGGAAAAGAGTTTAGCTAAGAAGAGAAGAAGAGATAAAGAGAAAGAAAGAGACTAAGAATAATAGATTCCTGCCACTGAATCTCCTCCTGTGGTATTGTGGCTGTACGTCAGGCAACTACAAAATGGTGGCCCATACGGGGAATTCGGTAGGCAGGTAAAAATAAGAAAAACAAGAAAGCATAGCCTCCGAAATTCAAAAGCCACCAGCAAAGAAAGCGAGAAAGCTAAAGCACGGCAAAAAGCCTGCAGAAAGAGAGAAAAGCCAAGAGCTTTGGCAAAAAGCCATAAAAAAGCCAGAAAAGCACGGCGAAAAGCCTGCAGAAAGAAAAAGCACTGCAAAAAAGCCATGCAGAGAAAAGCCATGAGCTTTGGCGAAAAGCCATAAAGAAAGAGAAAAAAGCCATGAGCTTTGGCGAAAAGCCATAAAGAGAAAAATAGATAAAGAAAAAGCATGGTGAAAAAGCCATGCAGAGAAAAGCCATGAGCTTAAACTGCAGCTTTGGCGAAAAACAATAAAGAGAAAGCCATGCAGAGAAGCTGCAAAAGCCATAAAAAAGCACAAAAAGCACGGCGAGAGAAAAGCTGCAGAGAAAATAGAAAATGAAAATTCAATAAAGTCAAAGCCGCTCATGCAGTTGTGCTTAACTAAGTGCGTTAGCTGATTTGTTTATGCTATGAAAACTTGGCTCGTCAGCAGTAGGCTTGCCGCCTTAAAGCCGCAGCATCTCCTCAAAAAGGGCTCAAACATCCACTCCTTTAAAATAAAAGGTGAAAAGCCAGGTAGGGACAAGAAAATAAAATAGAGAAAATAAAATATAGAAAATATAGACAATAGAATTAAAGCACCTTTTAAATCAAAAGGGGGGAAGTGAAGCAGCCCCAATCAGGGAGATGGCTATTGCGGTTAGCTGGAAGCCATAAAGTTCCACCTGATAATAATCATATACACGTGACGCACCTGTAAATGCACGTGACGCACCCGCAAAGCTATATAACCGGGTGAAAGTGGTCAGAAGAGGCATTCATTCAGTCAGTCATTCAGTCGCTCAGTCGGTCGGAAGAAGAGTTTGGGTTGGAGAAGAAGAAAAGAGTCAGAGTGGCCAGAATGTAGTCAGAAGAAGAAATAAGAGTCAGAGTATAAGGAAAAGAGTTTAGCTACAGAGACTAAGAAAGAAATGAGCTACAGAGACTAAGAAAGAAATGAGAGCTACAGAGACTAAGAAAGAAATGAGACAGAACTAAGAAAGAAATGAGACTAAGAAAGGAAAAGAGTTTAGCTAAGAAGAGAAGAAGAGATAAAGAGAAAGAAAGAGACTCAGAATAATAGATTCCTGCCACGAATCTCCTCCTGTGGTATTGTGGCAATAGAAAATGAAAATTCAATAAAGTCAAAGCCGCTCATGCAGTTGTGCTTAACTAAGTGCGTTAGCTGATTTGTTTATGCTATGAAAACTTGGCTCGTCAGCAGTAGGCTTGCCGCCTTAAAGCCGCAGCATCTCCTCAAAAAGGGCTCAAACATCCACTCCTTTAAAATAAAAGGTGAAAAGCCAGGTAGGGACAAGAAAATAAAATAGAGAAAATAAAATATAGAAAATATAGAAAATAGAATTAAAGCACCTTTTAAATCAAAAAGGGGGAAGTGAAGCAGCCCCAATCAGGGAGATGGCTATTGCGGTTAGCTGGAAGCCATAAGTTCCACCTGATAATAATCATATACACGTGACGCACCTGTAAATGCACGTGACGCACCCGCAAAGCTATATAACCGGGTGAAAGTGGTCAGAAGAGGCATTCATTCAGTCAGTCATTCAGTCGCTCAGTCGGTCGGAAGAAGAGTTTGGGTTGGAGAAGAAGAAAAGAGTCAGAGTGGCCAGAATGTAGTCAGAAGAAGAAATAAGAGTCAGAGTATAAGGAAAAGAGTTTAGCTACAGAGACTAAGAAAGAAATGAGCTACAGAGACTAAGAAAGAAATGAGAGCTACAGAGACTAAGAAAGAAATGAGACTAAGAAAGGAAAAGAGTTTAGCTAAGAAGAGAAGAAGAGATAAAGAGAAAGAAAGAGACTCAGAATAATAGATTCCTGCCACCGAATCTCCTCCTGTGGTATTGTGGCTGTACGTCAGGCAGCTACAGCTAAACTTTAAGATATTGATAAAGTTAGTAAAATATTATGCAGAAAAGTATTATTATAACAAGAAAAAGTCTCCCCCCTTGACTTACACTAAATAAAGGACATGATTTCATTCTCACAAATTGCATCTCAATCACAGAATTCTATTTCACTTTAGTTTTAAATGTTAACACGAGACAGAAAAAGAGGGAAAAATTTGCAATAGAACACACTTGAGTTTCAAACTCAAGTATCTATTTTCAGAATCTATTATATGAAATTAGGCAAGTTCCTTGAAATTTTTGTTGCTCAGTTTCTTTTAAGGAAGAATTGGGGAATATCACACCTAGCTCACTGGGATGATGTGAGTATTATATCGGAATACCCATATTTCCCTTGTCTGGTGCATGTGAAAACTGTTATGAAAGCTAGTTTGCTTCCCCCTTTCTATGGCACTTATTGGATACTAAACCACTGGCATGTAATGGATACTACTCTGGAAGTAGTATATTTACATGTCTTTCTTGCATTTATTCATTTATTCATAAAAACTTACTAATTATTTTTAATTACATACTTAAAAGTCTGCAAATGTAAGAATATTTTTCCCCATCTTTCTCATCAAAAGAAACAAAGGAGAAGATAAATTAGCAATCTGGATAAAGAAAATATAGTTTTAAGTCTACATTAAGCCTACTGCTGGGCATACTGATTTACTTGAAAGTCTATGGTAAAATATGCTGCTTCCTGGTGGCATAAAATGATGTGATTTTATTTGAATAAGCTTTGGAAGGGAAACCATATTTCTTCAGCATTTTCTCATTTTATCTGTACAAAGTAGTAACTGATTTAGGTAAAGACTCTTCAGAAACTGGTCTTGTAAACTTAGTTCTAATAAACTAAATGTCAGTGTGATAGAAAAAAAAAATCTTTATAAAGGGGAAAAAAACTTCATGTCGATTCTAAAAACTGTGTTTTACTACAGCTCTGAGAGATTTTTTGATATACTTTTAGAGTCCCTTCACTTAGTTTTTGCATAGCACAGACTCCCAGGGAGAGCTTGTTTGAAATAACTACAGTATTTCTCTCAGTAGATGTTGGCAATGAAACATGAGACAGCCTTGTGATCATTTTGCTTCACGATGAGTCCTTTCCTTCAGAAGACCCAGCTGAACAGATCTGAGGAAGAAGGGCTCCTGCTCATCATGTTCACAGGTGACAAGGATCCAGGACTTTCCAACCTAACAATACTTTGCAGTGAATACTGTAACATCCTTTACTTAAAGGTAAAAAATGGACTCTACAAGTACATGGATCTTAATAGTGGCAAACAATGGGCAAACACCCTTTTATTTGTGTTACTACTTAGGTGCTGGAATTCTCTGCAACAGTGAGTGACCTGCCCTCCATTGTTCTGTCATGGTGTCTGCACATATATCACACTCAACTTCGTTGTGCTGATTTGACCCTGGGATTTTACATTTTATTACCTCTTTCTGGAATTTTCTTCACCCTCCTTTCTTCCTGGGTAATTCTTATCTATCCTTAGTCACATTCTCAGATTAAATGCTTGGGGAAACTACTAGGCCTCCATACCTTCAGTGGGTGTGATTACATAGCATCCACAACTTCAGCTATTTTATAACCAGGCCCTGCCAAATCAATTCAAGATACCAGTGTAAAATAAAAAATGCATGACCCTGGCTGTAGTGGGGTAAACCAATGTTCTCATTTGCTGCTACTTGAACACAGGCTAGATAGGCAAACCTCAAGGAATTGTAATCTCCATCCTGAGACATGTTTGAGAACATGTATGTGAGCAACCACCAAGTTGCCTTCCAAATCTGCCACCTTGGGGCAGGGATCCCCTGTGTTTCCACCTCTAACCCAAGGTGTCCAGGAAGGCACCATCAGGTGTGCACCCACCCTATTTGCCTTGTGCTCATGCACAGGTGCCCCTTGGAGGCCATGGTGGAGCACAGGCCTCTGTTCAGTGAGATCTGTTTGCTACTAGCTAGAGGATGACAGCATTTGAGACAGGAAGGGGAAACCAGGGTCCTTGGGCACAGAAAGCAGGCAGATGGGAACCCTCCTGGAGAGGCAGGAGAGGCAGTGAAAGGCAGAATTGCATGTGAACTGAGATTCTAAGCCCTTGACACAAACTTCATTGCCCCTTTGGACTTTAATTGTGAAACATATATAAGATAAAAATCATTAGACATTTTAAAATGATCTCCCCAGGATATTAAACTCAAAAGCCCTTGCTGTTCTGAGCATACATCCCTGTATGACTGTACAGGCCAAGTAGTTGTGAAGCTGGCCCTGTTTATAATTTATCCTGTTTTGTTTTTATTCTGTTTAAATTGTGTTGTTTCCCATACTACATCACAAGTCACATAAGGACTGGAACTGCACTTATAATAGACATTAAACAAATATCTGTCAAATGAATACATGAATGGACTGATGAAATCCTTCTATTATTTTGTCCAAGTTCTGAATCTTCTCAGAGGACTCATGTAGCAATCCAGATGTGCTGATCCCCCTCTTTGTTATTTCAGTTACTTTCACCTCAGCTCCCCATTTTAGAACACCAATATTCTTATTTAGGAACTTATCATCTTTCTTCAGCACAACTAGAGAACACTTATTATGGGTTTCTTAGCTTCAAGAGTCTCCTTCTAAACTGTAGACGTTTCTCTGCTTAGAAAATCTTGCTGGCCATCATTATGTAGGTGCTCATACACTAACCTCTTCTTGTGATATCCCAAACCTTTCATGCTACAATCCCAAAATGTTTTGTAGGAATTTCTTACTGCTTCTCCTTTATATGTAAGCAGAATTGCCCTTCCAGTTCCAGATTAAATAACTGATCACTTGCCTCCTCTCATATAAAGTCTCTAAAGATTCTTCCATGGGCTTTGAGAATAGTGTCTTCCTTTCTTCTGTATATCAAGAGCTCTTCCTTTTACCACTGTTGACTAAACAAATGATCAAGTTGAACTGTAAACCGTTTAACTCTAGAAATTAAATTTCTTCTAACATCAACTTTTTGTATGCTGCTTTGTGTTAATAATTAACATTTTCGTTTACTAATTCAACATGTTGTGTTAAGAAATTTTATATTTCAAGATCCATTTTAGATCTCAGAGAACCAAGCAAGAAATGATGGTCATGATACCCTTTCCCAGGAAGAGCATAATCTAGGAGATAGATAAACATAAAATCAAATATAACATTATCGGCATTCTATGAGACACAAGGAAAAAGTTGTCATTGACAGCTAGTATATTTCCAGAGTTAAGAAAATCATGAATATGAAGAAACTAAGAATTGTATACTTTGAGTATTTCAGAAAGAATTTCCAGTAAACAGATGAGACTATAGAGTAACTGAAAAGTCATCCCATTGAACCAGAATTTCACTGACTTTGCATATTCTTAAAGGGCAGAAATAGTAAAAATAAATAAATAGTAAATAAAAAGTGAAATTTATCTTTTAAATAAAGACCTTTCTAAAAACAAGAATATTAAAATTTAGTATAGTTTCCTCAAAAGTAGATGTCCATAATGCTGGGTTATCTCAGGTAGATGTGGAATGATTAGCATCCCTGTTGACTCTTTAAAGCAGAATGAAACCAGAATATTTTGAGAAAGTGATTTGGCATAGCAGACAGTAAAGTGGAACATACTAAAATTAAAATTTCAGTCTCAATATTTTCTTTTTCTGATAATATTACACAGATGTTGATTTTATTTTCTCATCTGAATAATGGACATAATAAAATCTTTTTCAGAGGTTACTCTGAAAGTTAAATGGGATAAAGTAGTTGAAAGTACTTTGTAAACTGTAAAGCTTTATTCTATATGAGTCATTTATTGATATTGATAATACCCAAGACAAAACAATTGTCATTTCTTCCTACAGATTAGAAAAGTATCAGATTACAAGTGACCTTCTCACAGCAATATAGCTGGCCAGTGAGAGCCTGGACTGAGTCATGACTTCAGCTCTAGATTTAAGAGTGATTTTCCCTGTAACACACTACCTTTAAAATGAAGGACTCTGTGAACTTCTACATTTCCCAGAGTGCTTTGCTTTGGGGCAGAGTCACTCAAGAAATAACAGCCTGTCTAGACATCATTCTCTTATTGATAGATGTGCTTGCATGATTTTTCACTGAGGACACTAGGATGAACATAACAATTATGACCAGATCTATCTTATTCAGTAAACAACACCTTTCTTTAATAAATCTTGTTGAATTTTTTTTCCAGTAGGATCTTTAAAAAAGGAATCAATGAAAACGGATTGACTACCCACTATAGAACACCACAGATAGACATGAAATGATAAAAGATATGCAGAGAAACTTACTGTTACTTCTGGTGTTAATTACTGTGTTAATCAGCATTCTGTAAGTGTCATAAATATCTGAAATAAATTTACTTAAAAGAAGAAAAAAAATGTTATGACTTACAGTTTCAGAGGTTGCAGCCATGATTGCTTGGCCCAGATGTTTCGAGCCTGTAGCGGCACAGTATATCATGGTAGGAGAACATGACTGAGAAGTCTGCTCACCTCATGTCAGCCAGGAAGTGGAAGAAAGAGAGAAAGGAAGGGTCCAGGGTCCCAATATCCTCTTCAAAGAGCACACCATTGACGATCTAACTTGCTTCCACAAGACTCAACCTCCTTAGTGGCTGCACCACCTCTCAATAGTGCCTCAAGCTGTCAAGCAGGTCTTCAACACATGGGCCTTTGGGGATGCTCCAGTTATAAGCAATAGCAATTACCACCCTCCATAATTACCCTAGCCAAGTGGATCACAGCTTTGCTCTTGTCCGCTTCACTTACTATTCTTGATTTGCCTGTTCTCTTATTTAAATGTTCTAGTTCTTACTCCCATTGTGGCACATCATGAACCAATCATTTCTTTGTGACAAAGAGGATATATTCTCTACAGGATCCTCTCAGTAATGATTTAGTGCTCAGAAATATAAATGCAGATGCTTTGTTCGTAAACTATTAACAACTTAGAAAAGTATTTTGAGACCTATTCCCAATTGCTGTTACATAAATGTTTCCAAGAAGGAAATTTAGGAGATGTGACTCTCTTTGTTCTCTATAAAAACCTAATGTTCTTTGTGAAAATTTTCTGGGGCTTCAATAGCAGGTGTTGTTATGGTTTTCCTTGCATTTAAGGGTAGAAAATGAATACCTTCTAGGCTGAATGCTACTTTGTATACCCTCTGCTATCACTCAAATGTTCTTTCTTCTGTCTTTTCCCATTTTCTTACCATCAAAAGCTCCCCTCCACCCATTTATAGAATTTGGAATTAAAAGCTCTTTTGCTGCAACAAAATGTTTTCTCAACAGGAGCTTGTTATTTAACTGTTTGAAGACCACCACACATGGGTTACTCTTTTATCTATTTAATCTTATAAATATGCACCAGAAAAATTGAGAAAGTGGTTGTATACAACTAACCCTTGAAAAAAAATGCTTTGATTTTCTTTTCATTTCTTTAAAGCTCACCATTCGCTAGCTAAGTAGTTTGTGAATATTTTTGTGTTCTTTTTATCTGTCAAAATGCATAATTTTAAAAGACTTATGAATTTTTTAATCACATGGAGTTTTAATGCCAATTCTCTGGGCTGGTGTGCAGTAGCATAAGAAGTAGGTCAGTAATGAAGCTTTAGCCCAACCTGCAATTCAGAAATCCCAGTAAACTGGAAAAATGGTCCTCCCCAGGAAGTCACAGCAGGGATCCTTGTCCCTCATATCTATTACCCATAAATTAGATATTTTATATATTTTAATGGAGTTTGGAATTCCACTGAAAAAGGACATAACATGTGCATTCTAGCAGTGAATCTAGCCATTGCCTTTGACTTTAGAATTGAAAAGAGAAACAAGGTTCTTTTATTTCAATTACCTTGGCAGAAATGGGGTACAAATGGCACCCGTCACAGGACGATGTCTGCTCTTTTATGAAAGCATCAGGACTTGCAGGAAAAGGCCGACTTTCCCCTCTGGGCGGCAGTGCCGCACATTTGCCATGGTTTTCATTTTCATGCACAGAGACGTTACAAGCACTATCCACTTATATTCCATTACAATTGATTGAATATTATACATCAAAAAGTAGAAAGAAAATGTTTAAGATTTTATGAATGCCAGCAAAATGATTAGAGCTCACAAAAGCTTTGAATTTTGAAGCTTGGCTTCTATCTTGTCCTTACATACGCATCTTTGATCTCCCCTGCACCCAGCTTTTTGGATGACTTTTATGTGGTCTTATGATTGTTTTATTATTTTAGGAGAATTAGTCATGTAGACTTTTTTTTTTTTTTAATAGAAGTTATTTTTAAAAGAAAGTTTCTATTCCGTTGCAAGTCAGGGGATTTCTCAAACTAGATGGAATCCATATTTTCTCTTCTGTGTGCTGTAAGAGAAGTTGGAAGAGTTAGGTTCTAATTCTGGCTCTTCCATGAAGTAATTCTGTGACCTTGGACAAATCATTCTGATCAGGTTTATTTGTTTCCCTTTCTACAATAAGACATTTTGTCATCTTTTTCAGATTTAATATATTTCATTTAGAAGATCTGAGAACTATTTTACCAATATTAGGTATTATTAGTGTAAAAATCAGTTTCAGGATTAGCTTATAATAAACATTCTTTCATAAGCAAGAAGAAACCGTGCAAAGGACATTCGGCCTGCTTTCAAATCTTACTGTCTTCCCATTAATAACCACCCTTGACTGTGTGTCCATGTGCTATGGCAGGTTGCCAAGCTGTGCAGTTTTCCTGTGGAAAACCCCTTAGGTGTAATCTTTCAGAATAGAGTCAGGATTCGGAAACACCTGGAAGTCTTTGTATTCACGTGTGCGTCATCCACCGAAGTCTCCAAATGATGTAATTTTAGTTATTGTGATTCTATTTTGATTTATTTACTACTTGTCCCACTTGATAAATGATTTTTTAGTACTTTCTCAGTAACAGACACTGTTCTAGGCACTGGATCCACTGTATGAAAAAAGAGCCACATCCTTCTTTGAGGGAGAAGAGGATGCCAAACGTCTCCGTAAAGCAAATAATGGTTTTCCAGAAAGGAATAGGCTCTATTCATAATGCAATAAAATTGACCTTCACCTTCTTTCTTTCCTTGAAGCTATGTGCTCTGGCTAGGGTATTTATACATTCTTGTTTTCACATCTCCTAACTTGAGTGATGCAGTCAGTCTCCAACCACGTCACTCCCTGTCACACACATGTCTCTACCTTGTTTTTCATGTCCTTTGAGTAGGACATTTGAGCCCATTTTCTCTAAAGTATATGAACTCATTGAAGATGGAGAAGTCCTGCAATGAAGAACCCTCTTACACTTAAAAAAATTTTTTCCAAACCTATTTTTTACCACAAACTCTGCTACCCCCACCAACATCATCTCTCAGTATTTATTATCTCAGTATCAGATGCTTGGAATTGCTGCATTAAGTAATCTTTGAAACAACCTGATAACTTAGGTCCTATCATTCTCTTTCAAAGTCTGGGTCTTGGTAAATAGGTTGAAACAAGAACATTTTTTCCCCTTAGGAATAACAAACCTTACAACAGAAATGTAACAGATTGTTTTAATTACTAAAAGATAACAACACAAAGCATGGCTTTTAAGATTAGCACATTTAGTCAAAATAAATTAAGAATAGATTTAAATAAATCAGTAATCATCATAGTATTACAATATGCTGATCGTTTAAAATAAAAAAAGGTTAATTGTGTGAGTAAGGTGCTAAAATGATAACAACTTTGGCAATATTGCTAGGTAAATCTAATAATATTTCTAAAGCTTTTGAAGGTCCTAACTTGAGATAAAATGTCAATATTTGGGATATTAAGACATGAGTTGAGGTCTTGAATCCCTTTTCTTATTTTCTATTCATCTGGGGTTTTGTTTTTTATTTATCTCATTTGCTTTAATAAAAACTATAAGAATTTATTGTTTTGAACTGCTATCTTAGTGACTCTTTGTATAATCATTGAATAGATATTATTAATGAACTTTCCCAGGATGTGGCTTTTTTATAAAGCTGGCTGCAGACATGTATGAAGTCTCATGTCTCACTGTAGATAAGGTTGTCCTCCATAAGGGCTGGGCCTATATTTTGCTCTCCTTTTCCCAGATTCTGACTTCCTTTCTCTTTTCACTCCATACTTTCTCTCTGAGTGATACAGCTTTTCATGACTTCAAATGATAGCTATTAAACTTGACTCCCCAAAATGTAATCTCTAAGCAAGATCTTTCCCCTGAGTTTGAGGCCCAAATATTCAACTGGACATGACCTTTTCTTGTGCCATGATGAACTAAATCATAACATATTGAAATCAAACACTTCACTGTCTAACTTAACACACCTTGACACTGAGCAGATAACATAGACCTGCCTCTTTGTGTATTTGTTTCATTTCATCTTTTACAGACCTTGATCTCAACATCTATTGTACCATACTCTTCTTATATGTTCTATGACCATCTTTTAAAAATTACAATTTAACCTTGTCAAGAGCAGCAGATTTTAAAAGAATATTTTTATCTTTGCACACGTGTGTGTGTGTGTGTGTGTGTGTGTGTGTGTTTATTATTCTCAGAGCATAACATAGGGTCTGGCAATAGAAAGTTCTTGATGCGTATATATATTGTTAGGCAAGTCCAGTGAAAAAGATGAAGCCACGTGAAGCATTATCAGTAAGATGAGACACTGGGAATATGCATGGTCCTGAGCAGATGTGAATCCAAGGAGGGAGCGGATTCCAGGGGAAAAAAGCAGTATTGCAGTTACACTGTAAGAGTACATGAGAGTGTAGGTGACAGACCATTATTCAACCTGAATCAGGCTGGTGTAGTGAAAACGGCCAGAGGGCTTTGCCTCTCCTGACCTCTGCCTTTAATAGTGTACCAAAATTGTCCATTGCTTCTCTCTTTACCAGACCAGGACCTCACAGGAAGCATAAGCCCCACAGCATCTTCGTTCCTTGTGTCTGTGGCTTCACGACAAGAACATACTAAACTTTTAAAAAATACAGTTAAATAAATAAGTGGTCTAAGATAGTTTAACTTTCTGAGCCTCACTTTTCTGAAAGATAACATAGGGATACTAGTAGCTATTTTAGTGGTTATTTTAGTTATTAAATGGGTGAGTACATATAAGATAATAATCACAATGCTTGAACGGAAAGTATTATAAAAATATGTCACTTTGTCCCTATCTTCTCTACTCTAAAACCAGGATCATTTCCAAATTTTGGAAGAAAAAAGAAGAAAGGTAATAAAAAATAATAACAAGGTGTTTTGAGGGCCTAAAATATATCCATATGCTTTCATATATTTGTTTTAGGAACTCTTTTCCTCAGCACTGTGAAAGAGAGAGGTATTTTGTAGGTAAGAACACTGATACCTCACGGAATAAACTTGCCCCAAATCAAAGGAGCAGAGATATGATTGAAAAATTGAGTCTGAGCCTGATGCAAGAGTTCTTTTCACTGCAGTAGGTAGGAATTAAATGTCTTTAGTGTTGGCTAGTAGGCCAAGGAGTTAGGAGACAAGTTTGGCTTCATGTGTGTCAAGTTAAACTGATTACATTAACTGTGCAGAGGGGCTATTGCATCCTCAACCAAGGCTTTCCAAATAAATGTCCATTAATATTTGACAAATGTCTTCTCCACAAGTCACAACTCATCCTTCAATGTTTCTACACTTCTAAGAACTTCTTTGAGCTTCCAAATAAAATGTCTTAAATCAATCACTGGAAGGAAGAGGTGGTATCGTTAAGAATTAGCATCAATATGCAAATTCCCTTCTCTAAGAGAATCTATGCAAAATGTTTAGCATATTTTACTTGATCTAAGGAGCACTTTGGTTCTCCATATTTGGAAAAATGCCATGTTTTTGTGCATGGATGATAGTAAGCTGGTCTATAATCATTTCTGTCCTTACCACTGTCTTCTCCTGCTCAAACTTACTTTCAGGTGTTTTCAGTTTTTCTTCTTGATTTCATTCTTCTACATGAACAGATTTGGTAAAGTAGCTTGAAATACCTCTGGAAGCAGAATACCAGCATATTTAAAGGTTTACTGCAGCCGAGGAATTGACAGTTATATCCACTCTAAATGGTGACAACAACGCCACATTTAAGGTGTCTGAAGGGAGTTTAAGGGAAGGTTTAATACATTGCCTTTTTTTCACTTAGGTCTGAAAGCCTTAAACTGACCTAATGTCCTGGGTTAAATTTCACAATGAACTATACTATTAGTATGTGAAATAGAGTGATTTCTGATATTTTATAGTCTGCATGCCCATACTATCACACAGTAGGTCTTCCTAAGTGATTTTGGGGGGGTAATAATTTAACCATGTATTAGGTAGACCCCAGAAACAATCTCTTCCTCACTGATTCCAAAAGGAGACTTAAGGCTCATGTGGTAAAAACTGCTTCATATGTCTCTGAAAAAAAAATGAAGAATAAGGACTTTTTTTTTTTTTTTTTTGGGTAATTAAAACCTTAAAACACACATCATTTTCTCATGGGATAAAATTAGTGATGAAAGCATCTAATCCTTAGACATACTTGTTGTGTATGTTCTTTATCATTTTAATGTAGTTTGAAAATAAGAAGTGATTTGGGGTAGCATAAATGTAAAATTATGTTGACTGTGTAATCAATAAGAGATCACCAGCAGTCACAAAAATACTGTGGAATGCGTGACATGATATAGACATAGTCTCTATTGTATTTAAAAATGAAAGCAAATATTTTTATTGCTGGCTGGGCTTAAAGAAAGCACAACAAACTGTGAGCTGCTTGAATGCAAAATCAATTTTTCATCATCTCCTTCCATTTACAGCCCCACAATACTTGGCATTTTAGGTTATTGCTTATAAAAGCCCTAGCTTTTTTAGGGTTCCTGTCATTGTTCAAATAGGCTTTTCCATTTAATGGCAGCAAGACCTTGCATAAGTCACTTACCTTTCTTGTGCCTTGATTTTCTTATCAGTAATATTAGAAGATTAATATTACCTATTTCATATGTGGATTGAAGGAGTAGTTTCACTGAGATTTCTTAGAATATTTCCATCATATAGTAAGACCTATGCAAATGTTCATTATTATTATTGTTGGTGTTTATATTGTTGCTACTATAAATATCACTCATTGATACAATGTCTTGCAATTAACTGATGGCAAATAATATGTACTCTTTGTATAAAAAATAAATTAATGAACACAGATCAATTTATATTTATTTGCATTTCTCTCTCTTCACTAAAACAAAAACAAAAACAAAAAAAAAAACCCCTCCCACTACAAGGTTGAATATAAAGTGTTCTTGTTCAGCAAATTTTAGAGAAATACTGTCACTGTGTGTCTCATCCTAGCTCTAGTCCACCCAGAGCTGGTGAGAGAGGAGATTGACAGAAACACACAGCCCTCTTCCCATGTCATTTGAATGCTGCCCTGTGGGCAGGGTAACAGATCATCCTGCTGTGTTCCAAAAATTGCCTTAGAAAAGACTGCCTGTTTTTTCTCTTCCTCACACCTGTATATCTTGGGCATTGTATCATTTAAGGTGATTTCCACAACAAATGAAAGTCAAATTTGAATTGACTAAGTCAAAAAATATTTATTGTCCTCCTACTTGGAAATCTAAAAAGGGCATGATGCAGAATGGACTTCTTCTGGCAATGATTCTTCTTTCTCCTGAAATACCCTTGCTCTGCCTTCCTCTGAATGCTGGTTTTGTCCTGGGATGGTGACGAGTTTCTGATCTCACAACTTCCTGTAGAGAGATCAAGGAGGTGTTATTTCTGTGTTCCTTACTTAGTAGTAAGGTAACATTTTTGAGAATCTCTCCCCTCCTAAAATTTCTACTTGTATTTGGCCTGAACAAGGCCACATGCTTATTTCTTTACATAATTCCCTAGATTAGGTAGGGGATCTTGAGAAATGACCTTCACTGGTTCAGGCTAAAAAGGCTTCCATCTCAGCTAGATTCACCCCCCAGATGGCTTGACTGTTTGGACTGGGAACCAGCAGGTCTTCCCAACATCCCCTAAAAACACCTAGAACTCCTCCCTCACCCTGGCACCTCAGTAACCTAAAGCAGATCCCCATCTGGAGAAAGGAAACATTTTCAACTGTGGTATTTCCTCCAAAGCAATCCCAGGGACTTTCCTTAATTCAGATCTACCTTGATCTAAATTGAATGTACATCTTGGATTTAACAGCCTGATTAAATTGATTTTGAGCCGTATTGTTGGCATTATTTCAGAGTGATGTTTTACATCCATCCTGAAACACTTGGTTAGATGATCTGATATATTAAAATATGCCTGAAACTAGTTTTCTGATTCCTTGGGTTTGATTTTCTGTAGATTGCTGCATCTCCTTTATTTTCACTTGGGTCTCCTGGGTTGCCTGTGTACCATAGTTCTCCCCTTTCTTTTTTTACTTTTTCTCTCTGTTTTGCCTTTTCTTTAGTCTCAACTACCCTATAATTGATGCCAGATATTCAAACTTCTCCTGGGACTAACACTGACTTAACATCTATACCGTGTATAGAGTATCAGTGTTAATACAACATTAGGCTTTTACTTCTTTAAAGATTAAGAAGGTAAGAACTGCAAGGTTTTTGTTGCCGGAAAAATCATTAGTCAGGAGTGTTATGATCATTTCATGACTATTTGTTATTTAAATGTGTAATTGTTAAAGCACACAACACACACACACACACACACACACACACACACACACACAAGTTGTGATAAATTCTTTGAAGGAAAATAATGGTAGAGACCAGAAGGATGTGGGTGGGAAACTAATTTTGATTGAATTCTCAGGAGAGGCCATTTTGGGACCGTGACATTTAAGGTGACACTTGGTGGATGAGAAGGAGTCTAGACATGAAGAACTGAGGGAAGAATTTTATATAGCCAAGAAACAACACACACAAAGAAACATTTGAGAAGTCTTCTGGGGAAGAATGAGGGTGGGCCAAAAGAAAGAAGGGGCCAGCAGGGCCAGATCTGTGAGGGTCACAGAGGCAAGTTAACAAGAATGAATTTTTTTTTTTTTTCAATTTCAGTAGGAAGGTCTTAGATAATTATAGGCCAGATAGTGACATTCCCAGGGTGCAAAATGTCAAAGCTCATTATAGATGCTTCCTAGATACCAAATTGGAGAGGACAAGAATGGTAGAAACAACTTAAGTAACTTCTAAAATATTCCAGCTAGAGCTTACACCATGACTGAAATGACTACAGTGAAACACAGGAGGTGGGCAGAGGATTCCTGATGTACTTGGGGGTGAAAACAACTTCCTACTGAAGTACTTCATTTAGGAATTGAAAAACAAAATCTGTAACTAGTCCTGTGTTTCTGATGTGAACAATAATGCGAAGTTTTCCCAAAATGAGGACTGAGAAACTATTTATTTATTTATTTATTGGTACCAGGGATTGAACTCAAGGGCACTTGAAACTGAGCCACATTCCCAGCCCTATTTTGTATTTTTTTTTTTTTTTTTTTTTTTTTACTTAGAGACAGAGTCTTACTGAGTTGCTTAGTGCCTCACTGTTGCTGAGTCTGGCTTTGAAATTGAAATCTTCCTGCCTCAGCCTCCCAAACTACTGGGATTACACCAACTGTACCCAGCGAGAAAATTTGAGAATTTGGTTTTACTCAAGTTAAATTCAAATACAACTGTCAAGAAAGCAGTTAAACGAAAGGTTTCACTCATAAAAAGAGAAATCATAGCTAGAGAGAGAATTTAGGGAATGATAAACAAGTGGATAATATTTAAAGGCATAAAACAAGACACTTAGAGATAAAAGTCTATAGAGAACAGAGGAGAAGTTGAGAGATGGAAAAGGCTGTGGAAGATTCCCACAAGTTCTCAGATCAGGTGGAGACAATGGCTATAATAGGGCGTGAGGAGGTGAGTAGTCTTGAGAATTCCGCTAAGATCAGAATTGAACAATGTTCTATTGATTGCTATGTGAAAATTATTTGTGATTTGGGGGGGGAAAAACAGTTTAATCAAAGTAGTAAGGAAAGATGCCAGACTGAATTGTTTAATGTTGACAGGTAAGAGTCTCATAGCCACTGGTTGTAGATGACATTTGTGTTTGTGAATATCATTCTTCCTCATTTGGGCAAAAACATTTTAAGTCATGTGATTTAAATCATTCTGAGGAAGGCAGTATTTATTAAACTGCCACTCCTGTGATATATATTCTAAATATTTTTTTCCATTAGGGACAGCCTCCCCTATCTTTCTGTCTTACATCCCACCACCCCCCAACAAAAAAGATACATATCAGAATCGCCATATGGTGAGAAGAAGCAGGCGGATAGAAAGATGTTTATAAAAAACAAAACAACCCCCTAGAGACACAATGTAAGCCAGAAGAAATGGGGCAGATGGATCAGCTTACACAAAAGAATGAGCCCTTAGCCTCTGCACAATCAATAAATGTTGAGTGGCTATTGACAAGGAAGGGGACAGGAGAGCATGAGGAGCGCATCGGAGGGAAAGGCATTCTTCACAACAGCTGCTGTGACACCACCAACCAGCTGTTCAGGCCCACCACACAGAACTCCGATCCCCTCATGGCTCTCCAGCTCACACCCCAATACTGCTGTTGTAGAAGAGATGTCATATGTGATTTATATTGTATTGAGCCAGAACTTGTTAAATCACTGAATACAAGAGGAGAAAACTGCCTCTGCATGGAACAAATGAAGTTCACACTCTCCTCTCTACATGTCCAGGGCCTTGGCGATCCTCAAAGCCATGGTGATAGACAAAGAGAGACACAGACTTTCCAGCTAAAGAGAAGAAAGTGTGCTTTAGAGATTTAAAGGGGGAACATAACATACTCTCATCTCCTCAGTGGTATTAGATTTAGGATGGTCAAGATGAGGCTAAGTCTAGCTTATTGTACCCTAAACTCAAATATTCATGTCTATTAGAAACAGCATTTTTTAAAATGAATAAATAAATACAAACTGATTATAAAACAAAAAACAACAAAAAAAATTGTTCTTGATTTCTGGTAAATGGACAATCTAAGAGTGTCTTGCTAGTGCTTTTCCATGTCCTGTATGAGAAAGTTCCTTTACTATCCATTTGCATAAGTCATGTGATAATAGTTTTCCCTGCCACCCACAAGGAACAGACATAACAAACAAATTCCTTTTATTTGAAAAGTGAGATTAATTTATTCATTATTTAAGGGTATCCTGGATAGGCACAAGGATATTTCTATTGCTATAAGGGCATAGATTTCAAGTCAGGTACCCAATCAACATCTGAAGGCGAGGTAATATCAGTGTGTAATGCAGTTCAACCCAAACATTTCTCCACTTCAGTCTGGTGTTACTAGGTGGATAAGGATAGAGGGAGCTGGGAAGAGGCCACTGACCTGTAGGACCTGGTAAATATGGATGAGGAGGCTGCTTTTTTTCTGACTATGGGAAAGAATAAGCAGCTACCTACCCCCACAATAGGTTATTACTCTGTAAGTAAAGCAGTGTTTACCATTTAGGTAGGATTGTTTATTTTAGTATTAGAGAAAAATAACAACAATAAACATTTTGTTATTTTTTTTTCATGGAATACCAAGCACCACTAGCAATCCATTTTGACAAATGGATTCAGAATTTACAAAAATTTCTGAAAACCAGTAAATATCAGTGTGTAATGCAGTTCAACCCAAATGTTTCTCCACTTGAATCTGGTGTTACTAGGTGGATAAGGACAGAGGGAGCTGGGAAGAGGTCAGTGACCTGTAGGAAGAGAGTTTTTAGAGAGACTGGAGGATCTTAGGTTGAGGATATCAGAGTTGGGAGGGAGTAATTGGGAGCTACAGAAAGAAAAGGACAGGAAGATATGAAACAGAATTAGCAAAGGTGAGCAAACGTCTGAAAGTGAGGTAAATGTCTGAAACAAAAAAAATACTACAAGTTTGATTCTTAGAACAGCACAGGGTGTCAGAATGCCAGTATTGTATTGATTTAAAAATCTAGAGAAACATTGGCAATTGTTTGCCTTTTTATTCCCTTTCCTTCAAGACTTATGGAAGACCACCCAGAAAACTCCCTTTTATTCTGAGTCTATAATTACTAGGTTTCGTCTTTACTTATTGCTTCTGACAAATAAAAACATATGTTAACGTGCTCTAGTCTCAGTACTGGTGTTCAGCACTAATGATTTAATTACCATGGCATGCAATCTATGTACACATTTATTTTATTCATTTCCTGCATTAAGTAAATTTTCCATGACTCAGGCTTATTTGGAAAGTGACAGTGAAATGCAAAAAACGAATCCAAAATATGGAATGTTTCATCTGGAAGAATTGGACCATACAGAGAACAAAAGCTGAGAGAGATGGGATTAATTCACTCCATGTATATTTGTTGAGCTCTATTCTACACATGAGGAAAGCAAACATAAACATGGCACAAGTTTTGCAATGAAGAAACTTCTCCTTCAGTAGGGGTTGGGGAGGAGTAACTGTCATAACAATTAAATCATGATGTAGCAGGTGTGAAGAGTGAAAACAAGGTGCCGTAGTACATTTAGGAAAATATCTCATTCCAGACTGGAGTGTGGGAAGAAGGGAGCAATGGTGGAAAGGGTATAAGGAATAAGCTGTGGCTTGGAGCAAAGCAGGGGTAATGGATTCACATTCCCAGCAGAGAGCCAAGAGCAATGCCCTGAAGTTGAAGAGAACAAGACAGTTCATGGAAGTAAGATGAGTTGTTCAGGTGGTGAGGTCAGGCTCATAATCTGTATCACGAGAAAGCAACGAGGGGTGGATGGAAGGAAAACACAAGAAAACTGATTCCAGACTTTTACGCTGTTCAAATTTTAACTGAAGTCATGCAGGATCACTGGGGAAAAAATTAAGAAGGGAGGGACATAAATAGAGTTGAGTTCTAGAAAGATGACTACAGCAATATGAAGAAAAATGGAACTAAGGAAGCAAAAAGAGAAGGACCTAGAACACTAGTATAATATAATAGAAAAAAATAACATTAAGACTTTAGAGGTAAAATGACTCAGGGTATGTGGGGAAGGAAGTAGACCCAGGTTCCTGATTTGTCAAATGCTTGGTGATAGAGTTATTCTTTGAGTTAAAGCACACTGATGCTTTCATGTAGTCAAAATTTATTGGGGACCTACAAAGTACCAGGCATTATTCCAGCTTTTAGGGATAGAGAAATAAAAATATAGAGAAGATCCTTGTAGTAAGAGAGATATCAAGTTTCCAGGAAAGAAGCCAGTGGGCTTCATTTTGGACACAAAGAGTCTGAAGTGCTGGGGAGAACATACAGAAGGAGTTTAGTAGGAAGTTGAGATTGCAGCTAGAGATAGTGACATAGAGCTTATAAGGGTTCTTGAAACCAGGAGATTGAACATGAACACACAGGAGACTACAGGGAGCAGGAATCATACGTGGATATTAGAAAACTGGTAAGGAAACCTGGGCTATAAAATCAGAGGTGTGAATATGGAGGAAGGGGAGCATTTATGGGAAATTTAGCAGCAGAGTGGGAAAAATTATTTAAAAAATAAAATTATTGCATTGAGTGACCCCATGAGCAGAGTTTCAAGGAAGAAAAAATGACTGATAATTTTTAAGAAATTTTCAAAAAAGAAAAGGAATTAAACAAACGGAGGGGGGGGGGGGGGGGGGGGGGGGGGGGGGGGGGGGGGGGGGGGGGGGGGGGGGGGGGGGGGGGTGGGGGGGGACCCGGATTTAACAGTAGGAACCACTGATGGCCTTAGCGGATTTGCAGTTTTGGTGGAAGGATGGACAAAAGAGGTACCAGTGAGTTGAAGACAAGAGAGAGATAAGAAGCTGGAGACATGCTGGGTACAGTAGTACACATCTATAACCCTGGTGGCCAGGGGGTGGGGAGGGGAGGGATTGAGGCAGGAGGATCACAAATTCAAGACCAACCTCAGCAACTTAGTGAGGCCCTAAGCAACTTGGTGAGATTCTATCTCAAAATATAAATAATAATAATAATAATAAAGAGCTGGGGATGTAGCTCAGTAGTTAAGTGATTCTGCGTTCAATCTTAGGTATGGGGAGGGGTGAGTACAGACAACATCTCAATGGAATTAGGGTGTAGATTAAAGGAGAGAAAGGGTAGTAGAGGCATCATATAGAATTAGAAGAGGTTTATTGATATTTTTCTAATATAGGATACTCTTAAATATGTTTAAGCAATAACAGAAAGGCCAGGGTACAAGTATATATTGGAGATTATTGGCCTGTTTCAGGGTTGCTCAATGAAAAAAGGGGCTGTGTTGAAAATATTAGTCTTAGTTGCATATTGATCAGAATAATTGAGCATGAGTTTTAAGCTAAGAGAACCTAGAAGAGAACAGAATGAATGGGTGAGTTCTGAGGACAGAACTAGGGAGTCAATCTAGGATCTACAAACCCGATAAGGCACAAATGTCATGGAATCATGGAGAAGATATAAGCATGGTAGGACAGGTGGGATTGCCAGGGCAGGTGTGGAGGTGGGCTGAGGTAAGAAGTGGAAGGGAGAGGATGATGAAAATAGAAAAGGTGGGAGAATTTGTTGTAGAATAGAGATCTCAAAGGAAAAAAGGTACTGTCTATATTTGTTGTTTGAAGAGGAAGAACTCAGAGCAAAAGAAAAGTAATGCTCCGAGGGAAAGATAGTTGTCTGAAGGAGTTTAATCCTGGCAATTACAAAAAGAGACAGAGAGGAGAAACATCTCAAGTCCTCTAATTGCACTTACATGGCCCCACAGGTGGTGAGGAAGAGAACTGGGCATTATCCCTGCTTTTTAATTGTTGGACCTTGTCTATTTTTAAGCCTGTCTTTATGTAGTGTTTTTTAAATGTGATTTTTAATTTCAGGATTTATCATAATAAACAACAACAACAAAAAAAAAAAACTTTCCTTAGGAAATGATACATCTAAAACCTGAAAAATGTTTTTACTCTAGTTTTCTGAATTGGAGGTATTAATTTTTAAATTAAATGTAGTTTCCTTGTCCCAATATGTAAACACTTTGTAGAGATCTAATTATACTCTAAAGAAACTTAACAGGGAAGAATTTCCTTCAAAATAGTATGTATCAAAGTAGCTGACAGGTTTCTAAAGGTTCGTATGTAAAACAGTATAATTCATACACACACACACACACACATATATGTATGTATGTGTGTATATAAAAAATACACATATATATATGGAGACAGAGAGATGATTTTTTACATAGAATGGAAGTTTATTAACTATAAGAGAGGGCTGGAGATGAGGGAGATACTAAAGGAACAAAAAATTTGGCTTCTATTTTACTGCCATGCATCAGCTTCATTTAAAAATTGAATTCAGGAAAAAATGATGTGGCTCCATTCACAAAAATAAAAGAATGAGACAGCAAAAAAGAATAAGTATATAATAGAGAAAAAAATTGGTTAGATGGGAAATCTCAATGAATGAGATTTTTCAATACCTTCTTGATGACAGGAAGTGGGTGGTTTAACTGTACAAACATCACTGCCGAGAAAAGGGAACCAAGGAACCCAGTGGAGCCCTAGGAAGACTCTGACCTCAGCATTAACCAGTAAGGTAGAAGGCATTCACAATGAAAATCTGAACTAAACACGGGAGTTCATCACAGGTCTTTGTACCCGAATAATCATTCCTGTCGATTCACCTTTCTCTCTCCCACATTCCTGCTTATAGAGGCAAAACATCCTGATATTTTCATGATGTAAAATTCTGAAACTCACTTCCATAGAAAAATTAAATAGCCATTCAGGAAAATTCAAGACTTTTAAGTGTGAGTGTTGGTGTCTCTTTCATTCTGTAATTTCGGGGCCCAGCATCTGATGGCCACGCACCACTCACGCTTCCCATTCTTTTGGTTGGAATGACTGCTAAGGGAAATGTGCCAGAGAGATGATGAGGAAGTCAGTTCCTTGTAACAGTAGACAATACCTACATGGTTAGCTAGTCCTCATTTATGTAAACTAATAAAGATTATAATATTCATATCAAAGGATAATAAGATACAAAACAACATAATAAGCCAATCAAAACAGAATTTTACAAAGTTTTCCTCAAGTAAACTAGGAGTAGAAAATATTTTACATCAATAAAAAATAAAAAGTATCTTCAGTTAAAATATTCACTCATATATTTGAGATTATGGCACATAAATTAGGTTTGAATGATATATGAAACAAAACTATTATAATACAAGGAAGACCTATAAGATATTAAAAATATAATTGTTAAAATTTCAATGAGACTTATATGTTTTAAAATATATGAAAACTTCTAGAACCTAGAAAAATAAAAGCAGAGTTTAAAAATATGGGGAAAAATGTATAACTCAAAGAATGGATCTTGAAAGCCTCTATCTGACAACTACAAATATGGAATAAGGAAAAAGTGGGGAGAACATTGCACAGGAAATGATGCCAGACACGTCCCCTGAGCTGCAGGACAACATAGACCTTCAGGTTCCAGGCCACTAAGTGTGAGGTGCAATGAAAGGACGCAAACCAACAGGAAAGCTCCCACCTTCAGACACATTCTTGTAAATTTTAGAACATCAAGAAAAACTAAAATACCCTAAAATTTTTCAGAGAGGACAAATGATTTCTCATCAAATCATAGAAATCAGACTTGTACCAGATTTTTAGTGACAACCCTGAAGCTGGAAGAGAGCAGAGAAAGTCTCACAGCATTGAGGACACGTCACGTTCAACCTTGAATTCCATAAACACCAAAAGTAGTGGCTATGTTTCAGAGCAGAATTGAGATATTTTCATATGTTTAAAAGCCCAGAAAGTTTACCACCATTTTCAATCCATAATTTCATTCAGTAGCTAACAGTGGAGGGGTGTCCAGGGATGGGGAAATGTGACTCAGTGGTAGCTTGCTTGCCTAGCGTGTATGAGATCCTGGGATCAATCCCTTTCTAAAATATAAGTAGCCAATAGTCATACTCGTGGATACAATAAATTTAAGCAAGGCTAGTAAAGTATTTCTGTGATATGAGGAGGGACCAGGATACCAGGTCTTTTTTGTTCTATTACTTTTAGTGAATGGCTTTCATTCTCAAGATTGTCTCGGGTTTCAAATGGCTGCTGGAGTTCCTCCCATCACATCTGCATTACACTTAGAAGCAAGTACATGTGTACTCATCTAAGCAGTGCTCTTTGTACATACCCAGGTAAGAGGTAGGGCCTTCTATTTGGTCATGGGGCAGACTGAAAAGAGAAAGAAGGAAAGAAAAGAGAGGAAAAGAATTTATTTATTTATTTATTTATTTATTTATTTATTTATTTATTTATTTATTTATTTTATTTATAGCAGGGCTTGAATGCAGGAGGGCTTAAGCACTGATCCACATCCCCAGCCCTTTTAAAATTTATTTTGAGATGGTCCTCAACAAGTTGCTTAGGGCCTTGCTGAGTTGCTGAGGATAGCTTTGAACTTGCAATCCTCCTGCCTCAGCCTCTAGAGCTATTGTGACTACAGGCATGCAGCACGTCTGGCACTGGATTCTGTTCTTAAAGAAGAAAAGGAGAAGGGGTATTAAAGAGGAGAAAATTAGATCTCACTACATGTAATAAACAATTGCACTTCCCAAACTTCACTGTGATAAAGTTATCTGAGTTCTTCTCTGGCAAAATGAAAAATCAGACCAAGAAATAAAAGACACAGAAGATGAGAAGTGAGCACTGAAGCAAAGGGCAGGATGACAGGGTGTTTTGGAAGAAAACTGAGTCTCTTGAATGCAGCAGGAGAACAGTGAGCTCTGGGAAAGAGGGTTCCCAAGGCCGGAGAAGACTATGCAAGGGATTCTAGGATTGGGGATGACCCCCCCACCTGAGGCATGATAAAACATGCTATTCAAAAAAAAGGCTATGTGGAATCCCAGCAAAAAATAAATTGTATATGAACAAACTGGTATTTCAAGTAATGTTGAGATATGAGAGTATCCGCCCTTGCTTTGGTGATTCTAACATCTCTTTAAGTGGTTCAGAAGTGACAGTGGTGTTCACATAGGGAACACTGTGCAATCCTAGTGCTAATTTATAATAATTTAATTTTTTTGAAGATTTTCAGCTTTCGTTAACCCACGAACAGATTGTGTAGGACATTTATGGATCCAAAACAGAGGGTTATATCAGCACAAATGTAATGTAAGCGAATAAATGTAAAAGAATAGCACACAGACAGCAGAAAGTGAAAGAAGAATTGCTAAAGCACATATAAAGGCACTAATATTTGAAATATGAAATATAATCTAATGACTGAAGAATCACAAAAATTGCTTCTATTGAGCATTGAGAAATGGACTAGTCAAAAGGTTTATTTAGTATTTTTTTTTAATTTTAAGGAATTAAGCAATAATTATATGGAATGTTTATATAAAAATTCAGTGAAACACATGAATTATCTAGGATTTTGAAAGTAATAGAAGCATGTTGAATAGGTTGTTCCTGCTGAGTAGCAGCAAGTTTGTGTATATGAGATGGTAAGGTCTGGAAATTTTGATAGGCTATCTTATTATTTGATTATTCACATAAACATGCATTATTTTAATAAGAATAAATGTTAAAAAAAATCAAAATGGGCTGGTAGTGGTGGGGCATGCCAGTTAATCCCAGCGGTTTGGGAGGCTGAGGTTTATAGCAAGTTCAAAGCCAGCCTCAGCAACTTTGTGAGGCCCTAAGCAACTGAGTGAGATCCTGTCTCAAAATGAAACAATAAAAAAAGGGCTTGGGATGTGGCTCAGTGGTTATGCACACTTGGGTTCAATCCCTGCTACAAAATTTTTTAAAAAAATCAAAATACTAGACTTCAAGTTTTCCTAGGGAGGTTCACAAAGTACAACTCTCAGTGGGGAAGCAGGTGCTTCCTAGGAGAACAATCTCATAGATGTGACAGACAGTAGGTAGGAGACTCAGCACAGACACAACTCTGCTCCAGACCAAACAGAAACTGGACCTAGTAAAGACCTTTGGTAAAGTAGCTTTACTGGACACAGGAGAAAGGGAGTTCAGAAAATGATTCTCCTCTGGGATTACTCTTAGTATGTTTGTTTGTTTGTTTTGTTTTGGTACTAAGTATTGAACCCAGACAAACTTTACCATCTAGCCACATCCCCAGAACTTTTTATTATTTTATTTGGAGACAGGGTCTAGCTAAGTTGCTTAAGGCCTGGCTAAATTGCTGAGGTAATTTCAGGTTGTTGCATAATTTAATTATTTATATGAATGTAGATTTGCTATATCTATTAGCTTATTTGAAAATTTTAACAATAACTAGATTTACAGCAAGAGAGATCAAGGATATTTACCATTTAAGGATATACACATTAGATAAAAATCACAATAGGCCTATGGAAAGATCCACAAAATAAGAAAATAGATAACAGGCATTAATATAAAGAAAAAGATCATAAGTTTATAATAATTATGAAAATAAACAGAAAAGTTTGTATCAATTACTTATTCACATATTAGGAAAAGATTAGGAATGAGTACGTGGTGGAATAGTCAGGACAGGCAAGATATTGCTACAGTAATAGAAAATCCAAAATCTCAGAGGCTTTAAACAGGAATATTTTATTTCTTGTTTATGCTACATAAGCATAATATCTAATATCGATGATATCTAATGTTGGTGGACTGTGGATTCTCTTGGGGGTGTTTTCACTTTAGGAGCCAGGATGGTGAAACAATGATATGAAGTGTTGTTGATTACCAAGGGACAGGAATTATGAATAAGAGTATGATAAATATTTCCTGGCTCTGAAAGACCCTGTTCTTAAGATCCACATTTGTGGTGCTCAGCATGGTAACACATTCCTGTAATCCCAGGGGCTTGGGAGGCTGAGACTTGAGAATTGTGAGTTCAAAGCCAGCCTCAGCAATGGCGAGGTGCTAAGCAACTCAGAGAGACCCTGTCTCTAAATAAAATACAAAATTGGGCTGGGGATGTGGCTCAGTGGTCAAGGGCCCCTGAGTTCAATTCCAGGTACGCCCACCCCCCCCCCAAAAAAAATCCTCATTTGTCTTTCATTCACATCTCATCAGTCAAATCAAGTCATATAGTCATGACTGATTTCAAGGTGTGTATGTGTGTCGGGGCAGTGGGGAGTACAATCTCTGTGACCTGAAAATAAAAGGAAAAGAAAAAGAGAACTCAACATGTGTGAAGAGTCTTAGTGACTACTACATTAGGAAAGTGAAATGCAATTTCAGAGATTGAGCTAGAGAATCGATCATTCTGAAAATCAAGTGTATAATTTGAAAGACTAATGGCAATTACTCCCAAAGTCCAAAAAAAAAAAAAAACATTTAAGGACATAAAAACAGTAATAATGAACATGGCATAAGGGGATAGGCGTGTTGCTTAGTGGTGGAGTACTTGCTCAGCATGCATGTGGCTCTCAGTTGAATCTCCAGCACTGGAAGAAAGAATGGATATGGTAGATATGGAAGACAGAGGTAGGCAAGCCAGAGAAGTATGCAGTATCTAAGAGGAGAAGAAAAATGCTGATGAAATCTTCCTGGTCAGAGAAAGGTCCAAGTGTACACAACACATCTAAGCACTCAGTCAGCTGTAGGAAAAATTAATGAAAGGACAAAAGTGCATGAATATATCCTGATTCAGTTTTTTAAAATTCAGGAATAAGGAAAGATTCTTGAATATCTAGAAACAAAAAGTTAGATCCCCCTTTAAGAAATAAAATAAAATATGTCATGTGGAAAAGTGCATAAACCATAATTGCAAAGTCTAATTCATTATTCTATGAGAAAACCATTGTGGGACCACTACTCAGGGCAACACATGGAACATGTTCTATTCCCTAAGGGCATCCTAAGGCTTATTATTTTTATTATTATTATTATTATTATTATTATTATTATTATTATTATTCTTTCTCTTCCTCAAAGATAAACATTATATTGAATTCTAAACCTATTTTTACTTTTGCCTAGTTTTAAACTTGATCTAAATGGAAATGCATAATGGAGACTCTTATGTGACTTTTTTTCTCTTATTATTTTGTTGAGATTTCAGTGTATTACTTTGTTGTGATTGTGGTACATTCAGGTTTATTGCTCCAGATGATTTGATTGTGTGATTTACTAAAGTGTGTGCTCATTTTCATGTTGATAAACTTGAGAGACAAGATAGTCCCAAGTTATTTACTGTTACAGATAATGATTCTATAAATGTTTGTGTTATATCTTTTTCTGTGAACACACACACACCACACACACACACACACACACACTTTCTATTGATTGTGAAAATATGGAATGTACAACCCTGTTGTTACCTCCAGTGACAACATCCCTTGTTGCCATATTTAAAATTGCAGTTTAAAAACTACCCCCCCCCAGATTTTCCATTCTCTTTCCTCTGCTTTATTTTCTCCATTGCACTCAATCTTCAACTGATTAATTGTGTGGTTCTCATTCATTTTGTTTATTGTGTATCATCTATTCACTAGAAGGTAAGTTCCACTAGCTTTGAGTTTTGTGTTTAGTTTGTTAATGGCTGTCTTCCCAACATACAGAAGACTCTATTTTTTGTCAATTAAAATATTTTATATAATTGTATTAGTGGGGCTCTGTATCTCTTCATATATTTATTGCATTTTTACATTTAATTTTCTATTCACTGACAGTTTGAATTTCTTTATGATGTTTCTTCAAGATTTTACATATGCATTTGGAAAATTTGGGAAATTTGCTTTATGTATGTGTCTGTTGCATATATTACAGAATTGTTATCCAATTTATTGAATACCTTTTGACTTTGTGTTTTTTTTTTCAATTTTTGTTGCTTATGTTGCCCATATTTTTCTTTTTTTTCTTTAAGACTTCTAGGTTTTGTGTCCAATTTAGAAATGGCCTTTGCATTTCCATATTATAAACATACACATAGTATTTTTTTTCTCAAAAAATTGGGCTCCTTTAAATCTTAACTCCATTTAAAATGTGTTTTGCTTTAAAAAATGAACACTCATCTGTATGAACCTTTTATCTAACATGATTTATAGAATTATCCTTTTTTTCCCTGCTAATATGAAATGCCATCGTATGAACTAGAGTCAGTCATGTTTGATTCTATTTCTTTTTCTTCTACTCTATTTCATTGGTTGTTCCAAATTAAATATAATTCCATTAAAAACATTTATTCATTTTCAGTGATAAATTAAAAAAATACATCTAGATTTTAAAATTATAGGATTATTAGTCTACTTCCTAGAATTTCCTAATTTCCTTTATTAAAAATTCATAGCTATCTTTACATATTTATTTTTCAAGATGAAATTAATGTAACTGTTTCATTCCATACAGGAAAACAAAACCAAAGCCACAAAGTAAAATCTAGAAAGAGGTGGGCAAACAGCAACAAAATTCTCTTGCATGTCAATTAGAATTGTATTGAATAGAGATTAGTGAGAATTGACGTAAGTATGCAATTATATATTGCTATTATATATTGCTATCCAAAGTATAGGATTTCTCTTCAGTCCTTTGTTTCTTCCTTACAGATTTTTAAGTTATGTCTCATTCAATACTTGTAAAATTTATATCTAAATATTTTATTATCTTCATTACATTTTTTCTACCATTCTGTTTTCTGACCAGGTATTGTTTCAAACTGGCCATATGTGACCTTTTAATATATTATCTTTCTGTTCCCCAGCTTACAAAATTCTAATATTTTTAACAAGTTTATATAATAACTGGTTATTTTTTCTATAAATCTAATTTTATCTGGGATAATTGAAGTTGATAAAAGCAGAATTGTACTAATTGCAAGAAAGAAAAGTTGTAGAATTAATTTATAAATCCAATATTTAAGAATGTTGAAAAATCTGATATAAAAGTATATTGTAGCTGAGTACATGTTATGAATGCTACCAAAAGGAAAACATAGAAGAAAAATAAATCATATACCCATACTAAAATATTTAAAATATTATTCAAATATTAAACAATGCTTTAATATATGGCATAGATGCCAATGTGAATCAATAGGACAAAAAATAGCACTTTCAATAATTGGTGCTGAAACAAATGGATATTCCTATGGGGTAAAATGAACCTTAACCCTTACCTCAGGCCATTCACAAAAATTAACTCCGAATGGCTCACAGATGTCAATGTGAAAGCTAAAAATACAAAACAGATTGGAAAAAGGGAGGAAATATCTTCAGGATGTTAGCACAGGCAAAACACTAGCCAGGAAAAAAGCTTGAAAATTGGATTATACCAAATGTATAAGTTTCTGCTCACAAAAATACATTCACTTAAAAGTAAGTGAACACACTTAGAGACAATATTGAAAATACATATATCTGAATAAAGACTTCTTATAATTCAATAGACAACAAAATGTGATTAAAATAGGCAAGACAGTGAACATGAAATTCACACAAAAAGATGTATCTGCCAGGCACAGTGGTGCATGCTTATAGTCCTAGGGGCTCTGGAGGCTGAGGCAGGAGGATCACAAGTTCAAAAGCCAGTCTTAGCAACTCAGCCAGGCACTAAGCAATATAGTGAGACCCTGTTTCAATATAAAAAATAAAAAGGGCTAGAGATATGGCTCGGGGATTAAACAACACTGGGTTGAATCCCTGATCCCACCCCTCCAAAAAAGAGATATATGTGTGATTGATTATCATAAAAAAGTCTAATATACTACTTATGAGGGAAATGCAAATTAAAACTATGATTGTGATACTATTACATATCCCAAAATAGACAAAATTTGAAAGTTTGAGAATGCTAAGTGTTAACAAAGGTATTCAGTAAGGGGAATCTCACATAATATCAGTGAATTTATAATATGGTACAACCATTATGAACAACTATTTGAGAGTTTCTAATTCAGTAATTCTACTGCTAAATGAAATTTTAAAATGTATACTCACCAAAAATTCTTGGTCACAAATATTCAGAATATCCTCATTTATAATCTCCTTTACCTTGTATAATGGACAGAAAAATGGTCCCACAAAAATGTCCACATCCTAATCCTTGGAAACTGACTCTTCTTTATTTTGCAAGAGGGACTCAGCAGATATGACAGATATGATGAAGTTTGGAGATTACTCAAGGTGGTTTGGGTGAATCAAATTTGATCACAAGCATTCTTATAAGTGAAAAAGGTAGGCAGGAAAGTCAGAGACTAAAAGATGTGAACATTACTTCTACATCTTTGAAGGTGTAAGAAACCCAGGAACCAAGCAATGTGGGCAGTAGAGGAGCTGAAATAAACCAGGCCAATTTGCCTCCAAATGTCTACAAAGAGTTCATTAATTTCAGCATCTCAATTTTAACCCTCAGAGACCTATTTTGAGCTTTCAACCTGTGAAACTTTAAAATAATAAATCAGTATCATTTTAAGCCTTCAAAGGTGCTTATTTATTTCAACAGCAGTAGGAAACTAAAACATCCGATGATATTCATCATAATATCAAAGAATCATCAGCTAATGGCCTGATTTTGGAAAGATACTATTCAGAATCAATTATTGATATGTACAATTATATGGTGAATTACTCTAATGCATGTTCTGTTGAACATGTGTCACAATAGTCCATAAAATTCAATTTATCTCATATTTTAATTTAAAGGGACCAAGGTAGCCAGTGGTTTCCTTGGGTAGAGGTCTAGGTGATAGTCTACACAGCCGCAAGAGGGTATTTTTCTGAATAATAGAAATGTTGTCTATTTTGTTTATGGTGGTGAATATATGGCCAATGTACTTGTAAAAACTCATCAAATGATATAACTTAATAAATATATTTTATCATATTTCAATACATTTTTTAATGTGAAAATAATCCACTGAAGTTAGAAAGAAGAAATGTGAAATAGTTTAACATAGATCTAAAATGAGAATACTATATGCAACTGGAATTGGAAACTTGAATAAATCAATTACCATGAATGAATTCTTAAGAAAATTAGAAAACTCTTTGCAAGAAAAGGTCAGGGTAAAAATAGTTTTTCAAAGTTTTATGGCAGAATTAAATCCTAAAGTGGTTTAAATGATTCCAGACAGTATAAATTATAGCAGGAAAAGCTGTTATAAATTATGATAAACCTATACATAAAATAAAATTCAGTCATAAAATATTTTTGCCATGTAAAGATATTAATGACATCTCATTTAATGATTCTTGATTTTCTTGATTTTACTTCTTGAGCTCTAGTTATTGAGGATGTCTGTTCCTGAGCCGATATGATGGAGAGTTGGGTCTACTTTTTCTTTTAGTAGGCTCAGGGTCTCTGGTCTAAAGCTAAGGTCCTTGATTCATTTTGAGTTGAGTTTTGTGTAGGGTGAGATATAGGGGTTCAATTTCAATCTACTTCATATGGATTTCTAGTTTTCCCAGCACCATTTGTTGAAGAAGCTATCTTTTCTACAATGTATGTTTTTGGTGCCTTTGTCTAGTATGAGATTACTGTATTTATGTGGGTTTGTCTCTGTGTCTTCTGTTCCATCATTGTTCAATTCTATTTTTGTGCCAATACCATGCCATTTTGGTTACTATAGCTCAGTGGTATAATTTAAAGTCTAGTATTATGATGCCTCCTGCATTACTTCTCTCACTAAGGATTGCTTTGGCTATTCTGGGCCTCTTATTTTTCCAAATGATTTTCATGATTGCTTTTTCTATTTCTATGAAGAACATCACTGGAATTTTAATGAGAATTGCATTCAAGTTGTAGAGTACTTTTGGTAGTATAATCATTTCATAATATTAATTCTGCCTATCCAAGAACATGGGAGGTTTTTCCATTTTCTAAGGTCTTCTTCAATTTTTTTCTTTAGTGTTCTGCAGTTTTCATTGTAGAGGACTTTCAACTCTTTTTGTTAGACTGATTCCCAAGTATTTTATTTTACTTGAGGCTATTATGAATGGGACAGTTTTCTAGATTTCTCTTTCACAACAAAGGAAACAATCAAAAACATGAACAGAGAGCCTACAGAATGGGAGAAAATCTTTACCATCTGCACCTCAGATAGAGCATTAATCTTCATAATATACAAAGACAAAACAAAACTCACCAAAAAAAAAAAAAAAAAAAAAACAAAAACAAAAACAAACAACCCAACCAATAAATTGGCAAAGGGACTGAACAGACACTTCACAGAAGAAGAATATGAGTGGTCAAAAATATATGAAAAAATGTTCAACATCTCTAGCAATTGGAGAAATGCAAATTAAAACTGCACTGAGATTCCATCTTACTCCAGTCAGAATGGCAAGTATCAAGAATATAAATAACAATAAATGTGATGTGGGGAAAACTGTACATTCATATACTACTGATGGGGCTGCAAATTGGTGCAACCACTCTTGAAAGCAGTATGGAGATTCCTTAGAAAATTTGGAATGGAACCCCCATTTGACCCAGTTATCCCGCTCCTTGGCTTATAACCAAAGGACTTAAAATCTGCAAACTACAGTGACATAGTCACATCAATGTTATAGAAGCTTAATTTATAATAGCCAAGCTATGGAACCAAACTTGTTGCCCTTCAACAGATGAATGGATAAAGAAAATGTGGTATATGTACACAATGGAATATTGCTCATCCATAAAGAAAAATGAAATTATGACATTTGCCAGTAAATGGATGGAACTGGAGAATATCATGCTAAGTGAAATAAACTAGTCCAAAGGAAAAACAAATAAAGGCTGAATGTTCTGCTATATATGGATACTAACCCATAACAAGGGAGGGTAGGGAGGGAAAGTATAGAAGTTCATTGTTTTAGACAAAGGGGAATAACAGGAAGGGAGGAGGGATTGGAATATGAAAGACAGTAGAATGAATTGGACATAACTTTTCTATACTTATATATGAATACATGACCAGTGTAACTCCACATCACATATAAACACAAGACCAAAATTGTAATGAGTTGCACTCCATGTATGTATAATATATCAAAATGCACCTACCATAATGTGTATCTTAAAAAGATACTAATATTTTTTAGTGAGGTTTTGTTTTCTTTGATACTTGTTGTCTACCATGTTCTAGTCATAGATAATGAAAAAGACCAAAGGTGGTTCCTGTTATCACAGTGTGAGGAAGAAAATTAAATAAGTAACTACTAATTACTATGATACATGCTACAGTAAGAAAATTGTCAGGTATGTAGGAACAGTTAAGAACTTGGACTTGGGCTGGGAATTATAGAGGAAAATAATGTGACAACTTTCCACAGCAAAAGAGATTCAGATTGAAAATTGTGAATAAGCATTCAGTTATGAAGTCCTTTATTAATCATACCACATCTACTTAGCCACATTATCATTTTTTATTACTGAAATATTATATTTTCCACAAGAATCCTACTCTTTAGCCTTCAATTCACAGCAACCTGTCTGTATTAATCCATTAAAAATATTATTGCCAAAATTAACAATGACTTCTTATTTCTGATCTAACAGACACATTCTCAGTTTACTTTCCCTTTCTGCAGCCATTATCACAATTGATAACTTTCTCATTTTCGAAACTCTATTCTTTTGGTTCCATTACTATGCTGCTAAGGCCACCAAAACAAAATACTGTAGACCGGGTGGCTGAAACAACAAAAATTTATTTCTCACAGTTCTGGAAGTTGAGAGGCCAAGGTCAAGGTGTCACCAGTTTGATTTCTCCTGAGACTCTCTCCTTGGCTTGCAGATGGCTTTCTGATTATGTTCTCACATAGCCTTTCCTGTTACTGGTATCCATGGTGTCTTTTCTTCTTATATAGTGATATAAAGCTTTTTGTTTAGGTCTTCATCATTATGATCTCATTTAACTTCACTTATTTAAAGTCCCTCTCTTCAAATACAGTCACATTGAAGAATGGAGCATAAATATGTGAATTTACAGGAGGGGAAAGCTTCCATCTATAATAGTTGCCAATTCAGGGAACTTTTTCTTCCTATCTTCTTTAACTGTCCTCCTTTCCTTTTTTCTACCTCTTTACTGTAGCAATAGTTTAGAGTTTACTATGGGTCTCTCTCAGTCTCTCTCTCTCTCACTTTCATTCTGCTTCTAGTTCTTATCTCACACTCTAATGACTCTAAATTCTACCTATAAGTTATTGATTATCAAAGTAGAGAGTATGATAGACCATTGAAGTAGTGGTTGGATATGGAGCATTGTTCAAGGTGACCAGACCTCAAATGTCAAAAATACTCAAGTTATGTTAATGTTTTCTTTTATATCTCATTACACAACAATGGTTAACTCATATTGAGCATTTACTCCTGTCAGGCACTCTTCCATGAACTTTATACATGCTGATTTATCTTTGTAATCTCCTAATAATTTTATCCTCATATTATCCCAACTTTATAGATTGAAAAATTTAGTCACAGGAAGATTAAGCAAATTGCTTAAGGTCATGCAGTTTGTAGGTGTCTGTAATTACCTTGTAGGCTGACTCCGGGCTCACACTTTCAACCATGTGAAAAGACTATCATTATGTACCTAACACTTAAGGTGACGATGACATTTTCAAGTCAGGATAAGGAAGTTTTAGCCCAAAAGGATATTAGAATAATTGAAATATTACTTGAGAAAATTTAAGGTATTTTAATTTTTTTCCATGTCAAATGAACTAATGACTTGAATGTAAAATGCACATTCTTAAAAGAGAAAAAAATTCCTTTCACAAATACTTTTTGTGGTTGAGAGTCACTTCTATACATGCCAATATAAGCTGAAAAAAAAAAAAAAACAAGATTAAAGTGTAGTAGACTTGATTATAATCACTTATTCAAGAAAATTTTATGCCACAAAACTACAACCAAATGAAAAGATGGACATAAAACTTGGGAAAACTTATCACGGATTAACAAGAAAAACAAATGCTACCACAGAAAAATGGAAAATAACATAAATATTTCACAGACACACATATACAGATCTCATGAACACATGAAGTCACTATTGAAATAAAAATAAAAATTATATTTTTTTCCACTCAAGTTGGTGAACTTTTAAGTGAGAATTCTCTGTTTGGGTGTGGGCAATTTGATATCCTTACATTGCTGGGTTGGTGGGTGTTTAATTGGCAAAACCTATCTGGAAAACACTTTGGTAATAGATATTTTTCCTTAAAAGTTATTAAATTGTCTTGCAGCATTTCAATGCTGTGTGTAAAAATATATTAAAATGTAATATTTGCATATATACATATTTAGTTTTTAAGAATGTTTACTCAAGAGTTAATTATAACAGTTAAACATTAGTAAAAATCTGCATATCCCATATGAAAAGATTGCCATAATAAACTGTAAAAATAATTTTGTTACTTTATCCTTAGACTCAAAGTTTTGTACTATAAAACTCAGGTTTGCTTCAAGAATGGTCTGGCCACACTACCATGTCAAGGCTTCGATTGCAAGAAGATGGTAGTACATTCAGAGACCTACAAAAATACTCTAGATGGATTCCAGGGCTGCTAGTTTGAGTCTTAAGACTTTTAGCATAATGTGGATCTAACTCTGTGACATACTAATTTAGTTGAACACACTCTGGATAATGGAAAACCTCTTGCTATGTCTCCCAGAACTGCCCAGAAGAGGTAGTTTTCCTTGAGAAAACACCTTCATCATCAGTGTAGTCATCATCATCATCATCATCATCATCACCACCACCACCACCATCACCATCAAGATGATTTATACTGTGTCAGTTTGGTTAAGTTAGGATCTAACATTCCAAAAACATCATGCTTTGTACAGTTCTCAGCTATAGTTGCCTAAAAGAGATACATGGTTGAGAGTTGAACAGTGGAAATGAAGCAGCAGCCAATATCCTTTGAAAGTTGCTTGAGTCAGATGTATTGATGAATAGATGCAAGAAAGAGTTCCTGTCTTTTCTCTCTCTCCTTTGTTCCCCATCCAGCTTTTCTTCAAACTACTGACCTTGCTGAACAAGAACAGCCCTAGATTTATCATTAACTTCTGGGTTGTGGACCTACAGGTAAAACCAACATAGAGAAAACACTTTCCCTAAGAACTTCCCCTTCATCAGTCAGGGTTGACAGATAGAAGTACAGGCCATGCTTTAAATTAGGATTTCAACAAATACTTGTTTTTGTGTGAGTATGCTGCAAATTCAACAAAAATTAATATTTCATAATAAAGATAGTCCTGGATGGATTGGAGACTTAGTCTAGACATTTTATTATTGCTTTTTATATAAATTAGAACATTATAGTTACACATAGGAGTTGGGTTAATTTTGACAAAATCATATTTGCATGGAATTTTATTTACTACATTTCAGCCCTTGTTGCCCCCTACCTTTCTTTCCCTCCTCTCCTCTTGTCCCCTATTCACCTTCCTCTATTCTGCTGATCTTCCTTTCATTCATTTGTTTATTTATTTTGGATTGGTGCTTTCTACATATTCATAATGGTGAAATTCCCTGTGGTGTATTTATATATGCACATAACATGATTTTGTTAAACTCATTCCACATTTCCTCCCCTTTCTTGTTCTTCCTCCCTTTCTCTCCATCTCCTTCTTCTACTCCACAGATGTTTTCTATACTTTATAGTATCCAATTCCCCACAATTCTTTCCTTTTTTTGCTCTTGTTTCCACATATGAGAGAAAATATTCCATCCTTGATTTTCTGAATCTGGCCTATTTCACTTAGCTCAATGTTCTCCATTTGCATCCATTTACCAGCAAAAGTCATAATTTCATTCTTCTTAAAAGCTGAGTAATACCCCTTTGTGTATGTGTGTATATATATCTCTCACATTTTCTTAATCCATTCATCTATTGACAGGTATCAGGGCTGATTCCATAACTTGTCTATTGTGAATTGTGTTGCTATAAACATTGAAGTGGCTGTATCTCTATAGTATGTTGATTTTGGTTCTTTTGGAATAAACATTAAGGAATGAGGTAGTTGGGTCATTTGGGGGTTCCATTCCTAGTTTTTTGAGGAATCTCCATATTGCTTTCCAGAGTGATTATACTAATCTGCAGTCCCACCAACTATGTATGAGTTTGTTTTTTCCCTCATATTCTTGCCAGCATTTATTAGTCTTGATGTTCTTAATAATTCCCATTCTAACAGCAGTGATATAAAATCTTAGTGTAGTTTTGATTTGTATTTCCCTGATTGCTAGAGATGGTAATGATCTTTTCATATATTTGTTGGACATTTGTATATTATCTTTTTAGAAATGTCTTTTTAATTCTTTTACCCATTTATTGATTGGGTTATTTGGTTTTTTATATTAAGTTTTTTTATGTATTCTTGATATTAATCCCCTGTCAAAGGAGTAGCTGACAAAGATTTTCTACCATTCTATAGGCTCTCTTTTTTACATTCTTAATTGTTTTCTTTGTTGTGTAGAAACATTTTTAATTTGATGGATCTTCATTAGTGATTCTTTTTTTTAATGAGCCTTAGAAGATTTTTTAAGGAAGTTGATGACTGCACCAATATGATGGAGTTTTGACCCTATATTTTCTTCTAGCAGTTGCAAAATTTCTAGTCTAAATCCAGAGAGAAAAGAGGACAATAGGGACTGAAATATAGTAAATCAAATTCCATGTATATACAATTTTGTCAAAATAAACCCAAACTTGTATATAGCTACAATACTCTAATAAAAAAAAAAGAATAATGAAATGTCTAAACTAAATCTCTCAAAAATGGCTTTGATCTATTTTGACTTGACTTTTTTGCAGGGTGGGATGTAGAGATCTAGTTTCATTCATCTACATATTACTATCCAGTATTCCCAAAACCATTTGTTAAAAAGGTTATCTTTTATCTATATTTTTGGCACCTTTGTCAAGTATGAGTTGACTGTAAGTATGTGGGCTTATCTCTGCCTTCTACTGTCTTATATTGCTCTTCATGTCTATTTTGATGCCAATACCATGCTGTTTTTATTACTGTAGCTCTTTGGTATAATATGAGTTTGGGTATTGTAATGCCTCTAGCATCACTCTTTTTGCTCAGTATAGATTTGGCCATTTTGGGTCTTTTATTCTTCCAAATCAACTTTAGGATTTTTTTTTTTTTTTGTAGTTGTGTGAAGAATGTCATTGGTATTTTGATAGGAATTGCACTGAATCTGTATATTGCTTCTGGTAGTGTGGCCATTTGACAATATGAATATTGCCTATCCATGGACATGAGTGTTCTTTCCATCTTCTAAGGTCTATCTTCACTTTCTTTCTTCAGTGTTCTACAATTTGTATTGCAAAGTTTTTTTTCACTTCCTTGGTTAGATTAATTCCCAAGTTTTTTTTTTTTTTTAAATTATTGCAAATGGCATGATTTTCCTGATTTATTTCTCAGCAGAATCACTGTTGGAATATAGCTGTTAATATATGAGTGTAGATCTTGTATCCTGCTACTTTGCTGTAGTGCAGACATTTCATCCTCACACATGTAATTCTCTATTATTGGAACATGCTCATCCTAAAAACTAAATATTACCTGAAATTCTAATTTAACTGGGTATTCTATATTTAGTATTTGCTGGGTCTGGCAGTTCTAGCAGTGGCAGATTAATTTGCTGGGTTCTTGGATTGACTGATTGATGACTATTTCTCTAATCCTCCAGATTCATTTACAAATTTTAATTTCTCCAGTTCCTTCTTCAGTAATACAAGGTCTATTTCCAGAGTGATCCAATTCTCTACAACACTCAAAGTTACTCTGGATTCTGACTCTTGATTTTTATAATAGTAATGATAATAACAAAACAACAGTAAATGCTAAGGTTTACTAAGACACACTATGTGCCAAACCCAGTGTTAGGCACTTTGCAGTAATTTTATATGAGTTTTTGTTATTTTTTCTTATTTAAGTTTAATATGACTTAAAATTCAATTAATTCATGGCATTTACATGTCAATTTTCATTGATCTCAGATATTCTACACTCTATTCTTTTCATTGCCTGGTTTTTTTTTTTTCCTTAAGGAAAGTATGAATTGAATTAGTTATTTGAGATATGTGTTTCTGATAAAAATGGAGACTGAGGCACCAAGGGGTTTAGAGAAGTGTTCAAGGTCATATATTGAGTTAATGAAGCACTTGGGAGTAGAATTTATTGTCTCAGATTCAAAGCTGCTGTTTTGACTGTTGTGCTAAGAAAAGCTATATATCTTTAGAAGAGAAAGAAAAATAAATCTCAATAATTCAGAGAATCAGTTTCTAACAAGTTTCCATATTCTGCATAGAGATATTTCTTCTCAGTTCAAAATTTCCAAATGGAAGTTACTTCTTATGTTGTAATATTAATCTTTATTCTGAGAAGCTTACATGTTCTTTTGTTCTCCTTACCAAGTAAGATTTTATATTCCTTATCAAACATGTGTTTGTGAGTTCAGTTTCTGACTAAAACTGATTTTTATGTAAGTGCTATATAAGACTGGAACAATGGGTTTCATATGTAATTCAGAAAAGATATTTAAAATAATCTCTTGGAATTTCTTACTTTGTCAGAAAGTAAGAAATTTCTTTCTCTGAGATGGGATTTAGATGAAAAAATGCAAATAAAAATTTTCCAAGAGAAAAAGAGAATGGCAAATATTTGAGGAAAATGAAATGAGCCTTATTGATATGAAAGATTTAAATGAAAAGGGAAAATCAACCATTTATCTTCCCTAAATCACATCTAGAAAATGTCTGGTCAAAATTTCAATGTCATTCTAAGCATTGCTGTAAAATCTTAGACATGATAAAGATATTTCTCATTTTTTCTGTAACTGATTAGGTACAAGATTTTTAACAATATATGTCTATTTCCCCTTCTTTATTATTTGAGGAATATTTGCTATTTTGACCCGAATATATTATTTGCTTCTAGATAGCAAATGTTTATGTGTTTGCTCCATATTTTTTACAAATTCGTTTTGTAGAAAAATCTCTTCCAGTGGTACCCTATCTAAATTCCAGATGTTGAATAAGCAAAGAAAGAGGAGAAGTTTGGTAAAACTAGGACTGATTTCAAGTGCTTAATTTTAGTCTCATGAATTTAATTGTTTCATAGAATGCATAACTATATTCCTTAGCTTAAAGTAAGAAAAGTAATTTATAAGGCCTCTTTTCTAGTTCTTTTAGCAAATATGTCTTATAAATTAGCCCACAATTTTCCAACAACAAAATTATATAATATAGTGATTTAGAATAATGTTTCTTGAAGTATCTGAGATGAAAGACAAGTATTTTTTTAATCTATTGTGACTATTAGTTTGTCAAATATAGTAAACACAAATTAATATCAAAATTATCAGGTACTTGGATTATCCAAAAGCTATAGAGGTTTTCAAATATTTGTATTCAATTCTTGTACTTATCTGCTATGGACAGGCAACAGTTGATGAACCACTCTGAGAACCTTTTGTTTTAGAGGATAGTCTTTTTATTTCTGTGAGTTCAAATTCCTCCTTTGCCCCAATCCGTTTGCCTTATAATCTTGTTCAAGTTACTTAAATATACTTAAATGTAAAATGAAAGTAATATTACTAAGTTTGCCATGAGAATTTAAAGAGATACTGTATGTTAAGTAATGAGAAGAATGTCTAGCACACACTACAGACTTGATCAAAGTAAGCCATTATAATTACAGAATTACAATGTACAAAATGGTTTGCCATACTGTCGCTGCCTGAAGCGGAAGTCGCTTGGAGCAGCGAACGCCACAGGAAAATTCGGAGGCAGGATGAAAATGAAAAAAGGTCTTTTTATTCTTCTCCTCTCTCCAGCTCCAGTAATCACTCCAAATGCTCTAACTCCAACCACCACCTTCTTCTTCCCCACACACACTAACGAACCTCACCCAGTTATATACATATAGCTTTAACAAGGACACGTGCTTACAGCTCGAGCTTACAGGTGCGTCACGCAGTGTTCACGGGCATACAAAGATTCTTTGAATAATGTATCAACATCAGGTGGAAACTAGAACATCTTTTATGGCTCTCAGCTAACCGCAATCTTTAGCTATCTCCTTGATTATAGGCTCCTTCATTTCCCCCTTTTAGTTTTAAAAGAGGGGATGTTCTAGGACGTCCATGTGCAACCGACATTCTTACCCGTCATGGGAGTCTAGGCTGTCCTGACTCCTGGCTTAGGTTGACATGCCGGCCACATTAGACTGTCCCGTGCGACTGTGCCGTGTCTTAGGTTGTCCCCCTCTGGGGATCTTACCCGTCATAGGCTAACCAGCCATCCAATAGAGCCCTTCAGGATCGACTGTGTGTTGACTAACAGCCGTCCAATTTTTAGGAGATGCTGCGGCTTTAAGGCGGCAAGCCTACTGCTGACGAGCCAAGTTTCCATAGTGTATCAAGTTCTTTAAGCCAATCAGCTGCCCTTAGTTTCATCAAGTAACGCACTGAGTTCTCTTAGACAAATACCCGCAAGGCATTGTCCCGCAATGTCCCAAAATAATGGAAAATCAAAATGTCCATAAGTTATAAACACATAGATTCAGGAGGCCCCATGCATGCAGAGCAGAGGCCACACTGCTGGTGAGGTTGTTGATGCTTGAGCAGCAGGGATGCTTGCAGCGACCGCGGTCCCTGCAGTTGTAGCAGCAGCCGTCTTTTTTATGTCTAGACATTTCTACCGGCAAATCTTCAGGGCCCGCTACCTAAAAACTCAAGCATTCATTATTAAGGGAAAGGCAGTGCTATTCCAGCACTGAGATCAAAAGGTGAGCTGTCAAACTAAAAAAAGAATTATTAGAGTAGAAAATAAAAGTTGATCTCTGCTCACACACATTGCTGCTTAAGCTCCCACAAACATAAGCTGGCAAAATATCACATTCAGAAATAATCAAAGAGAAACTGAGGGTGTTTACTGCATTAAAGATAAAGAAAAGCTAAAGGCATTTTGGAAAAATAATTTGTTAGCTGGAATCCTCGAGTCTCTATATACACAGCAATCCTATACCTGTTGAAATAATTCAAATTAATCAGCTACTAAACAAATGAAGTCAATAACAAATAAATGATCCTCTGTCGGAACACCAAAATATCAGGTTATATAACATTAAACATATTCACAGCTGAAGAGAAGTCCCGGAGACAACTATAAATCAAAATTGATTATCATTATAATTGATTATCTAAAAATATTCTGAACTTATATAAATATCTATTTATCTATCTATCTATTGATTATCAAATTAGAATATTCTAAGCTTAAATGAATTAACGTTATTTGTTATTTGGATCTATATCTATCTACCTTTTTTTTTTTTTTTTTTAAGCGCTTAATTATTTGTGACGTCACACTAGACAGACGCACTTATAAACATATTTGTGACATCACATTAACATGAAATTTAGACAAATGCACAGACATAAAGACATATATAAAAGAGAAAAAAAAATTACAATTGTGTATACACTGAAGAGAGATCTTCTTGTCCCGGCCGGGAAGAATGAAATTTAAGTTGTAAATTTAATGGAGAACTCTTTTAAGGGAATCACTCCATACCTTCATTTTGGTCCTCTTGACCTTGCACTTGTTTATTCAATCTAGACTCCTCAATAACTTCGTCTTGATCCCTTTGACTTTGTACCTGCTTTATCAATCTAGATGGTATCCATATTGGAGAGGATTCGTGCTTTGGAAAAACACAAACAGATCCTCTCCCCCAAATTAATACTGGGTCTGGACCCTTCCATGTACCTGAGAGAACATCCTTCCAGTAAACCAAAGGTTTATGTTGTTGGTGTGGGTTCCAGTGTCTATCTCCAGCCGAATGTCCATTAGAATCTAAAGTTAAGAAATTTAGGGTAAACAGGGCAACTGCCAATCTGTCCTTAGGATTTTTCCAGTTTCCATCTTTTTGCTTTAGTAACATATTTTTAAGTGTCCGATTTGCTCTTTCAATTATTCCTTGTCCCTGAGGATTATAAGCGATACCTGTTTTTTGTGGATAATATTGAACTTTGTACAAAATTATTTGAAGGATGTGGATGTATATGCAGGGCCATTATCTGTTTTAAGCATTTTGGGGATGCCCAATGCAGCAAAAGCTTGCAGACAATGAGATATAGTATCTTTAACTTTTTCTCCGGAATGTAAAGAAGCAAAAATCATGCCTGAGCATGTATCTATGGTGACATGAATAAATCGTAATTTTCCAAAACTTGGCTCATGTGTGACATCCATCTGCCACAAATGATTGGGCATCAAACCTCGTGGGTTAACCCCATAATGTGGATTGGGCAAAAGTGTTACACAAGATGGACATTCTTTTACAATTCTACGAGCTTGTTCTTTTGTGATTTTAAATTTTTGTCTTAAGGTAGTGCTGTTAACGTGGAACTGGGAATGAAATAAAGTAGCTTGTTGTACTGTAGTAAATATAAATATTGTTTTAGTGAGGGCGTCAGCTTTTTGATTACCTTCATGGAGAGGACCAGGCAGATTAGTGTGAGCTCTTATGTGACCTATAAATAAAGGTTCTTTTCGTTGCCATAGGAGATTTTGGATTTGAGAAAACAATTTAAAAGCTGGAGTATGTGGTGCTATTGGACCTGCTAGCTCCAATTTTGGGACAGCATGTACAATATAATGGCTGTCTGAAAAAATATTCATAGGCTGTTCTTTAAAATTTTCCAGAGCTATTATTATAGCTTCGAGTTCCACTAATTGAGCTGATTTTTTATTAGTGATATGAATCATTTTTTCATTTTGAGTGACTACTGCAGCAGTACCGTTAGAGGATCCATCTGTAAATACATTAAATGCTTTAGGAATGGGTTGATTTTTTATTACCTGTGGGAATATGATAGGATGATTGATACAAAAGGACAGTATAGGAGATTTAGGAATATGATTGTCAAAATTTGCAGAAGTAGAGCATCTAGCTATAGCCCAATCATTATCATTGAAGCACAAATATTCAACCTGTGACGATGAATAAGGAGTAATAATAGTAGCAGGATGAATTCCAAATATTTTAGTAGAGGTTTTAAGTCCTTGAAGAATAAGTTTAGCTACCATGGAGGTATAAGACTCAATTGTACTTTTAGGAGAGACAGGCAAATGTATCCATAATATAGGTCCCTGTTCATTTTGAAATACTGGCAGTTCTAGGTGCTCCTGCGGTCTATGTTGTTCGAGAGCATATAAGCGCTCTGAAAGGCCGCCAATTTCTACCTCAAGGGCACGTATACTCTGATCCATACTCTTTATTGTTTCTGTTAGTTAGGATTCTATCCATGAAGGAGCAGAGGGCGCTAGTGGTTCCTCTATTTGACGGTCTTTTCTCTTTTTTAATTTCTTTTTGTTCTTTTTATTGGAGACTGTGCTCTCCGAATCGCTTTTTGATTCCTCTTCACTACTAGCTTCATAATTCCTAACCGGCTCAGTAGAGGAGACTGTACTTTCATGGTTTGGCTCCTTGTTACTATTATTACTTTCACTAGTATCCTGAGTTTCAGTTTCTAAGGAGAGTACATACTCCTCAGCTAATTTTATTAAGCTTCTGATGGCTTTTGCAGATCTTACTTTTGAATTTACATTCCTACTCTCCTTGCTGGTCTCCACTGAGTCAGAGGATATGCTTTCTTGTTCACTTTTCTCACTATCCTCTGAGTTCTCAATATCAAAAATTTCATTCATGGCTTTTATAAACCGACTTTTTGTTATATTTGCTCCCATCTTTTTAAATTTTCTTTTTTCTTACCTTGCCGCCGAATTCCCCGTACAGGCCGCCACCTGTCGCTGCCTGAAGCGGAAGTCGCTTGGAGCAGCGAACGCCACAGGAAAATTCGGAGGCAGGATGAAAATGAAAAAAGGTCTTTTATTCTTCTCCTCTCTCCAGCTCCAGTAATCACTCCAAATGCTCTAACTCCAACCACCACCTTCTTCTTCCCCACACACACTAACGAACCTCACCCAGTTATATACATATAGCTTTAACAAGGACACGTGCTTACAGCTCGAGCTTACAGGTGCGTCACGCAGTGTTCACGGGCATACAAAGATTCTTTGAATAATGTATCAACATCAGGTGGAAACTAGAACATCTTTTATGGCTCTCAGCTAACCGCAATCTTTAGCTATCTCCTTGATTATAGGCTCCTTCATTTCCCCCTTTTAGTTTTAAAAGAGGGGATGTTCTAGGACGTCCATGTGCAACCGACATTCTTACCCGTCATGGGAGTCTAGGCTGTCCTGACTCCTGGCTTAGGTTGACATGCCGGCCACATTAGACTGTCCCGTGCGACTGTGCCGTGTCTTAGGTTGTCCCCCTCTGGGGATCTTACCCGTCATAGGCTAACCAGCCATCCAATAGAGCCCTTCAGGATCGACTGTGTGTTGACTAACAGCCGTCCAATTTTTAGGAGATGCTGCGGCTTTAAGGCGGCAAGCCTACTGCTGACGAGCCAAGTTTCCATAGTGTATCAAGTTCTTTAAGCCAATCAGCTGCCCTTAGTTTCATCAAGTAACGCACTGAGTTCTCTTAGACAAATACCCGCAAGGCATTGTCCCGCAATGTCCCAAAATAATGGAAAATCAAAATGTCCATAAGTTATAACACATAGATTCAGGAGGCCCCATGCATGCAGAGCAGAGGCCACACTGCTGGTGAGGTTGTTGATGCTTGAGCAGCAGGGATGCTTGCAGCGACCGCGGTCCCTGCAGTTGTAGCAGCAGCCGTCTTTTTTATGTCTAGACATTTCTACCGGCAAATCTTCAGGGCCCGCTACCTAAAAACTCAAGCATTCATTATTAAGGGAAAGGCAGTGCTATTCCAGCACTGAGATCAAAAGGTGAGCTGTCAAACTAAAAAAAGAATTATTAGAGTAGAAAATAAAAGTTGATCTCTGCTCACACACATTGCTGCTTAAGCTCCCACAAACATAAGCTGGCAAAATATCACATTCAGAAATAATCAAAGAGAAACTGAGGGTGTTTACTGCATTAAAGATAAAGAAAAGCTAAAGGCATTTTGGAAAAATAATTTGTTAGCTGGAATCCTCGAGTCTCTATATACACAGCAATCCTATACCTGTTGAAATAATTCAAATTAATCAGCTACTAAACAAATGAAGTCAATAACAAATAAATGATCCTCTGTCGGAACACCAAAATATCAGGTTATATAACATTAAACATATTCACAGCTGAAGAGAAGTCCCGGAGACAACTATAAATCAAAATTGATTATCATTATAATTGATTATCTAAAAATATTCTGAACTTATATAAATATCTATTTATCTATCTATCTATTGATTATCAAATTAGAATATTCTAAGCTTAAATGAATTAACGTTATTTGTTATTTGGATCTATATCTATCTACCTTTTTTTTTTTTTTTTTAAGCGCTTAATTATTTGTGACGTCACACTAGACAGACGCACTTATAAACATATTTGTGACATCACATTAACATGAAATTTAGACAAATGCACAGACATAAAGACATATATAAAAGAGAAAAAAAAAATTACAATTGTGTATACACTGAAGAGAGATCTTCTTGTCCCGGCCGGGAAGAATGAAATTTAAGTTGTAAATTTAATGGAGAACTCTTTTAAGGGAATCACTCCATACCTTCATTTTGGTCCTCTTGACCTTGCACTTGTTTATTCAATCTAGACTCCTCAATAACTTCGTCTTGATCCCTTTGACTTTGTACCTGCTTTATCAATCTAGATGGTATCCATATTGGAGAGGATTCGTGCTTTGGAAAAACACAAACAGATCCTCTCCCCCAAATTAATACTGGGTCTGGACCCTTCCATGTACCTGAGAGAACATCCTTCCAGTAAACCAAAGGTTTATGTTGTTGGTGTGGGTTCCAGTGTCTATCTCCAGCCGAATGTCCATTAGAATCTAAAGTTAAGAAATTTAGGGTAAACAGGGCAACTGCCAATCTGTCCTTAGGATTTTTTCCAGTTTCCATCTTTTTGCTTTAGTAACATATTTTTAAGTGTCCGATTTGCTCTTTCAATTATTCCTTGTCCCTGAGGATTATAAGCGATACCTGTTTTGTGGATAATATTGAACTTTGTACAAAATTATTTGAAGGATGTGGATGTATATGCAGGGCCATTATCTGTTTTAAGCATTTTGGGGATGCCCAATGCAGCAAAAGCTTGCAGACAATGAGATATAGTATCTTTAACTTTTTCTCCGGAATGTAAAGAAGCAAAAATCATGCCTGAGCATGTATCTATGGTGACATGAATAAATCGTAATTTTCCAAAACTTGGCTCATGTGTGACATCCATCTGCCACAAATGATTGGGCATCAAACCTCGTGGGTTAACCCCATAATGTGGATTGGGCAAAAGTGTTACACAAGATGGACATTCTTTTACAATTCTACGAGCTTGTTCTTTTGTGATTTTAAATTTTTGTCTTAAGGTAGTGCTGTTAACGTGGAACTGGGAATGAAATAAAGTAGCTTGTTGTACTGTAGTAAATATAAATATTGTTTTAGTGAGGGCGTCAGCTTTTTGATTACCTTCATGGAGAGGACCAGGCAGATTAGTGTGAGCTCTTATGTGACCTATAAATAAAGGTTCTTTTCGTTGCCATAGGAGATTTTGGATTTGAGAAAACAATTTAAAAGCTGGAGTATGTGGTGCTATTGGACCTGCTAGCTCCAATTTTGGGACAGCATGTACAATATAATGGCTGTCTGAAAAAATATTCATAGGCTGTTCTTTAAAATTTTCCAGAGCTATTATTATAGCTTCGAGTTCCACTAATTGAGCTGATTTTTTATTAGTGATATGAATCATTTTTTCATTTTGAGTGACTACTGCAGCAGTACCGTTAGAGGATCCATCTGTAAATACATTAAATGCTTTAGGAATGGGTTGATTTTTTATTACCTGTGGGAATATGATAGGATGATTGATACAAAAGGACAGTATAGGAGATTTAGGAATATGATTGTCAAAATTTGCAGAAGTAGAGCATCTAGCTATAGCCCAATCATTATCATTGAAGCACAAATATTCAACCTGTGACGATGAATAAGGAGTAATAATAGTAGCAGGATGAATTCCAAATATTTTAGTAGAGGTTTTAAGTCCTTGAAGAATAAGTTTAGCTACCATGGAGGTATAAGACTCAATTGTACTTTTAGGAGAGACAGGCAAATGTATCCATAATATAGGTCCCTGTTCATTTTGAAATACTGGCAGTTCTAGGTGCTCCTGCGGTCTATGTTGTTCGAGAGCATATAAGCGCTCTGAAAGGCCGCCAATTTCTACCTCAAGGGCACGTATACTCTGATCCATACTCTTTATTGTTTCTGTTAGGGATTCTATCCATGAAGGAGCAGAGGGCGCTAGTGGTTCCTCTATTTGACGGTCTTTTCTCTTTTTTAATTTCTTTTTGTTCTTTTTATTGGAGACTGTGCTCTCCGAATCGCTTTTTGATTCCTCTTCACTACTAGCTTCATAATTCCTAACCGGCTCAGTAGAGGAGACTGTACTTTCATGGTTTGGCTCCTTGTTACTATTATTACTTTCACTAGTATCCTGAGTTTCAGTTTCTAAGGAGAGTACATACTCCTCAGCTAATTTTATTAAGCTTCTGATGGCTTTTGCAGATCTTACTTTTGAATTTACATTCCTACTCTCCTTGCTGGTCTCCACTGAGTCAGAGGATATGCTTTCTTGTTCACTTTTCTCACTATCCTCTGAGTTCTCAATATCAAAAATTTCATTCATGGCTTTTATAAACCGACTTTTTGTTATATTTGCTCCCATCTTTTTAAATTTTCTTTTTTCTTACCTTGCCGCCGAATTCCCCGTACAGGCCGCCACCTGTCGCTGCCTGAAGCGGAAGTCGCTTGGAGCAGCGAACGCCACAGGAAAATTCGGAGGCAGGATGAAAATGAAAAAAGGTCTTTTATTCTTCTCCTCTCTCCAGCTCCAGTAATCACTCCAAATGCTCTAACTCCAACCACCACCTTCTTCTTCCCCCACACACACTAACGAACCTCACCCAGTTATATACATATAGCTTTAACAAGGACACGTGCTTACAGCTCGAGCTTACAGGTGCGTCACGCAGTGTTCACGGGCATACAAAGATTCTTTGAATAATGTATCAACATCAGGTGGAAACTAGAACATCTTTTATGGCTCTCAGCTAACCGCAATCTTTAGCTATCTCCTTGATTATAGGCTCCTTCACCATACATCATTTAATTTATTCCCCAAGAAATCTCTGCAGGATTAGGTAAAAGAAGTCATGATTGTCCTCCACCGTGCAGTTGAAGAAATCATGGGTCAAGTGTTTAAATGGTTACTCAAGTGTTTAAATAATTTCACAGCTGGTAAGTGGTAAAGTAGGAGTTAAATGTCATTCTAGTTCTCTCTTAGACCAATTCTCCCTCCCAGAGCATGTCAAAGGCTACATGAAGTAGTTCTCTTCATCCAGAACAAAATCTTCCTGCTCATTTCCTGAGTCTCTTGGTCCTGTGTCATAGATTGCTTGAAAAAACACAGGACCATTCCAGCAACTCCGGGATCTCTGATCCCATCTCAATTAGTAGACTTCTTTTATAAGAGGCATTTTTGTTGACCCTGCACCTACGTTTCCTTTTCATAGCTACTGAAGAACAAGATGTGTACAATTTATGCTTTCAGCTCAGAGTGCTATATATCTGGTTAATGTGATGGCAACTATATTTCAGATGTTGAAAATGTCAATTGGAAAAGTAATTTTCAACCCTAAGATGAGATAAATGACCATCTCTTTTCATGTGTTGGTGGATGGTCCAGCTTACATTTTCTTCATGATGCCCAGATGATGTGAAGGCTTCTTTTGTTGGGGTTTGAATATTTTGCTTTTTGTAAAGCCAAAGAAAAGTTTATTTATTTCTTCTGTAGTTAAATCATGCATATGAATTCTCACAGAGTAAAGCACATAAGATATTCATATGGGGTATTAAGTATTCTAGTAATTATAATCTCTATTTGATTCAAAGACAAAAAAAGGAAGAACAAAATCCAAGATGTGTTAAGAGAATAAAATTTCCCCATGTTAGTAAATTAAAAAAAGGAGTCACAAGAAGCAAATGCTGCAGATGCATTTTCTCCAATAATGCCTTTAGGGAAACTTACATTCAGAAACAAAAACTCTTCAATTATAAGGCAGCACAAAATGAGCTTAGTGTAAACAATCCATTGTCCAGTACTTTAAATAAGGTAATGAATATCCCATTAGCTCTCTTTAAAAACTAAATAATAAATGAGTTAAAATTTGTGTAGAAAAAAAAATGGGTGAAGTAAAACCTGAAGCATTCAAAATTATGTCTGTGTGCTACACTGTATATATCAAACCCCTACAGGATCTAGTCCTTCAGGACACAACACTCTCTCTTCTGTCAAAAGTGTCAAGTAAACAAAATAACTCAACCACAGCTTTTTGGGAGCAGTCCTATGCTCTAAAAATTCAGGGCTAAGGTCAGAAGTGCTATAGCAACCATGATGAAATGTTGAGACTCCATTGAGTCCTGGACTCTTGTTTATTATACATGAAGAATTAAATAAATATAGAGTTCCAGGCATTGCATTGTTAGTGGCTGAAAACCAAATGACCTTTGGTAGAAAAGCAAAGCTGACCAAGACCTAATAGATAGGGATTGAGAGCTAACTACACTGAGCATGGTAGAAACTCAATTTCATTAAAGGTGAAGGGAGATTACCACGGTGGATACAATATCGCCTGCAATCTGCTTAAATATTCTCTTTGCTGTATATTCTCAATAGGTGATCCAAAATTTTGAAGCCAGAATAAAAGCATGGATGTACATGAGAAAGAAGAAACCCATGATTAATTTGAGTTTCCTCAGAAGTAGACCCTGAGGCTAGTGTTTAAGAAGTACAGTTTATTTGGCAGGTAATCCCAGAAAACACAGTTAGACAAGCAAAGAAGTGAGGCAGGACAGGGAAGGTACAAAGTACAGTGCACAATTTTTTTAGCCAATTTTCACTGGTGCAAAACACAGAGTCATCTAAAGTGGAAACTATGGGGTCCATCTATACAAGTGCCTCAGAGTTAGCTCCATCTGGGGCCAAGGAGTAGGGTATGTGTATACCTAATTTGTCATAAAGAGATACTTGAGTGTTAGATCTTAACTCTTCTGATCTATTGTATTATCATCTTCAGGCAGCTGAATGCACAGGAGTACCTTAATATTGTGAGTCTGTAGGGGATAGAGTTGGGGCATCTGCCATAATTCCTGACATCAGATTTCCTTTATGTTTTATAGCAATTCATTCTATATCCTAAGGAGGTTTCTCTCTCTCTCTCTCTCTCTCTCTCTCTCTCTCTTCTCTCTCTCTCTCTCTCTCTCTCTCTCACACACACACACACACACACACACACACACACAAACATATTTTACCTAAGAAAATTGCCTCAGTTTGCTTTTAAACATATATAGGACTAACTTAAAGGCAAATAATTCTAGAAGATTAATACACATGATGCACAAGCATAAAGAATAAGTGCTTTGAGTTTAGTAAGATCAAGAGTTGAATCCTTGCCTTATCAGCTGAGTGAATTTGAAAAAGAAATGTTTTATTTTTTTAAATCTAGAAAATGAATAAATAATTTTTTTAGCAGAATCACAATAATACAATTCAAGCTCTTAGCTAAGTGCTGGAAATGTTGTGACATCCCAGTGAAGAACAGCTATCATCACCAACATCCTCACCAGAACAACCACCTGGGCGTTATCAAAACCACCACCATAACCACCATCTCCTTGCACAAACTGCCTAAAGTTCTCTGAAAAAAAAAAAAAAAAAAAAAAAAAAAAGATATGTGCTTCCCCCAATGTAATAGCAAGCTAATCAGAACAATTTTAAATCATCAAAAATAGGTGAGAAGAACTCAAGACTTCTTTGAAATGAAATGTGTCATATTTTTATTGCACTTAGCATTGGGTGTATAGCTGCTTATGTTAGACATTTAGACAGGTACTAATTAACAGCACTAACAGATTCAAGGAAAAAAAGTCATGTAAATACTTATTTAGAAAATATTTAAAGTAGTCATTACAGAAGTTCTCCAAATTGCCACATATTTTATGGCAATCTATTTCCTAAAATGAATCAACAGAATGAAGTCATTCCATTAAAAATCCATTTAGTGACACCTCCATACAACCACCATGCTATTACATAGTTCCAGATACAAATTTAACACAGTAATTCTTTTTCCTCTCTTCTGAAAATTATAGCACTAAAGAAAATACTAGTCACTGACAAAAAAGAAACGACACTAGCTGGGTATCACTGACTGAGTTTACACACATAAAGATTTTAGGTGTTTAAATTCTGAAAGATGCAGCCACCTAAATGTATTGTTAACTGAGGAGTTTTTGTTTTGACACCTCAGGAACTTAGATATGAAAACCTCAGGAATTATTCTACTTTAAACAAAAAATCCAGTGATTCTGATACAATAACTAAACTCTCCCTTTTGTTGATTTCATCTAGTTTCATAATTGTAAACACCATTGATGTGCTCATAACTCCCAAAGATTTACATCAGACTTGAATTCCTTATCCAAGTGCCTCCCATTAACCCATTTCCACCTTGACATCTTTATCCTCATGACTAATAAATATCCCAACATTACATAAACAAAAACATTATTTCCCTTCTTCCACTACCAACTTGTTCCTTTGTTCAGCAAATCTTAGACTCACCTTTGGTTTTTCCCTTTCTCTCTCTCCTTATTTCTAATCCATCAAGCAGGTCTAAAACATTTCTGCCAAAATGATTTTTGATCCTGTCTACATATCATTATACCACTGCTTCTATTTATCCAAAAACACCATCTTTTATTGCTTAAACTATCACAATGTTCACTGGGCTTCTTGTTTCACACCCTATACAATCCATTATCAACCAAAATAGAATGCTTTTAAAAACTTAAATCAGATTCCAGAACTTAAAACATTTTGTGGCTTTAGTTCATACTCTAAATAAAATTTTAAGTTATTATGAAAACATATAAGGCCCTACCTGACTCTTTTCTCCTTGTAATACTTTTCCTAGCAGTTTCTCTTTTACTTTCAAGGCATAGTAGCTTCCTGTTTCAGGGTCATACCTCACCATTCTTTCTTACTACGGACTTGCCTTCTTGCCATCCGGAATATTCTTCTCCCGAGTTTTTTTCTATGATTAGCTCCTTGTAATTACTTTTTGAGCTCAAATATCATCCTTCCTAGGGGACTGCTTTAATATTTTCCTTACATATCCTCTGGTAAGTCTCTGTCTGTAGTCTACTGCTTCCATAGCCCTCACAACTCTTTAAAATAATTTTGTCTATATATTAATTATAATTATTATCATACACTAGAATGTAAGACTTATGAGAACTTCTAGTGACTAGGACCCCAAGACCATAAATGGCCCTCTCTAGATGGAACAATGCATTCCTTCTAGATTGTTCTTCCTGTGGAAATAAATGATGTTCCCATATCTGCCTCAGGAGACTCTGACATGCTGCTTGGAATAGCCACTCTGAGTTTTCCTGGACTTGTTTCCTGCTTCCCATGATTCAAATAATCTACCTTCCTGAAGGTAGGGGTAGTGAGACTCGAAGTCAAAATACTCAGTTATGATTTGGATCTGAAATGTCCCCCAGAATCTTAATGTTCAGAGGTGGAGATTTGGGGAAGTGATTGGTTCATGAAGGATGTGACCTCATTAATAGATTAATCTATTGAGGGTCAAATAGACTAGTGGGTGGTCAGACTTAGTTGGAGGAAGCAGGTCACTAGGGGAATAATCCAGAAGGGGTTATCACCTCTCCAGTCTCTTCCTCTCTGTTTCCTAGCTGCCATGAGCTGATAAGCATTCCTCTACCATGTTCTTCCACCATGATGTTCTGCTTCCTCCTTTGGGCTCCAGGGCAAAGGAATGGAACTGGCTTTCCATGAATTGAATTGTTCACATTGACAAAAAGCTAATAGCACACTCTACAAACTCTGATGCATTTTATCCATATGTAGTGGCAATTGATCTGACTAGAGTACAGAATTTGTATAAGTCATGCTAAGTCATAGTACCTGTTAGATTGGAACCTGTAGGAAGTAGATAAGATTCTTTGGCAAAGTAATTTGCTACAAGAGAATGACACCATCCATGAGGTGCTAAACCTTGAAAAACTCAATGCTTTATATGGATTGTCATCAATTAGAATTGGTAGAGCATTTATTGTTCCACATATAGTTAACTGGCAAGATGATTCTCTAAGATATCCCAGTAAAAATGTTGAAACTTCTTCTCTTGGCTAGGTCAAGGATCTCATGTTCTGATATAGAGGAGGTTTTAGTATTGTTCTTTGAATTTTTTCTTCACTTATTTACTGTCCTATTAGTTTTTTAGAGTCTACTAAAGTCATATCAGTAACTATCATCACAATTATAATGAACTGAAATAGTACAAATTGTTAATATACTAGTACATGATCTATAAAGACCCACTTTTAAGATCAGAGAAAATATATAAACTGAAAATTTAAGATTAGTTTGTCTAAAACTTCTTTACAAGTTCTCCTCCTACAAATTTCCAGCAAAAGTGTTGCTATCTGAATGGTTAAAGCAATCAAATGTGGTATTTGATGGGGCAAATTAGGTTACAAATTTACTTTTCCATAGAACTGCAACTGTTAAGATTTGGACTCCTCAGTTCTGTGATCACAAGAGGTATATTAGTTAGCTATCACTGCATAAGAAGTTACAGTAAAATTTAAAATACTAAATATCACATGGGGTACTGTGGTACACACCTGTAATCCCACAGGCTCAGGAGGATGAGGCAGGAGGTTCATGAGTTCAAAGCCACACTCAGCAATTTAGCAACATGCTAAGCAACCTCAGTGAGATCCTGTCTCTAAATAAAATACAAAATAAGGCTGGGAATGTGGCTCAGTGGCTAAGTGCCCTTGAGTTCAATTCCCAGTACCAAAAACAAATAGTACACATTATTTTGTAGTTTCTATGAGTCAGAAATACAGGAGTAGTTAGCTGCATGGTAATTATTCAGTGTCTTATGAGGGACTAATCAAGAAGTTGTACTAAACTGGCAATTTGATGATCTTACTGGAGATACATTCACTTTTAAATTTGTGGGACTCAAAAAAATCTGTTTCCAAGTTCACTCATGTGGCTTTCTTTACATAGCTCCTCTGTGACATGGAAACTGGTTTCCTCTAGAGCAATCAATCCAATTCAGAACGAGAGGCTAAACCAAAAATGGAAGGCACAGTCTTGTTATAACCTAGTATAGAAAATGATATTTCTTTATAAGTGAGTTAAGTCCAGTCTATTCTTAAAATACAGGAAATTAAACAAATGTAAGAATAGCAAAGTGTGCAGATCATTAGTGGTCAGCTCGAAGGCTGGTTGCCTAGTAAGCTTTTTAAATCTGAGGCACAACTCCCCCAGTTCTATAATGTTTTCTTTACTTACTACATTGATGATTTCTTCCCTCCTAAATTAATTTTTCCCACTTTCCGAAATATTTTTAATGTTGTTGTCTCTCTTAAAACCCTTTCTGATTGGATTTTACCATCCAAAATACCATTTGTCAAAAAAGAAAAACAAAACTCCTTTATCCTTGCTCTAGTGAACTTAAATGAGAAAAATCAAGTGTGTATACTTTATCCATTGCCTTTATCTAGGCATACTGAACTATTGTTTATATTGATACATTAGTATCTCCATGTAAATTTAATTAGAGTGTTTTATTCCAATTTAATGTGATTGTTGATATTATAAAGTTTTTCTACCATATTATTGTTTTTTCTATGTGCCATCTGAGCTTTGTCTCCCCACTTTAAACATTCTTTTGAGTTAACTAAGTACTTTTTAAAGCATTAATTTTATTGCCCTATTCTTAGTTTCTCTTTTTTACATTCTTTCATTAGTACATTGCTTTAGATATTACTGTATACATATTTAATAGTTTCCTGTAAAATAATATTTTACTACTTCTTGTTCAAGATAAGGACCCTTCAACATTAAAATGATAATTATACCCCCGTCTGTCTCTTGTGCTATTGTTATTGTCTTTCTGAGACTCCATTTACTTGCATTTCAGATGCCTCATTGTTCATAAGTCATTTAGACATAGTTCATTTGTTTTAATCTTTTGATGTTATTGTTTGGATGTGAGGTGTCCACCAAAAGCTCACATGTGAGACAATGCAAGAAGGTTCAGAGGAGAAATGATTGGATTGTGAGAGTCTTAACGTAATCAGTGAATTAGCCCCTGGTGGGATTAACTGAGTGGTAACTGGAGGCAGACGGGTGTGGCTTTCTCTCTCTCTCTCTCTTTTTTTTTTTTTTTTTTTTTTCTATCTCTCTCCTTCCTGATCACCATGATGTGAGCTGCTTCCCTTTGCCACACACTCCGCCATGATATTTAGCCTCATCTTCATCTCGAGCCCAGAGGAATGGAGCCAGCCTTCTATGGACTAAGACCTCTGACCTCTGAAACCGTGAGCCTTTAAATAAACCTTTTCTCCTCTACAATTGTGCTGGTTGGGTTCTTTAGTCACAGCAGTGAAAAAGATGATTAAAACACTTCCCTACAATGCAACTTTTGTTAGTTTTTTTTAAGTTAATTCAATAAATTTCTTATTTTATATACTTCTTTTTTGAGTTTAGAATATTTATTTGTCTTACTTGTGAAGTCTTCACTTTTATTCTGAAATTTTTTCATCTCATCATCCATTATGATCATCTATTTTTTTTTAAAGTCTTATATGAAGGGTGATAAATTTTGTTTTAACAAACAAGTTAATTACTGGTTGAGGCTTGGTTTGGTATGTAGGCATAAGTGTATTTCAGTTTTGCTTTTTACCTTAGATATAGACTGCTTTTGTTTACTAAGCCCAGGGTATTTACTAAGCTTCTCTAATTTGGCAAGACTTGAACTTCAAACTCTATCTCTAGTAGTGGGAAGTTAGTAATATCTTTACTTGGTCTTTTGAACCATCTTCCAGCTATTCTTTTAGCCATTTCTTTCACCAATCTTCACCCAATGTGCTTTCTTTTGTTCAAGGGTAATACCCTCTCAGTTCTGCTTTTGATCATTCTCCAATGACTTTCCTGATTGTTTTCTTACATTGTTTCTAGTTTTTATCAGCAGGGGGGTTAGTCCAATGAAACTAATTCACCCTACCTAAAAACCAGGAGTCTCTCTTTGTGTTAGTCAGGATTCTCCAGAGAAAGACAACTGATAGGATAATTTCTGTAGTCACATGATTATAAATGTTAAGAAGTTCCAAGATTAGGTAGCAGACACAGGGGAGATGTTGGTACAGTTCCAATCTGAGTAAAGGCACAGCAAACAGGACAGCTAATAATATAAGTTCCTTTCACAAAATGAAGGCTCTGACTCATAAAGAGCAGATGTTTCAGAAAATCCAGATAGTGCAGTGATGACAGCCTGGTGGTCACATAGCATGTCCATCTCTCACAGTGCTTTGTCCAGTGGCAGCCACCTCGTGAGCAATTCTCTCCTCCAAGTTCTGTTTCATACCAGGCAAGATGTAGGAGCAGTGAGAGCATTAGCTTGCTTTGTCCCTTTGCATAACCAGTATTTCAAGAAACTCAATACACATAAGAAAAAGCAGTTTGTACAGAAAGCACTAGTGGCCTTGTTTCCAGTGTGTGTGTGAGAGAGCGAGCCAGCGTTCTTTAAGACGACACTTATCTGGACGTTCCAGTCTGGGCCCACTTTCACTGTTTCCTTGACTTGGCTTGGTTCTTGTGAATAGAAAGGAATGTGGTACTTTACTGTTCTCCTTTTTTTTTTTCTCAAGGAGGCCACTAACTGTGCAAATTTTTTAAAGCATACAATTTGATATTTTAATATACATATACACTATAAAGTGATCACCAAGCAAGTGTTAACATTTTCCTTACCAGGAAAAGTTGCTATTCAGCATTTTTATATGTGTGCATTTTTAAAAAAATACAGTACTGTTTAGTTGTCACCAACATGCAAATCCTACTTTTGTTTTTTAATATTTAAGAATTAAGACGGTATAGTGGACTTCAGGCATGCCCCAATTGGGACTGTGACAACATGTTTCTGTGAATCTTCCGGCTGTGCTTTGCTTGGTGTGTCTGCATTGTTCTCATGGTAGCATATTTTATAGGTGCATGATGGCTAATGAAATTCTAAGCTTCATATTCATTGTCACAAAGAAGACATTGTGTCTCAAAATGCTTCCATAAAGTTGTTTTTATAAATACATTGATTAATCTATCCTTTAGCAAATTCCTTAAATAAGATAATTCATGAAATAAATGTTAGAGTTTGGTACATATTAACCCATGTTAGCAGTTAGTTGGTACCACTGTTACTTTCTCTTCTAACTCCTTCCAAATCATAAGCGACACTTGTTACCCTGTTATATTCCAAAGCTAGGTAAAACATGGTGTTAAGCTTTCCTGTCCTGTACTTGTGTTAGTGTGTCTGTGTGAATGAGTTTTATCTATTATCTCTGCTAGAAGTAATTTGTTGGGAATGGCACCAACTGATGGCAATAGTAATAGTAATCATTCTCATTTGTTGAATCAATCATTGGCTTACAAGGTCCATTCATATCTGTGATTTTATGTAACCCTTATAACCAATCATGATAAAAATGAATCTCTCTTGGAAGACTACAAGATACTTTAGAACATAACTATTTATGGAAATACAAGGATTGCATAGTACCTGTCAAGTTAGATACACACAATTACTTATTCTGCAAGGCTAAAAAGCCTCCTGTTTGTTGCTCCAATAAACATGAGACTCCTGAAAACTGCCCCAACAGCTAATGATTTTTCTCAGAATCAGCACATTCTTTGAGTGGATACTCTGGATTAAATTTTGTCCAGGACTATAATGAACTTCCATGATCTCTATCTGATAATTCATTCTAAATTTAAGATGAATTACTATTCAGTCATTTGTTTGGGAGTAAAAAAATCTAGAGGAAACTCAAATTTTTGACACACCAATAAGATAAATATCTTTATTTTATATCATTTATTTAAGGATTTTTTAAATATACCACTGAATCTTCACAATTGTGTGAGGCAGGAGGAAGGAATAAATATTTTTAACTGCATAATGTTTCAGACACTAACAAAAATATATACACATAACACTGTAATTTTTAGATAGTCCTCATACTAAATTATGACTTATGAATTATTGATTTAGGCTTTATGAAATAGGAAGTTATGGCCCAGAGACTGGCCCAATAGCATGCAGCTAGGAACAGGTGGAGGCAGAACTCAATCTGAGTCTTCTGACTTATAAGTCCTGTGGATTTTGCATTATTACCCTTGCTTCCTCTGACACTAATGATGCACATTAGAAATAAATTTTCTCAGCTTCTTCTGTTGGTTGGCATTTTAACATAGACCCAGACGGTAATTTATTGTCTCCTTCCATGCGTGTGTGCACGTGCACACACACAGTCTTTCTCCATTTACATACGCTTCTACTTGCAGATTCATAGCTTAGACAGCTACAGCGGTATTCACTGGTGGGCCATTATGATGATGTTTCCTTTTTCTCACTAATATCATAAATGGGTATGAGGTTTGATAGCTCTAAGTGACAGAAAAATATTTTTATAGGTACAGCAGAGCCTATGTCCTTGTAATTAAGCTTGCCTGAAATAAGACCAAACATGCCAACATATTTAAGCCTTGCATTGTGCAGCTTCTTTTCATGTTATTTTATTAACATAAGGGGTGACTTTAATTATGCAGAGCTACAAACTGCATTATTGATATTCTATAAACATTAACTATACCCACCTCTAATGAAGTAAAAATTAAATGCCGTCTCTTATTTTTCAAGATTCTTAGAAAGTCTGTGATATAAAATAAAAGGAGCTGGTGGCATTATCCTCTTTGAGTCATTATGAGATGTTGTCAGGATGCAATCATTTTTATTGTTGGAACTTCCTAGCTCCATTCTTTTGGTTTAAATGTTTCTGAATTGTAGTGATCTTTTTAAAAACATACTCGATACTGGAGAGTTGTCATCTTATTCTATAGCATATATTTTTTTTTTTTTTAACAAATCTTATTTCATCTAGTCCACTAGTAGGCTTATGAGAATGTCTCCACAGTGTTGACTTCTACTTGTCACCTGACTTAGGACTCTGACAACTACCAGTCCTTTTGAATTCTTAATGGATTTCAGAGAAATAGCTACTTTCCTGGATTAAGTACATTTAATGACTTATCAGTCCATTTTACATTACTTTGTATTGCTTTACCTTTTCAGTTCAGTTGAGAGAATAATTAGCCAGTTGCCGTTGCACAGTCTTAACATTTATAGTTTATTATAGATGAGTTACCTAGGATCTATTGCTATTTGAAAATATTGTGGAAAAAAAAAAAAGAAAACATTGTGGATAATTAGGAAAAAGGAATTATAGACATAATAACTGCTACCCTACAGGTTTAGGGAAATTGTAAGAATGTAAACATCATGAGATTTCATCTTGCTTCACTCTGTTTCATCCATGTCCTAACTAGTCAAAAACTGTTTCCATATTAAGATCAACTACAAAAAATTAAAATAGCTTGAGTAAAATGACTTCCACAACTATAACTGTGGTAGTGAAAAATATATATGCCATTGGAACCATTTTTATTTGGGGGGCTTGGTTCAAAACTTTACTATAAGTGTATTTATGAGCACTTTTATGGTGTTGATCTTGTGAGGCTTGTAGTGCTTAGGTGGTCTGGTATTTTATTCACCGTCTCACTCAGAAAATGCATAGTAGGTATTTTCTCTCTGTTTAAAGACAAAACCAACCTGTCATGATGATGCTGTGTTCTTAAGTTTCTGCTCAACTTAATTATAAAGACAGAGAAAAATCCCAGAAACAATTGCAGATGTTACGATCAACAAACAGAAACTTTAAATAACTATTCAATGTATTAAACTATAGAAAAAGATATATATGATGGGTGAAGAGATGAGAAATATGGACCATGATGAAACTTGAAAAAAGAAAACTAAATTGAAATTCTAGAACTGAAAAAATACAATGCATGAAATAAAAGCAATTCATTCACAGAATTGGATAAGGCACTACAGAGAAAAAATAATGTACTTAAAGATGTATCAGTAGGTGTTCAACTACAACCTAGAGACCAAAAGTATTAAGAAGGAAACAATCAACACAGCCTGTTTTGATCTATGAAGCTAAATCAAGCAATTTTCCAAGCACAATTTGAGTTTTCAAAGGAGAAGAGAGACATGATGGGGCAGAAAATAAATAATGGAAAATTTTTCTAAATTTATTTTAAATTTCAAATCCCAGATACATGAGACCCAACAAACCATAATAGTTATAAAGAAAAACACACCTAACCATCATAAAGTTCTGAAAGCCAATAATTAGGAAATGAAGAGGAGGAGGAAGAAGGAAAATGTTACTGGAAATGCTCTTTGTCCAATGAAGATAAAACTGTTAACAGTTGCTTTCTACTCCTGCCAAACATAGTGAAGATAACAATAACAATAATAATATTAACTAGTATATATGTAGATGTTATAACTATATAGTTTCTATTCACACAATTTTTTTTACATTGAGTGATATAAATTTAGAATTTTATAAATCTTTTCATATGGTCAGAGTTTCAAAACTGTTGACAAAATATTTCTTCCTAATAATAGTGTGTTTAGAAGCTGGTTTCTCCTCAACTTCATTATGTATATGGTTCTTGTTAATCTTTTTAATAATTGAGTCTCAGAAATTTGTGTTACATTATTGATTTAATTAAAGTATGTATTTGCCACTGAAGTGGAACATTTTTCCTTAAATTTTAATGAAAATTTAAATGCTTTCTTTCAGGAAGACTCTTTAAATTCTTTGTCTACTGTTTACATGGAGCCAGAAAAGAGTCATTAGGGTTTTGGTTTGTTTGTTTTCTAGAAGATACTTGAATATTAAGAGTTTTAACCTATTATACCACATGTGGGCTTCCTGTATTTTACTGGTGTGCTCTGTGTTTTGATCGTTCATGGTATCTATTTGCATTGTAACAATAGATTGTTGTTTTGTTTTTGTCAAACAGAAGTTTGTTTTGGGCTAAATTTTCTATCAATTTGGTATTCACAGAATATTGTGAGCACCAAATAATTTAGTGCTTTCTTTCTTTTATCAGTATTTAAGTTTTAACATAAATTTGTTTTTAAACATAAGGTAGGAATTTAGCAACAATGTTTATTTAGAAATTTGATAATTTCTTCTTGATTTGCAATACAACTCTATTTTTTAGTTTGTTTGTTTTTATGTGCTGGGGATTGAACCCAGGGACTTTCAACTCTGCATTCATTTCTGTTTCCCTGATGCTTATTTCTGCGCCTAGCTTTAATACTTAAAATTACTGTTCTTAAAAGAGGCCTCCCTCACATCTCTTTTTTCCTCTTCTCTCTCTCTCCTCTCTTTTTGTTAAGGATTAGCAAAGGGAAGATTTATTTGAATTATTTAAAGAAATTGTTTCCCAAAGTGAGATTTGAAGGCAGCATACTTCAACCATAGTTCTCATCATGTTGAAGTAAGAATTTGGGAGTAAAGGGAAAGATGCTGAGTCTCAAAGGAAACACCCATGAACTACTGAAATGCCCAAAACACCCAGGAACAATTGCAACTCCCAAGCCATATACCATTGTTCTGCACCCTTCATCCCATGTCTTTGTAAAATGAGGACAATGCAAAATGCTGGGAAAACTGACATGAAATTTTGCAACTCTACCCTGGTTCCACATCTAGGCCAGTCATCAGCACTGGCCTCTATAAATATTAATAGTACATACCAAGGGGCTTCTGCCTCTCCCTCCTTTTCCCTTAAATAAGTGTTCTTTGCTTTACTCAAAGGTGTCTCTTTTGAGATCACCCCTTAAGTTGATATCTACTTTCCTAAATAAACTTCTGTCTATGACTTTGACTGTTGCATACTAAAATTCTTTTCCATCATAGATGCCAAGAACCCTGCTGATCCTGAGTCAATCCCCCCCACCCCCTGGGAACTCCTCAGACCCTTCTCCAGAGGTGTGTCTTGTCTATGAGGATGTTTCCTTTATATGCCTGGAATGCATTATGTGTTTCACCTGTGAACTCTACTCTTGGGTGAGTTAGAAGAAGCCTTGCACAAGGGATACATTTTTATATTCTATGAAGCATCCTCAATGAAGTGAATAGAGGTTTGGGAGGAAAAGACAGGACAGAATAAAAGAAGGATACACAAAGATGAAGAAACTGTTTGATTTTTTTTCCTGGAAAAGACTTTAAGTGAACACTTGTTTTAACAATATATTTCAGTTTTAATTATGTGCACACACCTATTTTATTTAATTCTTATATAGAAAAGCATTGGATTAGACAGTCATAATTCTGTTTTCCTGAAACTTTAGTCCTCAGTTCTCTTCTTTCTGAAATGAGAGATGAAATCAATTTTATAACACTTTGTGTGAATTAAATGAAAAGGCCTAGCCCATGATAAAGCCTATAACTAATATTTTCCCTTGTATTATTTCCAAAAAATAAATATTTAAAAATATCCAATCCACTCATTAAGTGAATATTTCTCCACATTAGGACTAAATGCAATTTCTCATCCTTAAGTCATCTTTGGTTCTCACCAGGAGCAAGAAACAAAACTTAAGGGAAAACAATTTCAAAGTCTCCCATATATAAGGAAGCAAGACTTTGAAGTTATCTCATGAGACTACAGAGATCTGAAATAAAAGTGAGGAAAACAAGGGAACTAGAAAAGAGAGAGAAACAGAAAGCTGTGGAAAAAGAATAATAGTGGCAGACATAAGAATGGGGGAAAAGAGACAGAATTTATGATTGAAGCACACTAAATAATTCTGGTTTTGTTTTTGTCCTAAGGCTACAGATAGTTTGTCCTAAAGGAATAATGCATGATTTTCGTTGTTCAAATAGGAGCCATTTGGGTGACAGAGGAATGGATTACTAGTGGAAGTAGACACTTCAGACCTTACCCCTGTGTGTAAAATGCTTTAATCAGAAATAATCTGACTATACAATTGATGGAATAATTCAACCTGAATTTTTTTTATATTAAAGTGTCCCACTGAAGGAAAAATTATTTTTTTAAAAAAATCATTTACTTTAAAGCCGAAGCAATTTCAAATTACCAAAAAAATAAGTAATTTTTTTTATTTTACTAACATCAATGAAATGAAAATCAAAATGATATTTAATTGTTTTTATACATATTATAATGACAAAGATTATAAGAAATTGTATTAGCCAATGCTGGTGAAAAAAAAAAAAAAAAGGAAAATGCTTTCTAACATTTACATTGACTGTGTAAATAGGACAAGAAGAAGAATCAAATTCAGGGTGGTGTGAAGTAAAATCTGGCTATAACTTTTTATGTATATTCTCTTAACCAAGGAATTAATCTTAAGGAAATAAACTATAGCCCAACCCCTCAGTGAAACAAGAATGCATGAAAATCAAGTTGCAGAAGAATATCTAATGAATGGGGTGCTTTCTTTCTTGTGTGCATCTGCATTTTGTGTACATGTGTTATATGCCAATATCAGTCTAGACAAAGTCAGAAATAAACCAAAGGATGAAGGGTTGCTTTGGAGTGGCTGGATTGTCCATGATTTTTATTTTCTTCATTTTACTTAGTCACCCTGCACCCCACATGCTATACTGCTTGCAAAGCTTCCTACTCTGAAAATGAGTTAACTTTTGTAATCATGAAAACGTAGTTTCCATTAAGAGAGTGTCTCTATTTGGCCTTTTAAACTAATTTTTATATCCTGCTTAAGTCTACTTGTATTTATTTTTATTTTAACATGTTTCATGTAGTTAATTTCTGCAAATTGGAATCCCTCCTTTACCTCTGGAACCAGAGAGCTGTTGGTGATTTGGATAGGCTGAGAGAATCCCCAGAATTTTTTTTCCTGTAAAATAAGAACCAAAGACTTATTTTTCTTGTCATTCAAATAAGAAAGTGATTGTTCACAGAAAAAAAAAAATGCTATCAATTCTTGAAGAATTGGGGCTTTAATGGGACCATGACAAGAAGCACAAAAAAGTGGAAAAAGAGCCTGCAGTGTGTCAGTGAAATGCCAAGGGACATAAAGCGACAGCGTAATGAAATGTGACGTGTCTCTGCAATGACACGTCAGGCGGGTACAATTCAAAGTCCTGGCTCTGCCCAAAACCTTGGCTGAAGAATGGTTCCAGTTAGTTCCATGTAAGGGACCTTCAACATTAAAAAAATGTTTATTAACAAAATGCTTTCACTATGGCAAAGTCTTCCTGTGACAAATATTTCCAGTAGAGAAGAATGGTTTGAATTGCCCTTCTATAAATGAAGCAGATCCCCCAAGGACTGCATTCTAATTAGGAAGCTTCAAAGCAAAAGGAGACACCATAATTTCTGTCTTTATGGTGCCTTTGTCCCCATATTCTACCAAACTGATAAGAATATCCGTAGCCTGTCCCATCTGTTTTACTCTGAGGGCAATAAATCCTGGGAGTTTGCTTTCTTGATTATCTTATTCTGCATTTTTTTTTTTTTAAATCAAATGCTGTTATTCTAATGTTAGTATTCACCCTTCACGTTTTGTTTTGTTGGTTTGTTTTTGTTCTAAAGTTTCAAAAACAATGTGAGAGATGGATCATATTCCTTTTTCACTTCCTGCATTCACATTAGGACTTCTTTTACAGTTGCTTTATAAGAAAATGCCAGGATCCTATCAAGTGATAAATAGATACATATTTTCCCATTCTCTCTACTATCTATGCTCATGGGAATTTCATTTCATTGTTTCCCAAAATATAACACTTTGTTGAAACTGTTAAAGTTAGTGACTGACTTTTTCACTCACTTGAAGTTTCTTCCATTTTATAATATGGTCTCTGGCTATTAAAGAACATAATGCACATTTTCAAAACTCCAAATGAAAAATGTCCATGTTTAAGTTTTTGGAAACATCTTTTCCACTTCTGATTCTTTTAATGTGGTCTTTAAAATATATGTAACAGACCACAAGGAGCATGTTTCTTAAGAGTGTGCACATTAAATACTCAGAAGTGAGTAGGTAATGCTATGCAGATGTTGTCGTGGTAAATACTCAAGATAGCTTACATGAAAATGGCCAGAACTCAAGTTTAAATCTAGCCCAGTCAGACTTAAATTACTGACTGTTATTTTTCAAAACGTTTTCCTTTATTTCAATCTTAATGAATAATTGTTCTCAGATCTGATACAATAATGTTTGAATTCTGTTGAAACCACAATTTTCTTCTCGTCTACACCCACCATGAGTGCTTATGAAGAGAGAGCTGAGAGGCTGTGCTTCCCTAGAGACCCCCTTTTAGTACATTTACATAGTTTGGGTCATTTTCCTCGAAGTTGGTCTGCTAAGAGAAATCTCATAAAATGGTCTGGAACCATTTTCTTAAAAACAAGGCCTTTTCTCTTTAAATGTTTTTTCATCCAGTTATTTATTTATTTATTTATTTTGGAAAAATAGAATGGGATGCTAACTAAATGCAGAGTTGTTTTTAATTCATGACAGACCCCATCTCTCTTAGAAAAAACTTATTTTAGAAATCACTATCCAAGAAAGTTGCTCAGCTTCTATCCTCCTGAATCTTTCCTTTGGCAGATTGTTGATTTACTACCTTAATTGCTTGCTATTTCTGTTGCTCACAGAATATTATAATGTTTCATAGAATAATATATTTCATTTTAGCATCATATATAGTTCCCAGTGCATAGTAGGTAGTCAGCAAAGTTTGCTATTATCGAGGCTACACTGCAGCTCACTCTTAACCTGGATTTCAGAGAGCAGTGTTATGGTTGACATGCATTAGTCTGCCTTATCTAAAATGAATGCTTTTTCTTGCCTTTAGTGATAACATGCTGTTAACAGCATGCTCTGTTACCTAATATAATATGTGAAGTTTAATCACCAAAAGTAGCTACTTCAGAATATACCTAGAGGAATGACCTGATTAATGGGGCTTATTCCCAAAGCAGAAGCTTTGCCTTCAACAAATTCTAAAATGCAGAACACGAGTTTACATGAGCAACAAGCGTCAGAATACAAGTCTCCATTCTGTTATTCATTTTGTTCAATCACCTGTGAAAAGAGCCTTATTCTGTGATTGTTTATGACAAAACATATTATGGTATGTTTATGTCCTTCAACTTCAGCACGTGCAAGCAGTCAGTCACATTGTTCTGGGCAATCAGTGCTTGTAAAAAGCAGCTGAAATATTTTCCTTCACATGAATGTAAAAGTCCTTTCAAAGAACCCCCTCTGGGAATGTGCACAATAATATCAGAACACGGGCTAGCTTGAAGTCACAAATGCTGACAGTTCCTGCCTTTGGGGAGAAAAGAGACAGTGGAGACTTCCCGACAAATGTGTGCTTGACTTACTTCCCCCTTCTCTGTTCTCAGAACAAGTGTCACACCAGGGATTACAAAGTCAATGGCAATTTCCCTATTAAAATACCCTATGTATTAGGCTGAGTTCCAAGACGGGAGAACCAATCATCCCCTAATGCTTCATGACTTGTCAGGCCCAGAGCAGCTCAACCCTGAAGTTAAAGCAGTATATATCATGGAGCATTGGTTTAATGCAAATGAAATGGATGTATTTAGAAAACAATAAGTAGACAAGATTGCTGAATTGACCCAGGAAGAGGACTTTTCTGCAGACCTGAGTTAATTAGGGACACTGTTAGAATGCATGTGCAGAGGTGTTTTTTTGTTTGTTTGGTTTGGTGGTGGTTGTTTTTTTTTTGGTAGAAAAATAAAATTAAAACAACAACAACAAATAACCACCACCACCACCACAACAACAACAAAAACAAGACAAAAACACAAACACAACAGTGTAGAATGCATGAGTCAACAGGCTCCTCTATTTAAACAACCTGGTGGCCCAGACACCCAGGGTAGCCAATTCCTGGCCCAGTTGTGCTAAAAATGTTCATTTGACTTTAGAAATATATGTAAGGATAGGAAAGTTTGTTGTTGACTGAAAGCCAGTGTAATACTGTGGTTTCTTTTTGATGGCTTATAATGTCATAGGTACTTCAGCCTTGCAGAGACAAAGATTTTCCTCTTTAATAAAATTCATCCATTCTGTAAAACTTATGTTGTACAAATTTGCCTGAGCAAAAAAAAAAAAAAAAAAAAAAAAAAAAAATGGTTAGAAGTACAATGACTTACACTTCTTCCCCAAGTGTATTTGGAAATGCATCAGAGTTAGAAACCAAGGAAATACTTACCATATGTTGGGGAGGTGCAAAATGAAATTGGATGTTTTTCATATGTGATATAGTTTTGCTTCAGTTCATGTAAAAAAAGAAAAACATGGAGGAAACAGTATGTTTGTATATTTCATTTAAGATATCTTTTTGTTTAACAGAAACCTGCCCTTAAGCTTCTACTGAACAGTTGTATAAATTTTCATACTTTATGCTATAAAACTAAAGTATATAAAAATTCCTCTTGGGAATGAACACCTGAAAAGCATTGCAGATGGGCTTGGCCTTCCAATTCATGTTGTTCATTATAATCAAATAAATAATGGTTTAAGAAATATTTTTTGAAAAGACAGGTGCAAAGCAGAACCAAAAGCACTCTAGACAGAAGATTGCTAGAGTCAGGAGATTACTCTGTGTATTTGATTTCTGTCCATGTGGGCCCTCCTAGGGGTGTGAAGGTCTGATCATATGAATACCCACGTAGCTAATTTACAGAACCTTGGTGTGGAACTCCCTAATTCAAGAACCCTAAGGAAATGCAGGCTTCCCTGGTGAAAAAAAGCTATAAAATGACTGCTATTTAAATGAGCTAATCTGGAGCTCTTTAAAAGTATGGATGTGATTCTCATTGGGAAGCTTACACCTTCTTCAAGGTATTGGCTCCTTTGTAAAACAAAAGTCCTCTCATTTTTGAGTAGGTACATAATAGTTCCAGAGCATTACACTTTTAATTACCTTTATTTAAATAACAAGCAATTTTATTAAATAAAGTCACAGCTTCTCAAATGCTTTCCCATTTCTAAACCTTTTCTTGTTTCAAAGAATTGGCTTGCAACAAGTAACTTGCATGAAAATATTTCGGTCTGCAAACTCCTTACTAATGGTTAAACACACTGCCCATTTGATGCCTATCCTGACACTCAGATAAGACATTATCTGACTTCATTACCACAAAGCTCACCTATTTTATCAGATGAGTTGAGCTTCAGTAATTCAGACAATGATTAGATGGAGAGCAAAATAGCCCCCAGCAATTAAGAAGCATATTTAAAAGCACTTTAGACCAAATGTACCTCTTGCAGGATTTTTTTCTTCATTCTCCTTAGAGCATTTTCCAAACTCAGTCTTATAATTGAAAGAAAATTTAATCCTGCATTAACCATATAATCATTTTGCAAACTAGGTTCTGGAACTACTCTTTATTGAAGTGGGTTAGTCTGGAATTTGTGGATTAATGATATCAGACCCTATTTAAAATCTTGTAGATTTAGTGTGCCTCACAAAGTCTATTTTCCTTCTTATTAAGTCACTTGAATACTAATTCTTGGCATTTAGCACTTTTCTTCTAAAAGTCAAAATGTTATAAGAACTTGAACTAAAGAAAGTTAAAATTATATGCTGAGGTAAAGGGAATAACATGTTCCACTTCCTAATTAGCAACTGTATAATATAGAAACAAATCCAAAGCTATTAAGTTGGCTTCTTGACCATGAGATAAATCAAGCAAGCTTTCATAAAACATTAAGGATAAGAGTGCACAAAAGTATTATGTAATTGCTTTTGATAAAAGAGTGATTTTTGAATAATATTGATGTAACCAAATGCAATGGGTTCACTTCTTGGTGAGTACACAACCAGTAAGCACAACCAGGAGATGAAAGAGTCATGAAAGGTCTTTATTTGCAGCAAGTAAGGAATGCACTGGAGTGAACTCTTGAAGCAGTGCTCTCCCCAAAGAAAGACATTTCTTTGAGTCTTTACCGGGAAACTGACATGCATTCATGTAGGAAGTATTCATTATCACATGTAGAAGTATAGAAGTGGACACACTTACAGTTTGAGGTCACATATCACATGTTTGAAAAATGACATGTGATGTGTCATGAAGAAAGAAAGAAGAAAGGAAGAAAGAAAATGAAAGAAAGAAAGAAAAAGAGATTTTGAGACACATCAACAGTCTCTTAAGGGACAGCAGTCTTCCCATGGTTAGTAGAGTAACTTTGCCCTTTAATGCCTGCTTCTCTGTTAACAACACCAACAGTGTTTTATTCTTAAATATAAGTGTTTTTCTATATTTAATTATAGAAAAATAAATAAAAATAATACTAGCAGTAACATTTGCATAAGTTTCCTGCATTTAAAAAAATCTCTTTATATGCTTTATCTCCCTCAAAATTTTCAATAAATTTTGGAAGCAATATATTAGTTAATGTTTTGAGTATTAAGGGATGAAAAACCAAGGAAAATTACTATCTTAAGGAAAAAGAAAACAACATATTGAATTATGGAGCAAGCAAACAAATAGGCTTTGGGCATTTGAATTTAGAGATTCAAAATGAATATTTTCTCTGTCTTAACTCTTAAATTATCTTCCCTTTCACTCCAAGGAATAAGCAAGATGGTCAAACTTCTCTCATTGATCCCAATCTTAGAAAAAGGGAGTCTTCATCCTGGTTAACTCCAACAAAAGTTTTAGAATGAAATTAATTGTTATAGCCTTAGTTAAATATGTACTTTTTTGTAACAACTTCTACAGTTAATCATTGATTGACTAGTCCAGGTCATGCATCTTCTGTGACTGAAATAGGTCAATTTTTCCTAAACATTGGAACTAATATCTTCACTGTGGAAGGGAGCTGTCAGGGTGGGGCAGAATTGGGGCCAGGGGGAGGCATGGGTCTCCAAAAAGGAGCTCTAGAGTGAATGTGGATATATTTACCCATTGCTGATATTTTTTCAATTTTCTTTTACAGATGAGAGCTTGAGGGTCAAAGATATTAGGTAGTTTGTTATGTATGTTCCAATTTAAAAATCATATCCAACAATTTAAAATCCTGTGTTACACAGCTGCAAAAGCACCCAGTTACCTCATTTCACCATTGTGAAAACTAAGGCCTCCTAGGAAAGGTAAGATTTAAAACTAAACTAGGAAAGGTATAATTTAAAACTATAATGAAAACTAAACCACATGTTTCTTGGGACTCAACTGTTTATTCTTTCTATCATTCTAGACCATTATTTATTTATTTGAGTATTAAGAATCTACAAATGTGAATATTTGGGCTCCATATTGGCAAATATATGATTCGTTAGCAACACTGCACTATTATTATCATAAGTAGTTCAGGGTTTTAGAAAGGATTACAGAATTGGCTCAAAAGTGTGAGTTTTTTTTTTTTTTTAATCCTAAACTGATATGTTGGGTGTTAATATGTATATATTTTATGACCAGTAATAGAAGGGTAAGAGCCTTAAATGCTGAATGCACATTCTGAACTGTTGTTTTGAGGTCTTTGATATCTAAAGCAAAGTTGAATTATATTGGCAGATAAAATTTGAAGTCTTTTTCCTTTTCCTGTTTTACCAGCATAAATTATTTAATAATATCCCTTAATGTTATGAAGTTTTTCCAGAGTTATTTCTTCTCGGGGCCAGGTATCAACTCTAAAATCTTACTGTTTAGGAGTGTTCTGTCTATCTGTCTATGTCAAGTGGATACTTAGTGAAGCTCTTATGGTCTGTATTATCTTTTGGGGTGCAAATCCTCACAGTTCTTGTATGGACCGTTTCCTCCATTTTTGTTCCAAGATGTCTTGTCCTAAAACTGTTCACTTGTAACTCTCTTGAATCCTAGGACATGTCCTTATTCGTGCAAATAGGTCTGCTCCCTGCAAAGCATTACCTGGTTGGGAAGGAACTGGGGCAGACTTAAACTGCATTAAGAAATGAAACTTATATTCATTTAGAAGAAAGCTCCTGGTCATATTTGAAAATTTATTTTGTAGATTCAGTGTCTTAAAAATATCTACTTTATAACTAAGCCAATTTCCACAAAATTTTTAAAAGAGGAGGGCAATTTTTAATAAGAAAATATTTTACTTTTTGCAGCTTGAATATGAGTCTTGGTGAAAAAGGAGTCTTTGCTGGGAAAATTCTTTGGTGTACTGTTTGGAAGAGAAACCAAAAACTTATATCTTGGGAGTGGCTAGAACTTGTCTGCATAAAATTAGAAAAAAAAATTTGTAGGAGACTCTGGATAGATAAATGGGAATAGGAAAGGAAATCGAGTGTGTGTACTATTTTTATACAGAGGAGTATGTCCTCTTTCTGGGATACCCAAATCAGTCCAAATATCACTATCATGGAATGTATGGTGATGTTGTATTTGTGTGTGTGCACACACATACACACAACCAGTGGGTGTGCTTAGAAATAGCATGGTCAAGTCAATAAGGAGGATATCAAGAAAAAAAATATTAAGAAAGAAAACTAAAAAACTTCAGAAAATTTTGTGAGTGCATAGGTTTTCCAAATGTGGTAGAGCTGGAAGTCTTACCAGATATAACCAGCTCTGTGAGAGGAAGATTCCTTCTTTTCTATTTCATTATTCTCTGATTATCTAATGGGCCTACTTCTGCATGGCCAGAGTGAAATTTTTGCCCATCCATGTACTGCTTGACTATCTGCAACCTTCTATCCTTTGTTGCATGCAGTATTGTTCAATAATAAAGAACTTTTTACAGAGACTGTGAAGAATAGGATACTACTAGCAATTGTTGTTACCAACTAACATGTTGGTCCCTCTGAGAGAGAGAGATAGAGAAAGAAAGGGGTTCAGGCTGGGAGGCCCATAAGGAAACTGATTCAGAGCAACAGCAGCACAAACTTAACTCAATGGTGGAAGTGAGAGCTCAGCTAAAAATAGGGAGGAATATTCATGTCTTCCTGGAATAGGCAGAGACTTCTTGGAACTCAGAAGCCCCTTCTCTTTCTTCCTTTTTATGGTCTGATGTTTCTGGTCGTGGTGGTTTCTGAGTATGTCCTTTACCACAATTAGACTGTACCAAAGTTAGAGGTCATCTGGCAGTTACTCTGCAGCCAGAGAGCCAACCAGTTTGGGCTAGCCTACCTGCAGAGGAAATTTGGGACTCCAGACACCCTGTCCTCAAAGATAAATAAGATTAGGACAGGGGCTGGGGCTATAGCTCAGCGGTAGAGCACTTGTTTCGCATGTGTGAGGCCCTGGGTTTGATCCTCAGCACCACATAAAGAAAATAGAAGTATTGTGTCCACATACAACTAAAATAAATATTTAAAAAAATACTTTAAAAAGATTAGGACAGGGTATGTATTCATCTAGGTAATGTATAAAGTACACCAGGCAATAATACAACGGAAATGAAAGGTGAGTGGATTTGGTATTTCATCCAGCAGCTCAACAGCCTTCATCCTAACATTCATTTCTTCACAGGTTTAAGATAGTTGTCAAAAGTAATGAGTCTACAACCTTGGAAACTTAGTAAAATAAGGGCATTTCTGAGTTGCTCACCTATAGAATAATAGAGCTACAACTTGAAACATTTTTATTTTAAATTTTGCTTAATTTTTAAATTTTTATTGTGCATATTAATTATATGGAATGCTGGGTTTTATTGTGGCATATCTATAGCAGTGGTTCACTTTATACTTTAAATATAGCCCTTGCTGCTCTGCCACTGAAATTTATCTTTAAAACAGACACATTGCTTTCTCTTCTTCTCTCCTTCCACCTCCCTAATCTCTGCCCTTCCCTCATGTGGGGGAAACAGGATTACCTTTCTTCCCCATCCTAGGCTTACGTACACACCCACCACAGGAATATAGTAATTCAGACATGGGATGGCACCAGAAAATCTAGGAAATGGCTATATCCCAAATTAACAAGTGAGTTACAACAGCAGACAGAGAACATCTGGAATACAGACTCCTTAAAAATCTTCTGTTCTTCTTGATGGGAAGAATCACAGCTTCTGGGACAGAAGAGTCCCCCATGTTTCTCCTTTGCTAGCAAAGCAATAAAATTTCTTTTTCCTTTTTCTCAACTGGGTCCTCCTCGTTGTATTGGCATCAGGGACAAGGACTGAGCTTTGGTAACATATCCATGTGTCATAAAAACACAATTTGATCAAGTTCATTCTCTGATACCTACACACCCTTATCATCTCCCATCCCTTTTCTTCTACCTAAATTGTCACTCTTCTACTTCCAAGGCACCCCCTTTTTTCCTGCTTTCCCCCCCCTCCCTCTAGCTTTCTAATATGAGAGAAAACATACACTTTTCTCTACGTTTTGAATTATTTTACTGAAAATTATGATCTCCAGTTCCACCCATTTCCTCCTAATGCTATATCTGTATTTTTCATCATGGCTGGATAAAACTTCATTACATATATCACTTTTTCTTTATACATTCCTCTGTTGATGGGCACCTAGGCTGATTCCATAACTTGGCTATTCAGAATTTATGAGCATGAGCACACACCTATCTTTAAAACTTTGGATAATGACTTCCTAATCCTGTAGCTATTCCAAAAAACTATTACCTTATAACCTCTTGATATAAAGGACTGTTTCTTTCCATTCCCCCTACATCCTCTGGATGCCCCCATGTTTGCTTTTTCAATTCCTTCATGCCAGTGGGGAAGAAGAAGGTGGTGGTTGGAGTTTAGAGCATTTGGAGTGATTGCTGGAGCTGGAGCCACTGAGGAGAAGAATAAAAGACCTTTTTTCATTTTCATCCTGCCTCCGAATTTTCCTGTGGCGTTCGCTGCTCCAAGGCGACTTCCGCTTCAGGCAGCGACAGGTGGTGGCCTGTACGGGGAATTCGGCGGCAAGGTAAGAAAAAGAAAATTTAAAAAGATGGGAGCAAAATAACAAAAAGTCGGTTTATAAAAGCCATGAATGAAATTTTTGATATTGAGAACTCAGAGGATAGTGAGAAAAGTGAACAAGAAAGCAATATCCACTGACTCAGTGGAGACCAGCAAGGAGAGTAGGAATGTAAATTCAAAAGTCAAGAACTGCAAAAGCCATAGAAGCTTAATAAAAATTAGCTGAGGAGTATGTACTCTCCTTAGAAACTGAAACTCAGGATACTAGTGAAAGTAATAATAGTAACAAGGAGTCAAACCATGAAAGTACGGTCTCCTCTACTGAGCCGGTTCATGCTGCAGCAGGTTTCCCTCAACGCAATATGCTGCAGGAGTATTTTGGCAACAGGGACCTATATTATGGATACATTTGCCTGTCTCTCCTAAAAGTACAATTGAGTCTTATACCTCCATGGTGGCTAAACTTATTCTTCAAGGACTTAAAAACCTCTACTAAAATATTTGGAATTCATCCCGCTACTATTATTACTCCTTATTCATCGTCACAGGTTGAATATTTGTGCTTCAATGATAATGATTGGGCTGTAGCTAGATGCTCTACTTCTGCAAATTTTGACAATCATATTCCTAAATCTCCTATACTGTCTTTTTGTATCAATCATCCTATCATATTCCCACAGGTAATAAAAAATCAACCCATTCCTAAAGCATTTAATGTATTTACAGATGGATCCTCTAACGGTACTGCTGCAGTAGTCACTCAAAATGAAAAAATGATTCATATCACTAATCAAAAATCAGCTCAATTAGTGGAACTCGAAGCTATAATAATAGCTCTGGAAAATTTTAAAGAACAGCCTATGAATATGGTCATAGGATAGTTCTATTTTTAACTTTTTGAGGAACCTCCATACTGTTCTTTACTGTGACTGTACTAACTTACATTACCACCAACAGTGTACAAAAGTCCCCCCCCCACACATCCTTACTAGCATTTATTTTTTTGTATTCTTGATGATTACCATTCTGACAAGAGTGAGATGGAATTTCAATGTAGTTTCGATTTGCATTTTCCTGACAGCAAACGATGGTGAACATTTTTTTTTCCACATAATTGTTGGTCATTTGTGCTTCTTTTGAGAAGTATCTGTTCAGAGTTCATTTGCCCATTTGATGATTGGGTTATTTGTAAAACTTAAAACTTTGAATAAAGAAAGAAATTAGGAATGTTCTTGTCTATATATATTTTTGTGCAGAAAAAAAAATGGCCTTCAATGTAAAAGGAAATCAAGATGAATACTTTTCTCCTCATTCATTTAGATGGACACTGCCTTCTTAAGAGAGCTCATCAGGAAGGAATATGTAAATCACCCTGAACATTTTCACAGATTACAGAAGGAATATACTCAAGGAAAATGCTGGGTAATGGTCTGATCTCCAACAGTCACACTTTCTCTGATGACCGTTGGCTGCACCCATGTGTTATGGGTTTGTTTATTTTTAATTGCTGCACAGTTGTCCTGGAGTGTGAGAAGTGGAGTTCCATTGAGCTGGCACTTCTAGTTTTAATTTATGCATGAGTATGTACATTGTTTTTCTCCTGCAGTTCTCAAAGAATTTTATGGGCCATTACTGAGTGACTAAAATGGGTGCAGATTTTGCAAGCCTCTGCCAGAAGATGTTTATTACTGTCATCATTCTTAGGAAAATCATGTTCCAGCAGGTTCAGGCAGTGTGCAAAACGTGGCACATGTGTGAATTGGCCATTTCACACCGCTCTTACAATATTGTCAGTAATAATAAAACCAAGGGAAAGACCTTGGGGATAAGGGGGATAAGCTATGCATTAATTTGGTCATGAAGCTTTGATATGTGATCTTTGTTAGACCCAGAGATGCAAAGTGCAGCTTGCTTTGTAAACTTCCCACCAAGAGCTAATACAGTAGATTTTTGGAAGGTCCACTTTGTAGGGAGTTTCCTCTCTCATGAAGTCCATGTCCAGAATGCCAGTGCTTGGAAGTTCTGAATGATCCTGTCTTTGCACTTGTTTTGTTAATTTTGAAAACCAACTTTTCACCTGTATCTAACATTGCAGTGATAAGGAAAGCAACACCCACCCAGGGTTCCACAAATTCTTCCATATTTGTCTTTCTATCTGGATTCCCCACACTTCTAGATCCATGTTTGCCTTCTTCCAGGATGATAGTTTTGGGAATTGTGGGCTGAGTGCATATATGTAAATTCAGACACAGCCGATATCGCAAGCCAGTAATATTTGATTATTTTAAGAAATTGTCTATATTTCTTCCTTCTTCCAATATTTCAGAGCCCATTATTTTTGAATCCCTCCGAGTAAGTCTCATGATACAGCATTTTTTATATATCCTCAGAAACACTTCCAATATTTATATATATGTAACTATATAAAATTGTATATATAGTATATAAATTTATTATTTGTCATAATAAATTTAGAATGGGGAATAAATTTAATGTCATCCTACAAAGGCTAAGATTTATTTCAAAAAGTCCATGTCAATAAACACCCCGAAATTTATGCCATTGGTATAAACAAGTAGTATTTATTGGCAGCCTTTTAGTGCCAGTACATATAAATTAACAGAATTGATTGGGGTTGAGATTTTGAAGGAAGACATATAAACAGTTCCTCTTCTCTTTCAAGTTCTGCAAATTAAGGGTGGGAAAAAATAGTACAAAGAAGTAGCAGATGGGACCTTGAATACCAGTCTTACTGATAATAAAAATCTAATTTTAAGGGAAATTTTAAGAGTTGTGAATCAAAGGAGGTTCCTAGGTCTGTACCTCAGCATTTCAGGGGCTTATCTACCCAGTGGAGCAGCTTTGGCCAAAAGACCTCCAACCTGTGGCAGCAGAGCCTGCCCTGTGACATCTGAGAGATAGCTTCTTCCTGAAAAGGAAACAGGACAGAACTGAGCAAATGGCTCCCAATCTCAGCAATCAGTGGGAGGCAGAGAGTCTCCAGCGCTTAGGGATGGGTCCTTCTCTTCCCTCAGAGAGTGTTGAATTAACCTTCCTCTCCAACATTTTCACAAAATTGTTGGGTGTATACATGGCCACTGACTGGAGCAATTGTGTGGAAAGTACTGCCAGGCTTAATCTTGTTCATTTTGTTTCCCACCTAAAAACTGTTGTCTTCAGTTTTTAAAATGTTTTGAATAGCCAGATGAGGTGCTGCACAACTGTAATCCCGGCAGCTTGGGAGACTGAGTCAGGAGGACCACAAATTTGAGGCCAGCCTCAGAATTTAGAAAGTCCCAATGCAGCTTAGTGAAAACCTGTCTTAAAATTAAAAAAAAAAAAAAAAAAAAAAATTAAAAAGAGATGGGGGCGCAGCTCAGTGGTAAGTGCCTCTGGGTTCTATCTCTAGCACACGCACACACACACACACACACACACACACACACACAATCTTTTGGATAACTCAATTAGTCATTGTGGTTTACATAGGATTTCAAGCACAAATTCACTTCATGGTGCATACTTAAATTTAAACTAATGTTTATGTATTATTTATCTGAAACTTAAATTAATTGAGTGTCATATATTTTTATTCCATAAACTCATCAGTCCTAATTTTAAAGTTTTATGTTTTATTTGAAAATGTCAAAATTTATCCTTTCTAGTTCTAGTTATAAAGGTCTACATTATTTATCTCCAGGATTCATTGTTGTTCCTGTTTAAAAGTAGCCTAGTTTGGGGTTGGAGAAATTACCTCATTCTAGATCCCAGGGATGATTCCTGGTAAATTTAACTTTGCTGAAGTAACTCCATGCCATTTACTGTAATACTTGACTGAGGTTCCTAAAATTTACACCACTTGGAATATGGTATTTCTTTGTGCACAGAATTTTTTTTTTTGATATGAGCATATGATCAATCAAAGGGGCCAAATGATTTAAGTGTTGAGAAGAATTATGCTATTGGATTTCCAGGGAAGAGAATTTCTAGATTTCTTCCATGAGCTACTTGTAGGAAGCTTTGGTTTCATTCTAAAGGATGTGATATAAAAATATGAAATCCTGAACTGTAAGTATTTTGACCCTATAAAGGAAATCAGTGTTGGGATAACATTAACACTAGGGAATATAGGGAAATAAAAATTAACCTGGGTCTTTCATGGTGACACTGAGCTCCTAATCAAGTCAAACTCTTCCTCTGGAATTTCTGGCTATGGTAGCCAGGCAGTCACCTATACTATTTAACCATTATTGTTAGCTCAATACTTTTTAATTTTAATTTTTTATTCGAACTATAGAGAGTCCTAACTTATGACAAACTTACTTACATTTGAATAGAAATTAGTTTTGCTAAGGGATGCTAAGGTTATGAAGATTAAAAAAATCCAAGTTTCTACATCATCAATATGAAATATCTTGAACACAAGGCTAGACTACATGCTAAAATCACCAAGTGATTCCTAGGCCACTCGATTCAAAGTGGAGTTTTATGCCTAGGTGCTATGTCATGCTTATTCTGTGAGCAACTGCTAAATTGAGGATCCAGAAGCAGTGAATTATTACAAAGATAATTAAGACTCAATTCTCAAAAGGTGTAAAGACTAAATTGAATACCTTGAACCAAGTTCAAAAGCAAGAACAGCCCTAATTTGTAAGTGGCAAAAGAAAGAAAAGCTTTTATGAGGTGTCAAAAACATATCTGTAGACATCAATTTACTAATAGTTATTGAACACATCCTTTTACAGTTTTGTTTTTGGACAAAAACCTTTGAATAGATGTCACACCTAATTGGAAAGGTTGAAACTTTGTTCATGTACCTTTTAGCTAGAATTACACAATGGCATACAAGGATGTTTCTCATGGTTGATTGTAGGAAAGGTATGACTGGAGGGCTGAGTGGTCTAATATGAAAGGCCAAAGAAATCGACAGTGCCAATTGATGATCACATGAGTAATGGCTTTAATTATTTCATTCAACAAATATATATTGAGCAATTAATATATGTCAGGTGGTCTACTACACCCTAGTGATTAAATAATGGAAGACATGGTACCTGCACTTGAATAATTCACACTCTAGTGAGAGAAACAAAGAAGTAAAGAAATTATTAGACCATAGCATGATATTTTATCATAGAATCATGAGTGTACTGACTGCTATGGGAACAAAGAAAAAATACACCTAACCTAAAACCTGAGCTGTAACACAGGAAGAAGTGGTAGGCCAGTGAGAGAGAAAGAGGGCAGGTGGTGGTGTTGGACAAAGGGTATTCTAGAAAGAGAAAACAGCATGTATAAAGGTCGAGAGGTAAGAGAATGTGTTCTGCTGCCTTCAGAATAGGTGAATTTTCAATGCTTCTTAATAAATAAGAAGAGATAAAACTATAACCATAAGATAGTGTTGTGTTTTATTTTGAGAAATTGATAATTTATTTAATTTTGGTGAGAATTCATTGAGGGAATTTAAGTGATGGAGTGGTAAAATATGAGCCATGTCTTTCAGCCCAAAAAGTCAATAGGTAGGAAAGAAACAATGCTAATAAACAATGAAAAGTAGTGTGGGTGAAAATTGTCATGACTTAAATTAAACAGTTAAAGGTAAAGACATGAGGATTTTTTTTTTTTGTTTATAACTTTCAAATTTTTTTCACATGAATTTCCTATAAATATATATTTCCTAGAAATATATAATCTCTCCACATATGTATGGAGAATATATATATGGAGAATCTACAGCAAAATATGAAGTATGATTTTTAGGTATGATTTTATGAGTGGTGAGTTTTATTTTTTCTTCATCCATGTATTCTAATTTTAATACAAGGACCATACATTTCTAACATAAATATTTCATATTAAAGGTATTTCTGAAAAGATTATGGAAATAGTTTTTAGACATTGGACAGCAGATAGAATATAACTGGAATTCCATATAGAGTGGGCTTTATGATCTACCACTAAGTGATATAACTAGACTGTGGTAAGAAGAATAATGGAAAGAAGAGTAGGGAGTAACTATTGCAAATTTTATATATGTGAAGTGGTATAGTAATACTTGGAGGTAGAAATGATAAATTAAAACTGGACATTTTAAACTCTAGAGTAAACATACATATATACATACAAATATACATATATTTAAATTATAAGTCATCATTTGAGATAAAGTGAAATCATGAAAAGAAGGCAAAGGAGGAAAGGAAGCAACAGACATATTAAAAAGTCTATCTTTCATCTATCTCCACCCACTTATCTATTATCCATACAATTACATCTAATAATTACCTTAAGTATAAATGACCTAAACAATCCAAATAAAAGGCAGAGATTTTTGGAATGGGTAAAAAAAGTAATACGCAATTATATACTTACACAGGAAATCTATTTTAAATAAAAAGATGATTTACAATAATAGATAGAAAAAGACATATAATACAGATACTAAGAATAAGACTGTTGGAATGACAATATCCACATTAGATGATAGTGCAAATAAAATATGAAGGATAAATAGACACATTTCATATTAACAAAAGTTTAAATAAAAAAGGAAAAATAAATGGTTGATTAGTTATATGAATTAGTATGCATCTAATAACAAAACCTCAAAGTGCATGAAGTAACTCTTGATAGATTTGAAAGAAGAAATAAAACATAATAACAATATATTTGCAGATTTTAGTATTCTGATCTTGTCTCTGCAATTGATAGCACAAGTAGACAAAAAAATTCAATAAAGGTACAGATGACTTGAAAAATATTATTAACCAACTTGACCTACTGGGAAAAAATCCGGATGTTTTAGCCCATGATTAGAAACAGGGCAAAAGGCTCTCTCTCTAATTCTATCCAACATTATACTATAATTTCTAGCCAGAAGAAGGGGGGGGGGAAGAAGAAGGATAAATAAATGAGAGAGCCGGGCACAGTAGTGCACGCCTGTAATCATAGCACTTGGGAGGCTGAGGCAGGAGGATCACGAGTTCAAAGCCAGCCTAGCAATGGCCAGGCACTTAGCAACTTAGTGAGACCCTGTGCCTAATAAAATACAAAAAAGGGCTGGGGATGTGGCCCAGTGGTCGAGTGCCCCTGAGTTCAATCCCTGGTACCAAAAGAAAAAAAAAAAAAAAAAAAAAAAGAAAAGAAAAGAAAAGAAAAAGAAAAGAAATGAGAGATATAAAGATCATGAAGAACTTGGTAAAGCTATCCTTGTGAACAGAAAATTTGATTATGTATATAGACACTCATGGAATCATTAACAACAGCACAAAGTGAAGGAATAAATGTTTGCCGGGCACGATGGTGCACACCTGTAATCCCAGCAGCTCAGGAAGCTGAGGCAGGAGGACTGAGTTCAAAGCTAGCCTCAACAACTTAGCAAGGCCCTAAACAACTCAGGGAGACCCTGTCTCTAAATAAAGTATAAAAAAGGGCTGGGAATGTGGCTCAATGAATAAGTGTGCCTGGGTTCAATCCCTGTTACAAAAAATATTTTTAAAAAGTTTAACAAGGTCACAGGGTAAAAAATTGATATATACAAATGAAGTGTAGGGCTGTAAGGCCCTGAGGTCAATCCCTAGTACCACTTAAATAAATACTAGCAAGAAACAATTAGTAAATAAAATTTCACCTAAAGCATACCATTTATGATGGCATATAAAAGCATGAAATATTTAGGAATAAAGTTTTAAAAATCTAATTAAGATATACATAGTGAATACATCAAAACATTGTTGAAATAAAAGGCATTTTAAATGTAAATTACTATATAAATTCCATACAATTTCAATAAAAACCCAGTAATGTTTGTTTTAACATTGATGAGTGAATTCTAAAATTTGTGTGAAATTCAAAGAAACTATAATAGCCAAAATCACTTATAGAAGTTTTAGAAGTTGCATTGCCTGAATTTAATACTCACTAAAAAGCTACATTAATCAAAATATATAGTGTCAGTGCAAGGAAAGATCTAGAGAAAATAGAACAGAATAGAGAGTAGAATACAGAAATAGACACATTTATTTGTAATCAATATATATTTTTTTTTAAGTTATTGCATTTATTCGGTGGGGAAAAGATAATCTTTTCAACAAATGTCTATCCCTATAGAAAAATGAATCATAACAGATGCCTCATACCATAGAAAAAATGATTTTAAAAACTTGAAAACTTAAAAATTTCCAGAAGAAAACAGGATAAAATTGTTGTACTCTTGCATTAAATATTACAAATAATAATAAATTTGACTCATCAAAATTCATACTTTTTTAAGCATTAAGAGAATGAAAAGGCAACCCACAGATTGGTTGAATATATTTACATATACCTGACAAAAGACTTCTATCTAAAATATAAAATTCATCGTTACAACTCAAGAAGAAAACTAAAAACCAGTGTGTTTTTTTTTTTTTTCCTTTCCAATGGGAACAAGATTTGATCAGATATTACTCTAGAGAAAAGAACATGAATCAATGACAATCATGAGAAAAGTCGTTCAGTGCTTTTGTTCATACAGAAATGAAAAATAAAATCACAACGAGATATTTGTATATACCCTCAAAATGGCTAAATTTAAAAATACTAAAAATAGAAGGCATTGGCAAGGTGGGAGAGCAACAGGAAGTCTCATACTTTGCTAGTAGAAATATAAAATCAAATAACCACTTTGGAGATCAGTTTGGCAATTTCCTGACGTGTATTTAAACAATTCTATTTCTAAGTATTTACTTAGGAGTTGTGAAAAGTCTTACACCTAAAAGTTTATAGAAGCTTTATTCTCAATTGGCAAAAGATTGTAAATCACAGAAATGTCCACCAACCAGTGAATGTATAAAAAAGTGTAGCTTATCTATATAATGGGATTCTATTCCGTAATTTAAACAACAAAAAGCCTACTACAGTCCCCCAACAACATGAATATGGGTGGATGTAAAAATCATCATGGTGAGCTAAAGAAGTTGCATGCTGTATGATTTCATTTACATAAACTCCTTGATCAGAAAAAATGGATCAACAGTGGCATAAAGCCTACCAGTGTTGTCTGCAGTAGGAAGTTGGGGCAGTAGTAGTAGTAGAAAGTACAGGAAAAGTTTGGGGTGATGGGAATGTTCTGTATGTTGCTGCTACTGATGACTGTAATGGTGTAGTCAATGGTCATTTAACTATTATTCTAAGTGAATTATACAAAAGCAACTCAATTGAATTAATATATACCATTTAAATTCATACCAAAGTTAAAATAAACAGTGTGACTTGGACTAGTCGCCTCCTCTTTATAGATCTTCATTTCCTTATACATTACATCAAGAAGAGTTGATCTAGGAAACATTCAAGATTCATTATATTACATATTTCTAAAATAAATCTTACATTTTTCCTATCCCCGCCATCCAAGAACAAGAAGCTTGATATAGAGCATAGGAGGTAATCTTAAAGCAGGTAAACATTCGGATTCTCATACTTACTAGTTGGGTGAATGGAATCTAACCTTTTATGGTCACTGTTTCTTGATCTACAAATTAGGATAAACATCCTTTTTTTTTTTTTTTTTTTTAATTATGCTCATTTGATTGTGAAAATAAAATGGCTCCAAAATTGATGAAAGCCTTTGGCCCTCAATAGATGCTGAACTAACATAAACCACCCTCTCCTTTCACCAGGAAAAAAAAAAATAATAAGATTCAACAATGAAAATAAAGTAAAATAGAACCCCAACTATGTACCTTAATCAGTAGAATCCTCCAGGGAGGACATTTGAGTTCCTATGAAAGATTTCAGCTTCTACTAACAGCCTTTGCAGATGCTCTGAGCACAGCACCTGTCATGCTGCTGAGGGTAAGACAAGCATGGAGAAAGGGCACACAGTGGGAATAGGATGGGCCGCCCCAGGGAGCCCTCCCTTTGTACTGCTTTCTCATGCTGAGCACCCTGAGACAGCTGAACCACATGAATCTTCTCCTCCTCTCTGACTCAGTGGAAGGACTCCCCAGTGAACTATAAAAGTTATTTAGTGCATTTTTGGGGGTATATGTATAGCTAAATTTTGGACAGTTCAGGACATTCATGTTCTTAAAAACCCCACATTTGTCTTTGATTGTCATCTAAAGTAAAAAATAAAATAAAATAAAAATCTGCAGTTACTTCTGTTGATGAAAGCCTAAAACTCAGGTAGAATGATTTAGTGTCTTGAGAGCCTTGTGGGAAACAAAATGTGACATTTTCTTAAACATACAAAAACATTTTCTTTATGGGCAAAGTCTTAAGGTTTTTACCAGATCACCAGGGGACAAAAGAGTTTAAATGAAACGTCAATGATATACCAAACCAGGTCAGGAAAAGGTAGATCTTTCTAAACTGGACTACCACCTATGGACATAGAACATTTCACAACCAATGTATCAGCCAACCACTGCCAACGGGGTAGATTAAACAACTCCTCTAGGGCCAATTTAAAAGGGTAAACATAAGAGAAGCTTTTATTAATGCTTCCCTTCATCACAAAAGCAATTTCCCACTGTCATCTGAGCTTTTTACGATGGCCCACTACCAGCACAAGCCACTTTAGTTTGCCTCTCACTGTGCACCAAGCAGAAAAGAAAACAAATCAAATAATTAAAATGGTCAAAAATTTACCATTCCAGAATGGCTTGATCCCATTAAAAATTTTATAAGAGCTTGTTTTTCTAAAGAGGGCAAAGTGTGGAGGAGCAGAGCAATGTTTTTCTCTTTTTCTCTAACTAGCTTCTTTCTAAGGATGTATAAGTGTCTTCTGTCATGGCTACTAAACCAGCCACAGCATATCTTCATTTTCCCAGCTCTAAACAATATCTCTAGTTATAATCCAGTGCTTTTAGGATGAGAATGTTTTGAGACTGATTTAAACATTCATACTAGTTGATCATGGTGAGAAGTGAAGATTATTCCAATTCAGGCATAAGAAAGTTCTGGCAGAAATAGGGTTAATTTTTTTCCCCCTGAGCCAGTAGCTCCCACACCTGTCAACCATCAAGGCTGGGCTTGCCAGGAACCTAGGAGTGAATGGGCATAGGCGCAGCTGTGGCAAATTAGAGTATCCTGAGGAGGTCCAGCATAAAAGATGTGAACTCTCACATATGTCTCTATGGGGTTTTGACTGATCCAAAAACAATGTTGCAATGGGGAGTCAAGAGTGGTAGGATCCTCAGTTGTTTCAACCACAGTCTTTCCTTAATTATATATAACATGTTAAACTGTATGTGTCTATGTTTGTTTGTGTACTTGTGTCTCCATGTATTTTTCATAAGGTCATTTAGGATTATAGCAAGACAACTACACATATCTATAATTTTTTTGTGAGTTGTAAGAAATTATTTGGAAAGGGATATAATAATGAAAAGAATATTTCAACTATCTCCATCACCAGGTATGAAAACTACGTAATTGTCAATGAAACAATATTTAATGATTTTCACAATGCCCTTTCTCTAGAGTACATATATGCCATAAAATGATAATCATATGGATGTTTCAATGAAAGTGACAAAAATGAAGAATTTGGGGAAAAAAATACTTGTTCCAATTATGACAGTGTCTTGATATCTGTAGATGCCAATTTCCTTGTTATTTTGAATTGCTAATTCTGATATATTTGTTTCTTAATTTTTAAAAAAAGTATGGGCAATATCTAATATTATGTCATAATATTATAATATTATTCTGATATCATTATATCTAATACAGTTGGATGAGTATAAAATGCTCTGGGTCTTTGAGCCCTGCACATTTTCAGCTTTGTACATAAAGTAAAAGGAATAAAACTATAGGATGAGTAGGGAGGTTACACTGGATAGGGGGAATATATAAGGTGACGGAAACAGAGAGAGATGTTTAAATTGTACTTTGCATTCCAGTACTCATTAAATGTATCTAGTGGAACGTGAAGTAGAAATTTTAAGCGATAATAAAATAAAACAGGATAGAATGGTGTGCTTCTCTTTGCACTAAGCAGGAACTAGAAGAGAAGTGGGGGCACAAAGATACATCTTAGTGATTCCACAAAGCCAGCATACATTCTCAGTAAAGAAGGAAAAAAAAGCAAAAATACTTAGTTGCTTATGAAAATTAGGTCTCATTGACTATAGTTTAATTATATTCTACCACGAAATCCTACATTAGATAAAAAAAAAAAAAGTGCAACTATAAGGAATTAAAATAAAATGACATCTTGGTTCATCAAAAGTTCTAGAATCCTACAGGGTCATAATTTAATACCTCCCACACTATAACCATCATTAATAGCAAAGACATAATGAAATCAATTTTGAAGGAGACTTGTCTCCCAGGGCTCTCTATTTAGATGTGAAGTTTTTGAAGGGGAAGAGAGCAATTGATGGGATAAGCATTAGATTTGGCCCAGCATAGTCACTCTAAAAAAAATAAATAATTAAAAAAGAAAGAAAGAAAAAAACTATCTAAATTGCTATTTGAAAATTTAAGGAACTTGCACAGATAATTGATTCAGAGATTTCTCAATTCATCAAAATACCCCAAGCATCTTAAGAATAGAAGTTGCTTTAATTACAATAGCTATTATTGGACATTGCAGAACCCATTTCATAAGGACCTGCAGAGTCTGCAAAGTCCTGCTGAGCAGATTTCATTCTGCAATGAAGATGGCTAGCTGGGTCCTAACTGACTCAGCAAGATATAACTGACCGATGAATAGAAAGGGCATGGTCTCACTTTCTTCACTTTTCACTGACATTGACCCTGATGGCCTCTCAACTCTGCACTCATTTTTTTTGAAGAATAGAGGACTGCATAAGAAGAGGGTGTTACCTTGCTTATTCACTGAGACTACCCAGTGCACACCCTAGCATGTGCACACTGCAGTTTTATGATGTGTATGTTTTTGATCACCTTGAAATATTTCACTAGATGAGAAACTCATTTCACATATCCTTTGAGAAGGTTATGAGTTAGAAAGATATTTTTTTTCATTACTACCAGTTGCATTCAATATAAACCACTGACCTAAGTAGACTCTATCTATACTTTGTCTTTCCCTTGAGGGTACTCCCATTTTTGTACTATAAAATCACAAGTGAATGAAGGAAATTGATCTCCAAATTGGGATTTTGATTTCCAACAAATTTCTTACAGGTATGAATTGTCCATACTGAATTTACTTGATTTGCTACTAATGGTCTTAAACCTATGGTAGTGAATGGGTATTTGTGATAAATCTATGCAATAAAATAGATATCTAAACATACTAACAACTTAATTATATAATCATGATTATGAAGTTACCTTATAGAAATGTGAGTATGGTCACTCTGAGAGTAATTATCACAGCTATGCCATTTTCCCTTTTGGTGCAGGGATAGGGTTAGCAGTAAAGAATCAGCCTTTTATTTTTCTACTCAGCTCTGGCATTAGTTATATCATTGTAAGTAAGAGGAAATAGGTATTATTACTGAGAATGGGTGGTTAATTTTCACACATGGTAAACATATGTATGAAAAAGGAACATTCTGTTTTATCTAAAATTATTTAAAATTTTTCTAAGTTTGGATTTTCTTTAATGTTGGTTGGAGCTCTTTTTGGTTTGGTTTGTTTTTGCAATGCTGGGGATCAAACCCAGAGTCTTGCACATGGTAGGCAAGCACTCTGTCACTGAGCTACATTCCCAGCCCTAATGGTAGCAGGAAGAATTAGGATGAATGGCATTTTAAATGTATCATTTAAAAGTAACTCATCTCATTTTAAGTTGTTCTTTGATGACATGTTCACTTTTCTCCTTTCTCCTATCCAAGATAGCAACTGGGCCAAGCATGAGGCATTAGAAAAATTCAAATTTGAGTAATGGTCCTCTAAAATCACCCTTGTTCCTCATGGTCATTGCTTATCCTGCTGTCATCTACTTTTGATGTCTGTGGCTGATAAAAGTCATGTTTTATTTCGTTTTCTCTGCAGTCTGTTCCCCATGTTTCCTTCCTTGTATGAGCAGGCTCTGTGACTTGGACACAGCCAACCAACTCTGCCTTTCCTGACACAGCTGCTCTGCCAAATCTCAATCATGACATTCATCTGAACTCTGTTCTCGTGACCTATCACTAATAAACTAATGACTTTTATTCTCAACCAGAAACACACAGTAACTTTGAGACATCTCTTTCATTGGGTTCAGAAAGTGTGGTATCAAGAGTGAAGATAGAGTTGGGTGTTGCCTGCAGCCATTTCACCTGCTTGGCTGCAGTTGCCCCATATTGTGGAAGATTCTGTTAAGTGGCCTCCTCCTGAGACACAATAGGTTGTGGGGTCCCAGCCTCCTTTACTTTCAGCACCTCCTACAATGCCTGTGGAGGGTTTTCTATCATTGCCTAATCTCCATATTGAAGCATACCTTAAAGTGAAACCAACTGCAGTGAAATAGAGAATTAAGATACTAGTACCTGGACTCCAATTTTTTCTTTTGCTCTCCTACCCTATCCAATGTATTACTCAATATGTTGTCTTGGTAATATATACTGTGGTTACTTTCTTTCTACTTAATGTTCTATGCAGTAAAACATAAATTCCAGATGTCTGATTTTTTTTTTTTTTTACTTGTAAGAATATATAATTTATAAATTATTTTGGCTTTAATCTATATTTCAAAATTATGGTTTTGGGAACACAAAACCTTGATTTATACAGCACTTTTACATCTTTGTTCATGTAATCACAGAATTTCTCCCAAATCATGGAAAACTGTTTGATTTAATGTATGGAAATGTTCATATTAAAAGCGAATACAAATTACATGATTTGCTCCTTTAGAAACACCCATTTCCAAGGTAATAGATAACAAAACAATTAAATATAAGGATCTGGTGTCAGCTTACAAACCAAGGGAGAAACTACATATGAATTTAGAACCACCTGGACTAGAACTCAACATACTCTGAGAAACCTCATCTGTATTTTCTGTCTTACGTGCTATGTCCTTTTATGGTTTTTCTTTTCTTTTCTATCAGTTTTAATCCTTACATATCAGCTTTTTCTACATCCTACTTTACAAAATGGAAACTATGAGAACCATGTTAAAACTCTTTAGATTTACATTTACATTTCCTCTTTAAGATTCCAGCTTTTGTGTGGTAGACACGTGCCTGGTTTATAGGAGGTCCTAGGTTCCATCCCCAGCACAGAAACTAAAAAAGAGATTCCACCTTTAACAGGAATTGGAATACATATGTCCCCTTCCAATGTATTAAACAGAAAACTTCAATTGTCTGACTTTGGATCATAAGCTTGTCTTTCATTCAACCTTTGGCCAAAGGAAAAAAATAGGGTAACATGAGCATGAAATCATTATTTATATCAATATATGATAGGTGTGAGAATTCTTTATCTTCTCTTTCTCTGTCTTAAGAGGAAGAGTGTTAGGTGAAAAATATATAAATAAAAGCTGGGGATATAGCTCAGTGGTAGAGTGGTGCTTCCTTAGCATGCAGGAAGCCCTCTATTAATCTCCAATACTGTAAACAATCAACCAACCAAATCAGTATAAACTATATTCTTTCTGGAATTTCCATTAACAAATTTAAATTCACTTACTAAGTAAATCTGACAATTCCTTGTGAAGTTTTCTTAAGATATACATGAGCGGAAATTTCTTTCTTTTTTTTGTAGAATTTAGCTTTTTTTTTTTTTTTTTTAATTGAGGGTTTAAACCCTTTTGTACTCATCCTTCTTCTGGAATTTCTCAAGATAATGTGTGAAGGCATTTTAACGAATTCTTTATAATGAAGTAAAAAAAAAAAACAAAGAAGTCATCTGTGATAATATCTTTTCCACATAAAGATCACAGGTATTCAAGATTCATTTTTATTTATCTGTGTTCTTTAGTAATATGGAGATCTTTAAAATCTATGACTTACCCAGGATATTTGCTTTTTCCAGTGCATATAGTTTTAACCAACTAATCCAGCTTACATATGGTCTGGTGTCAGTTTGTAGTTTAATAATACTGGCTGGTTTAAGTTTTGATATAATTTAGATTTAGCCATTTCCTAACCTATAATTGTGGAAGGTTTCGCTTGGTTTAGTTTTCTGATTTGTTTTCTATGAATATTTAATTTTATATTGATGTTTCAATGCTTTCTTAATTTTTGGTAATCACGTTTTCCTAGAAAATCATATACTTTCTGTAGTTTGTCATATTTATTACATAGGGTTAAAGTATTCCCTTTTTTAAAAAAATCTTTTTTAAAAAATTTAATTAAAATTAAATTTTATTTTTATAATTTTCATACTAAGGAAAACCTGATATTATTTATCATGATGTTAGTATTTATTTTAAAGGAAAAATACTAGACATTATTAGAAAATAATACCCATGCCTTGTCCCTAGTCCCCATAAAATGCACAAATAATACACAGAACAATACTGAGTTTATCTTTACTAAGTATTTTTCATGCATTTGTAAAATATGGCTTTTCCTAAAAGGATACAGGTACAAAAATTATGTTATATTTTTAAACATTACATTTTAATTAGATAAAAATATTAATTAAATTATATATTAACTGAACATATCAATTAAATGAAATAATTTAATTAAAATGAATTAATTAAAATAAAATTTAAATTGGATACATCATTTTTATTTCACTTCTCTCATAATAATCAGTGTAAAGGAAAGCAAACTTCTCTGTGATTCAGTCTGGTAAGAATCTACCTCAATGTCCTATCTCCATGAAAGAAAACTTTTCATTACCTGACATCAGAGCATAAACCAAATCTGGTCAGAACATAAAGAATCCTGTTATTCTCCTCTATTGTTTCTTTCATTGCAGTATGTTATAGTTGCAAAATGTAGGAAATACAGGTTTTCAATGAAAACTCCAGTTTAAGAACAAGGTCCTGAGTTAATTGTACTATGATAAAAATCAACCTGATTTGAGCAGTGAAATTGATGCAAGATCCAGGCTGTAGCAGAATATATATTGATAGTCAGAGAACAACAGCATTGCTTATAAATAAAATGGTGCTTCATGGCACTTCAAATTTAGGAGGGTTAGCATTATGCATAACTACAAAGCTCAATATTAAAGAAAGTTATACTAAGGGCTAGTGTGTTTGCACATGCTTGTAAACCCAAGGACTTGGGAGGCTGAGGCAGAAGGATTGCAAGTTTGAGGCTAGTCTTAGCATTTTAGCAAAGCCCTGCCAAACTTAGTGAGACTCAAAATTAAAATAAATAAATAAATAAATAAAAGTGGGCTTTAGATGTAGCTCAGTGGTAGAGCACCTCTGGGTTCAATCTGCAGTGTTAATAAATAAATAAGTAAGTTAATAAATAAATAAATGGAAGAACAAGAAAGAATAAATGTCATATTGTCACATAGTTTCATTAGGACATACCTTCTGCAATATTCACACAAATACATATGCACACATACTTATACATGCACATTTAACCAAATGCACACCCATTTTATTAGAAGTAGAAAGATATTTCAGGATGGTGACCTGATCAATTAATTCATTTAAAATATATCTGAAGAGTGCCTAATGTTCATTAGATATAATTCTTGGTGATACAGATTTTAAAAACAAAGCTTGTAAAGGAAAGCCTAATTTGTCTTTTTATCCTCTTGTGATCATCATTTGCAAACTAGACTACTGTACTAGCTCCCAAACTGTCTCTGATTTTGTTCTTTTCCAGAGCATTAAATTTACCTTTATTAGGTAGTTTCTCTGCTTTTTGGTGGTTACCCATTTTACTTAGTATAAAATTTATTGTCTTGAGCGTGCTTTACAAAGTCAGTAGTGATATGAACACATCAAATTCAAGACTCTTTTGAGTTATGTAATCTAACATTAAGAGAAAAGAGCTCTGGAGTCACCTTGCTTGGGTTCACAGCAGTATGACCTTGAACTTATCCTTTCTCTGCCTTTTTAAAATTTCATCTCTAACATGAAATTACAATTATAGATATGTGGTAGGTTATTGAAAAGTATATAACTTTGTATAAAGAATAGTGCCTAGAACATGGTGCATGCTCAACAAATTAAGCTAAAAGTAGCTGTTCCATTTTGAATCTTTCTTTAGCCCACATTTGCTCCTGCAGTACTCAACAATCCAGCTCATTAATGTGATAGCCTTTTCTTGCCTGCTCTAGCTGATACCCCATCCCTGGTGTGTAGTGGTGTAATCATGTCCTACTTTAACTTCAGATCTCTATCAAAAAACTATGATCAGTCAGATTCAACTCTACTTGCAAGTTAGCTTGCAACAGTTTTGTAGGTGCTATTGGAGGATAAGAAACTTCTAGGTTAGGGATAAATCAGTTATTCATGGCAATAGCAGTTGAAGACTCTGTAATACTCTCATTCCCAGTTCCCACAGGGCAGTGTAAAGAAGGTCAAGTGACATCTGCGCTTACTTTGGATCACATTACACTATAGGAACCCTGAGCTTAGGGAAACTAACTTTTATAATGGGAACTAAGCATTTCTACTCTTATTGCCAAAGGGGCACTATACACATAAGACAATCAGTTTTCCCTCACTATAACAAATATCTGAGATTATTAACTTATGAAAAGAAAAGGTTAATTTTGGTTCAGGATTTTAGGGGTTCCAGTCAACAATCAAGTGGACCCATAGTTTTTAGGTCTCTAGTGTCAGATGGTAGTAGTGGAGAGATTGTGATGGAACAAAACCACTCAACTCATGTCCAAGAAGAAAAAATTAAAAAAAAAAAAAAGAGGAAGCGGAAAGGGCTAGGATCCTACTATCACCTTTGAGGGAGAGCTCCTGTCACCTAAAGACCTTTTACTGGGCCTTACCTCCCCACAGGCTCTATCATCTTCAACCACCTTGTGGACCAAGCCCATAATGGCATGGGCTTTTGGGAAACACTCAAGATCCAAACTATAGAAAAGCAAATGTACCCTTTGTGCTGAAAGAAGACACCACATCTTCCAAGCATACTTTCTGTATAACTGTCATCAAAAAGGTACTTAGAACAAAGACAACCACTGCCTCTGTTAGCAAGATGTAGAGAAATGCAAGTGCCATGGGAGAATGGTCTCCCAACAATCTCAACTAGAATTGTTGCATTCTTTCTTTCTTCAGGACAGGGCTATGGAATATAAACTTCTTGCAGGCATATTCTCTGTATTCCTTACCATTTATCCCAATTCCTACCATAGTTTCTTGTACATAGTAGGCACTCAAAAATATTTTTGAATATATAAAAGAGTTTAGTATAAATGACACTTTTTAATTCTACTATTCTAGCCATAGGCAGTTGGAGAATAAAATTTAACATATCTCATTTATATCAGCAACCACTTTATAAATACTTTATAAATACTTCAGCAATAAGAATACTTTATGAAAAATGTGTGTAGACTATATATGGTGATCTAAAAAGCAACATTAGATAAAGGAAGATTTGGGTATACAAAGCTACATGCATAAAAATGGGAGCAGCACAGACCTTGAATTGCAATGAGAAATGTTTTATTTGCATCTTTGCAAATTAATAAGCTATGTGCTCTCTGCTCCCAGAAAAAAAAAAAAAAAAAAGAAGTCTTCATAACTTTTTATGCATTTGTTCAACAAGTATTTACTGATATGCTTATAGATTCCAGGCCCTTTTACAGTAGTGATTATCTCTGTTAACCAACTTCCATTATTGAGTGTGTCCCCTTAGGGCTAACCTGCAATTTGATACAATAAAAGCAATCAGGATTTCTAAGCTCAGTAACTATAAAAGAAATTTGTTTGAGTCTTCCTAATAATGCATTATGATATATTACATAATAACATTATATATCATTTACATGATTGAATATAATGTTACTCTTGTTAAGATTAACTCTATTATCCATTTGTTTTACTTTTTTTTTTGTCTTGATCCACAAAAACCACTTTCCATTTCAAAACGTCTTGTTTATATGACTGATAATTAATAATCATCAAATTCAGGTTAATAACTAGCTGAGAACATTTCTGCCTTTTTTTTTTTTTTGGTAAAACAAGGAGAGATTTACAATCTAAATTGTGCATTTGTTCCCCAAGTTAACAAAGGCAGATAGTTAAGAAACTCACTAAGGCAGAAAGTTTGAATTATCTCAGTGCAGTCCATAGCTGTACACACTATTTCTTTTCCACCATGGATACAGCCTCATAAAAAAGTGACTAATTCATTATTTTACACCAGACAAGTAAATGATAATGTTCAGTATTGGTGTAATAATACAACCTCTGGACAAGACAGTCTCATTATCACTCCCAATAAAAGAGCATTTCAGTATTCTGTAAGACTGCCATTACTGTCAAGGATCATTGGGTGGTGTTTACAAATAGTTAACCATCCTTTCTCACAGCTGTTCAAAATTGAGGTCTCATCAATGCTTATGCAGACAGGGTAAAATCTTATAAGCACAGATGAGCAGGAAGAGCAATGCTACACCAAATGCATAACAAATATGAATTTTAATTCATCTCATCATGAAAACAATAAGAGATGAAGAAAGAGAGGACAGAGGCCTTGGATGCCCAGAATTAGACACTTAACTCAGATTAACAGTGCCTGTCAAACTTAATGAAGATTCTTTATAAACACAAATTTGGCATATTTTAGAGCTAAATCTGAGGCACAACTATTCATATGTTATCAGGTTGTACAGGCAAAGTTCGGGAATATTTTAATTTAATCATTAAATTTTATCAATTTAGTGAAGAATCTAGGCTTTGAGGTATTTAGATATTTGTATAGTATAGTCCTTTAGGATATTTCACAGTGCCTTGTTTTAGAAGACACTTGCTTAAGATTTGGTTACTCAATTTATATTTGTATATGAAACATATGGACCTAAATCCTTAAGTAACAGTGTTCTCTATTTAGCCTATTCTTCAAACAACAAAGTAGTGAAATCTCAATTATTATTTGTAATTTTAGAATTAATATCAACTTCCTAATTTTAGAGGAAACTGAGATAAACAGATAAAAGTTAGGAGCATTACCCAAACTCCAACATGGTAAGTTGCAGAGCAGGAAGTACACAGCTCAGCTCTCTTGCACCTTAATCTGGAATTATTTTCACTTCTCAATTCTCTCAGGTTGAGGTCTTGTAAATGAGAAGTTAAAATGTAAGATATAGAAAGTTGAATATCTCAGTATGTATAGCACAAATAAACACAGTCTGTATATGTTGTGACTGAAATTAATGCACCGGGGTAGTTTCAAACTCCTAACTCCTCTTTCTATTTCAAATTGAACTAGGCACATCCAGTCAGGGAAAGATTTAGCTTGATGTGACAGAAAACTAGAATTTCATCTATATTTTTGTTTTTAGACATGTGATTGAAAGGTTAATTTTTTTAATAAGTCACTTATTTTCTCTAATTTATTTGATGGTAAAGTGTCAAGAATAAATAAGTTACTTTTATTCAGAAATAATTCAATGAACTTTTCATGGTGCATAAAGCTTAAGATATGTATAATCTGTATAATAATTTCCTGTTTTTTTTCCACAATGTCTACTAATTGCCATGTTAACTCCAACCTCTTCAATACACTGAAATGGTATACTATTATCCAACTGTATCTCTTTTTTAGTACCCTATTATTGCTACTATTTTAATACCTTAAGAGTCTGGTTTCACAAAGATATTATTTGCCTCCATTCTTTATGGAGACAAAAAGGCTGCATGTGTAATGTTTTAGTCAGCTTTTTAGCTGTTGTGACTAAAAGGACCCAATCAGAACAATTATAGAGGAGGAAAAGTTTATTAGAGAGCTCATGGTTTCAGAGGTCTCAATCCATAGACAGCCGGCTCAATTCCTGGGGCTCAACGTGAGGCAGAACAATCATGGTAGAGAAAAACTGTGGAAGGAAGTGGTTTGTGTCATGATCAGAAAGCAGAGAGAGTGGTCTCCACTTGCCAGATACAAATATATATTCTAGAGACATCCCCCTGATTCCCATCTCCTCCAGTCACAACCCACCTGCCTTCAGTTACCACTCAGTTAATCTCTATGAGGGGATTAATTCATTGATTAGGATAAGACTCTCACAGCCCAATTATTTCTTCTCTGAACGTTCTTGCATTGTCTCATATGTGAACTTTTGGCAGACACCTTACATCCAAACCATTACATGTAAGAAATCTTTTAAGAATTTTGTCACTTCTCCTTACATATTATAACTCTTAGTATTCTCCAATTATAAACAATCTTCTACACATAGGCAAGTTGCTTTACTAATTCTCAATGTTTTGATCAGTCATTTGCTCAATAAATATTTATTGAAACAACATATATAAAAACACAAACCTTAGTAATCAGATTGAAAATATTAGTTATTACTAGTACTGAATAATGTTAAGTACAGTAACTACCATAGGCAAGGAATTTAATAGGCACTGTGGTAGATAGGTGAATATAATATAATCACAGTTTTAAAGAAATTGAATGATAAGTGAGAATTTTAACCATGTTAGAATCATGATAACTAAAACAAAATGCAATTTAATAAGTAATTTAATTGTATGATGTGTTTCTCTAGTGGTATAACTCTTTCTACCCCTACTCCATAGCCTCTTCTCTGGCAGCAAGGTTTCCAAAAGTAGCTATCATAATTTCAGACAATTCAGACTTCAGGATTAAGATGATTATAAGGGATAAAACATAGCACTGTATAATGGAAAAGGGTCAATTCTTCAAAAAGATGTAACAATCCTAAATGTACATGCACTTAACAGCACAGCTTCAAAATACAGGAAGCAAAAACAGATAGAAAACTACAAGAATAAGTAAACAAATCCACTACTACAGTTGGAGACATTAATTAACATCTATAAGCAATTGATTTATAAAGCATTCTGAAAACAGTAAAGATGTGGAATAGCATTATCAATCAACTAAATTTAGTTTATATTTATAGAATACATCATCCAAATACAGTAGAATCCATACGCTTCTGAAACTTTCATGGCAAATTCACTAAAATAGGGTAAATTCTGAATTATAAAAAACACTTTAACAAATTTAAATTTAAGAATATAAATAACTATCTTGTCACATAGAATTAAATAGAATTAAACTAGAAATCAATAACAGAAAGATAGTTGAAAAAAATCTATGTTTGTAAATTAAACAACATGCTTCTCAATGCATGAATCAAAGAGAAGAAACTAAAAGGAAAATAAAAAATATTTTTGAATTAAGTGAAAATGAAAATACAACTTTTCAAAATTTGTTGAATTCACTGAAAGCAGTGCTGGAAGTGAAATTCCTATAATAGATACATATATTAGAAAATATCAAGATCCAAAATAAATTGCTTAAGTTTCCCTCTTAATAAAAATATTAGAACACAATTCAATCCTAAGCCAAGCAGAAGAAATAATAAGTGTTAGAACAGAAATAAATGAAATTAAATATAGTTTCACAATAAGCAAAATTAATAAAACTAAAAGTAAATTTTTTGAAGATATCAATAAAATTGATAAGCCTCTAGCTTAATTAAGTAACTAAAACAAAAGGGAGAGAAACACAAACTACCTACATGTGAAATGAAAAGGGATCATTACTATTAATCATCTAGACAATAAACATATTATGAAGGAATACTATGACAAGCTTGATACTTACAAATTTGATGACTTAAATGAAACACCAACTATTTGAAGGACATGAACTATAAAATCCACACAAAGAAAAATAGAAAATCTAGTTTTATGTCTATTAAAGAAATTGAATCAAATTAAGTATCTTCCAAAAGAGAAAGTACTAAGGTCAGAGCATTTCCCTGATGAACCTATCACATATGTAAGGAATAAATAATAGCATTTTTCACAAATTGTTCCAGAAGAAAAAGTCTGTAGGGAATACTTCCTAACTCATTCTACAAGTCCAGTATTATCCTAATGGACTTCTTTAACTAGGTAAAGAAGACTTACAAATCCTTACTTTTGTAAGTAAAAATCCCACCCAAATCATATCTAATGGTGAAAGACTACTTTTTCTGCCCAGGATTGAAAATATGGTAAGAATATTATGTCTTTGCACTCTTGTTTAACCTGATACTAGAGAGCCTAGGTAGTGTATAAAACAAGAAAGGAAAGTAAAAAGTTATGCATATTTGAAAAAGAATAAAACAAAGCCTGGGGGGCATGGGTTGTCTGTATTTGCAAATAACATGGTTGTCTATATATAGAATCCCAAAGTACCTGCAAATAAACTCTCATAAATGACAAGCAAATACAACAAGGTCACAGGATACCAGGTGTCTTAATCATCTCTAGATACTATTGCAAATTACCAAGAACTGGGTAGATCAAAAATACAAATTTGTTGCTCATAGTCTGGAAGCTCAGAAGTCTAAGATCAGGTTGCTGGCAGAAAGGCTGTATGGTGAGAGCTCCCTTCCTGGTTCTCAGATGATCCTTTTCTCACTGTCTGTTCTCATGGCACAAAGTGACAGCATGCTCTCTTGTCTTTTCTTATTAGGAAAATGATCACATTCATAAGGGCTCCACCCTCATTGCCTCAGTCCCTCCCAAAGGCCCCATCTTGTAATGCCATCACATTGTGGATTAGGAATCCAATACATGAATTTTAAAGTGGGACAAACATTTAGTCTTAACACAAGGTCAAAATATAAAATTTTTCTTAATGTATGAGTAATAAACAATTAGAATTTGAAATTAAATAGTACCAAAACTAAATTAGTAGTATCAAAAATATGAAATCATCATATATAAATGTAACAAAGTATGCTTGGGCTCTATATCCATAAAAATACAAGACAGCAATAAGTAAAATGAAAAAAGATATAAATAAATAGGGGGATATTTTATATATCCTGAATAGAAAAGATCTTATTATCAAGATCTTAATTATCTTCAATTTGGTCTGTTGATTCAACACAATCCCAATCAAAATCCCAGAAGGAGATACAAAATTATAAACTTATATGGACAGTCAAAAGAAAGACCTAGAATAACCAACAAATTACTGAAAAACAAAGTTGGGTAATTGTCACTACCAATTTTAAGATTTACTATTAAGCTATAATAATCAAGTGCCATATTGATGAAAGAATAGCCATATAGATAGACAAATGAATAGATCAATGAAATAGAATACAGAATAAAGATATATATCCACAAAACATAATCAATCAAATTTTTAGGGAGAAAAAGGGAGCAAAGTCAATTCAATGGGGAAAGAACAATCTTTTTCCTATTTGCTGGTGAAACAATTGATCACAGAAGTAAAAACATGATCTAGGCACTGATATACTCAACCAAACAATATAAACTACAAAACTGTAGAATTTATAGAGAAGAAGCCGGAGAAAAATCTATGTGGCATAAGTTTTAATCACGAGTTTTTCAATATAACACCAAGAATAGGAACCACAAAAGGAAAAAGTTATAATTAGAACTTCATCAAAATTTAATGTGTCTAGCTGGGCATGGTGGCACACTCCTGTAATCCCAGTAGATAGGGAGGCTGAGGCAGGAGGATAATGAGTTCAAAGCCAGTTCACTGTTGGTGAGGTGCTAAGCAACTCAGTGAGAACTGTTTCTAAATAAAATACAAAATAGGGCTAGGGATGTGACTCAATGGTCAAGTGCCCCTGAGTTCAATCTCCAGTACTCCCCACTACCAAAAAAAAATTAATTTAAAATGTGTCTGCTTGACAAAATACAAATTAAGAAAATACAAAGACAATCCACAGAATGGGAGAAAATATTTGAAATATATGTATCTAATAAGAATTTGTATCCAAAATATAAAAAAAGAACTTAAAAAAATAAGAAAACAAATAATCCAATTTAGAAATGAGAAAAAGACCTGAAATTCATCTCATCAAAGAAGATACACAGAAACAAACATAAAAAAGATGCTCAACTTCATTTGCCATTAGGAGGACAGGGTTAAACAGGTGAAACAAATGGAATTTTATGATATTGAAAATATTTTGTATGATACTATAATATTAAATGCAAAACATTAGCCACTTGTCAAGACTCACATAAATTTGTAGCACAAAACCTAAAATTTTTTTTTTTTTTTTTTTTTTTTTTTTTTTGGTACCGGGGATTGAACTCAGGGGCACTCGACCACTGGGCCACATCCCCGGGGCCCTTTTTTGTATTTTATTTAGAGACAGGGTCTCACTGAGTTGCTAAGTGCCTTGCCATTGCTGAGGCTGGCTTTGAACTCGGGATCCTCCTGCCTCAGCCTCCCAAGTGCTGGGATCACAGGTGTGCGCCACCGCACCTGGCAAAACCTAAAACTTAATATATGCAAATTTTAAGAAATCACTTAGGAAATTGAGTAATTCCTGAATGGAATGCTTACTGTGGAAAAAAAAATGTATTACAAATATATTTAAAAACCTGTAAATTGGTTTTGGGAGATAAACTATTGACCTAAACAAATTTAGAAATAAGTGTTGTCTGTAGAATGAAGGTTAAGAAGAAATACCTTCCAGTTAATAAAGTTGTTTCTTACTGAGGAATGGGTCAACAATCCTGAAAACACTGGTAGTTAAGTAGATGAAAGGTAGGGAGAGCCATTTTTATCACTGTTGAAATGGAAAGTTTCATATAATCCAGGTGATAATGGATTACAGTTGGAGATATTTGCATAAACTTATATTTGGCTCAATAAAGATGCAAATGATACATGTGGAAATACTATGAGTGTTGTATATATACATGATTTAGCATGCATACATATATTTTCTGTTATCTGAAAATACTCTTGAAGCAATAGTACCTCATTAGCAACAAATACATCATATTAATCAGGGTTCTCCAGCGAAACAGAGCCCATACAGTATTTGTGTTACGGATCCTGTAATGTTCCAAGATCTGCAGAGTAAGCTGAAAAGCTGAAGACCTAGGATATCTGATGATGTAGCTCCAGGAGAGCTGGTGATGTAGCTCCAATTCTGAAGTCTAGCAGGTAGAGACCCAGGAAGACGTAGGGTTTCAGTTTCAGTATGAAAGCAGGAAAACTTCTCTCCTACTCAGGGTAGGATCACACTTCCGTGTTTTACTCAGGCCTTTCACTGGTTGAATGAGGATCACTCATATAAGGAAAAACAAACTACTAATTTAGACTACACAATGCAATATTAATTTCATTCAAAAGCACCCTCATAGACACACCCAGAAAATGTCTGAGGCCCAGTCAAGTTGACTCAAAAAATTGACTGTCACATACACCTAGTACTCTGATTTTGGTTTCTAATACCATTTTCTAGTGAAAGAAAACAGGGTTTCATAGAGAGAGGAGTTATGCAAGATTAGAGCAGGAAAATACATAAAATAAGTTGTATACCATTCCAACAGTGAGAAAAATGCTTCTCCTACCCTTTATTCACTTAATTACCAGTGCTTTCAGAAATACTGATCCTTTCCTCAGTAAGAAACAACTTTATCGACTGGAATGTATATCTTTTAACTTCCATTCTACAGACAGCACTTATTTCCAAACTTGTTTAGTTCGGCTGTTTATCTCAACAAATGAAGCATCCTACAGTGCTTGAAAATAAGGAGGTGCTCACACACATGTGCAAACACACACACACTGATGAGAATAAGTTAAATGGACATAAAAGTCAACTGACAGAGATCCTAATGACCAAAGAAAGAAAGATCAACAAGAAAATGTAGTATTGGATTATAGTTTGAAATATAAAATAAATATATATGAGTACACACTGATAAAAATAATGGTTGAATAAATAAACAAATTGGAAAAATAGACTAATCTCATGCATAAGAATGCTAAATAATTTGTATAAACATAAATTTTCAAAGTTGTAAGGGACAATTCCCTGACTTTTAAAGGTTAACTCCATATAGTGACTTCCTTATAAAATGTGGATTGGGTAAAGATATTCAGTTTATGGTAGAGAAATATAACAGTTACTACCTCACCCAGTGACTACAATTAGCACCAATAGTGATAAATTGTATACCTTTGAAATGACATGATGACAATGACACTATACCTCTGTGGTCTTCATCCTAAAATTATACAACCCCACTTTAATTATTGAAAGAACATCAAAGAAATCCTAATTGAAGGACATTTTACAAAGCATCTGATCAATTCTCCTCAAAATGTCAAGGTCTTCAAAAACGAGGAAGGTGGGAGAAACTCTCACAGTCAAAGGAGCTTAAGGAGAATTGACAACCAGCTTAATATGGTATCTTGGATGAGATCCTGGAACAGTACAGAGGATATTGAGTGAAGACTATAGGAATCTGGATAAATTGTGAACTTTATAAAAAAATAATGTCTCAATATTTATTCACTAATTGTGGTAAATTATCTAGACTAATATATTAATAAAAATTCTACAATTGTTCTAAAGTTAAATGTTTAAAGATTTGATACTATGGTAGCCTTTTCATTTATGTGTTTATGTATCTTTTGTATGATAAGAATATATTTCATGAACCGCTGATGTTAAGCTTTATTATGTGGCTTGCTTTGGCCCATGAAACAGAAGTAGAATGTTTACATAGAAATATCTGTAAGAAGCTTCCAGTGTTAAGTTTCTCTCTTGCATGAAAACAGCAATGTTCCAAATAGAAGTTGTTCTTTCACCCTGGATCCCATAATAAAATGTACCTCACGGACTGAGTCACAATTGACTCAATCTACTTGCAGTAAACCACTGAGATAGTGTAAAGTTACAGTGTAATGTGACAGAGGTAAGTAATTCAGAAAATGGAACATATAAGTTATATCCTGCTGAAACGAACACACCATTGTATGTGCCATTAGCTTTTAGCTAAGTATTTGTTGGAGAGAGCATCATCGTCCATGGGATGGGTGGCAACCCATTTGCATGTCCATGGATAGAACATGTGAGATGATTCTTGCCTCCTATTGCTTAGAACTCAGGTAGGGCTCCTAATGTGCTTAAGCTGTAGGGGAAGACGTTGGCCAACAGAAAGCTACTCAAGTGCTGTTGGCTGTATTTGATAAGGTAATTTATAAAAAGATGGGCTGAGAAAAGAATCGGTCAGTCTGTTAACAGAGATGAAGGATGTCCTTTTGGTTTTCCCTGAACAGAACATTTTAATAATAGGCCAAGTAACCTTCAGTTTCATGACAAAGACCAAATTGGAGTTTGGGAGGAGCTAAAACCTCTTGTCAAAACTCCAGAAGAGATTAATATGGTATTAAATCCTTTCATTTGGAGACATTGTTTCATGGCAAAGAGACTCAATGTGAGCCATTCTTATAGAATCCGCTAAACTGAAAATATTGGTAGTTACATCTCTCTAGGAAGGCATCTTTCATAGAGAAAGAGGGAGAGAGAAACAGAGTGAGTTGGTCCATTGGCACTGGATATGGACTAGAAATCATTAAATAAAAATCTTACTATAATTTTAAGAATTATGCCAGACTATAGATATTTGGGGTTTAAAATTCCCTTTGGACACTAGGATTTCCAAAATTAGTAAATGAAAGTAAAGTATGCCTAGTTAAATTTGCTTTTCAGATAACAAATAATATTTCTTTGTATAACTTTGTGTCATGAAATATTTGGGGTGCACTTATGCTAAAGTATTATTTGTTATTATCTGAATGCCAATTTTAAAAGAGAGTACTGTATTTTGTCTTAGCACCCAATGGAAATCCAAATGTCCTCAGGTACAAAGTAGATGGAGATTGCTTCTGAACTACAGAAGAGCCATATTCCTTAACATCCTCTTCAGAAGAGAAAACTGGAGATCCAAGATCTGTACCAAGATCTGTAACAAATCAAGGAATGAGATGGTGTTCCCACGGAACAACACCCAATCAAGAAGGCCTGCTTCAGCTCCCACACCACCTTCCTCTGCCCTGTGATCTTCAGTGTTAGTTCCTGTGAGGGTGTTACATCTTCTTCTCACTGAGTCAGGTTTGCCATGTGACTAACTTTGGCCAGGAACATGTGAGTAGAAGTAACTTGGGACTCAGTCATATGGTTGTGCAATTGCTCTTCTCCCTCTGCTACTAATTCAGCAATGTCCAAGACAGGAGCTGCACTGTTAGCCTGGATTCCATAAAGAAAAAGCACCGAGAGTGGATCAACACTTATCTGCAGCTATCATGCCATGTAAACAAGAAATGCCCCCATCTCTGTTGGAAGAGGCCGTGATATAGTAAACTTATTTTCAAGGTTCTTGTTTATCTAATAAAACAAACAAAATATATGTTTGTGACTAGGACACAAACAAAAATGTGTCCTAATCAAATCATTTTAGTTGTAAAGAATAAACATTCACTTCACACATTCCAAGAAAAAATGCAAAGCAACTTTTTGAACGAATTCAGAGGTGGAATGGACTCAGGGAACTAACATATCTTAAAACAAGGACTTCAGCCTCATATCTTTCTGATCCAGCAATCTCTTTTTAAAGTGAGCACATAAATTTACTACCGACCCTCTTTATTCATAATTTTTAAATTTTCTAAAAATTAATGGTACAATACTGACTCTAGCCAAAAATTTTACATAACTGGTCCAATATAGAGTCCTTTACTTTCTGACTTAAGTTTCTGTGTGCCTGACTTCAGATGGTTTTGGGAAAAATGTATTGACTATTGACTGAATTCCTTAGGATCAGATGCTTATTCCTGTCTAAACAACTATAACAATTCAGGAGGAGTTTCCTGGTTTATCAGATATCTCTTCTGTTTGAAGAAGACAAGCTATATGAAGAAGGAACTGGGTATGATGGGAAAATTAAAAGGATAAGTTCAACACAAAGGACAGATTTTAAATCAATACACACATATAAAACACACACCAGATTTTATGTATACCTGTATATGTTTATGTGTGTGTATATATCAAGACCTCATAAAATTCAAAACTACATGTGGTCTTGATACCTTCATACATACATATCAATACGTAATTGATAAATAATTGACCTTCTTTGGTCAATCGCACAAATATATTATATTTGGGCAACCATTTGCTTTATCTTTGCTCTTATATTTATTTTACATTAATTTAAATTTTATATGAGATTCAGATATTGAAATTTAGAAAGTAGTCTGATGCAATTACAGGCATTTTACATTTTACTTTCACTTTGATCAAAACTGTTGGTGATTTGAAAAATCTTAATTTCTGGGTGAATCATAGAGATAGTTTTATAGCTTGAGTTTATCAATTTTTTGTTTAATTAGGATGTAGTAATTCAGTTTATATCTTTTCTTTTTAATTGAGTTAACAATGTGTGGTGAAAATACAATCCTATTAGCTGATTTGAAAAAACTATCTACAATTAAGTTGCTTATTAGGACTAATGTATCCCATCAGTGACTTTTATCATGGTCTTCTGATATTCTGAATTTTGATATGAAATATCACTAATGAATGTTAAAATGCATTGCAAAGGGTTTGCATTCTTCGACAAAACCTCAAGGGTCTAGTGAATACATTTAAATTAATGTTGAGCTTAGAAAGATAAAATATAAATTGATAGTATTTTAAGAAATATGCAAACAAAGTGCATTTGAGAATAGAATTTTATAATTATTTTAACCATAGTGTCTTTGCTTTAAAAAGTATAAAAAAATGTATGAGGTGGCATTATGTTTCCCTTATCTATTGAAGTGAGTTGAATACATAAAGTTAAATGAGAAAATGTTTGCAATGTGTTAAACATAGTGCTTGCAAAAAGTAAAATCTCCACAAATATTAACACTGTCATCATGGTCATCATCGTTGTTATTTTCATCATCAGTTTACTTTCTGACTGTGCAACAGCATAACAAGGTAATACAATGTTACATATGATTGGCACTGTTTTGGTGTTACAGAAATATTACTACTTTTGAAACCTAATTTCTAAAAGATTATATGATTGATGTCAAAGATCAATAAATACAGTTCTGAACCTATATTTATATTGTACATTATATTCACCCAATTCCAAAGGTTTCCTTAAGTCAATTTTCCTATGTTCTTTATTTCTTTCTTTATGTATATAAAAACTTTGAAAACCATTAAGATTAGAGAAATTAATTAGCAGACACAAAGAATAAAACTTTCAAGTTCTTGCCACTTATCTATTTCTACAGAATCATATTTTGATCACTTTCTGGCTCTGCTTGATTAAAATATTTCTTTAGTTTTTCTTCATAACTATATTGTGCATAAATAAATGTGCATTTCTTGTGGATAGTGTAATGTCATTCAAATTATCTTTATTTTCTCCAGATATCTGTCATAGCCATCACACACACAGACACAACACACACACGCACACACACCCCATACCCTTCCAACTCACAAAGTAACAAATGAAACCTGAAAGAAGAGCCATTATTTTAGGATACAAATATAATTGAAATGCAGTGCCATAAAATAAGATTTCTCTGTCTCCTAACAGAAAAAAAAATTAGAAAAGATTAACAAAAATGTTAATTTGTAATTTTAATGATCACAACAACAACAAAAAAAAATGACCATCACAAATTCTTTAAAAAATGACAAAGATCTAACCAGTATAAGTACAAAATGGGAAATAATATCCTTCTGTAAAATTAAATGATAAGCCATCCAGTCCCACCAACCTCTGCCCCAGAGCAAGAGACAGCAAGGACAGACCTGCCAACTTTGCTTAGAGTGCAGGTGGGCCCAGGGAAGCCCCAGGGTCCTACATCAGAGTGCCGCCAGGCCCAGGCTCCATCCAGTCCTGCTGACCTCCGCCCCAGAGCAGGCGACAGCAAGGACAGACCTGCCAACTCTGCCTGAGCCCAGGCTGGCCCAGGGTAGTCCCTCTAAACTTCACCCCAGTGTGGTTAGCCCCAGACCACCGCAGAAGCTCAGACTCAAGCAGTTTGGCCCACACCAATCAGCATGAACCCAACCCCAGGTAGCATACTTTGAGGGTCAGCAGCAGGTTCTGATAGTCCAGCACTAAGGGAAGGCACAGACAACCTGCAAGGGTATTATAAGAATATATGGAAGAAACCGTAATAACTCAGATCTACACTGCAAGAAAGTAAAGCAAATAGACGTCATGAAAAAAAGGGGAGGAAAATACCCCAAACAAACCAGGATTCTACAATAACAGAACCCATGCTCAGCGAAGTTGAAGAAATGTCAGAGAAGGAGTTCAGAAGGTTCATAATTAAAATAATCTGTGAATCAAAGAATGACCTAAATGAGCAAATACAGGCAAAAATTGACCACTACAACAAAGATACAAAGAGAGCAAATACAGGTAGCAAAAGATTACTTCACAAAAGAGACAGAAACTCTGAAAAAAACCAGTCAGAAATCCTTGAAATGAAGGAAGCAATTAACCAAAAACAAAACAAAAAACCAAATAAACAATTGAAGGCATCACCAATAGACTAGATCAACTGGATGAAAGAACTTCAGACAATGAAGACAAAGTATATAATCTTGGAAATAAAGTTGACCACACAATGAGGATAGTAAGAAACCATGAACAGAACATCGAAGAAGTATGAGACAGCATCAAAAGACCAAATATAAGAATAATTGGGATAGAGGAAGGCACAGAGTTTCAAACCAAAGGAATGTACAACCTCTTCAATGAGATAATATCAGAAAATTTTCCAAGAATGAAGAACAAATTGGAAAACCAAATATAAGAGGCCTATGAGACACCAAATGTACAAAATTAAAACAGATCTACACCAAGACACATTATAATGAAAATGCCTAGCATACAGAACAAGGATAGAATTTTAAAGGCCGCAAAAGAGAGGAATCAGATCACATATAGGGAGAGACCAATTCGTATCACAGCAGATTATTCAATTCAGACTCTCAAAGCTAGGAGATCATGGAACAACATATTCCAAGCTCTGAAGAAAAAGGGATGCCAACCAAGAATCTTATACCCAGCAAAATTAAGCTTTAGATTTGAGGACAAAATAAAAACCTTCCATGATAAACAAAAGTTAAAAGAATTTACAAGTAGAAAGCCAGCACTACAGAACATCCTTGGCAAAATATTCCATGAAGAACAAAAGAAAAACAGTGATGAAAATCAACAGAGGGAGGTATTACACTAAAGGAAAAAAAACAATCAGAAGAGAAACCATGTCAAGATAAATACCAAAAATAAACAAAAATGGCTGGGAATATAAAACACATCTCAATAATAACTCTGAATGTTAATGGCCTAAACTCACCAATTAAAAGACATAGACTAGCAGATTGGATCAAAAAAACAGACCCAACAATGCGCTGCCTCCAAGAGACTCATCTCATAGGAAAAGACATCCATAGGCTGAGGGTAAAAGGTTGGGAGAAATTCTACCACTCATATGGACAGAGGAAACAAGTAGGAGTTTCCATCCTCATATCAAATAAAGTAGACTTCAAGCTAAAGTCAATCAAAAGGGATAAAGAAGGACACTATATACTGCTCAAGGGAATCATACACCAACAAGACTTAACAATTATAAACATATATGCACCAAACAGTGGAGCATCCATGTTTATCAAAATCTGTCCTGAAGTTTAAGAGTCAAATTGACCACAACTCAGTAATTCTGGGTGACTTTAACACATGCCTTTCACTACTGGATAGATCTTTCAAACAAAAGCTGAACAAAGAAACTATGGAACTCAAAAATACAATAAACAACTTAGACTTAACTGACTTATATAGAATGTTTCATCCTTCAATAAGTGAATACACTTTCTTCTCAGCAGCACATGGAACCTTCTCTAAAATAGACCATATACTAGGCCACAAAACTACTCTGAGCAAATACAAAAAAGTTGAGATACTACCCTGCATTCTATTCTACCATAATGGAATGAAATTAGAAATCAATGATAAAATAAGAAATAAAAAGCTACTCCAACAACTGGAGACTAAATAATATGCTACTGAATGAACAATGGGTTGCAGATGACATCAAAGAGGAGATTAAAAAATTCTTAGAGGTGAATGAGAACACAGACACAACATATTGAAATCTCTGGGACACTATGAAGGCAGTTCTAAGAGGAAAGTTCAAAAGAAGAAAAAGTCAACAAATAAATGACTTAAAATTACATATCAAAGCTCTAGAAAAAGAAGAACAATCCAACACCAAAAGTGGTAGAAGACAGAAAATAATTAAAATCAGAGCTGAAATTAATGATATTGAAACCAAAGAAACAATTGAAAAAAAAATGACAAAACAAAAAGTTGGTTCTTTGAAAAAATAAATAAAATTTACAGACCCTTAGCCAAGCTAACAAAGAGAAGGAGAGAGATAACTCAAATTACTAACATATGTGATGAAAAAGGATATATCACAACAAACACTATGAAAATACAGGAAATAATTCTAAATTATTTTGAAAACTTGTACTCCAACAAAATCCAAAACACTGAAGGCAACGACAAATTTCGAGAGTTGTATGACCTGCCCAAACTTAAGCAGGATGATATACACAATTTAAACAGACCAATTTCAAGCAATGAAATAGAAGATGTCATCAGAAGCCTACCAACCAAGAAAAGCCCAGGACCACATGGATACACAGCTGAGTTCTACAAGACCTTCAAAGAAGAACTGATACCAATATTCTTCAATTTATTTCAGGATATAGAAAAAGAGGGAGCACTTCCAAACTCATTCTATGAGGCCAACATCACCCTGATCCCCAAACCAGGCAAAGACACATCCAAAAAAGAAAACTTCAGACCCATATCTTTAATGAACATAGATGCAAAATTCTAAATAAAATTCTAGCAAAACAGATACAAAAACATATCAAAAATGCAATACAAAACGATCAAGTGGGGTTTCATTCCAGGGATGTAAGGATGGTTCAACATACGGAAAACAATAAATGTAATTCATCACGTCAATAGACTCAAAGATAAGAACCATATGATTATCTCAATAGATGTAGGAAAAGCATTTGACAAAATACAGCACTCCTTCATGCTCAAAACACTAGAAAAACTAGGGATAACAGGAACATATCTCAATATCGTAAAAGCTATATATGCTAATCCCCACGCCAACATTATTCTAAATGGAGAAAAATTGAAAGCATTCCCTTTAAAAACTGAAACAAGACAGGGATGCCCTCTTTCACCACTTCTATTCAACATAGTAATTGAAATGCTGGCCAGAGCAATAAGACAGATGAAAGAAATTAAAGGGATACAGATAGGTAAAGTAGAACTCAAATTATCATTATTTGCTGATGATATGATTTTATACCTAGAAGACCCAAAAAAATTCAACCAGAAAACTTCTAGAACTCATAAATGAATTCAGCAAAGTAGCAGGATACAAAATCAACAATCATAACTCTAAGGCATTTCTATATATCAGTGACAAATCCTCTGAAAGGGAAATGAGGAAAACTAAATTGTTTACAATAGCATCAAAAAAATTAAAATACTTGGGAATCAACTTAACCAAAGACGTGAAAAACCTCTATAATGAAAACTACAGAACACTAAAGAAAGAAATTATGGAACACCTTAGAAGATGGAAAGATCTACCCTGTTCTTGGATAGGCAGAACTAATATTGTCAAAATGACTGTACTACCAAAAGCACTATACAGATTTAACTCAATGCCAATCAAAATCCCAATGACATTCCTCATAGAAATAGAAAAAGCAGTCATGAAATTCATCTGGAAAAATAAGAGACCCAGAATAGCTAAAGCAATCCTTAGTAAGAGGAGTGAAACAGGTGGGATCACTATACCAGACCTTAAATTATACTACAGAGCAATAGTAACAAAAACAGCATGGTATTGGCACCAAAATAGGCTGGTAGACCAATGGTACAGAATAGAGGACACAGAGACTGACGCATATAATTTCAGTTATCTTATATTAGACAAAGGTGCCAAAAATGTACATTGGAGAAAAGATAGCCTCTTTAACAAATGGTGCTGGGAAAACTGGAAATCCATATGCAATAAAATGAAATTAAACCTCTATCTCTCATCATGCACAAAATTGAACTCAAAGTGGATCAAGGATCTAGAAATTAGACCAGAGACACTACACCTAATAGAAGAAAAAGTAAGCTCTAATCTTCAACATGTTGGATTAGGCCCCAAGTTCCTTAATAAGAATCCTGTAGCACAAGAATTAATACCAAGAATCAATAAATGGGATAAACTCAAATTACAAAACTTCTTCTCAGCAAAAGAAACAATCAGTGAGGTGAACAGAGAGCTTACTAATTGAGAACAAATTTTTACCACATGCACGTCAGATAGAGCACTAATCTCTAGAATATATAAAGAACTCAAAAGTCTTAATACCAAAAAAACAAATAACCCAATCAATAAATGGGCCAAGGAACTGAGCAGACACTTCTCAGAAGAAGATATACAATCAATCAAAAAATACATGAAAAAATGCTCAACCTCTCTGGCAATTAGAGAAATGCAAATCAAAACCACTCTAATATTTCATCTCACACCTGTCAGAATGGCAGCTATTAAGAACACAAACAACAATAAATGTTGGAGAGGATGTGGAGAAACATGCACACTCATACATTGTTGGTGGGACTGCAAAATGGTGCAGCCAATATGGAAAGCAGTATGGAGATACCTTGGAAAACTGGGAATAGAACCACCTTATAACCCAGCTACCCCACTCCTTGGTCTTTACCCAAAAGACTTGAAAACAGCATACTACAGGGACACAGCCACATCAATGTTTATAGCAGCACAATTCACAATAGCTAAACTGTGGAACCAACCTAGATGCCCTTCAGTAGATGAATGGATCAAGAAAATGTGGTATATACACACAATGAAGTATTACTCAGCAGTAAGAGAGAATAAAATCATGGAATTTGCAGGTAAATGGATGGAGTTAGAGAATATAATGCTAAGTGAAGTTAGCCAATCCCCAAAAGCCAAATGCCAAATGTTTTCTCTGATGTAAGGAGGCCAATTCACAGTGGGGTTGGGATGGGGAGCATAGGAGGATTAGAGGAACAGTAGAATGGCCAATGGGGAGGGAGGGGAAGAGAGGGGGCAAAAGTGTGAAGAAAAAATAAAAAGATGGTAGAATGAGATGGATATCATTACCTTAAGTGCATGTATGAAGACACGAATGGTGTGAATATACTTTGCATACAACCAGAGATATGTAAAAATGTGCTCTATATGTGTAATATGAAATGTAATGCATTCTGCTGTCATTTATAACAACTTAGAATAAAAAATAAATTAAAAAAAGAAAAAAGAAAAATATTAAATGATAACAAGCTTGTGATGGCAAATATTAGTAAAACAATATTATTGAATACCTACAAATATTTTCAATTAAAAAATTAAACTTCAAGTACATAGCAATGCCAGAACATGGAACAGTATATGTACTGAGAGTTATTGTAGAGAAAAATCAAATTGTATATTGCTTAACAATCCTAAACATGTTATATATGTTCATATAGTCACAGAGGATATAAAATCACTTATAAATTAATAATATAAAGGTAATTAGCATTCCACTCACAACTATATATTGAGCACTTTTTCTGATACTGTTTTTATGTCACTGCTAGAGAAATATCTATTCAAGTCTTTTCCCTATTTTTAAATCAGGTAATGTTTTTGGCTTTTGTTGTTATTGTGTTGAATGAATTCTTTAAGATTCTTTTATAGTAACTCTTTATCTGGTATGTGATTTGCAAGTATTCTTTCTCAATCTATAAACTGTCTTCATTTTACTTATTTTTTATTTGCTGAAGGTTTTTAGTTTGATGTGGTCCCATTGGTTTATTTTTGCTTTTGTAAGCTGAGCTGTTGGTATGCTATCCAAGAAATCATTACCAAGACCAATGCCAAAGAGTTTTGTCTCTGTCTTTTTGTCCTAGGCTTGTATGGTTTTAGGCCTTACATTTAAGTCTTTTATCCATTTTGAGTAGATGGTTACATATGATATAAAATGAGGGTCCAATTGCATTCTTTTGCATGTGAAAATTTAATTTTCCCAGCAGCGTTCATTGAAAAGACCAACGTTTCCTTATTATGTCTTTTTGGTGCCATTTTCAAAAATTAGTTGACCATCCATTTGAATTTTTTTCTGGGTTCTCTATTCTGTTCCACCACACTGTTTAGATTATTATAGCTTTCTAATATAATTTTAAATCATAAATTGTGATGACTTCAATTGTTATTCTTGAGAATTTGAAGAAAACACATTGCCTAATTTTAAAAAAATTGACAACAGAATTGGTATTCCTCCAAATATGAAGCAATAATTGCCAATAGGTACACAAAAAGGGGCTTATCATCACTAATCATTAGAAAATGTAAATCAAAGCTATTATGAAATGTATCTTGAGCCTGTTAGGAAAGAGACAAGTGTTGGTAAGAGTGTAGTGTGAGGGGAATACTTGTTGTTGTTGTTTTTGGTAATGTAGATGGCCACAGCCATTACAAAAAACAAACAAAAAATAACCACCTTGACAAGACTTTGTATATGGTGCCATTGTCATTGCAGTACTATTTCACAATAGTCAAAATATAGAAACAACCTAGGCGTTCACCAAAGAATGAATGGATAAAAATATATGAGTGTATACATATACTTATTACATCATTGTTATGAATGTGCACACACATATACAATGGAATATTATTTTGCCTTTAAATCAAGGAAATCCTCACATTTGCCACAACATGAATGGTCCTAAAGAACATTATGTTGAGAGAAACCAGGCCCAGATTAAAAAATATTGTGTGATCTCATATGTGGGACCCAGGGGGAAAAATAATGGTTGGATATATACAGATAAAGAGTAAAGGATGTGACAGAAGAGAATGGAGAGAAGATGGCTAATGGGTGTGGAGGCAGAGTTGGATCAACTTCTCTCATTCCATAACACAGTGGGATGACTATCATAGACAATAATTAATAGTACATTTTAAACAACTAGTAGAAAGACTTTTGAAATGATAAACAATTAAAGTCATGATAAACTCAGAGAAATGATAAACAATTAAAGTAATAGATATTCCAATTACCCTGGTCTGGCCATTAAACATTATAAACATGAATTGAAATTTCACATGGTACTAATAAATGCATTTAAATTAAAGCCACATGATTATTATGTATTGATAAATTTAAAAAAAAAACTTTTAGGAGAAGAATAAAACACTGATTATCAGAGTCAGGCTGGTGGGAGGAAATGTGAAGATGTAGATCAGTTCATGCATAATAGCAAATATTTTGGATGAACAAGTCAAAAGAGTTAATATACAACATAAGGATGATAGTTATTAATGGTGAATTGTATTCAGGAGTTTAGCTAAATGAATAAATTAAAGCTGCTCTTGTCATAGAGTGAAAAAAAAATAACTATATGCGGGGAAGGATATGTAAATTTGCTCCAATACAGTAATCATTTTACTACATATGCATTTTAAAACATCATGTTGTGTAGTTTAAATATATACAATAAAATTTATTTTAAGAATAAAATAAACATTTAAATTAAAGCCATATAATTAGATAAATCCTATTTAATTTTATTTTCCACAGAAACGAATGTAAAGCTGTTCAAACAAAATGCTTGTCCAAGATGAGGAAAGATTGAACCACACAAAGGATGGAATTGCAGTCAAGCAAACACACTCAGGAAGCCAATATACAAAACCACTGCAAACCCTTTAGCTTCTGCACTTAAGGTCCCAGTTCTTTCATCATTTTAACACCTATGTTAGAAAAAAGTTCTCAATTACTATAAAATTACCAACAGAACAAAATCCTGGAGATAGGACAAACAAGTTTGCGAGAAACTTGAAAATAATGATGCTCTTCTGAAGAAAAACTCTTTTTGAGGACTTTGTTTTTCATTTTCTTTCTTATGAATCTCTAAGGTCTCCATTGAAATTTATATCATGTCAAAAGCAAAAAGCAAAATGGAATAGCTATAGCTATTTTTTCCACCTCATAACTTTCATGAGCAAAACATCCATCTCTCTTGCTGAAGGGAAGAAAAGACACTACCTTCATAATAATTCTCAACTTTTTCTTCATGATACTTTGCATCATAGAAGACAATAGATGGATTATAATTGAAAATGTTAAGATTAGGGCTTCAAATATTGTGACATGTGATGAGAATAATCATTTATTCAAGTTTCATCATTCAAATCCTGGTAAATAACAACATACATTCAGGTCAGCTCTGACAAATTTTAATTGAAAAGAGTCTGCCTTGGTTTGCTAAGTTTTCAATCTTGTTTGAAATGGATGAAAACCATAGAAAGCACCTATAATATTCTCTTTATTAACCATTGATGTGGAGATGAAGCATACTAGAAAATATTTGGAGCTGGTTATTGATATGTGGTACTAGACTACTGTGAATAAGCTTATAAATACCACTGTTTAAAAGTAAAAGAATCCATGAGCCAATTGGTTTGAGTCATTTAAATGTATTACAGTGTGCCTGCCTCATGGTAATTATACCAATTAGATCAGAGAACCATTTATCAGGGTGCCAATTAAGCGAATTCTCCACTTTCTGGAACTTAAATAAAAGTCTAAATTAAACAGACTAACCAACTAGGTCTATGGGCACTTTAGTTGGCTCCTGATCATGTAACATAGCAATAATTTAGCCAGTGTTTCCTACTCCATGTCCCAGATGTTTAGCCAGCAACAGGTATCCTTTATTTTTTTCAGTTTGCTCTTCCATTTGAATCTGAAAGTTAAAAACTTTAACCAAGAAATATTGTTTAAAAACTGATTTCAATTAACCTTTTTCCTTTTCACTGATGATTGAATTTAAAGTTTAATTTGTTTAATGATTCTTGGGTTGGTAAATGTAAAATTGTGGTTGATTGGAATGTGTGATATTTTTAAGTGCCACATTCTTCAGAGAATGCAGAGGATTAAAAATTAATTGACATTCAATAACAATGGAAAGAAACTTCTAAAATCCTTATAATGAAAACATGGCTAAAAGGGAGTCACTGTAACTATTTTCAAAATTATTAAATCTAAAGAACTGTTCTAAAGTGATTTTTTAACATAAGAAACAGATCTATTACTTAAATAAATTTTGGAATCATTCTTTGCAGGAAAGGATGAGAAATTCTACATAGTCTCTCTAGGAGTAACTATGAAAGGTGATGGCCGTTCAACTCTGGACAAGGCACAAAGCTGTGGAAGAATAGCCCTTCAACAACTCACCTCATTTACTTTTGCAGAAGTGAAATTTAAAACATCATAATTATATAGCAATAAAAACACAAGACAAGAACAGTTGTGAAACAGAACAGCTTTGTTGAAACATCTCCAAGGCATTCTTTTTTAGCTAGTATCTATAGAGTTGGCTTTTTGTATCCATGGATTCTGCATGCATGTATTCAGGAAAGACAATAATGTGGCTATACTAAACATGTACAGACTTGTTTTTCTTTTTATTATTACCTAAATGATGTGGAAAAACAGCTTACATATCATTTATATTGCATTAGATAGTATAAATAATCTAAACACAATTTACAGTATATGGGAGGATGTATGTAGGCTATATGAAGTACTGCCCCATTCTATATAAGGAACTGGGGCATCTTAGGCCTCTGCTGTCCATTTAGGGAGGTCTTGGAACCAATCCCCTGGGATACCAAGTGATGACTGTATACACAAATGCTTTCACTAAATTACATGAAATGTTCATATTAGTCAAAGGAATCTCCTCCATTGTTTTAAGTGAAGGATGTACTTAGATATTAATTGGTTATTATATTATTATTATTATATTAATAATTATTTGATACTTCATCTAACTCTTGCTTGAATTAGGCAGATAAACACTGCAGGTGTCAATGTGATAGTTTTTCTGAGAATACTGTGTTGCAAAAATAGATTCCATTAGTGTAGGGAATTATAGCACATTATTATTAGCACATCTTTATAAACACAATAAGTAGTATTCACAGGTTGGAGAGCAGTGAGAAGACTCAAAGTCTTGATTGAGTTTGAAGAGGCATATATGATAAGAAACAACCTTTAAGAAGTGTGGCACACTAATTGAAAACATGACTTATAAATCAAGTTGGAAGAGCTTAACATGCTTCATTATGACTGATAAAATATTAGAAAAAATAACTGTAGCACAATAGCCTAAATAATCAAATCAATGTTTTCAGATCTTGAAGTTAAGATTTCAATAAGTTCTGAATTACATGAAATGTAATTTATATACAGGCAAATTAGTTTATTTGTTAAAGTTGGAGAAAACCTATTATGCTTAATTATAGTCCTTGTAAACATTTTCTTTGACATCTATTTACTCTTATGAGTTATACTGACAAGAAAACCCTTTGAAATCAATATACTTAATATCCATAAGAAAAGAGGACTTAAGCTAGTTTTTAATCAATGTGATGGTTTATCATGTACTTAAGGATCTTCTGCATGCAAATTGTTGTCTGAGGGCTTGAGGGAGGAAATAACAGCATGAGGCACCCCTGCTCACAGGAGCACATGGGAACCAGGACAGGAAGGTTCACACAGGTGTTATAGAATATCATGAGTGCCGAAGTACAAAAGGAAGGGAAAGCATTTACCAGAAGCAGGGGTACTCTTATAGAGTTAGGAGGGAATAGTGTCCATTAGCATATCCAATGGGATGTAAACCTCTGCCCATTCATCAATTTATCATAGTCGAGAACAGAGAAAGTTTGGAGACTTAAAAGTGTAAAAGAAAGAAAATTGGTCTAAAGTTGCTAAGTCTGAGGGTCTTGAATACCAGGTTAAGAAGCCCCAGCAAAAGCAAAAATGTATGTATTTGTGGGTGGGTAATGACTCCTTCATGACAGAATAGATGACAGTAGACAGTTCTATGGGTCCTTCAAGTTGATGGAGGATACAGAAAGCATAGAGCTGTCTATGAGGAATTTCAAGATCGAACATTGACTGAATAGCTGTCGTGTGCCATGTTGTGAAATTTGTTCTGTGAATGGTGCTACAGAAATGAAAAGTAAGGTCCTAGTCTGCCAATAGTTTAAAAATGAGTGAGAAAGGCACCCAAGTGAGGAGGGAGTGAAAGCAGGATATTATCAGAAGGAGGCGCTGTTGTGACTATCGGCTATCGACTTCAGTGCAGGAAGGGACTGCAAAGCATTAAGACATGGACTTGCCTTAATCAATATCACCGATAAAGAAACACACACAGAGTCACAGCTAGGCAAAGGTGAGGGGAGAAGTTGGCAAACAACAAGTCAAGGAGAGGCCTTAGAAGAAACCAACCCTATCAGCACCTAGAAATTAGACTTCTACCCTGTGGAACTGTGAAAAAAAACAAATTTCTATTGTTTAAGTCACCCAGTACTTTGTTATGTCTGCCTCAGAAAACTAACATAAGTGGCTAAAGATGGTAACACTCCTTTAATTTGCTCTTGAATATGAGAGTTGATAGGATTCAGCTAAGATATTCTCCTTTGTGGTCACTCATGTGACTACAGTCAGGTAGACCCTTGTTCTTTCCTGTCTTTTTCTCTCTCTTTCTACAAATGGAACCTCAGGGTAACCACTCTTTTGATCTGGTGCTTGAAGATTTCCATAGTGTCCTAAGAGACACCAGAGCTGCATGGCCTTTCCTAACTTGGCTTCAGAAGTCACACTGTGTCACCTCCACTGCAATATGTTAATGAGGCTTCACAGTCTCTCTCACAGGTTCAAGGAAAGGGATATATGATCTATCTCGCAATTGGAATAGTGTCAAAAGATTTCAAACAAGTTTTTCAAACCTTTCTAGCCTTCCCTCTGCCTAAAATTTGTTTATGTTGTTCTCACATGCAAAATACTCTCACACCACCTCCCCTCCCCAGGATCCCACAGAAATGTCATTTATTATATAACTATAACAGCTTCAGGCTTGAGGTCTAGGATCTCATGTCCAGGAATAGAGGTCTAGGATAAAGTTCCTTGGATAACCATTCCACTCAGGGAAATCCTATGAAATAAAGGGTGGGGGCAACTTATCTTTCCCTCACTATACCTCAACAGTGGGAAGACAGGCATAGGATACTGGCTCCCATTCATAAGCAGAAAGTGACAAGGACAGAGCAGACATGTGCCCATACCAGTTCTGTCACCCACTTGGGCACTGACTACCGCTTTCATGGTTAGGTCTCAGTTCTTCTGCCTGGAACTAATTCCCGTCATTTTCAAGTCTGTTCTTCAAGTTCTTGGTTCTGCTTTCTGAATCATTCTTCCTTTTCCAGAATGGGAAGCCTGTGTTTGTAGTGTAGTTGTTTGCCAGCTTGCTTTCTGTTTGTAGAAATTTGGGAGTCCAAAGGCTTCTTCCATTTTGTAATGTTTCTGCTCTTATAGTCCAAGCTGGCAATACCACTCTCATGTATAAATCTTTAAAATATTGGGTTTGAACCATTATATAAAACCATGGGTATACACCACCAGATGGGGAGGCTCATCTGAAAGCTGAAGATTTGCTTCCACAATGGTTTATTCACTTGGCTGGTGAGCTGGTAGGCTGGCATCCAGAAAAGCCCAGCCATGACTGAGGGGTGGAAGCCTCAGTTTTTCTCCACATGGACAGTTCATGTAGTCTGGACTTTCTTGACTGAGTTCAGAGACAGAAAAGTGAGAAGAAGTCGCGTAGCTTTGCTTTTGCCACATCCCGTGAGCGTTGAGAAAGTCAGAAAGACCCACCTAGATTCAGAGAGAAGGACCCAGACTCAACTTCTTGATGGAGCAGGTATTAGAAAAGAATGTGGGCTCTCTCTTTCGCCCCATCGTCTCACCAGCTCTCCCCTTTTCCGTTCCCCTCTCCCTTTCCCCTTCCCTTTCTCCCTTTCTCTCCTTCTCCACTTCCCTTAATAAACCCCCTTTTTCTACAAAAAAGAAAAAAAAAAAAAAGAAGAAGAAGAAGAAAAAGAGAATGTGAATCTGTCTCTGAATGAATGTGTGAATCAAGAAATGTTTGAGAGAAGATAATATATTAGCTTTATTATATTTGGCTATATAATCAAATATTAGTAATGAATTATTAATCAATGTCAAATATTTTAAGGGGTTTTTAGGCTTCATTTCATTTAATGTTAACAATAATCCAGAGAGGTAGATGTTATTATCATTCTTTTTGATAGAAGAACTAACTGAAGCTTAGAAATGTTATTTAATTTGCTATTTAATTACCAAAGTTCACGCTACTATGGCAGTTCCTTGAATATGTTCAAATGCTGATGGAACTAATCCTGCAGAAATAGGAATATGAATATGTTCTAGGAAAGACGGATAACCCTAGGAATATAGTTTATTTTTTTCTTTTTTACCCCCTCCTGGTGATTGAACCCAGGGCCTTGTGCACCCCTCACCACCCCCCACTCGCCCATTGTTTTTAATCTTATTTTGAAATACTAAATTTCCTATTCTTGCCTTGAACTTCAATCCTCCTGCCTCAGGCTCCCATGTAGCTGGAATTACAGGTGTCTTCCACAGTACTCAGCTTTGAATAAAGTGCTTGAGTTGATAAAAGAGGAAGTGAACAGAGGGTTTAGCCATAGCAAAAGAGAAAGTTCATCAGTTGTTTGTTACAGGTGGGAAAATGCAGTTTATTGGCATACATAGAGTTAACAGGGTAGATTTGGTAGTGATAAGAAAGCATATTTTGTTTTATAATTTCATCCAGTTTTTGTTGTTGTTGTTTTGTTTTAGTAAGATAAGAGATAAGAACATTGGTTGAGGCATGGTTATTGAAGTTTGACCATTGAGCCCTTAAGAATATGTCAAGTTTAAGAGTGTGGAGGGGCCAGTAAGAAGATAGTTACATAGTACTCAGGGCTGACATTAACTTTGTGGTCATGGATTTTTCTGAGAGCAGGCAAAGGAGCTGGGTCTTTGCTCCAGCCACAGTCCATGCTGTGTTTGATGCAAAGTAGGAGAGTTTAGATTTTACCAGTATTGGAATTTTCCTGATTAGTGTGAAAAAGGAAAAATAAGTGAAGAGTTTATATAAATAAATAATTTTAGTGATGCCCTCAAAATCTAAGGTAAAATGGAAAGTCAGATATGAGACATGCTGAGCAGAAACAAAACAAAACAAAACAAAACAAAACAAAACAGAGGTAGTGAAAGAATTTTTTGAAGAATGTAAAATAAACTCCATAGGAGAATACCTTACAAAAGAGATGAGTGAGGATCTAATGTCAGTGCCTAAATGTAATTCCTTCCCTTACCCTACTCCCCAATTTTTTTGGTTTGTTTTGTTTTTGTCTAAAGACTTTCTGTTCCTTTGCAAACTACAAGTGTAAGAGGTCAACACACTTATGAGTGGACCTAAACCAAAGACTGATGACTAATGCATATACATATTCTGATTCCCTCTGTTCTTAGATGAGATTCTGAGACTTGTTCGTATCTTTGACCAGATCCCCTTAGTTGCATCAAGCCTCAGATACCCAGGTGGACAGCACGCTTGACAATATGCCTTCAATCAACTCCATCCTTCTCTTTCTTACTTCCTCACTCCTACTGTTGGTTTTTCAAATAAATTTATTTAATCCTTATTACAGTGATTATATTTAAATCCTTATCTCAGCCCTGTTTCGGGGGAACACAGTTAAGAAAACCCTTATCTTTTGGAACCCCTTTACTGATGTCCTCCTTTGACCCTTGGAGATTTCTGTGACACTTGCCAAAATACATTGTGTGCCTCTTACTTGTGTCTTTCCCCGTTAGACTGTGTTCCAAAAAAAAAAAAAAAAAAAAAAAACCTCTTATATTCAGACCTTTCATGCACTGCTTTGGTTACACAATAAGAACAAGTTAAATATCTTAAAAATTGATTGAATGTTAAATAAAAATCAATGGTCTTCTTGACCAAGAATTTGAAATATCTTTTTTAACTCATAGAGATAAAACTAGATTGGATTCAGTATTATCATGAATACTATTTATAACATGTCTTTGGCATTAGAATTCTCTGAAAATTGATAATCCACTGGAGTTATAGTGTCGACAATGAAATTTTGTCTAGCCAGAACATCATTATTTTTAGATTGTTACATTTGAGAGAATGGAATAATATAATGTTATCTCTTCACATACATATTTAATAAAGTTATGGAGTTGTGAAGTTGAGTATTTATCATTTCTGCCTAAAATCTTTTATTCTATGAATTATTTTAGTATCATTAGTATCAGCAACAAAGAAATAGCTGTAGAGAGTGTTTCTTTAATTTTTTTTTTTTACATCACAAATACCTTACATAGAAGGTGCTGAGTAAATATTCATAAGACAAATATTTTTGGTGATAGGAATTATTCTTTTAAAATGAATTATTGTTGGAACTAGTTAAACTGATTTTCAAATTGGGAAATGAAAATATGGTAATAAAGCTCTTTACATATTTTTTTTTAAAACTTGTGATTTGACTATCATCTCAGTAACTGCTATTTATATACCTGTTTGCTACTACTAATTACTTTATGGAGTTCAATTAGTATGATGGCTAAATATCACAATCATTGTGTATCTCAACCAAAGCTCTGGTAGCTGTGATACGGATCCATTTGTGATGAAGCTTATTTGCATTTGCAAATCTCAACAACTGCTTGAGTGTCTGCTTTCTAGCAATTAGACAGCTGCTCCTTAACATCAATAGTGGTAGACTCCAGTTGTGTTTGGTTTGGAAGCTAAGTGTTGTCTTGTGCCACGTTCTGGTGTTTTGCAGTGTATTAATGAAGCCACTTTGCTTCATGCTGCTGTAGCACAGCTACTTGGCACCACTTTGTCCCCAGCTGGCTATCACATTACTTCATCTATGTTCTTTTCACCCTTTGTCTTTTCCCAGGGTTTGGTTTTGAATAGTTTTGAATTTCCCTTGTCAAGAGTGAATTCACAGTCTTTAAAATGTATGGCTATGGTGTCTGACCTGGTTGAAATATGCTGGATAAATTATTACCAAAAGCGGTGTGTGAAATATTTAGAAGCTCCATTTGAATTTCCTAAACAGTTGGGGAATTAGTTTCATGGAGGGCACAAGGTATATATGGTGAAACCTGGCAGGCATGTGGACATTAATTGACTGAAAAGATAACTGCAGTTAACTGGCTTCTGTACAAGTAAAACAATCAGTTTTGAGTGATGAGTTGTATCTAACTATGTGCTAATAACCAAAATATGTACAAAACTCTAGACTATCAAATCTCCTCTAGGCACTGCCTTTGTGATTTTATGACTCATATTTTAACAACAAAATTTACCTTGTTATTGGTGTCTGTGTAAAACCTCTTAGCACACAAAATGTATTTTAGAAATATAGTAGAAAAAATGGAAATGATGACATGAAACCAAATGCTGTTGGAACCCTGCTCTACAGTTTTAAATACATCATGCTCTCCCATGCCAGTGTACATTGACTCTTAGTCAAAAACTCATTTCCCCCACCCCACCTTCCAGCCACCCCAGAAAATGCTGCATTTCTTTCAGGTCTCTGCAGAAACTTGACCTGAATATCTCAGGAAAAGTGAGAAATCCCAATCTTCCTCCTCGATCCCACTGCACTTGTCTATGAAGGCAGGATAATGCCATGAAATTACTGTTGTACCAAAAATGTTGTACCCAGCATAATGCCAATTAAAACTCCAAGCCACGTCACACTTGAGCCAATAAAAAGCCTTTATTAAGCTGATCAGCAGCCACCATCCTCACACATCACACAGTGTGACAAGATTGTGTGCTGGCAGTGATTTTTCAAGGGTTTATAAAGAGCAAAATCACAGAGGGCAGAATATTCAATTGCAGGGTTTCAGCCAATGCAAGCAAGCCATGGTACAGAAGCTGAATCTAGGCAGTTAGCAAGACAAAGCAATGGGTACAATGATATTTCCCACGGGACTTTCCAGGTTGGTATAGCAACGATCAAGTAGGAGGGAATGGGGTCAAGATGACCCTAGTTGGGTACATGTTAGAGAATGGTTACTAATGTCTAGACAATCTCTGACCAGGTATTTGCCCAGGAAAAATGGAAACCAAAGAGAGCAATTTTACATTGTATAGGAATTGCTATTTTTATGCTGTCAAGCATATTATACTAGGTAACAATTAATGGGTACAGAGACAGGACTTTTCATATTCTATTATTTCTGAGAAACAGAACTATTTCTCAGAACTCCTAAGATGGCTGCTGAAGAACAAGATGGAGTCCCTTTAGTTCTCTTATCACATTACCAGTGTGCTACAGGCTTTAGTGGGATGATAAATGTTTAGCCTCACTACTTCCTAACTTTGTTAAACATATATTTGAAAAGGAAATATTGTATTTTTCTCAACAATTTTTACTATTTTACATAATTAAACTAACTATATAAATATTCCTGAAGGCATTGCTTTGTAGATATGTCTCATAAAGTCTCCTAAATCATTTCACTTTAATCTAGGGTTTAATATCACTAGGTTGCTCTGCAGCCTTTGGGCTGTCACTTAGAACATTCTTGAAACACTTACTCTATCACCCAAAGTCTCAACACTTTTCTCCTGGATATTCACCCCTTTCTGTATTGATGCCATATATACTATCTTAAAAATAATAAGGAGAGAGAGAGACCATACTTTCTTTTCTGCTATAAACCCTGGAAGTAGTTGCCATGGAAGTCACTTTGTTTGATTTAATTACAAAACTTAATGCCCAACTCAGAAAAAATGAGATTCTATGTACCCATAGAAAAATCCTTTAAACCATAAAGATTATGCAAACATACCCTGTATATTTGATTAGGTCAATATCTGCAGTTTTTTTATATCTTATGTAACTTAAGGATGTTTGGTAGAACATCAAAAATTCAAGGAAATGATATTTCTTGACTCTTCATTGGGTAAAAAAATAACATTGTAAAAATGAATTTTACTTTACTTTGAGTTACCTTGGGTTTGGAGAGTTTAGTGCTTTACAGATATGGTCTCAACTCAAGGCTTACCAGTCCTTCACATTATTATTATTATTCATTAATTTATATTTTTTATTTTTTGTGGTGCTGAAGATTGAACACAGTGCCTTGTTCATGTAAGGCAAGCACTCTACCAACGGAGCTGTATCCCCAGCCCCATATTATGTTTTTAATGGTAAGCATGCACAAATATTTTTTAATAATGAGCTACAGTAACTGGAGAACAAGTCATTCTTCATATATTTTTGTACCATTCCTCAAACTGTAGGTCTGTAAAGTATATAGACTAGAATAACTAAAACCAAAACATTTTATGCTTTAGAGGTCAAATAAACTTGAGTTGGGTTGAACTAAGGGGCTTCCTGAGTTTAAAGTTTAAAAGCCTCAATAACAATGTCATGATGATTAAACAAACACACTTAAATTGGGGGTCAAGTATAGAAAATAATTCAATTCTAATAGAAAGTCATAGAAATGAGAAGGTAACTTTTAGGCATTTGTCAATCAAATCCTCTCTACTCTCTACATGCATCAATTTTTGCAATTCAGAAAGTATCTGATTTAGAAATATATCTTTTGTAATGAATTACTCTCCACAGTAAAAAAAAAAAAAAAAAAAAAAAAAAAAAAAAAAAGGTGGCAATGGGGAAGCTGAAAAGCCTGTAAGTCATTACCATGGAAGTCATTTTGTTTGACCCCATTATAAAACTCTCCTTAATGCCTTAGAGCGTAGTCCATCAGAAATGCAAATGCAATATTACCCCCGAAGTTATGAAAACTCTGTAAACAAAACAACAGCTTTCATTAAGAGATAATTTGATGCATTGAGGACTGGGAAATGGCTTTGGATAATTATAGAAGCAAAGGAAGATAGAGGTATTAATGTAGCTGAAGGTATATTTATTCAACTTGTATGAAGCGTAGCTAGCAATCTTACAGGTTTTAATAAATCTGAGTTTCCTCAAGTCTAAAATGTCCTCACAACTAAAGCACTAACTTTACATTTGCCTGTGGGTGTATAAATGGGATCATCCTAGACTGCAGGTTGGTGTTTGGCTCCACTGTCTACTTCTAAACCTTGGCACCTGACACACCAACTCACTTGCCCTTTTTGTGCATCTGTAGCGGTGTCACACTGTTTTGAGGTCTTTCAGCCTAGCCAGTAAGGTAATTCTGGTTTTGACAAACTTCATATAATTGAGACATAGCATTGGAAATGAAAGTTAAACACCGAGTTAAGGATAGGTTGACAGGTCTAGGGAACTGAGGAGCAGCAGACTGTGGTGACTATTTTAGGGGTAATTTAAGTTCTCTGAAACTGTGCTTTAGCTGGCTGTTAAATATTGAAACAACAGATTTGTTCATTCATTTGTTTAACATCTGCTAAATGTACTAGTTGTTGGCTATAAAGAGATGGATAAGCTTCAGAGATAGAGCCAGTGTTGGGTGGCGGTGGGTGGGTGTTGATGAGGTGGGGAGCAGTACCCAAATACACTGTTGCATCATGGTATTTACGTGTATGATAACATCTTGCAAGAATACTATGTGCACTGGGAAGTTATGTGAGTAGATATTTAAGTTTCCCCATAGAAGGAAGAACATGGGTGAAGTCATGGAGCTTTCAATTATCTGGTATCTTGAGGTAACCACAGCAGGTTATTGTGGTGAAAACATGGAAAGCTACAGAAACAGGTAACATTGGAGAACCAAGCATATACACACATCACAGAATGAGTTTAACCAGAGTGTAGAACCTCTAACTGTGAGTGTAAAATCTCTTCTGGATACCCAAGGTGTTTTTCAGGAATCCAGATACCCTGCTCTCTGTTTTTTTGGTCTTCTAAATATTTTGAAATACACCATTGAAAGGGAATGGAGAATTGCTGTACCAAGTGTTATTTATGAAAGAAAGCAAAGTCTTGGTGCAAGAGAGATCTTCCTGAGTCAACCACAGGTGGCTCATGATGGAAAAACATAGCAGCCAGGCAAAGAGGACCTGCCAGTATCAATATGCACACAAAAATCAGATGTTGGCTTGACTTCCACCCTTAGACAGAAAACTAAACATGTCCTCTTAGCCACTGTTCATTCTTTTTTCCCCAGGGTTCCCATATTTATTTCTCACTTCTCCTCCTCCTTCTCCATGCTGTCCTCTGTCTCAGGAAAAAAAAGAAGAGCAATTCAGTTATTTGTCTATTCAGAGGTTCCCTTTGCTGAAGTACAAAGGATGGATTTTGGTGGTGCTAGACTAGAGAAGAGAAAGTGTGAGGAAAATACTACTCGGGCCAAGGAGAGAAGTGAAATGGTCCTACGTCAAGGCAGTAGCAGAGAGCATTCAGAGCAGGTGTACACAAAATATTTTACATTTAGATGATAGTTGGTGCTCAGAGTGGGGATGAGATGAGAAGGAAACAGCTTATTTTGGGGACAAGGAGCCAGTGACAAAGCTTCTCTGCTCTCCATTCATATCTCCTCTGCAGATTATGAGAGTCATTATGTAAATCATCTTTCCCTACATCCCTCAGTCTCCCTCTTTAGGATTTAGGAAGACACTGAATTTTATGGTCCAGTGCTATCTGTAAGATATTCTTTTGACACAATAGCTGCTACACATGCCAGGTGGTTCAGAAGGAGAAATGTGATAGAATGAAATCTCAGTTACTGCCTTAATTCAAATTTTTACAGGTCTATCGATGTAGTCCTATATAAACAGATAGTGTTGAGATCAGAGTTTTAACAAACTTAATGTTTTTGTCAGCTTTGCCTATAATTTCACTCCTATTTGCAGCCACAAAACAACTAGAAACAACATCAACAAAACATACGTAGTGTATATTTAATGAAAACAATCAAGTAGAGAAAAAAAGCAGACTGAAAAAGTTGGAGAAATATAATCTGCTTTGAGCAAAAAGGATGGAAATTTTAAAGTGTCTTTTAATTCCCAACTGTTTTGTTTATTTAATGTAATTTTATTTGTAATAAAAATATATTATGGAAATTTGAAGTATTTTTTTATTTTATATTTAAAATTTATGAGGAAAGCTAATTTCCAACTGAAATAAAGGAAGGAGCAAGACCTATTATACATTATATAAATTACAAAACTATGATACTTATATAACATAACACTAACACAATTAGATAGACATAGATGCATATTATAGAACATAGTTTACCAAAATAAGATATAAAATGCAAAAATTCAAAGATGAATTTAGATAGAAATAAAAATAATAATTCAATAAATCAATTGAGATTAATGCTATTTTTATCAACTAAACTATCATGTTACAATAAAAATGACCTTGTGGTATATAAATTTGGAACCATACTCAAAAAAGACATAAAGTTAAATGATACAATTTAAAAGGTCATATTAAGACACAATATAAATGTTATTATTAATATCCTCAATACTAATAAGTGAAGATTTCATAAACTAGTTTATAAAGTCCTATAATCCCTCTAGTCAATGGATATGATCCAATGCTTAAAAAAAGAGAGCATACAAATGGTTAATAATCTAATTGAAAATATTCTACCTTATCAATGTTCAAAAATAAAATGTAAATTTTATATGAATTTAATATATAAAATTATAGTGCATAATGATAAATTTTTAGTCATAAATAATGTGATTAAAATCTTCTCAGAAACAATTTGAGTCAATTATGAAATTTTAAAATATTTATACAATTTGATCTGGTAATTTGATTTCAAGAAATTTATTGTAAGAAATTAATTATAAATTCTGAAATAAACCAGAAACATAAAGTAGGCACAAATTCTGATGGCAGAATTATTCTAAATCATGAGAAATGAAACAACTGGTAAAATTGACTTTGTTTATCAACTTGACTGTGTGCACAGGTATTTGGTTAAATATTATTTTGGGGTATGTCTGTGAATGTGTTTCTGGATAAGATTATTATTTGACTTAGTAGACTGAGTGAAACAGACTGCCCTTCCCAATGTGTGTGGACATTAAGGGCTTGAAAAGAACAAGGTGAGGAGGGATAAATTCCAGCTCTGCCTTACCGGTAGAACTGGAACATTTGTCCTCTCTTGCTCTTGTACTAGAACATAGAACCTCTTTTCTCTAGTTCTGAAGCCACTGGACTTGGAGTTGAATTAACACCATATCACAGGCTTTCTTGTCATCAACTTACAGAGGACTGCTATGGGATTTTTTTAGCCTTCACCACTGCATGAGCCAATTTCTTATAGTAAATTTCTATATATCTCTATCAATCTTTCTATCTATCTATCTATGTTCATTTCTCCAAAGGAAACTGCCTAATACATAATCTCTATGTTTATAATAAAATCACAATTAGGCAATGTATAATATATTCATTTAATGAGCTCTTATGATGAGGTCATTAAATATTATTTAAAAGGTATTAGCTCCTGGAAAAAGTTATCATTTTCATAAGTGAAAAGAAAAGGGTAGGTTGGATAGTCATGTGAAAAGAAAATATACAAATATAACAAAGAGAGAAATGAACATAGAATACTCTTGAATAACAATCAAGGGTGAAAATATGGATAATATTTTTTAAACCCAGCTTTTTTCCAGATATTGCAAAATAAGTATACGTTAATTTTAAAATGGAAAGAGCCAAAGTCGTTTCTCTTTAACAGAGAGTTTAACCAACTGCAAAATATTAAACAGCTAAAAATATTAACTAAAATTAATAAAATGAATACCTTGTTATGCCCTGAAAAGAGGACTGGAATACACACTGGAGATACACACATAAGGACACACAGGCCATGTTAATACTCGGATTCTCACACTGACAAATGGAAAGCACTGGCCCATTTGACTGCTAATGCTTCCACAAGTTCTGGAGTACTTAAACTTCATTTAAATACAGCCACTTAAGCAGGATGGGGGGAACATTTAAAGCTAAAATGCCAAGAAATCACTTCTCTTGGCATAAAGTGGCTCCCAGGCAAGAAATACCCCAAAAGGGACTGGGATGGTTCATTATATGCAATTCTTACTTGAATGTGTCCTAATTTACTTATTAGTGAACAATAGCAGTATTCTCATCCACAAACATTCATGCTTACACATGCTTTTAATATCAAATAGAAGTATGAAATATCACACCAAAAAATTTTAAAGAGAGTATGCCCTTTAAGATAAAAATAAAGTTGAACAAGGTTTGATCTGGAAAGGATGGATGGATTTTGACTATTCACCTCCAATATTTGTATTACAAAATTAATGCTCAACTTTCTAGGACATGACAATAATTCATTTTTGTTACATATTTATTACAAATGTTTTCTTATGAATAGAATTGATTTCGGTTTTATAAACATCAAACAAAACGTTATTTTAAAATGTTGATATGTGGTTAAATTTTATGATCATAGGCGTGAATCCATGTCAGATTTTATTTATAAATTATAAATAATTAAATACCACAAAATCCAAATTATTTGCCATTCCAGCTTTGCTACATTTTGGCGGTTACATATATTCTGCTCCTAATGTTTAGCACTCACCTTGGGCCTCAGATATTCCAGAATCTTTTAATTACCCATGGACATTAGGGAACCCAATTGAGGAGAAGTCCCCCCTGTTGATTTAGAAAGGACACAGTGCTTGTGCTGTCCTCACTAGCTCATCCCTTATACTAAATGAAGAGTTCTCTGAGCTTTCTTTGGGAAAGTAGGTCAGACAGTGAAAAATTCAATCTGGCATGTCCGCCTTTCTAAGCACCTGAGCCTTTCCACGTTGTTTTGTGGAGGCAATTCCAGTATTCCATTGTTTTTTCTGGAGGCCAACATTTTTTCCAAGCTTTATCGAGCCATCCCAGTAGCAAATCGGGACAAGTTCCAGGTGTTTTTTGCCAGTACATCAAATGCTAAGTCATTAGATTGTTCTCCATGCTTACAAACTCTCCCATGTACAGCCTTATATTCTGTGTGCTACCCAACACAGTCCCTGCATTCTTCTAGTGCTCTCAAAATCTATGCATGGGCTCAATTTATACCCGAAGGACTTAAAAATCAGCACAATAAGTGACATAGCTACATCAATGTTTATAGCAGCTCAATTTACAACAGCCGAACTATGAAAGCAAACTAGATGGACTTCAACAGATGAATGGACAAATAAAATGTGTTATATACACAATGCAATATTATTCAGCCTTACAGAGAAATAAAATGATGGCATTTTCAGGCAAATGAATGGAGCTGGAGAATATCATGCTAAGCCAAATAAGATAATCCCAAAAAACAAAAGGCCAAATGTTTTCTCTGGTATGTGGACGCTAATTCACAATAAGGGGGGTGGTGCTAGGGAAAAATAGAGGTATTTTGAATTAGGCAGAGGGAAATGAAGGGAGGGGAGGGAGGTGTGGGGGTAGGAATGATAGTAGCATGACTTGGGAATTAATGCTCTATGTACATATATGATTACACGACTGGTGTGATTCTACAACATGTACAACCATAAAAACGATAAGTTACACTCCACTTATGTATGTTGTGTCAAAATGCATTCTACTGTCATGTATAACTAATTAAAACAAATTTTAAAAATCCATTCATGGGAGTCTCAATTGTTATGGTTTAGATGTAAGGTGTCTCCCAAATCGCACATGTGAGATAATGCAAGAAGGTTTGGAGGAAAATTATTGGGTTATAGCCTTAACCTAACCAGTGAATTAATCCCTAATGGGATTAGTTGAGTGGTAACTGGATGGTGTGGCTGGAGGAAGTAGTTCATTGGGGGCATGGCTATGGTATATGTTTTGTATCTGAAGAGTGGAGAGAGAGCTCTCTGCCTCCTGGTCACCATGATGTGAGCTGCTTCCCTTTGCCACACCCTCCCACCATGATGTTCAGCCTCACCTCGAGCACTGAGTAAAGGAGCCAGCCTTCTATGGGCTAAGACCTCTGAAATCATGAGCCCTCAAAAAAACTTTTCCTCCCCTAAAATTATTCTGGTCAGATCTTTTAATTGCAGCTGTGAAATAGCTGACTAATACATCAATATTTGTAAGAACTTATATTTTTAGTATATTTAGTATAAAATATGTTTATATTTTTATATTTTTAGAACTTATATTTTTAGATCCCTTTCCTCTCCCAAAGGGGTGCAGGGATTGCTAGAAACATTGAAGTAGCTCTTAGTCTAAAACTGCTTGTAGAAAGTGATAAGAAATCTTCATGGATCAATTTTAAACTTGGAAATCACCCATCTTATTTGGGGTCTATGCAAGAACTCTATTCAAGGGAAAGCAGATATCCTTAAAAGACGGGTATAGGCCACTTCTGCAACCTTGGAGGATTCCAGGGCAACAGAGGATTCAATACTCCAGTGTCTCCCCTCAGGTATTCCCATCTGAGGGATGCAGGCCCATTCCCTTGCACCTAGACCCTTTCTTCAGCATAGAAATCATATAGTTACGAACAAACATGCCTTCTCTGTAATTCAGCTACTCTCCCAACATAGACTTAAACATTGTCATAAAATGCTGAGTAATATATATATACTTTGGTAAATGAAGGAACTAGATAATTCTGCTAAGTTGTTTCAAATAACAAATATCAACAATAGAACATAGCACTCTTTTCATGTCTTAGACATAGCAAACAAAAAGACAATTTTAAAAATTATTAAAAGAATAATTGAGCACACTAATTGCAAAGATTCACTTAATCAAAAATTATTTTCAAAATGCCTTTCCAAAGGTGAAGCAACACAGATGTACAAGCACAATCTCTACAATAAGATATATAATAAGTGATCTGTTAGTAGAAGTTCATTGTAACTACATCCTTAAATAAAGTGTTTAATTTTTTTATTTAAAAAAATCTTTTGCATTCATAATGTTTTACATGAATTGGTACTTAAGAAATAAGAATTAAATCAGTAATAATACTCAAATGCAACTATTAAAATTTTGCTTGGAATCGATCCACACTAAAAATTGATCTACATTTTGGAATGCCTCATTACTGAAAACAATGCTTCTAGTGTTAAATGGATACAAAACAATTGGGTTTATTCTTTCAATCACTTAATAAATCAATTATTTAAGGATGCACTATGTGCCTTAGTATAGCTCCAGGGACTAAGGATATAGCAACAAACTAAATAGAACAAACTTGTGTCTTTCTGGAGTTCTCAACCCTTCATTTTGTAGCTCTACCTTTATTGTGATTATATGTAAGGTTCAAATACCTGATTATTTCTTATGTACTCTAGTATTCTCATGTCTGAGCATTTATATAGAAAAAACAGTTATTAGACATTATTTTACTCTTTCTTCACACAAAATTTTAAGCACTATTTTTTTTATTAATTACGTATGTAGGTATTATCTTTGGATTTAATTTCAAGATAGTAGAGGGAGAATTCCACATTATTTATAACAGAGGGAATGAAGCCTTATGGAGCAGATAACAATTTCATTATCAACACACATATTCTTGCAATCAGGAAAATGACAACCTCCTTAGGACCCATTATGTGGATGTCAGCCTGAAGATTCTGGAATGTTTCCTTGTATCTTCAGAAAGTTGTAATGTCTTACTTCTAAAGTCATTTTATCACTATAGAGAAAAATACAATAAAGCATCTGTGAAATTTCCCAACCAGAAAATATCAAATTGTATGTGTGGGGTTGCCTATGAAACATTAGTTCTCCATAGCTTTATAGTAAGGAACTTATCCAATTCTCTATTGCCATTCTCATTTCTTCAATTACAGAGATAACCTGACAATCCCCAAGTCTCTCTATAACCCAGTTCCCTTACATAAGTCAAGATCTACATATTCATTTCTTAATATTACATACTGTGCAAATATCCCTTACATATTCTGCAAATACCCCACATCCCCAATAAAACTAATTTTAAATTCCCATTCTCAAATTTACTATCTTTTCTTTCTCTGTGAATGGTATGAGAATATCTGCTCTGCCAAATAGTGAGAGATAAAAACTTATTCTGTATGTCCACCTCTCATTCATATCCAATTCATCTATCTCCTAATCTGCTGTGAATTTCCCTTCACACAATACTTATGGACACTACCTTGTTTTAGAAAAGCTTCATTTCTAGCCCAGATGACTAGAAAGTCTTCATAAATTGTCTCCTTGCCTTGATATCATTGAATGATGTCTATTCCTAAACCATTTTCCTCTTTGTAGTACCCAAAATAATCATTCCAAAAAGAAAACTTGATTATGTTGTCATTGTGATCAAATCTCTTCAGTGGCATCATTGTGCTCTGGATTAAAGTTCAAACTCTGAAATAAGAGCACACTCATTATAGTTTAGATGTGGTGTCCCCCAAATCTCATGTATGAGACAATGCAAGAAGGTTCAGAGGAGAAATGATTGGGTTTGTAAGTGTCTTAACCCAATCAGTGAATTAATCCCCTGCTGGGGATTAACTGAGTGATAACTGAAGTGGTAGGGTGTGGCTGGAGGAGGTGGAATTGGAGATATGGCTTTGGGATATATATTTTGCATCTGGAGAGTGGAAACTTCTCTCTCCCTCTCTCTGCTTCCTGATCTCATGTGAGATTCTTCCCTCTGCCACTCACTCTGCAATGATGTTCTGCCTCACCTTGAGCCCAGAGGAATGGAGCCAGTCTTCTATGGACTAAGACCTCCGAAACCGTGAGTTCTTAAAGAAACTTTTCTCCCCTAAAATTGTTCTGGCCAGATCTTCTAGTTGCAGCAGTGAAAAAGCTGACTAAAATACACTTAACTCTCCAGTGTCTTTTTTATCCAATTTCAATCCTCCTCCAAAAACTCCTGTTCATCTTTCAGGCTCTAGTGGTGTGGCTTCCATCACAGACTCTTCTCTAATCACCCTCAGGTCTAGCACTGATACACTTGCTGGGCACTGCCAACACCTCCCAGCCTAGTGTATTCACAGTGCTCAACAGAACATAGAGCATGCAACATTGTCTTGCTAGCTTGCCATCTTGTTTGCCTCTGTATCCTGATCCTGAATTTAGTTCTGAGAAGTGGAAGTACCCAAAAGTATTCATCAAATTAATAAATAAATGTTATTGTTAAATAGTAATAAGTACTCAATTGTAAAATTTTACATTTGTGAAATATAGAAAAAAAATTTGTTTTAGTTAGGAGGTTTTCCTGAGCTTTTAAGTTTACAAGAAAACAAAGCAGAATGTAGAGTTCTCCTAATCTCCTCACTCCCTGCCCCAAATGTTATTAACATCTTGCATTAGTATAATACATTTGATATAATTTAATGAACCAATACTGATACATTATTACTACATAAAATTTGTTGTTTGCATTATGGTTCACTCAGTTTTGTCTTATTTCTGATACTTTGGAGTAATTAGAAAACTACATTATATATTTTACAAATATAAAATGAAATTTCCAAGGATTTGAACCAAATATGGGCCAATATTGGTGATATTTGTATAAGATACTTGATTAAAGAAATGCTTATTAAGTACCATGAATATGTGAAATACAAAACTAGGTGCCAGGGACCCAAAGCAACATAAAATTAGGCTCTGTCCTCACTGAGAGCTCAGTTGTGGAAAGGAAGGTGAATGAAGAAACTCCTATTCAGGTGGTAACTCAGCACCTGCAGTAATGGGTAGCTACAGAAAACCACGTTAGTAAAGGAAAGCACTTCTTAAAATCTGACTTTGTGTGGAGAAGATGACTAGAGTTTTCCAGAGGATATGAGAGCTTGAAGTAAATGCTGCGGTTTGAATAAGATTTAGCAGACAAATAAGAAAAGTAAAAACTTCCCACATGAAGAAAGCAAGAAAGAAAGCCAAGGTGAATGAAGGTAATGAAGGGACTTGGTTTCTAAACTAATGTTGTGGATTCAAAAATAGGAAAATTAAGAGAATGATTAAGTGAGGAAATGAGATTCTAAGTTTTGTTTAATTAAAATCATCACTTTCTATTACTAAAGTTTCAAAAGTATGTGTGCAAATGTATGCGTACATCCAAAATTTTAAGGTAGTTACTGGTAGGATCAATAAAAGCCATATTATTCTTGAATCTACAAAAGAAACAACTAAAGAAACTGAGTAATACAGAAAAAAACAGTGAACTGATGATGGGGGAAGAGTTCAAAAGCTTTAGAACATAGAATATGAAATAGAATAGCAGAATGAAACCTAAATAAATAAATAACTTAATAAGTGGGCTAAACCCCACTTCTTGAAAACTCTTAAATTTAGATTGCAAAACAAAGGTTCTAAAATATATGACGACCTAAAGTAAAAAAAAAAAAAAACAACAATATATTTTTAAAATGTGATATGAACAAAATTAAAAATAATGGAATTAGTGGTATGATGGTTAATTTTAGGTGCCAACCCACATGAATTCTGGGATATCTAGAAACCTGGAAAGGCATTATTTTGGGGTGTTCAGGTGTTTCCAGAGGAGACTGGCATGTGGGTCTGAGTGAGCTAGCTAGGCAAGCACTTTACCACTCAGCCACTTCTCCAGCCTGTGTGAGCTAGCTAGGGAAGATCTGCCCTTTATGTGGACCAGCACTAGCCTGTTGGCTGGGATCTAGAAAGAACAAATAGGTAGTAAAGGGAATGTGTCTGTTTGTCTCAGGAAACTAAGATACATCCTTCTTCCCCTGCTTTTGAACGTCAGAAGAGCAGGCTCTCTGACTCTTAGATTTCAGGACTTGTACCAGTTTGGGTTGTCAGTCTTGCACTGAGAGTTACACTATTGGTTTCCTAGTCCTAAGGCCTTTGCAACAGGACTGAGATACACAACTAGTATCCTGGGGTCTTCAGCTTTCAGACAAGTTGTCATGGGACTTCTCAGTCTCCATATTTTCATGTGTCAATGCCCCCTAAATTCCGTTTTGTTCTCTTGTTTTTCTCCCTCTCTGTGTGTGTCTTATTGTCTATTTGTGTGTGTGTATGTGTGTGTGTGCGTGTGTGTATGTATATCTTATTGTTTCTCTCTATTTTACTATTTTTATTTCTGGAGAAACTTAAGTAATGTGTTAATATTAAAATTATACAAATATCATTTTAAATTGTCCTGTTGACTTAATAGTATGATTATAATCAATACAGGAATTCTTTGTTTACCATATTGTCAGGTATTGTGTAAGGATCATCAAAAGCATTTATGAGACAAAGAAGATCTCAGAACTATATTAAGCAAAAGCTTTCAAAATAAAAAGACAAATGGGAAAACATAATTATTTTTTGAAACTTTCAATATGATGATAAAATAATCAGCAACCAAATGAGGAAACTGAAAAATTTAACAATACATATGTTAACTCCTTGGCAGAAAATAAACACATTTTAAAATATTCAAATATTCTTAAGGCATATACAAATATTGAGTCATATTCTGGATCTCAAAAAATTCTCAAAAGAAAAAGAATAAATTATACCAATCCTCTTTATCTTATTTCAGTGAAATAAAAATTAATAACAAAAGTACTACCTAAAGAACATATTAAACCTCATAGAAATCTTAAATAATAACCTAAAGAATTCTTAAGTCAAAGAGGATATGCACTTCTCAAGTCAGAATACATAAAAAAGTAAAGAACGCAGAAAAAAACTGCACTCTGGAAAATTTACGTCTGAAACAATAGGAAAAATGTTGAACATTTTTTCATATATTTGTTGATTAATTGTATATCTTCTTCTGAGAAGTGTCTGTTCAGTTCCTTAGCCCATTTATTGATTGGGTTATTTGTTTTTTTTTTGGTGTTAAGATTTTTCAGTTCTTTATGTATTCTAGAGATCAGTGCTCTAGTTGACATGAATGTGGTAAAGATTTGTTCCCAATTAGTAGGTTCTCTACTCACCTCACTGATTGTTTCTTTTGCTGAGAAGAAGCTTTTTAGTTTGAATCCATCCCATTCATTAATTCTGGATTTTAATTTTTGTGCAATAGGAGTCTTATTAAGGAAGTAGGAGCCTAATCCGATATGATGGAGGTTTGGGCCTACTTTTTGTTCTAATAGACACATTGTCTCTGGTTTAATTCCTAGGTCCTTGATTCACTTTGAGTTGAGTTTAGTGCATGGTGAAAGATAGAGGTTTAATTTCATTTTATTGCATACAGATTTCCAGTTATCCCAGCACCATTTGTTGAAGAGACTACCTTTTCTCCAATGTATGTTTTTGGCACCTTTATCTAATATAAAATAGCTGTAGTTGTGGGCATTAGTCTCTATGTCCTCTATTCTGTACCATTGAGAAATGCAAATCAAAACTACTCCAGTCAGAATGGTGACTAGTAAGAACACAAACAACAATAAATGTTGGAGAGGATGTGGGGGAAAAGGCACACTCATACATTGCTAGTGGGATTGCAAAATGGTGCAGCCAATACGGAAAGCAGTATGGATATTCCTTGGAAAACTGGGAATGGAACCACCTTATGACCTAGCTATCCCACTCCTCGGTCAATTCCCAAAGGACTTAAAAACAGCATACTACAGGGACACAGCCACATCGATGTTTACGGCAGCACAATTCACAATAGCTAGGCTGTGGAACCAGTCTAGATGCCCCTCAGTAGATGAATGGATAAAGAAAATGTGGTATATATACACAATGGCATATTACTCAGCAATAAAAGAGAATAAAATAATGGCATTCTCAGGTAAATGGATGAAATTAGAGAGTATAATGCTAAGTGAAGTTAGCCAATCCCAAAAAGCCAAATGCTGAATGTTTTCTCTGATATAAGGAGGCTGATTCACAGCGGGGTTGGGACAGGGAGCATAGGAGGATTAGAGGAACACTAGAATGGCCAATGGGGAGGGAGGGGAAGTGAGGGGTCAAGGGGGTAGAATGAGAGGGATATCATTACCCTAAGTGCATGTATGAAGACAAGAATGGTATGAATATATTTTGTATACAACCAGAGATATGTAAAAATGTACTCTATATGTGTATTATGAATTGCAACACATTCTACTGTCATATACAACAACTCCAAATTAAAAAAAATAAAGCTTGTAAATCAAAAGTAAGAAATTAGTTAAATGAGCAATAATAATAAGACTAATAAAAAAAAAAAAGAATTCCACCTTCAATGCTGAATTAACATTATTTTTGTTGGTTTTCCTCCTATAAACACAAAGTCTATTTTGATGTTCCATAATGAAGTTTTGTGATAAATAGAGCATTTGAAAATTTAAAAATATAGGAAAAATAAAAAATATGAACAAAATATTTCATTCACATAAATGTGTTAAGTAAAATTCTATGTAACCTCCAAGTTTTCATTCTCTGGTGCACACACACCTTTTTTATTATTATTCAAATATCAATTTAGATGATGTTGTGAAGGATTTTGCAAGTGTAGTTAAGGTCCCAAACCAGTGGACCTTATGAGAGGAAAACAGGATGTTGTGCCTGGCCTAATCACACGATCTCTTTTAATCTGGGTCTAGAAGTCAGAGACTAGAGGTCAGAGATCCAAATCTTGGAGAAGTAGGACACATTGCTGCAGGCATGAAGATGGAGGGGCAACACAGCAAGGAATGCAGGTGGTCCCTCCTAGCTGAGAGAAGCTAGTAGGTGACAGGCAAAAAGGACACAGGAACCTTAATCCTGTAACAGCAAGTAGCTCAATTCTGCAAACAAGAATAATCTTGGAAGCAAATTACCCCTCAAACCACCAGAAGAAAACTGTGTGACAAACATCTTGAGTTTAGCCTTTTGCTATTCTAAGAGGATAACCCAGCAATGTCATGCCAAATTTATAGATAACCAATGGATGCTGCTTCAAGTTGAAATGCCTCTTTTTCTTCTTTTTCCCTTTTTTGTCTTTTTCCTTCGGATACCGAAAATTCAACTCACGGGCACTCAGCCACTGAGCCACATCCTCAGCCCCATTTTGTATTTTATTTCCAGATAGGGTCTCACAAAGTTACCTAGTCCCTCACCGTTGCTGAAGCTGGCTTTGAATCTAGGATCATCCTGCCTCAGCCTCCAGAGCTGCTGGGATTAAGGCATGTGCCACAGTACCCAGCTGCAAAGCCTCTTCTAATACTAATACAGAGAGAGTAAAAGTACATTGAAATGATGTCCACGACGTCAGTGGGAAATAAGTTATAAATGTGACAATATAATAAGTGAAGAAAAAGATAAAGTGAAAATATGTCTGAAGCTAGTTATTTAAAAAGTTTAATGAAACAGATAAACCTCTAAAAGATATTCATTGGAAAATGTGTGAGAACAGTAATTCACAACATTAGGCATATAAAAGAGATAATTGAAGACATAAAATTATTTTTCAGATTACTTATATACATAAAATCATGTATGTGAAATTTAAATACTTGGTGAAATAATGAATGTTTTGGTACAAAGCTTGATCATTAATATTGATGAAAGAAATAGCTCAAATAGTTTCATGATCCAGGTGATTTCATCAATGACTTTGTAAAAACTTTTGAGAAGACACAATGTATTTGCTCTTCAATTTCTTCCAAGGCACAAGAAGAGAAATTTCCCAAATCATCTTATTAAGCCCACATGGTACTATTATCAGCCTCTAAAAACAAACATCAAATAAACAGAACAAAGCAAAAATTAACCATAAATCTGCAGACAAATTATGTTATGGATAGAGATACAAAATAGAAATGGCACCTCAACTTCAACAGAACATTAAAATTCATAAAATACCATTATTAAGATATAATCTCTGGATATTCTAGAGTAATTTTTATTGTTAGGTAATATAATAGTTTATCATAAGCAATCATAATACAAGGGAAAAACTTTGAAGATCCCTGTGATATGTCAAAAGAAACTTGATAAATGGAACTCAACTTGTGATATAAAATTTTTTCCTATTATTTTTTTGTTCAGTTAGCCTATATGTAAACATTTAAATCAACAGTGTACACCAGTATAATCTTAGAAGACTCATTCACCATGAAAGTAATCAGAGTAAATAATAAAATAGGGGGGTAAATGGAGTTAAAATGTGTACAGTTCAAATAGTTATCAGGGGAAGTGGTAAGATGATAACTTGTTTTAGATTACAATGAGTTCTACAATCTCCAGGATAATCTACGTAATAGTTGTAAACAAAGAGTTAAAACAAGGAAAGCATTCTAATAATGTTAAACTAGACCAAAGTTGGCAAGAATGTGGTAAAAAAGGAACTGTTGTAAGATAGTAGAAAATAGAACTACCATCAATAATTATACAATATATGTATATTGTAAATGCAAATACAGTAAATTCATCAAATAAATGACTATGATGGTCAAAGTAAAAACATCCAGGCACCTATTACCTCTGAGAAAACACTTTAAATATAAGAACATAGAATGGTTAAAAGTGAAATGATGGAAAAATGATAGCAGGAAACACTAATCAATAGAAAGGTGATGTTGCTATACTAATTAATATGAGACAAAGTAGGTTTCACAGGAAGAGTATAAGTAAAGATGAAAGGAACATTTTAAAGTCAATCCAACAGAAAAATATCAAAATATCAAGTGCATACTTATTGAATAGCATAGTTTCACCCTGCAGGTTAAAAGGTATAACCCACTTCTCTCTATAACTGATAGGAAAGGTAAACATAAAAAAAAATGAATAGGTATGAATGACTAAAATTTCAAACATAAGTTAATTGATCTATAGAGAGCACTACATTTTAAGGACATTGCCCTACAGGTCAAAAGGTATAACCCACTTCTCTCAATAACTGAAAAGAAAGGTAAACAAAAAAAAAAAATGAATAGCTATGAATGACTAAAATTTTAAGCGTAAGTTAATTGATCTATAGAGAGCACTACATTTTAAGGATGACATATTCTAAAGAACGTGCATATGAAAATTTAACTGTATGCTAAGCCATTGAAGTGGTTCCAACAGTATCTCAAGATTAAAATCCTTTGGTTATGTTATGAGAATGGACTTAATCTAGAAATCAAAAATAAATATAAAATCAGAAAAATTTTACCTGCATGATATTAATTAATATACTTCTTAGTATTCTAAGATTCCATTAAGAAATCAAATTAGAAAATATTTGGTAGTAAATAATAATGAAGAAATAATATTTTAAAATGTGTGAAAGATACAGAACTTCCACTTGCAGACAACTTTGAATTTCTCCTTCCTTCTCTAACAGGGAGGATTGAGGGGGGAGGGGGGGTAATATGAAAAAGCCTTTTCTGACTTTGGACAATGGCACAAGAATGTGACCTCTAAGAACAGGGTGGCTAATAAAGTGAATACTACAATTATAAGAGGTAAGTGTTTGCAAACAGTTTTTAGCTGGTAGCAATAGAGAAATCCAGACAGACTTTGGGTATTACAAAATTGAGAATCCAGAGAAGGAATTTGAGGAGGCCACAACAAGAATTTATAGGAATAATATATGTTCTTACTACATTTTAACTGTTTGTTATGGTTTGCAATGAAATAAATACAGAAATGGAGATCAAAATTTAGAAACTCATAAATACAATTTATATTACACAAACACTGAAGTAAAAATATGTTAATAGGATGCTCCAATAAAAATAATAATAGTAAAAACAAATAAATAAGAGTGCTACCTCGAGGCTAGTAAAAAAAAATAAGTTCATTCATTACAATAAAACTTTATCTATTGATATACTTGTGTGATAAGTAAATTGTTACTGTACATGACTTTTTGTTATAATTGTGGAAAAACAAAAATTATGATATCACAGTGATTCATTTCATTTATCTATCTATCAATTTATTTATTTATTTTTGCAGTGCCCTAGTTGAACCCAGTTGTGCTCTGGCACTGAGCTATTATAGCTCATTAAAAAAAAGCCCATTTTTATGTTTTTTTTTGTTTGTTTGTTTTAATTTTGAGACAGGGTCTCATTAAATTGCCCAGGCTGGCCTCCAACTTTTGATCCTGTTGCTTCAGTCTCCTGAATTGCTGAAATTATAGTCTGCACCACCAATCCCAGCATTCTTTTTTTTTTTTTTTTTTTTTTTTTTTTTTTTTTTTGTGGTACCGGGGATTGAACTCAGGGGCACTCGACCACTGGGTCACATCCCCAGCCCTTTTTTGTGTTTTATTTAGAGACAGGGTCTCACTGAGTTGCTAAGTGCCTCGCCATTGCTGAGGCTGGCTTTGAACTCGCGATCCTCCTGCCTCAGCCTCCCAAAGTGCTGGGATTACAGGCGTGCGCCACTGCGCCCGGCCCCAGCATTCATTTTTTTACAAGTTTATTTATTTTTTATTCTAAGTTGTTAGAAATGACAGCAGAATGTATTACATTTCATATTATACTTATAGGGCACATTTTTACATATCTCTTGTTGTATACAAAGTATATTCACACCATTCGTGACTTCATACATGCACTTAAGGTAATGATAACCATCTCATTCTACCATCTTTTTTTTTTCTTCACCTTTTGCCCCTTCCCTTCCCTCCCTCCCCATTGGCCATTCTAGTGTTTCTCTAATCCTCCTATGCTCCCCATCCCAACCCCACTATGAATCAGCCTCCTTATATCAGAGAAAACATTCAGCATTTGGCTCTTTGGGATTGGCTAACTTCACTTAGCATTATATTCTCCAACTTCATCCATTTACCTGCAAATGCCATGACTTTATTCTCTCTTATTGCTGAGTAATACTCCATTGTGTATATATACCACATTTTCTTTATCCATTCATCTACTAGAGGGCATCTAGGTTGGTTCCACAGTTTAGCTATTGTGAATTATGCCACTATAGACATTGATGTGGCTGTGTCCCTGTAGTATGCTGTTTTTTAAGTCCTTTGGGTATGGACTGAGGAGTGGGATAGCTGGGTCATAAGGTGGTTCCATTCCAGTTTTCCAAGGAATCTCCATACTGCTTTCCATATTGGCTGCACCATTTTGCAGTCCCACCAGCAATGTATGAGTGTGCCCTTTTCTTCACATCCTCGCCAACATTTATTGTTGTTTGTGTTCTTAATTAGCTGCCATTCTGACTGGTGTGAGATGAAAACTTAGAGTGGTTTTGATTTGCATTTCTCTAATAGCCATGGATGTTGAACATTTTTTCAAGTGAAGGAGCCCTAATCAAGGAGATAGCTAAAGATTGTGGTTAGCTGAGAGCCATAAAAGATGTTCTAGTTTTCACCTGATATTAATACATTATTCAAATAATCTTTGTATGCCCATGAACACTGTGTGACACACCTGTAAGTTCGAGCTGTAAGCACTTGTCCTTGTTAAAGCTAAATGTATATAACCGAGTGAGGTTGGTTATAGGTTGTTGGGGGAAGAAGAAGAAGGTTGCTGGTGGTTGGAGTTAGATCGGTTAGAGTTCGAGAGGTTGCTGAAGGCGGAGAGAGAAGAAGAATAAAAGACCTTTTTCATTTTCATCCTGCCTCCGAGTTTTCTCCTGCGGCATCGTAGCTGCAAGCAACAGCATCAGGCAGCTACATTCAAGTATTTGTTGATTGATTGTATATCTTCTGCTGAGAAGTGTATTTTTAGTTCCTTGGCCCATTTATTGATTAGGTTATTTATTTATTTTTTTTGGTATTAAGATTTTTGAGTTCTTTATTTATTCTAGAGATTAGTGCTCTATCTGAAGTGCATGTGGTAAAAATTTGTTCCCAATTAGTAGGCTCTCTATTCACCTCACTAATTGTTTATTTTGCTGAGAAGAAGCTTTGTAATTTGAACCTACCCCATTTGTTGATTCTTGATATTAATTCTTGTGCTACAAGAGTCTTATTAAGGAACTTGTGGCCTAATCCAACATGTTGGATATTAGAGCCTACTTTTTCTTCTATTAGGTGTAGAATATCTGGTTTAATTCCTAGGTCCTTGATCCACTTTGAGTTGAATTTTTGTGCATGGTGAGAGACAGAGGTTTAATTTCATTTTCTTGCATATGGATTTCCAGTTTTCCCAGCACCATTTGTTGAAGAGGCTATCTTTTATCCAATGTACGTTTTTGGTGCCTTTGTCTAATATAAGATAATTGAAATTATGTGGGTTAGTCTCTGTGTCCTCTATTCTGTACCATTGGTCTACCAGCCTATTTTGGTGCCAATACCATGCTGTTTTTTGTTACTATTGCTCTGCAGTATAAATTAAGGTCTGGTATAGTGATGCCACGTGCTTTACTCTTCTTGCTAAGGATTACTTTAGCTATTCTGGGTCTCTTATTTTTCCAGATGAATTTCATGACTGCTTTTGCTATTTCTATGAGGAATGACATTGGGGTTTTGATTGAAATTGCATTAAATCTGTATAGTGCTTTTGGTAGTATGGTCATTTTGACAATATTAGTTCTGCCTATCCAAGAACAAGATAGATCTTTCCATCTTCTAAGGTCTTCCATAATTCCTTTTTTTTTAGTGTTCTGTAGTTTTCATTATAGAGGTCTTTCACATCTTTGGTTAAGTTGATTCCCAAGTTGTTTTTTTTTTTTTTTTTTTTTTTTTTTGCCAGCATTCATGTTAATTGAACAATTTGCAGAGTTTTTATAGTGGTCTCTTTTCTGTGTGATATTTCTCCTACTTATATTCAATGAAATATAATTTTGTTCATTAAGGCTGAAAACAAAGGATTTGAACTGGTACTGTGAATGTGTTTGCCTTTTCATTTTATTTTCATAGAAATTCTCTCTCTCTCTCTCTCTCTCTCTCTCTCTCTCTCTCTCTCTCTCTTTCTCTGTCTCTCTCTTTACAACAATATCATGTCTGAGAGATCTGGAGGAAACAACCGTAACATGATTGTTAATCACAAGTAGTTTGAAATGCACTGTCCTACAATGGGAATAGATTTTTCCTGTCCAAACATTATTTTATATGTAAAACCCAGTACAGTACTACTGTACATGTATGATGTTCAGAACATATTTCTGGTTGAGGCAGTAGAGAGGACTCAATTTAAAAAAAAAATTAAAAATGCCCTTGATAGTATCAATAAACATCATTTACATGAAAATCGTTTTACAAAAATTTTACTTAAAGATTTTTTTTAAAAAGTCTTTCCCTCTAGACTGATGGAATGAATTAGTTGCCTTTGAACTATAGACAGAACTACTATTATGAAAAAATAATTATTTGAATTTAATTTTCCACACTTTAACTCAATTATTCTTCCTTTGTTAGTGGACATCAATGACATATATTGAGAAAAATAAGCTCATAAAGCTCATAAAACTGTGTAAGAAGACTGACAGAGTTTGAGTACCTAGCTCACCTGCCTCAGGCTAGAGTGAAGCTGCATTTCACCTTGCCTTTCCCTTAGCGGTTTAGTTTGGCCAATAATTCTCTCTTTTTGTCATAGCTAGTCTCAGAAGCGTCCCTGACAATTGCAGAGTCCTGAGAAATACAACAGACATATTTTTCCCTCAGTTTTTCACACACATAGGGTGCGTTTTTGCCTGCTCACATATTCATATATTCAGATGAAGTCTTTGGTGCGTCTATCTCCCCTGCATAATGTTGGCACATCAGGGTCAGAGGGCCCCAGTGTCGAAAGAAAATTTATGACACAGGTCTGGAGTTCCTTACTAAAATCAAGTGGTATTCCATCTACATCTCCACTAAGAACTATGCACACATGCCCCAACCCCAACACACACATCACAAATTAAAGTATGAAATCTGATATTGTCTGAATTTAGCTTCTTAAAATAGTTTTATATTTAAATTTCAAAAAAATATTCTTGGGATTCTTCTACCAACAGGAATGTTTGTAAATGTTAGTAGGGATGCATTTTTAATATGTGTTTTAAGACCTTCATGAGAGGAAAACTCATCTGGTTTTCAAATTAACTGTAGGATTCCTCATTGTGCTCAAGGATCAGAATCAGGCAGTCTGACAGCCTGAGAAAATTTATTTATTTTTATCTTAGATTTGATGAGTTCATTGGTTGCTGCCTAAGTAGAGCTAATTCTTCATTTATTCCCTTATTCACTGACTTTTTTCCTGTGCTGTGTTGAAATAAGGCATAATTTTTGCCCAAGGAAGCTCATGGTATAGTGATATTAATATATTATTAATATTAATGGTTTGTTTAATTATAGTAATATCCTCTGACAATTTGCCAATAAAAGTTAGTACAGTATCAAGTTTTGAAAATCCAGTTCTAGTAGGCTATCTGGGATGGAATTCTCATTCTGCCCCTTGCTTGGTGAATTATATTGGCTAGGACAAATAATAACCACAATAATAGGGTAGTTGTGACTCTGTTATACTATATGAAACAGTCTCAGCTACTGACTAGTATAGAGTAAGTACTCAATGAATGCTGACTTTATACCATTTTGGGATAAGGAAAGGAAGGATCACATATGCTTAACTCTTTTGGATTAGGGGAGTGGACAGTTGGAATAACTTCATGGAATGGTTGACTCTTGATCTTTTCCTTTTTCATTCAACAGTGTTTACCGAGAGCAAATCTGGGCCACATGCTCTTTTAAGCACAGGCAATAAAGCACAGAGTAGATTTAAGAAGTTGTTATTTCTTAACCCAGGGGAGAGGCAACAAACTGGGAAAAGCTAAATAATATAGTTTTAGCAAGCGGTAAGGGCTATGAAGAAATAAGGTAGGCTGACAGGATAAACAATGATGGGCTGCCCACTGTTGTAGACAGGATCAGGAGGAGGCCCTCTCTGAGATGATATTGAGCAAAATCTTAAGTGATTGAGCTCTTCAAGTTCAAGTAAGAGACTTTCTGAAAGAGGAGGAGATGTGTATAGACAGTGAGGAATCATATGGCAGTCCACTGGGTGCTGGGAAAGGCTGTGCATTTCATTTTGTATTAGGAGAAACTCCAGGAGGCTTTAAACAGTTGAGTTATATAATCAAATGGTCCCTCTGACTACTATATGGGAAATATGACAAGAGGGAAGAGCAGAAACAGAGAAACCACATAGGTGGTATTGGAATTGTCCAGGACAGAGCAGGTGATGGTATGAGCCCCAGTGCGAAGACAGGGTAATGTGCTTGGGGGACAGATCCTCAAGGCAAGAAAAGAAAACATCTTCACGAATGGAAACAGCAAGTACAAGCACATGGACACTTGAAATATCACGGTTATTTCAGAAAATTAAAAAATATACTTTCATCATATAAATGATTCTCTTCTACATGTCTTATGATACAATCATAAAAGGAAAATGAGGCTCATTGGTGTTTCCAGCTTATGAGGATAACAGTAGGATTTTTCTTACATATATCTGCGTCCAAATTAAACAGCAAAGTTACCATCTCAGTGAAAACTAATCAGTTGTAGGGATCAATGCTCAATTACCAAGAGCATAACTGGGGAGAATCTTCACATGCTTTGGGAAGTACAGTTAAGCCTTAAGAACATTCTTCCCTTTTGGCTTGCAGAATATTTGTTTAAATGGGTCATTCTTCCAAATAGCTTGTCTAATCATTCCTTCCTAGAGATGGAATTGTAGAAGTAACCAGAAAAAAAGACTTTGTGACCATGAAGATGCTTGTTTTCATCAGTTTTTTGTTGCTGTGATCAAATGCCTGACAATAACAATTCAGAGAGGTGAAAGTTTATTTGGAACTCAGTTTCAGAGATCTCAGTCCATTGATGACAGATTCCATTCCTCTGGGCCCAAGGTGAGGCAGTATGTAATGGTGAGAGAGGGCCCAGAAAAGAAAAGCTGATGGAAGGGTCAATAAGCATGGAAGGATAGAGGGTTGGAAGAGGCCACAAGGGCCAGGTACAATGGTGCATGCCTGTAATCCCAGGGGCTCAGCAGGCTGAGACAGAAGGATCTCGAGTTCAAAGCCAGCCTCAGCAAAAAGTGAGGTGCTAAAAAACTTAGTGAGACCTTGTCTCTAAATAAAATACAAAATAGGGCTGCAGATGTGGCTCAGTGGCCAAGTGCCCATGAATTCCATCCCTGGTACCTCCCCCCAGAAAAGAGGCCAAAGGAAAGATGCACCCTTCCAGGTCATACTCCCAATGACCCACCTCCTCTAGCCATTCTCCCCCAGCTTACAGTTACCACCTAGTCAGTCCATTTGAACAAGGATGGACTGATTAGGTTACATATTTTATAATTTGTATCACTTCACCTCTGAATATTCCTGCATCAACACAGGAGATTTGGGGGAATACCTCACATCCCAACCATAACAATGCCTGATTATAACATGAAAGAACATGTATTTGTAGGATTATTTGCTGCACTTAGAACACTAATATTCAAAGCATTCTTTAATTTTTGAAGTTCTGTTAAAAAAAGCAAACAAATTTTTAATGTAAGCAAAATTAGCAATATGAAATGCTTTCCATATCATTCTTCATGAGAATAAATTTAACATTGCCCACTTGCATAGATATATATATATATATATATATATATAACATGTAGAAATTGGGTCCCAATGTGAAAACAACAACAACAACTTTTAAGTGTATTTTTTTCTTTTTTAAATTTATTTTTATTTATAATAATTACAATTTATAGTGCACATATATAGCATCTTTTTACATACAACTGTTTATATACAAAGTATATTCATACCATTCAGGTCTTCAATCATGCATTTAGGATAATGATATCCATCTCATTCAACCACCTTTTCTTTCTTTTTTTTTTTTTTTTTTTTTTTTTTGTACCAGGGATGGAACTCAGGGGCACTTTCCACTGGGCCACATCCCCAGCCCGTTTTGGTATTTTTTATTAGAGACAGGGTCTCACTGAGTTGCTAAGTGCCTCGCCATTGCTGAGGCTGGCTTTGAACTCGCGATCCTCCTGTCTCAGCCTCCCAAGTGCTGGGATTACAGGCGTGTGCCACGGTGCCCGGCTTTAAGTGTGTTTTTAAATGTTTCATACTATGTGATCTTGATATGGTGAGTACTCTCGATATTCCTGACATGTTACCTACTCTTATTATGTAATTTATATTTTTATGTAAATTTTTCCAAATAGGAAAAAGTACTTTCTTTTACTTTATATTGACTTTTCTGTTTGAAATTCTTAATTAATAAAACATTTTTTAAAGAAATATTTTTGATGACTTCTTGGGAAATAACTTCTAAAAGATGTTCCTTCAAAAGTGACTGTTTTTTGTTTAAAAAGAAACAGCTTTTAATGTTCTGATTAAAAAATCAGCTTTCATATCAATCATAGCTTATACCTATGTAGATTAATCTTGAACAGAAAGTAAACCACTCTACTTATATTCTGAGGACTGACTCCCATTACTAGTCCAGATGAAATAATATAGATATCAACAAAATAATTTAGGGCTTCAACTTGCTAATTCAATTACCAGAAAACCAGAACTTCCATTTCCCCATGCCCCTACCCTCTGAATTATGGTAAAGGCAAACTGATAGATATAAAGCAACTATAGAAAGATATTTAATAATTAGTAAAAAGAAAAAAAAAAACAAATAAACAAGAAACAACAAAACCCTTCAGATTTTATGCAAGAGTCTTTTAGTCCAGTTCATTCTCTCTTCTAAATTTATGTTGTTATTCCCCTAAATAATTGATTTTCAAAATGATGACAGTGAGGCAGCACAGTATGCTGAATTATTAGGAAGAGTTATATAATGTCCACGATCATTGCTCTTATTAAAGCACGAAGAAATACTAAGACTTCCCCAAACTATAATCTACAATAATGACTGAAACAGATTTTGCCAGAATAGTGTAATATCTAAGCATCCAAGGTAACACAGAATTTACTAAATCCTTTTTTTTCCCAAGAGTTCCTGAAGGTTAAACACACCATCAAAATAGTAATTCATTCCTTACCTTTCATTCCTGAACACTGACAAAGAACAAATTCCTATGAGAATCACTGCTGATACTGTCTTCCCTCAACATAAGAGATTGGCATCAGATTAGACATTTTTGTCCAAATAGTGAAATGCAGTGCTTTGCAGAAAACTGTCCCTTCTACACCTCACAAAATATTTGAGTTTTATTTTAAGCATGTAGGTGGCTCTGTAGGCAGATCAGTGCTTTTGGGTATCTCATCATTGCTCTACAGTATTAATCTGGTCAAACAACATGGATGAAAAGCCTTCCACTGGTTTAACACTTCAGTAAGCTGTGGTATGGCAGGCTGAAGTCTACTAAGGTGTACTCTCTTGTCTTCATGGAGTTTACACTTTAGCATAGAAAAAAGACATCCACCAATGCCTCATGCAAAAACAATTTTAAAATTTCCACTCTGAGGATGGTTACAAAGCAGAAGTGCTCAGAGGTATAAAAACCTTAACACTGGAAAATCTGACCTAGCCTGAGCTGGGAGTACTGTAAGATCCCATAAAAACTGGTATGGGAAATGTGGCTAAGAAATGAGTAGAGCTTAGCTTCCACTAAGAAGGGGAAGCACGACATTCTTGGTAGAGATGTTTGCATGTGTAATACCCTCTGGTGGGAGGGAGCATGGGAGGTGGAGGTTGGTGGCTCTGTGTGGTTCTACTGAGAGTGGTGGAGTAAGGGAAGGGCTGGAGAGGTGGATGGGTTTACGTTATTTACAGCCTTTTAGGTCATCTTGTCTCCTTTCCCTGAGAATTGTTAAGGTCATCAATTTAGGGGGAAAAGAAAAATGTATAAGGGTTTTTAGTAGCAGTGGGGATTATATGAGCAGATTAGTGGTTCAGAAAGATCCCTCCTGCTATAGGTGGAGAGTGAACAGTCATCCTCCTACCCCTTTCTGCACAGACTTCCTAAATTTCCTCTAGAAGCCTTTTTAGCTCTGAGGAGCACCCAGAATTTCAGTAACATCATTCCTTTATTTGTAACTCACAAAAATACTTTGCGCCAGAGGCTGACCAAAGAGTTAGAAACATTGTTTCAAAGCAAAATGCCTAAACTTCAGAAGGGATCAGAAAGCTGTGTCAAGGATTCTGACATATAAACCTATTCTAATGAAATGGTTGAGGTATTGTCTGAGGCACAGAAAACAAAAACACTCTTCATGTCCCAAAGTCCTCATCCTAGAAGGCTAGACAGTGTGCCAACTTCACTCCTGTAACCTTCATAGTCTCTGAGACTGTTTTAGTCAGCTTTCCATAGCTTTTACAAAAATATCTGACAAGAACAACTTAGATTTAATTTTGCTCATGGTTTCAGAGGTCTTAGTCCATGGCAATCTAACTGTATTGCATGAAGTCATGACAAAAGAGTTTCTTAGCTCATGGCAACTGGAAAAGAAAGAGAGGAAGGGGTCAGGGCCAGATATAGTCCAAGAGCATGTCTCCAGTGACCTACATTCTCTAGAAATGCCCCTCCTTCTACAGTTACCAGCCAGTAGTTCAAAATATTAATCCACTCAGTGGATTAATCCACTGATGAGGGTATATATCTCATAATCCAGTTTTGTCACCTATGAACACTGTTGCATTACCTAATATACAAGATTCTTGGGGGACATTTTCAGATCTAGAGCATAGCAGAGAGACACACATTTTGGAAGCCCAATCTATTTTTCAGAAATTTCCTCCTTTCTCATCCCTCTGTTGCTATTTATTCAAATAATCATAACTTCTTACTGCCTCCAGAAATGACTCTTACCTTCATCAGTAAAGGGGACCCATCAAGGCACCCACCAATAAAAAAGACCATCTGGGTCTATATGACCATGATTCTGCCTTTCATCATCCCTGTCACCATTCCTAGGACACTGACATATTTAGGAGATTAGTTGCTTTATGTTTCTGTCTATGCTACATTGTTGGTTTTAGATTGTATGCTCTTAGAGGAGAGGGAATAAGGAAAGAGGGCTAGCTTTCTGTATGATATACAATTGTAAAGCCCAGAAAATAATTTTTAAGATGAAAATTATTTAATACACTGTTGACTACATATTTATTAGAAGGGTGAAAATGATGTCACCTTCTATTATATATCTTAAATTTACTAGCTTCTTCTTTATCAATATATGTCAGCATACGTCTACAGAAGCCTAGGAAGAAGATGAACTTGTCTTAACCTAGTCTCACATATATGATGGAAAACTTCAGTTAGTATAGTTTAAATCATATGGAGGCAACATATAGCAATCATCTTGGTTCTTGGTATTCTTTAATGCAGCTGTGTTAGGGATTCTTGGCTCAAAAAAACAAGTTAACAAATGTTCGAACATTTTTTGATGATTACGACTCAACACTAGTCTTTGTCACCACAGGAGAAGAAGAGAATTGGAGAATTAAGCCCACATAATTAAATGCTTTATTTCAGCAGATACTTTCACTCACATTTTATTGGCCAGAACTAATGACTGGCCACATCCAACTTCTAGTATAGGGAAAGCATAATTCTCTTTGTACTGGTAAATGGAGTAAAACGATTATTGGTAAACACTACTAGACACTTCCATTTAATATATTCTATGACAACATTGCTAATAAATATTTGACATGTATTGCTTTATAAATCACATTTAATTTCTTCTTTTTTATTTAAAGCATTTTGTACAATAAAAACTATGCTGAATTTTGAAAGATAGAAATTTATTCTCCCTGTGTAACTTCTATATTCTATACTCTTTGTCCTTTTGATGATTAACATTTTTAGTGCTTTTTCTTCAATCAATTACTCTAGGACAAAAGCTTTTAAATTAAACCTTTTGCAAGTAAGACTATTAATATTTTATAGTGCAAAAAAAGAATATTTATGCCTAGAAAGACTAATTAATTGAACCAAGTGTTTATAGACAAAGAAGAAACGTCAGAATTTGAACCCAAACGTATTAAATCTTTCATTAATACATAATATAAGTTCTTTAGATTTAAACACATCTTCTAAAGTTATATCAAATTTCACCTCTTCTGTAAGGACCTAAAACCTGCGATCCTCAAGTGATCAAAATTTACCCTCAGCTTTTCTATGCAAACATTTTAGTTTTATCTATTGCAACATTTTTATAGCAAATTGTATTATATTGAATTTAACCCAATAGTGGGGATAAATATGCTAATTAAATTATGAGTCAAGCCCCACTGACACACGTGGAGCGCTGGCAAGCACAGGACAGGCATGCGGACCTCCACGGAGTGCAGGGCAGGCCCAGCAGAGCACCGCTGACCTCCTCTGAGCGCAGGCAGGCCCAGGACAGTCCTGCCCACACCTGTGGAGCTCAGGCCCAGGACAGCCCTGCCCACACCTGTGGAGTTCAGGCAGGCCCAGGACATTCCTGCCAACACCTGTGGAGCTCAGGCAGGCCCAGGACAGCCCAGGACAGTCCTGCCCACACCTGTGGAGCTCAGGCAGGCCCACACCTGTGGGCTCACAGCCCTGCCCACACCTGTGGAGCTCAGGCAGGCCCAGGACAGCCCTGCTGACCTCCACTCAGAGTGGCCCAGTTTCATTCTACCACCAGCAAACACCCGCCAAGCTGAGGCTCTGCCATAGGACTGCCTCTTTCAACCAGAAGACCACTGGGGAAGCTCAGATTCAACCAGTACTGCCCACACTAACCTGGGTGGGACCCAGGCCCAGGGTAGGTCCAGAGTCTGCTACCCGACCCCCACCTGGGAGCACAGCCTAACCCACTTCCATCTTGAGACACTGAAGACATAGCCATAGCCTTCCCCACACAGTAGCCCCTACCTTTTGACAACAGACAGGACCTAAAAGCAGCTGCATCTCAGAGCAGACATCCCAAAGACATTGTAAGGCCCACCCTTTCAGCCCCATCTCTGAAAGATGTTGCATCCATCTTGGGACACCTTCTGACACCACCTTTAGTTGCAGTAGCATACGTCGAGGAGACACAGACAATCTGCAGGGAAACTACAAGAATATAGGGTAGAAACTGAAATATCTCAGATCCACACTGCAAGAAAGGAAAACAAATAGACAACATGAAAAAACAAGAGAGGAAAATATCCCAAATAAAGCAAGATACTACAATAACAGAACCCATGCTCAGCAAAGTTGATGAAATGTCAGAGAAGGAGTTCAGAAGGTTCATAATTAAAATGATCTGTGAATTAAAGAATGACCTAAATGAGCAAATGCAAGCAAAGTTGATCACTACAACAAAGATATAAAAGAACAAATACAGGTAGCAAAAGATTACTTCAAAAAAAAAAAAAAAGAAAGAAAGAAAGAAAGAAACTCTGGAAAAAAAAGTCAGAAATCCTTGAAATGAAGGAAACAATTAACTAAATACAAAACGCAATAGAAAGCATCACCAACAGACTAAATCAACTGGAAGAAAGAACATCAGATAATGAAGACAAAGTATATAATCTTGAAAATAAAGTAGACCACACAGTGAAGATAGTAAGAAACCATGAAGAGAACATCCAAGAATTATGGGACAGCAGCAAAAGACCAAATCTAAGAGTAATTGGGATAGAGGAAGGCACAGAGTTTCAAACCAAAGGAATGTTCAATCTTTTGAATGAGATAATATCAGAAAATTTCCCAAGCATGAAGAAGGAATTGGAAAACCAAATACAAGAGGCTTACAGGACATGAAATGTACAAAATTATACAGATCAATACCAAGACACATTATAATAAAATGCCTAGCATACAGAATAAGGATAGAATCTTTTTTTTTATTTGCAGGTATATATTTTTAGATAAATTTTTTTTTAGTTTAATTTAATTTGTTATACATGCTTTTAGAGTGCAATTCCTTTTATATTACATATAAAGAGCACAGTTTTCCAAGTCATTGGTTTTACACAAAGTATTTTCATACTATTTGAGTTTTTATACATGCACTTAGTGTATTGATGTGAAACTCCTTCTGCCATTGTTTCAATCCCCTTCCCCCTTCTCTTCCTTCCCCCCATTTTTCTATTTAACATTCCTTCATTCCTCTCATCCTCCCTCCCTTGCCACTATAATTCAGTAGCATCATAGCAAAGGAATCAATCAACCTTTGGTTTTCTGGGATTGGCTGACTTCACTTAGCATTATTTTCTCCAACTCCATCCATTTACCTGCAAATGCCATCATTTAATTCTGTTTTAGTGTTGAGTAGTGTTTCATTGTGTATATATACCAGAGTTTCCCTATCCATTCATCTATTGATGGGCATCAGGGTTGTTTCCACAATCTAGCTATTGTGAATTGTGCTGCTATGAACATTGATGTGGCTGTGTCCCTGTAGTATGCTATTTTTATGTCCTTTGTGTATAGACTGAGGAGTGGGATAGCTGGGTCAAATGGTGGTTCCATTCCAAGTTTTCCTAGGAATCTCCATACTGCTTTCTAAATTGGCTGCACCAATTTGCAGCCCCACCAGCAATGTAAGAGTGTGTCCTTTTCCCCACATCCTTGCCAGCTTTTATTGTTGTTTGTGTTTTTGATAGCTGCCATTCTAACTGGCATGAGATGAAACCTTAGAGTAGTTTTGATTTGCATTTCTCTAATTGCTAGACATGTTGAACATGTTTTTCATATATTTGTTGATTGATTGTATATCTTCTTTTGAGAAGTGTCTGTTCAGTTCCTTAGTCCATTTGTTGATTGGGTTGTTTGTTTTTTTGGTGTAAAGCTTTTTGAGAGCTTTATATATCCTTGAAGTTAATGTTCTGTCTGATGTGCATGTGGTAAAGATTTGCTCTCATTCTGTAGGTTCTCTGTTCACCTCACTGATTGTTTCTTTTGATAAGAAGAAGCTTTTTAGTTTGAATCCATTCCATTTATTAATGTTTGGTTTTAGTTCTTGTACTATAAGGGTCTTATTGAGGAAGTTGGGGCCTAATCCAATATGTTGGAGATTTGGGCCTACTTTTTCCTCTATTAGATGCAAGGTCTCTGGTTTAATTCCTAGGTCCTTGATCCACTTTGAGTTGACTTTTGTGGATGGAGAGAAATAGAAGTTTAATTCCATTTTATTACATAGGATTTCCAGTTTTCCCAACACCATTTGTTGAAGAGGCTGTCTTTTCCCCAATGTATGTTTTTGGCACCTTTGTCTAATATAAGATAACTGTAGACGTGTGGGTTAGTCTCTGTGTCTTCTCTTCTGTACCTTTGGTCTACTGGTCTATTTTGGTGCCAATACCATGCTGTTTTAGTTACTATTGCTTTGTAATATAATTTAAGGTATGGAATAGTAATGCCACCAGCTTCACTCTTCTCACTAAAAATTGCTTTGGCTATTCTGAGTCTCTTATTTTTCCAGATGAATTCCATGATTTCTTTTTCTATTTCTATGAGGAATGACATTGGGATTTTGATTGGGATTGCATTGAAATTGTATAGTGCTTTTGGTAGAATAGTAATTTTGACAATATTAGTTCATTATAATAAAAATGCCTAGCATACAGAATAAGGATAGAATCTTAAAGGCTGCAAGAGAGAGGAATCAGATCACATATATGGGGAGACCAATTCATAACATGGCAGAATTTTCAACCCACACCCTCAAAGCCAGGAGATCATAGAACAACATATACCAAGCTCTGAAAGAAAAGGGATGCCAACCAAGAATCTTATATCCAACAAAATTAGGCTCTAGATTTCAGGACAAAATAAAAACCTTCCATGATAAACAAAAGTTAAAAGAATTTACAACTAGAAAGCCAGCACTACAGAACATCCTTGGCAAAATATTTCCTGAAGAGGAAATGAAAAACAATGATGAAAATCAGCAGAGGTAGGTATTATACTAAAGGAAAGACCAATCAGAGGAGAATCCATGTCAAGTTAAATACCAAAAATAAACAAAAATGGCTGGGAGTACAAATCCTGTCTCAATAATATCTTTAAATGTTAATGGACTAAACTCACCAATCAAAAAACATAGACAAGCAGATTGGATCAGAGAGAGAGAGAGAGAGAGAGAGAGAGAGAGAGAGAGACCCAATAATATGCTGCCTCCAAGAGACTCATCTCATAGGAAAAGATATTCATAGGCTGAAGGTGAAAGTTTGGGATAAATCATACCATTCACATGGACTGCAGAAGCAAGCAGGGGTTTCCATCCTCATATCAAATAAAGTAGACTTCAAGCTAAAATTAATCAAAAGGGATAAAGAAGGACACTACATACTGCTCAAGGGAACCATACACCAACAAGACTTAACAATTATAAATATATATGCCCCAAACAATGGAGCATCCACATTCATCAAACAAACTCTTCACAAGTTCAAGACTCAAATAGACCACAACACAATAATTTCAGTTGATTTTATCACACACCTTTCACCACTGGATAGATCTTCCAAACAAAAGCTGAACAAAGAAACTATAGAACTCAAAAATACAATAAATAACTTAGACATAACTGACTTATATAGAATATTTCATCCTTCAATGTGCAAATAAACTTTCTTCTCAGCAGCACATGGCTCCTTCTCTACAATAGACCATATATTATGCTAGAAAACAACTCTTAGCAAATATAAAAAAATAGAGATAATACCCTGCATTCTATCAGACCATAATGGAATGAAATTAGAAATCAATGATAAAATAAGAAATAAAAGCTACTCCAACACCTGGAGACTAAATAATATGCTATTTAATGAACAATAGGTTGCAGAAGACATCAAGGAGGAGATTAAAAATTTCATAGAGGTGAATGAGAACACAGACAAAACATATCAAAATTTCTAGGACACTATGAAGGCAGTTCTAAGAGGAAAGTTCATTGCATGGAGTTCATTCCTCAAAATAAGAAAAAGTCAACAAATAAATGACTTAGCATTACATCTCAAAGCTCTAGAAAAAAAAAAAAGAACAATCCAACACCAAAAGCAGTAGAAGACAGGAAATAATTAAAATCAGAGCTGAAATCAATGAATTTGAAATAAAAGAAACAATTAAAAAAACAAAACAAAAAGTTTGTTCTTTGAAAAAAATACATAAAATTGACAGAACTTTATCCAGGCTAACAAAGAGAAGGAGAGAGAAAACTCAAATTACTAACATACATGATGAAAAAGGAAATATCACAACAGACACTACAGAAATACAGAAGGTAATTAGAAATTATTTTGAAAACTTGTACTCCAAAAAAAATATAAAATATCGAAGGCATTGACAAATGTCTAGAGTCGTATGATTTGCCCAAATTGAATTAGGATGATATACACAATTTAAACAGACCAATTTCAAGCAATGAAGTAGAAGATGTCATCAGAAGCCTACCAACCAATAAAAGACCAGGACCAGATGGATACACAGCCGAGTTCTACCAGACCTTTAAAGAAGAACTAATTATCAAGTGGGGCTCATTCCAGGGATGAAAGGATGGTTCAACATATGGAAATTAATAAATGTAATTCATCAGATCAATAGACTTAAATATAAGAACCATATTATTATCTCAATAGATGCAGAAAAACCATTCAATAAAATACAGCACCCTTCATGTTCAAAACACTAAAAAAGCTAGGGATAACAGGAACATATCTCAACATTGTAAAAGTTATCTATGCTAAGCCCCAGGCCAACATCATTCTAAATGGAGAAAAATTGAAAACATTCCCTCTAAAAACTGGAACAAGATAGGGATGCCCTCTTTCACCACTTCTATTTAACATAATTCTTGAAACACTGGCCAGAGCAATAAGACAGATGAAAGAAATTAAAGGGATACAGGTAGGTAAAGTAGAATTCAAATTATCACTATTCACTAATGATATGATTCTTTACCTAGAAGACCCAAAAAATTCCACCAGAAATCTTCTAGAACCCATAAATGAATTCAGCAAAGTAGCAGGATACAAAATTAATACCTATAAATCAAAGGTATTTCTATATACGAGTGACAAATTCTCTGAAAGGGAAATGAGGAAAACTACTCCATGAAAAAATAAATAAATAAAAACTACTGCATGAAAAATAAATAAATAAAATACTTGAGAATCAACTTAACAAAAGATGTGAAAGACCTCTATAATGAAAACTACAGAACACTAAAGAAATAAATTATGGAAGACCTTAGAAGATGGAAAGATCTACCTTGTTCTTGGATAGGCAGAATTAATATTAAAATGACCATACTACCAAAAGCACTATACAGATTTAATGCAATTTCAATCAAAATCCTAATGTCATTCCTCATAGAAATAGCAAAAGCAGTCATGAAATTCATCTGGAAAAATAAGAGACCCAGAATAGCTAAAGCAATTCTTAGTAAGAGGAGTGAAGCAGGTGGCATCACTGTACCAGATCTTAAATTATACTGCAGAGCAAGAGTAACAAAAACAGCATGGTATTGGCACCAAAATAGGCTGATACACCAATGGTACAGAATAGAGGACACAGAGACTAACCCACATAATTACAGTTATCTTATATTAGACAAAGGCTCCAAAAATGTACATTGGAGAAAAGATAGCCTCTTCAATAAACGGTGTTTGGAAAACTGGAAATCCATATGCAACAAAATGAAATTAAATCCCTATCTCTCACCATGCACAAAACTCAACTCAATGTGGATCAAGGACCTAGGAATTAGACCAGAGACACTACACCTAATAGAATAAAAAGTAAGCTCTAATCTCCAACATGTTAGATTAGGCCCCAAGTTCCTTAATAAGACTCCTATAGTGCAAGAATTAATATCAAGAATCAATAAATGGGATAGATTCAAACTAAAAAACTTCTTCTCAGCAAAAGAAACAATCAGTGAGGTGAATAGAGAGCCTAGTAATTGGGAACAAATTTTTACCACATGCTCATCAGATTGAGCACTAATCTCTAGAATATATAAAGAACTCAGGGCTGGGGTTGTGGCTCAGCGGCAGAGCGCTGGCCTCACACCTGCACAGCCTGGGTTCGATCCTCAGCACCACGTAAAGATAAACGCATTGCATTGTGTACAACTAAAGCAAATAAATAAATGTTTTTTAAAAAAAGAATATATAAAGAACTCAAAAATCTTAACACCAAAAAAAAAAAAAAAAAAAAAAAAAAAAAAAAAACAAATAACTCAATCAATAAATGGGCCAAGGAACAGAACAGACACTTCTCAGAAGATGATGTACAATCAATCAACAAATACATGAAAAAATGTTCAACATCCCTGGCTATTATAGAAATGCAAATCAAAACTACTCTAAGATTTCATTTCACTCCAGTCAGAATGGCAGCTAGTAAGAATACAAACAACAATAAATGTTGGAGAGGATGTGGGGGGAAAGGCACACTCATACATTGCTGGTGGGATTGCAAAATGGTGCAGCCAATATGGAAAGCAGTATGGAGATTCCTTGGAAAACTGGGAATGGAACCACCTAATGACCCAGCTATCCCACTCCTCGCTCTATACCCAAAGGACTTAAAAACAGCATACTACAGGGACACAGCTGCATCAATGTTTATAGCAGCACAATTCATAATAGCTAAACTGTGGAACCAACCTAGATGTCCGTTAGTAGATGAATGGATAAAGAAAATGTGGTATATATACACAATGGAATATTACTCAGCAATAAAAGAGAATAAATTTATGGCATTTGCAGGTAAATGGATGAAGTTGGAGAATATAATGCTAAGTGAAGTTAGCCAATCCCAAAAATCCAAATGCCGAATGTTTTCTCTGATATAAGGAGCCTGATTCACAGTGGGGTTGGGATGGGGAGCATAGGAGGGACACTAGAAAGGCCAATGGGGAGGGAGGGAGGGGAAGAAAGGGGGCAGAAGGGTAAAATATGATGATGGTAGAATGAGATGGATATCATTACCCTAAGTGCATGTATGAAGACACGAATGGTGTGAATATACTTTGTATACAACAAGAGATATGTAAAAATGTGCTCTATAAGTATAATATGAATTCTAATGCATTCTGCTGTCATATATAACAACTTAGAATGAAAATAAATAAATTAGAGTCAATTTCATGTCTCTGGTTTTAACAGTACTGCATCAGAAGGTATTACAAGCTTCAGGTTTCCATCTACATCTAATGTTGATTTATTTGTAGAAGGTCTCCTTTTTTTTTTTTTTTTTTTTTTTTTTTTTAAGTAAAACACCACTTCTCTCCTAAGAATACTTCTGTATATGAACCCCTGTATGTATGGGTATGTATGGGTATAAATATTAGGGTACAGATACTAACCAAATCTTGTTTGGTATCCAAAGTAGAAATGCAGCATCTTCTCCCAGGGCACTCACCTTAGCTTTCCTTCAGCAAATTGTTCCCAGAATCATGTGAGCACTTGTCATCATCAGGATTTGTCTACTTACAAATTCATAGTTCTAAATATCCCATAATTCTAAACATCTCTGAGCACAACCTCCTCCCCATTCAAACCTCTTGCAGTTACCCACCCCCCTTATGCTTGGCCATGTGTCTTACAGAGAGCTTCAGATCTCAATCTCTTTCTTTTCCTCCTATCACCACCTTTCTCTTTTCACTTTGTTCCCATCTGGCTTATATTCAACATTCCACTACTTCAACTTGCATTAATTACATGCATATATTATAGGAAACATCAACTCAGCAAATTCTCCATCAAAATCATCTTTATTACCAAAATCTAATCTCTTTGTCCCAGCAAACATTGCCACCATTTGTTTCGTTGTGCTAGCCAGAAACCTAAGTGGCATTCTTGAATCTCCTTATCCCTCACCTCATACAACATACCCTTATCCTGTTGATTTTGCCTCCTAAACATCTTTCGAATCCATCTGTTCTGTTCTCCTGCTACCATCCCAGCTGTGCCCTAGATCATAGCCTATGTGGACTGCTGCCATAGCTTTTTAAGTGGTTCCCCTATTTCCTGTCTTGTTTCCCTGTAGGCGATTCTGCAGTCTATAGTAAGACTGACCTTTCAAAAATACAAATCTACCCAAGTTAAATTCCTATGCAAACCCTGTATGATTTCACATTGCCCTGCCCATAAAACTGAAATTCCTTAGCACAGCTTGTGAGCCTCCTCAGGATGGTGCAGTTCACTTCCTACGCTAGTGTCCTAATCCACAACACCCACTTAATTCCCAGGCTATAGTCCTATTAAACTTCTAGTCTGTCTAAATTGCTGTGATTTGGGGGAAAACAAAACAAAACAAAACAAAAAACTCAAGATATTGCACCCTGTTTCCTAGGATGAGAACAGTTTCTTTTCCTTCCATCTTGACCTCTCCACCTTCATGTTCCTAATTATTTCTTCCCCTTAAGATCTTAACATAGGCTTGTTTCCTCTTCTTTAGACCCTTAAATCTAATTTAGATGTCCCTTTGCTGTGTTTTAATACACACAGAATCTCCCCTAAGTATTTTACATGGAATTATATTTGGTGGTTTTCCTAATTACTCCCTCCACAATTCACTCTGGAAATGGTCCCAGCCGACCATTCATGAATCTTCCGATACATTTTCCATTTAACCATCTTCATCTATTTTTGTATTTCTAGATGAAATTCCTTGTGCTACGTCTGAACCCATTTTCTGAAATAATGTTTAAAATTTGCTTTAAATATTTTGGATCCCATAGGAAATATATAAATTTAGAGAGTATATATAAAGCATATCTTTGAAGTATACTTCTCCTGCAAAAATACTCAAATGACAGAATCACAAAATAAGGTATAGTTCTCTCTTGCTCCAATTACAGGTAGCCAATTATGTGGTAGAACTGCAAGTGCTATTAAGGTGTGAAATACGCATTTTGATAAGAAGGGGTTAATGAGATATTTTTATACTGTTATAAAGTCACCAGGAAGGACAACATTTTAGTTTCTATTTTACTGTCAGTGCCATCCATTTCAATTTTGCTTAGCTAACAAATTGAAACAAAAAGGAAGGTTCCCCCCCCTCCCCGCCCCCTTTTTTTTTACCCTAATTGCCTGCATTGCAAAGTTCAGAATATGAAAAATCAAGCTGTGTTCTCTCTGGTTCAATATCACCTCAAGTAATAAAGTTTCTGCAATTAGCACTTTACTGACAGTTCAGTTGATGATGCATGAGGCAGAATGGAAGCCGGTTCACTCTTCCATAGCTGTAAGATTACAGTGTAGCTAAGGGAAGTGTAAATTTTGAAAGAAAAAATAGTAGATATGTTTTGAAGACACCCAGGGAGCTAATATGCTGAATAAGAAGGTGACATTTTTTTTTATGTAGTTAATTTTTTTGAGTACATCCAAGTCATAGCTTCAACTTATGGTTATCAGCACTTTATTCTTAGCAAATCCAGCTTGAATTTTTTGGGTTCTTGTAACTTGTAACTGTGCAAACTTTTAAATATATTTATATAATTTGTAATTTGTGTATACTTTATAATTGATTCCAAATTAACCTGGATCAGTTTAACTAAAATAAAATACTTCCTAAAGTCTTAACCACCTTTGTGAAATTGGGCTATTGCAAAACGGATCATTTTTGATTCCACCCCCTTAGGGACAACAAGAACAAATTCTGTTTATAAAATTATTGTGCAGAATATATCTTTCAGTTTAAATTATAAAGCTCTGAGAGAAATACTTGAAAATTGTCTACTTTAACTTTTCCGACTTAATTTTAATCTACATGTGTTATTATAAGAACCATGTGTAACCCCCGTAGCTCAGGAGACTGAGACAGGAGGTTTGCAAGTTCAAAGCCAACCTCAGCAAAAGCAAGGTGCTAAGCAACTCATTGAGACCCTTCCCTAAATAAAATACAAAATAGGGATGGGCATGTCCCTCAGTGGTCGAGTGCCCCTGAGTTCAGTCCCTGGTACCTCCCCCCAAAAAAGAACCATGTGTAGAATTCAATTCACAACATGAAATATGGCCCTTAAACTTCCAACAATATATTATTACTGTAGATTAATTGTCCTTTATCTAAATTCTTATAGCACTTACTATAACATCTCACTGATATATAAGCAGCAGAAGAATTTCATTTGACTTTCAAACTATTCCCTTTCCTTTAGTATAGGACACCTCCAAAATTGGTTTTTATACTCCAAAGAGCACTTTTGTGCAAAGCAGAGCCATGATGAATTTGAAATGTCACATGGAGGCACTGCCTGTCTGCCAACAGTTCCATTGACTTTTTTTTTTTTTTTTTTTGATGTTCATTTACATTGCAGTGAAAAGTTTTATGGTTGCATAGTATTCCATGAAGATATACACAGTTAATCTACATTTATTATTTCTTTAAAAATTAAGAATAATATATGCACACTAGGAAAAAAAATCTAAATTCAGGCAGACTCCTGTGGGAAGGATGAAATTATTATGCTTAGATACTTAGTTTGCCATAGTGCATGCTAAAGTAACAAGAATGCCCCTAAAGTACGGTTAGTGAGTTAACATTTGCTGTACTAAGTTCTCTCCAACACAGATGATTATGTGTTGATGTGTTTTCCTCACTTTAGTCGGAGAAATAAATCAGAACTACAAAACTGTGAAAAATATCTGAAAATTGACTCTTTTTATTTATTTATTTTTTAATTTAGAGAGATAGAGAGAAGGTCTTGTTGAGTTCCTTAGGACCTCACTGAAGCTGACCTTGAATTCTCCATCCTCCCAAGCCATTAGGATTATAGGTGTACTATAGGTGTGCTCCACCTTGCCCAGGGAGACTTGTCTGTTTTTAATGCTTTCAATCTGCCATGTAATTTTTTTTAATTGTAGTTGAACACAATACCTTTATTTATTTATTTTATGTGGTGCTGAGGATTAAACCCAATGCCTCACACGTAGGAGGCAAGCTTTCTACCACTGAGCTACAACCCCAGCCCTGTAAGAATTAACTACTTTTATTTGTGTTTTGCTTACCCATTTTTAATATCCGTGCATTATTGTAAGAACTCTGTTTAAAGAATTCACTCTAAAATACTCACTCTGGCATTCAGCTCACTTCTCTCTTTTATTTGTAGTTGTTTTCAATGTCTATTCAAGACAGACTGCTATAAAAATCGCTTATCAATGCTGTGCCCCACTGCCCAGTGCATAGATCATAGGAGGATAATGCTTTGATTTGAAACTTCAATTTCTGTAAAATAAATGTGTATACTGCTTTATCAATTTTTGAAAGTTCAAATTGCAAATAAAATCTTTTGACTTAGAAGGAGTTTCTCTTTCTTTCTGATCTCTAGTAAATATTTTATGTAGAGATCTCAGCAGGAATTATAAATAGAAGTTTAATTTTGATAAAATTTTCCAAGATCTAAGTTTGGAGATATATTTTACATAATTTATTTATAGAGTTATAACATGCTTTAATATAATACAAATTTTTGGAAAACTTAATATAAATGAGGGAAGTTCTTTATATCTGTACCTAAAATTCTGAATAATACTGAAGCAAAATCTCCTATATTCCAAAAGTATTTTCTTTAATTTTCTATGTCAATTAAAAATTGCTTTGTTGTAGTGTTTTATATTATCAAGTCACTAAATTCACTGGTAATATTTTGCAGTACTCAATTACATTATGGAGACTGGGTTATGCAACAGATCCTTCTAATGGTTATATATAAAGCACTTGAAGCCTCTATTATTTTATAATAGGCAATACCTAGATGAATAATGAATTGGACTCATCTCTCTTATGTGACTCTAAAGGTCAAATCACACCATCTGAATATTTTTATCCTCTATGAATATTTCCATTTAAGAGTTTATTTAAAAGAATTTTTAAATCTTCTCATTATGTCTTAACAGCATGATATCATACTCTACTTTTTGACTTCTCCATTTGATATGGAATAAAATTGCATCATATGACCAAGGCACATTCACTTAAAGTCTTCAATTTAGAAGCTTTCCAGAATCAAACTGAGTCAATCTATGCTTTAAAAGTCCCCCACAAAAAGAATCCTACATAAATTACTGTGTGTTTAAAGGTTTCTGATTTTAATCTAATAACTGAAATATCAAAACTACATTTTAATTCAGGCATTTGAGCATCACTAACAGGTGTTCTCATCAGATTTAGGAACCCTGCAGCAAGATTTATCAGTGTCAAAATGCTAAAATCCTAAATTTAGTGCCAGAATCCTTTTCAAATGGCATTTATATTTTGATATCTTAACCTACTTTCAATCCCCTGAGCATCTTGTCTATTTTTATTAGTAGATTTTGCTGATTTTTTTAACTTTCCAAAGGCTCTTTAAATTATCCTACAGTCATATATTTACCATGAGAAAGCAGGTGTCTTTTTAGAGTGTAGATACTTAAGTCGCCCATAAAATTAATTTCCTCAGGTTGGAAGGTTTTTAAAACTCTAATTTGAAAACTAATCTGGCATTCTGAAAACACTGTATCAGCATTCAGATATAATAAAAAATGGAAACATAACAGCATAATAAATTTAATTTGATCTAACATAATATAAGAAAAAAATTTTTTTGCATAAACAACTAAATGGTTTTAAGAGTCAAACACAGAGCCATGGGACCTTTGGAGAGACCTGTTGTTCTGAGAAATGGCTATTGCTCTCCTTGATGATGCTACCCTAGGGCAACTCTTCAGGTTCTGTTCCTGCTACAACCAACTGTGTATAACATCACCTGTGCTCCAGACAAGGGTACTTGACATTCAATGGATGAATTCAATGGATGAAATGTTATTATTTTAAAATATATAACTAAATAAATAAATAAATGCATTTAAATTTGAGGTTGTCCTAGAATCCAGGAATGTTGAATTCCTTCAATGTTCATTGAATTTGTGATTTTCTCACTTTTATATTATTAGAATGCAATCAAATACATTGAACAATAAAATTATACTGTGTATAATTTCATCTTTGGTGAGTCAGAGAGCACTTTAAGCTATTATGGTTTCTCTGAGTCAAGACTAGGTACTTTATAATTTTTTTATTGTACTGTTAAAACATGGAGATATTGATTAGCAGGGATTTCCAGTAGTTAAAAGATTTTATAAACCAATTTTACTGTACCTGTAAATGTTGAGATGAATGAAATACAGATAATTTCTATATATTCAAGCATATACTAGATACTTGTAGCTGGACTTCAAGCATCTCACTGTAAACTTTCTAATAATAATCAGAGCACTTGGTCCTTAATTCCTTTCCTTCTCTGTTTTGATCCCAGTTTACATATCAAAATCTCTTTCCCCCCAGTTATTCCCCGCTTTGGTGCCAAGGATTGAACCCAGGGGAGGTTAACCACTGAGTCACATACCCAGCCCTCTCTATAATTTATTTATAGACAGGATGTTGTTAAGCTTAGGGCCTCACTAAGTTGCTGAGGTTGGCTTTGAACTTACAATTCTCCTGGCTTGGCCTCCCAAGCAGCTGGAATTACAGGTGTGCTTGTCCCCAATTTCAAACTATCATTGTCATTCTTATCTTTTAAAAAAAAATTTCTCCTGCTCTGAATTTAAATGGCAATCAACATTTATACCTGCTACCACTTTAAAGTAGCTTGCTCACCGTTCCTCATTAAACCTCAATATGACCACTAATAATGAATTGCATGTTTATTATTTATTTGACATTGGTCCAAATCCTGAACATTCATTTTCATATTTAAATCTTTAAAGCAACTCTGATTTTTCTTCTGGTTTGAGAGTTGAGTCTACCAAAGCTTAGATAAATTTAGTGACTTGTCCAATTTCAGAGAGCTGGATCTTGATAGACTCAGAATTGAAATTTGCTCTATTGCAACAACAGCCAAACTGCTACTTTGTCCTTCAGGGTAAAACTTGACCTTCAGCATAATACCTATGACTCTTAATTCAGTCTTCCTTTTCATCTCAACTTCAGCTCTTCAGTCCATGTATCTAATAACACCTCTAACAGCAATGTTTTTCTCCAATTTAGTTAACAAAAATTAACAAATCTGTAACAATGTCACCCACTTAGAGTGCTGTGGCATTGCATAATCTTTCTTCAAAATTCTTTTTGTCAAAATTCATTTCTTAGCACTCAGTTGAAATCTCAATTCTAACATGATAACTTTCCAGAATTTAGGGAACATGATTTAATTGCTTATTAGAGAGTGGGAATACTATAGTAGTCATTGCTACACTATGCCTTGGATTGAATCTTGCCTATAGTATTAGTCAGTCCTTTTCAATCTTGGGACTGTTTACTGAATGTTCCTATGTGTTGGTTTCTTTATCTCTAAAATGAGTCTAATTATCGTACCACATCAACGGGTGGTTGTAAGTATAAAATCCACTATTTATGTAAAAAACTTGGAACAACACCTGGTACATTGTAAACAATGTCTTCAGATCTATTACTAGTATTTATTCATTTCTTTATCTCATTATTAAGGTAATTTGAAGGATATAATAAAATTTACATGTGGCATAACAAGAAAAAGTGAAGGATTAATAAGTTAAATAGATACTAAAACACATTTATGTAATTATCTAAAAATATTTATCTATTCTTTAGGACTAGTCTTCTAAAGCATATACAAAATTAAGAAACTATGAAAGCCATGATTAATTCAATTGATGGTTTGTAAGTTTTTTTTTTTTAAGGCTTTGCTTTTTATTCACATTCCTACAATGGATATTAATCCCTTAAAATGTAAAATTGTAAGTTTTAATTGTATCTGTAGTCAAAGGGGACACACCAGAAAAGTATTATTTTCAATATATGACAGATAAGTTTTTAATACCCACATTGAATAAAGAGTTCTTTTTTAATATTTATTTTTTTACTTGTAGTTGGACACAATAACTTTATTTTATTTATTTGTTATTATGTGGTGCTGAGGATGGAACCCAGGTCCTTGCATGTGCTAGGCAAGTGCTCTGTTGCTGAGCCACAACCCTAGCCCCAAATAAAGAGTTCTTATAAGTCAATACCATTAAAAAAAAGTAAGATAATGAGAGAAAAGATCAAACATAAATAATCAGCGTATAAATATCCAATAAATATTTTAAAATGCTTATTTAATAACCTGTAATGATATCACCTCTCAAATGGAGTAAATTTATAAGGATTAGTATTTAATTGGTCTTGTCAAGAATTAGAAGAAGTGGTCAAACTTATACATTGTTAGTGAGGTTGTAAATTGGAATATTACTGTAGAATAACTACATATAATCAATTTAAACATTTTGGAAATGAATATATCTTTTGCTTGTTTTGATTGATGCAGCAATTCCTCTTTTATGAATTTTACATGTGCACACAGTACATTTCACACATTTGAATTGGGATCCTGGTGACTGCTCCCACCTCATATAATTTCCTATTACTCCTATCCTTTTCTCTTATTGTACACCTGTCATGCTGAATTTCTTGCTGTCATTTACATACACAAAATGCTTTTATGCTCTTATATTGACTGGAATTGTCTCCCCCAGTTATTTGCCAAACTCACTTCTTCATTTTATTTAATGCTTTCTTCAGCTATTACCTTCTTGATGAGGTCTTCCTTATAGAAAATAGTACCCCATTAAGCTTTATCTCCTCCTCTAGTTTATTATTTTCATTGCCCTTATTGGTAAATGATATTATTATTATTATTATCCAAGTTTTTATTCTGTCTTCTTAATTTGCATGTAAATTTCATGAGGTAAGAACTATGCTTTTTTTTTTTTTTTAGAGTTGAATGTTAGCACTTGTAACAGTGTATAACATGCAGTAGCTATTCAATGAATATTGTTAGTTGAACGAGCTAATCCCCAGGCTTGCTCGTTTCCACTGATTTCTCAAGAGGGTGTGCCAATACCCATTGTTCCTAAAAGAAACATGTACTTTTAGACTTGCCACCACCATGTGCCTTGAAATCATTGGAATGCACCTATTTTGTCCATTTGTTCTCATATAATTTCTAAGGGGAATCTCTCATTTCCCAAACCCCAATCCCTTTAACACTTTACTCATATCCATACCTTTCTATACTTCTCTCTCTTTTGCTAGTCTTCCATTGGGCCCTCTGGAATTCACAGTAGATTCTGAGCAAAATTTATTAATTTCTGTTTTATCTAAAATATTTATTTTATTATTTAATTTGCTTTATGGAAGAAAAGCTCTTTAAATGGCTTCGATTCCCTGACACACCTGTCAGCTGATGGCCATTTCCATTCCCACGGCCTTTCTCTTATTGGATCTGGGAATGAGGTGTGCACTATTTTGGTTCTTCATTTCTCCTATCAAACCATCTTCTCTTTGGTCCTCTCTACAATCCCCTCTATTTTTATCTCATGTTCTGCTCTTACATCACCCAACTCCCCTCATTATTATTGCTACACTTACTATCCTGTTGGTTTCTTGATTTACCTCCTGACTCCCTTCTCTTTCACATAAGCTGTGTTCATTCACAGTAATTTCAGAATCTCATACAGATGTCCCCTCCAATGCCCCCAAATCTCTGATCTTTGAATTTTATCTTCTAATGATCTAATGATGCCCAACATCTACCTCATCTATTTATTTCATCATGTGTCATTATCAAAAATGAAAACCCAGGCTGGGGTTGGGACTCAGTGGAAGAGCGCTTGCCTAGCACATGTGAGGCACTGAGTTCCATCCCTAGCACCATGGTTAAAAAACAAACAAACAAACAAAAAACAACAACAACAACAAAAACTAAATAAAAATTAAAACCCCATCATAATTCCAATTGTATATGTCTCTTTCTGACCACCACCATCTATCTTTCCAGTTTACATTCTTTAAAATGAAAGTTCTTTAATGCCTCTGGGATCCCCAATCAACTGATATAACCAACTTTTCACTCTGCTTCACCCTTTTGGTTTTCTCACTGTCCTCCTTGCCCAACTTCCAGGTGTCTGCTGATAGATGAATGGATAAAGAAAATGTTATCTATATGTTCAATTGAATGTTACTCCACTGTAAAAATCCATTTAATTATGTCATTTGCAGCAACGTGAATGGAACTAGAATATATTATATTAAGTGAAATAAGTCAGGCACAGAGAGACAAAGGTTCTTATTCATTTGTAGAAGTTAAAAGTTTGATCTTATAGGAAAAAAAAACCTAGAATAATGGTCACTAAAGAATAGTAATGGTGGGAGGGATAGAAAGAATTAGATAACAGACATCACAATACAGTTAAATAGGAGGAATTAGTTCTAATGTCTTATAGCAGAGTAGGGTGACTATAGCCTACAACAACTTATTATACATTTCAAAATAAATAGAGAAGAAAAGATAAAAAGTTTTCAACACATAGAAATGATAAATATTTGAGGAAATGGAAATACTAATCACCCTACTGTGTTTATTACACACTATATATAGTATTGAATTTCACAATGTACTCAATAAATATGTAGATTATATGTCAATTAAAATCAACTTGGAGCTAATCTTTTTTAATGCATTATCTCTTTATTTTGTTTATTTATTTATTTTTATGAGGTGCTGAGGATTGAACCCAGTGCTTCACATATGCGAGGCAAGCACTCTACAGCTGAGCCACAATGACAGCCCCCAATTTGTGGCTAATCTTCATAATCACTTATTGATGTATGCCCTTAACTGCCTGTCTTTCTTTTTTTTTTTTTTTCTGACTTTTATTTGTTTGGCAAGACCACAACCTGGATAAATCCAGACAACCATTCTCTATGACAGCAATCAATTCTTCTTTTAAACATAGGTAGAGAAAATATATATAACCATCTAATCTTATGAGACATTATTAATGTTAGCTAAGCAGTCAGAACATTTTCCCTCCTATTAATCCCTTGACTCTATTATTTTAATTTTACACATTTTTATTCTTTTTCATATGTGTAACTCCTCCCTTGTTTTTGCTCTCAGTTGATGACCTACCTCTGATTTCATCCAAATCCCTATCACCACACATGTCCACTGAACAGAAAGAAACCCACACTCAGCCTTCCTTCTTGTTGCCTCAGATAAACTGTCTGTAATACTATGTATAGCCAATATCGTCACATGGGCACAAGATTCCAGCAGCTAGTGTTTACTAATGAACATTTTCTAGCAATTCTCCTGCTACTCTATTTCCCCCTCTCTACTGGATTATTTTTATCAGTACATAAACAAGCTATTTGTATCTCCTGATCTGATGCCTCTTTTTTCATCTTTTTATCTCCACTACTGTGGTCTGGGCTACATCAGTTCTGTAGTGGTCTTTCTGACTCACCCCTTGTGCCCTACACAATCTATCCTCAAGAGCATAGCCTTGAGGATATGAACCTTCTTGAAAAGAAGTGTGTACCTCCTCTCCTAAATTCCTTACTGCATTTCCACATCACTCAGAGTAAAAGCTCAAGTCCTTATATGTTTTCCAAGGTTTTACATAACATCTCCACCCCACAGCTCTGACCTCTCTGACTTTCTAATCTACTATTATCCTCATTGATCACTGGGCTCTGCTAGCTACAACTATCTGTTGCTTCCTTTCCAACAGGCCTGTCACCTTCTTGCATAAAAGGCTTCTGTACCTGTTGTTCTCATCTTGCAAGTGAACTTGCACCAGATGGTGAATGTCCCCATATCCTTCAAGTCCTTGATCATGGGTGGCTTTTTCAATTAAATCCACCTTAATCATCTTATTTAGAATTTAACCAACATTCCACTCTGTGCATTTCTGTGACCCCCATACATTGGTCTGTTTTTTTTTTTTCCAAATATACATTCTATAATTTAATTTTCACTATTTATATTTTTTGTTGCTTGTCTCCACCATCAATTTTAAGCTCTCAGAGGGCAAGAATCATTGACAATTTTGCTGTTCACAATTGAATATCAACAAAATCCTGTAACAATATCAGCTAGATAGTTCTCATTGGTTAAGACTTGTTAATTGAATAAATGTACTGTGCAAAGGACATGCATGTAAGGATGTCTGGTGTATCCTTATTTTAATAAGAAAAAAACTGGACAATATCAGTAGAAAAATGGCTAAAGGAGATTTAATTCATTATATTGATATTATACATTCATTAAATGATAATATATAAAACCCCCATGCATACAAATAACTTTTTAAAATAAATCATAGAATAGGATCCACAATAGGTAAAATTATACATGTCACAATTATCAAATAAATACATGAGAAAGTTCTTTCCCATACCATATGTCCCCAGGAAATGCAAATTAAATTCAATAAAATACCACTATACAATCTGGAACTCTCAGAACACCAAATACTGACAAGGATGTGGAGCAAAAGGAAATTTCATTCATTCTTGGTGAATATTTAAAATGATCTGAACATATATAATAGCAAATATAATCTTATCATATGATCCAACAGTAATGCCCCTTGGTATTTGCCCTAAGATGCTGAAAACATATCCACACAAAACTTTGCCTACTGATATTTACAGTGGTTTTATTTATAATTGCCAAAACATGGAAACAACCAACATGTCCTTCAAAGTAAACGGATAAATAAACCATACAGAATATTATTTAGCACTGAAAAGAAGTAAGTCATCAAGTCATGAAAATACATGGAGGGACCATGAATGCATATTGTTAGTGAAATGAGCCAATCAAAAAAGAGTACATGGTAGGGATTGAAAATGGTGGATTAGAGGAAGGCTGTATTTGTAGTTGCTATGTGGCTTGCAATTCAAGCAGCGTAAGTACTGCTTCTCAGGGAGGTGAGAAGAAGCATTGCAATGAAATTCAACATTGAACAGTCAGAGTCTCTTAAAGACTCAAAAATTTGGATTCATTGAACAAAGAACAAGAAAACATTGTAGCTACATTAGTATTATTACTACATTATAATATTTATATTATTATATTTATATATATATATTATGTATATATATTATATACAGTATTATATATGTAATACAATGCTATTATATAAGTATTATTACTACATTAGTATTACATTAGTAGTAGCAGCAGCAGCACTGGTTCACTGTAGAGGGGAGGGATAATACAAAGAGGGAAACACTGGAAAAACATGCTTATCAGAAAATAGCCTAAACAGCTGATCCAGAGACTTCGCAGAGAACTGGTGTTTGAAAAGTGCTCTTTCTCAATTGGCAAGAAATGCTGAGGCAAAAGCCACCTTAAGAGGGTTACACTGAAGCTTGGTGCTATGGAGCCTGAGAGATCATAGCAAACTTTGCTATACTGTTCCAACAAGTGCCTATCATGTGGCCCTGGGTGTACCTAGAAGAACATGACTGAAACAGGCACAGAGTGGATTGTACCCAGGGGTATTCAAACCAGAAATACAGAGAGAAGTACAACTCAATTTCTGTTTGAGTCTGGTGGTTCACATGCCCATTTGAAGAAGCTCAGGACACTGCACTCAGGGACTAAGACTGGGAAGTCCACATTCATGGGCAGTTGAGTGTGTGAGACCTGTGGAGAAGGATTGGCTCTCTTGCTCCTTTGGTAGAATTCTTGGGAGGGTCCTGAGACCCAGACTCCCAGCAGAGATCCACATCTGTCTGGCCCAGGGCAGATACCACCCAACAAAATCCCAAAGGACTGATCTAGTGTCCAGAAGCTGGACCTTCCCTCTTAGAGCTCTGAAACAACCACATCCTGGGAGTGCATCAATCTGGTCTGTCCAAAAAATCTCCAGTTGACAGCACTTCCCATGGCATGCTACCATATACTGGTGAGAAGGGAAACTGAGAGCTATTCCAAACAGCTTCAGTTTTAGGCCACTCCAGTTGGCAGTTCTGTGAGCAACACAGAAAGAAAGAATTAACAACTCCAGCACTTGCTGGCTGGCTCTTGCTGGAATGTTGTCTCTCTCTCTCTCTCTCTCTCTCTCTCTCTCTCTCTCTCTCCCCCCCCCCCCCAGAGCCTAGTAGCCCAAGAAGAAATTAAAAGGAGGGTCATACATGGACAGTGAACATTCATCCCCATTCATCCCTGTCATTTTGACCACTTTAGTGGAGACAATTCATTCATTTTTCATTAAGAATCCCTTTTTATCTTTTCTTTGCTCTTCTTTCTTTCTCCTCCTCCTTGTCCTCATCCTCATCCAACAAGTGCCTCTTCCTCCTCTTCCTCTCCCTCCTCCTTTTCCTCCTCCTCCCCTCCTCATCTTCCTCCTCCTCTTCCTCCTCCTCCCCTCCTCCTCTTCCTCCTCCTCCCCTCCTCCTCTTCCTCCTCCTCCTCCTCCTCCTCCTCCTCCTCCTCCTCCTCCTTCTCCTCCTTCTTCTTCTTCCTCTTCTTCTTCTTCAGTGTTTTGCTGTGCTGAGTGGTTAATAAATAAATATACATATAAATATTCTATTTCTTTTTTCTCATTTTTAGGTTTTTTAATGACAGTTAATTTTCCTTGTCTTTTGAGGGTTAAGGTTTTGTTTATTTTGATTTTGTTTGTTTGTTTCTATTTTGTTATGGTTGAAATATGAGGTGTCCCTAAAGTTCATGTGTAATACAATGCAAAAAAGTTTGGAAGTGAAAGGATTGAGTTATAAGAGAATACACCTAATCCACTGACAGGCATTAACCGGGTGGTAATTGTAGTCAGGTAGGATGTGGCTGGAAGACATTGGTCACTAGGGGTGGGCCTTTAGGACATATAATTTTTTTCCTGGTAAGTGGAACACTCTCTGCTTCCTGGTTCCATGTCATGAGTTGCTTTCCTCTGCTACACCCTTTCTTATTCCCCTCGTCTTCTCCTCATTCTCTTTCCTCCTCCTCCTCCTCCTCCTCCTCCTCCTTCTTACCAGGAATCGAACCCAGGGGTAATTAACCACTGAACCACATCTTCATCCCTAGTCCTTATTTATTTATTTATTTTGAGACAGGGTCTTGCTAAGTTTTTAGGGCCTTGCTAAGTTACTAAGTCTGGCTTTGAACTTGTGATACTTCTGCCTCAGTCTCCAGAGCCACTGCGATTACAGATTACAGGCATGTGCCACCTGCACCTGGCTGCCACACCCTTTCAACATATTGGTCTTCCCTTTCTCAGGTCCAGACTAATAGATCCACCATCTATGGACTGACACCTCAGAAACCATGAAAACCATGAGCCCAAAATAAGCTTTCCCTTCTCTATATTGTTCTTATCAGGCTTTAGTCATAGTGGTGAAAAGGCTGACTAAAATAACTTGTTTCTCTTTCTCTCCTTTCTTCTTTCACTAATAGTCAAATTCATTTATTTTCTCTTTCTGTCTCTCTTAACTCCCCCACTGTTATTTTTCTCCTCCTTCTTTATAAGCATCACTTACTAAATCTCTTCTGCCTTCTCTGTTCACATTTTAAACATTCTTTTACCTTCCAGTCACATTTTAATTTCTCTAATAAATGGTATTTTTCCATTTTTCCAGTTCACAAGGTAGAGACTCTGCTACTGAAGTAAACCCAGCCAGGAGACGGTGTACCTTCACACACACATACATACACACACACACACACACACACACACACACACACACACACACACATTAACCACACTCAAAACTTCAGCAATATTTTAATACAAAGAGTAAAAGAAACAAAACTCCAAACTAATGGCCAGACCCCAATTAGGAACAAGTGGGAGATGGGACTCAAGTCTCACTCATATTCTTTCCTACTGCAAAAATGAATGTATACCACATCTCTAAGGAGTCTCAATTTAGATCACTCAAGGACACTTTGCCAAGAGAAGACTATGCTCTAAAATGGCCCACACATGAGTGGAAAAGAAATCTATCCCAATAGAAACATAAAACTCAACACATGAATACAAGAAATATGAAAAAACAAGGCAATACATTATCTCCTAAAATTCATAATTCACCAGTAAATGACCACAAATATATTGAAGTGGATGGAATATCAGGTAAATAGTTCACAAGAATGATAATAAAAATAATCAATGAATTCCAAGGGAAGACAGTGAAAGAAGGTAGTATTGGATATGGATGAGAAGTTCAGTAAGGAGATAGATATATTAAAAAAGAACTAGAAATCTTGGAAATGAAAGATGCAAAATTTAAATAAAGGGTTCATTTGAAATGCTCTCTAATAATGTAGACCATACTGAAGACAAAATCTCAAAAGCTGAAAAACAGGGATGGGGATATTCAGTTGGTATAGTGTTTGCCTTGCATGCACAAAGCCATGGGGTCAACCCCAGCACAACAACAACAAAGTTGATAAACAAAATAGCTGGCCTTAGATATTCAGCCAGTATTAAATAAAATAAAATAACTGACCATGGCCAGAATATATAAGAATTCTTGGACAACATAAATAGGAAGTCTAAGAATTGTAGGGAAAAAAGAATTGTTGGAATTGAAGAGGGATTTTGATATGCAGATTAAGAGCATGAATAAACTTTTCAAGGATATGATATTGAGTGTGAGATTAACATCCAGATACAGGATACATTTAGAACCCCAAATAGACAACAAAAAAAAAAAAACAAAAAACTTTTCACTACCCATTATAATTAAAATGCTTAATATACAGAATGATCATAAAAATTTAAAAGCCTTTTGAAAAATATCAAAATGTTTTCTGATTTCTCAGCAAAAACCATAAAAGTCATGAGGGCTTGAAATGATGTGTTCCAACCCCTGAAAGAAAATAACTACCAACCAAGATTGCTATGTCCAGCAAAGATATCCTTCAGAATTGAAGAATATATAAAAAATCTTTCAAGACAAGTAGAAACAGAAAGAACTTTTTAATGACTACTAAACCAGCACTACAGAAAAATATATAAAGAAATGCTTCACAGAGAAGAAATAAAAAAGAGTCACAGACCTCACAAATGGACAGATATCATTGGAAGATTAGCAAAGCAAATGAGAAGTAGGACCAAATTAAACATTAAAAATAAATCAAAATGACGTGAATTAATACATCTCTCTATAATAACATTGAATTAAAGGATCTTAACTCTCCAATTAGAAGACATCAGCAGGCATAATGGATTCTGAAAAAAGGGGGATATATTCTTTGCAAGAGACTCATCTTAACAGGCAAGGGCAGTTGCAGACAGAAAGTGAGAAGATAGAAACAGATATAGCATGAAAATAGAGCACAAATATTGTCATGTCCAATAAAGCAGACTTCAAGATGAAAGTACCAAAAGAGACAAAGAAAGTCACTTAATACTGGCAGAGGAAAATATCCCAAAAGAATCTATAACAATAGCAAATATTTATGCCCAAAATATTAGTGCAACTAACTACATAAAACAGATACTATTTGAATTAAAGACTCAACTACACCCCAGTATATTCATACTGGGTGATAGCACTCTCACTAATAGATAGATCATCCAGATGTAAGTTCAGTAAAGACCCTTTGGACCTAAAACGATATTAAAATTCAAATGGACTTAGCAGATATTTATGGAACATTTCACTCAACAATAGCTGAATATACTTCTCAGCTGCTCATGAAGCCTTCTATAAAATAGATATATTTCAGACCACAAAGCAACTCTTAACAAAAATAGTGATAATAATTTCTTACTTCTGATTCAGTCAGAATGAAACAAAATTAGAAATAAACACCAAATGCCCTACTGAAACTGCATAAACACAATACACTTTTAAATGATAAATGCATGATAGAAGAAAACAGGTTAGAAACTCAAAAAATTCTGAGAGTCAAAGGAGAATACTGATGCAACAAAGGAGAACTTCTGGGACACTTGAAGAAAGTTCTAAAAGAAAGTTTATAATAATGAGTGTCTACATAAGAAAGTTGGAAATATCTCAAATAAACAAACTAATGATGAATAATAAGGCCTTTGATAAGCAAAAGCAAACCATTTTCAAAACCAGGAGAAAGAAGAAATCATTAAGATCAGAACCAAAATCAATGAGATTGAGAAATTTTTTAAAAAAAGCAATACAGGCCGGGCACGGTGGCTCATGCCTGTAATCCCAGCACTTTGGGAGGCTAAGGCAGGAGGATTGCAAGTTCAAAGCCAGCTTCAGCAATGGAGAGGCACTTAGCAACTTAGTGAGACCCTGTCTCTAAATAAAATACAAAAAAAAAAAAAAAAAAAAAGGGCTGGGGATGTGACCCAGGGGTCGAGTGCCCCTGAGTTCAATCCCTGGTACCACCAAAAAAAGCAATACAATAAACAATAAAACAAAGTTAGATTTTTGAAAAAAATAAAGATTGATAAGCCCTTAGCCAAACTAAGGAGACACACACACACACACACACAGAGTGAGAGAGAGAGGGAATGAGAGAAGACCCAAAATAATAAAATTTGAGATGAAAAGGGATAATTCACCACATTTCTGCCAAACTTGAATCAGGAGTACATAGAAAACCTACCCAGACCAATAACTAGCAATAAAGAAGTAATAAAAATCCCCCCAACACAGACAAGCCAAGAGCCAAATGGATTCTCAAATGAATTAACTGAACTCTATTAGACCTTTACAGAAATACTAATGCCAATGCTCCTCAAATTATTCCACAAAATAGAAAGTATGGCACACATCCAGATTTATTCTATGAAGAAGTACCACACTCATACCAAAACATCAAAGAAAGAAAACTACCATAAAATATTTCTGATAAACTTAGGTGCTAAAATACTTAATAAATATTAGCAAATCATACTCAGTAACATATTAAGAACATTGTACTTCATGACCAAGTTGGTTCTGTCTCAGGGATTCCAGGGTAGTTTAACATCTGTGAATTAATGTATGTAAGGCACCACATAAATTGAATTAATGACAAAAATCATAGTTTACTCAATAGGCGCAGAGGAAAACCTTAGAAAAAATTCAGTTTCCCTTTATGAAAAAAAAAAAAAAAAAACTAAAGAAACTAAGAATATCATAGTGAATGGAGAAATACTTAAAGTATTTTCTTTAAAATATACAAGCAAGAGTATTCACTTTCCCCACTACTACTTAATATAATACTAGAAATTATAGACAAAGCAATTAGGCAAGATACAAAAAAATAAAAGGGCTAAAAATGGAAAAGTAAGAAGTCAAATTATCACTGTTTTCAGATGATATGATCCTGTACTTTGAAGATCTAGATAGTTTAACCATAAGATTGCTAGAGCCAATAAACAAATTCAACAAAGTAGCAGGTTAAAAAAAATCAACATATAAAAATCAATAGCTTCCTTACACACCTTCCTTACACACCAATAATGAACCTGCAAAAAATCAGAGAAATCAGTAAAACAATCCCATTCACAATATCCTTAAAAATAAACAAAACAAAACATAAGAACTAAATCTAACCATAGAGGTAAAAAATGAAATACAATAAAAACTATAGAATATTGAAGAAATAAATTGAACAAAATACAAAAAGATAGAAATATCTCCCTCATTTGTGGATAGGCAGAATTAATATTGTTAAAATCACCATGTTACCATAAGCAATATACAGATTCTGTGTTATAGTCATCAAAATGCCAATAGCATTCTTAAAGAACTGGAAAAAAAATATATAGTCCTACAATTCATTTAGAATAATAAAAGACCCAGAATAGTCAAAGCAATTCTAAGTCAAAAAAGCAATGCTGGAAGCATCACAATACTTGAATTCAAATTACACTACAGAGCTATAGTAACAACAATTTCATGGGTAATGACAAAAATAGACTCATAGATCAATGGTACAGATTAGAAGACACAGAGACAAATCCACACAGATACAGTTATCTGATGCTTGACAGAGGTGCCAAAAACATACATTGGAGAAAAGACAGCCATTTCAACAAATGATATTGGGGAAACTGATAGACTAGATCATTATCTCTCACCCTGTAGAAAATTCAACTCCAAATGGATCTCGGAATTAGACCAGAAGCTCTACAACTCCTAGAAGAAAATGTAGGTTCAACACTCCATAGGCAATGACTCTCTCTAAAGTTTAGGAAAAAAGGCCGATAATTAATAAAAGAATGGTATCTAATTGAACAATTTTTGTACAACAATGAAAACAATTAGGAATTTAAAGATAGAACCCACAGAATGGGAGAAAAAAATCTTTGTTAGCTACTCTACTGACAGAGGATTATTATCCAGAATATATGAAGAACTGAAAAAAAAAACAGCACAAAAAAATTAATAAATGTGTAAATGAATTAAACAGACACTGCTAAAACATAAAATATAAAAAAGTTCAAGATCATTAGCAATTAGGGAAAATGCAAATCAAAACTACACTGAGATTTTATCTCACTACAGTTAGAATGGCAGCCATCCAGAATACAGGTATTAATAAATGCTAGAGAAGATGTGGAGAAAAATGAACGTTTTTACACTGTTGGTGGGATTGTAAATTATTACAATTACTATGGATATCAGTGTGGAGGTTCCTCAAGATTAGGAAGGATCCACCATATGACACAGCTATACCACTAATTAGTATTTATCCTGAAGAATTTAAATACTATAGTGACATATGGATACCCATGCTTACAGCAGCACATTTCACAATAGCCAAATACAGAACTAGCCAAGGTGCCCACCAATGGATGACTGGAAAAAGAAAATGTGGTATACAGTTCTTATTCAGCCATAAAGAATGAAATTAGGTCATTTTCAGAAAAAAAAATAATGGAACTCAAGAACATTATGTTAAACAAAATAAGCCAAACTCAGAAAGTTGAGGATCATATGTTTTTTTCACATATGTGAAAGCTAGAGAGTGAAAAGGAAAAGAAAGGTGAGGGTGATATCATGAAAATCAAAAGAATACCAGTAACATAGAGGAAAAGGACAACAAGGGTGGAGAGGAGAAAAAGGGGGAAGTACTGGGGAATGGTATTGGCCTAATTTTATTGTTACATTGTGTGCATGTACAAATATGTAATGATGAATCCCACCATTATGTACAACTATAATGCATCAATATGGAATATGGGAAACAAAAACAACAAAAAAAGCTATAGACAACATGATGAAAAAACTATATGACCTTTTGGAAAAGGCAAAACTATGGAGACAGTAAAAAGATTTGTGGTTGGTAGGGGTTAAGGAAGAGGGGAGGGATAAATAGGCAAAACACAGAGGATTTTCGGGCAGTGAAATTATTTTGCATGATGTTTTTAATGGTGGGTACATGTCATTATACATTTGTCCAAACCCATGAAATGTAAAACACCAAGAGTAAAGCTTAATGTAAACTACGAACTTTGAGTCAAAGTAGATCCATTAAATGTAACACATTTATCTCCTGGGGTTGAATGCTGTGAGGAGGTCAGAGTTGTGGGGGTTAGGGGCTATATAGCAAATCTCTATATCTTCCTCTTAAATTTTCTGTGAAACCAAAAGTTCTCTAAAAACGAACTTTAAAAATTCTATATGTATATTTCTCTCTACAGAAAGAAACACCAAAATGGTTTTTAGTAGTGAATATAGTTAGGCAGGACAGATTTGATGAGATACAGAAGAAAGAATGTAAAACATTTTATTGATTCTGAAATTTTTGTATTCTTAAAAGGATATTCATTTATAGTGTTCATACATTTTAAAAATGACAAAATTAGGACAAAGAAAAAATAAAGCAAAAAATACGATGAAATCAAGCTGGGTGCGGTGGCACATACCTGTAATCCCAGCTGCTCAGAAGGCTGAGACAGGAGGATTTGGAGTTCAAAGCCAGCCTCAGCAAAAGTGAGGTGCTAAGCAACTCAGTGAGACCCTGTCTTTAATAAAATACAAAATTGGGCTGGGGATGTGGCTGGTTGGTTGAGTGACCCTGAGTTCAAGCCCTGGTACCCCCCTCACAAATATTTATATATATACACACATCTATATATATAAAACTATTATATATATTATAATTATAATATTATATTATTATATACATAATCATATATGTATATATAATTATCCGAGAGTGAAATTAATATTCAAATTATGCACATAAAAGGCTCTATATTTTGTAAATATGGGTCATAAATTGAATCTGATCTCTGTTGACAATGACAAATTAACTCATGCTATCAACATAAATAGAAACAAATTATTCAAGAGAGATATATACCATTCCTGGGATCATATATCTGAAGGTAAAATTCTACTCAGTCTCTACTAAATGAAGTGTGAACAGGAACTTTAATAATACCTATAAAGCAAATTCATTGCATTTCTTGACCTTCTTCTTTTTGAATGTCTCACATAGACTTCCAAAGTGCAACTTGCTACCAACCCTATTGGTCTTGAGGACATAAATGGAGTCTGGTGATGGGCCACAGAACAACATGATCATGAAAATTGGCTCTTCCCTGGTCTTCTTCATTTAAAAGCCCATATTTAAAGGGTCCTAAACCAAAACATGATTTTGTATTCTGTAAAAGTAGAATTGGTCAAATATTTGAGAAAAAAATTATCAAAATAAGTTGAATCTGTGTACTTGCCTTTGGGACTTCTTAGAACCTTCAATATATAACTATTTATCCAAAGTATTCAAAGATGATATGGAATATTTTGTGTTTGTCAGACAAAATTAGGTCTGGAACTGTATATTTGAATCATTGTTTCCCAGGGATTTGGGTGAGCAATGGGAACGGGTGTGTCCTCTTTTTAGGACAGTTGCTACAAATCCTATTTGTTGTCACCATTTTTTTTTGTTGTTGTTGTTTTCTTCTAAGGAGAATATTAATAGGTCTGCTCTGGATCCTACATTTGATTTGTAGATGATATATTTTTTCTATTCACTGAATTTTATTTTTCTTTGTCAATTTATCCACCACTTTGGAAATGTATCCAGAACATTTTTTGTTCCTTCAGTACCTAGTACCACCAGTGCCTAGCACAATGTTTATTAAATATTTGTTGGAAGAAGAAATACATATATACAGACATCCACAGCAAGACCACAAATCCAAGGAGCATGACTGAGCATTCTAAGGTAGTTTCCACATTCCAAGCCTAATATAGAAAATCAAATGACATTTTTGTTGCTGGAAAGACATCAACACCATGTGTTGATCATGATGATCAGACACTCTAATTAGATAGCTGTGAATGTCTTTAATAATAGTTCAAAAACATGAGGTCTGATCAAGAAAATAAGAATATTCCTTGGTTAGTGAAAAAGTTGAAAAACGATGAATTCAAATCTTTTCCTTGGGCTGGGGTTGTGGCTCAGTGGTAGAGCGCTTGCCTAGCACATGTGCAGTCTGGATTTGATCCTCACCACCACATTAAAAACACAGACATTGTGTACAACTAAAACAAATAAGTAAATATTAAAAAAAGAAGAACAAATATTTTCCTTTACAGAGGGGAACACTAAGAATAATGGGGTGAAAGATTTTCCCAATATTGCATGCATCTTTATAGAAGAAAAAGTATTATATTCATGTTTAATTGTTTCCATGCAGCAGGACTTTTTTCTGTTTTCCAGATTTCTTCTTTGGCAGGTTCATTGTAACATTTTCGTCTCTCCTTGTCTTCTCCTTTCTTTCATTTGCATAGCGTGTGACATTTTCTAGCATGTATCAAGGACTCTTGCCATCTCAGGTCTGAGAGGCCTGGTGAGCTGGCAGTGGGGAAGTTGCATGTCCTCTCATTTATTGATGGGAAGCACTGATTCTGACAGAGCTGTCGCATGGTGACGGGGCAGACTGGCTGAACACTGGTAGAAGGACTTTGCAACAGCTCTGAGGCCAAACCAAGTCCACAGGCCATATGTCTGGCTTCTCTGTCATAAATAGACGACCAAGTGTGCACACTCCCAGGTGTAATGTCACTGGGACCTCATTTGCAAACATATAAACGAATGACATTCAATTATGTTCAGAGGCAATGTTGTCAAAACCACCAAGGAAACAATTTACTGCTCTTGCACAGTATGTGATTCTGATTGCATTAGCAAGTTTTCATCGCTTAGTTGTTCAATATGCTTCTGAAGAGGTTCTTTTGCAGCCTGTTGTTTAAGCGTGATACATACACATCTATCGCATGTAAGCATGTGACGAAATTGAGGGTCATTACAAAATTAGCTCAGGTGAGGAAAATATTATATATAACCAAATCAGTCCATTTCTTTATAGGCATCAGCCAGTTAAAGGAAGAAGGGAAGGTTTCTTCAGCTAGTGGAACAAAGTTATCTGCTAACACCAGTGGATAATGGTGAATTTTAAAATTCTGGCTCTCTGAAATTTAATTTTTCATAACTGGTATTAATTTTTTCTGTGGTAGGAAAGAAAGCTCTCTGATTTATATAAAATGTGGGTAGGGAACAAGCAATCATGTTTTAATTTTACAAGAAACATCATAATGCCCCTATAATATTCTTGGAACAAATGTTATAGAAGCTAAAAGAGCTAATTTGTAGATTTCCTTATTGGCACTAATACTAGTGCTAGCAGAAAGTGCCCAGAAAATTGAATCAGGAGTTGAACTATAGCTTTACATGATACAGAATGGCAACAACAATAGTCTTTCTCTGTATTTCTATTGTGTTTTACAGTGTGATAAACATGAATTATGCTCTTTCATTTGACTATGTTAAACGAAACATAAGTGAGCTGGGCAGCTTCAAAGGGAATATACCATTAGCATCATTTTTATCATTCTCTTTTCAAAGATTATAAGAGTGAGGTTCCAAGAAGTGAAATGACATTTCCAAGGTCATATCACAAAAGTATTATAATCAAAAGTAGGTGTCAGTGAGTCTTTTGAGTTATAGGACATAGTTTCCTTACATAAGATACTGTCAATCTATCTTTTTGAGAACCAAACTGTTTATTTTATAGCTACAACTACTCTGTCAGTGTCAGAAAAGGGAATAGGTAAAGAGGGAAGGTGGAAGAGCTTAATCCTAATAACCCTGAACCCTAAAAGAAAGATAATGATTAGCTGATAGAAGAAAAATGAAAGGAATTCTGAGAAAAGCAACAGTTTAGAGAATGGTTAGAGACTTAACACTTATGTTATGGTTTGGATGTGAGGTGTCTCCCAAAAGCTCATGAGTGAGACAATGGAAGGTTTGGAGGAGAAATGACTGGGCTATGGCCTTAACAGTACCAGTGAATTAATCACTGACAGGATTAACTGAGTGGAAACTGGTGGCAGGTGGGTGGGTGTGGCAAGAAGAAGTGGTTCATTGGAGGCGTGGCTATGGGGTACATATTTTGTATCTAGAGAGTGGACTTTTTCTCTCTCTCTGCTTTTTGATCACCACGTGAGCTGCTTCCCTCTGCCACACTCTTTCCCCATGGTGTCCTGCCTCACCTCAAGCCCCAAGGAATGGAGACTGCTGTCTGTGGAAGGAGTCTTCTGAAACGTGGGCCCCCGAACAAACTTTTCTTCCCTAAAATTCTCCTGGTCAGATCTTTTAGTCACAGAAGTGAAAAATCTGACTAAAACAACTTATTTATTGATTTAATAAATATTAAGAACAGGCACTAATTAGTATCATGAGCATTTTGAGTCTGTGATGAGTGAAAGAGACAAATCTTCAACCTCATGGAAAGTATCACAGTTGGAGTAACATGATGAAATCTCGTGCCATCTTTCATTTTCCAGCCAACGATATGTATACTGCCATTGTCCAGCATAACCATACTGTATATACTATCTGCCCACTAGTCTCTAACTGACCGTTGTGATTATAAGACCAACTATAATAACTGTGTTTGTGTTCAAGTTACCCCCATTTTTTTTTTTTTTTTTTTTTTTTTTTTTTTACTGAGGCCCCAAAGTCCAAGAGTAGTGATGCTGGCATTTTGGATATGGGAAAGAAAAGCCATAATGTGCTTCTTTTAATAAAAGGTGACAGTGCAATAAGATATTGAGAAATGAAAGAGAGAGACCACATTCACATGACTTTTATTACATTTTTATATTTGCTATTGTTGTTAGTCTCTTACTGTGCCTAATTTATAATCTGTATCAGAAACATGTATGTATAAGTTTTCAGGCAACCACTGGGGGTCTTAGTCCATGTCCCCTGTAGATGAGGGGACACTACTGCAAATGGATCAAGACTGTAGGGGAAAGGAATATTTTAGAGCCAGTCATTATAGAATGACTGTATGGAGACCTCTAAGCACACACATGAATCACAAGGAAGCCAGTCATACAAAAATGTTCATGGCAAGCACTTTCCATGAGATGAATCTGTGATGCAATCTGGAAAATCTGTGTAGACTGAGGTTAAAGGTGAATTTATTTCTTCACGTGGTAAGAACTCATCAAGAGATTGTGATTTACTATTTGAAAAGACCATCCATTCTGGTCCCCCCCCACACACACACAATAAACCCAGAGGGTGTCCTGAATAGAAACAGGGAGAGCAGCAAAAAGACTGTTAGCATTGTTCAAGAAACACAAAGATTGTGCCTGGAGGGATGAATGTGGCACTGAAATGATCAATTTAGGATGGTTTTGAAGGCAAGACTGACAGGAGCCTTTAGTGATTTGAATGAAGTAAGAGAGGCTTATTTTGATGGGGAAAAGGTGAAGTAAGAGATCAAGGCTACAGATCTCTTCAGCCTTGACTGAACAGATGGGATCAAGAAGACGATGGATATATTTTATATAGTCGAGTAGATGATGAAAGAGATTGTGAGGCTACTCAAAAGGCATGCATGTTTGTATTGTAAGAAGCAACATCTGGCTCCTTCAGGGCTGTGTGTTTCATGGAGCTCGATTCTCTTGGGCTGGGCTGTGGTAAAGTTGGTGCAGAATAGAGAGGAAGGGGTCTGCAACTTAGCTCCACCTTCAAGAACAATACCCTAAGCTCCTTTGCACTCATTTCTATTGTTTATAAAAAATAGGGGATATGTCAGATTAATTGTTTCAGGTTGTAGACTCCTTGTAGAAATCTAATGAGTACTAATTATTCTCCAGGATAAAAAAAATGCACATATATTCAAAATTTCCATAAAATTCAGAGACTTAAGGACATTTGGCCTCTAAAGATTATCAAAGATTTCTTCAATGTGAAGCATATTTTTCTATACAATATTGAAATAAGCACCAAGCCATAGTGTTTTAACAAAACAATAAATGCCCATTGCAGTGCAGAGAGCTGTACTGCAAAATTGGCTGCCTTGTATGGATTGATGAAAGCCCTAATCTTATACCTACAGCATCAGGAACATTCAGCCTCCTTGTTCACTGTCCAGGAAGAGACAGAACCAAAAACTCCAAATGGGGTTTCACTGCCTCTGATTGGAAGTGACGGGTGTCTCTTACTAATCTCATATTATTGGTCAGATCTAATTACCTGGAACCTAGCCCCTAACTGAAAATGGATGGAAAATATAGAGAGCATATTTGGTAGGCATTATATTCTCTTTTATATTTGCTTCCTCCTTTCATAGGCATTTTTCTAGTCCAAGGAGAAACATTTGGTTAAATAAGCATAGACTTATCTAAATAATGGAAAACTACAAAGTTGGCCAAAGGTTTGTAAAGATGTCTAAAAAATTGTAAAATTACATAAAAAAGCAAAGCACAAAATAATGTAGATAGTTTGCTGTCAGTCATGTAAAAAGACAGAAGCTGTGAATTTATATTTGTATTTGTTTGCCTTTGGATAGAAAATCTCTGAAAGATAAATTTAGAAAGCAGTAGTGATAGTTGTAGGACTAATGGAATGTAAATATGATGGGTGAGAGAGTGAAAGCAAGACTTTATCATTATAGATGGGCTGGGCATGTAACACAGTAACAGAATGCTTGCTTAGCATGCCTAAGGCCCTAGGTTTGACCCAAAATGTGGTGTATACACACACACACACACACACACACACACACAAAGAATTTATTGTTTAACATATCTTTTTATTATTTTTATTTTTGAACTATATGAATACCTTGTCAACTCTAAATATTAAAATTGCTAAAAAAAAAAAAAAAAGGAGAGTTTTTCAAAGTGTTTCCAACCCATATCTGATATTTTTTATTATCAATGATGGCTAATTCTGGAATTCCCACTATTAGGAAATGATACATCTGATAAGGGAGGATGTTCATGCATCATCAAAGAGCTCAAGTGTGGCTTCATTATAATGTAACATGCATTGAGTCCTGTGTTATTGCTTACTGAACAAATCTCACTCCATCATATGGATTAACCAAGATAAGTAGTTAAATGTTTGTTGAGATTTCTCATCTATAAATAAGGTTTAATTTGTCAAGATGAGAAATAAAACTAAGTAATAGATTGGTAGATTTTCTCGTCATTCAACCCCAATGCTAATACAGAAATTGATACGGGATTTGGGGCCATAGTTTGTTACTGACCCTAGATGAAGAGAAAGTTTTTCAAGGGAAAATATTTTCTATGGATAAGTTAATTTTGTATTCTATTTCAACTTGAAATGCATGAAATATTGTTATTGGTAGTATCAATAACACAAAGCACAATAATGCAAAGTTACAGTAAGAATATAAGACTTGGAATTAGACATGCAAGTATTCCAAATCTACCTCTACTAGTTGTGAGCTTGGAGTCTTCTGCAATCTTCATTTCTTCATCTGTAAAGTAGAAATAGTATTAAATATTTTCTGTGATTGTGTGAATTGAAATTAGTATTTAAAATAATGTAACACCTGACATCAATGTGTGCTCTATAAGTGGTTGCCATTGTTACTTTTCCACCTTGGTGATTAATCATGACAATTTAGTACAATTTATTTGGTGTTAATTATGATAATCAAATTTAGAAATGAGTCACATTATTATTTTTTCTTTCCCAATGATACAGTGAGAATTTTAGAGCAGATAACATGTTCCTTTCATTGTTTATCCTAATCTACAGAGTTTGAAGCAGTTTCAAGACATGCAAGAGCACACTGAAGCATCTGGAGTTACAGGAAAAGTATGACCTGGAGAATTCAGAAAACCCTGGAACTGCCACTTTAGAAACATGTTTGTTGTTGAGATTAATTGAGATATTATTTGCAAATACACACATCAGATTGTAAGCAATTGCTGAATAAAAGTTACTAACATTTCATGGTAAAAAAAGAGAAAACACATAACTGAGACGAGAAAAGTCAAGCCATGATTCTAGAAATTCTGTCATTTAGGAAGTGGTTCATGTTTGGATGAAGTTAGAAGAGAGTAAAAAAAAAATTATTTGGATAATTTGACATTATATTTCAATTTTACTATATTATTAAACTTTAGTATTTTGCTTTCTGAATTTTTTCCTCAAAGTTGTAGGCTTTATGTTATAATCTTAAACATGTTTCTTCTTTAAGTCTGGTACATTTCAATGAAAACTTAATTCGTATGGTTTTGATTCCTGTATACTTAACTCATCCAAAAATATTTTCTAAGAATTCTTTGATGTCCAGAATGCCTTATCATTTTCTCACAATATATTCAAGGTTTTTCCCTTTGGAAATTGGAAATCATTTCTTGCTTAAAATAAATAAACTCAAACACTCATATTTCAGGAAAACATACAAAATTATTCACTGTCTCCTTTCTCTGAAGTTTTCTCAGTTGGTATCTTAGCTCATAGGAATGACCATTCTTGCTTAGGAAGGAATAGAACAGTTTAATTTTCTTCAGTTCTGTTCAAGATAATGTTTTTATTATCTTTGACATATGGAGAAATATGCATGTTTGTATGGTGATAACAATAAAGATGATACTAAAAATAATAGGTAGTGTATATCTTTAAGAAGTTCATATTCTAGTGAAATAAATAGACATATATTAAAGAAATTACAATATTTGAATAAAATTCTGTGAAATAGGTTAAAACAATATTGTGTGTGAATAGTACAAGAATTATGGATTGTATCTGAGGAATTGAGAAAGGATTGTAATGAAATGGAATTTGAGCCAGCTTTACTAGAATTTCCAGAATAATTAGAATTTCAATGAGTAAAGAAGTTGGGAAAAGATGTCACTGTCTCAACAATGTTACTTGGTCATAAAATAGTAATTTCATAAATTTATAAATTGCAAAACCATGAATTTCAGCACTTTGAATGCCAACCTAAGAGTTTGGAATTTTATTCTCTAGGTAATATGAAACCATTTGAAAGTCTTTGAGGAAAATAAGTAACACATATACAATGTGGACTTGAAAGAGATAATACTGTGGAAGTGTGAAGAACAAATAAGGAACCAGGGAGCCAGAAGATTTTAAGAGCAAGTCTGTGACTTCTTCAGTTATGCAAGGGTTAAAGAAAACATAAATTATGACAGGGGGAAAGAAAAATTAAGGATCAAAGAAAAGAAGTTAATTATGACTCCTGAATTTTCAGTTAAGGTGCATATTAGAATATAAACCAAGCTTGCTTTAACAAAGAGACCTAAAACTAAAGCAGTTCAAAAAACAGAAATTTAATTTCCTTCTTATGGAGTAGTCTAGAGGTGGGGATGTGGCCAGGGTGAAGTGACTGTTCCATATGGCCAGGCCCAGTGTTGTTTCCATAGTTATCAGCACTTTGATGACATTCTTAGAAGAAAGCATGAAAGACTCTCCATCATCATGTCTGACTCCAGTCTCTTAAAGGGGAATTAGGAAGTTGAAAGTAAGCAGCTTCCTTTTAGAGATGTGACCCTACAGCTGTGTGGATTGCATCTACTCACATTCCATTATTCATGTGATTCCAAGAGAATGTTCAATTCAGAATCTAAAATTAGGTAGCTTGAAGCCCAGAGGTTGCTACTTGACATCTTGAAGTAATAGCATAAGTAGTATTTGAAATTACTTTGGTTTTATAAAGAAGTACCTTATAGCTCCTATGGACAGGGCAAGGGTGACTAAGGGTCAAAGGGATGAGAGGGCAAGTGAGAGAAAGGATGAGATGAGACAGTTTCTTCTCCTTGGCTTGAGGCCAGTGGATTGGTCCTGGTGTGTGAGTTCTGAAGCCTAACAATCACCTGCCATCAAGTTTCCAGTGCTGGACTGCACCAGCAGTGTCAGGGCTCCACAGTATTCTATATATACATGAAATCCATTTATCAAAACACCTGTTAACATTGATTCTAAAATTGTAAGTATTATTTTATTGCCTGTCACCTACAAAATAATGTAGGCTCCAGGAGGGCAGGGACTTCATCATTTTCTCTTCATTACTGAATTCTCCCAGTTTCTAGAAAAGTAACTAATATATTTTAAAGACACACACACACACACACACATATATATATATATATATATGTATATATATATACATACACATATTTTGTGTTTTGAAAATTTTCAAACAGAAAATCTGAAAGAGTAACACAATAAATGTACATGTTCACTAATTATTACATTTTGCCATATTTGCTTATTTTTCTCTTTATCTCTTCACTCTAAATATGCTGAAACAAGTTGCAGGTGTTATGACAAAATTTCCTTAGTATTTAGGAAAGATAGGAAGAAGAAAGGATGGAAGTAACAAAGACATAACTGTATGGAATCCATTTATTTCCTTTTTCTTTTTAAATTTACCATGTTTATGTTTACTTATCTATCACGCTCAAATAGCTTGGTAAAAATAATGTGAGAAAGTTTTTTTTTTTATAAATACTTAAAAAAGATAAACTAGTAATTTACGTAAATGTTATTTATGAATATTCTACAAAAATGATTCAGTTTGAGAGTAGCAGCTCCCTGCTGCTGCACGCAGGGCCAGACCTGGGGAAGGGCTTCCTCCATTATCGGGAAGAGTGCGACCTGCCCATTTGCGACCAGAGCAAGAGGTAGACTCCTGCCCGCTGGAAGGAGTGACCCAGCCGCCAGTGTCCCTGGCCGCCTGGGCCCAGAGTAGCAGCTCCCTGCTGCTGCACACAAGGCCAGACCTGGGGAAGGGCTTCCTTCATTCCCGGGAAGAGTGGGACCTGCCCAGCTGCAACCAGAACAAGAGGTAGGCTCCCGCCCGCTGGAAGGAGAGACCCAGCCGCCAGTGTCCCTGGCCGCCTGGGCCCAGAGTAGCAGCTCCCTGCTGCTGCACGCAGGGCCAGACCTGGGGAAGGGCTTCCTCCATTATCGGGAAGAGTGCGACCTGCCCATTTGCGACCAGAGCAAGAGGTAGACTCCCGCCCGCTGGAAGGAGAAACCCAGCCACCAGTTTGCCTGGTCTTCAGGGCCCAGAACAGCATCTCCCGGCTGCTGCACGCGGGGCCAGACCTGGCGAAGTGCTTCCTCCACTCCCTGGGGGAGTGCGACCTGCCCAGCTGCAACCAGAGCAAGAGGTAGGCACCTGCCCGCTGGAAGGAGAGAACCCGCCGCCAGTTTGCCTGGCTTCCAAGGCCCATAGTAGCATCTCGCTGCTGCTGTAAGCAGGGCCCAGCCTGAGGATAAGCCCCTTCCACTATTCGACTGTGCCACTCTGCAAGGACCAAAGGTGCAGCCTTGACTCCACTAACAGGGTTGCTGACTGTACATGATCTGGGTCAGGTGGCTTAAACTGGAAGGGAAAAAAGAAGGGCTTCCAAGGGTCCATTTTGTTTGAGACTTGTTCTTGGGTTCAACGTTTTTGTTTTTATTTGCTTGTTTGTTTGTTTTGTTGTTTCTTGGGAGTTTTTTGTTTTTGTTTTGATTGACAGTGTGTTTGTGTGCTTCTGCTCCTCTTTTCTTTCTTTTCTTCCTTCTCACTTTTATATTTTTTTTTCTTCCTTCATCTTCCCTATTTACACCCTGCCATTGCATTCTCAACAGAGGCAAAAACAAGTTATACGCACAAATTGAGATTTCTAGAACGTGTACAATTGAAATATATAGCAAAGTGGTGTTATATATGGTTTATTCTCTATTTTCTAGACTTATTCTCTCTCTCCTCTCTCTTACACTAATTACTACTCCTTGGTTATTTTTTTTTTCTCTTCTTTTTTTTTTTTTCTTTTCCATCTTTCTTTATTTCTCCTCTCAACCACCGCATAAGTTAGGTTTATATGTAAATCAGTCTTTCCATCTATTCATTCACTCCATTCTCTTTCCTCTCTCGTCGGCTGATACTAAACCACTTCCATAGAACTCTCTTTTCATACTTTCTAAGAAAGAACAAGTCAATACACTCACTTCCTTCTTCCTAAACATATTACCTCTCTGTCCATTACTTGAAACTTTAAAACCCCATCAGAAGCATACAGAGTAAATTGGAAACAACATCTGGGTTAACTAAATCTGTACATTGTGATCAAACTGGGATTCTCTGAATAGTAAGTGTTTGATTTTAAAGTGTAAAGGAAATATAAGGGGAGCTGATAGCATTGTACTACAGGAGCAACATAAGGTTTTAAGGTAAAATCAAAGTAGACAAGGTCCCACAGTGCAGGTAGAATAGACGCACAAGCAATATGAAGAAACAAGGGAAGAAAGTGACACAAACAAATCAATATACCTCCTCAGTAGATTCCATACCATGCACAGTTGGTGCAATGCCAGAGATGGAATTCAGAAATTACATATTCCAAATGTTAGCGGAACTTAAGAATGAACTCAAAAATGAGATGAGGGAGCAAATACAGGAGGTGAAAGATCATTTTGACAAAGAACTCCATAAACAAATACAGGAAGTAAAAGATTACTTCAATAGGGAGATAGAGGCTCTAAAGAGAAACCAAACAGAAATTCCAGAAATGAAAGAAGCAATAAATCAAAATAAAAGCTCAATCGAAAGTATCACCAACAGAGTAGATCACTTGGAAGAAAGAACCTCAGACAATGAAGACAAAATATATATCCTAGAGAAAAATCTAGATTACACAGCAAAAAATGGTAAGAAACCAAGAACAGAACATTCAAGAATTATGGGACAACATAAAAAGACCAAACATAAGAGTGATTGGGGTAGAGGAGGGGGCAGAGTTTCAAGCCAAAGGAATGAGTAATTTATTTAATGAAATAATTACAGAAAATTTTCCAAACTTGAGGAATGAAGGGGAAAACCAAGTTCAAGAGGCCTACCGAACACCAAACATACAAAATCACAACAGATCCACACCAAGACACATTATAATGAAAATGCCTAATATACTGAGCAAGGAGAGAATATTAAAAGCCACAAGAGAAAGGAAGCAGATTACATATAGGGGGAAACCAATCAGACTATGTTCAGATTTTTCTACCCAGACCTTAAAAGCAAGAAGATCCTGGAATAGCATATTTCAAGCTCTGAAGGAAAAGGGATGTCAACCAAGAATCTTATATCCAGCAAAATTGAGCTTTAGATTTGAAGATGAAATAAAAACCTTCCACGACAAGCAAAAGTTAAAAGATTTCACATCTCGAAAGCCAGCACTTCTGAATATCCTGGGCAAAATTTTTCATGAAGAAGAAGAGAAAAATAACAATGAAAATCAACAAAGGGAGATATTAAACTAAGGGAAATACCAACCAGAAGAGAAACCAAATCAAGCTAAAGATCATCATACAAATAAAAATGGATGGGAATAAAAATCACATCTCAATAATAACCCTGAATGTTAATGGCCTAAACTCGCCATTCAAAAGACACAGATTATCTGAATGGATTAAAAGAAATGACCCAACAATCTGCTGTCTCCAAGAAACACACCTCATAGAAAAAGACATCAATAGACTGAAGGTAAAAGGCTGGGAAAAGTCTTATCACTCACATGGCCTGCGGAAGCAAGCAGGGGTTTCCATTCTTATTTCAAATAAGGTAGACTTCAAGCCAAAGTTAATCAAAAGGGACAAAGATGGATATTTCTTACTACTTAAGGGAACCATTCATCAAGAGGATATAACAATCATAAATCTATATGCCCCAAATAATGGAGCACCTACATTCATCAAACAAACACTTCTCAAGTTCAAGAGTAAAATTGACCACAACACAGTTATTCTAGGGGATTTCAACACACCTCTCTCACCAATGGATAGATAATCCAAACAAAAACTAAACAAAGAAATCTTAGGCCTCCTTAAAACAATTAATAACTTAGATCTAACGGACATATATAGAATATTTCATCCCTCAGTAAATGAATACACTTTTTTCTCAGCAGCACATGGCTCCTTCTCCAAAATAGATCATATACTATGTCACAAGGCAAATCTCAGCAAATATAAAAAAATAGAAATACTACCCTGCATGCTATCAGACCATAAAGGGATGAAATTGGAAATCAACGACAAAACAAGGAATAAGAAAAACTACTCCAACAACTGGAAGCTAAGCAACATGCTACTGAATGAACAAGGGGTTGAAGAAGACATCAAAGAGGAGATTAAAAAATTCCTAGAGGTAAATGAGAACACAGATACATCGTATAGAAATCTCTGGGACACTATGAAGGCAGTAGTAAGAGGAAAATTCATTGCACTGAGTTCATTCTTTAAAAGGAAAAAAAACCAACAAATAAACGACTTAACATCACACCTCCAAGCACTAGAAAAAGAAGAACAGATCAACACCAAGAGCAGCAGAAGACAGGAAATAATTAAAATCAGAGCAGAAATTAATGAAATTGAGACTAAGGAAACAATTCAAAGAATTGACAAAACTAAAAGTTGGTTCTTTGAAAAAATAAACAAAATTGACAGACCCTTAGCAATGCTAACGAAAAGAAGAAGAGAAAAAACTCAAATCACTAACATTTGTGATGAAAAAGGGAATATCACAACAAACACCTCAGATATACAGAAAATAATTAGAAATTACTTTGAAAACTTGTACTCTAATAAAACAGAAAATGCTGAATGCATTGACAGATTTCTAGAGTCATATGATTTGCCTAAACTGGATCTGGAGGCAATACACAATTTAAACAGATCGATTACAAGCAAAGAAATAGAAGATGTCATCAAAAAGCTACCAACAAGGAAAAGTCCAGGACCTGATGGGTTTACAGCAGAGTTCTACAAGACTTTCAAAGAAGAACTAATACCAATGCTCTTCAAACTATTTCAAGAAATAGAAAAAGAGGGAGCTCTTCCAGACTCTTTCTATGAGGCCAATATTACATTAATTCCAAAGCCAGGCAAAGACACATCCAAAAAAGAAAACTTTAGGCCAATATCTTTAATGAACATAGATGCAAAAATCCTCAACAAAATTCTGGCAAATCGGATACAAAAACATATCAAAAAGATAGTGCACCACGATCAAGTGGGGTTTATTCCAGGGATGCAAGGCTGGTTCAACATTCGGAAATCAATAAACATAATACATCACATCAATAGACTTAAAGATAAAAATCATATGATTATCTCAATAGATGCAGAAAAAGCATTTGACAAAATACAGCACCCCTTTATGTTCAAAACACTGGAAAAACTAGGAATATCAGGGACATATCTCAACATTATAAAAGCTATTTATGCAAGGCCCAGAGCTAACATTATCTTAAATGGAGAAAAATTGAAAGCATTCCCTCTAAAAACTGGAACAAGACAGGGATGCCCCCTCTCACCACTGCTATTTAACATAGTACTGGAAACTCTGGCAAGAGCAATTAGACAGACGAAAGAAATTAAAGGGATCAAGATAGGAAAAGAAGAGCTCAAATTAGCACTATTTGCTGATGACATGATAATCTACCTAGAAGACCCAAAAAACTCTACCAGAAAAAATTTTACAACTAGTAAATGAATTTGGCAAAGTAGCAGGATACAAAATCAATACCCATAAGTCAAAGGCATTTTTGTACATCAGTGACAAAGCCTCTGAAAGGGAAATGATGAAAACTACCCCATTTACAATAGCATCAAAAAAAATAAAATACCTGGGAATCAACTTAACGAAAGAGGTGAAAGAGCTCTATAAGGAAAATTATAGAACACTAAAGAAAGAAATCATAGAAGAACTCAGAAGATGGAAAGACCTACCTTGCTCTTGGATAGGTAGAATCAATATTGTCAAAATGTCCATACTACCAAAAACATTATACAGATTTAATGCAATTCCAATCAAAATCCCAATGTCATTCTTCAAAGAAATAGAAAAAGCAGTCATGAAATTCATCTGGAGAAATAAGAGACCCAGAATAGCCAAAGCAATCCTGAGCAAGAAAAGTGAAGCAGGGGGCATCACCATACCGGACTTTAAATTATACTATAGAGCAATAGTAACAAAAACAGCATGGTATTGGCACCAAAACAGACTGGTGGACCAATGGTACAGAATTGAGGACACAGAGACTAATACATATAATTTCAGCTATCTTATACTAGACAAAGGTGCCAAAAATGTACAGTGGAGAAAGGATAGCCTCTTCAATAAATGGTGCTGGGAAAACTGGAAATCCATATGCAACAAAATGAAATTAAACCCTTGTCTCTCACCATGCACAAAATTCAATTCAAAGTGGATCAAGGACCTAGGAATTAGACCAGAGACAATACACCTAATAGAAGAAAAAGTAAGCTCCAATTTCCAACATGTCGGATTAGGCCCCAAGTTCCTTAATAAGAATCCTGTAGCACAAGAACTATTACCAAGAATTAATGAATGGGATAGATTTAAACTGAAAAGCTTCTTCTCAGCAAAAGAAACAATCAGTGAGGTGAATAGAGAGCCAACTAATTGGGAACAAATATTTAATACATGCACATCAGATAGAGCACTAATTTCTAGAATGTATATAGAACTAAAAAAACTTAACACCAAAAAAGCAAATAACCCAATCATTAAATGGGCTAAGGAATTGAAAAGACACTTCTCAGAAGAAGATACACGATTAATCAACAAATACATGAAAAAATGCTCAACATCACTGGCAATTAGAGAAATGCAAATCAAAACTACTCTAAGATTTCATTTCACTCCAGTCAGAATGGCAGCTATCAAGAACACAAACAACAATAAATGTTGGAGAGGATGTGGGGAAAAAGGCACACTCATATATTGCTGGTGGGACTGCAAAATGGTGCAACCGCTATGGAAAGCAGTATGGAGATTTCTTGGGAAAATGGGAATGGAACCACCCTATGACCCAGCCATCCCACTCCTGGGTCTATTCCCAAAAGACTTAAAAACAGCATATTACAGTGACACAGCCACTTCAATGTTTATAGCAGCACAATTCACAATAGCTAGGTTATGGAACCAACCTAGATGCCCCTCAGTAGATGAGTGGATAAAGAAAATATGGTATATATACAAAATGGAATTTTACTCAGCAATAAGAGAGAATAAAATAATGGCATTTGCAGGTAAATGGATGAAGTTGGAGAATATAATGCTAAGTGAAATTAGTCAATCTCAAAAATCCAAGTACCGAATGTTTTCTCTGATATAAGGAGGCTGGTTCACAGAGTTGTTGGAAGGGGGTACATAGGATCAGAGGAACACTAGAATGGTCAACGGGAAAGGGAGGGGAGGGAGGGAGTAAGGGGGGGTTGGAAAAAAATTGGTGATTGAATGAGATGGATATCATTATCCTAAATGCATGATTGAAGATCTGAATGGTACTTATATACTTTGTATACAAGCAGTTGTATGTAAAAAGATACTATACTTGTGCATGATGAATAAGTAAATAAATAATAAAAAAATTAAAAAAAAAATGATTCAGTTTTAGGATCATTGAAGAAGCTATTCTAAACCAAATGAATCTTAACATTCAATTTTATAAGTGTTTAAATGGATGCACTTTTTTCTAAGAGTAGTTACTAGCTATACAAGAAAAGAAAAATGGATGGGGAGAAAAAAAATTAACACACGATTGTAATACACTAGCTCTTCTTCACCTTGAGCTTTAGAAACAATCTTTAGCAGCTACGTTCATTTTACCATGAGAAGAGTGACTAAAAAACTGAGATACTTATAAATAAAGGTAAGGAAAAAAAAATCATCTTCAGAAGGTTCAACACGTCCTAAAGGATTTCTTTCTGCTAAAGGAATAAGTTATCGGCATTTTGATGATATTCATGGATGGTCTTAGAAGAAATGATAAAACATCAATAAGTTCAAGACAATGCTATAATTAGATTTTAAGAAGTTGGAAGTGAGATGAAAACAATCAAGGTATTTGAAAAAAAAAAAAAAAACTGATGTTAGGAAAATGAATCTATAGTTGACATCTTCAAAAACACAAAGAGCACTGTCATTCACAAAGGATCTACTAACTTCCCAGGGGCCAAAATCTAGCAAATGGCAGAGTAGTGATAAAAGTTCATGTCTATCTGACTACAAAACAAATACCTTTTTACATACCTTAATATGCAGCCTCCCATACACTAGGAATACTTAGGAGAACAGAAGGAGAAATTCTGTGTTAGGCTCAGAAACTCTTCCCTCATGTTAAATGAAGACATTATGTAGTAGATGAATAATCAGCACAGGAGTATTGCCTGACAGATTTGTTCAGAGAACACAGCCGTGTATCATTGCCTTCTTCCTATACAAGGCTTGAAAGTTTCATATATGTCTATAGATACATGAATTGCATATATATTTTTTAACTTTTCAGTTATTCTATTTCATCTTCACAGTAACCTTGCATAGGAAGCAGAGAAGCTCCTGGCACTTCCATTTCAAGACAAGATAACTCAGAAGCATCAAGATTAAATGATTTGTCCAGTGTTAAGCAGCTTTTTAACAGTACAATTAACCATGGCTCCTGATCACTTCTGTATTAATCACTTCATTACCTAGGGATTCAGAATTTTTAAGATCTTTCTTGATATTATCCATGGAGAGATTATGCTTAACTGAAATTATAAGTAATTAGCCTAATCCACTGTCATGAAGGGTAAATATTAATTTTAATGTTATAGATCATAGTAACCTTTTCTAAATAATTTCAGGTGATATTATCGTTGTCATATCTGCCATCTACAGCACTGAGCATACCACATCTCCTCCTTAGTCCTAATATATAGTGAAGACGACGTTGGAAAAGAGGGGTGTGTCCACAATTGCTCTGGGTTATTACAAACATATAACTTTTACCTAGTATGGGTTAGTATTTGGGGATTCTCCAAAATATGATGGAATGTATGATCCCTATTCTCAGAAAATAAGAGAAGAACAAAACAAAACTAAAAAAGACCAGGAAACAAAAACTTGGGGCAGCCACAGATGGAATAGTTCACTATAGGTTAAGAAACCCTGGCCTGGGAATATGGGATTGAATCAATGTAGCAGCTTTGGAACACAGTAAGAACTGAGAGACTAATAGATGACAGAGTGTTACAGATGAATTCACAATGAGTCACGAAGGAAAAAGAGACCAATGGTAAGAATGTACAAGAACCTGGGCCAGAAATATGATATTCCTTCAGTAGCATGACTTAGATAATGATCTGTCTCCCTTGGCTCCCCATTTCTTGTGTAGAGTACACCTGGACTATTTCATTTACCCAGATATCTAAAATAAAAATTTAATGGAAAACCAGTAAAAATGCATACCAATACAGAAATAAATGTAGAAAAATGTAAAAAGTACTTTAGATCCCCCCAAATGAAGACAAAACCATGGATAAGAATCATTAAATTATGAAAAGAATATAAAATTTTATCACAGTCAATGGAGTTAAAAATATCAAAGGCCATATAAATGTATACATTTTTGTAAGAATGAGCATATGCACCCATATACTCACACATGTGTATGTGCACGTGATATATATCATTTATCTTTCTAGCTCTTCATAGGATTTGACAATCTCACGGCTAACAGATTCAGGTACTTTCTCTCATGCAAAGCAGCAGAAAATATAGCCTTTTCTGTAAAATTATAAAAAAATAGACTGGATATTCTGTGAGCAGTTTAGTATATATAATGTCCAAGTAAACTCCAAGGCAGTAAGACTTGGAGATTTAAAAAAAAAAAAAAAAAATCCAAGTTGCCAAAAAGATTGTGGAATTCTGGAAACATGTCTGTATCATAGACTTTATTTCCATAAAATAAATTATTATGAACATACCTAAAATATTAGCTATTAATTAAATTGGAGCTATAAGATAAAAAGGCTATTCATTTTAGAGTTTTGTTACATATCTCTGTAAGCACAAATAATTTCTAACTCATTGTGAGATGAGAAACAGGCTGCCTAGCAACTATTTTAACTATTTCCCCTGAGGTTCTCAAGCAAAAAAAAAATCAGTGTTTGGAGAAGGAATGTTTGGTTTTGTTTTTGTTCTTATATTGAAGTCTCAGGATCATTCTTACTAATCTCTCTAGTCTTTTTTTTTTTTTTTTCATTATAGTGGAAAGAAGAAGGTAAAGGAAATAGGAAGAAAGGAAGGAGCAAGGGAGGAATGGAAGGAAGGAAATAAAAGAAGGAAATAAGAAAAATAGATAAAGATCAAAATAGTCCATTTCAAGCATTCACTGAGAAATTCAAATATAATATTGCAAATCAATATCAACTACTTCTGTTTATCGTATACAGGCATATATGCCTTTTTGTATAAGAATTACAAATTAAATTCAAAGTAATGGCATTGGCCTGACAAACTACTATTTCCTTGAAATGTATGACAGGAGAGAATATATGGGTAGCATTTTTGACCCAGGATTCAAGGGCAACTTTGAAACTCTATGTCTACTTCATGAAACCATAGATCACCAGGAAGATGTTCTCATAAAGAAAATGTGGCAGGTTAGGTCATTATCTTTCCAGTCTTCCTGGTTAAGTAAAAGTACACACATAAAATACTCCCAGGACATTTTCATAGGCTATCTTAGCAGGTAAGCCCCTGCCAGATGAGAGGAAAATGGTGGCGGTTCATGAAAACAGTAGGCTATGTAGGGAGCTTTAGCTGATGTGTATGTATGTGTGTATGTGTGTGTGTGTGTGTGTGTGTGTGTATGAGAGAAAGGGGTGGGGTGGTGGAGGTGGGAAAGAGGGAAAAAAGGGAGAGAGAGAGAGAGAGAGAGAGAGAGAGAGAGAGAGAGAAAGAGATCTAGATTTTACAATATATTTGTCATGTAGCTCCTATTAGTTTGGGAGGGAAGAACAAAGGGTTATATCAAGTTAAATTCTACATTTAATGATGTGTAAATAAAGATATAAGATGGAAAAGTGATGAGATAAAAAGATTAAAGTCTCTAGCTAAGCAGAAGAGTTGGTGGGTCTGGAGTTTGATGGAGAAGTTATTTATATAAATATAAATGAGATATTTACAGACATAAATTACTGATCTTACTTTATGCAATTATTTTTATAGCTTTTGACTCCATTCTAAGACTGTATTGACAATTGGGTTTAGTAAACATTATTTTCAAACCCACAACATAAAGGGGTTTTGATGATAAAAATTGACCTTGATAATCATTGTAATATAAAAACACTATTCCTCCTAAAATTTATTCCGAACCTTGTGTTCATTTACAAGTTCATCAATGACCCAATACGAAACGTAGCATTTATTTTCTCTTTAGTGCTTTCCTGAAGTGAAGATGACAAACTCACTGCATTGCTTTGAATTACCTGAGAAATTGCCATAAATTGCCTCTTCATAATGCAAGGGTGGATTTCTCAAGTTAGAGTCTGACCTCAAAGATGAGTTTAAATGCCAGGATGATATTTTAACTCTGCTGAGTCATAGACATATAAGAAACTCCATGTGTTTAGATGCTAATGAAGTCTTATTTTGACATATTATTCTATTTATTTCAGCATCTTGTCATCTACTAAGACTTTTAAAAAATTAAACTGAAAAAAGTTCCATGTTTTCACAAGGTAGGGAGATTTTTCTAATTTGATATTTTTTAACAGTTTGCCTCTTTGTGTTTCCTAAGGTAAACAATAAAGGAGAAAACCTACAGTAACTTGACTAGCATTTTTCTTTAGATATAAAATATTATTTTTGAAAACATTTGAAATATGAGTAGTTCTGCCCAATAATTTTCCTGTTATACATAAAGTCTCATATTTATCCATTTTTTCCTTTGATGTCCTAGCACACTAATACTATATAGAGTGGTTGACTACTAAATCCCTCCTCAAAGCTTTGAAACTACAATTTCATGAAAAAAAACAGGGAGACACACACCCTTTGAAGTAATGATTTACGTGCTCAACAGAAAGTTGTTACTAATTTATTTATCTATCTTTGCAGGGGCTTTAGATTCTTGTTGATGTAGATTTTACAACTAAAGATATATTTGAATTTTAAAGTAAAATTCATGATAACCCTTAATCAATTCTGCTAATGTATATATAAAATGGTTTTGTGGGTTGTATAATCCCAAAACTACTATAGAGCACTTTCCTTAAATTGCTATAAACCTTCCAAAGAACAGTTTTAAATGGCTCCATGTCAGGTGGTGCCTTATTTGAAGGAATCCTATATCCACTACTATATTCATCTTGTTTTTCTACAAAGTTTGAGAAAGATCCTCAATTTATGGTGTTTAAGATTTGATAATGAAAACAAAATTGTAGTAGTTTATAAGTAAGCTGAAATAGGTTAAATGAGAAATGTTGCTGAAGTAAGATGTAATTTGTATTCCAAAAATGCTCCAAATCATTAGAAGTATCCAGGTCAACCTATTTTTCTTTAGGGTTAAGATCTATTATGATGTCACTGTTGGGAATATTTTTACCAAATTGTATGGAAATTCCACATAGAAATAGAAAAGGTAGAGACAGGGTAGTGGTACAACACATGCATGGTTGAGCCCAACTGTCAAACTCACTGGCTACCTGATCTTGATAAAGCCATTAAATCTTTCTGTGCTTCGTGTGTTACTCTTCCAAAGCAAAATAACAATAGTGCCTCCTGCATGGACCACTGTGGGTATTAATATACATAAAGAACCAACAGCCTTTATTGCTTGAATTATGGCATGACATATGGTAAAGATAATATTGAGTTTAAAAATATTTTAGTACTCCTATAATTTATTGATTTGAGATCCACATATAATTATTAATTTATTGAAGATGTACACTTGACTTTTGAGGTAAAGATGAGCTCCTTGACATTATTGGTATTACTTAGGAGTTCAGATGCATATGAAAGAACCTGTCATTATTGCCAATGGGCTAGACCCATATCATAGGTTGCAGGAACACTTGTTAACTTCCTTTATGTGGTATACCCTCTTATGAAAAAGTGAACTCACGACCGGGCATGGTGGCGCATGCCTGTAATCCCAGCACTTGGGAGGCTGAGGCAGGAGGATCGCGAGTTCAAAGCCAGCTTCAGCAATGGCGAGGCACTTGGCAACTCAGTGAGACCCTGTCTCTAATAAAATACAAAAAAGGCTGGGGATGTGGCCCAGTGGTCCAGTGCCCCGAGTTCAATCCCCAGTACCAAAAAAAAAAAAAAAAAAAAAAAAAAAAGTGAACTCACCATTGAAGACATTATTTAACCAAAGTCAAATTATAGCCAGGTCCTTACTAATATGGCCAATTAGAATATTAAGAAGTTAACAAATCTCAGCCTCTATAAAAATTCACTGTGAAATAACATTTTAATTGCCTAGTATAAATTATATGCCGATTAAAAGAATTGATGGTGTTCCATTTTATGTGCTTTCTTATAAATCTCTTCTTTGATAGAACAAGTTTCTATTCTGGGTTGACTGCCATATGTACATACTACTCCCACAAAGATGAACAAAATCAGTTCCTGTCACCAGGATGCTCACAATCAAGGCTCATAGGAGGAGTCAGAAATAATGGGAAATAAATATTAATATAAAATTCACTGTTAACTATGAACCAACTTAGGTGGCCTTCAACAGATGAATGGATAAAGAAAAATACACACACACACACACACAAACATATATATTCACATACACACACAATGGAATTAATATCAGCCTTAAAGCCTTAAAGAAGAATGAAATTATGGCATTTGCAGGTAAATGGATGGAGCTGGAGAATACCATACTAAGTGAAACAAGCCAAACCTAAAAAACAAAAGGCCAAATATTTTTTCTGATAAGTGGATGCTGATCCATAATGGCAAGGGGAAGGGTGATAGGGAAAAAATGAAGGAACTTTGGACTTTGCAGAGGGGAGCTGAGGCAAGGGGAGGTTATATACCTTCAGGTTTGCGGGTGTGTCGGGGGATGGGAAGGATGGTGGAATGAGATGAATATTATTATCTTGTATACATGTACAATTACACTACCAGTGTGACTGCTCCACATACAACCAGAGGAATGAGAAGTAGTGCTCCATTTGTATACAATGTGTCAAAATGCATTCTACTGTCATATATAACAAATTAAAACAAGAAAAATTCACTGTTATGCTTTATAGGGCTATGTTTAGGGATATACAAATAGTGATACAATTTTAGTGACTCAAGCAAGGGGTTAGGTTATCACCTGGGAAAGTTTTCTATGGGCTCTGTTTTCTATGGTGCTCTGGTGTAAACAAGCATTCTAACAGGAAATTCTGGAACTTTGTTAGACTTTCCAGGGTGTTTAGGTCTTGTAAGCTATGTCCAGTTATATCCCTTAATTTGCCAAAGACTAGTGATGTCCAAAGTACAGAAACAGAATTTGGTTAGTTAAATTTTCAACACACACAAATTAGACTGCTATTTTAGGATCCTTTAGAGAGGTGGGCCTGGATGGAGAGAAAAGAGGACCCTGAGGAAATTTATTACAAGGGAAGGTCAATTCAAGCCTAACTCCCCAGACCAAACATTTGGGCTGTCAGATGGAGCAATACCTCTAGGGAAAATGGGTGGCTGTGCCTGTCATCCCCTGATATAATACATCCTACTCCACTCCATAAGTTGTCTGCTGAAGAGGGAAAATGCAGAGCAACGGAGAAGGAATTGAATCACTAATATCTCAAATGTGTTGATGCTGAGGCCTGTCAGAAAAAAAGTTGGCCTTGAGAAATAGGTGTTCTCCTGATGATCTGAGATAACAGAAAAATAAATAAGCAGAAAGAGCTATAGGGGGGCACCAGCAGTGTAGACAACCTCATGGTGCAAAGAAGGCTTGCACAGAGGAGCCACTTGAGGGGCAGGAGCAGTGTGGGGCCAATGCGAGAACCTACCTTCATGCCCATCCCAGCTCTCCCTATCATTAAGGGACTCTCAGGAAGAATAACTGGTGTGTGTTAAATTCCCCTAGCCAGAAACCACCAGCAATGTACCTGTACATAGGAAAGAAAAGAAAGGTCATTAGCTTGTTGAGGCAGGGAAAACACAATGGGAGAGAACTATAGGACATCTCAGTGAGAAGAGTGGCAAGAATTTTTAATAGGGCTTAGGTTTGGGCTGAATTATTTAAGAAGGGATTAGGAAGTGAAGAAGTTCTGGATAAACTGACAAGAGAAAGGGCAATTCAGTAATTGGGCAGCTCAGTGATCTCTGTTCAGGAGGTGAGATGAGCTCACTGAGCTGGGGGTGTGAATGGCAAAGCAGCTGCCACCCAGAGGCAGCTTTGGTGAGGTTTTGGGCATATCCTGTTGGAATCTTGATTTGTTTTCTGTTGGCCTTGTCAGTGTCCTGTTGAAACTTTGATGTTCAGCCTTCAGCATCAGGATTCCATTACTAAGAGTGCTGTTTTATATTTTCTCAAGTGGGTGGTCTTTAGGAAGGACAGAAGAACTTCTTGATAATGAAATGAAAAATGAGACTGGGGGGTGGGGGGTCAGAGTTTCCCATTGTGTTTATTTCTGTAAATGTGTCACACTAGTATGTCTGCTGAGGCTAAAAACTGTACAAATTTTGTGACTCTGTTGTGCATCAAGGGCTCCAGTGGGTAGTTTGTGGGGAAGCAGAGGTGCTGGGGTGCAGGGGCTACATCTTCAGGAAAATGTTTCACAAAATAGGAAACATTTGGAATTAGGAGAAGTTTGATGGGACTAGTAAAAGTGAGTTGACTTTTGACCAAGAGCAAGGACAACAGGGAAGGAATGGAGGGAATGAAGAGAGAAGAATGTGTCTCAGGAGAATTGAGGGATTATAATATTTCATAACATTGAGACATGAGGGTGTTTTGGTTTAGGAGACATTGAATCATGTCTAGGAACAAAATATACTAGTAAAGGTAAAAGGTGGCTGAAGTTGGGTTGAATACAGAATCTTAGATGGGGTTAGTACATTTTTTTACATGTTCTTTTGAAGGATCAAAAAATACTCTTTTCTTATCTAACTTTTCCCGACATAGTAAATATTTAAAAAATAATTTGCTAAGACAGTTGATTTGTATTCAATTAGCAAAGTTAAACAGATTTGAAATAAAACTAAAATATTGCACAATTGATAAACTGTTAGACTGTGTTTACATAAGATAAGCTTGCTAAATTACTACAAAGAATATCTTTTTCATTGTCTACATTATCCAGAAAAAAAAACAAAAGCAAAAGCCGATTATGTTTTATGCTGCAATAAGACTCACTAGCTGTCTCTCTATCACACATTTAGGATTTTTAAAATTACAAATACAATGCAAAGTAGACATGGCTATTATCCTCATTTTACAGATGAAGAAATTGATGGTCATTGGTGTAAATAATTTGCGAAGGATTGATCACAACCACAAAATGCTACAACAATGAATCCAGCCCACATAAGTCTATTTCTAGTTATATACTCTCATGTCTCCTGTGTTATTCAACTTATCTTTTTCTTTCAAGTGCACTTAATTACTATTTTTTACAAATTCTAAGTTTTAAATACAGGTTTTCTTCAATAAAAAGAAAACACATGAAAATTTGTTTTCCTATCTCTTTCTCTAACTACTGTCTAATTCTTCTATTACATTGTATTTTGAAAGCATCCCAAATTAGTGCTCCTATGGCTTCCCCATTCCCCATTATTTTTTTAAAGGAAGATAAGATATTTTATAACAACTTTATTATAGAATAATGACATAAAATAATCTGTGCATAATTGCCATGTACTGTTGGTGAATTTGTACATACATACACACCCACCAAACCATCAGTACAATAATGATGTGATGATTGTGAGTGACCTGTCACTCACAAAGGCTTCCTCGAGGCTCTTTGTCATCCTCACCCCTATTCCTTTTTGTTTGTTTGTTTGTTTTTGTTCTGTACATTTCTACTTGTTCTGGTAATTTGGAGGAAAGATGTCAGATAGTTGTGAATTTTGTCTTATTGGGTGCTGTTTTCTTGTATTTACGTAAATATTCTTAAGCTTCTTTCTAGGATACAACTAAGTGGTATGAGTCTTACTTTTAAGCTGTATTATATGAGAATATAACAGCATTTTTTTAGGGCTAGTTTCCCCCTCTATGTAGACAAAAACCTTCCAAGAAACTACTTGCAGTCCTGTCAGTCATGAGGTTTTCCATTTAGGCTGGTGGGTGCAGCACTATTCTTGTCCCTCTGTGAACTTTCAAGAGCTTTGTTCTCCAGACTCACATGTATCAAACACTACCTAGCAAAATGCACAAGGGAACTTTCTGAAGCATTTTGGAGAATTCTCTCTACCTCTGTACTGTGCCATATACATGCTAAGTACCTTGATCTACCTGGAATTCCAGATCCTTCTCTTCAACTCTGGGAGAGTTCTGTATTTGGCCTGAGTTCTCCCTCTATGGTAAAATTATTCATATATATTCGTTCTTTATTCTTAGTTCTTTGCACATAGTTCCTAAAATGAGTGACAATAGTGATTGGAACATCTTTTGTTATTCATAGCAAGCACCCTTCAACAAGACCTGATTCTATATAAATGAGGTGACTCTTGGAAAGTCTTTGGATGGGGGATGCTTGCCAGAAGAACAAACTATAGTTTAGGATGTTTTTATTCCCTCAACTCCAGGAGAGGAGAGGGCTTTCACATAGAATTCACTTACCACTCACCACTGACCAGTGATTTTATCAATCATGACTATGTAATGGAACCTTCATAAAACTCCCTAAACAATGGGATCCAGGGAACATATTCCGGTATTGGGAGGGTACTGTATCCAAAGAGGACCTGAAAATTCTGCACACTTTCATTCATACCTTATTCTACGTGTCTCTTTGATTGGGGTATTCCTGAATGTTCTATAAACTGATAATGACAATTTCAAGGTAATTAATTGTTTACGGTGGTGCACACCGGTAGTCCTAGCTACTTGGGAGGCTGAGGCAGGGGGAGTGCAAGTTTGAGCCAGCCTGGACAACTTAGCAAGACCCTGTTTCAATAATAAAAAGTAATTAAATGAAGAGCTGGGCATGTAGCTCAGTGATAGAGCACTTGCTTAGCATGCCTGAGCCCCTGAATTTATCCCCCAGCAATTCAAAAGTCAAACTAACTAACAGGCAGTGCATTTGGTTGAGATGGCTCTGGCACCTTGGGTTCCTACATAAGCAAATGGAGACCCAACTCAATGTAAACAGTAAAATGAAGTTTAACCTGAAGCAATCAGAAACCACTAACTCACCTCCAGCAAGGAGGTCCTCTCTCCCTCCCTCCTCCTGTCCTCTGGTGATTTGCCAGCAGTGCTTGCACTTCACTCTCTGCCTCCACTGTCAGGTGGCCTCCTCAGCTCAGGTGTCTGTCTTCATGTGGCATCCTCCTCTGTGCACGTCTCTCTCTTCTTCTCATAAGACACCAGTCATATTACATGCCTACTCTAATGATCTCACTTTAATTGATTATATATTCAAAGATTCTATTTCCATATAAGATCACATGCACAGATACCAGAGTTTAGGACTTCAACACATTTTTCAGGGGTACAACATTCAGCACATAAAACTAATCATTCTCCTATACCTTTCTCCCAATCTCTAAAAGTTGGAGTGCCCGTGTCAGTCTAAAGAATGCATCCTTTTTATATTTGTTTACTAATAACCTCATCTAGTCCTAAGCCTTTACACATCATTTTCAACTTCAAAAATCCAAAACATTGTATCTCTGTTGCCAATTTGTTCTCTGAAGTTGAGACTCACATATCCACTATCATAAACAGTATTTCTAACTAAAGACATCAATTTTGATTTCTAACTAAAGATGGGTACTTTATCTAAGTCTAAAAGACTTTCTCTTCTCACTAAATGACACTACAATTCCCCTGTTGTTCACACTAAAATATTGGAATCATCTTTAACTGAATTGTTTAAAAATGAATTTTAGTCAGGTAGATCCTCGCAGCTCCTTGGGGAGGTGAAAAATAATGTTTGGAGTACCGTGTCCTTTTGGGGTGGCCTGTTGTTTTTCTGTTCATAATAACAGGCAAAAAGCTAAGATAGTATCAATACTAAGGCTGCCATGATAAAGAAAGAGAGTTCATTACTCTCCAGCAATTGTTTCATGTAATCAATACCAGATTTAGTGATATAGTATTTATAGTTTTAAGTTGCAAGCTCTATAGAAACTTCTAGTTTTAAAATATCTATGGGAATTTGAAACTCTTGAGTTCTTAATGTTATATCATTTCCCCAACCACTAAAACTTGGAGTCTCTTCTATTCAACCATAGAATGGTTTTTGAGTACTTGAAGTTGATTATGATCACACATCTTACACTAAAAATGTAGAGACTATTCTCTTGGATTCATAATTTCCTTTTCATTCTTATATTACCAGCTTAGTTTGCATGTTTACTCCTCAATCTGTGGGAATAATCTCAAAGCTGCATTTTATGCCTTGTTTTACCCCTTCGTTTCCATTTTCCACATTGCTTCCTAAATTTTCTTTTCTAAAAGAGTTGTTAAGCCAGGTTTTTGCTTGAAAATGCTTAAAGGCTGGTTTGCCATTGCGTTTAGGATAACTTCTAGATTCTTCACTGTACTAGTTATCCATAATGTGCAAAAATATTATCATACACTTATTGCCTAAAAGAAACAGATATCAAGTCAGTTTCTGTGGGTCAAGAATCCAGGGATGGCTTGACTTTGTCCTCTGATTTAGGTTCTCACTAAACTGTGATCAAGGCATAAGCCAGGGCTGTCATCTCAAGATCTGAATCTTGACTGAGGAATGATGGATTCAATTCTAAGCTCACATAGTTGTTGGCAGCTTGCAGTTTCCAGAGATCTGCTGACCAGATGTTGTTTTGATTTCTTTGCTGGTTGTTGGTCAGTGTCTGGCTTAATTCCTTGCCACAGAAGACCAGGTAGGTCTTCCCATCATGGAAATTCACTTCTTCAAGGCCAGCAAAGGAGAGGTTCTTTCTCTATGCATGACGAGTTTGTCATCTGTAACACAAGCACATATTCCCCATCACTTTTGCCACATTTTGTTGGTTAGGAACAAGTGCTAGGCCCTGCCCACACTTTAGGAGAGGGGATTATACAAGGCAAAAATATCACAAGGCTATCTTAGAGTCTGTCATGCTCATCAGGTCATCCATGCCCTTTAAATCTGGTTTCAAACTTCCTTCTTCCTTCTGCTCTAGTACTGAATATTTTAATCACACTGAACCATTGAATTTCCCAGGAATTATATCAGATCGTACAAATATCTGTTCTCTTATTACATCCATGTCTTCCATGTGTTATTTTATTGTTTTCTGTGCCTGAATTACTCTACTGTACCTCACTTGGAAAAATCTTACCAAAGACCTTGTGCAAATTCCAACTCTTCTTAGAATTCTTCTGATCTTATCCTGGAGAACAAATACCTTCTTTTGTCTGTGTTCCTAAATCTCCTCTCTCTTATGCATGTGTGCAAAAATATTATGCCCTAGTTTTTATGCCTGTCTTTGAGATTTTAATTCATTTGGTATAGGTAATGTTATACCAATCCTGAATCTCCAGCACCTAGCATAAGATCAGACAATAGTAAGGAGTTAAAATTTTGCTAAGGAAATGAACAAATATTGCACTAATTTTATTTATTTATTTTTATTTTATTTTATTTATTCAAAGTTGTTGTATTTATAACAGTAGTATGCATTGTAATTCATAATAAACATATAGAGCATCTTTTTACATAACACTGTTTGTAATTTTAAATGTTTATTGAACTGAAGTTTTGAGCACTCTGCTGAACCAACTACTAGCAAGACCATGTGGTAATTTAGTCCTCCATCCTTGAAAAGTTATATTTGTGCATTCCAAATGCAACCTTGGCCCCTTTTCAAAGTTCTACAAATGAAACAGAACATCATACAAATCAATCAATCCATCAGTCAAAACCAGGTAGATATGCTGGCCCTTGGTATATGTTGGAGATTTATTCCAAAACTCCTGCAGATACCAAAAATCAATGCATGATTAAATCCCTCATATAAAATGATAAGAGTATTAACATATCACTCACCTGTATATGCTCATCCACTTTAAATCATCTCCAGATTACTTATAATACTGTGTCCATGAGCTTTTCATCACTGTGGCAAATATCTGAGAAAAATCAACTTAGAGGAGGAAAGATTTATTTTGACTCATGGTTTCAGAGGTTTAAGTCCATGGCTGGCTGGCTCCATTGCAGAAACATCAAGGCAAGGGCATTGCAGAGCAAAGATGCTCACCTATGGCATCAAGGGAGTAGAGAGAGAGGAGGAAAAAGGGACTGGGCACACCCCACAGTGACCTACTTTCTCCAACTAAGCCTTACCTCCTAAAGCTTCTACCATCTTCCAATATGCCATCAACTACGAATCCCTCCACAAATTGATTACTCCTCTAGAAAAATTCTGGGTTCCCTACTGAGCACAAAGTATTCGTTTACTTTGTTTCTTAAAAACATGGCTTCCACTTTGCATTATGTTTCCTTATTTCTGTGATTCTTCCTCACTAGCTTGGCAATTCCTTGAGGATTGAATAATACTTTGATTTCTTCTTTTCTTGAATACTCTCCAACATCAGTTTCAGAGTCTTTATGTGCAATTAATGTTGCTGAATTTTTATATCTGCATTATTAAGTGTTGATTCGGTGGATGCATGGTCTTTAGTAAAACGTATTTCCTTGATTCCTTCCATGTTTTGAGTGTGACTTTCTTACCTCTTTCTTGAATACCTATTACTTCTGCATTCTGCTCCAATTTCTTCCACCCCTCCAACTTCCCACACACATTTTTATCGTTTCCACTGGCAAACCTTATAATTTTCTTCAATTTAGTAATAAAATCTGGTTCTGAAAATTACTTAGTCCTAGAATGCATTGATATTGGATTCTCTCTCAAGTGTATCTTGTTGTTGTTGGTTTTCTTCTTAATACATCAATGTATATTTTTCCTTTAAACATGAGATGCGTACTGCATTTCCCTTTGATTTGGTTGTGTATTTACAAAATTAAATGAAAAGCAAATGTAGCTTTGTAAAAATCACCTCTCCCATAAAACAAGATAATGTGAGAGAGGAGGCAACAACATAACAATTAGAAGCAAACCGTCTTAGCGAGATGATGAATTCTTTGTACAGTAGAAATGTATAATCATCAAAGAGTTTTATCTCCCTCTGAATGCTACATCACACAGGCATGTGTAAATGCCAACACACCTGCCTGAACATTGAGGAAAACACAAAGGCTCCATCACTCATTCTTACACTGGGCTCAATTTTTACCCTGAGGTGCTGTAGGCACTCCTGTAGCACCGCATATTTTAAGACATTCAACACCTTGCATGAATGTTCCTGTGCCAGAGCAGATTATTCAAAATAATAGCCTTCAGTGGTGCCTGTGCACTTCAGAGGACTGCCTAACCCATTGTTTATTTCAAAAGGAGAGGTAGCTCCCTGAGAATAGACATTGCCAATCAAGTTTCAGTGTTGTACCAAATCCTCTAAGGGAACCACAAAGTTGAGAGAAAGGTAAGCATTTTACTCTGAGAACTGCATTAAGCATTCTGACCTAGACAAGGGGAAAACACCAATAAATAGAGTCTAGGAACCAGAGTATGTTCATCATCCAAGAAATCAGAAGTAAAGAAAATATTCTTCCAACCTAATTTTGACTGAAAGATGGAGGCAGTGTGGGAGACAGTAGAGAGAATGTTTTCTTTTAGAATATTTTAAGAACATCTCTCTAAGAATAGTTTCCCCCTTCAGATCGCTTTTGTTTTGTTTCTGTTAAAAGCCATTGTTTGATAAACATAGTTCTCTTTTTGTTCTCAAGGTTGAAGAACACAGTAGATGCGTAGGTATTGGAGAGCGATGGTACAATTCTACCTACACATTCTAGAGTTTGTCCTTCCACATCTGAAAGTATATGTATCCCTTTCCTAGACCTTAACTATGGCAATAAGACAGCATTATTCCTTTTCTCCTCCTTGAAGTGATACAAAAGCAGCAGTGGAAACTAGGTAAATTCATTTGCAAAAAACCTAGTTAATATATAATCTGCTGACTTCAAACATGTGTAGGAGTTCCCCAAAGTTGCCAAATAGCTACAGGCATGCAGAAATACATATAGGGAAGAAGCATGCAAAATGGCAAAAGGGCTTAGTGGTGGTAAGTCTCAGAATGCACTGGAAAAACTCCAGCTTTCAGAGGGTAAGGGCTCTCTCTGAAGTCATGCCACAGACCTTGTTTGCAAGAAAAGGAAAGAAACCAGGGTGATCAGATTATGTAACAAAAGCCTTCCTGGAATTGCCTTGGATTAAAGGAAAGCATCAAGACTCTTAAGCGACGCTGTATTTGGAAGCAACTCTCTGTGCTGACAAGGAAAAGCAGGACCTTGGAGTTATGAACCTATACGAGGACCCTGTCTCCTTTCCTCTCATAAGAATGAATTCCAAATAACCACTCAAGAAAAACACAAACCATCCAAGAAGAATTACTGAAAGACACTGTACTGAAACAAATTAATAACAAAGGCCCCACAAAATGTTGCAGAAAAGAGAAGCAACATTCACCAACAAAGAGTCATGAGAAATTATACAAACGTACAGAGAAACAAGTTTTAATAAGAAAGAAATCGCATCATGTTTCTGTTCTTGATTTAAACCAGAGTTTAAATTTTATTCAAACAAGAGAGATCTTATGATTGGAGACAGTAAGATAAATAGGTAGTGAAAATTGATTATATTTAACTGAAGAACTAATGATAAAACAGATTTGGAGATTAGACAGACAGAATTAATGTAATTGGCATTTGACTGATAATAATAAAGAAATATCTTACAGATGAATTGAGGAAAGAAGAAAAAAGTGGAAGCACAGTTTTTCCTGATTCTTAATTGCTAAGTAACAAATATTTTTTTTTTAATTCACAAAAATTAGGATTCAATTCACATGCAATAAAACACCCTTTTATGGCATATTCTTTAAGTTTTGGAAAACCCATATTGTTTAAAGACTACTATATAAAAAAAAGAACAATTATACTGTTGTGCGTGCACACACACACACACACACACACATACACACACACACACACACACACACACACACAACTCCCTTTATAGTTGACCATTCTTTTGAACTCCATTGATAATTTTTTTCTGATCCTATATTTCTGTCTTTCCAAGATTATCATCAGTTAGAATTATATAATGCATACTTCTTTCATTATGCATTGGAGATCCATCTATGTATTTTACGGATCAGTAGCTCATTCTTTTTTAGTGCGGAATAATATTCCATTGTCTGATTGTACCTCGGTTTGCTTATTCATTCCACTGGCTAAGAAAGATTTGAGTTGTTTTCAATTATTGATGATTATAAAAATAAAACTGCTATATAACATTCTTAAACGTTTATATGTAAACATATATTTTATTTCATTTGAGTAAATAACCTAAAGTAGATTTGTTGTGTTATGTAATAAGCAAGTATATCTTTATAAGAAATGCAAAAATTTTCACCCAAACTATCTAAACTATTGTATTATCACCAGAAATGTATGAAGGTTCTAGTAGCTCTACTACTTATTAGACACTTGATATTAACAAGACTTGATTGTTTTTTGGTTTTGCCTCTTTGGTTTGGTGTTAAGTCACTCTAGGTGGTATGAAGAGGTATTCCTTTTTTGTTTTAGTTTGTACTATTTCTTGATAATTTTGAACATATTTTTAGGTGTTTTTGTTTTCTGTCTGTATACCAACTCTCTTTGGCAAAAAGTTTGTTTAAATCTCTTACACACGTTTTAATTTGATTGTTTCCTTTCTATGATTTTAGAGCACTTGATAACATCTGGATGCCAGTCTTTTATCAGATATATGACTTGCAAATATTTTCTCCAAATTCATGGATTGTCTTTTTAAACTTAACTGTGTGTTAAAGTGTAAGCTGCCTGTCATGGCCAGCCACGGCGCCACGGGAGAAAAACTCGGAGGCAGAGTAAAGCTATTACTACTTTTACTTCTACTTTCTTAGAGAGCTTAGAGAGGGAAAGAAAGATTTTTAGAGAGAAAGATTAGAGAGAGCTTTTCTTCTTGTAGAGAGAGCTTTTCTTCTTGTCTTCTTTAGCTTAGAGAGAAAGAAAGATAGATAGAGCTTAGCTTAGAGAAAGATTATTTTTTAGAGCTTCTTGCTTCTTTCTTCTTTCTTCTTTCTTCCTCGGGAGCCTCGGCCTGACTCTGACCAGGAATTACTTCTTCTATCTGGTTTCTCTTCTGTAACCACTCTGCCTACGTTCTGGCCGCTCTGATTCTTTTCTTCTTCTCCGACCCGAATTCTTCGTCCGACCGAGCGACTGCATGACTGACTGAGTGAATTCATTCTTCTCTTGACTCCGACCGCTTTCACCCGGTTATATACCTTTAGCTTTGCGGGTGCCTCACGTGCATTTACAGGTGCGTCACATACATACTTATTATCAGGTGGAACTTATGGCTTCCAGCTGACCGCAATAGCCATCTCCCTAATTGGGGCTCCTTCATATTCCTCCCTTTTAGTTTAAAAGGTGCTTTTTAATTCTATTTTCTATATTTTATTTTCTCTATTTTCTTTTATTTTCTTGTCCCTACCTGGCTTTTCACCTTTTGTTTTAAAAGGGTGGATATTTGAGCCCTTTTTGAGGAGGTACTGCGGCTTTAAGGAAGCCTACTGCTGAGGAGCAGCTAAAGCACTTAGTTAAGCACAATTGCATAAGCGGCTTTGACTTTTTTTTTTTTTTTTTCTTTGTCTCTTCTTTATTTTTATGGCTTTTTTGCCAAAGCTCAATGGCTTTTTCTCTGCATGGTTTTCACCGTGCTTTTTAATTCTCTATTTTCTTTTAAGCTCATGGCTTTTTTCTTTATGGCTTTTTGCTAAAGCTCAAGGCTTTTTCTCTGCATGGCTTTTACCATGCTATTACTTTCTGGCTTCTTTATTTTTTATGGCTTTTGGCCAGCTACTCGCTTCATGGCTTCGGCTTCTCGCCGGCTCTCGCCGGCTACTCGCTTCAGCTTTTCGCTAATTCTTAACTGGCCTCAACTGAGTACTACTCTTTTTGCTGGCCTCAACTGAGTACTACTCTTTTTGCTGGTCTCAACTGAGTACTACTCTTTTTGCTGGTCTCAACTGAGTCAGAGGCTATGCTTTCTTCTCCTCTCTCCTCACTATCTTAGCTTCTTGTTCTTATATCTTATTTTTTCTTCTCTGCCTGCCGAGCCCCGGACGGGCCACCATTTGTAAGCTGCCTGTCATGGCCAGCCACGGCGCCACGGGAGAAAAACTCGGAGGCAGAGTAAAGCTATTACTACTTTTACTTCTACTTTCTTAGAGAGCTTAGAGAGGGAAAGAAAGATTTTTAGAGAGAAAGATTAGAGAGAGCTTTTCTTCTTGTAGAGAGATTTTCTTCTTGTCTTCTTTAGCTTAGAGAGAAAGAAAGATAGATAGAGCTTAGCTTAGAGAAAGATTATTTTTTAGAGCTTCTTGCTTCTTTCTTCTTTCTTCTTTCTTCCTTGGGAGCCTCGGCCTGACTCTGACCAGGAATTACTTCTTCTATCTGGTTTCTCTTCTGTAACCACTCTGCCTACGTTCTGGCCGCTCTGATTCTTTTCTTCTTCTCCGACCCGAATTCTTCGTCCGACCGAGCGACTGCATGACTGACTGAATGAATTCATTCTTCTCCTGACTCCAACCGCTTTCACCCGGTTATATACCTTTAGCTTTGCGGGTGCCTCACGTGCATTTACAGGTGCGTCACATACATACTTATTATCAGGTGGAACTTATGGCTTCCAGCTGACCACAATAGCCATCTCCCTAATTGGGGCTCCTTCATTAAAGAACAGGAATTATTAACTTTAATAAAATCAATTTATCTTTTTTCTTTATTAATTTTGGTTCTGTGTGATTAAGCATAATCTTTAACTCATGATACTTTAGTCTTTTCCTATGTTATCTACTAGATAACAGGACTGCACTGTCTCAATTACTTCAGCTTTCTGGGAAATTCTGAACTGAGACAGTGCGGGTCTTTTGACATTTCTCTTCTAATTCAACATTGCTTTGATTTTTTTCATTCTTTTGCTGCATGAATTTTAAGAGCCTTTTATTATTTTCTAGAAACACCTGTTTGGATTTTTATTGTAATTCTGTTGAATTTGTACATTAGTTTGGGAGAAATCAGACATTTTAGTACTTTTGAAATTTTAATTTTTTGAGATCTGTTGAAGTTTGTGTTGGGGCCAAAGATGTGGCTGATCTTGGTGAATGTTCTATTTGGACACAAAAATAGTGTATGTTCTGTTCTCTAAATTTCAATTGGTCAATTTTTTGGTAATATTGCTCTAGTCTCCCATACTCTTATGGGTTTTCTGTCTTTTTATCCCATCAGTAACTGAGAAAGGAGGTTTAAGAACAAGCATGGAGTTATTTATTTCTAATTGCTGTTCTATCAGTTCTTGTTTCATATATATTGAAGACCTGCTAGTATACAGATATTAGGATTGTTACAGCTTTTTGATTAATTGATCTGTTTATCATTATAATAAAGATACAATGTAACTTTAATATACTACTTATCATGACATAATTGGCATATTAATTTTCCTTAATTAGCCAGTTTAACTAATGTTTGCATAACTTTTTAAATTCTTTTACTTTTAACCTACATCTAATTTTTGAAAAGAATTTTTTATAGAGAACTTAGGGTTGAATCTTGTCTTTCAACTCATATGACTATTCTTTAATGAGTTTGTTTAGACCATTTATATTTAATAAAATTATTCATTTGATTAAATTAATATATACCATTTTTTTCTATTCTACTTCAGTTATTATGTATTCTTGCCTTTTGTCTTTTATTTATGTTAATTACTTTTTATTTCATTTTATATATAATATTGATTTATTATTTATACTTTTAAAATTTTATTCATTATTTATACTTCAAAAAGTTATTTACCTAGGGCTTGCAATATACATTTAAAATGTGTATTTAACTAATCTGTCTGCCAGTAAGCAATATTGTACTGCTTTTCATACACTTAAAAATTTTACAAATTTTCCAATCCCATTCCTGTCTTTTTTTCTTTTCTAATGTTATACAATTGAGTTTTTCTTCTAAAAATTAATATATTGCTCTTCTTTTTTTAAAGCATCAGGTTAGTTTTAATTAGAAATAAGAAGTACCTATCATATATTTACCTTCACTCTTGCCATTTCCATTACTTATTTTATTTGTTTACTTAGATTTGAATTTGTTTATGACTAATATATTTCTTCTGTCATAAATCATTCTTGAATATTTCTTATTTATGAATCTGCTGATGCTAAGTTCTATCTATTTTGTTTCTGAAGATTTCTTAATTTTTTCCTTCTTTTTGAAAAATAATTTCCTTAGATATTTAGTTCTAGGTAGACCATTGTATTCTTCCATTCAAGTTGTAATTCTTTTAACTACATACTACCATTTTTCTTTTGAATTATGTTTTCCATAGAGTTCTCCTATAATTGTTACTTTGTTCTTTGGGGATGTCATTCTTTTGGGGGGAAGTATCAGGAATTGAACTCAGGGGCACTCAACCACTGAGTCACATCCCCATCCCTAATTTTTATTTCATTTAGAGACAGGATCTCACTGAGTTGTTTAGCACCTCGTTTTTTGCTGCTTTTGCTGAAGCTGGCTTTGAACTCATTATCTTCCTGTCTCAACCTCTTTAGCTGCTGGGATTAAAGGTGTGCCCCACTGCATGCTGCAGGATGTCATTTTTATCTTTGAGTAATATATTTGGTTTGTTGTTGCTGTTGTTTTGTATTTTTGTATTTCACTAAATTTGAAAAGTCTTGAAATTTTACTCTTCACCGTTCTTTCTTCTCTCTTGTTCCTCCTTCTTTGTGTATTCCCATTACATGTAGGCTTGATCATATCAGATTATCTCACAGCTCATGGATGTTCTCTTTCTTTTTATATTTTTAATGCTCTTTTCTATTTGTGTTTCAGTTTGGCTAATTTTCTAACCTATCTGCATGTTCACCAATTCTTTCTTTAACTGTTTCAAGTACACTTAGAGCCCTTTAAATGGTCTTTCTCCCTTTTATTTTATCATCCCTGTTTAACATTTTATTAAATTATCTCTTAAAGTTTCATTCCTCTTTTGAAGTTTTTTCATTGAAGTCTTAAGAAGGCCAGCTAATTATTTCATTTTTTTTTCCCAATAGTTTCAATGTCTTCATAATATTTGAGTATGGCTCTGTTGATTGCTTTGTCTCTTGACTGTATGTCTTTTCCTTCTCTCTTCTTCCTCTTCCTTTTTTGTATGTTTTCTAACTTCTTGTTGAGAGCTGGATTTTCTGTGTAGAATAGTAAGGACTGTCAAAATGGGAGTAGGATCTTGATGGTGTTTCTTATATCTTCTTCCATAACTGTTTGTTTTCCCCTTCAGCCTAAAATCCAATGTAAGTTGCTCAGGTATTTTACCCTACCTCAAATATTTCTACTGGAGTTTCCCTGTGGTCAATGAAAATGAGCTCGCTAATGGGTGAAAATGGCTTTCTATACTGACTCCAGAGGTTTGGCATATTTACACTAACCTTTTGAGATTCATTAAATACTATAGTTGAATTTGCCTTAAAGTCTTACCTGGCATTACACATGTACATCAAAGAAACAAGTCCTTATATTCTGTGACTCTAACGAAGTTCAAATTTATTGAAGTTTTTCTTTGTGTTTCAGTATATAATCAATACATTTCTATAAACACAAACAAAACAGATGGCATTCTTCCATCTCAGAAAAACAAATATGAAAATTATTAACAAAATATGAAAGCAACCAAAAATGCTGCTTAGTTTGTCAATTACAAATTTATCTTCGAGATGGTTATCTTTATGTGTCCACATGACTGCATCAAGCAATACCCAGATATTTGGGTAAGTTTTATTTCTGGATATGTTCTGTGAGGATGTTTCTGAAAGAGATTGGATCTGCTCTCACCCAGTATGGATGAACACCGTACAGTAAGCTGAGGGTCCAGGTAGGAAAAAAAAGACAGAAGTAAAGGGGAGCCCAATATCTCTTCTTGCAGTTGGAACACTCATCTTCTCTTATACTTAAACATTAGAACCCCGACTTCTCTTGCCTTTGAACGTATTTTAAATCTGATTCTGAATCTTTTGACTGGGTTTGAACCACCATATCAAAGTCCCTACCTTCCCTGTTTGCAGGCAGAATATTGTGGGACCTTTTCAGCCTCCATGGTCGTTAAGCCAATCCTTACAATAAATCTCATCTCATATGTCTCTCCATATATCCTACTGTTTTATTTTTCTAATACTGGTTAACATACTCTCTATAACAAGTCTTGGGCCAAAGAAATTTTAAATTAAGCTAAATAAATTATATTTTAAAATACATGCACGATATTTTCCAACATATGTAATACTACTACATATGTACTACTAAAAGTGCTTACAGAGGATAAATCGTAACTGTAAGAAACAGTATAAAGGAAAAAAGTAAACAAAGACAAATGGATTCATCACTCATTTAAAAAAAAAAAAAAAAAACTTAAAAAAATGACTGGGGAAATGTTATAGATTACATGTTTGTGCCCTCTCTCCTGAAATTCATATGTTGAAATCTAAAACACAATGAACTGGTTTTCAGAGATCAGGTCCCTTGGAGATAGTTAAGTTATAGTGGAGCCCACAAGAATGGGACATTGACTTGTAAGGGAGACCCCAGAGAGCTCCTCACCCTTTTTGCACAGATGGAGAGAAATGCTGCCATCTATGAATTGAGAAGCATGTCTTCACCAGTAACTCAATTGACTGGCTCTTTAGTATCAGACTATCAGACTCTAGAATAATGAGAAATAAAGTTGTGTCATTTATAAGAACCTAGTCTATGGGTGAATAGTAGCCTGGAAGCACTAAGACAGGAAATAGTAAATACTGTGGCAAACAGGATTCTAGGAAACCCTTCAAGTTTTCCTGCTTTAAATTCTTAGACTGTGAATAAGGTAAGATCTCATGCCTTAAGTATTTTGTTCTGTGTAAGAATATGGTTTTGATTTTTACTGGCAGCATTTCTCTCCATCGGTGCAAAAAGGGTGAGGAGCTCTCTGGGGTCTCCCTTACAAAGTCAATGTCCCATTCTTGTGGGCTCCACTATAACTTAACTATCTCCAAGGGACCTGATCTTTTAAGACAAGTTCATTGGGTTTTAGATTTCAACATATGAATTTCAGGAGAGAGGGCACAAACATGTAATCTATAACATTTCCCCAGTCATTTTTTTTAAGTTTTTTTTTAAATGAGTGACGACTAAAAGGAAGATTATCTGGCTGTACCTATCCTAATTACAGTGAGTCCTCTAAATGCAGACAGTTTTCTCCATTGAGAATAAAGGCAAAACTCAGAGAGAAGGCACAAGAGAGAATTGATGTGGTATTGCTGCCTTTGAAGATGGAGAGAACCACCTGGAATAGCCTTTAGCATGTGTCCTAGTAACTAAGAATGACTTCTGCCTAAAAAAAAAAAAAAAAAAAAAAAAAAAAAAAAAATATGCAAACAGAGCCCATTTTCTGCAATCCCAAGAAACTGAGGTCTGCCAAGCACCTGTATGAGCTCAGAAGGTTATTCTATCCCAGAGTCTCCAGAAGAGCCCAATCTAAGCAACTCCTTTGCTTCAGTCTGTGAGACCATAGAAAGAGAACCCAGCTGAGGTTGTTTGGATTTCTGATATAAAGAACTATAAATTAATAATTGAGCTCCGTCTTAATCTTCTAGATTGTTGTCATTTGTTACTTGACAATGGAAAACAGGTACAAAAATACAATAGTTAATCAACTGGCTAAACAATAAAAAAGAGTACAATAAATAGATAAATATATTTTTTGGAACAATTGATAGTATAGATGGGCCATTCATAAACTAAGGATGAAAAAAATAAAGACCAGAGAGACATTATGTTTCCTGGAGGAAAATAATGACAGATAAGAAAAACATTGAAACCAGGAATTATTTTGTGGATAGACAACATATTTTTATTTTATTGTATCTGCATAAAGAAACTGAAAGAACACAGGAGAAGCCATTAAAAATAGTAACTAATAACCCAAGGTGGGGTGGAAGTGGAAGCTGAAAACTGAGTCAGTGACAAACATTTGTGGGAGTATGTATATTATATACATTATATAAATATATATGTGTGTATATGTATATATGTATATATGTGTGTGTATATATATATATATATATATACATATGGTGTACTTTGTTCCTAAAGTACATGAGTTTATTTCCTTTTTAAAAACAAACTTTAAAAAAATAATGATTGCATAAACAAATCTCAAAATATTACTAGATTTCTGATCTATACTTGTATTGGTATAATTTAACTATATATATTTCAATTGGCTTTATTTTTTAAAAATATGATTCTTTTTATATTATTTTCATTATAATAAATATATGACAGACAAGTATTCGCCAAAGCCTACATACCTTCAAACACCAAGGGAGTGTTTTTTGACAATGCTTTTTTTAATTAAACAAGGTGTCCTTTGGAAGTGCCAAGATGGAAGCATTTAGAAGTCTCTTTTCGCTCCTCTGTGGAAAGTGTGGGAAATGAATAATGGACATAGGTAATTAAAATGAGAGTTTTTGAATTACCTAAGATGACATTCAGCAATACCAAGAGGACATCCTTGGGAACATGCAGAAAAATCAAACCTTTCTTAATAGATATGGGAAACGAGAAAAACAAGAATGTCTCTTTCCTGTAGACATGGTGATAATGGTATTCCTTCTAGATTTGGCTCCTTGGTAAGAAAGTGGTCACTTGTTATGTGAGGGAGGAAATTATCCTAATAAGATTAATATGTCAGGTTGATAAAAATATAAAAGGGATGTGATTATCATTGTTTTTTATGACTTTTTCTCCTAAAATATATCATATAGAAAAAAATAGAGAAGGATGTAAATGTCTTTATAATGAATATATACAGAGACCATATGGTAAAATTGTCGCTCCCAAATGGCATCAATTTTTAGATAGCACTCTAATTTGGAATATTACTGATAACCTAATTTTGGATCTGTTTCAAGCCATCATTGTATTTATCTCCAAAAGAACAAGGGAATGATTATTTTTTTAGGGAAAAAAAAGACAATCAAACTTCAGTCTGGTGATTATTGAATGCATTTAAGAAAGACAAATGATAAAAGCTACATGGAACATAATGATACATGACATGAGGAAGAAACAAGATAACATGCTAATACACACTTTAAAAAATCCTTTTTGTTTTTGTGTTTGTTTGTTCTTCAAAGTAAAAATCTCTTTGGGAAGATTATCAGATTAAAAGAGAATTGTAAGTATTTGATGAGTTCTTGCAGGGCATATACACACTCTGCATGCACACACACACACACACACACACACACACACTAAGCTTTTTATTATAGCCAGAGATGGACGCAGGTAATAAAAATCCAACTCATCTCTACTTACAATAAAGCCCTAAAATAAAGAACAAACCTTATTATAAGGACATGAAATTTTAAATGAAAGTATAATTGGCTTGCTGCATTTTAAGACTACATTACTGAGCTACAACATTATTGTTGTAACTTTATTACATACATTTAAAATTGAGCTTATTGTAAAGCAGTTTGGATTCTCTGTCTCTTTCCGTCTGCCTCATCATTCAGCCTGCCTGTTCACCCCAGTTCTTCCCTGATGAAGAACAGTGCTCTCTCCTGACTCCCAGGCAATATGGGTCAGGGTTTATTCTCAATTTCCCACAAAAGGTGTCACATGGTCTCTACAAAATTTTCAGTCATCATCATAACAGTATATCATATGTGGACCCTTAAAATGTGAAGCTTTCCTAGCTGGGTAAGTGTCCATTCCCAGCTAAGGATTAAAACATTCCCCTGTTATCATGGCTCAGAGGCTGTCTAGCTTTGTTTTAGGTGGTCCAAATCAGTGAGGAAACAATTTTTACTGAATTTTATACCTAAAAAGTTTTTTACTATTAAATATTTATCATGGTCATAGAAAAATTTACTTTTCTTTCACTTTCATTCTGATAAAAAATTACCAAAACAAATGAGTCATGTTCTGCTTGAAAAGGATATGCTTTCCATTCTCAGTGTAAAGACCATCCTTAAACAAAATTCAAACCTGATGCAAATACAGTATTTAGGAATGCATGATTCACAATTCTACCATACAAGAAGAGGACTATCTAGGTTTGGGTTTCAAATTTTTTGGACTCATGCTTTGATCCATCATTTACTTAGCTGTGTGACCTCCATTGATTTCTGAACTGGATCAGTGGTACACACCTGTAATCCCAGCAGCTTGGGAGGCTGAGGCAGGAGGATTGTGAATTCAAAGCCAGCTTCAGGAATTTAGCAAGGCCCAAAACAATTTAGCAATACCCGGTCTCTAAATAAAATATAAAAAGGTCTGGAAATGTTGCTCAGTGGTTAAGCACCCTTGGGTTCAATCCATGGTACCAAAAAAATAAAAGAGTTAAATAAATAAATAAAATGTTATAGGTTTGTTGTGAAGACTAATGGAGATATTACTTGAAAAGTATTTCACATATGCATGAAAAAAATAATTAGCATTCACAATGATACTACTATTATTTTATAAACCTGAGAGTCATCTAGAGAAGAGCTGAACCACCATGTCTTCAAGAACAACTGTCTTTCATTTTTATGTGAAATAACAAAGTGTGGGAATGGAGGCGAGTAGAAAAAATATTTAAGAAGAAAAAACATTATGTGCAAAATGACAAAGACCCATAATAGTTAAAGGCTTTGATATACAATTGTATACAATCTCCACACATCCTTACCCCTTGGGAATATTTTCAAATAAATCTGTACAATTAAAACACACTGCATCATTATCTTCCTTGGCTGCCATTGCACTGTGTACCTCCTTTTCTTTGAAGTCACCTTTAAATAATCAAACCTTGATGCCACATTGATTCCTCACCACTCCTCTGCGCACCATGGCAAGATGACTGTATTAAAATGTTTTCAGTATACATTACTACATTTCTTAGACATATTTCAGAGTTTATCTTTTTTAAACCTACTTGTTCCCTATCCATCCTTGGCTACTTGAGGACTACCTCCTGTAACTGCAACCTAAAGTACTTCCTATCACTTGATTTCTGTGTCCTTATCTGGTTTTTCTCCTGCCACTCTGGGCTCTCTCTTTCCCCATCTTTTTGCAGTCTTTAAGTGTTGACATTCTCTCCAGCCATGTCTATGCCTTCTTTCCTTATTCTGCCAATATCCATTGGAAATTTCATCCACTTCCATCTCTCCTACATCTGTATTTTCTACCAAAGTGTATCTCCTCGGCTCCTTACTAGTCTGACCACAAGACTTCTAAAATAGCTACTTAAATGTTTCAGTGTTCCCCAGAGTCAATGACTTTTTAAAATTTTAATTTGTTACATATGACAGCAGAATGCATTACAATTCATATTGCACATATAGAACACAGTTTTTCATATCTCTTGTTGTACACAAAGTAGAGTCACACCGTTCGTGTCTTCATACATGTACTTCCCTAAGTACATGAATGGTAATGATGTCCATCTCATTCCATCATCTTTCCTGTCCCCATGTCCCCTTCTTTCCCCTCCCTCCTCTTTGCCTTATCTAGAGTTCATCTAATCCCCTCATGCCCCCCACAACCACATTATGAATCAGAGTCAATGATTTTAAACTGAGTTCTTCATCCTCTATTATTTGCCCTTTGAAGTTGCTCTTCTAAAATTTCCCAGGGTTACTAAATAGTCACCACTATCTGTGCCCAGGCAAAAGGCTCAAGAATAATTCTTGACTACTTTTTAACCTTTAGGACCAACATTCAGTTCTCACTAAGCCCTGTCTCCTATACTGGGTACTGCCTTTGTCCACTGAGCTCCTGTCCTGGGGTTAGCATCACAGTCTGGCTACCAACATTCTGCTTGAATTACTGTAGCACCACTAGAATGCTCTGCCTAGCTTCCTTCAGGCTTTCCCCATCCATTTTCCACGCTAATCAAATAGCAAACCTTTCCATAATGAACATCATGTGAACATCTTCCCTAGTAGAGAGTCTTTAACACCTCCTTGAAGTTCCTAAGATGTATATCATAATCATTTGTTTACTCCTGCTTACATTCCCAGGGCTGTCTTTTGCCACTCTGACCCTGGCATAACAATCATGCAAAAATCATATTGTCTTTTGGTTCCTTAATTTAACAGACTTTCTGTTGTTTCGAGGTGTTCTCATAGGATTTTTTTTTTTTCTATCTAAAGCAATCCCGCTCCTCTAGTCTAATTATTAGGCACTATTGTTATTTTTCTTAGGTTTAATGTCACTTCTTTAGGGTAGGATGGGGATTTTCCTCCCACTAAAGTATGTCCCACCCACCAAAATATGTCTCCCCAGCCACTTACTTGGTATTCTCATTACATTCCAGAACAGGGACTACTATGTTTTCCACCAACATTTATTATTAATGAATATAATTTTATTAGGAGAGTTCTGATGTTTTAGCTACAAACATGGTGATCCAGCTAAAGACTGCATTCTTTGCCTCCTTCTGCTCAGTGTGCCTCTGTAATTACCTTCTGTCTATGGGATGTGAACAAAACTGATGTGTAATTTCCTGGTTGTGTTTACAAAATGGAATATGGATACATACCCCCACCACCTTCCATCCTTTAGTGAGAACTAATGCAGACACCAGGGACCAAGATATCAAAGCCACAAATTGGTCCACCAGCCCTAAACTACTCAGTTCTAGACATTCTTGAATTTTTTTTTTTAATCACTGTTTTCAAGTCTCAGATTTAATCCTACACTTAAAGCATGTATTTCTTTTATTGTATTTTTTTTAAAAATGTATATTTAAACTGTCGTCGTCTATCTTTCAATCATCACTATGTTCCTTGTACCTCACACAGTTTAGATAAAGAGGAAAAATGAATCAATGAATGCATGAATGTCTATAGGCTAGGTTGGGACACAGTGGTACTACATGTTTAAAGGTCTCTTGGTTCTTAGTCCACTGCTATTTGCATTTCACAGCATTACCCCCAACACACACCATAACACCATGTCATATCTGTAGCTTGACTCATTATATCACTAATCCTACTTTCACTGCTAATGTCTAAGCACCTTGTGCTGAATGGAAGTTCTAAATATTTCTAAATAGAGATTGGATGATCTGAGCAGTCCAGGCTCTTAAATCAAGGTTCAGAATGGACCATTTCTTGCTGACATGCTACATTTCCTTTTTGCTTTGAGTGAGATTATGCAGCACACTGAAATGATACCTTCAGTACTGAATGATTTGGCATTCAACAGAATTAAAATAAGGCTTTCCTTTATGGTTAAAAGTAAATTACAAAAAAGGGATACTGGCAGGCAATTACTCTATAAGCTATAGGAATGAAAGGGATTTCATGATGTGAGTAGTTCAGATTCATATAATGTGACGAGCTGTTGGCAAGAGGGAAATCATTCAGCAATCTAAGGGAAAGAACTGAGGGTATGAGTGCAAACTCTCTTTGTCTCTCTTCTCTTCCCCTCCCCCCACACAGACACATTCACAACCCATGAATATACTAAATGCAGATGTTCCAAAGTAAGGAAGAAAAATTTTAGCAGAAAGTGTATTATATTTTCACTTAAAAAACAATGAGAATGCACATATTCTGGATATTTGGCATACGAGAAATAAATAAATACAGAGCCAGAGCTAAACTAATAACATCTGCATTCTGTTGACATTATGTGTTCTAATTTGAAATCCAGAATTTAAAAAAGTATGATGGCTGTCTAAGTACTTACGATGAGTTGAGTTGTATCCCTGTAAAATTTATATGTTGAAACCCTAAAGTCCAGCATAGCATAATGTAACTTTATTTGGAAATAAGGTCTTTATGGTGACTAAGTTTAGGTGAAATCATTAAAACAGGCCCCATCCAGCATGACTGGCTTCTATATTAACAGGGGAGAATTGGATACATTTATACACTTGGAGAACACCACCTGACCATGAAGATCAGGATGAGGTATCTACAGCCAAAGAACACCAAAGATTGCCAGGAAACCACAAAAGAGAGGAAGGAGGCGTGGAACAGATGAGCTCTTATGAGCTCTTAAGAACTCTCAGAAGGCACAACTCTGTTAATATTTTGATCTTGAACTTCTAAGACTCAAGAACTGTGAGAGAATAACTTTCTGTGATTTAGGTGGTACTGAGCCCTGAAAAACCATCCTAATGATTCTGTGATTGCTCAAAATGCCATTGATTCTTAATTTTTTTTTTAATATGTGAAAGATTTGTGGCTACATCAGCAAAGCCTTCCAATGCCATGTTTAGCAATAATACCAAGGAAAAGGTGTCAAGAGCAAAAATTTTAAATATTTTGCTGTAAGACCTTGCGTCTTATTCTGCAAGATTTGAGGAACCCAAGAAGTGTTTTACAGGCTTATTGCATGCTAGTGTGCTGGGTGAGCACTGTACTGCCCAAGAGGTCACAATGAGCAATGTAGACACTGTTACTTTGTACCTCACTAAAATATATTTCTAACAGATAATATTAACATCTCACATCCAGCAAAATCTATACATTATAATTGCCTGATTTACAGAAGTGCCTTGAGAAAGAAGCATATTTCTCTAATTTGCATAAAGGTTATTAACAGGCAGTTGTTCTGTTATATTAATGCAAAACTGTTACTTTCTAGCCCTGTTAATGACATCTAACCTTGTCATGATTTTATTTCTTTACATTAAAGCAGTGACTATAATTAGCATATAAGTTATATTTGGCTTGCAGATGTTTACTCTGTATATTTCCTGTTTTAAATACTTGAGCTGAAGTCTAGAAACTGTGTAATTTGTATTAAAAATCTTTTTAAAAAAACTTTTTGGAAAATGACTGCTTGGACCTGCATTTCAGTGTGGCAAGGATGAGCTAGTATGGAGTGGCAGTCCTGCTGATTATGCATGCACTACAATCCCGAACCCCAAGGCTGAGCATCAGGTGAAACATCATCAAATTGTCCTCTTGTTTTCCTTGTAGTAAAAAACAACCATACTTCTCTGGAAACATTCTTATCAAAAGTGAAAAATAAAATAGACTGACTGATATTTCAGGAAAATGGAGAGTGGCACCAATGGCTACCACTTCATTTCTGTGTGTGGTTCTCTGATCCTGAGGCAGTCTAGTTTCAGACCCTACCTGAAGACTTTACTATCTATTAAAGTACAGATGCTGCTGGAGCCATTTGTCTTGTCAGTCATTAGCACCTTCCTGTGAATGTGCTTATCAGATGCACACCAGCAGGACAGGCAGCTGGTTAGAGCATGTTTGGTAAAGAAAAATGGGGAAGCAAAGCAAACCAGGACAAGGTGTGTCTGCAGATGGTCAGTCTGTGTGGACTCCAGCATATGAGCACTGTTATTCCTGGAAGTCTTATAATGATATTAACTTAAAACTGGAATGTTCTTAGTATATCAGAAAATAAATCACTTGATATATTTGCCAGTGTTCTTAAGCATCCAGCATTTCAAGTATCCATTTTTACTTAAATAAACTTTAGTATTAATTCAAAAATGTAATACTTTACATTTGAAATTTCACTTTTGTCTGTAATATTAAGATCTATATAAACTGATTCCTGTTCAGTAGAAACCCATGCATATGGTATAGTGCTCTATGTTCACTGGAACAAACACGTTTAAGGATAGCATAAAGATATTTATTATTGGGGCTGGGGTTGTAGCCCAGTAGTAGAAAGCTTGCCTAGCAAGTGGGAGGTACTGGGATCGATCCTCAGCACCACGTATAAATAAAATAAATAAAGGTATGGTGTTCACCAGCAACTAAAAATTTTTAAAAAGACATTTATTATTAAAAATGTAAGTATAAATGTGATAAGTATATGGACTCAAATATAAAACAGGAAAATGAGACCCAGAACCAAATGACTGCTTATGTGAATATAACCCCGTTATTTAACTTTTCCAAGCCTTAATTTATCTCTTTATTAAATCCCTGTCTTAGTTATCATGTGAACATCAAGAAAAGAATAGTCAATGGAAAAATGCTTTATAAATGATGAAGTAGGGTTCTGTAAATTCAAAGTCATCATAAAATCAAGTTTATGGCATTTACAAAATTTCCATGTGGATAGTGCATGTGTGCCCTTGTGTTTAGTAACAGAGTTCAACATTATGAAGTAGGTTTTAATCTCCTATGTATATGGATGGGGAAATTGAAGCTGACAGCAAAGAGATTTGCACAAAGTTATATTGGTAATAAGGGAAGTCTTGGGCTTCAAATCCAATTCTAAACAAATTATCAATATACAGACAAAACACAACAAAAGTTACAATGATTCTCATTTTACTTGATAGTACTTATAAAGGCAAAATAATGAAGGAAATTAGAATGCGCCACCCCAATATATACCAGTTTGGCATATGAATATTTTTTAGCTGAACTCAATAGAGAAGCAACAGATGTAGAAAGAAACTTTCTCAGAGTTTCCCTTATTTGACTAATGCAGAAACTTCTGAGAAATGAGGGCTGTCCTATATCCCCTGTCTGGGAGTTTTATGGCCATGAAAAAAGATTTAAAACAGAATAGCCCCACTGAGATGATTCTGTGCAAACAAATCTTACCAAAGTAATCTTTATCTTCCATGATTTTCCCCCTATACCTATCTTTTACCCATTACCCCTCCTAGAAACTCCAAACACTTTTTCCTTTTTATTGTCACTTCCCCACAATTTAACACCCTTTGTTTAAATGGTATATAAACTTCTAGACCTAACTGCTTTTCTTCATGGCTTTAGTGCATACAATAATTAAAATATCAATAAAATTTGTATGCCTTTTCTCCTGTTAATCTATCTTTGCCAGCTACAGAAATTAAGAGCATTGAGGGAAGCTTTCCCTCTATCTCAGTATAATGGCAATGCATACAATTTGATATAATTTGATGAAATATAATTATTATTCTTTTTTTCCTGAATGACATTTTAAAAATTTATTTTCAGGCTTATTAAGTTCAGATAGGCAAAAACATTTATATGTATTAAATTATGACTTATATTCACATATGTTGTAAAATGATAACACAAATTATTTAACATTAGTTACCATCGTGTGTGTGTGTGTGTGTTGTGAGAACAGGTATGATCTACACTTCTAGCACATTTCTACTAAACATTAACATTTTATTCCATTGCTATGATTTTGTTATGTTTTGTCCCCTCTGAAATTCATGTTGAAATTTAATCCCCATTATTGGATATTGAGGTGAGACCTTTAAGAAATGCATAGGGCTTTGTCCTCCTGGATGAGTTTATCCGTTTATGTGATTAGTGGATTATCTTGAGAGTAGGTCTGCTATACAAGCTGTTGTTACAGGGTCTCTGGCATGCTTCCTCTTATTATATGATATCCTGTGCTTTCTTTGGATTCTGGATTCTGCCAGCAAGAAGGCCATCACCAGATGTGACCGCTTGACCTTGGCTCAGGATCTTGAGCTGAAATAAACTTCCTTTATTCATAACAACCATTCTATGGTGCTCTGTTATTAACCAAAGCAAAAATGATTAGGACAAGTATCACTAACTATAGTCACCGAATTGTATATTAGCATTATGGCTTTGATATTAGGTATCCCTGAAAAGCTCATGTGTGAGAAAATTCAAGAAAGTTTAGAGGTGAAATGATCAGGTTATGAGAATCTTAACCAACCAGTGCATTAATACACTGATAGAAACTAACTGGGTGGAAACTGTAGGCAGGTAAGTGTGGCTGGAAGAGGTACATACCCTTTGGGGTATATATTTTGTCCATGGTGAGGGGAGTCTCCCCCCACCCTCAGCTTACTAGCACCATTTTCCCAGATGCTTTCCTCCTCTGCATTTTTCTGTCATGATGTTCTGCCTCCCCTTGAACCCAGAGCAAAGGACTTGGACTTGGTCATCTGTGGACTCAGCCCTATGAAACTGTGAGCCCCTAAATAAACCGTTCCTCCTCTAAAATTGTTCTTGTCAGGTCTTTTGGTCACAGAAGTAAAAAAGCTGATTAAAACAATTAGATCTCTAGAACTTATTCATCTGATTATTAAAAGTTTTACCCTTTGACCAGTATCTTCTCATTTCTTCTACCTCCAGATGACATCTTCTGTTCTACTCTCTGCTTCTATGAGCTCCACCTTTTTTTACATCCTACATATAAATAAAATTGTGCAATATTTGGATTTCTGTGTTTGGCTTATTTCACTTTACATGATATCCTCCATGTTCAGTCATGTTGTTGCAAATGGCAAGATATTCTTGTTTGTGGCTGAAAACTTTTCCTGTATGTGTGTGTGTGTCATTTTTTTATCCATTCATCCATTAAAAGATACTTAGCTTGTTTCTATGTCATGACTACTGTAAATGACAATGCAAAAATATGGGGTGCATATATACTGGTTTTCTTTCCTCTAGATATACACTCAGAAGTGACACTACTAGGTCAGACAGTAGTTCCATTTTAAACTTTCTGAGGAAACGCTGTACTATTTTCCATATGGCTGCACCCATTCACATTCCTGCCAGTAGTGTACAGAGGCGCTTTCTCCACACGTCAGCTGATAACTATTTATTAGTAATAGCTATTCTGACAGGCACCCAGTAATGTCTTATTGTGGTTTGATTTGCATTTCTTTGATGGTTGGTGATGCTGAGCACCTTTTCATGTATCTGTTGACCACTTTGTATCTTCTTCTGGTAATGTTGTTTTTCTATAGGACATTTTTAAATTTAACTATTTGGTTTTTGTTGCTATTTGCTTGAGTTCACTTTATGTCGTGCATATTCACATATGATCAGGAATGTAGCTTGTAAATATTTTCTTTCAATCCATGTTTTCACATTTTTTTTTACTAATTCTTTTACTGTGTGCAGCTTTTTAGTTTGATGCAGTCCAACTTGTTTATTTTCACTTTGTTACCTGTGCTTTTGGAGTCAAATCTAAAAAATCATTACTGATACCAATGTCAATGTGGGTTTTCCTTATTTTCTTCTAGTAGTTTTATGGTTTCAGTTCTTAAATTTAAATGTTGAATCTATTTTGTTTTACTTTTTATAAAATAAGGATATAATTTTGTTCTTCTTGTATTTATGCTCAGCATCATTTATGTATTTTTAACTTATTTTTTTATTAGTTCTAATCAGTTATACATGACAGCAAAAAGCTTTTTGATTCATTGTACACAAATGGAGCACAACTTTTCATTTCTCTGGTTCCACATGACGTAGAGTCTCACAACATGTGCAGTCATGCATGTACTTAGGGTACAGATGTTTGTCTCATTTCACCATTTTTCCTACCCCCATGCCCCTTTGCTTTCCCTCCCTCCCCTTGGCCCAATCGAAGTTCCTCCATTCTCCAACAGACCCCTCATTATGGGTCAGCATCCACTAATCAGAGAACATTCTGTCTTTGGTTTTTGGGGATTGGCTTACTTTGCTGAACATAATATTCTCCTACTCTGTCCATTTACCTGCAAATGCCATAATTTTTTTCTCTCTTAATGCTGAGTAATATTCCATTGTGTATGTATGCCACAGTTTCTTTATTCGTTCATCTATTGAAGGGCATTTAGGTTGCTTCCACAGTCTTAACTCTTCTGAATTGTGCGGCTATAAACATTGAAGTGGCTGCCTTATGGTAGTATGCTGTTTTTCCATCCTTTGGGTATAGACTAAGAAGTGGGATAGCTGGGTCAATGGTAGTTCCATTCCAAGTTTTCTAAAGAATCTATACTTTCCAGATTGGTTGCACCAATTTGCAGTCCTACCAGCAATCCTCACCAGCAATCCTACCCACATCCTTGCCAACAAATTTTGTTGTTTCTATTCTTGATAACTGCAATTCTGACTGATGTGAGATGAAATCTTAGAGCAGTTTTGATTTGCATTTCTTTCATTACTAGAGATGTTGAACATTTTTTCATATATTTGTTGATTGATTGTATATCTTCACAGAATTATCTATTCAGCTTTTTAGCCTATTTATTGATTGGGTTGTTTGTTTATTATTGGTTGTTTGCTTATTTGTTTGTTTTGGTGTTAAGTTTTTTGAGTTCTTTATATATCCTGGAGATTAGTGCTCTGTCTGATGTGCATGTGGCAAAAAATTGCTCCCAAAATGTTGGCTCTTTCTTCACCTCATTGATTGTTTCCTTTGGTGAGAAGAAGCTTTTTAGTTTGATTCCTTCCCATTTATTGATGTTTAATTTTATTTCTTATGCTTTAGGAGTCTTGTTAAGGAAGTCGGAGCCTAATTCTACATGATGAAGATTTGGGCCTACTTTTTCCTTTAGTAGGCAAATGGTCTCTGGTCTAATTTTTAGGTCCTTAACCCACTTTGAGTTTTGTGCATGGTGAGAGATAGGGGTTTATGTTCATTTTGCTGCATATGGATTACCAGTTCTTCCAGCACCATTTGTTGAAGAGGCTGTCTTTTCTCCAATGTATGTTTTTAGCTCCTTTGTCTAGTATGAGATAATTGTATTTATGTGGTTTTGTCTCTGTGTCTTCTATTCTGTACCATTGTTCTACATGTCTATTTTGGCACCAATAACATGACATTTTTGTTAATATAGCTTTGTAGGGTAGTTTAAGGTCTGGTATTGTGATGCCTCCTGCTTCACTCTTCTTGCTAAAGATTGCTTTGGCTATTCAGGATGTCTTACTTTTTCCAATGAATTTCATGATTGCTTTTTTTATTTCCATAGGAATGACACTGGGATTTTAATTGGAATCACATTAAATATGTATAGAGCTTTGAATAATATGACCATTTTGACAATATTAATTTGCCTATCCAAGAACATGGGAAATTGTAAGAGCCTTGTATGAGGAAGTAGATAAGATGGCAGCTGGCTAAGAGCCAAAGAGGAGAAGTTTAATTGTTTACACCTGATCTTAATATAATTAACTAAGAATCTTTTTGTGCCCATGAACACTGTGTGACGCACCTGTAAGTTGAGCTTGTGACACGTGTATACTTGTTAAGGTAAAGAGTATTTAAAGAGACTGTGGGGGAAACACAGGGGATGGAGAATACAGAAAAGAGAGCAGAGAAGAAGAAGCAAGAATAAAGGAACCAGTCATTCCCAGTCTGCCTCCAATTTCTTTCCCACGGTATCGTTGCTGTAGGCAGCAACAGGAGATCTTTCAATCTTCTAAGGTCTTCTTCTATTTCTTTCTTTAGTGTTCTGTAGTTTCCATTATAGAGGTCTTTCACTTCTATTCTTAAATTGATTCCCAAGAATTTTTTTTTTTTTGAGTCTATTGTGAATGGGGTAGTTTTACTAATTTATCTTTCAGAGGACTCATCACTGATATATAGAAATGCATTTATGGGTATTGATTTTATATCCTGCTACCTTGCTGAATTCATTTATTAATTCTAGAAGATTTCTGGTAGCGCTTTTTTGGATCCTCTAGGTAGAGAATCATGTCATTGGCAAATAATGATAGTTTGAGTTCTTCTTTTCCTATTTGTATCCCTTTTAATTTCTTTTGTCTGTTGAATTGCTCTGGCTAGAGTTTCAGGGACTATGTTGAATAGAAGTGGGAAAAGAGGGCAACCCTGTCTTGTTCCAGTGTTTAGAAGGAGTGGTTCCAATTTTTCTCCATTTAGTATAATGGTGGCCTTGGGTCTAGCATAGATAGCTTTTACAATGTGGAGGTATGTTCTTCCTATCCATAGTTTTTCTAGTGTTTTGAATACGAAAGGGTGCCATATTTTGTCAAATGCAAAATCATTTGATTCTTATATTTAAGTCTATTTATGTGATGAATTACATTTATTGATTTCCGTGTGTTGAACCAACCTTGCATCCCTGAAATAAACCCCACTTGATCATGGTGCACTATTTTTAAGTAGTTTTTTTTTTTTTTTTGGCCAGAATTTCATTGAGAATTTTTGTGTCTATGTTCATCAGGGATATTGGTCTGAAATTTTCTTTCCTTTATGTGTCTTTGCCTGGTTTTGGTATCAGGATAATACTAGGATACTACCCTCATAGAATGAGTTTGGAAGGGTACCCTTATTTTCTATTTCATGGAATAATTTGAAGGGTATTGATATTAATTCTTCTTTGTAGGTCTTATAGAACTTGGCTTAGAATCTGTCTGGTCCTGGGCTTTTCTTGCTTCGTAGGCTTTTGATAACATCTTCTATTTCCTTGCTTGAAATTGATCTGTTTAAATTGTGTATGTCCTCCTGACTCAGTTGGGTTGATTATAGGCCTGTAGAAATTTGTTGGTATCTTTGAGGTTTTCTATTTTACTGGAGTATAACTTTTCAAAACAGTTTCTAAGTGTCTTCTGTATTTCAGTATTGTCTGTTGTGATATTTCATTTCTCATCCTGAATTTTAGTAATTTGAGTTATCTCTCTCTCCTTCTTTTTGTTAGGGTGGCTAAGGGTTTGTCAATTTTATAAATTTTTTTCATAAAACCAACTTTTTGTTTTGTCAATTTTTTGGATTGTTTCTTTTGTTTCAATTTCATTGATTTCCACCCTGATTTTAATTATTTCCTGTCTTCTATTACTTTTGGTGTTGGTTTGTTCTCATTTTTCTAGGGCTTTGAGATGTAATGTCAGGTTATTTATTTGTTGACTTTTTATTTTTTTAATGAATGAACTTAATGCAATGAACTTTCTCCTTTTAGTACTGCCTTCATAGTGTCCTAGAGATTTTTATAAGTTGTATCAGAGTTCTCATCTACCACTAAGATTTTTTTTAAACTCTTTCCTGATGTCTTCTGTTATCCATGTATCATTCAATAGCATATTATTTTAGTCTCCAGGTGTTGGAGTAGCTTCTATTTTTTATTTTGTCATTGATTTCTATTTTCATTCCATTATGGTCAGATAGAATGCAGGGTAGTATCTCTATTTTTATTTTTATTTTTTTTTTTTCATTTGCAAAGACTTGCTTTGTGGCATAACATATGATTTGTTTTGGAGAAGGATCCATGTGCTGCTAAGAAGAAAGTGTATTCACTCATTTATGGATGGAATATTTGATAGATGTCTGTTAAGTCTAAATTATTGAATATTTTATTAAATTCTATAGTTTGTTTAGCTTTTGTTTGGAAGATTTATCCAGTATTGAGAGGGGTATAATAAAGTCACCCAGTATTATTGTGTTGTGGTCTATTTGATTCTTGTATTTAAGAAGGGTTTGTTTGAAATACATAGATGCCCCATTGTTTGGATCATAGATATTTATGATTGTTATGACTTGTTGATGTATGACTTCCTTACGATAGAAACCCCTATTTGTTTATGTGGTCCATGTGAGTGATACTTATTTTTTCCCACACTTTTACCTTCATCCTTTGGATGTCTTTTCCTATGGGATGAGTCTTTTGAAACCAGCATATTGTTGGGTTTTTTTTTTTTTTTAATCCAACCTGCCAGTCTTTGTCTTTTAATTGGATGAGTTTAGGCCATTCACATTCAGGGTTATTATTGAAATATTATTTGTATTGAAATATTATTTATATTTTTGTTTATTTTTGGTTTTAATTTTACTTGGTTTCTCCTTTGATTGGCCTTTGCTTTTACTTGGTTTCTCCTTTGCTGTTTTTCATTGTTGTTTTTAATTTCCTCCTCATAGATTATTTTGTTGAGAATGCTCTGTAGTGCAGGCTTTCTCGCTGTAAATTCTTTTGTTTATCATGAAAGGTTTTTATTTCATCATCTATTTTTAATTTTGCTGGATATAAGATTCTTGGTTGGCATCCATTTTCCTTCAGAGCTTTGTGTATGTTGTTCCAGGATCTCCTGGCTTTAAGGGTCTGGGTTAAAAAATTTGCTGTGATCCAGATTGTTCTCCCCCTAGATGTAATCTGAGTCCTCTCTTTTGTGGCTTTTAAGGTTCTATCCTTATTCTGTATGCTAGGCATTTTCATTATAATGTGTTTTGGTGTAGATCTGTTGTGATTTTGTACATTTGGTGTCCTGTAAATTTCTTGTATTTGATTTTTCAATTCATTTTTCATGTTTGGGAAATTTTCTGATACTGTTTCATTGAAGAGGTTGTTCATTACTTTGGTTTGAATCTCCATGCCTTCCTCCATCCCAATAAATCTTAGATTTGGTCTTTTGATGCTATTCCATAATTCTTGGATGTTCTGTTCATGGTTTCTTACCATCTTCACTGTGTGGTCAACTTTATTTTCAAGATTGTATATTTTGTTTTTATTATATGAGGTTCTGTCTTCTAAGTGATCTAGTCTGTTGGTGATACTTCCTATTGAGCTTTTTTATTTAATTTATTTTTCCTTCAAGGATTTCTGATTTTTTTCCCCCAGAATCTCTATCTCTTTCTTGAAGTAATCTTTTATTACCTGTATTTGCTCCCTTATCTCTTTGTTGATGTGATCAATGGTTGCCTGTATTTGTTCCCTTATGTCATTCTTTAATTCACAGATCATTTTAATTATGTACATTCTGAATTCCTTCTCTGACATTTCATCAACTGTGCTGTCAATGGATTCTATTCTTGTAGCGTCTTGGTTTATTTGGGGCACTTTCTTCCCTTTTTTTTTTTTTTTTAATGTTGCCTATGTGTCTTCCTTTCTTGTAATGTGGATCTAAGGTATTACAGTTTTTACCCTATAATCTTACAGTGTCCCTGCAGATTACCTGTATCTGACCTTAGTATTGGGCTTCCAGTCCATGGCCAGTGTCCCATGATGGATGCTATGCAATTAAAGATGGTGGCAGCAGTAGTGGACATAACTCAAGGTAGCAATGGGGGTATCCTAAGATGGGTGCAACTAGTTTCAGCAATGGGGCTGAAAGGGTGGGTCTTGCAATGGCTTGGGGCTGCCTTTTCAGAGATGCAGTGCTGTGGCAGGACATGCTGCTGAGGGTAACTGCCTCTAGGCCCTGTCTGTTGTTCCAAGGTGGAGGTTACAACATGGGGAGGGTTATGGCAATCGCTGCAGTGTCACAAGATGGAGCAGGGCTGGGGGAACGACTTTTGGTAAATGGAGAGCCACGGTGTGGCCCTCCATTCTGTGCTGGGGGCAGTATTGGGTCTGACTTGGGCCTGTGCTCAGGTGTGGGTTGGCAGGGGTGGTCCTGGGCCTGACCGGACCTGGGCTCCTGTGCCCAGCACCATTTATCAAGAGACTTTAGTGTCTCTTTTTTATTGTCATGTGGTTGTACTTTTTTTTTTTTTTCTTTTTTCCAGTGCCACAGTGTTTTATTTACTGCAGCTTTTAATATAGTTTGAAATCACAAAGTGTGATGCCTTTACTTCTATTTTTTTTTTCTTTTTCCTTAAGCTTGCTTTCAGTTCTCAGTCTTTTTTAGTATCATAAGAATTTTAGCATTGTTTTTTGATTCTATAAAAAAAATGGCATTAGAATTTTGATAAGAATTGCATTTAATCTCTAGATCACTTTAGTAGCCTGCACATTTTAATAATATTAATTCTGTCAACCCATAGACACAGGATATCTTTCCATTTATTTGTGACTTCTTCAATTTTTTTCATCAATCTCCTATAGTTTTCAGTTTACATGTCTTTCACCTTCTTGGTTAATTTATTTCTAAGTATTTTATTGTTATTTACAATATTATAGTTGGTCCTGTATTCTTAATTTCTTTTTGGACACTCTTGTGTTATTGTAGAGAAACAACTAATTTTTGTATGTTATTTTGGAATCAGAAACATTATCCAATTTGCTTATTAGTTCTAGAAAGTTTTTGGTGGGATTTTTAGTTAATTTTGTTGTCATTGTTTTTAAAATAAAAAATCATGGCTGGGTGCAGGGGCACACGCCTGTATCCCAGTGACTCACAGGACTGGGACAGAAGAATCATAAGTTCAAGGTCAACCTGGGCAACTTAGGTCTTGTCTCAAAATTTGAAAAATAAAAATAAAAAGAGCTGAGCATGTAGCTCAGTGGTAAAGTGCTTCTGGGTTTAATCCCCAGTACTTCCATCCCCCCCCAAAAGAAATGACATCTGTGAAGAAACTTCTTTCTTTCTGACTTGGACGGTTTATGAGCAACATTTTCATTGTTTGGGGTCTGATTCCAAATTAAGATTTGTGCATTATTTTAAGAGCATTTTATCTAAAATGGACAATGTATAAAAAACACATAAAAATACAATTAACTTAATTCTAAGTCAAGAAAATGTGAAATAAACCATGATTTTCATCTATCAGATTGACAAAAATACAGGAACATTTAAATCTCGCAAGGATATAAGAAAACAAAATTAGACAAATCTTATTGGGTGTTAAATGGAAATCCTTTTAGAAATCCATCAATGTTCATTACAATTTAGAAATCCCCTTACCTCTGACAGATAAATTCTGCTTTTGAGACTCAAATTATTTCTATTTCTTTGGAGAGTACTGATTAATACATCAACTAACTTTAAAATGTAGTGCATCTTTTATGAATTTGCAATGCTAAACAAATGATGAAGCATTTATTTAAATGATATTCAGTGAGAGAATGTTAAATCTGTATAACGTCATGGACCAAAAGCGCTGAGTGCATTGGTTTACTTAAATGTAAGTGTGTATTTTGGTTGCAGACATAGAAAGCTGATGCTCTAACAGCCATGATATTGTCAATCTCCCTCAAACCATTGTCTGGATGTCTGAAGAGGCAATATACATCTGTTAGCAGATGTTTTTGGTCTCCCCACAAATTTCTAATTCTATTTTCACATATGATCATTGTTTATGAGATTATCAGAGTGCTTATAAGTAGACAATCACTAAAAGTGAACTTACAAGCCAACACACTGAAAGAAAGTCTATTTTAAAAGGAGAAGCCATTCCTTAAAAGCTTATAGAATAATTGTTAAATACTCTGATAGCTTTATGCAATTAATTTAATTTTAGCTGTTAATAACTCAGTAAATAAAATGAACTAATTGCAAATCAGCTTTTCATCAAGTACAGAGACTCCTCCAAGTGAAGATTGGACTAGATAGATAAGATTTTTAAATTTTTGCAATTTCAGTGAAGATTGTAATTTTCCCCCCTGTACTCAAAAAGGCCTTAAGTACATAGACCATTATAAATAGTGAATCAGAAAGATTGTTTGACATAGGGTTATCTCCTTTTCATTTATCTCCCTAGACCCATCTCCTCATGCAAGTGCCCTCTGGCCTTATTTCCATTGGTAATAATCTGTAATTTCTGCTATTTTCTCTTTTCAATACTACTAAAGAGTCAGATTTTCCTTAGGACATATTACCTATTTATAGCCATTTAGAACATTTTATACCGATCGGCACTTTGGAGCTGTATCTGGCTGTGTAACTAGCATTTACAGGGTTTCTGTAGACTTTTATTACACGGTGTGACATTAGATTGATGGACTGTCTCAATCTTATTCTCTGTCAATTGTACACTGATCCGTGACAGCATAATGGATATGTGACAGTGTTTGGAAGGGTGAGAACGACTACAATAACATTTTGGGGAGGATGGATATCAGAGTTCCTTTTAATACTCTTCTTAATTTTCCCCTCATATTCAAATTTTTAAAAGCTGTCGACATACGATATGCCAATTTTCTTCATCAGAAAAAAAAAAAGATACCTGTTTTAGACAAACTGTATTAAGTATGATGGCAAAATAGCTGTCGATCAAGCTGAACAGGGCTATTAGGCATTCCCTGTAGCAAGGAGACTTCCAAGGACCCTCTCAGAAGGGAATCATGTTGCACTCCAGTCTGGGTCAAAGGTTATTACATCTAGGAAGCTCTCCTCTGTTGATGGAGAAGAAAAGAAGGG